>JACBOW010000003.1:1295726-2591452 GCA_014706105.1 Phytophthora quercina | reverse complement strand
CGGTATACTTACGTCTGCCAACCTGCAGACATCGCGTGGAATAAACAACTCAAGGATCGCTTGCGACGGAAATGAATCTTGCAAATGAGGGAGCAGATTGCCCAGCACGGCCGCGCAGAAGCGGCACGTCGAGAAGCGGTGGCACGGCAAAAAGTGGACGAAGAGCAAGCTGATGATAGGCGGAGGAAGGAACGAATGCTGGCGATCCAGGGTGCTATAGTCACGGAAGCAAAACGCCACTGCCATGCTGAGTTCCTACTACAAGCATCAAATGACGTGGCTTCATCGAGGCTGCACAAACTGCCATTGCAAATGGGTGGACGGGGCGAAACCAACAACAAGAGTAAGATGAGCAACCCATCAACTGGGAAACAGAGCACCAACGTACCGCGTGCACTTGCAGAGATTTTGGAGACAATGGCAGCGCTTACGCCGACTCCCATAGCGAACGCGACGGCTCCATTATTAAGCTTCCTCATCAGTGCCGTCGGAAGTGCAAGAAAAAAAAACTGCAAGAGCCTTTGCGTTGACCGCTCCATCGCGTGATGATATTGCGGCGTGGATATCAAATCCTTGGGCAGACTTGACGGACGCTACAATAACTGGTGGCTTCAAACATATCGGTCATGATACTCGTCCGCCGCAATATCAAGAAGAGGATATTGCAGCTGATATCGACGACATACTCGAAGCAATTGCGAAGCTTCCCGGGACCAAAGCAGCTACCCGACGGACTCTGCAGAGGCACTCGCAACAGCAGGTGAAACCACCGACTCTTCCTATAGCAACTGAAACCTTTAATGTATTTACACGGAGCGAATATTGATCCATCACGAATTCACCCCCTGCTTGGTCAAGTTAACTGTGATAGCAGCAGCAACAGCATGCAATTAGCCTTGGACACACTCTTCAATAATGAAACCGACAGCGCACCGAGGTAAGACACCCACCTAGGAGGTCGTGAAAGATCGACCGCCAACTCGGCGCCATCGCCGCGTGGTCGCCGGTCTTCCGACCGTAGTTTCGTAGCCATAATCACACGCTGTCAGCATCCAGAAACCGGCTGCATGCAGTTAGCCTTACCACAACAAAACTCACAGTGTACCAAGGTATTCAACCAACCCTTTGACGGCATCAAAGCTCTGCCGCCAATTCGGCGCCGAGGCGGCGCGATCGTTGGTCGTCTGGCGGCTGCGCCATAGTCATAATCACATTCAACTGGCAAGCATAGAGAAGCAGAATGGTATTAGCATTAGAGGTCCTCTAGAGCAGCAACATCCGCAGTGCGCCGAGATAATCCACCAACCGTTGAGGTCGCCAACGCTCGGCTTCCAAGTCGTCGCAGAGGCCGCGTGGTCGCCGGACGTCCAAGTGTCTCGTTCCTTCGCCTGCTACTTGTCGAGTGACCAGTGAGTTGAGGCACAGTTCCTTTATTACAGACAACGACATAAAAACCCGGCAATACTGACTGGCATCCCCCATAGTAAATGCCGGATTTATCTGTCGGGTACGTGGAAGGTAACATAGAACACACAGAGGCATAAAACACACAGAACCCCAAAGAAGATACACAAATGCATATTGATTACAAAAACCAAGTATAATGGTGGAATCTGATTGGCTAACGGGATGCCCCACAGTAAAATGCACAATTCTTTCTGCCGGATTTTTATGACGCCGGATTTGTACGTCGTTGTCTGTAAGTACTACACATCTGCGAATGGAGTACTCCAAAGATCACCCCACCCCTTGAAGCATTTGGAGGTGCCGTTACGACAGCTAAATGTCGGTACTTACTGTAGTATAAGTAAACTTTCTCCCAACTTGTCATTTTGCTCGCCCAACCTTAAGGGTTTATATCCAATCAGGATGGAGTTGCACATAATTTTATCCAATCATATCCCGTATGAGCTGCTTCCCAACACTGTCCCAATTGTTTTCGAATTTTTAGGGAATTATCGAATAACTTCCTATACAAAATTCAAATAGAAATGTTGTTTTTTCCGTAAACAGCCACATATTCCCAATGGAATAGTTCGCTTGTGATCGGTGTTGGAATCTCTAGCATTCGGAAAGACGCAGCATGCGGCGAGAAGGTTTGACGACCCCAAGGGACGGCAGGGCAGGTATCGGCAGCAATGAAATGAGGGTACGCGACTCATTATGGCGCAGATCCAATTATGACGCACTTTGAAGTCAACTTCGTCTGCTTTCCACATACTTTGTTTCATATAAGATATCTCCGATTCAATCGTTTATGCCGTTGAGCTGCAGGGGAACATCTATTTCAGCGACTGCATAGCCAACGTTGCGTTGATACCTCAACGGACAAGCTATTGGATCAAAGTCAGGACCTGAGAGTGCTCTATCCAAGGTCGAGGAGGAAGGCATTATCTTGGGGTTGATCAAGCGTCACTCCAAGAGATTTCCTGCTACGCGTTTTCTGTCATAGGCGATGATTCTCGACGATTGCCGCAATGGGCACTACCACCTGTTCACCAAGCGGGGGTCTTCGAAGAAGTGGATCCAAGGGTTCCTCAAGCGGCACAGCGACCGTCTCAGGGTACGAAAGGCTCGCATTCTGGACAAGGCGCGTGCGAACGCGTTTGATAAGACATATATCAAGTGCTTCTTCGATGAATACCAGCACATCCTTGAGGCAAATCCGTTAACCTCCGACGCGAATTACGAAACGGGAATCGATCCTCATGGGGGAGCAAAGGACGTGATTGCTCCACGTGGGACCAAACAAAAAAATCCTGTTTAGGTTGAACGCGGTCAAAATCGAGAGGCCACATCCGTATTGATAACAGCCAGTGCAAGCAGAGCAGTACTGCCGCTTCGTTTTACCTTTAGAGGCCAGTGACTACGGAATGACCGGCTTCATGAAGTACGAGACGACGGGTGCAGAGCAGAGGGACGGCCACAGTAAACGCATTCATCGACACAAAGGTTTTCAAAGACTGAATTGACAAATTGGTTGAGAACATCCCTCCAGTACTTCTCATACTGGACAACCTTCGAGCTCACACGGCGCTTGGGGTTCTTGAAAAGTTCAAGGCTAATGGCATTGAGATTCTCTCGTTGCCTCCACAGACTACCCATCTTCTCCAGCCATTGGACGCGGGGTCCTTCCGATCTTTTAAATCCAAGAGGAGACCGCGTTAACACCTGGTCTGAGGCTACGGATGCCGCGTGTATCGAAAAACACATGGTTGCTGGTTTCGTTCGCTCCACGATGGAGGCTGCATGGGAAGATGTAAAGACACAGTCGTGGGAAAGTACTGGATTGTGGCCAGTTAACCCCGCTAAAGTGCTGTCAAAGACGGTTGTGTCGAAGAACGCCAACCCAAGTGTGCGTAATTCGTCTTGACGGACGACCTGTTGCCCATTGGGGACATCATGTCTCGGCTCCGATTGCAACTGAAACGTCAAGGAATAGATCCGAACCAGTACCGAGTGCTTACGACCACTCAAAGGCCGCTGAATTCGATATCTCCGCCTAAGCGACCAAAGGTTTCTTTTTACATCGAATTAACTCAAAAATGTCGCCTGACAAGCGAGGTGTGCATGGCGGCTCGACGGCTCAAGCAAAACAAGCTAGACGACAAACAGCGAGAAAATAATGAGAAAATGGAAAGGCTTGCCCTCCAGAGAGAAATAAAAAAGAGGAGAAGTAATCCAAGCGCATCGAGAGACTAGTGAAGCCTGTCTGCGTGAAATGGAGGACGAGCGGGAAGATGTTGAGCGACTGGCCAAGCAAGCGAAAAAAACACACACACACACACACGAATCCAGACAACAGTTCGACGAAGTGCAGCAGAGCTGTAAAAAAGACCCCAGACGTGTCGAACAAGAAGCCACAACCAAAGCGTACCCTGGTAGGAGCCCAAAATCAAAGATCCACCAACTTCAACATGCCCCAGATGGCAGACACCTCCACGTTAAATGACGATAGCTCGACAACGGCGCACCCGATCGAGGCACCACAGGTACCAATAAAGCGGAAACACTACGCTGCCGATTCTACCATTTACATAAACGCATTTTGTAGCTCCAATTGCTCCCTGTCTGACCCCTTTTAATGGGCTTCACCAAAATGTGTGAAATCGGGCAGGTTCTCTGAAATTCTCTGAAATTTCTTTCAGAGTCTCTCAGTAATACGATTCTTCGCTCAAAAGGCATGTTCGTCTAAAATCCGAAAACGCACTAAGCTTGCTCTTGATTGAAAACTATCTCCAAAATATAATAACCTTCAACACGTAACAAAATATAACGTAAAATTTCGGATTTGGTACGAATCCTGTCATAGCGCAACCTCAAGTCGTAGACTGTAGAAATTTCGACGCTAACTCTAACAAAGCTCACCCCCATTATTTATAAATATCGGGAACTGATCACGTAGGTAGATGTCGCTTGTTGTTCACTGCTTAGCTTTGGATCAGCTTTCAGCCAACATCTCACGGGAAAACACGAAAATTGCAATAGATAAATCACACGATTGATGAGCTGGCATACGAACCAGCCTGTAGGGTTCTCCGAGTCTCGGAGTCCGGGACATCAAGATCTAGGGATTCGCCTCAGCAGTCTGCTAACAGCTTAGAGATTTCAGAGCTCATCCGGGCGCTAGCGCACAGCCTCAGTTCTGGTAAAAAAAAAAATCAATCCCATAAAATCTACTAGTCAAAATCTTAAAATCTTGCATCAGATTTCAGAGTTGGCAGGTATCAGCTTTCCCCATGCATTTATGTAGGAACCGATCCGGTAGATTAGGATTTGCATCATGTATACCACGATATCAGGTTTCTGGGGGATCATGATGGCGAGGATCCAAAGTAGCCAAAATGATTGGTCAAATATATGTAGGCTGCTATTATACCAAAACGGCCCTTATGACAGGTAAATGTCGGTAAGTGCGAATTGAACTGCGGCTTACATGTTTTGGGAAAACGCGATTTGGTAATTGACTTGGGTTTGTATTGACGCGAATGGGCACATCTGCCGAGTTTGGCCAATTTAGACGAAAAGCACAATACTGGTACCGGTAACATTGTTACTAACAAGGGAGGTTTTAGAAAAGTCTCTGGTTGTAGCGTAGGCTGTCCTACAGACACATCCAACGGGCGCATGATCTTTGGTTGATGCAGTGCGACTCTTGCGCCAGCAATGTTTAACGCCGCCACAGCCATCCGTTCCAGCGTGATGTTGATGTGTGTCCTCCTCCTGGGGCATTTGAATCAGAAAACGCCAATGACGCGACGCTGTGGCGCCAGATAGAGCGATCTTGAAGAGCCGCACGAAGAACATGGTCACCACGAATCCCTCTGCGCCCCACCAAGCGAATCCGACCGCACTCTGCATTCCTCGCTCCAGGCAGAACCTCAACCGACTCCATAGTCCATCGACAGCATGCGCAGTGTACCTCCTCGCGTGGCACGCGGCACAACCAGTGCAGCCAATGCAGTTGCAGCTGCCTCTGCTCGCCTCTCGATGACCGCCGAGTCAACCAAAGCGCTGTGGGGTGGATTGTCCAGGAAAATTGCGCAGATCTCTGAGCCTGCCACAGTTGCAACCGAACACACGCCGCTGCTGCTCTTCGATGCGACGGTGGTGCCCAGCAACGGCATCGAAGATGAAGAGTACTCGTTGAGAGGATGTATCAAACCCGCTACGAGACACCACGGCAGCGAGGGTCAAGCACTAGTTCGTCTTGCCTTCCAGATTTTTGCTGCTGTTTGCCATCGTGGACTTCGCCCCCAATTTTCTCAGCGGCGTGCTCACAGGCCACCTCAGTGCCTCACACAGTAGCGAGTTCATGGCAGCGCGTAGCTTGGCTCTCATCTTCAACGTGCTTACAAGCACTACGCTGATCGCAGCAATGAGCGCTGCGATGGACACATTCTGTGCTCAGGCTTATGGTGCTGGTCAACTACGAGAGTTGGGGCTGTTCTTCCAGACGGCGTTGCTAGTATTCTGCATTGGTTTTCCGCCTGTGGCCATCGCCAGCTTTTCTGCGTCGAGCTGCTGGAGTTTGCAGGGCAACAACGTGAGCTTGCTCAGATGGTGCGCACATTGGTGCTGTTAGCACTGCCTAGAGTGCCCTTCACAGTTATCAACGCTTTAATGTGCAAGATTTTGCAAGGTCAGAGTCGTGTGGAGCCACTAGTGGGTGTCGGCCTCATGGCAAGTGTCGTTCAAGTTTCACTGCTGTACGTCTTCATGTTCCAGACACCACTGGGATTCACAGGATCAGCTCTTGCCATTTCAGCGACTATGGCCTGCTACGCCATTGTGTTGGCGACGTACTTGTACCGTAGTGGTCTGTACCAGCGCGAGTGGCCAGGTTGGCAATTCTCTGAGGCGGTTCGACTCATGCCCGAGTTCCTGCGATTGGGTGTATCGGGGATGGCCATGTTCGTGTGTGAAGTATGGGGTTTTGCAGCGGTGGGGCTTTCATCAGGGATGTTGCCTCATGCAGCCGCTGTCGTGAGTGCAGACTCCAGTTACGCTAATCTGCGATGGCTGGGTGCGCTCTGGTATGCCGCCATCTCGCTCGCAGGCTCCATGAGGGTCGGAAATGCGCTTGGAGCTAATGATCCGGCGCGTGCTTGGCACACAACAAAGCTTGCTTTGGGTTTGAGCACAGCCTGTGCTCTCGTTGCATCAGTGGCAATGTTGCTGCTTCACGGGGTGCTGCCCTTTGCCTTTACAAGTGACGAACGGGTGGTGTCCGTTACGTCGAAATTGCTACTTGTGACTAGCCCACTGCAAGTTTTCGCTGCGATCTCGATCGTTTCCCAAGGCATTTTCCGTGGCTGTGGCTTGCAGGCGCTTGGGGCGAAGGTCAACTTCGTCTGCTATATTCTGATTGCTGTGCCATTGGGATTGTTGCTGGCGTTCCCACTTGAAATGGGTCTCCTTGGACTCTGGCTCGTGCTCAATGCCGGATTCATGGCAAGTGGACTCTTTAGCACGTACTGGTTGGCATTCCGAGCTGATTGGGCGATGCTGACGTACCAGGCGGTGGAACGGACAACATGTGGAGCCCCACGAAGCGACGAGATGAAGAGCGAAACCTGCTACGATGAGATCAAAAGTCCGGCACCATTTGCAACTCGGGAACACCCTCAGCGTCCGCTGATGACATTCGACCATCGACGAGTCTCAATTGAACGGAAACATCCTGGAAACCCATGTAGAGTACGGAAGCAAGTAAAACGTGAACGTTGAACAACTAAATGAAAGAACTACGGGTATAGTGTACGCATCTCTCACCGATCGGCGTGATAATGGTACAATACACACTATCTAGTGTCACCTTAGAATTGAAATTGAATAATGGTCAGCCCACTTTAGTACTCAAGCAGGACTATATCCAAGCAGTAAAACGAACACGTCTGTCATGTACAATGAAGATCTACGAGCTGATGGCAGCTCGTCGGAAACTTCTTACGCAGACACAGCGACATCAATGTCAACCTCATCATTGAATTCAGCATGATGAGCGCCGTGCTTCGCGTCATGGGCCATTTTCTCCCAACTGGTGGCACGCAACCACAAAACTCCGGCCACAGCGAAGATAATAGTTCCTGCCATGTTGCCAGCCCACAGACCCGCAATGCCTGCATCGAATTGAATTGCGAACACCAGACCAAGTGGCACTCCCAACACAAACAAACACACAAAATTGAGCTGCGCACAAAGTAGTTGCTTCCCACAGGCACGGAAGACGGACTGCATTCCGAAAGCGAAGCCCAAAAGTGGCAACAGCGGCAGCAACTCCTTTATAAGATCTGTTGCCACGGTAGTAGCTTCGATGTTGGGGGTGAACGCACGCGAGTATGGAGCTGCAATGTAAGCGACAATTCCAGCAGCAACTCCAGAGACCGAAAGTGACGCACTCATGACGATGAAGCTAATAAGGCGTGCACGGCGAGCCTGGCCAGCACCCAAAGCGTTGCCCATGCGGATGGCACCTGCGACGCAAATGCCCAGCAGTGGCATGAACGCGAGGCTGATAACTGACACAAAAATGCCGTTCGCGGCAATCAACACGTCGGCGTTGGGCAGCATTCCCGCCAGCAAGGAGATGAAGGAGAAGCCGACCATTTGGAACGTCATCATGAGCACACTCGACATGCCCAGACGTCCGATGGCAGGGACTCGTGCCCAGGCTTCGCTCCAGTCCCAACCGGGCCACGACTCGACAAACACTCGGTTTCTCAGCACCACCGGAAGCACCATCACTACTTTCAACAACCAACCGATGGGACTGCCCAGTGCAACACCAATATACCCCAACGACGAGTGGAACGCCAAGACGTAGGCCGCAATGGAGCTCACAATGAAGCTCACTAGCGACGCCATCACGAACGGTATCACAATATTCTGCGCCTGTAACGCGCTCTTCATGACTGCGTACATGATGCAGAACGGCACCAACAGCAAACTGGCATACAGCAATTGCCCCGCAACGTCGGAAATGTCAGGGTCTTGCCCCATAGCGACGAGCATCGGCTTGCCACTGCAGAGAACCAGTGTAATGAACGGCAAGCACATTAAATACACAATGGTAGCAGCTTGTGTGATCCTCCAAAGCTCGATCATCCTTTTAGCCCCGAAAGCGTGCGAGCACATGGTGTCGATAGCGGATGATAGACCCATGATGAGACCCCCAATGATCATCATCTGCACGAGGCTGGACAACTGGTAAGCAGCCAGAATCTCAGTACTGCGGGCGACGTCCGTGTGGCCCATCATGATGCTCAGTGCCAGGTCCGGGAACATCTCGAGCATGACCGCAAGCATCATGGGGAAGGCTACAGCCAGCAGCCGCTTAGTTTCCACACTCACGATCTCCCAGACTGTGAGCTGGTTGTCAGCCATCACCGCCGCCTTCTCCTCCTCGTCCAGAATCACCTCCACCTTGTCGACAGAAGGGAGAAGAGGTGTTCTCTCGCCATTGAGTTTTTCTAATGATGCTCCCGGTCTCGGACTGATACTGGCATTCCGCACTACGATAAGACGCTCCTCCTGAGGTCCGTCCACTTGGTGTAGCATCTCGTCGTGGACAATACGCGGGATCTCCATGGCTGGCGCTCGACTTGCGACCTACGACGCGGATTCTGGACTGGCATGGCGCTCTGTCTGTGCAAATAGGGGCTCCATAACAAAGGTGATGTTTACATCACTGTTTGTTGATGGACGACTACTCAAATGTGATTTGCTATAATAGAGTCCTAAGTCGCATACGATTGGCTGAATGGCAGCGTATCCTAAACAGCAACTGTTTGACAAACATTCCCAGAGTGAGTTGCCAAACCACATCATGGCGTCACGCAGCTGAGTGCTGCCACTGCTGCCATGGCAGACTCACTCGGGTCCAACGTTGCAGGGCTGTAAACTTTACAGCAACTTCCAGGCACGAAAATCAGAATCGTGTGCGTTTATGTCGAGTCGACAAATTCAGTCGACATTGTCGACTGAATTTGTATTGTGTGATGAATCCTCCCGCTCTTTCGTTGAGATGAGGCACGTTGAAGCTGTCCAGAAATAGCTGCGGCTTTCAACGCTTGTCACCTACTGCAGCGAGGACGTGGGGGCTCGACCTGCCTATGACTCCTAGTAGAGCGGCCTCGTCGAGCTTCGCGCCAGCCAATCGGTTCGCCATGACGAAAAATTCCACGGAGAAGAGCTCATGATCACCAATCATACACCACTCATCATAAGACCAGAATGCACCTCCAGAATCGGCATTCAAGACGGAGCAAGCTACAGGTCAGCACGAATGAAAGTCGCCAAGGCAAGCAATGTGCTACGTTTTCTATCGCGGTTAGGTTAGACTAGCATAATAAAACCAAATGATCCAGCAAACATGGGCAAACATGTAAAACATGTTGGCATGTTTTGAGGACGGGTGTCATGGGCCAATTTTCAAAAATCGTAGCTGGGAAACGTGGATTCTATCGCTCAGCTAAACCACTTAAAGCCCTGGGAACGCCGACAGAAGCCCAAGCTGAGCACTATTAGACCATGCTTGGTCCTGGGGTGAAGCCTGCGTGCTGCAACACAGCCCTTAAACCACAGGCATCGATTCGGCTTGCCGAGCAAGATGGGTTCAGAATGGATTTCACCCCTTCCCCCCAGAAACATGGGCTGTAGATTTTCCGCAATGTTTGCTGTATTAGGAGCGACATACAAACCAACGCTAAAGTATCATGCACATTCACGCATTCTTCCCACATCGTCACCCCCCTCACAACACCTTGTACGCGAGGCTGCCGGGTTCGGGGGCTTCCACCGGTAATGCCAGTGGCGTGGCGGCGACGGGCGACCCCTTTTTCCACTGCGGAGCATCCGCGCCGTGTTTCTTACGCTTCTCCGCCGCGATGGCGCGATGCAGGTGATCGAGCCACCGGTCAAGGTCGGCCTGCGTCTCGCTGGCCACCAGCAGCTTTCGACCCACCTCCGTCGTGATCTCCAGACACAACCTTCTCGTGCGCAAGGTCACAACGTGGCACACAGTGAAGCTGCGCAGGAGTGCCCCATTGTCGCTTTTGAAGTAGCACAGGGTGGGTCCATGCAAAGTGAAGTAGCGTCGCTTCCAGTTCTTGACCGTGCCGCCTTCCTTTCGCAGCCACCCGCTGCACACAACCGGCTCCTCCGTCTCGGCAGTCCCCAAACGTAGTGACCGCCGACCTGCTCCTGCCACAGCAGCAGCCACTGCCTTCGCTGCTGCCTCTGCTCGCTCGTTCGTCGTCTTCACTAACTTTTCCGAACTCTTGATCGTGGGCTTAATCTTCGCCTCGAAACTATCGTTGCTCGAAGCAGTGCTCACCGTTGACGACGCCTTTGACAATCCGCGTTTGAAAGCCGTGGCAGCCGTCACCACAGTGCGCATGGTGTCTAGCTGTGCATCTTCCTCGGCGTCATCGAAATCGAATTGTGTGTCCTGCTCCAGATCGCTTTGCATCGGCTCCGAAAGCACGGCAGCTTGCAGCAGACGGTTCCAGGCCATCATCTCGGCCTCGTTGGCCGCAACAACCTGCATCACACGACCATTCTGGAAGCGAACATCCACACAAAAGGGTCTCGCATTTCCAATCGTAACTTGCTCTACCACGCCTCGTCCAAGAGGTGGGGCATCTGGCGCGCTAGCATACGAAAACTGCTTGCCCTCCAGCTTGAAGAATCGGCGCTTCCAGTTCTTGAAGTTCTTGCCTTTTTTCAGCAGCCAACCGGTGCCAGTTTCAGCCACGCTCGAGACAGTATCTTCCGGAGCTGTACCAAGTGATAGTCTCTCCAGTGCACTACGGCGTTCCTCAGTATTGTCACCACCCGGAATGCAGTCGTTAAAGTGATCAAGCCACGAATGGATTTCATCCGGGGACTCGGCAACTACACGCAGCGTGCGACCCGTTGTGAGGCTAAAATCCAGACAATTGGGATAAGTATCATTAGGAACAGCACTTTTCACGATACCATTACCACGCGGGGCTTCGCCAATTTGCTCGAAGTAGTACAGCTTGTTACCATCGGCCATGAAGTACCGGCGCTTGAGTGAGCGAACTCGGGCACCTTCTTTCCGTAGCCATCCGCACTTGCGATTCAATCCAGTCGTCGAAGCCCTGGGCGTTGTCGACGCAGAATTGCTGCCCGCGCCGAATGAAGACCGATAGCTGCCGGAAGAATCGCGCAAGAGACGATTATTGTCTTCTGTGTCGTCATAGCCTTCCAAGTAGCCTCCAGCGCCGCTAAGACTTGAGCGGTTCCCACTGGCACTAGATCGGGCACTCCTTGTAGCAATCACTGGCGGAACGCTGGCATTTGATCCAGCGCGGCTGAGGGCCCGTGTCAGCAAATTGCTACTACTCGCACCCTTGGTTACACCCGCTGTTGCTGCTGGCACTTCCTTCTCCAAGGTCTTAGGATCCTTATCCAGCAAACTGCAGATAGCTTTCACCCACTTGTCCACTGAAGCTTGACTGTCTGCACTCACACAAAGCACGCGGCCTGAGCTAAGCTGCACGTAAACGCTGTTGGATCCCGTCTCACCCAGCTTTAACCCCACAACTGTGCCTGCACCCTTGGGCACACTTTCACCAGGTCCATCCTGGTACTGCAACTTGAATCCCTTCAACTTAAAATACCGCCGTTGCCATTCCGTCGACCGCTGTCCTCTTTTGTAGAGCCATCCTTCACACAGCACGCTCTCCTCGAATGTCTCTCCAAGGAACGGAGCATCTTGTCCAGCATACGGGTCTCCAAAGCACGGCCGTTTCCCCGTCACCTTCGCAAAAGCGTGATCCCATGCCTCAATGTCCGCGAACGAATCCGCCGAAATCCGTAAAATCCGGTTATTATCCGAGTAAATATCCAGCGCGAAGGGTCTCGACGGGTTGATATTCACAGCATTCACTCTGGTCTCCCCCAGTGGTTTCTCATTAGGTTGTGCCCTGTACTGAATCGTCCTCCCTGTCAACGTCATGTAGCGTCTTTTCCAGGTCTTAAAGTTCTGTCCCTCTTTCAGTAACCAGCCTTTCATGGCCACAGCTCCAGCCCCCGCTTCTCTCTGATTATCTCCTGCCATGGCTTCATCCCTGGCAGCCTGAAAAGCCTCTGAGATCTTACGGAACCACTCGGCACTCTCCTTGTTCGAGTCCACCTGCATCTTAACCGCCTGGTTCTTGAGTTCCCCTCGCACCATCAGCGCATTTGTAAACTCTGGCGTGAATTCAACACCGCTGATGCGTAATCTCCCCTTTTCATCGATTCCTTTGCCGCTGGGCGAGCGCTCTGCGAAGTAGATGAGTTCCCTCCCCTTCAAAACGAAGTAGCGACGTTTCCAGCTCTTGATGATGCTGCCCTGCTTGTAGCCCCAACCCGAGTGGTCGCAGTACGAGCTGCGCACGACGCGCCCTACGGCGATCACATGCTTGGTGGCCGCTTGAAGCTGCAGCTGCGCCACGCGTTGACGGGCCTCGAGGCTGCCGCAGGACGTCGCGTTGGGCGCGAACATTGTAACGCCGACCAGCTCCGTTCGCTACGTTGACTATTGCCAAGTGATTGAACCAGCTGGGATAGGAGAAACCCTTTGGGTGTGGACGTTTGTGATTGGTCAAAAACGGGATAGGAAAAGAATTCGACTAAGTGCAAGTGCGAGCAGGTTGTATGGGTTCATGCGAGGACGGCTAGGTAACCTTATGGAGCAACGAATTGCAGCGTGTGATGTGGATGCGGACGTAGACTGAAGGGATGAGGACCATCACCATGGTGACTACCATCGAGGCTCGTCGATTCGAGTAGCTAACTTGGCAGCTCGCTGCAGTCTGCGGTTGGCTGCAAATGGTCATGTTGAAGTGGCTAGTGTCACCGGATTGGCTGACCACTAATTCGTATTATACCACTTTGACGGGGCTCGACTGCAAAGAAGTGTATCTATGATACACTTCTTCATATCGAGGAAAGCTTCGTCACCTTCCCGATTGGGTTGATCGATCGGTTTTGTGAGTAAACATTTTTTTTATTTCGAGAACCGGTGAAGGCATGGAGGCTACACAACCTGCGATATCAAGCGCTGTTTGTCATACTATCGACGCGTTACGGGCTTGGTAGCGGCGGCAAGGTGTCATCAATCGAAAACTTTCGATCTAAGGCTCATTGCGGCACAATGATTAATGGGGAAGAAAGCGACGAAAACGTTTTGCTTGGGGGGGGGGGGGGTCAGTTTTTAAGTCAGTAACGAATCTTTTTTGTGTTCGTGGTAGGGAATCTGCCAAGGTCACACTGCCATCCATAATATCGGGAACATGCCGCTGCCAGGCTCAAGAATGGCATGGCGGACATCGTATTCCAGATCGAGATGGCAAGAGAGCCGCACGAGATCAAGCAGCCGACGATGACAGCGATGAGAATGCTACAAACAGCGATATCTAGTCAATCTACTCAGTTCCGTGAGAATGCTAGCGCGCTCTTGGTGACGACGCGTTTCATAGCTTCATTTCCGTCAGGATTTTCATCGTTATTCGTCACGTACGTGTGGACGTATGCTGACACAGATTTAGTCTTCTAACGCCTAGTTACAACCATTCACTTTCCTATCGCAGAACGATAGGACTCTACTTTCATCCATAACACCATGACTTCAAACTGTTGTGTGCTTGTATTTGCTTAACCTTTCTACCTCTTGTTACTGCTCGATGTCTGGCGAATCCACCACGTCAACCGCTTCCAAACGCTCGGAACCCAACTTCTCCTCGGGCTTCTTGGGCTCTTCCGACTTCTCCAACATCTCCAGCTCCTGCGATCCGCCGTCCAACGCCACTGGCGCCTACGTCTTCTGTAATACCCGCAATGGGTCTTCTTCTGCGATTCGACTTCTTCCGCGAATCGTCTTCTATGCGGTCATCTTCTATGCGGCCATCTTCTGCAAAGTGTCCTTCAGCGGGGCTTTCCTTGATGCGACCTTCTTCTCTAATCTCTTCTCGAGAGAGGACTCATACGTCGCTGGCTGGCGCACTGCTGGCGCGTGGCGTCTTCCCCCTGCTTGGCCTCCGCCATGCGGCTCTTGACATGCTGCGGGTCCTCTTCTAGCGCGCAGTTGCAGTCCTTGTGGCGCGTCCTAGTCCAGATGCGCTTGAAGCCGGAGCTACTTGGTTGCTTTTCCTTTTGGTGATTTGGTGACTTCAACCGTGGTCTTTACAAATTTATTCCCTTGCAAATTCCTTCTATCACTTTATACAGGGGATGAAAATGGTCAAGGAATGAGCCTCCCACCAAGGAATGAGGTCAAGGAATGAGCCCGCCAAAATTCGAAGGAATCTAAAACTGAAACCCCCTATTGCGCAGACTTTGCTACGTAGAGCTGGAGGAGAAGCAATTATCAGTCTAATCACTACTACTTACTGCTGAAGTAAGAACCCACGAGGTCACATCCGACAATTGTTTCAAGCAATACGAAGAAAATGTGAAATCCAAATTGTTCATATAGTATTGTGTCCACCAAAAACTATCTCGACTACTGAACGCTGAGGTGCTGAAATGGTTGCATTCCAGATATCCCAGTGTGTTCTGTTCTAGTTATAGCGTATCCTAGCTACGCAGCAGAAACAAAACAGCAATAACGCTGTACTGAGTGATGGCTGAGTACGGTTGGTCTTAATGATGCTTCCAGTGGGGTCAAACCGGATGAATTTGTACAATATACATTTGATTGACATCTTACACGAAGGCAGGCTCTTAATTAATAATTAACTAACGCGAAAACAATTTTTCAGCATATTATCTCTTGCCCATTTCGGCAATCGACATCGTTCATTCTGATACATATGCAAAACCAATAAAAATCACAAGAAACTCCCTCAATGACTCAATCCTGCTCTTCTCCTGCAATGGGAAGGTCGATGTTCTGCTCCTCAAACCAACGCAGAAACTCAAACATGTTTCCTTGTTCCGCGTTGACGGTTGCCATTGCTGTTCCGCTTTCCGTGCGATTAGCGTACAAGAACTGGACCACATCGAGGTGGCAATATCCGGCAGCGTAGTCCACTGCGTCGGTGGTGCATCCTTCACTCCTGTTCTCATGAATCCACCGCACCACTCCAAGGTTCCCGCTTTGAGCCGCCAAATCCATAGCTCGTGTCGTACATCCCTCCGACCTATTGATGTGCAACCACTTCACCATCTCGAGGCAGGCCCCGGGATTAAATAACTGAATACCAGTAATTATTGTATTGGGTTGCACCAATATATTATTATTGCTTTCTCCGAGAAGTTGCTATTATTTGCTAAGCCCAATATAAATTGAACTGCTCATGTGAACCTTAGACTGGGGAATGACCAGCTCCTTGTGCTACAATCCTCTGTTTTATCATTTCCCCTACGAGCAAAGACTGCGAAAGCCTGTTTCCAAAGCAAACACTATGATTATCCCCCAAAGAAGCTCACTTTAAATAATATTCCTGTAGAAAATTGCCCTGTTCCGACAGTGCGTTGGTTCAGCAGAGCTCAAGTGCGTCGATAGACACCTTTCAGGACTAGATCGCGCATCATCAACGAGAGCGCTCTAGCAGAGAGGATGCGGTGAGAAGGACGTTGAGTCGCAATGTCAAGAGGAAGGTGCAGCAAGCACGATGCCAATATATTGGTATTTCCCAATATATTATTATTGGAAAGCTCCAACAACAATCATTTATTTTTCCTTCTTGTTTAGGCCAATACACTATCAATATGTATTTCCCGGGGCCTGTCTCGAGGTAACCATTTTTCGACGCGCCATTCAATGCCGCCGTCGTGCATCCTTCGCTACGATTTTCACCAAGCCATTTCACAACGTCAAGGTGCCCGTTTTCCGCCGCGAAGTCCATAGCTGCCGTGCTGCAACCTTCTCTGCGGTTTTCATGCGTCCATTTCACAATTTCGAATTTCCCGCCTCGTGCTGCGCAATCCATCTCCTTGGAAATCCATCGCCTTGGAAGTCCACTGGGTACTGTAGTGTGTGTTAAGCCAGAGGAAAACCTGCAAGTTGCCTGATTCAGCAGCGGCGTTAACAGCCTCTGGCGAGCACCCATCGTTCCTATTGGTGTCCATCCACTGCAAATTGTCCAAATAGCCTCGAAGAGCAGCCCAGTCCATCGCGTCAGTGGCCCTTGAAGCACGTGCATGGTGAAATCTCTCAGTCACCGCCTTCAATACCAGTGTTTCACCTGAACATTCCTCGACGTACTGCATGCACAGCGCGAAGGTTATCTCGTCAAATAGCCCAAATGGGAAATGCAGCTGCACCATATCAAGGTTGGCATGCTCGTTGAGCCACTTGATCATCTCGAGATTTCCACCAAGTGCAGCCGGACCCAGTGGCCACGCAGTATCCGGGAGCGTCTCCACAAGCCACTCCAACATCCACGCTCTGCAGCCACGTCAAAAGCTACGTGTTCCGCCCAAGAGCTCCCATGATGGAATAACTGTGGTGCAGTGGGATGATTCCACTTCAATAGCGGAAGGTCTCCGTTCAGAGCTGCCGACACAGCCATCTCGTGATCCAACGGGACCAACCCAGTCTCGTGTAGTTGTTGCATTATTGGTAAGTTCCCCGAAGTAGCAGCGTACCCCATTGCTCTCTCGACTTGTTCGCGCTTGTCATCATCACTTAGCTCCGAAGAGTCACAGATACGATGCAGTATACGGCAGGTCAAGTGAGCGTATCTCGACTTGACTGCCTTAGGGAGCGTCCAGAAAACGGAACCGTCTACATGTACTATTTGGCTTCACATGTCAATCGAAGCCAGAACAGGAAATTGCCTACTTGAAGTACATTTTTTTCTTTTTATGCTTACATTTTTTACCACAGTGAAAAATGTAAGCAAAAAGCGTCGACCTGAAAAAAAAGAAAGCTAGAAATCCTAGCGTACAATTCGTTTACTGTATCCGAAAATCACGACATATCTCGCCTCTTCGTCACCAGTTCGAAATCATTCCGCTGTCCAAGAAGCATCGAGTCCAGCGTGGTGAAGAGCAGCAGAAAGCCATGGAGCTACTGACTGGTGTGCGTGTTGTGTGTTGATCGGACTCCCGTATCCAAGCTCTGGATCATGTGACCCAGACAATCGACGAGTTTGCACATGTAGAGAGGAACACCATTTGGGGTCTCTTGTATATTCGCTGCACAATTTTTCCGTCGACCAATTTTCAGCCTCAGTAGTAATGGTAGCTCCAACTGTGGTGTTACTTGAATGGCCACGCTGGGTCGAGCTTCTCTGCAAAAAGGGTTTTGTTAAATGGAACCTTGGCTTCGCCGAAATCAGTCGTATTCAGCGCGTCGCGCGCTTCATCGGTGAATTGGTCCCACATAATGAGCGTTTGGGAGGCCGAATCAACTGGCAACGCGGTGGGGGCTAGAGCGAGGGGCTGGTGAAAGGCCTCGCGCCGTTCCAAGGTAGGGTATATGGGTACAATTATGTCCTCCGCAGACGTGAACATGTCGTACTGAGTGTTGGAGATCGACACTGAGAGCCCCAATATCGACGGTGTCGCCAGGGCAGGGTTGTCGATCCACACTACAGCACTCGTCCAGTCATGGCGTCTGTCCGCTTTCTCTAGCCAAAACCCCTTGGGGTAAATACCATGCGTACATGATGGCATATCGGTCGTTGTGCCACATTGCTCGGCCGTACATCTGCGAACCCGCTGGTGGATCTGTGCACTCAGAGTCCCCGTCCGTCACTTTTAGACCACCGGATATTTCACCGGCGGCATTCACTACAGGATATGGAGCGCAGCCAGCGTAAATAGCGAGTATCGGCTTGAAATGGGCACCTGCCTTCTCGGAGATAGTAACAGGCTCGGGCTCGGTAAATGGCTGCACCTTGTCGTGATCAATCGCTTCGACACAGACTGCGAATACCAGAGCTGCGAGCACCACGGGCAGACCTTGGATAGGCATGGCGTTCGGAAACAAGACATGTACCTCCATCTTCGAGAAACCGGCTCAACTCGAAGCATAGAGAGATAACGTGTGGGATCGGCAAGGATGACGGGGATCGCTTGGCACAGCAAACGCAATTTTCGTTGCAAGGCGGATAACTTGACCGAAAATGACAGAGTATCTTGCGTGTCAGACGGGTTTATTTTTCGCCCGCCGCAACCAAGTGAGTGCACAGAACTTTGTGAATGAGTCTCAAACATGCACTTGATCTTCGATAGCGAATTACTCTGGGCAGCAAGCCAGCCTCATCACCGACGTCGTTGCTTGAATGCTGCGCGCACATCACAGTCACTATCTCGAGCCGTGGCCAACATTGATCGCGAATCCGCCAACTTCAATCTCTGCTCTCGGGTTTTTCGAAGTACATGTCGTTGAGGCTGTACACATCTCCACTTTTTTCGACAAGAGCGGTAGGATCTACTAGTACTCGACATCAAGCAGTAAAATACTGTAGTATACGAAACCGCCACATCGAACCCCGGTCAATCACGCGGCGTGAATTCCTCGCCTACACGTAGTTCACAGTATAACTTCCAAAAGTACGAGCCACTTCCCATATTCTGCGCCTCGTCACACGACACAATAACTTTTAAGTAGTACTTTAAAAAGTATTTTAATACTAAAAAAATACTTATTTTGGAATACATCGATCAAAACGATGAGCGAATACAAGAAGCGCCATGTCGACGTTGCTAGCTGTTGCGACGCTAATTTCCGTCCTCGCCCGGAAGGTTATGAGAAGTTAACCGGTGTGCAAGTTGTATGCCGTGAGAACCCTCGTATTCAAAGTCTTGCCCATGTTGTGTGGGCGATCGACGCGTTTGCAGAATGCTGTGACGGTTGGGCACTTCCGGAGGCTGTAAAAACACGCAGTACGCGGCTAGCTGCACGAGTGATGTGGTGTATTGACACGAGCGAGACGCTAACCGTCGAAGAAAAATGCAAACAGTATGGACTTGCCGCGGAATTTGCAGCTACAATGGGGGAACTTCTAATTTTACAACAAATACATGCATGGCAGGCGTGGCCCTTTCGAAAGTTTGCGCTGGTTTAAACGGAGATCTGGAGGTTTTGAAGTGCCTCAAGAACAACGTGTCATCCCTGTTTCACCACAAATACATTTGCGAGGAGCAAGGGGCGTTCTACGTTGCTGCGGAGCGAGGTCGTCTCGAAACTGTGAAATGGCTCGTTTCAATGTTTCCTGATACTGCGTGGGCGTTGGGCCCCGCTGCACGTGGAGGGCATCTTGAGGTGGTAAAATGGCTTCATGAGCACGCGAATCTCGATGTGCCTACGATGGATCCCTACAACAGCCCGTTGAAAAGGTTACTTTTTGGAGTCTGCTGCTCGTATAGCGAGAAATATGGAATGGGACTGCATGACGCATTGGGAACTGTACGACGGAGATTCTACGCCGGTGAATTGCCGCTTGCTACCGACGCCATGGATTGGGCCGCGGAAAAGGGGCATAAGGAGGTACTGCAATGGCTGCATGAAAACAGGAGCGAGGGTTGTTCATCAACCGCAATTAATACTGCAGCAGAAACTGCAAACAAAGATATTTTACTGTGGTTGCATGACAATTACAGTAATCTCTGGTCGTTTGCGGCGATGGATCATGCAGCACGTGGCGGAAAACTTGAAATTGTGCAGTGGATTCATGCAAACCGAAGTGAAGGATGCAGTACAAATGCAATGGACTGGGCAGCGAAAAACGGGCATTTTGACGTAATTCAGTAATGGAATGAGTATCGCTCGGAGGGATGCACTACATCAGCAATGGATGAAGCGGCGACGAATAACTATTTTGATGTAATTGAATGGCTTCACTTACATCGTAGCGAAGGATGCACAACAGCGGCTATGAATGGCGCGTCGAATAATGGTCACCTCGACGTTGTAAAGTGGCTTCATGAAAACAGGCCGGAGGGCTGTACGATTGCAGTCATGGATCGCGCAGCTGGTTTTGGTCATCTCGAAGTCGTCAAATGGTTGCATGCCAACGGGACAGAAGGATGCACTAGCGACGCTATGGACTATGTTGCTGGTCGTGGACACCTAGATGTGATTAAGTTCTTGCATGCGAATCGGGTGGAGGGTGGAACTGCTTTCGCCTATTTGTGGGCTCAAGATTGGAGACAAGATCACGTTCTGCGTTGGTTCGATGAGACCAATATTGACCTCCCCATTCCGGAATGATTTTAGCGCGTCAGTGATTGTGCACACTTTGGGCACTGACGTGTGAGTACGTATGAAGCTTGATTTACAACATTGAGCTATAATCCAAGAAGCTGTAATGGGAGTACTGCTTGGTACATATCATACATCTGCACAGCACAACCAAGGGTGAAGTTTGGTGCAGCAAGATCTACTTGATTTTTGCCCATGTCCACTACATGAACGTTGAGTTTTCATTTCTCCAAAGTCGGCCACACAGAGACTCACACCGAGAGATAAAACAGAAATTCCGATGATTCACAACGCGGAGACCGTCCTCCGATGGTGTTCTACATGGATACAAGGATGGGAACTTTTGGTTGGTGGCGTGTTGCTTGCGAGGAGAAATCTCGTTTCCAAACTTTTTCACATAATGTTTTTTGCGGTAAAACCTACAACAGTAAACCTTGCTGAAGTGGATCAAACCAACGTGTCTACGATGATTTTTTCACAAGTTCAAAAAGAGGGCAACAAAACGGTGATGTTATTATAGATACTGCAGAGCGAGAACATCCACATGTAGAGACCGTATAATAGATCGTGACGGCATTTCCTGATACGGTGTGTGTACTAAGCTCTAAACATGTGAGATGGCTATGCAACCCCTCCCCGCCTACAAGTCATTTTTTGAGTTGCAGTGCTCTCTGTGCTCCCCATTGGCAGCCTATTCAAGAAAAGTACTCTTTGTGACTTGCTTTCGATGCTATTTCGAGTGCTGCCTAGATAGGAGAAACTGTTTCGATGCAGTGTGTTGGAGGTACAGTACGAAAACATTCTCGGGAATGAAAAGATTCTGACATCAGCGAAACGGGCATCCGAGAAAATCCTGCGCGAGTCGTCAGCTCCCAATCGACGAATTATAGATAAAAAAAGCCAAGAATTTTGTGAGTTGGTCAGCGATATACAAGTACTTGCGGTAAACGAAATACACTTTCTGGATGTGAATCACCAGGGATGGCGATCAATTACTGAGGTAGTGAGTGCTGCGTGAATTTTATCAGTTTTGATTCGCGATGGTCAAATAACTTCTAATGCAAGCCTCTTCTAGTTCGCAAGTTTCATTAACCCTTGTAATGTCTCCAGCGGCGGAGGCAGGGTCGATTTGATCGGGCACTCGCCCCCTCTCTAACATAAAATTTCTGCATGCCCCATAGTGAAATCTATATTAACTTACCCCTAAAGACTGTGCCCCCTCTCATTTCGAGCTGTGCCCCTATCTTGATTTGATCCTGGCTCCGCCCCTGGCTGTCTCTGTCTCGGGCGTGAACCTTCATTACAGGAAAACAGTGAAGGCTGAATCACTAAAGCCAAGTCAGACCGATAAGGATAATGTTTGTAAAGAATGTTTCTCGTTATGATTGCGGCACTACAACAAAGAGGTCAATAGTAGCAATGTGAAGGTTATTAGATTCAACCAGCGGTCGAACTGAATCAAAGTTGTGATACCAATGTGCGTAGTTCGAAATTTACCTCGTTTGCTCCGCCTGCTGGACCCGAGGTCGCTGACTTTCCAAGCTCTGTTGGTGTAATTGAAGTTTCATCCGTTCGAGCTCTTGCTGATGCAAGTACCGTTCATATTCGCGCTTAATCTGCGCCTGTAGTTGCTGTTGTTGCTCTTCGATGCTCATTTCCAGCTCATGTTGTTCGAGTGCTTGTCTCCGCTCGGCTTCTCTCCTAGCTCCCTGGTCTTGTTTGCGTTGTTGAGCGTATAACGCCACAAACCTTGTAATCTGCTTTATATTGTTCCCGCTGCGTCATTGACCTGAGCTTGAAGCTCGTTCATCGTGGCTTGTAACTCGCGCACTTGGTTCCTTAGGGTTTTCTTCTTCGTCGTCTTCTTCTTAGGGTGTTTGAATTTCTTCGGCGGCACGGTGGAATGCATGAAGCTGTTCCCAGTGTGTAAGGGAGGCGTTCTCGTCCCTCGGTCATTGGTTGGTGTGCTAACAGACTTCATCAATTGCATCGCTTCCTCTAGACCGTGAAATTCCATGACACCGTCCAACTGCTTCGTCAAAGTCGCATCTCTACAATCTCGACTCGGGATCACGCGTGACCGGCGCAGAGGAAATCTCGGTGTGACGGAACCGTCCATTGAGCCGGAACAAGCAACAATTCGAGTGCTACAGACAAGCAGATTGAGAGAGGTCCCTCTTGGAGTCCAAGTGATTCACCTCGGTGTCATGGACTCATGGTGTCACGGAGGTCCATCGGCGCAAAATCGTAGTGATCACGGGCAAGAGCTGGTTTCTCCTGCCATGTCTGACATAGTTTCAGGGACCTCCTAATCGGCGTGGCCGACACTACATGTACAGGTACACGTAGTGTTGGAGCTAGAGCGGGATTGAGGCAATTTCAGTGCAAGGCTGCACCATGAAGTTCATGGTATGAACATTGTATCCGTACCTACCATCTGAGCTTTATAATGAAGGCCCTTGGACACGACGTCCTCGTGTCCAAGGGGTTTTGTTGCGAGGCTTCTAGGATTCATCATCATGGATTCTAAATGTATGGTTCTTTTCTCAGATTCCTGTACCAAAGAAAACATATTTCTTCCCGGGTGACTAACAAGCTCGATCTGTGGATTCCAACACACTCGTTAGCAATGGCATCGATATTTTTTCTTTCAATTTTTCACACTCACGGTATGAGCGAACGGGGGATTAATAGAGGTCATGTTTTAGTAGGTCAGAATTTCAACCACAGGCGGTATTTTAGAGCGAACGCTGTCAAGTCGGGGAGTTCGCGCCTGGTAAAGCGAGTAATGCGTCTTGTCGACTTGTGCCCAGCTCTAAACGATGAGGAAAAAGATCGTCTCTATAAACGATCCATGAAGCGTGCCGCTGTTACGGGAAATTTGGAGATCGTTCAGCAGTTGTACCGGTCACTTGCATCTGCTGTGCCACCAACGAGTCTTCAGTGCGTTGGCGTTGATTTACTTAAGCGTACCATTAGGGGCTCACAGTATCGATTAGGAATTATTCCCACGTCCAATCGGTCTCTCTAACTGGCTGCAGAAGCATGAACGAGCTCAAGAAGCGTCGAGTCCAACATGACACGGATCCCCATGCAGAGGAATCCACTGAGCTACTAACTGCTTTTCACCTCATAATTAATGACCGTCCTGCTATCCAAACTTTACCCCATGTGACGACGAGTATCAACGCATTTCTGTACTGCTTCGAGCTGTGGGCTCTGCCAAACGCCGCCAAAGTGGACAGCAAACGGCTCATGGACCGAGTCAGTATGCTGCGTCGCGACGGACCTGCCCAGCGGCGACTTCAATGGCGCCGATCATCGACGCGTACAAGAAATTCCCACCGTGAACGGTGTTGTCCAGGTCTCCGATATGGAAGCCACGTCCGTCGAGTTCGACATGCGCAGCAACAGATCCATGTCCTCTTCATTCTACTTCACCCGTAGTGGTGCGCGCGCAGTTCGTCTCGGGCGAAACATCGCCGAAGTTTTGATGAGCTCCATGCGATCGTTTCGTGCAGTTGACCCCGTAGACGTCGCCAAACACGACCAGAAGAAGCTCCGCATGGCGTTGGAGCGTGCTGTCAAGCAAGAGCGAAAGGAAGCTCGCGAGATGCAGAAACTTGTCGAAAAGTCCGACACGTTCTTGAGAAATCGAGGTTGCACTAGCAACCGGATAGCGCTTTTGTCAACAGGCACCGTGAGCGATTGCAGTGTCACGTCAGACCAGGAAATCTTGGCCGAGATCTGGGCTAAGCGCCCGTTATCGATGGACCATAGGAGCGATGAAAACATGCCCGAAGTTGACAACGAGCAGGCGGACACAGCGCCGATGGAGTTCTTGTTCTTCACGGGCTGTCCTGACGACAAGAACCTGCGCGAGTTGGACGTCGGGTACCGCCGACTTCGCTCGAACCCTCGAGCGGGTCGATACTCAGCGACGCCGTCTTACGCGAGGACTGTCCCCGTGAAGCCAACGTTGGTGTCCAACATGCCGGCGGTATTCGTGCCGCGCTTTTGACAGAGATGCCTACGCCAACTGTATCAACTGTGACGAGGACGAAGGCTTCGAGGCAGCACTCCTTCACCGATGGCAGTGAAGTAAAGAAATTATAATAAAGACAGCAGTATGTGGAGATCTAATAAACTTGCGTCGTATCCATAAGCTGTAGTTCTCGACCACTGCATTGAAAATGAACATTCACAAGCATCCTGCAAAACGTGAAGGGGTGTAATGCAGTTTTGGATGGCTACATTCGAAAGTGATTGGCTGGTTCGCGATCTTGACGACTGTATAGATGGATACACACATGCACATGTACACCTAAATCTTATGTATTAACACACTGGCATCGCTTCCACAATGACAGCTTCGTGGGTGGATAATTAAGTCCGCGCTTGACCGACGAAACAGGAGACAACGCCGTCCAGAGCGTTGTAGAGTGCTGGGGCAATGCTCACACTAATACATCACCATATTTGGCACCCCACTTTCGGCCAGCATTGCCTTGGACTGCAAATGCTTCGCGCTGCCCTAAAGAGTCCTAGGAGGACAGCGCCCTCTACTCGCCGAACGAGTTTTGTCTCCTCGCATGCGCTCGTCAAGCCTGTGCGTCGCGCCGCCGACTTTTCTGCCAAGGCCGACGTTCCGACCTGCCGCAGCAGCGTGATTCCCCATCTTCAGCCTGCATCTGACCCACACACAGACAATGAACGCAGCGTAAACGCTGCTGTTGCTGAAAGGTTTCACTGTGCGGTTTTGAATGCTCAACGACGTCGACGAACAGCGCACAGTCTATGCTTGACGCCGCGAAAACAAGCTGCAGCGGCGCCAGCTGAAGGCACCAACACTGTTGGAAACAGCGAAGCTCTCTGTGGCACTCGGTCTGGTCGAAGCAAAGCAGAACGCTAGCTCGCCTCTGCTTTTCAGACCAAGGCATTGCCAGTGGCAATGCCTTGGTCCCAATTTGCCAGCACTGCCAGCATTGCAATGGGAGTCCAGCCTGATTTCCCAAGCCATGCTTAAAAGATGGCTCCACTCATTGATACTCTCCAACCGCAATACGGAACAATCTTTTGCAAGTGAGATTCGTGGCTCGTCTGTCGAAAACGTTGCACCGCAGCACCGTATCTTCTCGTTAAAGTATCTTCATATCTTCTTCACAGTCGACAGCCGACAAATATCGATACCTGAACGGTAGTTTTGGCGACATGCGGCATGAAGAAAAAACATGACACAAAAGCATAACAACCCCACGGCGAACCCATATTTCCCCAGCTCCCTCGTTGTTCATTCCCAGAGTTCGTCGCGAACGCTAAATTCATTGCTCGATGCCCTCAACAGAAGCCCCCTCCGCCCCGGCGCCGGTGCCAGCGCCAAGGCGTGCACCTCCCCCGCCTGTGCCAACGTCCGCCCCGGAGTTGGTCGCACCCGTGCAGGAGCAACAGCCCGTGACTGAGCCTACCCCCGTCGAAGCCGTCGAGCCGCCCAACAAGCGCAAGCATCGCGGCCTCATGCGCGCCATCGGCGGACTCTTTAAACGCAAGTGCAGCGACGCGGACGACGTCACAGCGCTTAGTGACAGTGGAGCCTCGCAGCGCCGCACGTCGCGCTGGTCTCGCTGGTCGCACTCGCAACGTGGGTCGATGCCCGAAGCGCCACTTGAGGTGACGGCCGTTGCGGCGCCTGAGACTGCCCCCATCCAGGAGAACGAGTCGGTGGCTTCGTCCCCTCACATGGAGGAGCCACCGACCAAGAAGGTGAAGCAGGCCGAGAAGCCTAAGAAGGAGAAGAAGATCAATCCCCCGTCTTTCAAAGCTAAACAGTCGCCTGCTGACCCGTCGGAGCTGCTGGTCGCTGACTCGAGCGACGAATCAGGAGCGGAGCCTCAACGTGTGTCTTTCCTCTTCTTCGGAGGAAGTGACGCCGACAGCACGTTCCAACCGGAGTTGAGACCGTCGGAGCTTGATGATTTGCATGAAAACAACATCCGTCCGTCGCTACAAGCTAAAATGCCACTCTTCTTCTCGCCACCACTTGTGGAGAACTTACGTCGTAGCAGTATCCTTCCTGATCCGAAAGAGTACGAGTTTTAAACTGAAAGGGGAAGTTGTGAGGTCTGGCGAGGGACGTCGGATGATTTAAATATTTTTTGGTGTAGCAGTAGCAGTAGCAGGTTAGCGGATAGAGGAGGAAGCAGATTAAAATTTGGAATTTCAAACATCACAGACACCAACCTCGCGACTACGGTACCGGTATAATAAGTCTTGTTGAAGGCTCAAGTTGAAAGCTTTGTCAGAGATTCTCTGTCAGAGAATAGGGAATGACGAATGCAGCCATTTCGATGTGAGAGCGGACTCGAAAGTGATGAAAGTGATGACGAGTGCAGAGGACTATCTGTGCTCTCTAGCAGAAATCCAAAGAACTCTACGAGAACGCGAAGTGGCTGGCTTCAGTGTGGCAGCAACACTGTTGCTTGCTGCGTGTGAGACCTCTAGCACGAGCTTGGGTCCACGGTGGACGTCCGTTCATGCTCTCTACTATCTATCTGCACGATGTAGCGACGCTACGGACACAG
Organism: Phytophthora quercina; assembly: GCA_014706105.1. Taxonomy (NCBI): domain Eukaryota; phylum Oomycota; class Peronosporomycetes; order Peronosporales; family Peronosporaceae; genus Phytophthora; species Phytophthora quercina. Next base: position 2,564,203 of record JACBOW010000003.1, on the reverse strand, counting down.
TCTTATTATCCAAAAGCAGACTCTGCAGATTCCTTGATGCTGTTGCGCTCTTGTGTGGCTCCCCTAGCCATGTCGCTTCAGCAAGGCGACGAAGCCAACAACATATCCACAGCCACATGCATTGCCGTCACCAGGCTCGGTTTTGCTGCTGGTGCTGAGTCAGATGCCGCCCATATGGCTCCCATCGTGAGAAACACCCTTCCGCTGCAGCAGAAGCTTGGCGTGCCTTCAGCTTTTGCTCAAGATGCGAGATCAACTGTTGGATTCAACACTGCGTTGGCAATGGGTTCGCGTACCATTTGTCTCGCTACACACCGAAGCAGTCGCGCTAGAAGACCTTGTGTGGAGCTGTTCGAGGCCAACCAACACCTTTAAGAGCCCGTAGGTGGTCGTGGTGGTGCAGCATTAAATAGCATCGTGTCATTTTAGCGAGATAGTCAGCACTTTTGGACTGTGTGCATATCCTAGACTATCACAATCGCACAGATTGAAGCTATTTGCACAAAAAGTATTCAGACAAAACGAGACGTTCCAATGGTGCACCTTGCACTTGTGTGGAGGGGGGAATGTCGCCGGGAGCTGTGTGCTCTATCGGGTGGCGACACACTGAGGTCCGTCCTTCAGTCAGAAAAGACACAAGACGTTGGCAATTGACGCACGGACTCGCCTTCGCGACCCATTCACTTCTCTTCCGAGGACTTGTCGTCGTTGGAGCTCTCGCAGTTGAGGACAATCTAGTGCAGACACAGGTTCATCCGCTTCTTGAAGCGCACTACAACAGGGAACAGGAAACGGAGACGTTCGACGTTCAGCGATGGGATTGTCGGAATTCTTCCATCGCGTTTGGGACCTGGTGTGTCGGCCGTTCGAGGACTTGGACTGCACGAGTTGCTGCGACGTCCTGGACCCCGACTACTACCGCAAGACGTCGCCCGGTGTGCGCAGCACGCCGCAGATGTTCAATCGTTGGGAGTACGATGTCAAGTTCGACCGCACTCCGTCTTGCCCTCCGTCATCGCATCCACTATTTTCAAGCAGTCCTGTAGACAAAACAGTGCAGTCGAGGGAACAACAATCGAAGACTTTGTCATCCTCAGGATCGAGATCGGGATCACGCTCGGATTCACCCTTAAATTACTCGTACGAGGAGGAGGAGGACGAGAGGCAGGTGCAGTTCTTGTTCTACGGCGGCAGCGATCCCCCTACACCCACGTCAGCAGGAGGACTCTACGCGAACTGGTACCGCAGCGATATGATCTCCAATTACGTTGAGCCCATGAGTCCGGCGTCGATCGAATCGCCTCGAATTAACCACGAAATGCCGTGCTTCTTCTCGCCGCGGGATACACCGTTGCAGTCTCCGATGTCTGCTCCGATCTACTCGCCACATCTCTTCAAAATTACCGAGCAGCGAACAACGCGGCAAAGTGCTGGATACTACAGGTTCTCCAGGTGAGCGAGGTCGCTCTATGTGAAGTGTGCGTGCGTCTCCTCGTCATCAACTATCTATCTCAAACGCGCGTTCCTGCGTGTTGAGCGCCCCCGTTATTAGCCGTAATACAGCATTTAGACTTAAGATATTATTTCATTCTGGCAGTTCAGGTGCTTTTTGACTCCAGATAGACGCAAGTTACATTGACCGTCAGCATGGCTGCCAAGTTGTTCGCCAGGAAGCACGTGCAGCCCACGTGGTGATGTATCCAAGTTGCCCGTCCAAGTGGAGACACCTAGCATTGGAGCCCTAGCTCCGGTTCAGCTGGAAACCCACCACCCCCGCTAGTGGAGCCTTGTTTCATTGATGCAAAAGGCGGGTGAAGTTCACTTGCTGGATTCTCCCTCTAATTTTCGTTCGTGCCTCGTTCCTTCTGGCCATGTGTCTGTGGCTCAGAACCTCACCGAGTCTCTGGTGGAAGTACTGTGTCCAAACATGAGTCCCACATCCTTCTGCTGTTTGTGTGCAAATAAGACTGAAACGGGACATGGCACATGGAACGACGCGAGCCGGTCCTCTACATAGCAGTCCAGCTGCAATGTTTGGCTCGTCAAAGTCTTGAAGCAGGCGATCAGGTCTCCGCAGCTTTTCTGGATCGAAGACAGCTTCCAGACCAGCAGCACATATGCCAGGATGACCATCGTCCATGGATTGTCTCGAGTCCAGCATGGCGCTGGGCTCTCGTGTCATTCCCCAATTCGACTCGTGTGACTCGAAGCAACGTTCCCCAGTAACGTACCAGAACCAACAAGTACCAACTCTATCATGCGAGGTTTCATGCGTACCATTGGCCTTGGCGGTCTCTTCCGTCGCTCTGCTTCTTCCAAAGCATCCACGGCAGCGTCAACCATCAACGCGGCCGGCAGCTTCCGCGTACTCACACTCGAGCAGTTCGAGAAGATGACGACGGTGGACAACTCGTCAGTCTTCGAAGCCCGTCGCAGTAGCCGCCTCAGCTCTATCAACGAGCGTCCACAGTTCCTCTTCTTCTGTGGCAGTGACAACTCGGCGTTCCCGTCGGGTGAGTTGACTTCGCCCAACGGCAGCACGCTGGCTTCTCGTTTTGCTAGTATGAACACCCCCTCACCTGCACAGCCGGCTATCGACCACCACATGCCCGTGTTCTTCATGCCGCCACTGTCCCCCACTCACCCCTCACTTGGGGCTGGATTCGCCGGCTGCTAGTCAACTTTGAGTCGACGGTCTTCAACTTGTCATTGGTCTCCTCTTCCTTCTCCCAAGCACCAGAACACACCACAAGAGGTTGATTTCAATTTTTGACATGAAGATGCAGCCACCCCCAAGCGTTGAGAAGACGATCTTCTTCTCACTCTGAACCGATGAAGTAGCATCTTCAACTACTGACATATCCTCTGGGTTTGATCGCAGCACTGGCGATTGAGCAGTTGATCAAGATCTATCCTCGGCTTCACAGCAACCGTAGAGCGTGGTCGTGCCTTGTATTCCTATAATGGGATGCGAGGTGCGGCCACGCTTCGTGGATCCGAGCATCGCTCACTTATCCACATTATTCCATTCTGTTGGCCTCTGAACGAAAGAGTCGACCCGAATACATTCGTCCCAGCCGCCTCCGCGAACGCAGCACTGTGCGGTATTTTGTTTTTCAAGGACCCCAACGCCAATTTCACGCAACCAGTTTCAAGTCGTTCGGGGAGTTTGCAGACGTGCGACTAACTCCCCCTGGCCCGGCGACCAAAGCTAATCGTGGCGAAATCAAACAACCTAGAACTACATATACATGTAGCATTTCTCATTGGAAAGGAATGCAAAACCACAACACCCCGGTGTAAGACCTTGTGGTGCAACGAGCTTTTTCTGCGTAGCTAACAGGATATCCATCAATGCATCAATACAAAGTCGCTTCGAGCATTAAAGTCATTCATGTCGATCACCAATTACTGTAGGAGCTACCTATAAATACGAGTAGACCAACTTGTGATCTTGATCGAACTCTACGACTCCGAAAGACTTGCTGGTTCTCCCGACATTCTGCTGCGTTCAGGACGTTAAAATCGACTTGAGATCATGGTACCCGTCGACAGGAAGCGGGGGCCTGCTGACCTTCGACGCAAGCGGTTGACCCAACTCCTGAGCCACGAAAGCGGAAAAGTATCCTCGTAAGTTTTATCTTCGGACACGTGAATCAAGGTTTCAGTTGATCGCTTGATGTACTGTACCAGCTCTCAACCCACGCATTACAGGCCTGCAGGATCTCTGAGTCCGATGTTACGTGGCGCCAGGAGTCTTCCATCGCTGCCAAGTCTCAACTACACTAAAAGCGCCACGTTCAGTGACCTCCACCTCGACGTAGCATTAGTGCCAGCTACTGCGTCACTGCTTTCGCCACTGAAAATCACTCGACGGGCCAGTGGGCACAATGGACATCAAGCATTTGTATCTTCACCTCGATGCGATCGGCTATCAACAGAAGCGCAGCTAACAGAACAGTCATCCCCTCATTGTGCCAATTCGTGCAAGATACTTTCAGTTAAAACACCGAACACTTGCCCTTCGACACGGGCGCACTTCGATCGAGAAACCTTCACGTACGCTACAAATGTTACCAACTTCGATCTTCATTGGCAAAACATCAACATATTCACTTGCGTCACCTTTTTTTTTTTTGATACCGTTAGTCCCATGAAAGGCGCTCGAGGTACGTCGGAACAGCAGATTGCAGACCGAACTATCAACGACCATCAATGTGACCAATACGCTCAACGACGGGAAATCACGCTACCGTTGCGGCGGCTTCACAAAGTTTTTCGACCGGCTTGAGTTGTTACCGATTCGTGAAGCGATTCAGGTACGAGAATTCTCAGTGTTTGTTGCCACTTCCAAATTCTTGTAGCTGATTTGATTTTTTGCGCCGTTAGTTGTTTGAGACCCAACGTCAAGCACTTCTGGAATTTTGCTAGGAGCAATTTCGGGGTCACGTTGATAGAGACGAATTGAAAACAATTCATGTGAGAATTTCACCGCTCCGCAATCGATTCATTGATGCTTCTAATGACTTGACAATTTTGTTGGCAGGAAGAGTTGCTGAAATCGATGGCGAAGATAGAAAATAATCTTCAATCCAGACTCAAGAAGCTACAACAGGAAGAGGTACGTTGAATGAGGCAAGCACTTATTTGACACGAACATTACATCCAACTCATCTGACTTACCGCTGCTGAAGCTGCAAACTGTGCAAAAGAAGATATCACTGCAGCAATTGAAGAAGTCGCACCAAGAACAAATCCAGCAACATCTCGCCACGACAAAGGAAGACCGTAAGCAGGAGCTTGCCGCCGCTCGTGAAAACATCGTCAAGGAGCAGGAGCGTCTTGATATGAGCTACAAAGCTCGCGAAGTCGAGCGAAAACATCATATCGAAGTACACAACGAGGTTCGTCGAAATAATTGCTTCTAACCTCGTCATACCCACTGCTACCGTAGCATTCACACTTGATGTGATATTCTGGTAGAAACTCACCGAGCAAATCAAGAATAATGCCGCCGCCCGAAGCACGTTCAAATTGGCTGTGCAGGGATCCAGTCCGGTTCGTGACAGTACTGTTGCTGCTTGATCATATTCTTCCACACTAAAAAGTGTTCGCCTGTTTTCTCTAATTGCACATGTAGTTATACCGAACTCCGTGGTGGTCGGATGAGTCTGGGGAGAGACTCAAGGGCTTCCAACGTCCGGTAACAGTCCAAGCGCCCACGCAGTCACCAGTAATCCACAGCAAGCAAAAGTGTCAATGGTATGACTGAAAATTCGGTATGGTTCTGTACACAAACACAAACTGCCACTAGCAACAAACGTACCTCTTCCTGCGTACCACAATATACAAACACGTGCTATCGCATAATTCTCACCACCGTGTTACCACCCCTTGGCATTAGTGTAGTTGCTGTTCCTGTAGCTTCAACTGATGCTAAGAGCAGCTGAAGTCGTTGACTGCTCACTGGAAAAGTTCCGGGGTCTGTTCCTCTACGTACAGCAAAGTCGAGTTCACCTTCTTCTCCCAGCCGTCCAGGCGCGTCACGAGCTCCTGCAGCTGCGAGTTGTCCAACACGCGCGGCTGCACCCACGTCACTCGTACGATGCCGTCCACCTGGTCAATGGATCCCTTGATGAGCTTGCACGACAATGCGCGCATGACGAGCCACTCCACCTGCTCCAGGGGCAGGCGCGTGGCCTCTGCGATCTCGTGGAACGGAATGTTACGCTCGTGCGACGGGCGCTGGAACACCAGTACCATCAACGCCAGCAGAGCCACCTTCTCCTTCACGTACTCCTGCTTGGTCACCAGCGCCGGTTGCGCGTTAAATTCCTTGCTATTCTGCCCCACAATCTCATTGAAATGGTCAATGTCTCCCTTGTTGAACGCGTGCAGAAGATCCGAGAGCCACTGCTTGTCCGTGCCTTCCAACGCGCGCAGGATCGGGGTCGCCAGCTAAATATTTTTTAAAAAAAAAAAATTAAAAAAAGTTACCATCACCTTCTAGTATCCCCCCACTTCATCTCAACTTACCACTTCACCAAAGTTAAAGACCCCGTCACCCGTAAGGGCAGCGATGCTAATGTTCACAGCCAGATCGAAGCGTTCATCGGGACGCATTTCGTCGTATTGCGTGTAAGCCAAGAACATGAGTGCGTTCTTGTAGAACTTATCAGCTGGACCCAGAGCTCCGTAGTAGTCACAGGCCACACGGTAATAAGCCGCGTGCACGACAGGCTCAGCCCCCACGAGACTCTCCACCACCTGCTTGTCATCGTCCACTGTGGCTTTAAGTTCAGCCAGAAAGTCAGCACCACGACGGAATTTGAGCTGAGCGATCTGCATCTTGCACAGTAGCACAGCCTCATGTGCCGTCTTGGTGCTGAGTTGACCCAGCAGCTGCTCCATGAACTCCAGAGCCTTAGCGGGGTCTGCGAACTGGGCGCTGATCTTTGTGCAGATGACGACGAGGCGGATCTGGTTGAGTTTGTCCTGGAACGTGCGGATGAATTCTTGGTACAGAGAGGGAAGATTCAATGGGTATTTGTGACACATGGGGTCACGCACGAACAACTCGAGTTCGCCAGTGAGTTCATGGTATAGTCTGAAGATTGCAAGAATGAATACAATTTAGAGTGAATAAATTTTAAGGAGGGAGATATGCAACACGTACTTGCGGACGTGAAGGTCCTTGAGCGTCTGGTAGCGCTGGGCGATGTCCGGGTACGCGGCTTGAGCCTTGGAGATGAAGTCCGTCATTGTTCGTCGTCTGCTTGGGTCGGAATTGGGAGCTTTGGATCCTTTGCAAATGCAAGAGGGAGTAAAACCTGTAGAGATTTATAAGATATGTTGTAGGATAGGATATGGAGTGTAGAGGTTTGATATATGCTGTTGGATAGGTTTGACCACTTCAACCTGTGATGTTGAAGTGGTCCATTCTCAGGCAGCACATCAGCCAGTACACGGCAACGGCCAACATCTTGTTAGTGCATGCTGTTGCTACTCCAGCTTTCAACTTCGATTGAATATAGTTTTTTACGCTAGCGTTGTCTTCTGGCGCGCCATTCGTTCGTCAAATCTGCGCCAGTTAACGCTGCCAATCACATTGTCCGACTTGGACCGACCTTAACCTAAAGTCCATTTCATGTTGATCAATATACACCACACATTCCTCCACACTGCTGCTCAGCACCATTACACAACCATCACCGGGTCGTTGTCGCCCTCGGAGCGTGCGCGAGAACCCACGAAACGCAGCCGCTCGTTTGACACACCCGGCAATGCGCCATTGTCCATGGCGAGTCCACCATTGCCGTTCATAAATCGCATTCTTGGTCTTCTCATCTCGTCCACCGGACTGCGAACGCTTGACGGCAGCGGACCCAAACGACTCGGCGGGATGAAAAGGTTTGTCTTCGCTGCCGCTGCCATAGCTGCAACGGTTGTTGTTTTACTTGAGCCTCCTCCTGACGACAACGAACGAAGGATGACTGGCGGCTTGGGGCCAAAGTCGAAGCCTGGATGCTCCAAGTACGGCTGGTGTTGTGGCCTTTCAACTTCACCAGACGAAACTGCAACGGTTGGTCGCGGTGGAGGCCAGTCCACAATAATGTGCCGGATGGACTGCGCATTGTGAGACTGGAAACGCGTCAACAAGTTCCGTGCCGAGTCCACCGAGATGTCAGGGAGCTTGCGCAGCGCCGCAGCCTCCACTAGCCGCATCAGCTCGTCGAACGTCATCAGCACGCCCAGCTCCGCGCGAGCCACCACCACGCGCATGATCCCGGCCTCGTCGCTCGGATGAAAGTACCCGTTGTTGCCCTTTGACTGACCACCCTGTGCGCGCTTCTTCACGCGTCGATGCAGTGCTGCGAAGTGCACGCCGTACATTTTGGCAGCAGCACGTAGACTCATGCCCTGCTGCTCCACGGCTGCGATGGCCTTCTCCCACGTCTCAGAAGGCACCGTGTGGCTCAGTTTATAGCCGCGTTTGTCCTTGGACGACGACGTGTTGGATACTGTGTCCTCGCTGTTAGTACTGTTGATGCTGACGGTGTGGGAGGTGAGAGGCGGCATCGAACGGATACCGGGTCCGACGGGTCCGACACCACCACTTGGACTGTTACTCGGCCCCGTCGTTGTGCCGTTCTCACTGCCACTGCTCCAGTTTGACTGCATCTCGTCATGGTCTGCTGCTGCTGTTGAATCTCTCGCGGGTCTTGGACAGGCAGCTTGTCGACGGTCGCCCACGAGCATGGCACGACGCTGCTGTTGCTGCAGATAGTGGCGGTGGCGCTGACTGAACCCGTGCTGTAACTGCACCTGGCGCTGGGTCTCGCTGTGGTATGGCGAGCGTGGGCCAGAATAGGCCACGGCGCTGTACGACAGCGAGTCACGGCTGTCCTCGCTCGGCTCCTTCTCCTTCTCATCGTCGCTGTTGTTGCCTGGATTCAAGCTGCTGGCCGTGACTTGCACCGCGCTCGATCCGCTGTTACTTTTGCCATTGATAGTGTTATGGCTGTTGCTGCTGGTTGTGGCAGCTCTCTGACTGTTTGCTGCCGCTACTGCTACAGATCGAAGAGGCGGCACCTCAAGCCGCTCCGGCAGCCCGAACGCCGTCAACGTCTTGCTGCTACTGCCACCGACCGCTGCGCCAAACGCGAAGCTGCTGAACTGCATGAAGCCGTGTACGCGCTTGAACTCGAGCACCCAGCGCGACGGTGGAAAGTCGGGCGGGAGCGGCACAGCGCCGCCCTGACTGGCCACGGCGCGCACCGCCAGCCGCACATCGTCGGACGTGACGCGCTTCTGGCGGCGGAGCTGCTCTTTCAGCACGCACAACGCCTCCTTCTCACCGTCTTCGCTGAGGAAGCGACGCACGGAGACGCCTGGCATGGCGGAGCTCGAACGCTGGACCGTCATCAGACGCGGCTATTGGGAATGCAGCTTCTGAACTTCACCGTAACTTCTCTGTCTCTAACTGCAAGTGAATTAGTATCTTGACCAATAGGCGCGCAGTGAGAAGCTAGAAGCCTATGCAAAGTCTTGGCTAATGTGAGACACACAAGAGAATGTGCCACAACACAAATTAATTGTTCTTCAGTCGGACGCAAGCAGTAGGCTGAATATTTGCGATAAAATATTAAAAATCCCTCCTACTATCGCATTTCTTACATATCCAAGTCAATAAGGTCAAAATGGGAGCTAAAATCGAATCGATAATTTCAATGTAGCTATCTCCAATGGAGCCGCTGCTCGACAGCGAGTCCAAGCCATATTCGTAAGGCAGTTCAATGCTCGCGGAGTACTAAATCAGATAGCTTTCGCGAGCATTGGGCTCGGCGGCCACGCAGCACTGTGACTGAATAGCCTCGTCGTCAGCCGTCGCATCAAACGCCCGCTGTCCAGCCTGGTACATGTAGCTTATTAGCGCTTCGCAGCATCGCGTCGATGCCATCCTCTGTTCAACATCCAGCGCCGCATTCTCATCAATTGGGCGTGAGGTCATCCTCACGCCACAGGGTTAACGCCTTGATCATGCATGTTCAACAGCCTCCTTATCCTCCTCTGCCGCGACGCCTTCTGTCTCCGCGATTGACTCATTCATTGAAGGGGTGTTTGCTGCCGAGTCATCGCAATACAGTAAGAGATACCGGTAGATGTGTTGCATGGAACGCGACACCGTGCCCGGAACTGGCACGCGAAGAGCGAGAACTCTCAACGGTTAACCACAATGCCGCTGCCGCTGAGCGGAAGCCCAAGCCAGCCTCGCCCTTACCAGCATGCCCTGCCGGTTGGAGAAGGAGCCGAGCGAGGACAGCCGTGACTCGCTGTCGTACAGCGCCGTGGCCTATTCTGGCCCACGCTCGCCATACCACAGCGAGACCCAGCGCCAGGTGCAGTTACAGCACGGGTTCAGTCAGCGCCACCGCCACTATCTGCAGCAACAGCAGCGTCGTGCCATGCTCGTGGGCGACCGTCGACAAGCTGCCTGTCCAAGACCCGCGAGAGATTCAACAGCAGCAGCAGACCATGACGAGATGCAGTCAAACTGGAGCAGTGGCAGTGAGAACGGCACAACGACGGGGCCGAGTAACAGTCCAAGTGGTGGTGTCGGACCCGTCGGACCCGGTATCCGTTCGATGCCGCCTCTCACCTCCCACACCGTCAGCATCAACAGTACTAACAGCGAGGACACAGTATCCAACACGTCGTCGTCCAAGGACAAACGCGGCTATAAACTGAGCCACACGGTGCCTTCTGAGACGTGGGAGAAGGCCATCGCAGCCGTGGAGCAGCAGGGCATGAGTCTACGTGCTGCTGCCAAAATGTACGGCGTGCACTTCGCAGCACTGCATCGACGCGTGAAGAAGCGCGCACAGGGTGGTCAGTCAAAGGGCAACAACGGGTACTTTCATCCGAGCGACGAGGCCGGGATCATGCGCGTGGTGGTGGCTCGCGCGGAGCTGGGCGTGCTGATGATGTTCGACGAGCTGATGCGGCTAGTGGAGGCTGCGGCGCTGCGCAAGCTCCCTGACATCTCGGTGGACTCGGCACGGAACTTGTTGACGCGTTTCCAGTCTCACAATGCGCAGTCCATCCGGCACATTATCGACGATTGGCCTCCACCGCGGCCTGCGTCTTTGCCGTTAACTGATGCTGGAAAACTGCAGCGCCAGCCATACTTAGAGCACCCGGGGTTTGATTATGGATCTAGACCAGGTGGAGCGGCTACCGCTGCTGCAATCGCGGCGGCGTCATCGAAGATACTTTTCGTCCCGCCTAGTCGTCTAGGGCCGAGCATTGTCAACTATGGGAACGAGTCGAGAAAACCAACAGGGCGACTAATTGACACAATGAGGGCAATGGAACTTGGAACGACATCGTCGGTGTCCCCGTCTCCACATGTCGGATGCGTAACGTATTCAGAAACCCAGCAACCGTACGCGTCTGCATAGAGGAACGTGGGTAGATTCGGCGTTCAGTGCAGAACTGGTTTCTGATCCGCAAACACGAAAACATGTAAAAACAGGAAAAAAAGTACGCTTAATTAGGGGGTCTCCGAATTGACAAAAATCGTCTTTTAATGGCATGTCATTTTCCGCCAAATAACATGTCATTTCGAAATCGCCCTCCTCTGGAGGTGGGTGATTATGAATGAAATCACACGGATGATATTATATCAAAATCACATTTCCTGCCAAAAGACCGTCGGTCTTGCTGATGGCAAAAGGAGCCCTCTTCTTTCGGCCGACCTTCGTCAACTAGTGTCGCTGAGTGGCTGCCCACGTGTAGCAGCATGTTTTACTCCAACGAATGACCAATTATGCAACCAAAGCTTTAGATAGGCACCTTATTTGACTGGCATGACGATAGTCATTGAATCAGATACTCCTACAGTCTCTCACCAGCTAACTAACCTCTGAGTCTTATTCTACGTCAGCTTTAGCTGATACTGCCCTCGGCCGTTAGCACAGTGCGAGGTCAGGTCACGAAGACCGTCGCCACACCACACAGAGTAGCAAGAAATCACACAACTTGGTAACTTAGTACTAGCAGGCAAACCTACCGTGATAACGATGCGAGCTAAGAGAAGCGTAGCTTAGGTGTCCTGCTCCATGATGTAATAGTAGTTGTGAAGCGTCAAACCCAGCTACCTAGATCCGTACTAAGCTAAGAGAACAGTTATTTCCTATCAACATATCTTCAGAAACCCACTACCACGTATCTTGGCGTCTTGATGTGGACACTAAACATGCAAAAAGAGCCGATAGTAACAACACAGTTTGAGTATTCAACCGCAATGCTTACCTAGTGGGTTTCGCCGGCCAAGACGGTGTAGCAGCTCGTACACACAGTCTGCAGGACTACAATACCCGAATCCATACTTTGTGATAGTTTTGGCAGTTATGACACCCCCACGAATAAAGCCCGAAATGACATGTCATTTGGCGAGGAAATGCCATGCCATTTGGCGGCGAAATGACATGCCATTTGAAAACGATTTTTGTCAATTCTGAGACCCCCTATTGATGAGGCTTTACAGCCTTCGTTCGGCACATGTCTTGGATTGTCAAGGGCGTGTTTCCGACGTTACCACACAGACGTTTTCTAACTGTCCATACGAATGAAACAAGATAGGAGCGACTGATCGAGATGTCGATCACCGAAGTGTTAGCATCACACCTCCAGCATAGTTCGCTAAGTAAGTTGGCTGTGGGCAATAGGAATTTTGCTGGAGTTTTTATCTTTCGTCCGAAAGAGGCATCCGGGGGTGGATACACCTCAAGAGCTTCAAGTTTCCACACTTGAGGCTTTTCCTGGGCTTAGCCGTGCCGCAAGCATCAGTACCCGGAGCTTGGTCAGTGTCTTCAACTCCGACATTAGAATTTCTCTTTACGAAACACGCTGTGAAACACAGGTATGAATATATGGGAAGTACTTTGAAATAGTACCGATAATGATCCAGCACGCACTTTGAATTCGTTTCTCTTAGTAGGAAAACCATAAGGTTGTGTGTCCTTGACATTCAGACGGTATCGTTTTTTGATTAAAAAAACAACAACAAAAAACACATTTAATTCTTGAGACTAGACTACGGGGCTACCTGTTCGAAATAGGAAATCACTTCAAAATACTTCAAAAACAATTTTGCAAGCTGTTCACATTATAAACTAACCGTGAAGTGCGCCTTCGTATCCAAGTAAAGCGTTCACGGCATCGTGGATTTATAGGATGAACATGTATGTTCAAGTACTCCGGCACAATCGTGTGGCTGCGGATTCTGGCACTCTCACAAAAAAGAAAATTAAATTGCATGTGATAATAGTATATCCAAACTTCTGCTAGGCATTCCGCTGATCAAAAGTATCTTCGCAAATATTTAATTCCTGCATTGGTAGTTGGTCCCTGATCGCTCATCGTCTGTGGAAGTACAGAGTAAGGTCAGCCATACACACGAGCTACTTGCTCGCTGAGATCTCGTCGTATCGCTTCATCAGTGACCAAGTCTTGCTCCAGCAACCAACGCGCCACCGCGTAGTTTTTCCTCAGACTGACACTGAAGGCTGCCAAGTTCGTGCAGCCTTCTGTTCGGTAAGCATGCAACCACTGCAGTACCTCAAGATGATCCTCACTTGCTGCCATGTCCATTGCCCTTGTCGTGCAGCCTTCAGAACGATTGCTGTGGAGCCATTGAACCACGTCAAGATGGCCCTCAGTAGCCGCACCATCCATCGCTCTGGTTGTACACCCCTCAGATCGGTTAACATGAAGCCATTGCACAACATCGAGGTGGCCATTTTCCGCTGCATTATCCATAGCTTCCGTTGTGGCACCCTCGGTACCGTTTGTGGAAAGCCACTTGACGACATTGAGGTGTCGATTATTTGCTGCACCGTCGATTGCTTCGGTGGAACACCCTTCCGAACGATTGTCAAGAAGCCACTGAACAACTTTAAGATGACCATTTCTCGCTGCATTGTTCATCGCCGCTATCGTGCAGCCCTCATCAAGGTTGTGGTGTAACCACTGAACCATATCAAGATGACCATTTTCCGCTGCAGTGTCCATAGCTTGTATCGTACAGCCCTCAGAGCGGTCCACTGCACCACCGACAAATGTCCTTTTCGAGCCGCTGCATTCATCACATCCACTTTCCACTGATCCCCGTAATGCTCGTTCAGCCACTGCAAAATCTCCAAATGTCCGCTTCGGCAACTTTTGTCGCTGCTGCTGGTGAACAACCTTCGGTTCTGTTGGTACGAAACCATTCGAGAACATGCAAGTGTCCGTTCCTTGCAGCCCAATCCATTGCGTCTGTGGCTGTCGGGGTGTTCCCCAAAGGAGGATTGAATGGCGATTCAGCGGCACGAGATACAGGCCAAGCTTCGTAAAATCTCGTGAAAATGTCGTCGACGTGATCCCCTCTACGAAGGCAGCACTCTTCAGCGTAGTACAAGACGTCTGAATAGGCAGCATCCTGGTTGAGATACGACACGAGGTTGGCGTGTTGGTGAAGCCACTTGACCAGCTCAAGATTTCCACCTCGTGCAGCAGGTACCAGCGGCCATCTAGCGCTTGGGAATGTGGTAACGAGCCATTTCACTGTATCCAGGTTACAATCCACAGCAGCGATATCAAACGCCAGTTGCTCGATTCCAATGTTCTCCTCAAGGAACATTGATGGCTTTTTCGCTTTCATCCAGGTCAAAAGTGGTAGATTTCCACTCAGAGCCACCGCGATGTCGATCTCGACGTCTAATGGTATGATATGATGCTCGTACAGCTGCTCCACGATCACCAGTTTCCCTTTAGAAGCAGCAAACTCCACTGCGCGTTTGTAAATCATTCGTTTCTCATTTCCACTTGAAACCTCATCTACAAAATGCATCACACGCTTGAGTAACCGCATACTTCCGGAGTCGACAGCTTTGACAAGCGTCCATAACCTGCTACTGTCCACGAAAGAATCGATCGCCCGGATGACGTGAGATAAGACCTGAATCTGAGGCTGCTCACGACATACGACTTTCACACCGGTCAAAGACTCTAAACCGTCGTTTGTGTTCATCGTCTCTTGAAAAGTTTTCGTTTTCCTCAAACACCTTTCAATCTTTACTGAGCTTGGAAGGAAGATTGAAGATCGACCAGCACAGCAAATAAAGTTCCTAAAATTATAAACAAACTTGCACCTTATCCGGGGAGGTAAGATTTAGAGTACGACAAGAGTTCTTATTCACACCATGAGCAGGTCTTCGTCCTAGTGTTCTGACTTGAAAGAAACCTTAGGACGAAAGTGTTATCGGTATCACAGCAGCTCATATTCTTTCCAACTTGGGGTAATTCTTGTCTTCTTTTGCCGCAAAAGCTATACCGATGAAGACCAATATACGCCAGAGTAAACAGCCCCACCAAGATATCGATTTTGCTGCCCCCATGCCCCCTAGACATTTCGATTGCGAAGCTGGATACTGTGCTGTTCAAGCCATTAAAACACTGGATGTTCTCCTTCCTGTTCCGCCAGCATTGTTCCTTCTTCTGTGCGATTGGCATGTAGGAATTGAAGCACGTTCAAGTGGCTATACCCAGCAGCGTAGTCCACCCCTCACTTCGGTTACTTCGGTTCGAAATAAATATTATTTCTCGGCATATTATCTCTTGCCCATTCCGGCAATCGACATCGTACATTCTGATACACACGCAAAACCAACGAAAATCAATCAAAGTTGCCCCAACGACTCAATCCTGTTCTTCTCTTGGAATGGGAAGATCGATGCTCTGCTCTTCAAACCAACGCAGAACCCCAACCATATTTCTGTGCTCCGCGTTGGCGACTGTCACTGCTGTTTCGCCTTCCGTGCGGTTAGCGTACAAGAACTTGATCACATCGAGGTGGCCATAACCAACAGCGTAGTCCACAGCATCGGTGGTACATCCCTCACTCCTGTTCTCGTGAAGCCACTGCACCACTTCAAGATGCCCCCTTACAGCTGCCTTATCCATAGCTCGTGTCGTACATCCCTCCGACTTATTAGCGTGCAGCCACTTTACCGTCTCGAGGTGACCATTTTCCGATGCGCCATCCGTTGTGCATCCTTCGCTACGATTTTTATGAAGCCATTTCACCACGCCAAAGTGTCCATTTTTCGACGCGCCATCCATAGCCGCCGTTGTGTATCCTTCGCTACGATTTTCATGAAGCCATTTCACCACGCCAAGATGCCAATTTCCGCCGCGAAGTCCATAGCTGCCGTGCTGCAACCTTCGCTACGCTTATCATGCATCCATTTCACGACTTCAAGATTCCCGCCGCGTGCTGCAAATTCCATCGCTCTGGGAGTCCACTGGTCGCTGCAATTCTCACATAACCACTTCAAGACTTCCATTTTTCCGCGCCGTTCACTGCTGTAGGTGAACAATCCTCAGTGTGATTCGCATGCAAGCAAGTATTGAAGCACCTCCACATGGCCCTTCTTGGCTGCTTCATCCATCGCGTCCGTAGCTCTTGGTCGCCAGCCGGTGTTGGTTTTCCTCTCGACAATTTCACTGATCACTTTCTTGTCTTTGAGGCATTCCTCAATGTACTGACAGCACACGACCAAAATCATTTTTGCAAGCAGATTCGTTGAGTGGTTCACCTGCAGTTCGTCGATACGAGCATGTTCATCCAGCCACTTGACCGTCTCCAAGTGCCCTCCAAGCGCAGCGGGGGCCATCGTCCATGCAGAATCCGGGAAGGTCGTCACTAGCCACTTCACAGTCTCGAGATTCCCACGCTCCGCTGCCACATCAAATGCCACTTGTTCCACGCAAATGTTCGGATGATGGAACAGTGTTGGCTTCTCCTGCTTGATCCACTTTAGCATTGACAACTCCCCACTTAAAGCTGCAGTGACAGCCACCTCATATCTTAAAATGTTGGGGCTGTGATCATAGAGCTGCTTCAGTATTTCCAAGTTCCCCTTGGCTGCAGCACACCCCATTGCGTGATTGTAGACTTGGGGCTTGTGATTGTCACTAAGACTCGAGTCTTCATCAACTTTTGCCATCGAAATGTACTCGAGTGAACGAGCTCCCGTACACGCGAGCAATACGGGCACCACTGCGAGTGGCTCTTGTCCTTCGGCACCTTCACTGCCTCGCCGATGCGCGAGCGCAGCCCGCGGAACGCGGAGTAGCGGTGCTTCACTTGGTAATCAGGACTGCGATCATCCATCGTACTCTTGTTTATTATTGTATGCTTGGAAAGACCCCTCGATGTTGACTGCAAGAACACGTCTAACACGTATACCGTCACGTGCTCATCTTCATCGTAGGCCTTGCACATTCGCACATGATGGATACTGTTGAGCGCGACTGCCATCTTGGCTCGAGACAACTGTGAGAGCTGCAAGTCTTTGATCAGACTAGAGCTCTCACTGGTCCGTTCGGTGTTCGTGTCCGTAGCGAAGGCGGCAACATCGAAGTCGTAGTAGATGTCACTGGGCATGGTTTCGTCTTTAGCCTAGTTATTAATCCAGCTCGTCGCTCGTGCTCTAGACGGCAGTTTTGGTTATGTCGATGTATTTGTTTTGTTAGCTTGGGAACGAGTCGACTCCTCTCATTCCGATATTGAAGCGTAATACTTGATGACGATGAAACTTACCATGTAAGAACCAAGGCACCGGTACACATGTAGTCCATGCGACTAACTTTTAATTCTGACACCAAAAGTGACGTGGCGCGTGAAGGTTCATCAATACTGTAACTTCAAAGACGGAAATGATGTGTGTTTGCGTAACAGCGGTGTTGCAGCGATTTCGACGATACGAATGACCAAAGCAAGGCAACGAACTCATACCACCGCTACAAAGAAATGTACGGGTATTCGCGCTGAAAACGCAAGCTGTGTCAATATGGCCAGCAACGCTGTTCACCCAAAGGCTGATAATGGTGCGGACTACGTTTGAATGTTCGCGATGGTCGACTGAAAGCCGACTTTACTACACATGAGCGCCACCGCTGCATCGCCGGCATTGCTGCACGATTCGTCTCCAGAGTATCCAGCCAAGCAATCACACGCATCATCTGAGAACAACGCCATCAAAGTTCGCGATCGGCTGCAATCTCGCCTCGTCCGTGTTTTCTTTCAGGGACATTCATCAATTATCGATCGCGTCTAATTTTAACATCGGCGCTGCAACCGCGGCAATTACTTGGGCCGATTTACCGTAGTCTACATGTATATTTCCGAAACTCGTCTTTAGTTTTCTTGTCGGCACACCAGCAGCTGCCGTCGACTTGGACCATTCCTTATTATCACACCACCGCCGACAGCGCGCAAGCAGCGAAAGCCCGCGCCGTGTTCATCACATTAGAAGTTGGTGGTCGGCCTCTGCCGCATGTCTTCTCCATCAGTGCAGTCGACGAGCTCGTTCATTTTGTTCCGAGCAATTTGAAGTAATAGCGGTACGTGCATGAGACGATGGCGATATGCACCACCGCCATCACGGCGTAGTGGTGAATCACCACTGGTGATGAACACATTCGCCCGTCTCGCACTGACAGAGCGATTTGTACCTTCATTTCGAGCATGGACTTCAGCACATTAGCTCGGCCCGACACCGCAACGATCCAGGCGTTGCCAGTACTACTGGCCCAGTAGCGCCTCAGCGATGGCCTCAGCCGATATTCGCCAATCTTCAGCTTTGGTGTAAACGAATGGCGAGGATACGATTTCGCCTTCTTGTGAGCCTCCAAACCGTCTGCCCACCGATATACCGGTCACCGTACCGCCACGTCATTGGCTGCCAACTTCAACTTCGTCCTTTCTGCGGCGAGGTCGGCTGACTGGCAAAACGCCTCCATCCTCACATCGGAATTTCCTGCGTAGGCCTCAAGTCGATAATGAGACCGAGCTCCACCACCAGTGACGACGGCTTCTTCGAGATCCAGAGCAGCAGCAGCCTGCCCAGCCAGATCACCACCGCCAGTTCGTCCGAAGACAGCGACGAGCTCAACGAACAGCGCCGCAGCTTAGAAACCAGAAGCCTGGGTCGGCTCTCGCGCCTCTCCACCATCTCCAAGTTCGCTATGAAGCTCAACCAGATCCACCACATCAAGATCTGCGCCACCTACGACGAGAGCGAGGACGGTGCCACCGTCTACGTCATCAACGTCTACCTGCGCTTCGTGCAAAAGGGTCTGCCGCCGCCCTCGGTGCTTCTCGGCGAGAGTGAGAAACAGCGGAAGAAGCGCGTGAAACTGGAACGAGAGCTGGAGTGCCCCATGTACCAAGTGGAGCACCGCTACTCGGCGTTCCGTGGGCTGCGAAGGCGCGTCATGAAGATTGTCAACACGCGCGGGGGCAGCAGGTATCACCAGCAGTGCGCGTACTGCAGCCGCGTCAAGTTCATCGACTCGTCGACCAGCTTCCCGCCACGAGTGCCGAACCACGGATTCGTGGCGACCTGTTCAGGCTGGCGGCAGATCTGCACACACTTCCGAAAGCGGCAGCTCGAGAGCTTCGTGAACCAGCTGCTCAAGGCGGCGAAGGACCTGTCGTACCGCACGGGCGGCGGCCAATGCGAACGGTTCGTCGCGGTCTCGCAGATCTTCAACTCCTTCCTGTCGGCGCCGAGCATGCGGGCGACGGAAAACGTGTGGTGATCAGCTTGTTGATGAAGGTCACTAGCACTGGTCAAGTGGTAATGAGCAACGAGCGTCCTTTCGACGGGGGTAAGTCTTGGCTTTCGCTGCTGAGCCAGGGTAAGATAGGTTCATGTACATGTACATGTAACCAAGCCGTGCGTCACGACCTGCTTATTAATTAAAATATTAGCCTCGAATGAGTTGGTGTAAGCTTAGTGCGTCGAGTTCATCGTGGGTCTCTTTGGTCGCGCAGCGTCTGGACTACAGCGGATTGATTACCTTTCACAGCACGTGGTTGCTTTGGCGCCGCAGTCGGGCGAATTAATAGTAGCACGTAGCGTTGAGGAGGAGAGTGTCGAGTCAAGTGGGTGAGACGCCCATTATACAGCAGTCTACTCACGGGCGAGGCCGTCCGCAGCAGTTGAGCTGCGTGTGCGACGCGTTGGTGTCGGTGGTACGGGAGGTGCCATCGCGATTTGCACCACCGAGGCGATGCCCCAACTTACATGTGTGTGTAGCCGCAGCAGACGACCCAGCATCAGAGAAGCCCGCCGTGACTCGTCAGGTTTGGCGGATGCATCAGCTCAGCAGGCAGGAGGTCATGGTGGCGTGAGCCGTTTACAGGCGCCGTGATTAATCCAAATGTGGGGTCAGAAGAGGGGGTACGCGAGGGGTACGCTTCTTGATGAGATCGGCCCGGCGCTGCACCGTGATTACACCGAGTTGAACCGAGTTGAACCCATATCCGAGTTGCGGTTTCAATGTCAAGCCGGAGGAGTTGGCATCAATTACCCGGTGTTTCAAAAAACACTGCACACGGCTGGTGGCGGCGACGAGCTGATCGATGGCTCTGCAATACCAGCTACAACAGTAAAAGTAACGTTAGCAATGATACTACAATACTTGTAGCTGTCGGAAGTCGTCAATGGTTTCGCTGCCGCCGCTGCCTGACGCAGATGCTTCTCTTTCCGCTGCCTTCCATTATACCGGTCTCACGCCGGTATCTCAACGTGAAAAAGTCGATGTGACAACCTTTCTTCTCCTTACAGTAAACATGCCGCGCCTGTTGCGTACCTTTTCAAGATCACCGCAATATATCGCTGGCTGCTCTTTTGCCTGGAGCCGAGCCACAACCGCAAACGCCTCCTAGAGCGCAAGTGCCTTCACAGCGATTGACAAAAGACAGGAACAGAGCAGAGCATAGCAGAATGATGCCCAGTATTAATAACAGCGTCAACAACTTCAACGAGGTGGATGCCACCACGGACACGGCGAGCGAGCGCTCGAGCCTGGACACGTTGGAGCTGGGTGCGCGACTCTCGCAGCTCTCCCGGGCCAAGGTGGCCGTGGCGCTCAACAACGTCCACCACGTGCAGATGTGCTTGGCCTACGACCGCGAGGAGCACGTGACGGTCTACGTACTGGACGTGTTCGTGCAGGCGGCGCCGCGAGGCCTGCCGAGTCGCACCACCGCGATGACGTCGGCATCGGCTACTAAGTACAAGCAGAAGCGGAGCAAGGGCGAGCGCAGGCGACGCGAGAAGGACGAGCTGCGCGCCGACTACCAGGTGGAGCACCGCTACTCGACGTTTCGCGCGCTGCGAGAGCGCATCGGCGAAGCGGTGGCGGCGCCCACAAGGACAAGTCGCACCCGCAGTGGTGTCCGTACTGCACGCGTGTGCGGGAGCTCGTGAACTCAGGCGTGTTCCCGTCACGCTTCCCGAACGGCAGCGTAGCTATCGCCATGGGTCTGCGCGAGCTGCTCGTGCGCAACCGCGAGGATCGGCTGGAAACGTTCGTCAACCTGCTGCTGCGCGCCGCCAAGGACGTGTCGTACCGATCCGGGTGCAATCCGTGCGTGCGGTTCGAGGTGGTGTCGACGCTGCTGAGCGACTTCCTGACGGAGCCGCACCTGCGGACAGCGGGCAGCGCGTGGTGACGAGGCATGCAGCAAGCTGGGGGGTCGGAACGACCCAGTGGCGCGGAGAGCCGGCCGTGTCGGCAAGGAAGCATGGTTGGCGGCGGCGGCGCAGTAGATTAGGCACGGATTTGGTGCATCGGTTGGATGTTAGTGGCGTTACTGGCGTAAACGATCTTGCAGCGCGCGCCTGGATATTCATTTAAAGGATTTGATATTGTCGTCTTCGCGCGCTTCGCTGGGATACTGCTGCTTCAGCCGTGAGTTGAGGTTGCTGCGAGGATCGGCATGGTGTAATCTTGATAAATTTTACTGACAATTCGCGCGCAAGAATCGGAAATGCGGATGCCGTCGCGTTCTGGAAATCATGTACTTTACATGCACTTGCAGCCACCAACACGAAAGAAACGCACCTCACTGAGATTCTCAGCCTGACGCTGTCCCATTCTACAGTACATGTCGGGCAGGCGATCTGTAACATGCCGGGCATTACCAACATTTGGCAGCAGCAACGGAGTGTTGTTGCGCTAGCAATCTCGAGCCAATCCTCGCAGCAACCTCAACTCACGGCTGAAGCAGCAGTATCCCAGCGAAGCGCGCGAAGACGACAATATCAAATCCTTTAAATGAATATCCAGGCGCGCGCTGCAAGATCGTTTACGCCAGTAACGCCACTAACATCCAACCGATGCACCAAATCCGTGCCTAATCTACTGCGCCGCCGCCGCCAACCATGCTTCCTTGCCGACACGGCCGGCTCTCCGCGCCACTGGGTCGTTCCGACCCCCAGCTTGCTGCATGCCTCGTCACCACGCGCTGCCCGCTGTCCGCAGGTGCGGCTCCGTCAGGAAGTCGCTCAGCAGCGTCGACACCACCTCGAACCGCACGCACGGATTGCACCCGGATCGGTACGACACGTCCTTGGCGGCGCGCAGCAGCAGGTTGACGAACGTTTCCAGCCGATCCTCGCGGTTGCGCACGAGCAGCTCGCGCAGACCCATGGCGATAGCTACGCTGCCGTTCGGGAAGCGTGACGGGAACACGCCTGAGTTCACGAGCTCCCGCACACGCGTGCAGTACGGACACCACTGCGGGTGCGACTTGTCCTTGGGCGCCGCCACCGCTTCGCCGATGCGCTCTCGCAGCGCGCGAAACGTCGAGTAGCGGTGCTCCACCTGGTAGTCGGCGCGCAGCTCGTCCTTCTCGCGTCGCCTGCGCTCGCCCTTGCTCCGCTTCTGCTTGTACTTAGTAGCCGATGCCGACGTCATCGCGGTGGTGCGACTCGGCAGGCCTCGCGGCGCCGCCTGCACGAACACGTCCAGTACGTAGACCGTCACGTGCTCCTCGCGGTCGTAGGCCAAGCACATCTGCACGTGGTGGACGTTGTTGAGCGCCACGGCCACCTTGGCCCGGGAGAGCTGCGAGAGTCGCGCACCCAGCTCCAACGTGTCCAGGCTCGAGCGCTCGCTCGCCGTGTCCGTGGTGGCATCCACCTCGTTGAAGTTGTTGACGCTGTTATTAATACTGGGCATCATTCTGCTATGCTCTGCTCTGTTCCTGTCTTTTGTCAATCGCTGTGAAGGCACTTGCGCTCTAGGAGGCGTTTGCGGTTGTGGCTCGGCTCCAGGCAAAAGAGCAGCCAGCGATATATTGCGGTGATCTTGAAAAGGTACGCAACAGGCGCGGCATGTTTACTGTAAGGAGAAGAAAGGTTGTCACATCGACTTTTTCACGTTGAGATACCGGCGTGAGACCGGTATAATGGAAGGCAGCGGAAAGAGAAGCATCTGCGTCAGGCAGCGGCGGCAGCGAAACCATTGACGACTTCCGACAGCTACAAGTATTGTAGTATCATTGCTAACGTTACTTTTACTGTTGTAGCTGGTATTGCAGAGCCATCGATCAGCTCGTCGCCGCCACCAGCCGTGTGCAGTGTTTTTTGAAACACCGGGTAATTGATGCCAACTCCTCCGGCTTGACATTGAAACCGCAACTCGGATATGGGTTCAACTCGGTTCAACTCGGTGTAATCACGGTGCAGCGCCGGGCCGATCTCATCAAGAAGCGTACCCTCGCGTACCCCTCTTCTGACCCACATTTGGATTAATCACGGCGCCTGTAAACGGCTCACGCCACCATGACCTCCTGCCTGCTGAGCTGATGCATCCGCCAAACCTGACGAGTCACGGCGGGCTTCTCTGATGCTGGGTCGTCTGCTGCGGCTACACACACATGTAAGTTGGGGCATCGCCTCGGTGGTGCAAATCGCGATGGCACCTCCCGTACCACCGACACCAACGCGTCGCACACGCAGCTCAACTGCTGCGGACGGCCTCGCCCGTGAGTAGACTGCTGTATAATGGGCGTCTCACCCACTTGACTCGACACTCTCCTCCTCAACGCTACGTGCTACTATTAATTCGCCCGACTGCGGCGCCAAAGCAACCACGTGCTGTGAAAGGTAATCAATCCGCTGTAGTCCAGACGCTGCGCGACCAAGAGACCCACGATGAACTCGACGCACTAAGCTTACACCAACTCATTCGAGGCTAATATTTTAATTAATAAGCAGGTCGTGACGCACGGCTTGGTTACATGTACATGTACATGAACCTATCTTACCCTGGCTCAGCAGCGAAAGCCAAGACTTACCCCGTCGAAAGGACGCTCGTTGCTCATTACCACTTGACCAGTGCTAGTGACCTTCATCAACAAGCTGATCACCACACGTTTTCCGTCGCCCGCATGCTCGGCGCCGACAGGAAGGAGTTGAAGATCTGCGAGACCGCGACGAACCGTTCGCATTGGCCGCCGCCCGTGCGGTACGACAGGTCCTTCGCCGCCTTGAGCAGCTGGTTCACGAAGCTCTCGAGCTGCCGCTTTCGGAAGTGTGTGCAGATCTGCCGCCAGCCTGAACAGGTCGCCACGAATCCGTGGTTCGGCACTCGTGGCGGGAAGCTGGTCGACGAGTCGATGAACTTGACGCGGCTGCAGTACGCGCACTGCTGGTGATACCTGCTGCCCCCGCGCGTGTTGACAATCTTCATGACGCGCCTTCGCAGCCCACGGAACGCCGAGTAGCGGTGCTCCACTTGGTACATGGGGCACTCCAGCTCTCGTTCCAGTTTCACGCGCTTCTTCCGCTGTTTCTCACTCTCGCCGAGAAGCACCGAGGGCGGCGGCAGACCCTTTTGCACGAAGCGCAGGTAGACGTTGATGACGTAGACGGTGGCACCGTCCTCGCTCTCGTCGTAGGTGGCGCAGATCTTGATGTGGTGGATCTGGTTGAGCTTCATAGCGAACTTGGAGATGGTGGAGAGGCGCGAGAGCCGACCCAGGCTTCTGGTTTCTAAGCTGCGGCGCTGTTCGTTGAGCTCGTCGCTGTCTTCGGACGAACTGGCGGTGGTGATCTGGCTGGGCAGGCTGCTGCTGCTCTGGATCTCGAAGAAGCCGTCGTCACTGGTGGTGGAGCTCGGTCTCATTATCGACTTGAGGCCTACGCAGGAAATTCCGATGTGAGGATGGAGGCGTTTTGCCAGTCAGCCGACCTCGCCGCAGAAAGGACGAAGTTGAAGTTGGCAGCCAATGACGTGGCGGTACGGTGACCGGTATATCGGTGGGCAGACGGTTTGGAGGCTCACAAGAAGGCGAAATCGTATCCTCGCCATTCGTTTACACCAAAGCTGAAGATTGGCGAATATCGGCTGAGGCCATCGCTGAGGCGCTACTGGGCCAGTAGTACTGGCAACGCCTGGATCGTTGCGGTGTCGGGCCGAGCTAATGTGCTGAAGTCCATGCTCGAAATGAAGGTACAAATCGCTCTGTCAGTGCGAGACGGGCGAATGTGTTCATCACCAGTGGTGATTCACCACTACGCCGTGATGGCGGTGGTGCATATCGCCATCGTCTCATGCACGTACCGCTATTACTTCAAATTGCTCGGAACAAAATGAACGAGCTCGTCGACTGCACTGATGGAGAAGACCGTGCACACATGTGGCATAGGCCGGTCGCAGATGTGATGAACACGGCGCGGGTTTTCGCTACTTGTGCGCTGTCGGTGGCAGTGTGATAATAAGGAATGGTCCAGCTGCTGACAGTGCCGACAAGAAAACTAACCGGCATGACACAAGAAGTTGAGACATGGACTCTTCTTCATTACTGTAATTACAAAGTAAACAGTGGATGCCCTCTACCTTATACTGCGTTCAAGACGGCAAGCGAGGATTCCCTTTCCTCGATGGAGGGGACGGACATCCTTGCACTCTCGTGTGGCACTAGGAAGCTGTTCATGATCTGCGAGACGACTAGAAAGCGGCTGCAGTGGCTGCTAGCACTGGTGCGGTATGACATATCTTTCGAGGCCTTGAGCAGTTGGTTCACGAAGCGCTCGAGGCGATGTATCCGGATCCGTACGACCAACTTGCGCCACCCGGCCGCGAGTAGGCCACAATTTGGGACGCGCGGCGGGAAGCCCGCAGCCGACTCCGTGGTGCCCACGCGACTGCAGTACGCGCAAAAGCGGAAGTGATCGTGGTCGTTCACCACATCCGAAATGCTCTTGACCATCGCGCGGAAGTCCGAGTACCGGTGTTCGACCTGGTAGTCGAAGGTCTGTCCCTGGTACTCGCGACGCAGACGGCGTCGACGCTGGTCCAGCGTCTCCAAAGTCGGCAGACCTTTTTGTGTGGTGCGTAGGAACACGTTGACGACGTAGATGGTGGGGCCGTCACTCTCGTACGTGCTGCTGATCTCAACGCGGTAGATCTCGTTTAGCGACATAGCTGACTTGGCCATCGTCGATAACTGTGAGAGGCGCCGACCTGGGCTCATGCTCGAGCTGAGCTCGTGTGGAGAGTCGTCGTGCCTCTCGATATCGACGTCGGTATCACGCTTAGACGGAAGGCGCGGGCTCATTGCAACAATGATCGTGAGCAGTCGAATTCGCGAATGGTTGAAGCGAGCTCGTATAACCAGCGTAAGAGCATGCTTGTGAACCTTAGAATTTCTAATCACGCTGGTCAAGTGTGAGTGCTTGTAGTGATGCGTGCTGTACAAGTGTCGTTATATGTGTGGGCCACATGATGGGTGTGCTCACGCCCTGTCGCAGATGTTGGAAGATGATTACGATGATGGCGCCCTTTCGCTCCAATCAAACTGATTCAAAGGATACTTTGGTTTATGGTGCCCTCGATCATCGAGTCGATGCCTCGTGATCGCTTGCTGGCCGTGGAGGATGGAGGCTGAGATCTCGCTGGCTGGCATCTCGGCAAGGATGTCGCGATGGAGGCGTTCCACTGCCACTAGCGGTGGCCTGGCAGCTAGCAGCGTTGCTGTATCAGGCCTGCGGTGGTGGTTCACGCCAGCGTCGTGCTTCAAAGCCACAGCCGGCTCTCATATCCCGGTGGAGTCATCGCCGGCACTTGCTGTGATTGCGGCTTGACTCGACAGGAGCTCGCTCGGCATCGGCTGGCGTGTAGCCACTTGATCGTGTGTGGCGCGGCGCTGGCCAGCAGTGCATTTATGTGTGGCGGCAAACGAAGCGATGCGGTGACAGTCGGTCATCTATAAGCCTGACGAAGGCGATGCCTGCGACGCCCGATCAGCATGGTACCTGTACGTACCATGGTATCGCACCTGTACCGATTGCCCATTTGCTGCACCAAGCATGACGGCGGGATGACCAACTTCGAGCAAGAACCATGGCGCTATGCTACAGTACTTAACATGTATTCAACACCTGTAAAGCTGGACCAACGTAGGAGACGCGTTGTCAAGATAATGTTCTTGGCCCGCTGAGAACTCTCAGCGCCGGAGAGATCGTAAGCTTTTCACGAGGTTAGTCTAGCTGCAGTTCAAAATGTCCTAGGTGACCTGCAGTCCACGACAAACCTTGAGGAAAACGGCGATACAAGATATATTTGCGGTACACTGTACTGTATCATAGCTGAGAGAGAGAAATGGTGTCCAATTAACGCTTAGTTATCGGATCCCTAAAATCTCAATGAACTACCATCTCTACTGGGCCTTCTCGCGCGCGCTTGGTCTCGTGTGAGGAACCTAAGCATCAATCCTGGCTGAAACTGTCAAGCGGGTCATTGACCAAGTCCGCCGGTACTGGATCTCAATGTACTGTATCATAGCTGAGACGACGCAACAAATCCTAGCTTACGTTAGCAGCAACCAGTGCGCTCACTGCAGTCTGCAGATGCGATCCACCAAGAAAGTCGTTCAGAAGTCCCGACACCGTCGCGTACCGCTCGCACTGAACGGCGGTGTATCGATAGGACACATCCTTCGCCGCTGCCAGCAGCTCATTGATAAACTTTTCCAAGGCGTGCTTCCTCGAGTGCACAACTAGCTGTCGCAAGCCCGTATAAGTTGCTACAGTACTTCGATTCGGATAACGCGACGGGAAGTCTTCGGCCGTGACCAGCCACAGCACGCGACTAAAGTAGGCACACCACTGTGGATGCTGGTCGGCTTTGGTCGGGGCGGCGCTCACCACGTCTAAGATGCGCTGTCGCAGCAGCCTGAACGATGAGTAACGGTGTTCCGCTTGGTACTCGGGGCGTTCGCTTTGCCTCTTGTGGTTCTGGCGCCACGAGAGTTCGGGCTTGTTCTGCGTCGAGGTCGTGGGTAATCCTTTCTGCACTCCCAGCAGGAATACGTCCGCCACATACACAGTCACGACAGCGCCATGCTCTTCGCGGTTGTAGGCGCCTCTGATGACGACGTGGCTGATCTGATTTAACGAGATGGCACACTTGGCACTGCTGGAAAGCTGCGAGAGTCGGTGGACCAGGTCCGCGTCCAGGCTGAGGCGCTCCGTGTCGTCGCTGCTGGAGGAAGTGTACGCGCTTGCTTCGCTCTCGGGTCTTATCTTGGTGATTCTGATAATGAGCTGAGCCAGGCGGGGGTGCACTTAGGATCGACTTTTGACCAATCGCAACATACTTCAACCGGTTTTTGCCTCGCGACTTTAGGGAGACAAAGGGGGGCTAAAGTTGACTATACAATGTAGTTTGTGCTTGTAGGCTACAAGTTGTAGCGAGTAGGTTGTCTAGTGGTTTCATTTGTCTTGATCGGTACGGTCGATTTGGTCGGAATGGTGTTTGTTGGACGGTTCGAGTATAGAAAAGCTGTACAAATACTGTAGCTTGTTATGCCTGGATAAGCGCAGCCACTCGAGGTGTTACTATCGTGGCCTGCGTTTGTAAAGTATGATCTCGGGTGGCCCCCAGATTTTTTAATCACGCGTGAAGACTGCCGAGGATTTTTCAGTGTACCCGAGCTAGATCAACGTGCTAGATCAACGTGCATGGCAGCAACCGAAGGATGGCACACTTCCTAGACGGTACGGAAAGAAAAACTCACTGGAAAATGGAATACGAAGATCCGATTGGCTACAAACCTACAGATTCCAATACATACCGCTGCAATACCGGTACAGCCTGCTGGTTTGCCGTTTAACAGCTATCAAGACCTTCACTCGCTGTAAACACTTTGCGTTGTCCGGGATGGTAGCGGCTGGATGACCAAGTCCCGGCCGCCACAAGCCTTCTCTCGTGGCGCCCCATGTCCTTCCTGGCGCTCGCAGTGCTGCTAGGCTGTACAGTATGCGGTATACTATACCAGGTATTGTTTTCAACCGCCTTCTTCGCGAGTGTCTACTGCAAGATATCAACCCAACTTCGCTAAAGACGCCGCAGTGGGGATATGGCTTCACACAACTTTTCGATCTTGTCGCACTGAACTCGATGTAATACTGTATAAAGTTAACGACTTCACTACGGGTGGCGGCTGCCATCCATGTCTACCCATGACAGCGTTTGTCCATGCGTCTCCAGCAGGAATGCCTGCAGGAGTTGCGAGACCGTGACAAAGCGCTCGCACTGCACGTTCCCGTGGCGATAAGACACGTCCTTGGCGGCAGTCAACAGTTCGTTGATAAACTGCTCCAGCTTGTGTCGGCGGGTGTGCGTCAACAAATGATGCCATCCAGTGTAGGTTGCAACGACACCTCGGTTCGGAAAGCGCGACGGGAAGCCGCCGTACGTCATGAGCCACAACACGCGGTTGCAGTACGAGCACCAGACCGGGTGCATCTGGTCGTCCTTGACGTCCACCACATCGAAGATCTTCTCGCGCAGCGCACGGAAGTTTAAGTAGCGGTGTTGCACCTGATACTCTGGCCGCTCAGCATCTTGCTCGTGCAGTAGCCGCCGCTTGCGCGCACGCATGCTCTCGTTGGCCTTGGAGGTTGGCAAACCTTTCTGCGTCTGTTGCAGATACACGTCCACCACGTACATGGTGGCACCGTCGTGTTCAGGACTGTCGTACATGCCGCGGATGGCCACGCGCTGGATCTGGTTGAGACTCGCGGCAAACTTGGCACTGTCAGAGAGCTGCAAGACGCGGCGCCCCAACTCCACGTCCAAGCTGCGGCGAGGCTCGTTGTTAAAGTCGTTGGTGGTGGAAGTTGCCATGATCTTCTTTCAGTTGCGTTCTGGTGTCTTTAACGCAATTCCAATTGTGTTCCAATTGTGAGAAACGGCGCGAAAAAGCGACGTCAGTACCGACTCTCAAACCGGTATCTATGCGAATAACTGCGACACGAGCCAATCACAGTGCGGCATTGTAAAACCTACACTTTGCAAAATGCACTCCAAGTATTTCCGACATGATGACGCAAATGTGCCACCTCGGGCTTCCACCAGTGAGCACCATGACACACCACAAACCTCCCTATTGACATCTCTCCGGTCCCGCAAACGCAAACAACGAGAAGTCAATACAGATAAAACTACACCCGCCGCAACTGTCTCCTCCTCGGTGCAGCCGTCCCTAACATCCATGGAGAAGCAGGTTGTGAGGCTGCAAAAGAAGAACCCAAATACACTGCTGCTGTTCGAATGCGGTTACCGTATGCGGATTTTTGGTGAAGACGCTGAGGTATCCAAATCCATAAATTTGGTATTAACAAATTTGAAATGATGCACCAATGCTAAATTATGGGTCTAGAATGCTGCAGCGGTGCTGGATATCCGAGCCCAGCAACACAAGAATTTCCTGGAGGCGTCAGTACCGGTACATCGGACGCTGTTTCATGCTCGACGACTGGTCCATGCCGGGTACAAGGTTGGTATCGTGAAGCAGATGGATTCGGTCGCCATGCGTGCAGCTACCAAAGTTCCGGGTGCACAACGCAAACCTCTTGAACGGTAAAGGTGATGGAAATTGATTTTTTTATGAGGATAAGAGCTGATGGGTTATGGCGGAGTTGCAGATGTGTGGCGGAAATTTATACGCGGGCCACAATTCCAGAGCTGGAAGGTAGTGGAGATGACAGTGAGGAGGAAGAGGACACACGTACAAGGTTTATTGCCTGCATTGTGGAAGCTACGGTGCACTCAAAGCCGTTCTTTTCGCAGGCGATGCACGAGGTGGATGAAGAAATGCAAAGAAGCCAGGTGCGCACACTTTGATAAGCCGACTGAACTTGAGCGTGTGGTGGGCTGAAAAAAAGTGGCGGAAATTAATTTGACTAGGCATTCTCAGAGGACGTACGTATTGGTGTTTTCATGCATGACGTGCACACAGGAGAGACCAAGTTTGACGAGTTTGAAGATGGTGGGAGACTTAAAGTGGGTTGAGTTGTGAATATCAATTGACAAAACTGACAGTTTTTTTTACGAAATAACTTGTTGTTCAGATGGACGGCGGCAACGCTTGCAACGCACTTTAGAAACACTTGACCCAGTTGAGTTTGTCTTACCAGCAGGCCGACTCAGTGCGTACACAGAGCAATTGCTCGAGAGCTTTGTCACCCTTTCGAACGAAACCTCTGTCGTGGACGATCTAAAATCCTATATTCGTGTGGAGAGGGTACCTAACGAGTATTTTGACTACTCAGTTGCTAAGGATATTTTCACGCGCGTTGTCCACGAAGCCGATACGGAGTACAGCCATGCGGTTGCCTATCCGAATCTGCCAAAACTATGCATGTGTTGCTTTGGAGGCATGTGGCAGTACCTCTCTTCTCTCGACGTAGTGAAAGCGCTCATTGCGCCAAACTATACAAGCTTGTCCAGCCTCACATCAACACTTACGGGAAGATTTCATCTACCCACAGAGGCCCATCGAGATCTTGACCTGTTTGTCAATTCGGTAAGTGCTGTCTTGTCAATTGGTTCCCCAAACTATCATACGAAAATTCTAACCTTTTGTTCTTATCTGTGCAATTTTTCTAGACCACAAAACGCGGCGTGGGATCTCTCTTGTCGATTCTGAATCATACAAAAACCAACGCTGGAGCAAGAAAACTCCGAGATTGGATACACAACCCTCTCGTCTCAATTCCGGAGATATTGACACGCCAACGGACGATTGAAAACTTGGCATTTCCACCTGGATCATTGTCGACGGAGTCATTACCGCACCGACTTGCGTACGAGGAGCTGACGACGACGATCTTACCACGAAGCAAGCATCTTCTGAAGTACCTGCAGCAGGTGCATCTAGGAAAGGCGAACCCCAGTCAAGCTGCTGGCGCGCTTCAGATTTTGCAGGATCTTGAAGACCATATTCATGGACTCAAAGCAATGTTCGTACCGCGTCGTGACAGTCCTTGCACGACTACTTTCGAGAACCAATCCACTATGTTGGAGCGGGCATTGGAAGGCTACCCATCGTTGCAAGCTCGCCTTACACATCTTCTTGACGAGGTAGATGTCAAGTATGCGAGACGCAATGATGTCGAGAACACCATCAAGAAACTCCTTTGTAGAAAACCATCGCAAGCTCCGAAATATCGAGAATTCACACGAGAGCTCGAGACACTCGCCAGAGAATACGATGCGGTTTTGGTGACCTGCAGAGGAATTCTCAAGAATTCATCGCTCGAGTATACAACATTTAGAGGAGGGACGCTGAGCGACATTCACCACCTGATCGAAGTTAATCGTGCGGACCTTCACCGGGTGCCTCAAGATTGGCTGGTTGTGAATTCCACTAAGAAAATCGTTCGCTTCCACCCTAAGCAGATCATCCATCTCCACGTCCAGGAAGAATATGTGAAGGAACAGAAGGAGCAACTGGTTCGATCAATTTGGAGACAATTTGTCAGTGACGTCGACGCTCATGTGTACGTGTTGGGAATGGCCTGCGTCGACATTCTGGCGAACCTTGATGCGCTGTGCTCGCTGGCGACGGTAGCTCAGAGCTACCCGAACTACACTCGGCCCGAGTTCGTAGACGATGACAGCACAACATTGGAGATCATCGATGGACGTCACCCAATTATCGAGATGCTGCTGGAAGGGGCTTCGTACATTAGCAATTCAGTGTTGATGTCGAGTGCTGCTGAGTTGCCCGGTTCTTTGGTGGTTGTATCCGGCCCAAACATGGGTGGCAAGACGAGTCTCCTTCGGATGTGTGCGTTAGTGGTGATTCTCGCACAGATCGGTTCCTTTGTTCCTGCTTCAAGCGTGCGTTTATCCGTTTTTGACGGTATCTACACGCTCATGCATCGCAGCAGCATGACTTTTAATCCTCAGTATGGTGGTTCATCGTCGTGTACACGAGAACTCACAGCACTGGGTTCAATCTCGCGCACCGCAACCAAGAGGTCACTCGTTCTCATCGATGAGATTGGCTTTGGTATGGCAGCTCACCACGCCGAAGCTGTGGCTGTGGCCCAGATGATGTACCTCACCAAGACTGTCGGATGTCATGTTGTGTTTGCGACGCACCTTACTGCAGCCATCGAGAAGTTGCAAGGTCGTCTTGGCGACAAATGCCAGACAAAACAATTGGAATATCACTTTTACGAGCAAGGCGGGGCAGTCAGAGAGGACACGAGTGTCGAGGATGAAGACATGCTGACATTCCACTACGTGTTAAAAGATGGCATCGCCAGCGACAGCTTTGCCATTGAAACAGCGAGACGAGCTGGTATCGCGCCGCACATATTAGAGCACGCCCAAGATCTACGAGGCAACCTGTAGAGAGGCATTTATTTATCCACAATTCAGTCTCCGGAGATCATATCCACGCCAGCAATCATACCGGCATCCGAGTGGCCAAGAATATGGCAGTGTGCCGCTACGATGCCCGTGTAATCCTCCGGTCGGAAACGGATAGTCACATTGCCGGGGGTGGGCACGGAGATGACGTCGCGCCAGTCGCCGATCTCGTAGTCGACACCGTGCCCGTGGCTCATGTCCACAATCTGGAAAGCGTTCGTGTGCAGGTGGAAGGGGTGGTTCTTGAGTGTCACTTCGCCGCTTTCATCCCTCCTGTTGATGATTACCCACTCCTGAACGCGGCCAAGCGTCATAGTGTGGATGCTGGTGCCGTCGAAAACCGCATGGTTGATGTAGTACGGCTTGTAGTAAAACCCGTCCTTCATCACCGGATCACCCATCGTGAACTCAAACTCGAACGGCAGTGGGTCCATTCCAGCACGGTCCTCAGCAGACAACTCGAGCAGACTCTTGGAAGGTCCATAAAGCTCCGAAGGTGGTGGTACAGCTGTGATAAGGGGCTCCTCCAGCGATTCACCCTGAACGTGGACGAATGCCAGGACACCAGAGTAGAGATCCGAGTGATTGCCCATGAAGCCATGCAGCTTGGGGTCCTTGACAGATTGAATCGGGCGCAGCATGTTGGAGCCGCCCTCTGCAGTCGGCTCACAGTTCAAGACGATGTCGACGCGAGCTCCAGGCAGAAGGATCACCGTCTCCATTGGACGTGGCTTCGGCATGTAAAGGCCGTCGCTGGCAGCCAACATAATGGAGCAGCCAGGCACTTGCACTTCCAATGAGGCGGTGCCACCAGCATGCAGCATTCGAAGCAAAACGTTTTCGTGCGGGCGTACCTCAATTCTAGGCAAATACTCTCCATTGACGGAAAAGTACTGAGCAATGGGCGGGATCTGGGGCTTCTCCTCGGACGAGTCCATTTCTTCCATCAATTCCTTCGAAAACTTAGCATTCCTGATAGGACGCTCAGTCTCCTGCACGTCCGGGTACAGTTTGCGCACCTGTGCGTCAAGCTTAGTTTTGCCCGTGTACATGAGCTGCATGTCCAGCGTGCTGCGTGAAGCCTTGGCAGCTTCCGGTAGTGAAGTCATCATACCTCCAGTGAACTTGAACTCCTGCAACACCACAACATGCCTCTGCTTGATGGCCGCGTACGCCGCTGGTACCGTCTTGGGATCATCTTCAACGACAATAGGCCCCACCATACCACCTCCCATCTGCAAGAACACTGAACCATGAAAGTGTGGGTGGTAGTGGAATAATCCTCTCGGATGATTCAGTGGTACGTGCAGATGGGTGTCTGCACTCTCACCAGGGGCTACAATACGGAACACATTGTCCTCTGTACCCGTCGGGTCCACGTGCATCCCATGGAAGTGTAAGTTGGTGTTATTAGGCTCGTGCATTGTGTTGGGTGTCCATTCTCCAGGCATATTAGAGCCCAGATTGTTGACCAAGTGGATGTTCAGTACATCACCCGGTTTCAAGACCAGCATAGGACCAGGTACACTGTTCTCGTACGCGCGTGTGTAGAAGGTGATGGGTCCGTTATCTACGAGCTTCTCAGCCACGGTGATGGTGGTGTTAAGCTCTCCATTGACCGACACTCTCGTCTCGAGCGGAAGGAGCTCAGGAAGTTGCTGTAACACCTGATTCAGCAATTCCAGACGGGTAGTTGGCGCCTTTGCTTCAGCGTGCAGGTTCTGATTCCGCTCCTGATGCACGTAGGAGACGAGTAGCAACACGATGATCCCTACGCCCACCACGAAGGTGCAGGCCAGGTTACGACGTAGACGCAGCGTCTGCGTCTGCAGCTGACGTGCTCCTCTCCGCAGGAAGAAGTCGTTGTCTTTGGCGTCGTCGTCCTCTGGATCTGCGTCTTCGTCCTCCGAGCGCTTGGACTCGCAGAAGACGCCAGTACCGTATCCACTGCTTTTGCGAGGAGAGCGAGGAGCCGCTGCGCGCTTGCGGCTGCCGTCACCGCCGGCGTCTGTCGGGATGGCCATGGGAATCTTACAGTGGCATCAAAGACATGTCGAGTCAGAAACGATGTGGCCTTCAGCCAATCGAACGGCAGGATGCTGAACAGATGACCGGTATAACCGGTAGAAAAAAAGTGAGAAGTGAAAATGAGCTAGCTGTGGGTAAATTTTGGAGTTCAATTGGCAAAGTGAGCGTCGTTCAAATGCGCGCAATGTTTCTGCTTGTTAAATAACAAAACCTCTTGGCGAGTCTTTCATAGTTCACATCTTCTCCTCTGCAAAGCCTGCTTGTCATTTCATCTGCCGGCCGTTCTCACGAGAAAAACGACTCGCCAGTTTGTTCCGACAGGAAGCGTTTGACTAGCGCCGGGATGATGTGGTAGCCGCGTAGCGACCTCGGACACGACGTGTAATCCTCACGCGAAACGTAGACCAGATCATTGATAAAGGTGCTCAGAATGTACTTGCGCTCCTCGATGGTGGTCGTGAACTTGACCTTGAGACTAGGTTTGCACGGCGTCACGTGCAGGAAATCCAGCAGGCCAGCACAGTACGGACACGTCTTGCACTTGGGGTGGTGCTTGCGTGCGATGTGCGCCACATTCGAGCGCAACCTCGCGAAGCTCGAGTAGCGCTGTTCAATCTGGTAATCAGGGCCTCTGTTCTCTGGCTCACGGTCTGCCAGCCTCTTGTGCGGCACTGGCTGCCCTGCCGACAATTTGCGGCGGTTGCTCCGAGTGGACGGCAGCCCCTTTTGCTGGTGGTTGCGATACACGTCCAGCACAAAGTAGATGACGCCCTCCTCACGCTCGATGATCTCGTGGATGGCGATGTACTCGATGCGTGAGAGGAAGAGGCGGATCTCCGTGGCACGTGACACCTGCTGCGGGAACATCATTACAGGCGCCAGTTCCAGCTCACGTAGCATGAAAATGTCCGACGACAAGGGGCTCAACGGCTGCTCCGCTGTTGCCGTCGTTGTCGTGCTCTTTTGGTTCTTGTTGCTGCTGCTGGGGGTTGCAGTGGCGGATTGTAAAGCGGTTCTCACTGCGGCCAAGTCCTGCTCACTGTCGTCTTCATCCTCGCCCACCTTCGCCATTGAAATACCTTCCTGTTCACCTGGTGAGACCGATTGCGTGCCAAAACTGAAGTGAGATCCGAACTCAATGCTGAATGGAGCCTGAAGGCGTAAGCATGGCATCTTCATAATACCTGCCATCATGGATAGGATAACACATCCTAAATATATGTGTTTATGCGGCTTAAAATTGCTATGGTCAATGCTATAGGAAGGATCGGTATTTATGGATGACCTCATACGACGTGGGTTCTTTTTCTGATTACCGGTACATCGAAGTGACGTGGGTGCACTCGAAGCAGCCCGACCGAAGCAGACCTATCAATCCATAGTCAAGGCGCTAAATATCAAGCCGGTGGGCCTCACCGTGGGGAGACCGAAGCTTTGCTAGCGGTGCCCAACGCTCCAGACATGTTGGGACATCTACATGTACGGACATGGAAGGCTTGCTTGACAGTCCAAATCAAAGTCTCACACCATCATCACAAACCAAAAGTCACACCATCATCATACCGATTCGTACCGATTTACTGGTACCGTTTTTATACCGGTGGCGTACCGGTATTCCTGTCGTAGTTATATACCGGTACGTACCGGTATGACCGGTCCACTGACTCTAGGTTCCATCGTACTCGACCACTCCTCTTCGTAAGAGGACATGGATGAGGAATCTTGCGCCGCTCCTGATAAGAGCCGATCGAGCGTGTGCTCGTGCATTCGCGCGTCATGCGATCGAGCTGACACGACATGATTTGTTGGTTCGTCTTGTACCCATCAAGCAAATGGCCACTTGTGATGTGTTCCTGTGCCAATTTGGCGGCTCGGCTCAATAGTGTCGATTCGACTGGCCCAGCACTCGGAATGCCGCGAACACGAAAATAAGGATCACCGATGCCTACAGTATTGTTGCCCACGACCAACTCCAGTGGATATACCGTGTATTCCGCACTGCATGGCCTGTTGGGGTTGGAACATGCATTACATGTAGCACGGCACACAGATAACCTTAGCTTGACTTGAACACACGCAGCATGTGGGTCGACTTCGTGCAGCCATCTGCCGGTTGATCCCTTCTCCGCGCGGTACCTCAGCACATCCACTGGTCCTATCCAAGCAGAGACGCCGCAATTCCACCGCACTTGTCGAAGGGTTCAACGTCGAGCAACGCCCTCGCGTCTCTTTTAGGCTCGGCCATCGAGACCTTCGATGCCCATGCGGTGCACCGAGTCCATTCGTTGGGCCTCCACGGCAGTGTGACGGATCCATTATATCTATAGCTGTGTCCTCTCACTCGTGAATTCGCCAACTCCCCAGCACACACCAGAACCAAGCATCATGAAGCCGCAGAAGAGTTACGACATCCCCAAGACGCAGACCGCCATCATGTACGAGGCCAACAACGCGCCGCTTCAAGTGCGTGAGGACTGGCCTGTTGTCCAGCCTAAGGACCTCAAACCCGGTGAAGTTCTCATCCGTATCGCCTACACTGGCGTATGTCACTCGGACCTGTCGGTTTGGGAAGGTGAAGGTCCTCCACTCCCCAAGCCGTTCCCCATGGTCGCCGGTCACGAAGGTGCCGGCTACATCGCCGCCATTGGAGACCACACCCGCACTAACCTCAAGATCGGTGATGCTGTCGGTGTCAAGTGGCTTGCACACACGTGTCTGGGCTGTGAAGACTGTCGTAAGGGCTACGAAACTACGTGCACTTCAGCTGGTGTACATGGCTTGACTTGCCACGGTTCATTCCAGCAATGGTGCGTGTCATTCGCTGACCACGTGACTCCAATTCCATCGGGTTTGAACCTGTCTGCTGCTGCTCCGATCTTGTGTGCCGGTATGACGGTGTACAAGGCGTTGAAGCAGATCGGTGGCTCCCCGGGTGAATACGTAGTGATCCCTGGTGCAGGTGGTGGTTTGGGCCACCTGGCTTGTCAATACGCTCGTGCTATGGGTTACAAGGTTATTGCTATTGACACGGGTGACGATAAGCGCAAGTTGATTGAGTCGTACGGCATCAAGGACTTTATCGACTTTAAGGAGGGCAACGTGATCGAACAGGTCCGTGCTGCTACGGGTGGCCGTGGTGGCCACGCCACGATCGTTGTGGCTGACTCGAGCGCCGCCTATAAGGACGCTTTGATGTTTCTGCGTCCGCACGGCACACTCGTTGCCGTTGGTGTCCCGACTGGTGCTGCTATCATCGCCCCCGTTGGTCTCATCATCCCGTTTGAGTTCCGTATTGTCGGCTCGTACGTTGCTAGCCGCCAGGACGCCATCGAGGCTCTGGATATGGTGGTTGAAGGCCACGTTAAGACCACATACACCGTGGAGCCGCTCAAGAACCTGCCGGACGTTTTCAAGCGTATGAGCGCCGGCCAGCTCCGCAGTCGCGTTGTGCTGGACTGCGAGTAAGTGTTGAGTTGTAGAGGAGATAGTGTTGTGGGGAGAAGATAAACAATTGAAACCCATTTGTCGTACGACGTGTGTCTTGATCGATTCGGTACGAGACCATGTCTTTAGGGCATGCATCCGTCAACTGGCTGGCTGAAGTCGACATTTATGCGAACCGGAACATGGATAGCCCGCTGCTGCTGGAGGATACATCGACAACAAACCGCAATGGTGTCACTCACCTTGCACGTTGACTTGGCAGCGGCTGCACTTGTGCTTAGCGCTGGTCTGACATCTATGCCACGGAACAAGACAACGTTTGTACAGCATCGAGTCGCTGAGCCGAAATCTTCGACCGCAGGCCCCTCTGCAAGATTCGCGTGCTACATGTAGACTGCATACATCACGTGCTCGTGGATGAACCAGGCACGGCAGGAAGGTCACCGAAGTGCGTGGGTGCAAGAGCCACGCAAAATTATATGGCGGTCTGTATTGACCAAGTTGAAGCTGGCCGAATCATGAACACCGAGTCTTCCCGCGTGTCGATTCTCTCGACGCTGGCTGCGAGGTCCTGCATGGATCACTTCCGTGGCCAATTCCCTCCCTCACTCTGCGATTTGCCACCGCAGTCCCAAGCTCTGATCATTGACTGCAATGCTTCGTGTCGTCTCCCGTCTCGCCCAGCCTTCCAAGCGTGTGGCACAGCTCACCACAAAGTAGTTCGTCGGATCGACGTCAGGCCACGGACTACAATGCCGTTGTGGCTCTTGTGCTTCAAGCCAATGGCGAACTTCTCAGTACAGTCACAGCCGCACTACGACATCCCCAAGACGCAGACAGCCATCATGTACGAGTCTGAAGGTGCTCCACTTCAAGTCCGTACAGACTGGCCGGTAGTACAGCCTAAAGACCTCAAACCAGGTGAAATCCTGGTCCGCATGGCCTACAGCGGTGTGTGCCATTCAGATGTGATCATCTGGGAAGGTGGAGGTGCTCCCGTTGGCAAGAAGATGCCACTGGTTGGTGGTCATGAAGGAATAGGATACGTAGCAGCTATCGGTGAGAATACTAAGACCAACCTCAAGGTCGGAGACTCTGTGGGTGTCAAATGGCTGGCACACTCGTGTCTTGGTTGTGAAGACTGTCGTAAGGGCCACGAAACCACTTGTGAGAGTGTTATCATGCACGGATACACCATCGACGGCTCTTTCCAGCAGTGATGTGTGTCGTACGCGGACCACGTGACTCCGATCCCTAAGGGTTACGACATGGCTGCAGCAGTACCGTTGCTTTGCGCCGGTGTGACGGTATACTCTGCTCTTAAGGACATCGGTGGTTCTCCAGATGAATACGTCGTGATCCCTGGTGCCGGTGGAGGTTTGGGTCATCTCGCTTGTCAGTACGCTAAGACAATGGGCTATAAGGTCATTGCAATTGATTCGGGTGACGACAAGCGCAAACTGCTCGAAGGTTACGGCGTTAAGCGCTTTATTGATTTCAAGGACGGCGACGTGGTCGGACAGGTGAAGAAGATCACGGGGCGTGGGGCTCATTGTGCGTGTGTCGTGGCCGACAGCGAGTCTTCGTACAAGGACGGGCTTCAGTATATTCGGCCTCACGGCACCGTGTTGATGGTGGGTGTACCCAAGGGCGGCATCCTGCCGATGCCGATTGAGCCGACCGTGGCGTTCGCACACCGTATTATCGGCACCAACGTGGGCAACCGCCAAGACTCCATCGAGACGGTGAATCTCGCGGCGGACGGAGCTGCCGAAACCTTTTACAACGTTGAACCGCTTACGAACTTGCCCGACGTTTTCAAGAGGATGAAGGCTGGCACACTGTTCGGCCGCACCGTGCTGGACTGCGAGTAAGTGTCCAAGGAAGAGAAGGAAAATAATCGTCGAGTTTTGATGGACAGTGGATAAATATGAAGGTGTTGGTTGCTTTGGGCAGCTCTTGTGCCGGTTAACTCAACCTGTTCTGACTTCGCTTCAACTTGAAGGCTCAAATCCCGTGATCCATGACCCAGCAGAACCGCTGCGACCCCAATCACGACCATACTGTGTGGATACTTTGCACATTGCATGGTGCGCTGGACGTCAACAATTGCTGGCACTGACCAGCAGGTCGCTGCGTCACTACCGTTTCATTACCGAAATCTCCCCCCACCTGCAAGAACTCAAGCTCTCAATGTTACGCGTTATTTCTCGCTTGGCGAAGCCAACCGTCCAGCTTGCTACATGTAGCAAGTCGTTTGTCGGCCAGGGCGCTCGATCGTTCTCCGTGACGTCCCAATCGAGTTACGACATCCCCAAGGCGCAGACTGCTGTCATGTACGAAGCCGACAACGCGCCGCTCCAAGTACGTGAGGACTGGCCCGTTGTTCAGCCTGAAGACCTGAAAGCTGGTGAAGTACTTGTCCGTATTGCATACACGGGCGTGTGTCATTCAGATCTGTCAGTCTGGGAAGGCTTAGGTCCTCCGCTTCCTAAGCAGTTCCCAATGATCGGTGGCCATGAAGGTGCCGGATACGTGGCTGCTATCGGTGCCAACACCAAGACGAAACTCAAGGTGGGCGATGCTGTCGGTGTCAAGTGGCTCGCACACACTTGTCTTGGTTGTGAAGACTGTCGTAAAGGATACGAAACAACTTGTGGTGAAGCAGGAGTCCACGGTTTGACTTGCCACGGCACCTTCCAGCAGTGGTGTGTGTCGTTCGCTGACCACGTGACTCCGATCCCAAAGACTTTGAATTTGGCATCGGCTGCTCCCATTTTGTGTGCCGGTATGACGGTGTACAAGGCGTTGAAGCAGATCGGTGGTTCACCAGGTGAATACGTGGTGATTCCAGGTGCAGGAGGTGGTTTGGGCCATCTTGCTTGTCAATACGCTCGAGCTATGGGCTATAAGGTCGTAGCTATCGACTCTGGTGACGACAAACGCAAGTTAGTCGAGTCGTACGGAATCAAGGACTTCATTGACTTCAAAGACGGAAATGTCATTGAACAGGTCCGTGCCGCGACGGGAGGTCGTGGAGCTCATGCTACCATCGTCGTGGCTGGTACCAAGGATGCGTACAAAGACCCACTCATGTTCCTACGTCCTCGTGGCACACTTGTTGCAGTAGGTGTCCCTAAAGACACTGCCGTCGTGGCTCCTGTTGAGCCTTTGATCCCACTGGAATTCCGTATCATCGGTTCTTACGTCGGAAGTCGCCAAGATGCTATCGAAGCTATCGACCTGGCAGCCGATGGTCAAGTCAACAGCTCGTACACTGTCGAACCGCTGAAAAACCTGCCGGATGTCTTCAAACGCATGCACAATGGAGAGTTACGAGGTCGTGTCGTACTGGACTGCGAGTAGATACGACAGCCACAGCGTTGCCTATGAGATGAACCGTGTCAAATGGATCATTGAAAAACGTCAATGATGAGATTTTTGAGTGTTAATTGTGCTCGTTTGAATTCCTCTCTACGCTACTGCGCGTTGATTTCTTCTTGAATCTCTTCGACAGTCTTGCCCTTGGTCTCCGGCACAAACTTGAATGAAAATCCGAGTGCGAAAGCAAGTAGAATGGCGAAGGGGACGAAGATGTAGTCACCAAGAGCCTGTTGCATGCTGGGGAAGACAATACCGATGATGAACAACCCCAACCAGTTGACCATCGTGGCGATGGAAGTAGCCGTCGTGCGTGACTTTGCTGGAAACATTTCTGCTGCAATCAGCCATGGAATGGGGCCAAGTCCAATCTCAAAGAACCAGACAAAGCTCATGACGCCACCCACACTGAACATGCTGGAGAATGGGAGGAAGTCCAAAAGTCCGACAGTCAGAATTCCACTTGACACGAGCATTCCCACAACAGACCAAAGCAGCAATGGACGACGTCCAGCCGAATCCATCAGCATCAGAGCGACGATCGTTGCCAGTACATTGACGATGTAGACCAGCGTGATTCCAACAAGTGGGTTTTCCAGTCCAGCATTCAGGAAGAACGAGCTTGCGTAAAACATGACAGCGTTGATGCCACTTAACTGCTGTGCCAATTGCAGCACCACAGCGACAAGTAGTGGCAAACGGATTTTTGGGTCACGGAGCACATCGCCAACTCCTTGGACATCACCGGATTCACTGGAGTTGGCAGCGGAAATGCTGTCAATTTCATCGAAAACGTTGTCGGAATCACGTAGACGTCTTAGAGTCTCGTCAGCTTCCTTCGCATTGCCATTGTTCAGTAACCAGCGTGGACTTTCAATCAACAGTGGGGTTAACACAATTTGCAACGCTCCCAGAATTCCAGCAAACCCAATCATCAGTCGCCATCCAGGACGTGTCACACTTTCATATTCCCCTGCAAAAGCAAATGCCAGGATATCCGTTGTCAAAATGCCAATCACCATTGCAACTTGGTAAGTTGTTCCCAGAGATCCACGGAGATTGGGCGGTGCCAGTTCTCCGAGATAAAGCGGCACGATGACAGTTGCTATACCCGACGCGATCCCCACAAGGAATCGACCAACAATCAACATGTAAATGCTGCTTGAGAATGCCATGACAACACCCGAAGCCAGAAAGAGACACGAATTGACAAACATTGTCTTCTTACGTCCCAGTTGTGCACTGAGTTGTCCACCCACAAGGGAACCGAACGGTCCACCGACTGCGAAACTCGACACACAAAGTGCCCACATCATATCCGAATGACCAGGGAACACCACAGTGGCGTTCATCGCCCCAGTAACGGCAGTGTTGTAGCCATATTGGAAAGCATTGATGACAGCCACCATACACGAAAGTATCAATGGGTACGTGTACCCTGGCTCGGCTTCTTCCTCGTCTTCAAGCAACAGCTTATGCTCTCCATGCTATCAAATAAAATAATTTAACCAAAAGGTTTTTTTTTTTCACGAAAAAAAAGTTTAACCACAAACCTTCTTGACAAGTCGAGACAAATTGGCCCATGAACTGCGTGGACGAAGTTGGGGAAAGTCCCGTTCACTTCGGAAGGATCGACGACGCATGCCTGGAAGCACTCGGAAGGGAAGTTCCTGGTACAGACGTTTCTGCTCCTCACCGTAGTATTTCAGATCGTGCATGGTACTTGCTCGGTCTTTGAGACCATCAGCTTTTTTCAAGTTCTCCCAGCTCCCTTTTGACCGGAATCCGCCAGTTTCCAGCTCATGGCTTGACACGGTGGCAGTTAACACTGGCATCGTGAAAGTGGTGGGAGGTCTTAGTGGTGAGACTCGAGTTAGTTGAGAAGTGAGAGTGTTAGGGGCGGATTCGATTCCTGGTCGATAGCAGCCATTATCGCGACTTGTCACTTCAACTTCACACGTCGCAGATGGCAGATCGCCTATCAACGCGATCTTCGCGAAACGTCCAGCGGAGATTTCGCTGGAAAAGATTTACATGGAACTTGTTTAACACTTTTTTTTAGTTAGATACACTTGTCGCAAAGATTTGGCTTCTTCGATCGAAGCCGTTGTTGCGTGCTTCAGTTGCTGATTATGACTCATGATGCTTCGTTTGCATCACGAGGGTAAAAGATTTCGGCTAAGCAGAAATC
This sequence comes from Phytophthora quercina, assembly GCA_014706105.1. Classification (NCBI taxonomy): domain Eukaryota; phylum Oomycota; class Peronosporomycetes; order Peronosporales; family Peronosporaceae; genus Phytophthora; species Phytophthora quercina. The sequence continues at coordinate 2,520,081 of JACBOW010000003.1, read as the reverse complement.
AACGGTTGTGGTGCTCTAGATGCACTTCATGTAGCGGCCGTATCCGACGTGGATCCAATGCGTAGATGGTCGTACGGAGGATTTTTCTGGGGTATCGAAGGTTTCGTCCTCGTCGGCGACGCTGGACCACTCGGTGGTGTCTGAAGCGGAGTCTGAGTCCCAGTCCGCGTCTTTATCTGGTTTGGACGCGTTGTTGGCAATTGTGCGCAGCAACGACGCTCTTGAGCCACCAACTTTCCATGAGGGGACTGAATCAGTGCCGTTACATTCTGGAGACGTCCCCGAGTTGTCTGCTTTGGAAGGTTTTGGTTCGTTTTCCGTTGCACTTCCGTCTTCTCGACTTGTGTTCGCGAATTCGCACTTGATCGCTGGCTGACCCAACACCAGTTTCCAAACCGCAACACCTACGCTGGCGGTGCATGCGGCAGCCAAACTTGACAATAGAATCTCAACCTTCACCATGTTTGTATCTCGACGTTCTGGCATCCGGTCACGAAATTATTTGCTACGAGTTGCGTCTTTCAGAGTGAAAGCGCAAATGTAGTCAGAAGGAGAGTCTGGGGCTCCGCCTCTCAATGAGGCCGTATAATTTTTAGTTCCGTGTCCCACTCGATTGTTCTCGATCCGAACACTTGAAGCCTTGTCAATTGCTCACACAAATCGACGCGGCAAGGTGTTCGGACGTTGGAGGAAGTTCTCTGATATAGGACTGGGCCAGCCCATGCACTTTTTCACGGCCAGTTTTGCTTGAAAATCATCAATGAGGGCTGGATGTTGACATCGCAGATTGTTCTCGAAGAAACGTATCATTAGCTAAGTTGCAAATGACAGACTAAAGCTTCACGAACTGTTGATAGATTGAATATCATTTTTACCGTACGCTGTAGGCGCTGTCGGAGGTCGAATCTGCGGCTGGGAGCGAGAATCGCAAGTTATATACGCCATGGAGCACCCGTGAACTTGATCGAGCGAACTGCCTCGATACACTCCTCTGCAAATTCGTTTGTCGCCCAATATTTTCATCTGCGTTGGACCCGAACGTCGGCAGTCGTCCTAGCGACGGAGTGCTTACACTCACATACATAAAGTCACTGGGACCTGGTTCAGGTGCAAGACTGGATTGAGCTAGCAGCGGTAAATGGCGGCGGTTCGACCTCTGTCCATCCATGTCTTCGAACGAGGTCATGGTCCTCTGGAGACCAGGGTACTGACCATCTTCGACATGTTCTTGCTGGATCAAAGTCACTAACTGAACCAGTTGAGCGTACTCGACTTTCGTTCCTTGCAGCTCGAACAGCAACTTTACGACACTATTTAGTCGGAATCGAGTCAATTGGCAGCCAAACGACGCCAATACAGTGCGAAGCTTGTTCACATCGACAAAACCAGTCTTCCGTAAGTCATGCGACTGCAAAGCTTTGTCCAAGTCGGCGATCGAATGTCCACTTTCCTTCAAGCATTGGATCAGTGAAGTGGCGAATTCGGACCGTAGCTCCACGATTTCACTGAAGTGACCAACAACTTCTCCCAATGTACCGGCATCAATGCGAAGAATACTACTAATCAGCACGAAATCGCGGAAAATTGTCTTCTGGAAGAACAACCCGTTCAAAATCAACGGCAGCGGGATCAGGATGACTGGAAAAATCCCTACTTTATCGTAGATCTCGTCGAAGCTGTACACCGCGCCCATAACCAGCAGCGCAACGAAGAAGCCGTTCAAGATTGTCATGAACATGACCACGACATGCCACGCTTTCCGTGAGAATAAAGGGAGGCGAATGTCCGGTGTACCCGGCAACACGCCACTTGGTCGAGGTGTCGATCGCTTCTTGCAGCAGACATTCCGGAAGCAAGTAGCTACAAGTTGAAGACCTGCGTCACCCTTGAGTAATCCACGTCTCGTTGCCTTCCGTTCGTGCTCCATTTCTTCGTGTTGCGCGTGGATACGGTTCATCGCATCTAACGCACTGTCAGCAGCTTCATTTTGCCAAGCACTGGCCTCTTCATCCGCAACTGTATTGAGGTTTACAGCTAACACAGTCTTATCTTTGCTGTATCCAGCGATAGCCAACAACCGACGCACACAGAAGCGAAAGTAGAGAAGTACCAGGATGTGAAGCAGCACTAAGACCCACGCGAACGCCAACAACGTTTCAATGAGTTCGTATCGCACTTCCACTTCAAAGTCTTCGAGGATTCGGACAACAGCAGAAAATGCCCACGCCATTCCCAGTAGTAGCAGCCACATCGACGGCTCGACTTCAATCATGTGTACGATGTTATTCGCCTGTGCACGACGCAGATACTTGGAGAAGGGGAAAAGCTGAGGAAGACCGAACCGAACAAGGAAGAGATGCCGCAGCAGGCGATGCTCCACGATCTCCTTCTTGAGTAGATCATCACTCGAGCTACCACAACATGAGGTCAAATTGGCGTTTTCCGACGAATTCAACGCGTCCACCAAGTCTTGAGTCGTGATCAATTCAGCTCGATCCGATCGCTTGTTGTAGCCACGCAGTAACAGCAACACGTTGATCGCTTGAAGGACGAGTGTGATTGCCAGAATGAAGATGATGAGGTCGGATACTTGGAATGCCAACATGATGCCGCTGTAGCCGTCGATGCCACCCACTTCCGTCAGCATTTTGATGATGAAACTCAACAAACCCAGGATCATCAGCTCGCGATACACTTTCTTGAGCATGTGCTGGTACTTGTCATTGTGGGCCAGTAAATGGTGCTCTAAGTGGTGCAGTGCAGCTTCAAACACCAGTAAACAGATCGCCAACGCGTTGAAAAGCACCACGACTTGGTACAACTCGACATCCTCGCCTACTTGGAAGACAGATCCACCAGCCATCTTGGTCACTATGGCTGTAAAAGCGAAAGTGAGGTCACAATGAACTCAACTCAATGTGAATGAGTTTATGACCATTGTCGTGGTCTCTGATCACGCGTAATACTCGATGGATACTATTGTTTGGTTAATCTCTCTACTTTCGACGACTAAACACATCGTCGCAAATGTTTCGGACAACAAAAGTGCCAACCAAGTTTACGTTTACGACGAGTGGTGAGCAGCATCGACAGACCTACCGGCAGAGTGACCCTGGCAAACAGTGTGTAAGCTTAACTTAGAATCTACTGGTTGGGTACGGAGCCGTTTGTGCACGTGTAGAGTCTACACTATAGACAGCGAGAAATGTTGGCGCCTTCAGTTTGCTGTCTGAACGTGGCAAGAGTCCAATAGGTACGGTATAGCAACAAACATAATAGACCAAAAACAAATGACGACTCCAAGTCTCACACCGTACACTGGTACAGTCGACTCTCTCATCCTATCGCGTGTTTCGAGTAGTGGCCTGTCTGTGTCGTGTTAGTGGCAGTAGTCATTATAATAAATCGCATTGGTTTATAGTGTCTACGAATATACAAGTACACCACAGACCATGAACCTCTTCGCTCATCACATCACGACTTTAGAGGACACGAAGTGCTTGAGTAATTTGCACCAGTCGATGAACCCAACGTTTGCGACTGGAAATGTGTTTCATTCTCCAATTTGCGCAATGACCAGCACCTTCACTCCAAGCGTTTCCAAGTTCCACCATCCCACCGTTTCCTCTCCCATTCGAAGTCTCATGAACAAGTTGATCGGTCGCAGCTCGGACACTTTAACTCGAAAGTTGGCAACGACACCTTTTGCCTCTTCATTGCTGTCTCCACCTTCACCTGATGAAATTCTGCGTCGTCAATTGCAATTGCAACGAATTGTTGACATTGTGGTGCTGAGTGCCACGCGGGACAAGAAAAAACAACTTGTCATCACGTTGAAGTTGGCACTCAAGTATAACACGCCGCGTGAACAGGTTGGCATCTTCATCCCGAACAACGCAGCGGTGACACACGAAACCACGTTGACATTCCATGACGTGAATCAATTGGGTCGAGTGTTGGCGTTCTGCGTTGATAAATCGACGCGGGACTGTGCCGAGAACTGCAAATTTTGCTCGGAATTCGGGACGTACCTGGGAAATCACTGGGCTAGGGACCCACTCGTGACGGTTGTCAATATGGGTGATACGGTACTTCGCAAACCTTCACTTGCCATGCATCTCGCTCAGTTGGTGACGTTTGCCACGGGGAAAAGTACAGCTACTCCACGCGTCGCTGCTGTCTCGAAGGATAACGGAGTCGCCGGGATTCAACTTGTGCCTCAACTCAGTCGTATCGGGAAGTCTGAAGAGAAGGAAGTGAAGATTTGTGCGGCGCAAAATGAGGTGGCAGCAGTGCTTTACGACTTCTTTAATGTCTTTACTCAGACTTCCAAGACCGTAGCCAGTTCGACGACGAAGGAATTATAAGGAGAGATCGATGTTGTGAGTTTTTTTATTTGCTTCTTTCGAACTCGCGAGTCCGTAAAATATTTTGTTTTCGTCGATGGTTTCGTTGTACCTTCATCTCGTCATGTTCTAGTCTGCACGTAATATTGCGTACCCTGTGTCGGGAGGTATAGAACCTGTCCATGAATCGGACGACATTCGGATGATGAACATATCGTGAAGTGTTCGAGAGCTTGATCCAGATAACTGGTGTGCGTAGCTTCGAGCTAGGATACTGCGGCTGTCACTGCCATTTTTTCTCATTCCGTGCGAGTTGCTGGCCCAGTTCGGACATTTTAGAGGCTAACCTGGTGTAGTTACGTTCACTACATCACTTGGGCTTGGACTTGGGCCAGGCCCCAGACTCAGACTCAATAACGGTACTTGACGTGATGCTAGCGCAGTAAACCGCGTCGAGCGCAAACTAATCGCCCCGCATCGCCAATTGAGAGTTGACTCCGTTGCAACAGCGGATGCTGGCGTCGCTCAATAACTTGCACACTATGGCATAAGGAGTTTTCCTGAGCTAGCACCAATAACCGGAGTAGTTGACCATACTCGACTTTAGTCCCGTTGAGCACGAACAACATCATCGCAACACTATTAAATCGGAATCTGATCGATCGGAAGCCAAACGCAGATAAAACCAATCGAAGCTTGTCTACGTCGATCATACCAATCTGTCGTGCATCGTAGGCGTGAAGCTCTAGGCGTAAATCCATGAGTGTATACTCCCCTTCCTTCAGACAGTCAAGTAACGAGGCTGCAAACTGGGACCTTAACTCCACAATTTCACTGAAATGGCTCACGACTTCGCCCAGGGTATAGGCGTCCACTCGAAGGATGCTACAGACCATGACGAAGTATCGGAACATCCGCTGCTGGAACACAAATGTGTTCAAAATCAACGGAAGAGGGACCATGATAGTCCGAAATCGCCGTAAATGTCGTCCAAATCATATACAGCGCATTGTACCAGCAACGCAAAAATGAAGAATCCATTGAGAATCAGTAAGAACATGACTGCGACGTGCCAAGCTTTGCGTGAAAAGAATCGAATACGAAGATATGGCGTTCCAGGCTGCACTTCCGCTTGCCACTCGACGAGTACGCAGCTTGGTGGCGCCACTGTGATTGAGATTGCGGCAGCAAGTTGCCATGAGTTGTAGGCTGACATCTTTTCGAAGTAAAATGTGACGTTGAGCATTTCGACGGTCCTCATTTTCTTCCAGTTCTTCTTGCACTCGATTCATAGTGTCTAAAGCACTATCTGCTGCTTCGTTACGCCATGCAACGGCCTCCTCTTCAGCGATTTCTCGAAGATTATCAATCAGTGTAGACTCGGGTTCACTGTATCCGGCAGCAAGTAGAAGCTGATTCATACACCAACGAAAGTAGAGCAACACCAAGATATGAAGAAGTACCAGCGTCCAGGCGAAAACTACAACAGCTTCAACCAACTCGTGACTTTCAGGTAAATCGACTTCCAAGAATTGTAGCAATGCAACGAAGCCACAAATTGCCCAAGCGACAGCAAGTAAGAGAACCCACATCGACGGCTCCACTTCAATCATGTGAGAGATCTGGTTCGCTTGAGCTCGACGTAAGTACTTGGAGAACGGGAAGAGTTGAGGTAGTCCAAATCGACGAAGAAATAGATGACGTAGTAGTCGTCGCTCGATCACTTCCTTGTTGAGTTGAGTATCTGTTGGTTTGTTTAACCAGCAGAACCATTGAGTCGAACTGGGTGGCGTTGGGATGGTTCCAGTCGAAGGACTCATTGTATCGACTAGGTCTTGCGCAGTTATGAGTTCCGTCCGGTCGGCTACCCTGTGGTGCTTTCGTAGCTGCAAGAAGACGATAATTGCTTGGAGAATCAAAGCGAGAGCTAGGAAGAAGATGGCAAGGTCAGCCACTTGGAACGCCAACATCGTCTTGCTGCTTGCATGGTAATTCTTCGATGATTTTCAGTCCGAGACTCAGTAAACCGAGAATCATGAGCTCGCGATACGCTTTACGGAGCATGTGCTGGTACTTGTCATTTCTCGAGAGTTTGTGCTCCACGTGATGTAGAGCAGACTCGAAGATAACAAGACAAAAAGCTAGGATACTTAAGTGTACTAGTACCCGCCAGAATTCGACGTCGTTGCCCACTTGAAATAGAGATCCGCTCGCCATCTTGCTTAATCCAAAGTGAGCGTTGGAGGATTGAATGAACACTCTGTTCCATCAGATAGGATTCAAACCCAATCTTGTCGGGGACAATTAGCCACCAGAGGTTAAGTGATGACGGGCGTGCTCTTTTTCACTTGTAGAGACAGATGATCACCATATAGCATATTCGTTTGTTATGTACCAGATGCCAGCAGAATGGTAAGCAAAGAAACCCAAAAAATGACCACATCTTTTTGTAGCCCGACTTAAGCTTCTGAGCCTCATATTCTGAGGGCTGTTTCTAAGCCGATAATTGTAATTTTATGAGAGAAGCTGCAGTCTTGAAATAAATAAATATGTAATTGAACTGAGCATTGAGAAAATGCTCCAATTAAATATTGGCGCCCTTTTCTACAACTGTTTACATGTACTTCGATTTTGTATGGAGACCGAAGCAATAATTGATCAAGGATTCCGAAACCTCTACAATAAATTTATTGCGATGTTATTGCAATGATGGATAGGCCTACCGGTATTTATTTTTCGGCATCCTGCTCAAACAACGGATCCATATCTACTGTAATTCTCACCAACTTGGCCAAGCCATTTGGATCCTGCCAGGCTTTGACGAGCAGGTTAGATGCATGAAATCATGAACCTGTTGTTTAAACTTAATTGTTTGCAAGCATTCAACTCAACTTCAAGCTCCAATTACCACGTGTATCCACAAACTCGAATTGTCTGCTCCCCTAGGTCATTCCTGTTTCTGCGCTATGGCCGCCACCAAGCCTCCTCAAGCCACTCCCGTTCGAGATTTCTTGAACAAATTGGTCGGTCGCAAGTCCAAAACTGACAATTCCCCATATTTGCCTAAAAAACTGGCGTCAGTGCCTTTCGCTTCGTCGCTTTTGGCATCACCACTACCACTCGATGAGATTTTCAAGCGTCGACTGCAACTTGAACGTGTCATCAGTATCACGGTACAAGATTTCATCCCAGACAAGAAAAATGCACTCGTCTCCTCAAACAAACTCGAAGCGAGATTGAAGTTGACCCTGAAACCACAAGAAACTCACGAACTAACGAGTATCTTCGTCCCGAACACCACGTCGGAGGTCCATGAAAAGATTCAAAACTTCCAACAAGTTCGCCAACTGGATAAATTACTCGCGTTCTGCGTGCGTCCTGACCGTGTTGTTCACAGTCTCGAGTGCGAATTTTGCTCCAAGCTCGGTGTGTACTTGAAAACCCATTCAGCGGACGACCCAGTTGTGGTGACTTTGTATGCGGGGGGAACGGTACTGCGTAAACCTGCTCTAGCCATGTTTCTGGCTCAGCTAGTGATATTTGCTACTGGAAAGCGCGTGAGTGCTGTCCCGAGAAGTGATGATGATGATTCGGCAATTGTGCAGTTCTGCCTCAACTAGCCCCACTTGGACATTCCAATGATGGAAATATCGAGGTCTGGCCAGTGCAAAATGAGGTCACAGCAGTGCTCTACGACTTTTTCGGTGTGTTCGACCAGAAATTGGAGAAAGAAGATACCACGACAACGACAGAGCTATAAGAATTGACATTTTTAGGCTTTGATACTATCTCATCAATGCAAACAATTTACTACAGTGCTGCTACTTAAACCATGGTAAAGTTTTTCGATTCTTCTTGCAGACGACCTAGTTCTCGGATGTTGTACATGTAATGAAGCACTCGCGAGCTGGAACCAGTAATTTGATTAGTGTAGCTTCGCTGCATCATCGATCGACGTACGAGGTTTTCGTCCTTTAAAGTTGGCTGCTGGCGGCTTGAGACTCGCCTCAAAGTTGGAGACACCGTTCTTAGGAAGGCAAAGTCGCTGCTTGCGAGGTCCGACGCGACATTAGACTGCGCCAGTAAAGCAAAATGCTGAATGGAACTCAAATCAACCGCTGAGATGGAGTTGTTGGTGCTGCCTTTGTCATCAAATGACGCCGATCTCCGTTGAAACTCTGGCATTCCTGACCGTCGTTCACCTCCATCAGTATCTTGTTGAACAAGAACTAGGAGCTGGAAAAGTTGGATGTACTCGACGCTTGAACCCTTGAGGTCAAACAGCAAATTGACAACACTGTTGAAGCGGAATCGCGTCAAACTGAATCCAACCGAAGCCATGATGGCACGAAGACTATCAATCTCAATTAACCCAGAGGTGTTGAGGTCGTGAGAGCGAACGACAGTCTCCAGATATGCGATCGTGAGTCCTCCGTCCTTCAAACACTGGAGTACTGAAGCTGCAAATTGAGATTGGAGCTCCACGGTCTCGATAAAGTGGTTTGTTACGTCACCCAACGTATTGGCATCGAGATTGAGGACACTACACAGCAACGCAAAGTCTCTGAAAATGAATTGTTGAAACACCAGCGTGTTCAGCAAAATTGGAAGAGGAACCATGGCAGCCGCAATCAATCCGAGCTCAGCATAGATCTCATCCAGATTGTACAAAGCGCATTGTACAAATAACGCAACGCAGAACCCATTTAACGTTAACAGTAGCATCACCACAACATGCCAAAATTCAGGCGAGAAGAAGCGAATCGTGACGTCGTTCGATCTTGGAAGCATATCAACTTGTGGAGATTTCAAATTTTTCTCCGACCTGCTGGAACTACAGAGTTTACTACAGAAGAAAACAGCAAGTTGGAGACCTGGGTCGTTACGTAGGAATCCACAACGTGTTCCCTTCCGTTCGTGTTCAATTTCTTCCTGTAGTTCATGAATTCTGTTCATAGTATCCAATGCACTCTCCGCTGTTTCACTCTCCCAAGCACCGAATTCTTCTTCAGCAATTGAAGCGAGATTGGCGTACAAAACGTGTTTATCTTCACTATAGCCAGCAACATCCAGGAGTTGATGTACACATGAGCGAAGGTAAAACAGTACCAGACAATGAAGTAGCACCAAAGACCACGCAAAAATCACGAGGAGTTTGACCAGTTTAATTCCCTGAAGGACAGTCGCTATTCCATAGATCCCCCAAGCCACACCAAGTACCAGTAGCCACATCGACGGCTCCACTTCAATCATGTGCGATATTTGGTTTGCCTGGGAACCTCTGATGTACTTTGAGAACGGAAAAAGCTCCGGTAGCCCAAACCGACGAAGAAAAAAGTGTCGAAGTGCACGATATTTCACAATTTTCTTGTTGGAATGCGTAGGTTTGTCCCCATAAATCGAGAAAAAAGTCGCTTTTGGTGACCACGCCGTGATAATGTTGTTTTCATGTTTGTGAAGGCCCATAAGGAGGTCTCGCGTAGTGATCAACTCAGCTCGATAGGCACGTTTGCTGTATCTTCGCACTTGAAGGAAGATACACGTCGCTTGTAGTACAAGCGCGATAGCGAAGCCGAAGATGATGAGATCAGCGACTTGGAAAGCGATCATCATTTTACTGTAGCTGTCAATTGGTGCAACTTCCTTCAAAATTTTCGAAACGAGACTTATCAACCCCAAAATCATCAATTCTCGATACACTTTCTGGAGCATGTGATAGTATTTGTCATAACGCGCTAGATGGTGTTCAACACAGTGAAGTGCGTACTCGAAAACCAGTAGAAACGCCGCCAAAATGCTCAAATGAGCCAAAACCCGCCAGAATTCCACATCTTCGCCTGCCTGGAAGAGAGACGGGCCTGCCATCGAAGCGAGTTGTTGGGAAATGAACCTTCTCGACGTTGTATCCGACCCAACACAACGTTGGTTTCCGTGCAGAAGTGTCGAACGAGAAGTTCATCATATAACTCGGTCGGACGTTCGTGAGGACCCGTTTCAAGTTTGTTCCCTGCATGTGCACAACTGAACGATGTCCAGACATCTTCTGTTATCGAAAGACCACGTAGCATTCTCGGGGTCCAATACGTCCGGCTCAAGTCAAGGACTCATTTGAGAGAAAGGCGAACATACGCTAGAAGTTACCTGCATTTCTTGCCTGTGACTCGCCGTGGATGCTGAAATTATAGCGAAAACTTTCTGAATCTTGGGTGACAATAGACAACATAGAGCCGAGCAAGTCACTTGCAGTCTTTTAGTATCCATGTATATGCGTCTTACACTATTGCTGTGTCGTCGTCGGAGGAAGAATGTGCCAAGTCTTGGATGTTGTGAAGTACTCGAAAACTTGATCTATCAAACTGGTTTGTGCAGCTACGTTGCGATATCGGACGTCGAGACTGAATTTCTTTCTTCAAGCCGTGATCCATAGTCAAAACTTGACGAAGCATTGGAGTGCAGACTTTGACAGAATCGCAAGATCCTACATCGGAAGCAACTCTAGACTGAGCCAGTAGAGGACTCTGTTGAGTCGAAGCGAACGTATTGGAGTGTACAGCATCTCGTTCTTTGCTGTCTTCAAACGATGTTGAGCTCAGTTGGTACCCACCATGAATTGATCGACGTCGACGTCGCGAAGCTCTCCCATTACTAAAGTCAAGAGCTGGATTCGTTGTGCGTATTCGACCTTTGTCCCATTGAAGAGCAATTTGACAATACTTTGAATCGGAAACGCGTGAAATCGTGGCTAAAAGGTGATAAAAGTGAACTTCGATAAAACCTGTGACGGCCACTCACGTGCATTTTGTTGGTTGTAAAAGGCATCAGCCAAATCTTCGGTTGTCATTAATTCCGCTCGGTCAGCTCGACGACTGTATTTTCGTAGTTGTAAGAAGATACAGATTGGTTGAAGAATTGGAGCGATCGCGAAGCCGAAGATGATGAGATCAGCGACTTGAAAAGCGATCATCGTTTTACTGTAGCTGTCAATTGCAGCAACATCCTTCAGTAACTTCAGCATGAGACTTATCATCCACAGGACCATAAGGTCACAGTACACTTTCTTGAGCCTGTGGTGGTACTTGCAAGTTGCTGCTCAACACGACGAAGAACTCGTACAAATACCAACAAATACTAGTAGTATATCGCTAAAACACTCAAATGAGCCAGTACCCATCAAAGCTCAACGTACATGTATTTGCCCACTTTATCGTCCAAGGGAGCTACTAATTGTCCTTTGCATTTTGATGAAGCCATGCAATGGGTTGCTCTGAATTGAAAATTGAAAAATGCTGAAAATTCATTCAACAAATCTTGGCTTTATAGTTGTAGCCAGCCTACATGCAGTACTCGAAAAAAATAATTATAATAAAATAATTATAGTATTATATTGACGGAATAACGGATTATTGGATTTCCAAGCTTCCCATACAATATCAAATTGTACCAATAATAAGTATATTGGATTTATACCAGATTCTTAAGCTAAACGTCTTACTAAAATCTAGAAAATAGTAGTAAATACCCTACAATACCACCAATAATATACCAATTATACGGAATAATTATTGCAATTACGTATTACGGGAACCTCCAGATATCGAATAACGGATTATTTTTTCGTCATAATCCAGTACAATTTTATATTTTATTTTCCAAGCACTGCCTACATGACAGTGTACACCGTGTCGGAGGGTACGTTGTCCATGTTCGAGTCAGATTCCCTTCGAATGTTATACATATCGTGGAGTGCTCGAGAACTCGAGCCAGCAAATTGGTGTGTATAGCTCCGATCCAGCATTGGAGGTCGTACGCGAGAACCACTGTCAGGTTTCGTTTCGGACGCTCTGGTAACTGAGAGTCGACGCAAACCTAATGTACTCACATCCACGAAGTCGCTTGGTCTTGGCTCCGACCCCAAACTCGGTTGTGGGAGCAATGGAACTTGACGCGATGATGGTCCAGTTAATTGATTCACACGCAAAGTCGATTGCCCAGCATCTTCGAACGATGTCTGACTCCGTTGCAACAGCGGATGTTGACGACGTTGGTTTGTTGATGCACTTTCACTCGGGGCGTCCTGCTGAGCAAGTGTCAGCAGGCGAAGTAGTTGTCCATACTCGACTTTAGTTTCATTGAGCTCGAAAAGCATCAAAGCTACACTGTTGAAGCGGAATCGTGTCAACCTGAAGCCAAAAGCTGACAATACAGCACGAAGTTTATCCACGTCGATCATACCGGTTTGTCGAGGATCATAGGCGTGAAGCTCTCGACGTAAATCAATGAGTGTATAATCCCCTTCCTTCAGACAGTCGAGCAACGAAGTTGCAAATTCAGATCGTAACTCCACAATTTCACTGAAATGATTCACCACTTCTCCCAAAGTATTGGCATCTACACGTAGAATACTGCAGACCATCACGAAATAGCGGAACATTCGCTGTTGGAACACGAAAGTGTTTAAAATCAGAGGAAGCGGGACCATGAGAGCAGGTGCCAGTCCAAATTCTTCGTAGATATCGTCCAAATCGTACACAGCGCACTGTACCAGTAGCGCGATGAAGAATCCATTGAGAATCAATAAAAACATGACCCCTACATGCCAAGCTTTTCGTGAGAAGAAGCGGATGTTAATGTTTGGAGTTCCAGCCTGCACTCCACTCGGTACTCGACCTGTGCGTAGCTTAGGATCACCGATTTTGTTGATATTACGGCAACATGTTGCCATGAGTTGAAGGCCGACATCTTTCCGGAGTAAAACGTGACGTTCAGCATTTCGATGGTCCTCAATCTCTTCAAGTTCTTCTTGAACTCGATTCATAGTGTCAAGAGCATTATCTGCAGCTTCATTTCTCCATGCAGACGTTTCTTCTTCAGCAATAACTCGAAGGTTATCAACAAGCGTAGATTGGTTGTCACTGTATCCTGCAGCATTCAAAAGCTGACGAACACAGGAACGGAAGTAGAGTAGCACTGCGATGTGAACTATTACCAGTCCCCACGCAAATACGACGAAAACTTCGACAAGTTCATGGCCTTCAGGTAGATCAACGTCCATCTCTTCAAGACTTCCCAGAACTCCACAGATTCCCCACGCTACAGCCAGTAAAAGAACCCACATTGACGGTTCTACCTCAATCATGTGGGAAATCTGGTTAGCTTGAGCACGACGTAAGTATTTCGAGAACGGGAAGAGCTGTGGAAGTCCAAAACGTTGGAGAAATAAATGACGAAGTAGTCGACGTTCCACAACCTCCTTCTCGAAACCTCCAGTTGTATTGTTCGTGAATGGAATCCATTTCGAGATGCTAACTTGAGTCGGTGCTGCAGTCGGAGGTGTACCAGCAGGCGGAGTGATAGCATCAACCAAATCTTGTGCTGTGATTAATTCCGTCCGATCCGCTACGTTGTTGTGTTTCCGTAGCTGCGAGAAGACGACGATCGCTTGAAGAATAAGCGCAAGTGCCAAGATGAAGATCGTAAGGTCAGCCACTTGAAATGCCAACATTGTTTTACTGTCGGCATGAGTACCAGGAACTTCTTTCAGCAACTTCAGTCCAAGACTCAGTAAACCTAGAATCATGAGTTCTCGATATGCTTTCCGTAGCATGTGCTGGTACTTGTCATATCGAGAGAGTTTGTGTTCCACGTGATGAAGAGCAGCTTCGAAGAGAACCAGACAAAACGCTAAAATACTCAAATGAATTAGTACTCGCCAAAATTCGACAGCTTCACCGACTTGAAACAACGATCCACCCCCCATGGTGCAAGTTGTGAAATGAGACCGTCCTCCTCGTACTTTCGCGTCGAGATTATTTAGTAAATCGCCTGTAGGATGGTGCAAATGTCAAAACGCCCACAAGTCAAAGGGTGAAGACGGGGTCCTTTTCCTTCGGAGTGACGACAGCCCATCGCCACGCCTACAGCTGATAAACCACCCTACATGTATTAGCCCAGACTGGTAAGAGGCACAACCCGCTGTACAAATGCTGTGGCATGTTGTCATCTGTAGATATATTTTCTCTGCGGGTAGAGTCTCCTATTCAACATGTGCAGTCAGTCACTGTAGTTGTACGAGCTCCTACTTGATGAAATGCACAAAACTCCATTGACACCAGGGATATCTGCAGTGGAGATCCAGTCCGATAAAATGCCCCGACTCGAATCTTGCGAATATATCCGGAGATTTTTTAATGGTGACGGCATGGCGACCTCTTGCGATCGCTATTACCATAGGGATTGCAAGGTAAATTACCATAGCGATATTTGGTAAAATGGAAAGACGATTTTTTTTCAATCCTGCGCTTTGCCTTGTGAAAGCACAGTGTACCAACTCGGCTCGATGGAACCATCGATTGCAAAGGAATGAACCGTGCAGCGGATGGCCATCGCAGCCGTAACCACGCATCCGTAATTATGTTTACAGCGAAGGGTTGCTGCAATCGACATAAACTTACAATTCCCGCTGTTTACCGTATCCCCGTATGATACAGTACATGTACCAAAGGGATCCACCTGCTTGTCAGGGTTTTGCATCACATTGTGAGCACCCTGAACGTTCCGAGAAAGATTATTATAACCTTTGCATGGCTATTTTTCGCAGTGGTTTCCACAACTTTCGTCTGCGAAACTCCAGCTTCCCTAATGAAATTCGCTAAAATGCATCAATGACTCGAAAAAGTCGACTTGCCCCTTTGTATTCAAAACGTTGTTGGCTTTATAATCATTTTAGTTAGTTTCTAGCCAGCCTACAGCACGGTATACACCGTGTCGAAAGGTACTGAAGTCATGTGTGACTCGGACGATCTGATGTTGTACATGTCGTGAAGAGCTCGAGAAGTCGATCCAGCGAACTGGTGAGTGTAGCAACGTTCCAGAGTCGGTTGTCGTCCACGGTTCACATTTTCAGCTTTTGCATGAGTCTCAGAAGCTGAAACCGGCCGAATTGACGGAATATACGACGTACTAACGTTAACGAAGTCGCTGGCTCTGGGCTCGGATCCATAGCTCGGTTGTGAGAGCAGAGGCACCTGACGCGATGCTAATGCAGTCAACCGAGTCACACGTAAGCTAACTCTTGCACCTTCATCAAATGACACTGTACTCCGTTGCAACAGCGGATGCTGGCGTCGAACACTTACTGGTCCACTTTCACTCGAAGGTTCATGCTGAGCGAGCATTAACAGTCGAAGTAATTGTCCGTACTCAACTTGTGTCCCGCTCAACTCAAACAAAAGCATCGCCACACTATTGAATCGGAACCGTGTCAACCGGAACCCAAATGAAGCTAGAATTATACGAAGCTTGTCAACGTCGATCATACCCGTTTGTTGCAAGTCGTGGGCATGAAGTTCCTCTCGTAAGTCAAGAATTGTTGATGTATCTTCCTTCAAACATTCCAGTAACGAGGCTGCAAATTCGGACCGTAACTCGACAATCTCGCTGAAGTGATTCACAACTTCCCCCAGTGTATTCGCATCCACGCGAAGAATGCTACAAACGATCACAAAGTAGCGGAATATCCGTTGTTGAAATACAAGAGTGTTTAACACCAACGGAAGGGGCACCATGATAGCTGGAAGTAGTCCAAATTCGCCGTAAATGTCGTCAAGATCGTATACAGCGCATTGTACTAGCAGTGCGACGAAGAATCCATTGAGAATCAGAAGAAACATGACGACAACATGCCAGGTTTTCCCTGAAAAGAACGGGATGTGAATATCTGGTGATTCAGGCTGCACACCGCTGGCTTCTCGTGGCTTGATCTCTCCAGACTGCTTCATGTTATGACAACAAGTAATAGCGAGTTGAAGTCCGACATCTTTTCGAAGAACCACATGACGTCCAGCACTTCGACGGTCTTCAATCTCCTCGAGTTCTTCTTGCACGCGATTCATTGTATCTAAGGCATTGTCTGCAGCTTCGTTACGCCAAGCTACAGCTTCTTCTTGAGCAATAGCTCGGAGATGCGTTACTAAAGTGGCCTCTTCATCACTGTAGCCTGCTATCGTCAAGACTCTGTTGAGACACGAACGGAAATACAGCAGAACTCCAATGTGAAGAACCACAAGGATCCACGCAAAGGCCACAAACACTTCCACCAGCTCTTGACTTTCTGGAAGATCAACATTATAATGTTCAAGGAGACTAACAAAGCCACAGATCAGCCATGCCACCACTAGTAGAAGTACCCACATTGACGGCTCAACCTCAATCATGTGGGAGATTTGGTTCGCTTGAGCACGTCGGAGATACTTGGAGAACGGGAAGAGTTGAGGAAGTCCAAAGCGACGGAGGAATAAATGACGTAGTAGTCGACGCTCCACAACCTCCTTCTCGAATCCACCGATAGTTTTCTTTGACCAACACAGCCATTTTGAAGACGTAACTTGAGAATGTCTTGCAGTCGGAGGGTTCATACCATCAACCAAGTCTTGTGCAGTGATCAATTCCGTCCGATCAGCGACGTTGTTGTGTTTCCGTAGCTGCGAGAAGACGATGATCGCTTGGAGAATAAGTGCAAGTGCCAAGATGAAGATGGCGAGATCAGCTACTTGGAATGCCAACATTGTCTTGCTATAGGCGTCAATATCTGGAACTTCCTTGATCATCTTCAGTCCGAGACTCAGTAAACCTAGAATCATGAGTTCTCGATACGCTTTCCGTAGCATGTGCTGGTATTTATCATATCGAGAGAGTTTGTGTTCAACGTGGTGGAGAGCAGCCTCGAAGAGAACCAAACAGAAAGCCAAGATACTCAAATGTACCAATACTCGCCAAAATTCGACATCATAGCCGACTTGAAACAGCGATCCGCCTGCCATCGTGCCAGTTCTGAAGTGAGTCCGCCCTGCTCAACTTCCGGATCAGGATTAATACGCCGTTCCATCCGATGAGATGGTACGCTGTCAAAAGGGGCGATAGTCAACGAAAGCTTATTTAGCCACAAAACAAAGTGTGAAGACAGGCTCCTTGTCCTAAGAAGCGATGATAGCCACAGCGCTATTCCGTGTGGTGCCTACCAGCCGGTGTACTGTACTAATGTTTATCGAGCTTGTAAAACCCATGAAATGCATACAAACTTGGAGGCATTCTACGTGGGTAGAAGGTTTACCAACCATCCGAGTTCTTATGAACGATACGCAAGGGACTGGGACATTCACTGTGGGAAAAGCCTGCCAATACATGTACAGTATGGCACTCGCCACTTCGGAGATTCGCTCCAAATTTTCGGTGGCGACGGCTAGGCGACTTCATGTGCTCGCTAATGGACAGCCGATCATTTCGAGGCTCACATTTCATACTGTGCTTAGAGAGAGCACGCCCGTCTGAAGTATCAACCTCTTGAGGACCAACTTGCCTAGCGATTAACAACATTGACAAACTGAAGTTGATGATCACAAACCGGCACAAGTTGTGTTTACGGCGTGCACCAACGGTTGGCATTCGCTGCGACAGATGTGAGTTCGCTTCATATGCTTCGCTGCCCCACACACCTTCAACACGGTTTGGCTGGACGTTCGGAGAGGGCCAGCTCTCCACCTACCATTATTTTTGGTCGTCATTCCTTAACCAGCTTCCCTAGGAATGGCACACGATGAAATCCGCCTTTGACCCGGACGATGAAATAAACTTGACGTTGGTAGACGTAGACCTAGGACGTCGTCTTTCACAGCTTTCCAACAATTCCAAACACGCGTTCACTTTAAACCAGGTCCAGCGCGTGAAAGTCTGCGCCACTTACGACCGTCAAGACGAAGACGGCGCCACTGTTTACGTGCTCGATGTCTATCTGCAGTACGTTCAGAAGGGGTTGCCAACAACTCCAGGAGAGACGTCAAGTGAACGGAGGTCACGACTGCGACAGGAGAAGGAGGAGGCGGAACCGGAATACCAGGTTGAGCATCGCTATTCAGCATTTCGACAACTCCGAAAGCGAATCACAAATATAGTGAAAGACCGAGAACACATGAGGTGGTGTGCCTATTGCAGTCGTGTGACGTGGATCACATCGGTCGAAGGATTCCCGTCAAGGTTCCCGAATCGCGGACGTTGGGCGGTTTGTACAGGTTGGCGTAGACTGTTGATTCACATGAGGAAGAGGAAACTCGAACGCTTTGTGAACCAAATTCTACGTGCAGCCAAGGACTTGTCCTATCGAAGAGGAGGTGGCCAATGTCAAAGGTTTGTTGAGGTCTCTCAGATACTCAACACTTTTCTCATGGACCCGGACCTTCGTCCTGAAGGTTGTGTTTGGTGACAATAGACATCAAGACCTTGATAAAACTATCATAAGAATCAAATTCTTCGAGAAATTAAACTGAAACTCACTGAAGGAGTCAACGACAGCTCGAAGAACGTCGAAGACATCGTCTTCTAACTACAAGTGTTGTTTATCCGTGCACAGCAGTGTAGTTGTAGTACACCGTGTTCTCATACTCCGAATCGCAGTATGGGAACGATACATCCGAATCCGTCGGGGCGAAAAGGGTTTTTCCCGACGTGTACGTCACGTAGCAGCCCAAACAGGTGCAAACCACCACGACAATCAGAGCGGGGATCTTCTCGTACATCGGGATGGAATTCCAGCACTTTTTAAGCAGGAACACGACCGGCAAGATAATGCTGTTAAGCGAGATGCAGGAAGCGCCCACGAAGTCGGACAGATCCGAGAAGTGGTCCTTCAACACGATAGACAAGATTACCAGCACTACGATGATAGCCACACGCATCAAGACGTACTTGATAACGTTTGAACCGCGATACTCAGCAGCTTCAGCCTCAGCATCACCATAGTGGGGGTTCTCAGCGTCAGCCACCGAAATGTACGACATGCCTGAACGACGTTCCGCATTCACTGAAGGGTTCACGATAGACTCCTTGGCTGGTGTTTCCATGTCAGCGTAGGTAAGACCGTTCTCAATGTCGCTCTGTTTCTTCTTGTGCATGCCAAGTGCAAGACGCTCCGACAGGTAGAACACGGGGTTCAAAAGAACTGAAAAGGCGATGGTGATGTGAAGTTGCATGAACAGATAGGCCAGAACAACGACACCCCAGTCTGACTTGAAGCCTAGTGTGGTCATCCCCGTGTCGGCGTCCGGGTAGATCGTGAACAGTAAGTTGCCCGAGATCTGGCAGCCCACAGCCGAATAAGCCGTACTAGCCAGAACCAGGAACAGGCACGAGATCAATGTAATGGTGAAGAAAACCACGCGCGGCATACGCTTGGGCTCACTGTGTTGACGTTGCAGTGCCGGGATGACGACGCCGGTGCCGTACGCGAGTGATAAGTTGCCGAACACGCCGGCGACCTGTTCGAACTTAAGGTCCGGCGACGGCACGGACGGATGACCACGCATGCCGTACAGCACAACCGATACGCCGATGATATCAGCGATGACGGTGCCGGCACAACCGGCGAAAGCAGCCCCAGCACCTTCCTTCAGAGTGGGGATAAGGCAAACGGGTAGACACATTAAGGCCATGAAAATAATCCAGACCGATTGACTGAAGGCGTTCGGGAAGAGACCGTCGAGTAGCGAACCGCCCAACACGAGGAACACACAGGGAATCAGTAGACACGAGGCCATTTGAGCCACCACGGCGAGCCAGTGGCCCCACTTGCCCATGGCCCATTGACCGAGGTCACCGTACGTCTTGACGGACTTGGGTGCCAGCAACATAACGCGGCAGATGGCAACGGACGCGTAGACGTTAGCGAAGGCCATGAAGAGCATGGCGATCACTGCGATGACCGGGCCGGCGCGCGAGAAGTTACCGGGCATACCAAGTGTTCCAACGCCGTAGACGCAGCAGAAGACGTTGAAAGCAATCTTGAGGTCCTCTAGTGTGAGGAATTTCTGACTGCACTTGGTCATGGATTGTCAGGAAGAAATTGAAGAGTTGAGGTGGGGACTTGGAGTCGTTGATGGAGAATTCAAAAGTGAGCATTAGGCACAACTAGTCAAATGGTATCATGCTGAGGTGGCAAAGAGAGTTGGAGCACGACGTTTTGGCACAAGAAGCAGGAAAATCTTTGTCGGCAGCATCAAACGGCAACAAGAGCAAGCCCCGACATGAAGATGCGTCCTGGCAACTCGCTGCGCGTCATACCTGGCAGATCCAATGGCCATGTCGGCCATGTCGGACTTGCAGAAACCGTGGCACTTTTTAGTCGCCAAGAATCAGCACCGGCTCAGGATGATCAAGTCAACGCATTTCCTGCCTCCCCGCCTGGGCAGGAGTATCGGGGTGTTTCCCCAAAATGTAGCTGCTTTTCTTGGTTTCGGAGACTGTATCTCCCGTTGAATGACGCTGTCACTTGCATGCTGTTGAGGAAATTAGACTGAGTTGGGAGTGTCGCTCATCTATGGAATCCGCAGAGCTCAGTTCCCCGTGCGAAGCTGGCTTCGTCACTTTTTGTCTGAATGAAAGAGGTATGTGAGCTCAACTGCGCCTCAGCTACTGGAATGCGTCACGGTGCCACTGTGCGCTAGCTCATTACTAATAGTGCTGTCGACGTCGAGGGTTATCAGGGTGTTACGAAAGATAACGTTTACTAGCTATTCCGGTAAATAAAGTAAAGAGTTTTGTGGCCCAATTCTGGCATCCACTCGAGTTACTTATGGCTGTTTGCCCATACTCAGAGCAAGACTCCATCGACTCGACATGTGGACAACCGTCTTTGAACTGGCAGCGGTGGTGTTCCTGAGGGTCGGACTGCGTTCGTAGAGCTACCAAATAGGCTACCACAGCTCAAATACGCGGGCTTCGGTGTCACGGAAGCGGGACTGCAGTCGGGCACGCAGGTGATCAAGGACCTGGCTGAGTTCTTGCAGGCTGCATTCAAGGCCATCTCAGGCACGGAGTTATTGCTATTAAAGACTTAGTTGATACTACAGTAGTACAGATTTCTACATACTTATGCTTCTGTCTGGTAGACAACGAGCTGTCTTGTCATCAACACGGACAACTTCCCGAATAACGGAGACCACATCAAGAAACTAGTACTTGAGCTGGACTGAATCAAGGCTGACGACACCGCTGCGTTCCGCTCGTCCTTGGACGCCAAGGTGCACTTCCACAATACCATGGCGGGCCGTATCACGAACCACCGCGCTGGAGACTCACTGGTGCCTCTCACTGTCCCGCTGCTGGCGAAGGCCATCGCTGTCGAGGACTTGAATGGAGCGCTGAACGCTGACAGTCTCCACAAAGCGCCTGACGTCCACGTTCGCACGGACAAGTCGGAGATTGCTAAATATTACCTACTGAAGTTCTCTCTGGACAACGCTGTGCACTCAGCTATGGTTTATCTGCTTGCACTCTCGCGTCGTCGTACGGCCAACCAGTTCGAGAAGTCTATCAGCGAATACCTGGACGCGCTGTTCGGGAAGGACATTCTGCCTGCGCTCGGTGCTGGTGATGTTGCCAAGCAGCGGCTTGCAACCTTTACGCCGATAGACTTGTACACATGAAGCACCCGCAGCTCGGACTCGACAACTGGGTCTCCCAAAATGCGCTGCTGTGGATTTACGTTCATCTCATGGACTTGCTGAACCAACGTCACCCCCGATGAGAACTACTGCCCAAGCAAGTACATGGGGCTGGCTACTGCTGGACGTCACAGGACGTCGACGCCATGGATCCAGGAAACGTGCGGTGCTGGAAGTTTGGGCAGGACGATCTCGGGAGCTCGGATGCCAACTCGACGGCCAGGAGGACTCGGATCATGTTAGGTGCTTAATGAGCGGTGATCAGGGGCTACTGAGCGTTTGGCCTGACACCTTACAGGGGCCCTCAGTGAGCGATCAGGCGGTCGCCTCCGCCTTCTTGGAGAAGCGATCACTGATGTGCCTTTGTAAATGTGGCTGCCGAGTAGTACTTGGATATGGCACTTGGCGGCTCTTTGCCATGTCCATTTATGGTACATATTTGCTTGGCTCTTGTTGTTTCATCACGGTGTTTTGACCAATTAACTCGCTGCGATGACTGGTGTTACCGCGGTGTTATTTGGATTAAATTTGGTAACTGTAACACCAACCAGACGTCGAAGGAACTTGGACGTTAAAATTCGTGACGTCGGCAGCACTAATTACTAAGGTCTAGTGCTGTCAACCAAGAGCATGACGCGAAATAAAGTTTTCACCTCATGCTCGGTGCTGTAAGCTACCGGTACACGGACGGCCGAATTAGCGCCCACTGGCGTCGGATATACCGGTACATACACTCGCTTGCGCCCATGTTGCGTCCTTGGACCTCATAGAGCGCAGCAAGAGGTCACTCAAAAACACGTGCAATGCCGTCCGACGTTAACATGAAGGCGGGGCTTGCCATGCGTCGGCTCGGATGGCGCTTTTTGTAGACGAATTGGATATCTGCGGGGTGCATCAAGTATTGTAAATCCATCCGTCCATTGCTGGAAATGGTGATAGGGGTTTCACAAGGCAGCTACGTACATGTATTCCCGTCCCTACGAAGTTTGTTCGAGAGCTGGTTGCCGTCCGTGGTGGACGTGTCGGAGAACGGTTCCAAGATCTCGTACGCGTCGGTGGTTGACGCCGAGTACAGCGTCGCCAACGCTATCACTTACGTGCTGCTTCACATGGCTATCGCCGTCGTGGTAGTGGCCCTGTCGATTGTG
The DNA here is from genome assembly GCA_014706105.1 of Phytophthora quercina. Taxonomy (NCBI): domain Eukaryota; phylum Oomycota; class Peronosporomycetes; order Peronosporales; family Peronosporaceae; genus Phytophthora; species Phytophthora quercina. The sequence goes on along the minus strand of JACBOW010000003.1, from coordinate 2,497,098 downwards.
TAGTCGTACATGTACATCGAGATAAAACTCAACACGACCGCAGGATGTCCAAGAAATGGTCCTTGAGCACAACTTGTGGTAGTCAGACTTGAATACAAGAACTGTAATGCTTCAAGTTGAAGTGATACCATTGATCCAATCTTGAATGGAGCGAGCACAAGCAAATATTGGCTAGGTGCAGTACGCGTCATTAGATTACAAGTGTTTTAACTGCGAATTGTGCCGCCGATTCATCTGCTACTTCAGGCTGCAAGCTTCTCTCCAGTTTCACCGTTAACGTAGTACTTTGTGTATCGGCCGTATCCGACCTGGATCCATCGCACCTTCCACGAGTTCTCCGTCTTCGGACTTGAGCTGACAGTTGGCGATCGTTCCGCGCCGCATTTGACGTAGCGGCCGTGGCCAACAGAGACCCAGCGAGGCGTCTGCATCTTCGACTTAGTTTTGTTAGCATCAGATTCCTGGGCTGACTTGCTCTCGATCAAGTCATCGACAGTGGACTCGTACTTGGTTGGAACTTCATTAACCTTGGCATTCTCTAGTACAACAGGCTCATTCTCGATATCGTCCACTTCTTCCTCGACAATGTCCAATTCCTCAACGTCATTCTCTGGAATCGTTGAGCAGTCGATCGATACTGTCGGCGCTTCAGACGTGAGGTCTTCACTGTTAGCTCTGCGCTTGCCAGACAGGAACGGGTTGCACTTGTTGAACAATCGGTCAGTACTTGCTTTTGGGAATCCTTTGCCCAAATGTTCGTCAAGGACGAACGTAGGTGCGGACTCCCAATTGGCGAGCGCCACCACCTGAACTTTTTCAGAAGTAGGTGGTGAGTAGAGCGTCATTTTGTCCGTTTTGATCAGCTTGCACATGTCGTCGAATGCGATGTGGTTCTCCTTGTCTGGAAGACTCGCGTCGGCGAATGATTTCCGTCGAGAATTCTTAGCCATTGCCATGTCCCCTTCCACTCCTTGGCAGAGCAAAGGTTTGGTGGTGTATTTGGCCACGAACTGCCAGATCTTGAGCGCGGCGCGGGTCATCTCGGCCAACGTTCGCATACGCAAAAATGCTCCTTCGACCTTCATGTCGTCTCTCTCTTTACTTTGTTGAGCGCGTGTGTGTTGTCATCAGTTGTTGCTGATTCGTGTTGAATTTGAAAGTGAGATGGCGAAACCTTGTGCTGCTCAAGGTTTCAACAAGGTGCGTGGATCGGCATTTTATTGTCAGTGCGACACGCATTGGAATGGACGAGCTTGCATGGATGGCAAAAGTCTCAAACCAGCTGGCTAGGATCGGTCTCAGTAAATGTCCAGGCTATCGCTTTTGACCGAGTTGATGACATCCAATGGCTTCTAAAAAAAGCAACACATGGATTTCAAATTTTGTGACAATAATTTCAAAGTGTAGCCATCTCTTGGCAACATCGCCTACATGTACACTGCAACGCGTTGCAGTCGTATGTATGGCTCGATAAATATCGCTGCATAATATGGTCACGGGCTTCTGTCTCAGCCCGTTAGGAATGCCTCGATGAGTTTGGGTAGCGTGTGACGCAGGTTGCAATGTCGGTGGCGCTGCGCTCGTGACTGTGCAAAGTCCACGAGGTCGGTGAGAAAGTGCGCGAGGATTTTTTTCCGCTGCTTTTTAGTAGTCAAGACACGCACGAACCAAGTCGGCTGGGAGGCGTGGAATCTGGTGTAAGTCTGGAACTGGCGGCAGTACTGACACAAGAAGTGCGCATTGATGCACGAGACTGCGACCGCCTCGTGCCGGAGTCGTGCAAAGTCGGAGAACCAACGACGCACACACAGATCCGGGTGACGTTTCGGAGCTTCGTGCTCCAATGTTGAAGCGGTGGTTGGGGTCGTTATACTCACCCGAAACACCGAAGACAGCGGTGGCCGTAGTGGCGGGGACGAGTTGCGCATTGTCGGAATATTTGAGGTAGTAGTGATAAGTGTATAGCCCTCTACGATGTAGAGCGTGTCACCGTCCCGCGTGCTGGTTTGAGTGTCGACGATGTGGATCTGGTCTAGATTCGAGAGGACTCAGCCAGCTTCATGTCATGTATTGTGTGGCCGCAAGTTGCGGCCCGCAACTAGTTTACTGTTAGCTCTTGATGGACTTGTTCTCTAAAGAAGAAGAGATAATCTACAACGTTACCTAAGTGCGAAAGCTTGTTTACTACGAGGATGTCGTACGGCAGTTGGTATTGGCTGCGGCCAAGCACCACAAATGCTGTTGCCGTGGCAACGACATCGTTGTCACGTATTGCAGTGACGATGTGGCACAACGGTTGATCTAGTTCGAAGTTGAAGGAGAGTGGAGATTGGTGAGTTTCGACGTAGACTGTGGGGGAGGTTCTGGTCGAGACCCTGCGGGGTAAGAAAGACGAACGAAGAAAGAACATGAGTGTCTCTAGTGACTCCATGGACGAGGAGGGTTGCGAGCGGTCGCGCGCTGTGGACGATGGCGGCGTGAGGCTTGCTCGAGTGTTGAGTGCTGGCAACGGATTGAGCTTTGGCATCACTCGTACTGAGCTCAGCAGCTCCGTGTGGTCCATTGGCCAGAAGCACGGCTGCACCTCCGCGCTGGAAGTGTCGGTGATGACTCCGGTCGTGCTGTGCTTAAGGTGGAAGAATCGGAAGTGAGTCGCAAGTGGCGCAAACTACTCGAAAAAGCACTAAGTGGTCAGTTAACCCCTGAAGTCGCTTCATGGGTACGGTACTACTCTACCCGCTGGTGTAAAAAAGAGCTTCGAGCTCTTTAAGTCTGCGCGAGTAACGGGCTTGTCCACTTGTAGCGCGAAGAAGAAGTTGTCTTTAGGAAGAGAAGACAAGAAGCTTGTGTGAGGAACGATTAGAATTGAAAAGTGTGTATGAGAAGCATCGGTGTAAACCTGAGGGAAAAACTACCTGAAAACCCTCTAGGACTGCAGACCACTACGGCTCACATCAATGTGCGAGCGGAGGCAGCAGGACTCGTCCTCGATGCAGGAGCTTTTTAACGCTGTTGATGATGGCAACGATGATCGTGATGATCCGCGCCGAAGCCACCAGGAGCGCTTCCTTAAATCACTGCTACGTCCTGCGCTGTGTCACTTGCTCTGCGGCTGCGAGGTCGAAGGTGTTCGTGCCCAGGCTTTCAATCGCTGAGCATCTCGACAGGTAGTGATTGCCATCCCAATCTTCAGTACCACATAAAAAAGTGTAGGTTGTTGCCAGGGTCAGTTGTAATATCAGTGCTCGAAAATAAATAATAAAATACAATATACATTGTGGTATATTGGATTTCCAGGCTTTCCGTATAATATAGAATTGTACCAATAATAAGTATTATATATTGGACTTATACGAGATTGTTAGGGAAAATATTACGATAGTTCTAACTAAAACCAAATAAATGGTATATGTACCACTACCTCCGGTCGGAAAATAACGCCCTTATGTACTCGTACACAAACAGTGTTTAAGTTTATACCTCGGCCAAATCGAAGCGAATCGGTTTAACCAGGGCGACACATCGTTTGTTTTTTCCCGCCCAATTTGCGAACTGGTCACTTCGCTAGATCCTCCCCCTCCAGCAGATCCAGGCCGCAGAACGCAAGGCACTGTGGCAGACGCTCCTTCTTCGGAGTAAAAATGGCAAGCTCAAGCGCGGCGACATTGCGCAATCCTCTACTACCTGCGCACAGGTAGTAGAGGATTTTGGGCTCAGTCGCTGGGTTGTCTAGCGAATCTGGGAGGAAGAAGAAGGATCACGCTGCGCTTTGTGAGCTCATTCAGACCATCCCTGTCGTCGACAGTCGTACCTATCGAAAGATCCAAGCTGGCACCGTGCCGCGCAAACCGGAGGACCTGATTGTAGAAGTGCAGCGTGCTTTTTAGGGGACGACCTACGTGACGCTGAACAAGACCTTCCTCTCTATCCAGCTCATTAGGATGAGCATGGCACATGGGTAAACAAGCCCACCAAACGTATACAATCGGCAACACGTATACATTATGAACCCATTCTCTAACCACACTGCTAGACGTGCGTCTGACTCTCACATTCCACAAGATCCCTCCTTTCCCTCAGTAGTCCGTCATGTCGTACGAGTACGACATCAACACCAACGCCGACGCCTTCACGGCCGGTGCCGTCATGCTGGCCTGCTCCACGGAGGAGGGCGCCATTAAGTGGTGCATGAGTGTCGGGCTGCTGGCGCCGTCCCGCGACTGCCACAAGTGCGGCGCCGCTATTCTCCGCCTTGGTGCCCGCTGGCACTGATACCGCAGCACGTGCCGCACAGAGAAAACGGTGCGTGCGGGTAGCTTCTTCGCACGGGCGAGTGCGCCATTGTCAAAGCTGGTGAAGATTGTTTTCTTCTGGTCGGCAGGCACGCACGTAGCGGAAGCCGCCCAGCACGTGGAGCAACCGCAAGACAGCTGGTCAATGGTACCAGGACACCAGAGACATATGCAGTACTGAGATGCTACGCTGTGAAATGAAGGTAATCGTTTTTGAAAAGTTTCCTTTGCTTTGCTAAGTTGCGTTTGTATACACAGGTCGGAGGCGACGGACATATCGTAGAAATTGATGAAACGAGCTTTAAAAAAATCGAAGTACAACCGCGGCACGCACCACCCCGACTTCTGAGTGTTCAGTGGCGTAGATCGCACCACCAACAAGTGGTTGCTCTCGTTGTGTACGCTGATCGCACTAAACCCACTCTGTTCGCATGCATCAAGGCGCATATCAAGCCAGGGTGAGGTTATTTGTCTGTTTTTATTGAATAACTTTTAACTTTTTACTTGTCCAGCACTTTGATCATGTCAGACATGTTCAAGTTGTACGTCACCGAGGCGCACAGCGGTGCTCGCAAGGGCGTGCTGTACACCTTGGAGAACAACCGTTCTCTCTCTGGAATGCGATACTCGCATCAATGGGTAAACCATAGTCGAAACTTCGTGGATCCCTCGACCGGCGCCCAATCGAGGGAGTCGGGGAAGTTAACCCGATTGCCCCAAAACCCTGCAACATGCTTGGTTTTACTCATTTGGTCCAATCAAAGTACCCCAAATTCATTTTGGACCAATCATATCACTCGCGGTAAACCATGCAACATGCTTGGTTACTACAATAACTGCAATAATTATTGGTGAACCCATGCACTATGCTATATTGTGCTGCGGGATGCGGAGTAAAACCAAGCATATATGCATGTTTTACATTTTACTATGGAAATTGAAGTATACAAATTCAAAGTATAAAATTGGCAGCAATCGGGTTAAGATTAAACCCGCATGAAAAGTGAGCGCGGCATGAAGAAGACCATCGTGCCCAGCTATCTGGATGAATGCCTGTGGAGATCCTGGTATTTCAAGCAGGGCAAGGGTAAGCTTACCAGCGAGTACTTCCACGAACTCGTACACGGAATCAAGCAACACTATCAGTTGCAGGGTACGAGACATGTATACAACACTATACATTGGGGGTACCCATGTGCCGATGCGCATCAAGAAACACAGTGGTGGAAGCTCGTTTCCATTGGGCAATTCCATAAGGGCAGGCTCTTTCGTGCTGGAGAGCTTCCTGTGACGCGTCCGCGTGATCCTGATGTCTACTCGAATGCCGTCGCACAAGTCTCTCCTCAGGTCAACCCGCTCCCTGTTTTTCTTTGAGCTGGCGGAGCACGAACGCCAGTATCTTTTGCTTTTGTTGAGATGCATGGTATACCAAGCTGTCAATTTCTTATTCAAACGCCTCCAGACTGCTAGGAAGAGAGCACATTTGAACAACTTATACCCGAATAAAAACGAGGCGGAGCTCTCGAGATTTTTTTTTAGAAATGTGCATTATTCACTGGGCGGATGTAGTAAATGATAGTAGTATATCCTACAATATCGCCAATAACAAACCAACACAGTACACAATATATTTACAATTACTTATTACGGGAACCTCCAGATACGGAATAGCTGATCACTATTTTCTGAGAATTCTCCGAAATTTATCTCAGAGTTAAGGAGCAGGTCTGATTTTCCGTGAAATCATAACCTGATGATTTAAATCCGGCTATCGGAAACAGGTTTAACGGGTAAACGTACACATTTCAAGCGAAAATTTACAGCAGTTACTGTAGGAATTTATACCTGTTTCGGATCGATTAAGTACGAAAATGTTGACTGTGTCGTCTCCCTCTCTGTTAAGTCCGCGCGTTAGTGAATATGTTTGTTGCGCGATGAGAACATAGTTACTAATACCCGTCTGGGTCGATACAAATGTGTTAGGTGCGGTATTCTGTACCGTCGTAGTTTTCGCAGCACCGCGCAGATGCTGTGGCTGCGAAGCAGGCGCAGGAGATGCGTTGAAGTGGACTGAGGCACTTCCAAGATGCTGCCCAAAGTGAGCTACAGAGCTCGGCAAGTTTCTATAACAATTATATAAATCCAATAAGCTTTTTGCAATACTAATTGGGGTTCAAACCCCAATAAGTATAACATGTACTACATGTATCCATTAAGTCTAAGTGCAATTTTGCGAAAGAAGCGCTGCCGTGAAGCCTTTTACTTCCATATCCACACAGCAAAGCACAGCTAAACGGGGTAATGCGTTCGCGACCCTGCCGCAGGGTTTATGGCATTTTCTTTTTCTTGTTTTATTTTTACAATTTTGTTGTCGTATACCTAAAGGATCAGCAGAACAGCCTCGTTCAAATAATGCTAGGTCGTGGTTTTGATTAATGCATTCCTAGATCGTAGTGAGCGAGACCTTATTTTATCTTCAGATTAATTCTACAGCGGTGTGCTTCAGCTACACAGAGGGTTCAAGTCAGTGATGGCTAAAAATGTACGGGACAGCATTGGAGACTGTGCAGTGAACACCAGTATATATTGGAGTACCTCCTTATGAATCAATATGTATTGCAATACTGCTGGTGGAAGCAATATTTATTGCAATACCAACACTATATTTACTCTGTTGCTCTAGATGCCGATGTTGACGCCGCCTTCATTGCCTGAGCTACCAAGCCTGCATCCCAAAGGTGGCGATTGTGCTTGAGAAATAGTAATTTCTCAAAGTTGACTGGGGTCAACCGTTTCCTGGTGGACCTCAACACGTATTTGGGACTGCTGAAGAGCCGCTCGGCAGACGCCGATGTACCTGCGATAAAGCGAAGGTCTGCGAACTCCTCGCCCTGCATTAGGCGCTGTCGCTTGCGCTCATGTAGTCGCCTGGCATAGCTATGCTTAAGTTTCTCCGCGGCCGCTGTGGTTTCATTCAATCCAGGAAGCAAGAAATGATTCACTTGTGCCTTCTCTTCGATAGTAAGCCTGTTCTTCTCCCCGCTAATGATCTTCACGACCGCACTTTCAAACACTGGGCTATGCGCAACAGCAGCATCAGCTGCGATGTAACTTTGAGCTCAGGATAGTCTTCCACCATAAGCTGAAAGGTGTCGTGAACTGTGCCAATGTGCAGTCCTTTTTTCTGCAGGTCGGTCATGATGCTTTTGAAGTCTTCGAGAGGTGGCATGATCTCTCTAATTCTATCCAAGTTGGTACGGCGAACAGTGTCAGTGTCACCCAGTTGTTTTCCTTCTCCTTCTATTCGCAGAAATCGCTCTAGCATCTTGTGAGTCGACGACCACCGAGTGACAATGCATTTGATAGAAGTGAGGGCAGTCAATTCACGGAGCGCTCCAGCAGCCTTAAGGTTCCGCAGTTGCGTCACCACACGATCGATTTTCATAATTGTTGACTTAACGTTAGGACGACGACCAATATACGTCCTAACAACAAGGTTAAACTTGTGACAACCGCATCCGATGAGTGGTACTCCCATCAAATCCGCCAGGGACTTGTTGGTCGCACAATTGTCGCCGATGACGACTTCTGGTGACGTTATCGACTTGCCGTAAATAGACAGGACCGCTTCCAGGAGTGCGTAGTGTTCTTGAGCCGTGTAGGACTTTTCATTCAGAGGCGGAGAGCACCCAAGCAGAATCTTGTAATAAACCCCATCTATCATAAATGTGGCGATAATTCCAATATAGTGGGTTGAGTCATCTGTCCATCCGTCCATCGTAACTCCAAAGAGAAACGGGAGCGTCGCTCGGATAACGTTTTCAACCAGTAGGGCCAGTTGCGTAATATATCGCATGATACTGGTGCTTCAAATGGGATCGAGCGTGGAAATCGAGCGAGTCAGAGGATTGTCCACCTCGGACAGATGCATGTCACGCATGACAATCCACTCCATTCAGCGATACACAGAGAGCTCTCGATCGGAAACAAGTTTCTTCCTTTCAAAACCAAGGGAGTTTCCTTGGTTTTTTCTTGGCTTGAGCAAACTTGTCCATGTAGTCGTTGCTGATGCAGCGCCTAAGATGCTTCTTCAGGTTGGAAAAGCCGGTCTTCCACGCTTGCTTGGGCGTGTCAGGACACTTGCGACACTGGTACGTAATGGCGTTTCTTTAAATGAGACGTCAAAGAAAAACGGGACCTCGGTCGGAAGGCAACAAGTGGAAAACGCGTTCTTGTTGAAGGCCACGGTGAAAGGCTGTTGGAGGGGGGGGGGGGGGGCGGAGAAGTACTTGAGAGTTGCAAAAGCAGAATGCAAAGAGTCTGAATGAGGTACAGCAGGAGCTAACATGCAGCCATGGCCACCTCGTGACTGCACACCAACCGTTTGCGAACAGCTTGTGTGCCGCTACAGTCTTGCGGTCCACACCCAGGAAGCATAGTGTAGCACCATCTCACGGCTAACCGGTTAGGTATAGGTTACCATAAGCACTGCAATTTTGATGGACGTAGCAGTATGTACTGCAACCCTTACTACGCTTGTAACACGGTATTGCAATAAGTATTGGTAAATTAGAATACCAGCAATGTATTTTTACCCATCACTGGTTGAAACAATATTGAAAAATAACCAAATAACCCAAATTATTTTAATAAAGATTGGGTGGGTTTTGCGAGTCCAGTATGATACTGTAAGTTGCTACAGCCCACTGAGCTACTCTAATCTGAACAAGGGTAATCGACCAGGTACATTCACTTCACTGACTTTCAGAGCTTCTTCGTGCACAGCGCGACTTTGTCTAATACAATTTTATATTTTATTTTCCTAGCACTGATTAGAATTGCTACTTGTTGATAATTTGCCCAGCAAGCGGGCATTATTTTTAACAAAAGGTTAAGTTTCTTTAAGTGATTGTTACTTAAGTATGCTATGAAAACAAAAAAATAATTTGCTACCTAATACATGGCCCCTTGCAGCAGGAACTCGCTCAGCACGTTAGGCACGAGCTGCTGCGCCTGGCACTTGTGTTTGCCAGTCTTCAGTACTCGCGGCTGGCCCAACGTGACAAATCGTTGACGAAGAAGGTCTGCAGTACTTGTTTGCGCTTCTGTTCGCCACCACAACGCTCGACCAGTCCGCGCGGCTGGGTGCTTGAGAAACGAATATACTCCACGAACGTGAGGCAGTACTGACAAGAACACTGCCACTCCATGCTCACGCAGGATAAAACACTCATCCGCAGCTCATCAAAGTCGCTGAATCGGCGCTCCACCCTGAAGGTTGGACAAGCTGCTGCAACTACCCGCCCTTCGTTCGAGTTTGGCTTGCTGGCAGACAGGCGCGACTTTGGTAGGCTGAGGAACAACTTCAGCACAAACACCAACCCGTTGTCGACGTCTGTCCGCATCACGTCAATCTCCGCGTGCCCAACGCTCCAAAGGAACCCAAATGGTAGAGCCGTATTCCATCGGCGATGTGCCTCTTGCTTGAGCCCTACATGTGACTGTACTCCATCTACAGCGATGCTCAGTGTCGAGTGCAACTCAGTTTCGGAGTGCGTGTTCTCGGTTCCTCGGCAAGTCGTAGTAGCCATTCTCGTAGGTTGTTCTAGGATTTGTCGGGCAAAACGGCAAAGGAGAGATCTATCGCTAGTCCGACGTAGGCTGTGCACTTACGCCAATATGTACAGTTGCTATACATGTTGATAACATGTTTGTTAGTGTGTAGTATTTGCTGTGGATGTGTAGAATGCGCAGGTACCATGTTTAGTGCAGTACCGTAAAACTCGACTTGTATCCGACACACTCTTATATCCGACAGCCAATTTAGCCTGTCATACACACGTGGGAAAACATATGTGCTGGTGAAAGAACTACATGGAAAATACTCCCGTTGAGGAGAAGCCGCATCGCGTCACTCGACCTAGGGCCGTTCTTAACCCTTTCGTTATCACCGTACAGTTCTATATTAAGCCGACCATACAAATTTCAAGTCAAAGTTCTAAAACCGTACATAATGCATGGTTTAAAGTAATCGATTGCTAAAGGTTTTTCGGTTATGACACGATTTTTTAATGAAATCATAAAGGTTATTTTTGCTAAACTGTACTTAACGTATGGTTTTGATGCGCTGTCTGTGATTCGTTAAACTAAACGTCTGTTGAGATCTATCGCAAATTTGTTGGTAAGAGCAGTACCGGGAGGAACATCGATGTTCAGGTGAAGAGTCTCAGGAGCAAAGCTGCGAGCCAAGGGTAGAGCAAGAGAAAGCACCAAGCATACGCGCTTATGGACCAAGGTTCGTGGCGCTGTTAATGATCGCGGTGCTGCCCCAAGGGGCTGGCGCCTTTGTACTGGGGGTGGAAATGACGACATAGACGCTGTGGACGCCAAAACAAACAAAAAAAAGAAGACTATGTGACTACATCGAGCCAGGGAGCGATATGCTCACGGCGGAAGGCAAGTTGCAGAGCAGTATGAGAAGAAGGGCGGGGGACAAGATTGCCATTTACGGCTAACCAACTAAGCAGTAGAAAGCAGTCACCATATAGATGGAAGGCAAGTAGCAAAACAACATGAGCTATAGAAATGCGATCACAGATGATAAATATGTACATCCGAGAAAGCGAACACAATAGTAATGGCAACAGGAAAATAATTGTAGTCTATTGGAATGGCCTTGCCCTCGGGTCCTTTGATGAGCTGTATCGTGGCGCCATCGTCGTCACATACTTCTATATTGATCGTCATTCACCACGTACTTGTCCATTGCTGACTTATGCTTTCCGTCGGCCACCTTCACGTCCTCCATCAACTTATTCGTGTCATACACGATCATTGCTGTGCACATGCTGTCTAACACGGACATTCCCACGGTTGGTATCACCTTGGCGTCCACGGCGCGTTATCGGAAACATTACATCCACCGCGTCCACGTCACAACCGGCTTATATCTGTCCTGCGCGGTATTCCCCACGTACATCTCGTCAAGAACGGGTGGGTTGTTGGATCTCGTTCACGACGAAGATGTTACTTTCGTCAGGAGTATGGCGGGCTTCGAGCGTCTTGGCCGTCAGGTAGAATCAACCCATCCGCTTTAGATTGTCTAGACCCCTCACGCAAAGATTTTATGGAAGCTCACCCCTATAGTAAATCTAGTATATTTGATCCACATGACCCGTTGCTTCACGAGGTGAATCTAACAAGCCATCCGTCACTTCCTAAGACACAACCGAGGAGACAAGCAGAAACACTCGTCGCACGTGATGGCTAGCTGAGTAAAGCAAAGAGAGGAGGAGCGATTTCCAAAACGCCGCCGAACGAACCAATATGTCCAAGTGGCATGCCCACCGAACGGTAAACGACGTAGGTTCTAACGATCTTATAGAGAGCAGTGCTAACTCACATGAACGTGTTGCTATTACCTTTACGTCATTAGACAATTTAGTGTCTTTCAAGGATGCCTAGAAAGCTCTAAGAAGACAAGGATGGACGTCTAAACGCTCCCCAGGGCGCAGCTTGGATGTACGGTACCGATATGTGCAACCAAGTGGTGATCCCAACGGAAAAGAATGAGAAGACTATTTCCTAGGAGAGCAGGCGCTTGCCTACTACTACAACAAGTGGTGTCGATTGGAGATGGAGGCAAAGTCACGGTCCAACGTCGCATCAACACAAACGCCATCGCGTTCATCGTCTAAAAAAGGTTCAAAGAAGCCCAAAGTCTCAAAATCACGGGGCACTGCAAACTCACAGCGTTCTCCGAAAGTGACGAAGCCGCGGGCGAAGGCTAAGAAGGCAAATCGTCTGTGAAAGCGGACGCATTGCGAAAAGAGCTTTCACGTAGACTGCGAACGACAGCTGACAATGTTGTCAACGCAAGGGTCGCTTTTACCCCTGCCAAGGAGTCATGGATGGATCCAGATCATTACGCCAGCGTTGGTGCTGCTTTCTTGGTCGGAGTTGTGACCCGATAGAGTGCCATCCTGGAAAAAAATGCTGAAGGTGTAAATGTGCCTACCGCTATGTTCGAGATTCGATGGATAAATACAACATTTCAGTCCAAACATCACGTACATCAAGTTGATGAGAGCGCCATCTCCCGTGGAGTTCGGCAGTTTGTCGCAATGCAGAAACATAGTGTCGACTTCGGTGAGTCGTGGAGTTCTCTGTGTAACATGATACCAAAGTTCACTGATATTCCATCCTTGATGGATGAATTTGAAGAGATTGGCGGCGCTGAGTATCGCGAGTGGTCGGCTTTTCGAATTCATAAAGAGCTCAATATTGATTTGTGTCCCGCGGAGGTAGAAGCTATCGAAGGAATGACATTCTCACCAACGACGTCGCTGAATCAAGGTCCAGGTCTGTTTACTCATGCGGATGGGAGTACAACAACTAAATTACGTGATGAGAATTAGAAACGTTTCAGCTCAGCGACCTCAATTTTTTTGCGTTTCTTCCACTTTCGCTGTGAAAGCAAGTTGTGGTATTTTCTAACGACCATGTGTCGACCTGGGGAGATCTATCGGGCAAACCCATCGAACTTGATGAACTCATGAAATTTCTCGGTGTTTTGTGGTATATGGCCCTTGCCGACAAGGGTGATATGAGAAATTACTGGGTAGACGATGAAGAAGCTAGTATTTTCCCCGATGCTGGATCAACAAATTTGGCAAAGATAATGAGTTGGCGTCGATTTCTGTTTATAATAAGCCATTTGTCCTTTCGCGCTAAAGTGAGTCCTGATGAAGTAAAACGCGATCCGGCCGCCAAAATACGGCCACTGATAACGATGCTGAAGAAACGCTGCAATCAACACGTCATTCCCGGCAGAAATGTGGCAGTGGATGAGGCTAGCATCGCCTGCCGCTCGAAGTACGCTAGACACATAACAGTGTACAACCCGCGCAAACCAACAGGAAAATATCACTTAAAGTTGTACGCGTGCTGCTGCTCTACTACCTGGTTGGTACCCAGTTTCAAGATGCACTGTGCCAGTGAAGTAGACGATCGTCTTCGCAATGTTGTGCCAGAATCAGTGATAATCCGGTTTGGCGAGCTGACGAAGAAGTCGTCGGAGATCCGAAAACATGTTATTGAGGTCACAAGCCCACTAGAAGGTTCAAGGTGAGTGGTGAATACTGATAATTTTTATACGTCGTGTCTACTCCTAGAGGGTTTACGAACAATTGGCATATACGGACGTGGAACCGTTCGTTCGTCGAGTAAGCACTTCCCGCGCTAAACAATGATTCGGGCGGGCGATGATATGACGAGAGGTGCGATGAAGCAGGGCGTCTGCGTAGAAAAACATATTGTGGCTGCTAGCTGGGTGGACGGATCTATAGTCAATGTCATCTCGAACGCGGACCACCCAGGAACATCTACGGTTTACCATCGTATCAAGCAAGATCAAAGGTCGTTCGAAACCCCAAAATGTGTCCGTGAGTACAATGCGGCCATGCAGGGAGTTGATCGCCATGATCATCTCCCGAGGTCGTTTTTCTTTAGCTGATGAGCACTCGTTTAAAACTGGTACAAGAAGATGGCATTAGCGAAGACTGATATCGCGCGGTGCAACGCATTCGTTTGTCATCAACTAGCTTCCAATCCTGAGCTAAGCGGAGAACAAGACTTGTTGGATAGAGATAATGGAGGTGCTGGCATTAGCGGTCGTGACAAGCACCGATCGTTCGTCGCTGCCTTGGCACGAGAAATGTTTGATGGATCGTGGAGAGATGCATTGGAAGAAGACGATGTTGTATGCTGAAACTAGCACCATAGGTAGTGTCAGTCCAAGTAATTCAAGTAGGACCAGCGAAGCACTAGCGACAGACACCAGTGGCACCAGTGATCCATGTGTGGCAACGGAATCACGGATAGCACTAAAACCACGGAGCCGAGCGATGCGTGAGTGCACCGTATGTCGCTTCGAAGGCAGAGTGCCAACGCAGAAGACAGATTACTGTGAGCAGCACAAGGTTTCCTTGTGCAAGCGCATATACGAAGTTGATGATACAAAACCCCATCTTTGCCAGGAATCCACGTGGTCATGCTGGCAGAAGTATCATAGATACTATTTTCCAAAGCACGTGTACAATCCTGAAGGGCGATTGATGCGTGGATCATCAATCTACAAGGCTCAAGCGCCATTTCTCAAGAAAAGCCCAAGACCAATCGTAATTGCCAACGCACCCAAAACTCAGAACAGTCGGAATCAAGAACACCAACTAGTGCCGTTTTGCAAGGATAGTGTAGCTGTTAGACACCGTTCGGCAGCTCTGAATAATGTAAGACCAAGGGATTGAATACACGATTTCGATATTTTGTGTTCGCTAGACGATATCTGCTAGGAAGTGGCAACTGTTTTCATATGGAGTGTGATCGTTCCGGGCAAGTATTTCTCAGGCTAGCCCATCGTGCGACTGATGCAGACACCTTCTAGAGTTTGCCTTATGACCAGCGGTATTTGGCATCACCACCCAAGTGATGGCGGCGCGATCACTCGTCATGACAAAAGTCACCACAGGTGTGACTGACACCCTCTTTGACGTGACAGTGCTGTCATCGTGGGTCACGTTAGAACGTGGCACACGTACGTGATGATGGCCCACATGTGCTTATGACGACGCAAGTGTCTATTGACAGGAATGCCGGCGTGGATATCAGGGCCGATCACACTGAACCCAATTCCGCCAAATGAGGCATCATTCACATCGCCTACCCACCGTTCTAAAGCGTACAGATCGGTTGGCGTTGTCCAACCGTGAGCTTGACGACGTTATGAATGGTGACCGGGAGCGAGCATACCGGTCAACAGCGAGCCGGGCGATGTTGGATGTGACGGCCAGCAGCGAGTATGCCGATAACGGTTAGCTTGGCGTAATGACTGGCAGCGAGCATGCTGGCCAACGGTGAGCTTGATACCGACGACATAGATATGGACGGGAGGCGCGTCAACAGCAAGTGTTGTATTAGCCGTAGGTTCAGAAGTCGAGTGGGCTTGAGCCGAACTTGGCAAATTGATAAATGAGCTGTCGTTTCGGCCGCGCACTCGCGCGCACCGATCCAAGTGTGTATTTCGAATGTGCCGCTTGAAGTGAGAGCAAGATTGATCGTTGATCGGTTAGTTCAAATTGACTGACTAATCACACGATATTGTCCATGCTACGCGCGAACCAATTGGTAGAATGGCCGGAGCGAGGACACCGGGGGAAAGGTTTGAGCTAGACGCCGTTTCGCGCGCTACCCAGTATTGGGTGATCCGTCACTTCAACTTCAACTCCGAATTATTCGAACAGCATTTATATAGAGGTTCCGTGCAGATAAACTCCTAACTTGGAATGTGGACCAAGTATATGACCATCGGTATGGTCCAGGTTTAGTGATTGTGAGCGTATTGTAATTGGTGGTATGATGGTTATGGGAAGACGTTTTGGTGGCCTTATCGTGTCGCTGGCGGAACAACCTGCGTTATGACAATTTAGTTAGCGTACGCTGCATCTTGCGCCTTGCACCACGATCCCGAGCTCGACTTGGAGGACGCTGGTAGCATATTCATGTTTTCAAAACTCGAGTCAAGGGTGGCCATATCGCCCATCGAGGTATCGGAATATTTTTGGTTCAACAGATCCTGAACTTTTCAATTTCTAATGTACCTGGTACATATAATGTTTTTATGTACCTTGAGCATTTTAGTTTCTAATGTTCTTGAAACATTTTTGCTTCAAATGTAACAGCAGTAGTAGGAATTGGACACGAACCAGAATAGCTGAAAAAGCTTTAGGTCTTCGTTTTCAATCTCTACACCGTCCAACAATTTCCGTAAATCTTTTTCAAATCATTCTTTCCCTTTCGCTTCTGTGGACAACTGGTAGAAAGCCGTGCCTGCATTGTGGTAGGCTGACGCCGTACCTGTATTGTGGTGGGCTGAAGCCACACCTGTTTTGTAGCAAGCAAACGCTACTCCGGTATCGTCGCGAGGCAAGTTACCTCGGTGTGATCAAGCTAAATTCGATCCCTCTCTTTCAAATTGTCACATAATATCTCCCCCCCCCAAAAAAAAAAAAGAAAAAGACAAAAAGAAGTTCTAGAACAATCCAACAAAAATCGATATTTCATGCAATTCAGATGGTATTTCATTGTGGCAATTACGTCGTTCGTAAAAGAAGCTATCAATATGTTTGGTTACACTGAAAGTCACAATGCTGCTACAGACTAATGAACGCTTTCGGCATACAGTTTGCCGTAGCTACAACTACGGTAGCAACAACTCGTAAATGATAAATTAATCTGGAATTCCACCAGCTCTCGTAAAAAGCGCCGTGTGGCACAGGTGATCCTACTTCAAATAATACCATGTATGGGCACTTCGGAT
This sequence comes from Phytophthora quercina, assembly GCA_014706105.1. Classification (NCBI taxonomy): domain Eukaryota; phylum Oomycota; class Peronosporomycetes; order Peronosporales; family Peronosporaceae; genus Phytophthora; species Phytophthora quercina. Next base: position 2,480,430 of record JACBOW010000003.1, on the reverse strand, counting down.
TGTAATGGTGCTCGACTATGCCCACATTCTTAAGTCCACATCAGCTCTCGCGGTATTATTGGGGGCTACAATAAGCATAATTACACCTCGTCGCTCAGACGCTTCCGATGTTGACATAGTACTTGTTGATTATAATATACACTGTGATCTCAACTCTAAACTCAGACCAGCTAAGCAAAATTTAAAACTGAGCGATCTGGATCTGACCAAATACATCATGGTGACGTGGCTATAGCCAGCGAAGCAGTATGTGGATCCAGCAAACTAGTGGCTTTGAGACTGTTGGTATTGGTTATCGAAGGGGTTGTGGGATGCCTGCAAGGTTTCGCCGGTGAAAAACAAACGTTCAGACGCCGTAGGTTCGTAGACCGCACCTGTCTCCACGATAACGAGCTCGGGGAAGTAGCTACCCAACTTATTGAGGGGTTATTTAATAACCTCTATTTAATAACCTCTCAATAAGTTGGGTAGCTACATCCCCGAGCTCGTTATCGTTTTGAATTGACAATTGTGGGACTTTGTGATGATCAAAATGTGCCGCTGGTGGAACCACCTCCTTCACGACGATTTCGTTAGCATCGGCTACACCAGCTGCAACTAGCATGAACACAGTCACGTCTCTATGGCCATCTACGCAACCTATCGATTACTAAAATTGGTGAATGTTTGAGTCTGTTGGTAGGTTGTATGGGTGTACTGTGGACGCTTTGTGATTCCCGCTGGAGGAACTACCACCACCACGGCGACTAAGTTAGCGTTGGTGGCGCATGCCACCGTGTTTACGACCACGATAACGTGAAGATAGCCAACTAAACAGCGTACGGATTACACTATCTAGTAATTATTAGGGTATTGTCATTGGTGGTATAACGGTTATAGGGAAGGCGTTTTGGTGATCTTATCGTGCCGCGGGCGAGACTACCAGCGCCACGGCGACTCAGTAAGCTTAAACCGCACATCTTACCGTCACGACAACAATGGCGTGAGATGGTTAGCTGCACAGCTTATTGACAACTAAACTAGTGATGAGGCTATCGGTTTTTGATGGTACGACGGTCATAGTGAAAGCAGAATTACCGGTTCGTAGGTTCCACATGCTCCGTGACAGGTCATAGATACGTCACCGCGCTTGTGCCTGTGTTGGGATATGCGGTCCACGTTAACTAACTCGTCATGACGCAGATAGTTCAGTCATTGGCAACATAAGGTCAACCCAATGCATTTACTATAACAAGACTGTTGGTATTGGTTATTGTGGGGGCTTTATGATACCTGCTACGCTTCGTCGGAGGGAAAATAAACGTTAAGACGCCGTAGTGGCATCGGTCGCACATGTCTTCGAGGTAACTTGCTCGTACATGGGGTCATGACCAGCTACAAGGTTTATCAATAGCAAATCCTGAGATTTCGAACTATTGGTATAGGTAAAATGATGTTTTTCCGACGTTTGGTGGTGGTCGTAACGTACTGCTGGCAGAGGTAACACCATCACGGCGGCGGCTCAGCGTTGACGCCGCATGCAACGATGGTCACGAATCCAATAACGACGACATGAACAGCACACGACATATTAATAATTAAAAACTAGTGCTCACGAAGCTGTCGGCATTGACAATTGTGGGGCTTTGTGGTGACGGAAATGTGCTGCTGGTGTAACCACCTCCATCACACCAACTTCGTTAGCGTCGGCTGCACCAGCGGTCACTGGCATGGGCACAGCCGCTTCACTATGTCCATCTACGCAACTTATTGAATACTAAAAATCGGTGAATGTTGAGTCTGATAGTAGGTGTACTGTGTGCGTTTTATGATTCCCGCCAGCGGAACTACCACCGCCTCGACGACTACGTTAGTAATGGTGGCGCTTACCACCATATTCACGACCTCAATAACCTGGTCATGACTAGATATGTTGTGTGTGACCTAATAACGGCTGCTGGTTGGTTGTATGGGGGTCATTGCATGTAGCCATCACCAGAACTACTAGCGCCACCGCAACGCTGAGATCGTCAGGCGCTCTTGCCACCACGTGGCGAATCAAACTGTAGTGATCTTGTTGGTACTGATAGTATGGAGGAGGTTTGAGGAACAATCAATAACAGGGTTTCAATAACAGGAAGTTGTTAGAAAGCCGAATTACCAATCCGTGGATATTGAAGTCGTGTACTACTTAGTTGGCTGTTTGTGTGTGGTGCTTATTGGTGTACCAATAAGCACTGTGAAGCTTGGACTACCATGAGACGCCGATCGGTATCGTTTGACGGAATTTCCAAAACGAGCAAAATGCACGTTTGCAACCTTCGCGGTGGCGCCTCGTCGTGATCACATGGACCAGCCGTGGAGCTCTCATAACAAATCCTTCCAGTGCAGCATTAGTGGATGGGTCAAACACAAGGTTATTCGAAAATACAATCGTGCTCGATAGCATGGCAGCCTTCGTCGCACTACGGAGCTGCCGCACGTCGTCTTCGTAGATGCATATCTTGGTCAGTCTTGATTGTGTAGACATCGCAGAAGATATTAGCGTATTTGATAGTAATGCCAGGTGATGCTGAACTTCGACACCAATGCACACGCCGATATGAGTCTCCATTGCTACTTGAACAATGACATTGCCAATGCCGGACCCAATATCAAGAAATATGTCAGTGGCTTCAGCGGGGGTAATACGGAGAGCAATGCGGTCACACCATGTTTCATAACCTCGTCAGCATGATGGTCTGGATTGGTACTTTTCGAATGAACTTGCTGCCGTGACACCGACTGAAAAAGATCGCCAACGACTTGATGAGCATATTTCGTGCTTCTACCCACAGAGAGGTTGTCTCCGCTCCCACGCCTTACGCATTCGCTCTGTTTGTTGGTAAAACATCGCCTCGGAAATCGGTCCAATCTCGTCCCATTCGTTCGTTTGAGTGTTTTCAGGCGGATCTGCAGTTGATATTGCGTTTTTCCAGGTGTTATATCCTGCCACAGCCGTGTCCAATCGATTTTGTGACCCTCATCGAGCTGTAGTTTTGCAAGCTGGAACAATAATCGATCCTCTGCATCTGAAAAGTCGGCCATTACTGTTCTCCGGCTCAAATTCAAAAGTGGATCATACAAATGACCACATACTTGGTCCACATTCCAAGTTAGGAGTTTATCTGCACGGAACCTCTATATAAATGCTGTTCGAATAATTCGGAGTTGAAGTTGAAGTGACGGATCACCCAATACTGGGTAGCGCGCGAAACGGCGTCTAGCTCAAACTTTTCCCCCGGTGTCCTCGCTCCGGCCATTCTACCAATTGGTTCGCGCGTAGCATGGACAATATCGTGTGATTAGTCAGTCAATTTGAACTAACCGATCAACGATCAATCTTGCTCTCACTTCAAGCGGCACATTCGAAATACACACTTGGATCGGTGCGCGCGAGTGCGCGGCCGAAACGACAGCTCATTTATCAATTTGCCAAGTTCGGCTCAAGCCCACTCGACTTCTGAACCTACGGCTAATACAACACTTGCTGTTGACGCGCCTCCCGTCCATATCTATGTCGTCGGTATCAAGCTCACCGTTGGCCGGCATGCTCGCTGCCAGTCATTACGCCAAGCTAACCGTTATCGGCATACTCGCTGCTGGCCGCCACATCCAACATCGCCCGGCTCGCTGTTGACCGGTATGCTCGCTCCCGGTCACCATTCATAACGTCGTCAAGCTCACGGTTGATCAGTATGCTCGTTGCGGATCGGCACGTGCAACGTCGACCAGCTCGCCGTTATTCGTCATGCTCGCTGCGGACCGTCACGTTCAACGTCGTCCGGCTCGCTGTTGGTCGGCATGCTCGCTGGCAGTCACCACCCACAACGTTGTCAAGCTTGCCGTTGGCCGGCATGTTTGCTACCGGTCACCACACACAACCTCGTCCAGCCCGCCGTTACCCGGCATGCTCACTGCCGCCGACAAGGTCAACGTCGTCAGGGTCGCTGTTGGCCGGCATGCTCTTTGTGGATCGTCACGCACTACGATGTAAGGTCACCATCTGCCGCCATGCTCGCTGCTGGATGCCAAGCACAACACCGACAAGCTCATTATTTGCTGGCAAGATCGTTACTGGTTGCCAGACCCCATGCCGTCAAGCTTGCTGTCGGTCGGTATTCTCGCTGTAATGATCAAGCCCAACGTCGTCCTGCTCGTGGTTGGCCGGCATTCTCGCTGCCACGCGCCATAAAAAGCTCACCGTTGGTCGGCATGCTATCTGCCGCAGTCACACCCAACGTCGTCCAGCTCGCCATTGGCTGGTGGGCTTTCTGGCGGTCACCACACGAAACGTCGTCAAGCTCGCCATTGGTGGGCATGCTCGCTGCCACCGTCAAGTTCAACGTCGTCCGGGTTCATGCTCGTTGTGGGTCGTCATGCACTACGACGCGAAGGTCGCCATTTGCTGCCATACTCGCAGCAGGTCGTCAAGCACAACATGATCCGGTTTGGTTTGTCATCGGTTGGCATACTCCCTGCTGTCCATTACGACAACATTGTTCAGCTCGTGATTGGTCGGTATGCCGCTGGTATACCTGTTGACCGTCACGGACAACGCCAACCGATCTGCACGCTTTTGAACGGTGGGGAGTCGGAGTGAACGATGCCTCATTTGGCACGGTCGCGAAACTGGGCCGGCGCAGATATCTACGCTGGCATTCCCGTCAAAACCCCTGACACTAGGGGAGGGTTCGCTCGTCGGAAGCACATGTGGACCACCGCCACGTACGTGCGCCATACGAGACAGCCAGCTTTTAACGTGACCCACGATGATAGCACTGTCACGACGAAGACGGCGTCAGTCACACCTGTGGCGACTTTTGTCATCACGTCGGTGATGATGACAAATACCGCTGGTTATAAAGTCGCACGATGGACGAGTCGGTGAGTTGTGCGACCCCAATCCAAAAGCTTCATGGCAATGATCGGTTAGCTAGCGGTAGTAAAATCAATTATGCTTTCAATTCCACTGACTTATACTTTGTGTAGAGGTGTTGAAAGCAGTCTGCTTGGATCATTTTAGGAGGACAGAAAAGCAGAATATATTAGCGTTGTAGTTGCAAACAGCGTACACGCAATGACATGCATTGGCGTATAAGCTTTACAAAACCAAGTCAATAAGTTCATGTATACAAATACAAGTACATTTGGTCCGTAAAGGTCGATTCGTGGTCGGTGGGTATGAACAAGATCCTGGGTGGATACGGCCTTTCGTCATTTTCGAATCCCCCCGGAACCAGCCACCCACTTACGATGGTTAACCGCAGGCGTGACAAGGCTCCTTCATGCTGCCCATACCCACTAGAACTCTGGCCCCCAACGGACGAAGCATGTATAAAAAAGCGGCTGATCAGGAAGAGGTAAGGATGTATTGCTATTGCAAACCTACAGCTGTAACAAAGTCTGACAAAATCAGGATTGCACGTACAGGGACTGAGCGTATTCAGCTGTGGTAAATCCGTGGAGTTTGACACTTTGTCCTGTGTACCTTCTAAGGGTCGCGTAAGTTGATTCGTTCATTTCTTTGCAGTCAGATACACACTTTGACGGCTTGTTTCCCAAAACAATTTCAAACAGATTTTTGAGCTAACATGCGGGTCATCGGGCGACGTTGATATTTTCGTTGCGGCCTTACCTGTGAAGGAAATGCACGACTTGCATGTCGACATTTCTAACGGCAAAGAGGAATCCGTACACAACTGCCTATGGATGATACGCTGGCTCGACATATCCATGGAGCTCTCGGAGGAAAATTTAACATTCATTCGTCGCCATTACACCAATAATTATGTCTAACCGGTTCTTGTGGTGGCGTATAGATCTCACGTCCACTTATACGTGCACGATTAAAAGCACTCAAAGGTGCTCTCTTGGAAAAACGCCACTTCCTGGACGACCATGTCGAGCGTTATCACCAGATGTGCGACGACGACACCATTGATTATGAAATACTGCAAACGCATGTGAAAGAAGGTCGCCATCATGAGTACGTATACAACCGATGTCAGGATTTGCTCATTGCTGTCGACTTTGTTGACATGCTGGCTGATCAGATCCAGCACGATGTCCGTTCACCAAATGCGATACCCAGCCCTTCGACATGACCCTCGAGCCGTTTGTATTGGCCACCTCTACTACGGAATTGTACTCAGGCGACCAGCGCAACAAGCGTCGATTCTTCTAGGTCTCAGTCTGTTTTCGATTGTTGGGGTTACGCCAGGTCTAGCGTAATTCGTAATATATATTATACGTGAGTACCAGCTTGTCCTTCATCGCCTATTCCATCTGTTTTGCTGAGCTTGACTACGTGCGACACCCTGTCGCTACTCTACTCTTAGTGACGGCCCCGGTCACCGTGTCCTTGGCGTGGAAGCGATGAACTATGGTCAACAACACGAATGAAACCTTCAACCTACCCGTTCCGTACGTCATGTACACCGTAGCTGGCTAGAACATCATGCTGGAGTCGCGGCGACGGTGTACGTGGCGGAGGCGAAGGGCCAAATTCGAGGAAGCGGCGCTATGTGGAAGTTAACCCTTGCGGCTTTCGTTTGGTGTCCCGTCGAGGGTTGAAGAAGTTGGATTTGAACAATACGCGGCCGACACAATAGCCGCTACGTGCTTTCCAAGCCCCTGATTCGCTGAAATGCATGCCTTGAGGCCAGACGGGGCCTTGAATATCACATCAGAACAAGGTGGGATGGATTTAAACATATGCGTTTCACTATTGAATCGACGCCGATTCACCGCCTTTTGCCAATTGGTACTTAATGTATTATTATGGTGACGAAAGGGTTAACCGGGATCGCGATCCCAAACTCGCGCTGTGATTGGTTGGTTTAATGTGAAATTTCGTGATTATACAATCCATGCGATCCGAGTTTGGGATCGCGACCGATGTTGGGTCGCGGGATCGCAAGGTGGCCTGGAATCCTCACCAAGACAGATGGCAACGACAAAAATAAATGTTTTGCGTACTACGGGTATTCAAGAGCCCGTTAGCAGCACACATGCATTGGAGCGATATTTTTAACGTCCTTGTTTGACGCGTACAGCACAGAGACGCAAGTTTATAAGATTTCAAGTCTTTTTTATTAGATTGTTTTTGAATGGATGCACACACCCGGGAGTGCGATCCGGTTAAGAACGACCGAATCGCGATCACAATGAGAATACCGAAACCCTGGGATCGCGATACCGGTTAAGAACGGCCCCTAGAAGTCCGACACTGCACTTTAAGCCGCGATCTGCGAACCCTAAAGACCCGTCTCGGGTGAGCAGTACAAGTCGTGAATTGCTAAAGATTCTGGAGGAACGATTGCATTTGCAGCTGGAAAAACTCAAGATTCGAGAGTTTCACAAGTACAGCGACCTACGACCAATGTACACCAGCGATACAAGTAAAATCCGAGTTCAAGTCAATTTTCGTCCACTCTGCTTCACCGAGTTTTCTCGCATATCTTCCTCTAGCGTTTTGGCGAAAGGTTGCTGAGAACACGACTGCGTATGCTGCTGCTCAGAAACGCCCTCGTGTGTCCCTGGACGAGATGATGAAGTTTCTCGGGATTATTTTCTACATGGCACTCATTGACAAGGGTGAGTATGCCAACTACAGGGGGGATCAAGTCGAGGACACGATATTTGACTCTGATAGCATCCGATTAGATCCCGTAATGGCATTGAAGCCCCCTTCGAGTTCATCGCCAAAACATTTTCTTCCGCCACAAAAAGTCTATCGCAGACCTCACGAGAGATCCAGCCGCGCGCATTTGACCCCTAATGAACATGTTGAAGCTCCGGGCGCCAAAGTTTGTTACTCTTGGGAGGAACGATGCTGTGGACGAGTACGTATCGCTTGCAGGTCGCGGTTTGCTCGACACCTCATTGTCTTCAACGCCACTAAACCAACTGGAAAGTACCACTTCAAGATATACATGTGCTGTTGCTCGGAGTCATGGCTCATGGCTAACTTTCGCTTGCATTGTGCGAGTAATATCAGTGAGCGACTTAACGGTGTAGTGACTAGTGCGGAAGCACACGCTCTCGAACAAGCTACTAAGCGGGCAGGTGAGGTGCGGAAATGCGTCATGGAAGTAACACGACCAATTCGCCACTCAAACAGAATTGTGAATACTGACAACTACTACACATCATGTCAGCTCCTGGAGATGCTACGCGTGTATGGCATGTATGGACGTGGAACAATTCGTGAGAACAGCAAACATTTTCCTCGCTGCGTGACGATTTCGATGAAGGATAACTTGCCTAGGGGATGATGAAGCAGGCTGTTAGTGAAGCGAACCAAATTGTTGCTGCGTCGTGGGTGGATGGTTCTGTGGTCAACATTGTTTCGAATTGCGATGCATCGTCGACAAATACTGTTCATTGACTAGTGGGAAATGAAAAAACGACCATTTACCGCACCGAGCTGTGTCATCGAGTACAACAAGGCAATGCAAGGTGTTGATAGAATCGACCAGCTAAGGGCACGATTCTCTATCGCGGATGGTCATTCATTCCGCAAATGGCATAAAAAATTAGCGCTCGCTTTCATCGACCTCGCGCGATGCAACGCATTTATCACACGCAAAATGGGGGGAGGGGGGGTTCGACACAGCGAGATCCGCACAGAGCGTTTATGGTGGAGTTGATTGGAGAGCTGCTATCGGGTGCCTGGAAAATACACTCTCCGACGCTGGTGCAATGCAAATGAACCCAACAGATCCCGATCTTGCCGTGCTAAGGACACCATCATCGAGCGTACATCCTGCAACGGAAGTTTCGAATCGCGTCGAGACAAAGTCGCGTTGCATTCCTCGACACTCTCAAGTGCAATTCCCCGTCGTCACGAGCCAAACTAGGGTGCGTAATCTGCCGATTCGAAGGAAGATATTCGACAGAGGTGACTAATTGGTGCTCTACTCATATGGTCTCGCTCTGCCGTTTGCCATACACTGCGCAACCGACAAAATCGTTTGTGTGTCAAACGTTTGAGTGGTCATGCTGGGAAAAGTCCCACTGCCACTACTTCCCAGCGGGGTTGTTCAACGCAAGTGGCCGGCTTCGACGGACGTCCAAGCCGTACCTGGACAAAAAGCTTTCGCCGAACGCGTTGTGGTGTCTTCCTTTGCACCGTCAGAGGCCTCAGCGGTTTATATGTAGCTGCATGCCGAGATGTCTTACCAAGGACTTCAAATACAATTCATGTTATGCACTTGTAAGCACCTCGAACAAATTTGAAAGAACATTTTATTCTGTGGATACGCTATAATGAAGGTAGCGCGGCGCGCATGTACAAGTGAAATGTTTGTGGCGTAGCTGTCCATTTGACTCGTATTTGTATCGAGCGCTTGAGGTCCCAAAGAATGCAAAATACGCGCTGACAACTGCCGCGATGACTTGGGCAGACGTTTTGTGCGAGTACCACACCAGTGACTGCTGGAGAAATACACAAGACCTGCTGGGGAAATACACAAGCACTCGATCGCGACTTGCACCAGAACATTGCCGATCCCGCACCCGATATCACCAAAAAATGTCATCGGAAGACACATTGAGGGCCGCAAGTAGACTAGATATCCCCGTGGTAGCAATTTCACCAGCATTTTAGTGGCTTTTTCCCTACGGTTGTCGAACATCTTGACGTGTTATGGATTGTAACACGAGGTCCGTGATATGATGCGCCTCGCGGAATTTTAAACATGCTCTAGCGCTAGACTGGCAGATGATCGGTAGGGAAGCAACTCTAGAGGGGTTGGACGGACGATGTCTGAGATACTGCTCCGGAACCCGGTCAAGTTGTTAGCCATAAGTTTCCTTCAGAGTTTTAAGGCAACTCTGAAGAAAACTTACGGCAAACAACTTGACCGGGTTCCGCGCAGAGCCCGTCTAGACTGGGGCTTCAGCACTTCACACGTCATAATGTCGTCCCACTTGATCTTTTGTTGCTGTTGAATGCAGGATCGGATCAAACCAACCAAAGCCGCGTCATGTGCATCCGTGAAGTCTGACATGGTGGCGGAAGAAACGTAGTTAAGTGTGAAGGTTCCGACGCTTATACACCGATTGGGGCAAATATATGTGGTCTTGTATCGGTGGGAGTGTTGGGGCATATATATATAATTTTGTATACTCGTAAAAACTGAATCCTCAGCTCAAATATTTCGCTTGAGGCTAAAATATTTCCGAAGTTAGACACAATTCCAAGTATTTGATCGAGTGGTTAAAAGACTCGTCTCGTCATTGGCTCTCTCGTGGTTGTTTTAAGTTAAAACAACTACGAGAGATGTTTTAACTTAACCCTATTGCCGCCCAACCACGCAACTTGCAGTGTTTAGCAAAACCTGTTTTTTCTACTGGGTTGTAACCTGGCAAAATGAACTCGTTTGTACTAATTCACCTGCTTTTGGTATAGAAGGGATTGTATTTTTCAGCCAAGCGATGCAGCCTACAGGCAGTATATTATAGCGAGGCCAAATTTGCAAGCGCTGTAGCTCAGATACAGCTGCATTAGCTGAGCAGCTCCAGCAACCACCATCGCTGGTTGGAATGACAGCACGCCTAAGTGTAATGGGGGAGAAGCGTTTGGTCAAGATACCGCGATTGAAGATTCCCCCACAGTTTGCAGCAGTGCCAGGACATCTGAAAAAATCACAAACAATGGAAAAAGTGTACGGAGCAGCGCACAGTGGCGTGAACAGTTGAAGCGAAATCTGAAGAGTTCGCCAGGAAGAAGAGAGAAGCGCAGGAAGGGCAACAGCAGGTCGCAAGGCGCTGCTTCTCCAGGCGGCGTCATCAGTGCGGGGAGGAGAAGGCGAACAAGATTATCAAACCTTGCACTGCAGCAGAAGCAGAAACGGCACCACCATGTGATTGCACAGCGACCGAAGGGGCTAAGTACAGTGGTCCGTGACTATTTTTTTTACTAGCGCTTCTGTCGTGGTGAAACCACCACACACCCAATGAACGAGTAGCACGCATTGCAACCCCATCACACAAACAACGAAAACTTCGACGTCGATGATAATGAGCGTATACATATATGGAAGAGGCGTCAAAATATTGCGCTCGTTCTATTCAGCGCCGCTCACTTTGGGGATTCGTGCTCTGCATCAAGAAGACCTTTTCTAGCAGACATTTACAATATGTGACGCCGCTCCCCTTTAAAAAAATCAGGTATTCCCAGCGTAAGTCGCAGACGACCTAGTTTGTTGTGATATCATCGCTTTCATAAATGCCATATTCGGAGGCCCTGGTATTAACGTATTGATGGCATCATGGTCGATGAATATCGAGCCCGGCACATTACCAGCAACGAAACTACATTTTCCTCTATGTAAGAGCCTAGACTTATAGATAATTTATATTATAGGCAGCGGTAATCCTCCAGAAAATCATATTTTTACTTTGTATCTTTTTATTACAGAGCCTTCCACAGATTTCTCCAGAAACTTCATTCAATTTTCAGGTGAGGTATTGCTTTTATTTAGCAACTACCAGTAATCTCTATCGAAAACAATATCCGTAGCTGCGGCAAGTCTCCAGGACCCTAGACAATAAAAATTTCATACAACAATATACTTTAGAATACTCGAAGATCAATCGGATGTGGAAAATATTGTAACCATTTTCAGGACATCAAAATAGCGACACATTTTGGCGACGTGTGGATTGTTGCAATCCTCGTAAACTGTACATTATCGGAAATCTCTCGTAAAAACCATTCGAATAGGAGTGTTTTTATGCTTCTACGAACAAAAGTCACTCCAAAATGTTTGATGTTCGGTTATGTACGAAATTTGATTGGTCAACTTTGGAGGCCGATACAGTAACTCTAAATGGTGGAGTAGTGTCATTTTGTATGAGGCAGTCTCAAATGTGTTTGAACTCTTCATCTTTTTATAACAGAGCCTTACCTACAGGTATACTCACACATCATACGACAGCATATTATTTCCTGACAATGTATTGGTGATCAGAAACGAACGTATTCTTAGGACAGTTCAGATTACCTTGTTTCTACAGATAAACTCATGACGTTCATCGGCGTTTCTGCTTCTATTAGTCTGACGTTTCTCGTTAGCAATGAAACAACTACCATTTCGATCCGTCGTTAATTTGTGCGGACACTAATTGAAGTTTCCGTTGCAAGAAGAGCTGTCGAGGAACCTTGCTCATTGCAAGTTGCCAGCGACAACGGCAGTCTGGATACTAGCCTACACCTATTTATATTCAGGAAACGACTACCGTAGAAGGCTTCTCAATGCGTTTGTGCATCTTGGTCAACAAAACCTCATCGCTGTTTCATTACTTCGCTGCAATTTACGAGAGAAGTTGTCAAGACCTCACACGAAGGTTGCAAGTGAGTTCAAAGCGATAACATCAACGCCGACCCCATCGAAAACGACGAGCTACCCCCCCCGGTCGGCTGTCGAAGGATGAGCTTGTACGCCGTATTTCTACCGGAAAACAAACGGCACCGGTCTGCTTATCACGAGTACAACTCGGAGTCAGTACAGATAGGGGAGTAATGACCCGCCAAAATAAACACAACGCCATCAAGAGCAGCAATGACTAGATTCATGCTGAGGAATGAAGGAGGGACGGGTTGCTAGGTCGGAGGACGAGATGTGGAAACTTTGTCAACTGTGTGTCTGGCGGAAGCACCGCTCGAGATCTGCTTCGCGCGACCGTGTTATCCCATTCGAAAACTTTCCCTCAACACAACACACTACAAACAACCACCCCAAAGCGCCGAACTTTCGAAGACTACAACTCGCAACTCCGATCCCAGGCGACCGGGCTCCGATCCCAGGCTACCCTTTCGGACGGGACTTCAAGCGTATCAGCACGCAGCGCCTTCAAAAACCATCGCAACAATGATGACGATTCCCGCCACACGATCGGAGACGCTGACCAACCTGAACGCGAGTCTTAAGCCTGTAGGAGCTTCACCGACGAAGCAGCTCGCGGATCTTCACATCGTCAATCCGCTGGCCACTATCGTCCACCAAGCCGACAAAAATGGCAAGCAACAGCCAATTCTCACTGGTGTCCGTCGTGAATCCCGCGAAGGATCGAGTTCGAGAAAGACGCAGCAACGCGGGATCTTCCGTAATATTTTCGTGAATATCTGGTCGGGATTCGGAAGTCAGGAGCAGCCGCAGTCTCTTGACAAGACGAACCAAGGCCGATCGGCTCTGTGCAAGACAAAGACTGCTGAAGTTCGCAGTAAAGCGATTGAATTGCGCCCGAGCCTCCTGCCTCCCGTTTCTCCCATTGATGCCAACAAGAAATGCCTGGTGCTCGACCTCGATGAGACGCTGGTGCACTCGTCGTTCAGACCGACCGAGAACCCCGACTACATCATTCCTGTCGACATTGACGGCACCGTCCACCACGTCTACGTGTGCAGGCGTCCTGGAGCTGAGGAGTTCCTCATCGAAATGGCCAAGTACTACGAGATCGTTGTGTACACGGCCAGCCTGAGCAAGTACGCGGACCCGCTGCTTGACAAGCTGGACCCGGAAGGTGTCATTCGCTACCGGCTCTACCGCGAGCACTGCGTGCAGTACGAGGGCAACTACGTGAAGGATCTGTCCTTGCTTGATCGCGATATTTCGCAGACAATCATTGTTGACAACTCGCCGATGGCCTACACGTTCCACCCGCGTAACGCCATCGGTTGCTCCAGCTTTATCGACGACCCGAATGACCGGGAGCTCGACTCGATCGCGCGTTTCCTCACCAAGATTCAAGATGTGGAAGACGTGCGCGACCACCTGTACGTGTGGGATGCTAAGTATTAGCTATCAATTGAGCCCTTGGTAATTTTATTCTTTCGAAATACTACTTTTGCTCATAAAACTCGTTGACAATATACAGCGTTTCGAGCTGCATTCTGTACTCGATCATTGACCTGGTCCCTCGTGTTCTCATTTGATTTTTCGTTCACAGCAATATATTTTGTCCTAGAATCAAGGACAAAATTCGATTAAGTACGATGGATTTTCTTTATTTTTGCCCTAGAAACAGTTTTGTCCTAGAAATATGACTTGGATTTCCGGTGGTCTGATATAACATATAGCAGAGCTACTATGGACAGCCACAAAGTCAATAGCCACTCAGTGAAAGAAAAATGATGTCCTAGAATCTAGGACAAAACTGGAAATTGATTTGTTATTAGTGACAATTGTCAGATAGCGTTTGTGGCCTGGTGGACAATGGTGGACATGTTGATAGACACCACTAATAGAGCTAATAAAGCCTTTATGTACATGCCAGTTAGACCTAGCAGCTACCAATACTGTTGACATTGTCAACTTGACAACATAGAGCTCTAATTTTTGGTCCCACTTTTTGTCCTGCCTTTCGGGAATGTTCGGGTTAGGCTAGCTTGATCCGTTTATTCGCAGTTCGAAGAACTGTCGTTTGGGGGATGTCATCGAGACACATTCGCGCTACATTCGCAAGCCTCGGATATCATCGAGGCACATTCATGCGACATCTTTTGCATGCGTCTGGACGACCGACTGCTAAACTGTTTTTTGTTTTGATGGATGCGTAGACACCTACGCCCTTGCTGCTAATTATACAATTTTGTGAATCGATGAAGAGTGTTCAAGTAGCTCTCAAACTTAATCCTGTCTGAATTTTGTGCTTTCGTCTAATATTATAACCCAAGAACGAATATCTGCACTGCAGACTCTGTAAGTGTCAGCGGCTAGGTAGTATACTATTACTTCGAAGTACTTCATTTCACTTCAAAACTTCATTGGTTAGTCAAAAGTACTTCACTTCACCTACAGTAGCAACACTTAAAAATTCAGCGACCAATTTCATTACTTTCTACTGACTTGTGGGAATTCCTCCAAGATTCAGATCTCCAATCTTGATAGGGTTCCGAAAATCCAGACAGATTTTGCAAGCACCTTACAATTTAGATGCACCCGTGTGTGGCTTCGAACTGCGAAACCCCCGGGTCCACCCGGGTCCCCAATAATCACAAAAAATCTATTAGACTTAGTCAAGAGGGTTGCGGTGGCACAACTAAGTGGCCACAAGATAAATAAAATAAAAAATCGTAACGCAGCAATCCTGCTCGTTTGTGACAAAATGAAGAGAAACGGTGCGTAGCGTACAATGCAAAAATCCGCTACATGGCCATGCGGCGAGGCTTTGCAATTTCGTTGCAGCGTATGACGAGATGCGAACAGCAATACAGTCACGAAACTGCTTCAATTCAGCAAAAGTTTTCCCAGCGATGACACCGGGGCGATGCTTGTTTTGTGCATTCATAGCAACTAGGATAAAAGGTGAAGTGCGAATATTTACAGCACAGAGATACATTGTAGCTGTACCCTCTGGAACAGCGGATTTGGGATAAATCGTGAAGTTTACGCATTTGCTTGGGTGGATGCGATGTTATCACTAACGCGTGTGCCACCAACATAGAATCTGACGCAATTTCGTACATTGTACTTGTGGGCATCAAGC
The DNA here is from genome assembly GCA_014706105.1 of Phytophthora quercina. NCBI lineage: Eukaryota > Oomycota > Peronosporomycetes > Peronosporales > Peronosporaceae > Phytophthora > Phytophthora quercina. Next base: position 2,464,914 of record JACBOW010000003.1, on the reverse strand, counting down.
GCCTCCGCTGCTCATAAGCTAATTTTCAGGACCTACTTCGCCATCTCACCAGCGTGCAGGCCATCATCCCCGACTCCTCTAGCAACCACTGCAAGAACGAGCACGTATCTTAATGTACATGCTGCACGTGAACGCCTTACTGTACGATTAGAGACCGCGGCTCCGTGAGCCACAACCGACACGTGAATCGGCGGTCATGTCGATGAAAGCGCTGAACGTTTGTGCGCTCGACAACAACGTCGACTAATTGGGCAACGACTTCAGGTCGATGCCTTCTCGGATGAAAAGATTGACGCCAGGAACCTATAACTTCGATATCAACACGAAACATTGCTCCCGTTACGAACAACTCGTTCTTGGTTTTGATGAGTAAAGAATGCAAGCCCATGGCTAGCTACACATGTTTGGCGTATCTCGATGGGACACGAAATCGCAAGTCGTAGAAGCACTCCTAGGGAGTCGCTCGATACCTGCGCGCGCTTTTCCGTTGAGAGAGCACGCGTGATCAGTGAACCGTGCTGCAAAACACCCGTGCGGAGGCACCTCACGACCTCGCTGCAAAACTTACACCTTTTATCGACGTGTGAACTCTTGGCGCAGGTGTACAAATCGTTGCAAAGCTTGGCAAAATCGCCAAGCGTTTTACACACGACTACATCGGGGTCATGTATCGCGGATGCTCCAAAAGCTCTCGCACCGAAAAGCAACTGCGTTGTTGGGATGTTCGTCCGGAAACGAGGTGAACCGTGAATGTCTACTCTGTAGTGGTCACATTGGACCGAGACTTGAATTTCACGAACTTGCTTGAGTTTGATTATCCTCTGCGCATGACGCGAGTACGATTCAGGCAAAAGGTCGGAAGGAGTGAGGGGCGAGAGCCCCGTTGTTCGAGGAGTTGCAGGCTTGATTTTGAGGGGCTCCCTGGTTTGTGCCTGCTGCAGATCCCTTGTGTCCATGTTAGATGCAATTGGTTCGCAGCAAAACTTAATGTGTGCAACCCTGTCAAGAGTGAGTAGATCACAACACTGTCAGAATGTGTGCGTGACTATTGTCATTCTCGTATCATGTATTAATAGCTCTGACTGTGGAAGTCGATGGCCGGAAGACTCTTCTGGCTGGCCCATCGAGTAGACGGTTCGCTGAATGTGAGCGGCAAGTTGCGGTACGAAGATGCGTCTACTACAGTACAGTACAATAAGTTGCGTCACAGTGACCAACTAAGTGTTTAGCCACATTGGTATTCGGACAAGTGTTGCTATGGGGAAAAGTTGCATGAAAGCTTGCCCATGCAGCACAGCAATGGAGTAGTAAACCTTGCAGCCGCTGTTATTTTACACCCTTAACATCAGCAACAACTTCGCATCCTTGCGCAATGAGTATTTTGTTCTCACGGTAGCTGATGGACGGAAGCGACCCTGGCCGAGAACAAATCGTTGATGGGAGACTTGCTGAGCCAACGACCAATGCAGAACGGCCCATTCATCATTGCGTCACGAAAGCAGCAGACCATCGTAAACAAATGCGGTGGGTCCTTTTGCTTTGGTTCGCGCTGGCCTTCAGCCTGGTCCAGGCTCAAGGATACCTTGCAATCTCCCGTAGATATCAGCCTCCGCAAACTTCGACTACAAGTCACCACTGCCATATCCAGCAACTGTCAATGACGCGTCGACATCTCGAAGCTCTCACTGCCCGACTGAGTCTCGAGGTGCAAGAGCTGCTAACGAGACGTCACCTTGCCCACGAGCGACTTCAAGAATCCTGGCATCAAGGCAAATGCGAGTGTGAGAGTGCCTATGCCCCAACACCCACACCAGCGCAACCAACGCAGTACCCGGAAGCAGAGAACACAATCCCTAGAAACTCATCGTGGAAACTGGAGCCGAGTGAAGCGAGCAGCGATTCGACCGCGGACATATCAGCATCCAATCATCACTCGAAGTCATTTCTCTCCAGTACCATGTTCGTACTAGCCGTTTTCTTCATGGTGATCCCAGTGGCTTGTGTCATCGGCTTCGTGCTCTTCTGCAAGCGAAGGCGACGGCAGCAGTACACTCACGCGTAAAGTTACTGGGCTCATTGAGTGAAGTTACTGCGTATCGTCCTAATTAATAACTTAAGCGGGAGAGCCAATCAAACATCTGTAAAATTGAAACATGTTTTCAATGTTTTCAGCTCTTACCGGTATTCAACACAAACCATGGCCGGGAGCTCGTCGGCGGCGAGCAAGGCGCTCGCTCCATCGCTGGACGACGCGTCCTGCAATATGTTGTTCGTGGAGGCGCGCACAGTACGTAATAGTTCTTCATCTCTTTTCAAAAGCTCCGGGGCTGCAGTCTCTACGCCAAGTTTTGGCGCTACATGTGGCATCGTTTTGGCGCCAAACTCTTATATGTGGATTAATTGTGGCAGGAAACGCTGCGAATGGCCGATATCAACAAGTTTTTCATCTGCAAGCTGTGCGAGGGCTACTTCCGCGATCCCTACACTTCCAAAGAGTGTCTGCACACCTGTACGTGATCCACTTGACAGTAAGTTTATTTATCGCACGAACTAAAACGGATAAGTTGCGTTGTTTGGTGTGGACAGACTGCTACGGCTGCATTCGACGGTATTACCTATACAACCCCCAGTCGACGAATTGCCCGATATGCAACGAGAAGCTGGGTGCCAAGCCGTTTAACCACATCATGTACGTGCCTGTTACTTCTTTTTTCCCTAAATTATCAAAACCAATGTGGCGTGTTGATGTGTAGCCCTGATCCAGCTATGAAAGAGCTCGGGGAGAAGCTCCTGCCAGAATACACTGCAAAGGAAGAGGCGGAAGGTGCTGTCACTGCTAGTTGCTGCGTAGTACTGGTAAAATGCTAACTATTTCATGTTGGTGCGGCTACCCTACAGAGCAGCAGTATTACAAGAAGTTGGGTATCAAGCGCAAGCAACCTGATACTCCACACGAGACGCAGCCCAGTCCTCCGAAGATTAGCCGCTCGATTGGCCCGTCGCCCGATCACATGATCAACTTCGAGATTTATCCTCAACGCGGGTTCGTTTCTTTGTGCCGGCAGGAAAGTGTTTCCTGGTGCCGCATGCTAAACAATTTTCATGTCTGGTATTTGCAGCCCTGATGTCCCGCTCTTCCTCGTACTGAACAAGCTACAAGCCCCCAACATGTACACGCAAGCTCTTCTCAAGGTACGATAGAGGGAAATGCCCCTTGCTGCTGAGGCCTGCATAAAATCCTGACGCTTGCTTGTTACTCTGGCGCCACTCAGATAATGTACATCCGCAAGTACCTGGCCCAGAAGCTCAACATATCCAAACCGGAGGAGATTGAAATTTTGTGCAAAGGCACGGCTGTGGGGCCGGAGTACTCGCTCGAGTTCATCCGGCGCACGCGGTGGAAAGAGAACTCCAAGATGATCCTCGAGTACCGACGCCAACCAGTTGCCTCCTAGGTCGCCGCTCTCGACCCTTGCTACACTTGTTGAATGCAGTCACAATACACTAGCTTCATCTATCCAAAAGTATTTCGCTGCAGTTCGAATAGCCAGCTACATGTTCGTAAATAGGTGAAGTATTAGACCTGGCTATACTGGTACATAGAAAACAATGAGTAAGTTAGGAAAGAGGGGCTTCCTCGATGACTTTATTTCGTGCAGCTCGTGCATCTTTGAGGGAGCCATTCAACTCCAGCTGCTTCTCTACAAAAGCTAACCACTACTTAGACCAACCGACTAGAAAGCAAACAGAGATCGCGGCCAAAGTACTCTTATGCCCGTAGCGCGTGCAATCCACGCTGACGCCACCGCGACGCGAGACATTTGACTAAGCCTCCGACTGCTTAGTCAACCTCCTCGATCTTGGGGCCCTGGTCCGGGGCGCCGGCAGGCGGGGCACCAGCACCAGGCATGCCGCCGGGCATGCCGCCGGGCATGCCGCCGGGCATACCGCCGGGCATACCGCCCTCGGCACCAGGGGCACCACCAGCAGCAGCGTACATCTTCTGCAGGATCGGGTTGGCAACACCCTCCAGCTCCTTCTGTTTGCCCTCGTACTCCTCCTTCTCGGCAGACTGGTTGGCGTCGAGCCAGTTGATGGTCTCGGTGACCTTGTCGTCGATGGCCTTCTTGTCATCCTCCGAGATCTGGTCCTTGAGCTTCTCGTCGTTGAGGGTGTTACGCAGGTTGTACGCGTAGTTCTCAAGAGCGTTCTTAGCTTCAATGCGGACCTTGTTGGCCTCGTCCTCCGACTTGTACTTCTCGGCCTCAGCAACCATGCGGTCAATGTCAGCCTGGGACAAACGGCCCTTGTCGTTGGTAATGGTGATCTTATTCTCTTTGCCAGTCGACTTCTCCACGGCCGACACGTTCAGGATGCCGTTCGCGTCGATGTCGAAAGTCACATCAATCTGGGGAACACCACGGGGCATGGGTGGGATGCCGTCCAGGTTGAACTTGCCCAGCAGGTTGTTGTCGCGGGTCATCGAACGTTCACCCTCGAACACCTGAATCAGCACACCAGGCTGGTTGTCGGCATACGTCGAGAACGTCTGCGACTTCTTGGTGGGCACCGTCGTGTTACGGGCGATCAGAGTGGTCATGACACCACCGGCCGTCTCCAGACCCAGAGAAAGAGGGGTCACATCCAGCAGCAGCAGGTCCTGCAGCTTCTCCGAGGAGTCGTTGCCGCTCAGAATGGCAGCCTGAACGGTGGCACCGTAGGCGACAGCCTCATCGGGGTTGATCGACTTGTTGGGCTCCTTGCCGTTGAAGAAGTCCGACAGCAGCTGCTGCACCTTAGGAATACGGGTGGAGCCACCGACCAGAACGACCTCGTGCACCTGGCTCTTGGACAGCTTGGCGTCGCGCAGCACCTTCTCCACAGGCTCCATCGTCTTGCGGAAGTAGTCACCGCACATGTCCTCGAAACGAGCACGGGTGATGGTCGAGTTGAAGTCAATACCATCGAACAGCGAGTCAATCTCAATGTAAGCCTGAGCCGACGACGAAAGCGTACGCTTAGCACGCTCGCAGGCAGTCCGCAAACGACGGAGGGCACGCTGGTTCTCCGTGATGTCCTTGCGGTGCTTGCGCTTGAACTCCTGGGTGAAGTGGTCCACCAGGCGGTTGTCGAAGTCCTCACCACCCAAGTGAGTGTCACCAGCCGTGGCCTTCACCTCGAAGATGCCCTCTTCAATGCTCAGCAGCGACACATCGAAGGTACCGCCACCCAGGTCGAAGATGAGCACGTTGCGCTCGCCGCCCTTCTTGTCCAGGCCGTAAGCAATAGCAGCAGCCGTGGGCTCGTTAATGATACGCAGCACATTGAGGCCAGCAATGGCACCGGCGTCCTTGGTGGCCTGACGCTGCGAGTCATTAAAGTAGGCCGGCACCGTGATGACGGCGTTCTTGACCTCCTTGCCGATGAAGGCCTCAGCGACCTCACGCATCTTGATCAGCACCATGGACGAGATCTCCTCGGGCTGGAACGTCTTGGACTCGCCCTTGAACTGCACCGTGATCTGCGGCTTGTCGCCGGCACCCGATGTCAGTTTGAACGGCCAGTGCTTGATGTCAGACTGGACGATAGGGTCCGAGAACTTGCGGCCGATTAGACGCTTAGCGTCGAACACCGTGTTGTGCGCGTTCATGGCCACCTGGTTCTTGGCGGCATCACCGATCAGACGCTCGGTGTCCGTGAACGCCACGTACGACGGGGTGGTGCGGTTACCCTGGTCATTAGCGATGATCTCCACACGGTCGTTCTGCCACACGCCGACGCACGAGTAGGTCGTGCCGAGGTCGATGCCGACCGAGTATCCAGACACAGACTGGGCCATCTTGTTCTTGTTGCTTGAAAGTGAGCTTGGAGTTTGTCTTCTTCTCCACAAGGGAAATTCGGAAATGAACTGTGGAAGACGAGGGGTTAAAACCAAAAGATCATCGAGACGGGGTGCAGTGTGTGATTAGATGTCAACTCAGCGATGACCTCCGTCCCAAAGTGGGGCAAAAAAGCTCTGCCACCCACCATGCAGCCACGTTCGAGACAATTCCGATGCCAACCAGCTTGGCCCAAAAGCCGCCATGATTTACGGTTTTTGACCAATTGCTGGCGACCATGAATGGTCGAACAATCAGCCGTTTCGCTTTTGACTTGGTGATTGTATGACTCGTCGAAAGTTCTGGAAGCGGTCGATATGGGACAGCCACCCAGCCAATCGCAGCGCGGCACGCAGTGTAACGGATTTTTCCGCAACTGTAGCCATCCGACTCGGATTCTAGAGCTAAACCGTGAGCGCAAAGTCTCACTACATCATGTAGTCTACAATGTAGACTCTACATGTACACAACTCACGGTTCATCTTACATGTTAGCTAGTCCTTGCATAGACGGAAGATGGTAAGTAGCGGGCAATCGATGAGGTGGACGTTTCGCTTTCGGTCGAGAAGGCAGACATTCGAGTCCTGATAGCAAGTCATGGGTGACGCCAGGACGGCTGTGCGCGGATGCGCTTCTCAAGCGCAGTGACCGATTGGAGACAAAAAGAAGCTCGTGCTAAGCTATGTGGCTGGACTTGGTACCGAGGCATTACCACGACGCTAGAAAGGCTATTGAGTCTTTGCGACGCAAATTCTCGACCCAGGATGGACAATAGCTAGGCGTGACTGAGATAATACTTGAGCATACGAATGCATCGAAGGCATTAGGGCAGTAATTTATCGCCACGTATGCCAGTCTACGCAGCATTGTCACCGCAAAGCTACCCAACGCAGGAATCATGCCAGAATTACGTGCGCACGGCTTCCTTCATGCTCCAAAACGATTAGAGAACTAACACACATATCAGATGCACCTTAGTGTAAGCGTCGGAGCTTTCCTCTTGTGTATGGAGGCAGGGACAAGGGCAGCAACACAAGCATGCCTTTCTTACGCGCTGCGCCTGAGGCTCAAGCGCGGCGTTGGCTCAAGTTGAGCAGTGCATCCAAGCTGTACCGGTACTGTAGACAGATCTGATTGTGGAGCATTTTGCCCTATAAGATCTCCAGGTACATAAATAGGTGCTATGAATCAGATTAGGGCTGACCAAATCATATTTCTATTCTACTTCAGTATAGAAATAGTCTCCGATTCATGTGCGCACATTGGCAACACAAGGTAAACTGCCAAATTATTAGCCTATTAAACTGGCAAAAACGCCAATTCGATCCACCATGCTGTCGACTATGTAAAACAAAACAAAAAACATAGAGCGAAACACACACAATACATGTATTTTCAAAAAAAATCACCCAACGTCTCTTCTCCTCAATACGATCATTCCACTTGTAATATTGGAAAATTGAGAAGGCCACGCACCAAGGCTACTAAACTGGCATTTTACCTTAGCTCGCAGTGTGGTCGGAGCACACGTGCCCCGTAGAGGGAATACATAGAATGCCTTAGCAGGACAACTTGTCGCCCCGGAGCGGTTGCCGTTCCCGATGGTGGCGTTACGAACGAACCGTTCTGCTGTAGGATAGCACGCCACAGCCGCAGTAGCAGTCTCACAAGTTGTGCCACAACAGCATAGTTGGCAAACTTGGGTGTGCTCTCGGAAAATACAGTACCCATTTGTTAAATACAGGAACGCAGCCGAAGCAATTGCGACCGAGGTTTGGCCCGTTGTGTATCTGACCACATCCGCAGGTTACAGTTTTACCGTTCCAAGCACGTCGGCTATTCAACGTCAATACAGCCAACACTGGCACCATAGCTCGCAGTGCGGTTTGTGGAGACGTGCCCTCAATTACCTAAACCGAGACGTACGTCTATCCGCTATGTACCGATAGATACTCTACCTGGGGTCGTATCGCGACATCCTTTGCGAATTATGCTTCAGGCTGAACGAAAAACCAAGTTTCTCCGTTCGACCGTCTTTTTATGCGACCCAGTGGTCGGACGGTTGACTGCCTGCGTCGCATCTCGAGATGTAAAAGATTCCACTCTGCGCGCGCAGCCGCCTGCGCACGCGGGCTCGCGCGGCTTGACCTCGAACTGGACGGGGCTGTCATCTACACGTACACCAAAAAGCAGCTTCGTAGCTGCGCTCCTTGGCGCGGTGGCCGCCTCAGAGTGCGGAGAGAACGTCGTCATTTATCAACTTGAAGTTAGATCCTGTCATATCTTATTTCGCAACTGCCATAGATTATATCGAAAAAGCGAGGTGCCACTGAAGCGAGGTGCCACTGGAGCGATCCGAAAACACTTGAATTCACTATATTGCTTACAACAAAGTGGCCTACTTTGTTCCATCGGGTTCTTCTCATTTTCGAATCAGCACCGCCAAAGCCTACGATTTTGGCAGAAAAATCCGACCATCCGACCGACCCCAGGCACATGCACCGCTTTCTCACGCCGCCCTGCGGCTCGGAGTCGCCGCCGTCAATGTACGGCGAGGTGTGCCGCTTCCTGAGTGAGGCGGACGAGCAGGAAGTGCTGGGTGTGCTCCGCATGCAGTTCCGGCACGAGCAGCGCATCACCTCTGACGACGTGCGCTTCGTGGTGCGCGCCGTCGCCAGCCACGGCGGCGCCGTGTTTATCCCGCCGGACTTCCCGCCCGTGTGCTGGATCCTCGAGTTCAAACGCGCGCACGGCTTCTCGCAGCTCGGCAGCAGCGTCGCGTTTGTTCTGCCCGAGCGCCCCGACGTGGGGTACGGCAGCTGCAGCAGTAGCATCGCGTGTGTGACGGCGAGTAGTGTGAGCAGCGGAGGCAGCAGTGACGACGAGAAGGACCGCGGCAAGCCTTCCGATAGACACTACGACACTCCACGTGAGTCCACCGCTTATGGGCGGTTCGGCACGCGGTCAGCTCACGACAGCGGATCGCCACTGCACCACAGTCGTCTTCAGCAGCAGCAGCAGCGTCGTTCCATGGTCGTGGACGACCACCGCGCGGCTGCGATGTGGAAGCAGCGCGATCATGACAGAGAAGAGCTCGGCTCCAACTCCAGTAGGGGCAGTTTCGACAGTGAGAATGGTACCACGACTGGAGCCAGCAGCAGCTCGAGTGTTGGCTTGGCACCGTCCTCCACTAACAACAGCAGCAGCTGCAACCACGAGTCGTCACAGGAAACCCCGTTGGTGTCGAGCGAGAAGCGCGGCTACAAGTTAAGCCACACGGTATCGTCCGAGACGTGGGAGAAGGCCATCGCGGCTGTGGAGCAGCAGGGCATGAGTCTGCGTGCCGCCGCCAAGGTCTACGGTGTGCACTTTGCGGCGCTCCACCGCCGCGTGAAGAAGCGCGCGCAGGGAGGACAGTCAACCAAGGGCAACAACGGCTACTTTCACCTGAGCGACGAGGCCGGGATCATGCGCGTGGTGGTAGCTCGCGCAGAGCTGGGCGTGCTCATGACGTTCGACGAGCTCATGAAGCTCGTGGAGACAGCTGCGCTGCGCAAGCTTCCCGACATCTCCGTGGAGAATGCACGCAAGTTGCTGGTGCGCTTCCAGTCACGCAACGAGCAGTCCATCCGGCATATCATCGTGGACTGGCCGCCGCCGCTGCCAGCAGTGTCGCCGGGCGCCTCCACTGCAAGTCACTACTACCTGGAGCACCCTGGCTATGACTACGGGTCCAAATCGTCAGTGGCAGCTACCTTTCAACGGGCATTTGCAGCCCATGGTGCGGGTAGCACTGGCGGCTCAGCCACGGCGGCTGCCATGTCCTCACAATTCTTGCCTCCCGCCAACGCCAGCGTCAGCAGACCCGTTCTGCCGAGTATGAACATCCACAAAAACCTGGGGTGGCCCTCCGACAGCACCTTGGCGTCGTCATCGATGCAGTCGCAGCACGTGTCTCGGGACCGCGAAGCGGGCCACTCTCGTCCCGTCATGTTTGTATAAGTCGCTGTTCTTCACCCCCGTCGTCGTAAACTAATACTTATGAACCATTTGTCTTATGGAGTTTTGATCTGGCTTAGCTGTGGAAGGTTTAGATCTGTGACTGAAACTACCTACTATATCCGTTGCAGTCGCAGCTAGCCACAATGCAGTCGGTTTTTCAGGATGCACCACGAGCTACATGAACTGCCTCATTTTGACATGCGCGTGAAATACAAATTTTTGTAGGGCTATTGCTGTCTGTCTGCTGTGTGTGATAGACTTCCAGTTAAAGCGAATGATTAACGATTTGTCTCTCCCCGAGGACAGCTTTGTTTTTGGTGACAGTAATTCTTTTTTTTTGCTTTTATCTACAGAATCGTTGGCTCCGATCGCATTTCAAACTCTTTTTTGAAGGATTCGATAGAGCCCGTGGTGCAGGTTTGAATCATGCCTCGAGTCAAGATATTGCAGAGGACGATGATACCGACAGCTCCGTGGACGCGTTATCTGACGAAGAACCCATCGAAGTCCAGCAAGTTCTCGCTAATAGCAAGAGCAGCTCGGATGTAATGCACACGGGCAACGAGGACCCGAGGAGTGTTTCTGTTTTGCCTGATATCCAGGAAACAATCTATCAATTTTGATGGCCTCGTGGGGGTGCTGAAGACATCAAGTTTGCGTTTTAATTTAAGTGACGTGCTGGTATGCGTGTGGTAAGGATGACCTGCGATAGTTTTGGTTAAGGTATCCCCGTAAATTATTTTACATTCTGCTGGTTCGTTGTTTCGTGCATCTGCACGAAACAGCACTACTGTTGATCAAGAATGCACGACTTTCGACTCGAAACTCTTGTAGTCGAAAGTTCGACTATTTCGACTACAAGCGTCTATGCCAACCTTTCTTATAATCAATTGTCTTTGTATCTTCTTTTCATTAAAATAGGAACGCGTCGTAGAAACCGTTTGTCCGCCGACAAAGTCTCGATGTTATTGTACATTAAGACAAAATGCAAAGCAGGTGGGTCGTATCCATATACGACCAGCTTGGAAGGAGTGCGTGAAGTTTGAAGACTTACCTACTAGAAGTTGATGAAAATAGCGGAAACTGGCGAAGAAGTGGTGCCTACAGCAGCTGTTCTTCTGGTGAAGACGGAAATGAAGACGGAAGATGACAACAGTAACAATGGAGATGACGACTGCGATGATGATTCAGACTAACGTCACGAGAGTGAAGACGACTTTCTTTAGCTTTTACCGGTACATCCACGAATCGCACATTCATATATTCACTGCGTTCTTATAATCAGCAAAATCCTTCTTTTATCTTCTTTTAGGGGCTAATAAAAAGAAGATTTCATTTTTTATCTATTTCTTATGACATCACATTACCGGTACAAGACGTGTAACAAGACTAACCGTGGCAATCGTTACGAAGAACAACAGGCAACAGCAGTATAACAACACGCTGGATACTACGTAGTATACAAGTTCACACCGACGAGAGGATCATACATGTAGAATAGAAATTCAAAAAACGTTAGATTTAAAATCCTACGTTTGGCAGTGTCAGTCCTATCTACCAATACGTCTACCGGTATGCACATCAACCATCAACTACGATCGGCACAACGGTTGTCTCGACCACTTCAGTTTAGTCGACCTCCTCGATTTTCGGACCCTGGTCAGCGCCACCCGTCGAAGAAGGAGCGGCGCCCGTACCAGGCATGCCACCCGGCATTCCACCGGGCATACCGCCCGCGGCTCCGCCCGCAGACGCGTACACCTTCTGCAGCACCGGGTTGGCCACGCCCTCCAGCTCCTTCTGCTTCGACTCGTACTCCTCCTTCTCCGACGACTGGTGCGCGTCCAGCCACTGGATCACCTCCGTCACCTTGTCGTCCACCACCTTCTTGTCGGCCTCCGGGATCTTCTCCTTCAGCTTCTCGTCGTTCAAGCTGTTGCGCAGACTGTACGCGTAGTTCTCCAGCGCGTTCTTCGCCTCGATGCGCACCTTGTTGGCCTCGTCCTCCGACTTGTACTTCTCAGCCTCCGCCACCATGCGGTCGATCTCGGCCTGCGAGAGGCGGCCCTTGTCGTTCGTGATCGTGATCTTGTTCTCCTTGCCCGTCGACTTCTCCACGGCCGACACGTTCAGGATGCCGTTTGCGTCGATGTCGAACGTCACGTCGATCTGTGGCACGCCGCGAGGCATGGGCGGGATGCCGTCCAGGTTGAACTTGCCCAGCAGGTTGTTGTCGCGCGTCATGGATCGCTCGCCCTCGAACACCTGGATGAGCACGCCCGGCTGGTTGTCCGCGTACGTCGAGAACGTCTGCGACTTCTTGGTGGGCACCGTCGTGTTACGTGCGATCAGCGTTGTCATGACCCCGCCCGCCGTCTCCAGACCCAACGACAGCGGCGTCACGTCCAGCAGCAGCAGGTCCTGCAGCTTGTCCGACGAGTCGTTGCCGCTCAGGATGGCCGCCTGCACCGTGGCGCCGTACGCCACAGCCTCGTCCGGATTGATCGACTTGTTAGGCTCCTTGCCGTTGAAGAACTCGGACAGCAGCTGCTGCACCTTGGGGATACGCGTCGATCCGCCCACCAACACCACCTCGTGTACCTGGCTCTTGGACAGGTTGGCGTCGCGTAGCACCTTCTCCACGGGCTCCATCGTCTTGCGGAAGTAGTCACCGCACAGATCCTCGAAACGCGCGCGCGTGATGGTCGAGTTGAAGTCCACGCCGTCGTACAGCGAGTCGATCTCGATGTACGCCTGCGCCGAGGACGACAGTGTGCGCTTGGCTCGCTCGCACGCCGTACGGAGTCGACGCAGTGCGCGTTGGTTCTCCGTGATGTCCTTGCGGTGCTTGCGCTTGAACTCCTGCACGAAGTACTCGACGAGGCGGTTATCGAAGTCTTCGCCGCCCAGGTGTGTGTCGCCCGCCGTGGCCTTCACCTCGAAAATGCCCTCCTCGATGCTCAGCAGCGACACATCGAAGGTGCCGCCGCCCAGGTCGAAGATGAGCACGTTGCGCTCACCGCCCTTCTTGTCCAGTCCGTACGCGATGGCGGCGGCCGTCGGTTCGTTGATGATACGCAGCACATTGAGGCCGGCGATGGCGCCGGCGTCCTTGGTGGCCTGACGCTGCGAGTCATTAAAGTAGGCCGGCACCGTGATGACGGCGTTCTTGACCTCCTTGCCGATGAAGGCCTCGGCCACCTCGCGCATCTTGATCAGCACCATGGACGAGATCTCCTCGGGCTGGAACGTCTTGGTCTCGCCCTTGAACTGCACCGTGATCTGCGGCTTGTCGCCGGCACCCGATGTCAGTTTGAACGGCCAGTGCTTGATGTCAGACTGGACGATAGGGTCCGAGAACTTGCGGCCGATTAGACGCTTAGCGTCGAACACCGTATTGGCCGCGTTCATGGCCACCTGGTTCTTGGCGGCGTCGCCGATGAGGCGCTCCGAGTCCGTGAACGCCACATACGACGGCGTGGTGCGGTTGCCCTGGTCGTTGGCGATGATCTCCACGCGGTCGTTCTGCCACACACCGACGCACGAGTAGGTCGTGCCGAGGTCGATGCCCACCGAGTATCCAGACGTAGTAGCTTGAGCCATCTTGTCTTCTTGTGTTGCGGTTGTGTTTTGAGTTGTGTTGTGTGTAGTTCTTGGTTGCACAAGCTCTGGAGCTGAAGTGATCTTCACAATGGAAATTCAAAATAAGCTGGGTTGACGGGTTTGCAAAAAGCAGTCCTGGAGTATGCCAGTCGGGGTGACCAAGTTGGTCCGACTTGTGCCGCTCGCATTTCGACGCTTCGAGATGATTTGGAGAAATTCACCAAGGTTTGACTCTAGCCGAGGTTCGAGGTGTTTCTAGACTGTGCGTAGGTGTGTATGAGACAGTGAGTTTCGGAGCGGGGTGTTGATTTGTGGCGCAGACTGGTCGTGAAGGGTGTTGATTGGTCCAAAGTTGTTGTTGTCGACGCACCAATGGCTGGCCTAGAACTCGCCCACTTCAACTTCTGGCTTTCTGAATATTGCTGGTAAATGGAGGCTACTCGACTACGCTGTGTCGCGACGACACTGCCCAACCTCACTGCGCGGTTGGTACCACGAGCACAGAATGAGGAGCTTTGGAGTGCTATGGCGCTCACTATGCTACGACTGTTGCTGTATAACCCGAGTTGGCCAATTTAGAATCGGCCTTGGCAAGTGGCCACCGCAGGCCATAAATGCAATGATACTTCCTCGTAGTATCCGAGCTTAGACATGCTATCGCAGATATCAACCACAGATTAATAAGTGGAGATGTTTGTATAAAGATGCTGCAGTAACCATTTTAGACGAATATTGAGTAGCCAAGACGTCGTCACCTACCACGCCATGGTGCCAAACTTACCAGACAAACGGGAGATGAAACTTCAGCCGCTGAAGCCGATGGTGCTCAAGCCAACAAGCGCCTCAGCTTATCGAATCGCGATGCAACAACTTAAAGAAATATGCTCAATCCAAGCGTTGCCTTCGAGGTCCTCGGCGAGGAGCCACAAGAAAGGCTACTATGTGGTTGAAATTCCCCACGCAGCGACATACTCACCGCCACCAGTTCGAGGCTGTCGGCTGCCGAAAGCACTGACATTGAGGGTTCTAATGTACAAGGCACATCTTCCTGGAGTCCATTTACCCGTGTCGAAAGATAGCTGAGCGAGTTCGTCATTCTCCATGACAAAGTCTACAGTTTTGTGCGTCAGGCTCACCCTCAACAACACTGCACCTTCTGTTTGAAGATGGCAGACTTGCTGGTATTTGGAGCAAACCCCGATGGACTCTTGCTGCATTTGCTCGGCGGTGAGAGAGCGGCGCGTACACTCACAAATTTCGTGACAGACGTGGTGGATCTCGTCGCTCAGTGTTCATCTACCGAGAACCAAGAAAGTTGCTCCGGACAAACTCTCGCTATTGCGTTCGTTTATGAATTCCTGTTCAAGCCATCGCTACCGCAAATGAGTGCCACTGACGCTTTGTAAAGCGGGTATAATGTTGTCGTCGTCATCGTCGTGCTTGCAAAAATATACCGAAGTGTTAAAAGAGTTAAGTTACCGCTAAAATCGAGTCCGTTCACAGACACTAATTCGCAAACACCCCGTGTCTCCAACCCTGCTACTTGCGCCATGACCCCCTCGTCTAAAATGGCTATTTATGCGAACATCTCCACTTATTCACCTGCGGTTGATATCTACGATAGCACGTTTAAGTTCGGACGCTACGAGGAAACTATGGCGGTATCATTGCACTTTATGGCTTGCGGTGGCCACTAGCAACGGCCGAGGCCAGAAGTTGAAGTGGGCGAGTTCTAGGCCAGCCATTGGTGCGTCGACAACAACAACTTTGGACCAATCAACACCCTTCACGACCAGTCTGCGCCACAAATCAACACCCCGCTCCGAAACTCACTGTCTCATACACACCTACGCACAGTCTAGAAACACCTCGAACCTCGGCTTGAGTCAAACCTTGGTGAATTTCTCCAAATCATCTCGAAGCGTCGAAATGCGAGCGGCACAAGTCGGACCAACTTGGTCACCCCGACTGGCATACTCCAGGACTGCTTTTTGCAAACCCGTCAACCCAGCTTATTTTTGAATTTCCATTGTGAAGATCACTTCAGCTCCAGAGCTTGTGCAACCAAGAACTACACACAACACAACTCAAAACACAACCGCAACACAAGAAGACAAGATGGCTCAAGCTACTACGTCTGGATACTCGGTGGGCATCGACCTCGGCACGACCTACTCGTGCGTCGGTGTGTGGCAGAACGACCGCGTGGAGATCATCGCCAACGACCAGGGCAACCGCACCACGCCGTCGTATGTGGCGTTCACGGACTCGGAGCGCCTCATCGGCGACGCCGCCAAGAACCAGGTGGCCATGAACGCGGCCAATACGGTGTTCGACGCTAAGCGTCTAATCGGCCGCAAGTTCTCGGACCCTATCGTCCAGTCTGACATCAAGCACTGGCCGTTCAAACTGACATCGGGTGCCGGCGACAAGCCGCAGATCACGGTGCAGTTCAAGGGCGAGACCAAGACGTTCCAGCCCGAGGAGATCTCGTCCATGGTGCTGATCAAGATGCGCGAGGTGGCCGAGGCCTTCATCGGCAAGGAGGTCAAGAACGCCGTCATCACGGTGCCGGCCTACTTTAATGACTCGCAGCGTCAGGCCACCAAGGACGCCGGCGCCATCGCCGGCCTCAATGTGCTGCGTATCATCAACGAACCGACGGCCGCCGCCATCGCGTACGGACTGGACAAGAAGGGCGGTGAGCGCAACGTGCTCATCTTCGACCTGGGCGGCGGCACCTTCGATGTGTCGCTGCTGAGCATCGAGGAGGGCATTTTCGAGGTGAAGGCCACGGCGGGCGACACACACCTGGGCGGCGAAGACTTCGATAACCGCCTCGTCGAGTACTTCGTGCAGGAGTTCAAGCGCAAGCACCGCAAGGACATCACGGAGAACCAACGCGCACTGCGTCGACTCCGTACGGCGTGCGAGCGAGCCAAGCGCACACTGTCGTCCTCGGCGCAGGCGTACATCGAGATCGACTCGCTGTACGACGGCGTGGACTTCAACTCGACCATCACGCGCGCGCGTTTCGAGGATCTGTGCGGTGACTACTTCCGCAAGACGATGGAGCCCGTGGAGAAGGTGCTACGCGACGCCAACCCGTCCAAGAGCCAGGTACACGAGGTGGTGTTGGTGGGCGGATCGACGCGTATCCCCAGGCGCAGCAGCTGCTGTCCGAGTTCTTCAACGGCAAGGAGCCTAACAAGTCGATCAATCCGGACGAGGCTGTGGCGTACGGCGCCACGGTGCAGGCGGCCATCCTGAGCGGCAACGACTCGTCGGACAAGCTGCAGGACCTGCTGCTGCTGGACGTGACGCCGCTGTCGTTGGGTCTGGAGACGGCGGGCGGGGTCATGACAACGCTGATCGCACGTAACACGACGGTGCCCACCAAGAAGTCGCAGACGTTCTCGACGTACGCGGACAACCAGCCGGGCGTGCTCATCCAGGTGTTCGAGGGCGAGCGATCCATGACGCGCGACAACAACCTGCTGGGCAAGTTCAACCTGGACGGCATCCCGCCCATGCCTCGCGGCGTGCCACAGATCGACGTGACGTTCGACATCGACGCAAACGGCATCCTGAACGTGTCGGCCGTGGAGAAGTCGACGGGCAAGGAGAACAAGATCACGATCACGAACGACAAGGGCCGCCTCTCGCAGGCCGAGATCGACCGCATGGTGGCGGAGGCTGAGAAGTACAAGTCGGAGGACGAGGCCAACAAGGTGCGCATCGAGGCGAAGAACGCGCTGGAGAACTACGCGTACAGTCTGCGCAACAGCTTGAACGACGAGAAGCTGAAGGAGAAGATCCCGGAGGCCGACAAGAAGGTGGTGGACGACAAGGTGACGGAGGTGATCCAGTGGCTGGACGCGCACCAGTCGTCGGAGAAGGAGGAGTACGAGTCGAAGCAGAAGGAGCTGGAGGGCGTGGCCAACCCGGTGCTGCAGAAGGTGTACGCGTCTGCGGGCGGAGCCGCGGGCGGTATGCCCGGTGGAATGCCGGGTGGCATGCCTGGTACGGGCGCCGCTCCTTCTTCGACGGGTGGCGCTGACCAGGGTCCGAAAATCGAGGAGGTCGACTAAGCCGAAGTGGCTTTGTGCCGATCGTACTTGATGGTTGATGTGCATGTAGGTAGCGATTGCTTTTGCAAGATAACGAAGCCTACTGAATTATAATTTATGTAATTCCATACCGGTAACTACACCCACGTTAGCCGCTGATGTTGCATGAAAGTGCTCGTAATGAAATGCGTTGGGCACTTTATGCATGCGATGGCGTTTTTGACCTTCTCATCCAATCTCATCGATTGGAGTGCATTTTAAAATTCGACGGTAATCTGGTTGTTTGGATGTACCAGTCAACAAAACTGCAGCCTACACGTTGCAGAAGCGCCTTTGTCAGCGGTACACGTACTGACCAAGTGCGTTGAATAGCAATGCATGAATGCTGTACATGGATGGCGTGTGGCTCAAGCAGAGCATTATGTACCCTGCTCAGTTTCAAATACGACCCGGAGTGAAAACTGCCACAAGTTGTGATCTCTTGAATCCATGCTAGCTCATCGATCCAGCCAACCATTTTTAAGGCTCCGATCGCTAAACTCCGTGGAGTTGGAGCCGATCATGCATATTTCGGGCCGTCGATTCGCGCTGCAACAGCTCAAGAGCGTACGCTCGCTTATCATTTCACGGCAGAAAACAAGCGCCAATGTTCACTATGCACTCGAAGTGGTTCAAACTATTCCGCGCAGAGATTCGACCTCAAGAATTCCAACTATGAGTGCAGACTGCGGAGCGTCAACCCTTGACGACGACACTTATTCACAGTCACGAGCAGTCCGGATCGAACGAGAGCTTCACGAATTCACCACTCTACGTGACAACATCTACAACACTCTGCGTTGGGCTCACCGTGACAACTACTGCGACTTTTGCGGCAAGATGGCGGACCTGTTGGTGTTCGGACCCAATCCCGACGGGCTGTTCCTGGGTCTCTTCGGAAGTAAGCGGGCGTCAAAAACTCTTCAGAATTTCGTGACGGGCATCCTGGACCTCATCGCCGAGTACGCATCAAGTACAAGTCAATGCAACTGCACAGGCCTGAGTCTCGTCCCAGAAATAGTGCACACATTCCTCTTCGACCCAGTCACAAATACTTTCAATACGCTAGTCGTTCTCTAAAAACTTCGACGTAGTCAACAATCGAACAGTAAGTTTTACTCTGTACTTAAGTAAAACGAAAAACTAACCCATGGATTTTCCACTCGATTTTCCTTTTTTTTTATCTGATTTAATCGCACTAAGTACGGAAAACGCTTGTCAAGCGCCGCCACGCAGATCCCAATAGCTCCAGTGATGATGAAGAAGGAGCCGTCCATGGCGGCGGCCAGCGGCGACCCGTTCTACGTTTTCAAGGAGTGCGTGCAGCTGCATCTCTAGCGTCCTTCTCCCTACTATCTCTAATAACGTTGTTGTTCGTAGTGAGCTGGAGAGTAAAGTCTCGGCCGTGAACCAGAAGCACGCCAAGTGGCGCGCCATCCTGGAGGCTACAGACACTCCCGCCGCCAAGGAATTGCCAGCTTTGACGCACCGTGCGTGTTGAAATGATTGCAACATATTTTTCTTATTGCAGGATACAAAAGTGACAGTGTTATTTTCTATAGAGATTGAGAATGCTGTTGCAACAGCGGAAAAGTCGGTCAAGTTCTTGGAAGAGACCATCGTCATGGTGGAAGCCAATCGAGCCAAGTTCGAGCACATTGACGCGGCGGAGATCGCGAGTCGGAAAGCTTTTGTTGCAACAACTAGAAAAGTGGGAAGAGTTAAATGTTGCAGAGGAAGAAGGTGAAGATAAGACACTCATGTGGAAGTTGTGATTTACAGGAACTGCAAGCTGTTTCGGCTGAGATCTCGACCGATGCTGTCAAGTCTAGGATCCGCAAGGAGGAACGCAAAGTATGGAACGAACAGGTTGCAAGAAAAAAATTGTAAAAGAAGCTGACGAAAATGTTTTGGAATTTTCAGTTGATGTTGCCAGGAAAGTCGTCGACATCGTTCAGGTCAAACATTAGTGGGCAAGAGAGGAACGAGCAATTTTTGGAGGAGGAAACGCAACGGCAACAGGTGCTAGCACGGAAGCATTGTGTACGGTACGAGCTTGTAGCTGACGCTGTTGGACGTTGGATTTGTGTAGCGAGTCATGCGGGACCAAGACCAGAGTTTGGCGGGGCTCCACACGGATATTACACGTCTGCATGGAGTCACAGTGGAGATCTCAAGTGAACTCAAGAACCAAAACAAGTGAGTGCTCCTTGCTAATCGGCCGGCTTGGACGGGTTGTATCTGACGGCTTCATGATTTTCTTTTGCTTACAGAATGCTCGACGACCTGACTGACGATGTGGACGAAGCACAGGAGCGAATGAACTTTGTCATGGGACGTTTGAGTAAACTCCTAAAGACGAAAGGTAGGTGCACCAAACGGAACATTTGAGGGTCTAGTGCTAAACTGCATGATCTTGTTCGTATTTCAGACAAGTGTCAGCTGGGACTGATCCTCTTCCTGGTGGCGGTGCTCGTCGTCATGATCTTCTTGGTCGTGTACACATAACGTGCCACTATTTTTTCCTGCGTCTGATAAAAGCACTGGACGTCACTATGAAGCGCACGCGTGATGAGCTGGGCCCCACCACCAACGTTCTCGCCTGCCACACCACGCTAGACAAGACGGCAGTCTGTACCGTCACTCCAATAACCATGTACTGTAGCCTGCATGATATCTTTTGAGGTATGTCGCGAGCCAATGTGGCGATCGCGTGGTCGTGTGTTGCTCTGCTTATCTGTTTATGGTCTATGGTAGTGCCCAAGCACTGCAAAATGCTCAAGCGTGAGTCTAATAACTGCAGGCGTCTTCCTGCTTGGGGCGCACACAGTTTGTGGCGCCGGTGCTTCTATTCCTATTGTTCTTGTCCACCTCCTGCACAGTGGAGCCCGAGGCAAAGAACGGTCTCTGCTGCTGCAACACATCGAAATGGTGTTGCGGCTGCGCAGCCACGAGGGACGCGAGTGCCGCCGCGGCCGCATGTGACGAGGCGTGGATCGGCTGCTGCTTGAGTGCGCGCGGTGAGGACGCGCTGGCCAGCGCATTGGCCGTTAGTTGCTGCTGTTGCAGTCGCCGCTCCTTCTTCTTGCGGTCAAGTTTGCGTTGGTTGGCGTTGGCACGCAGTCGATGGTAGTTGCACAGATTGTGGTAGTCTCCGCACGACTTGAGCGCCCGCACATTGTGGCATTTGCCCGTACGGTACTTGCACTTGAGCTCAGGAGGTACAGGTTCTGAGGAGGCCTCAGTTGTATTGTCCTCCTGCTGTGGCTGTGGCTGGAACACGGTGCGGAAGCTCGGGAGCTTGGCGCTGTCCACGTCGTCGGCCGTCGCGGTTTCGGACGCGTTATCTGATCCGGCGACGGGTTCCTGTTCCTCCTTAACTTGGGGCTCGGGGTGCTGCAGCTTGCGCTTCTTGAGCGTCACAAGCAGCGACTTCATGGAGATGTTGCCGTCCAGCAGCTCCACAGACGCGTCCTGTTCCGGAGCGGCGTCTTCCACTTTGATGTCGGACTCGGATGTCTTGGCTTCCACGTACAGTTCAAGCGCCGCGTCCTGCTGCTGGTTAGAAGCGAATTTCTTAGGGTTACTCAAGTTCACGAGCGCGATGGCTTCTTGCTCCAGCGAGCGCGCCACCTCCTCGTCGACCATTGCTGTTGCTACGCAGGACTTGTTCGGCTAATGGCCAAGAGGGCGCCGTGCGATTGTGTTTGTCGTTTTGTCGTTTTGTCGTTTTTCTGATTCGTCTGGTTATCGAGTGGTTGGCTGCGACTGGTACCGGCGCTACGCAAAGATCGCCATACAAAATGCCAGTCAAACGCGACGATATAACGGACGACGCGGCACCGACATGATAACTGCTTCAAATGGAGAAATGTGGCGTTCGATCTCATGGACTCGGAGCTGAAGCTCCACGGCATGCTCTAACAGTGACCACCCACCGAGTTGACAGGGCGTTTCATCAAAGCTTATTACAATAGTCGCACCTACAGTCTGAAGTTGAAGTGGTGGGCATTATCGCACCATTCGTCGAGAGCGAACTGCCACTCTCCGAGATCCCCTACTGTACCGCAGCCAATTTCCTCTCTGTCAAATTGCATGTCTGTCGGTGCTGATCAGCTTGGTCACTACTGGACTGCAGCCTGAAGTCATCCATCAGCTCACGTCGCACTCTGCGTCCGTCTGTATTTCTAGCCCAGCGTGTTGGGACTTAGAAGTGTGCCACGACAGCAAATTGTCGTGGCAAACTTTTGGGTCTCGACTTGCAAATTGTGAAAGGACATGTTTGTCGAAATGAGAAAAAAATGGGGTGGAAATGACTCATACGGCACTACAAACAATCTTATCTGTTTGTGTTGCGAATGCATTAGTGCTTGCTACGTTTTTCAAATATGTCCTTGTCGAAATTATTCACACAACATACTACGGCAGTGAAACCAAAACTGCATTAGAGTAAGATCAAGTTACAACACCTCGCTAAAAAGCCAAACACGCTCGTCGCAATCTCAATCAACCCCCCTGAAAATGAAATCAAAAATGTTGCCCCTGGCAAACAGATCCATGCTTGCCCCCACTGTAGCAGCTTAATCCACTTCCTCGATCTTCGGGCCATCGTCACCACCCGCATCTCCAGCGCCACCTGGAACACCAGCACCAGGACCAGCAGCGCCCGTTCCGCCCATTCCAGCTCCTGCCTCCGCCGCGTAAACCTTCTGCATAATAGGGTTCGCCACACCTTCCAGCTCCTGGTACTTGGCGTCGAACTCCTCCTTCTCAGCCGCCTGGTTGGCATCCAGCCAATGCAGCGTCTCCGCCACCTTGTCCTCGATAATCTTCTTGTCCTCGGCGCTGAGCTTAGACGCCAATTTCTCCTCTTTCATAGAGCTTCGCAGAGAAAACGCATAATTCTCCACTGCGTTCTTCGACTCAATGCGTAGCTTGTTCCGCTCGTCTTCGTCCTTGTACTTCTCAGCGTCTGCAACCATGCGGTCGATCTCGGACTGCGATAAACGACCTTTGTCGTTCGTGATCGTGATCTTGTTCTCTTTACCTGTCGACTTCTCCACCGCCGACACGTTCAAAATGCCATTGACATCAACGTCGAACGTGACATCAATTTGAGGCACACCGCGCGGCATGGGCGGGATGCCGTCCAGATTGAACTTGCCCAGAAGATGGTTGTCGCGCGTCATGGTCCGTTCACCTTCGAATACTTGAATCAACACACCAGACTGGTTGTCCGCGTAAGTTGAAAACGACTGCGTCTTCTTAGCTGGAACGGTAGTATTGCGTGGAATGAGCTTGGTCATCACTCCACCCGCCGTCTCCAGGCCGAGCGACAACGGCGCGACATCCAGCAGCAGCAGATCCTGCAGCTTGGAAGATGAATCGTTGCCACTAAGAATCGCAGCCTGGACGGTGGCACCGTACGCGACGGCCTCATCCGGATTGATCGACTTGAACAGCTCCTTGCCGTTGAAGAAGTCCATCAACAACTGCTGCACTTTCGGGATTCGCGTCGAACCACCGACCAGGACAATCTCATTCACCTGGTTCTTGGACAGCTTGGAGTCACGTAGAACTTGCGCGACAGGATCCATCGTCTTGCGGAAAAAGTCTCCACATAAATCCTCGAAACGAGCACGAGTAATGGTCGAATTGAAATCGATGCCGTCTAGTAACGAGTCAATCTCAATGTACGCCTGCGCCGAAGTGGACAAGGTACGTTTAGCTCGTTCACACGCCGTACGCAGACGACGAAGTGCGCGTTGGTTCACTGCCATATCCTTGCGATACTTGCGCTTAAACTCAGCAACAAAGAACTCGACAAGACGGTTGTCAAAGTCTTCACCCCCCAAGTGCGTGTCACCCGCTGTAGCTTTCACCTCGAAGATACCTTCTTCAATTGTAAGCAGCGAGACGTCAAACGTTCCTCCTCCCAGATCGAAGATCAGTACATTGTGCTCGCCACCCTTCTTGTCCAACCCGTAGGCAATGGCAGCAGCCGTCGGCTCGTTGATAATACGCAGCACATTCAGTCCAGCAATAACTCCAGCATCTTTGGTAGCTTGACGCTGCGAGTCGTTGAAATAAGCTGGGACCGTCACCACCGCATTTTTCACTTGCTTCCCAATGAAGGCCTCTGCAATCTCACGCATCTTGATCAGCACCATGGACGAAATCTCTTCAGGTTGGAACGTCTTCTTCTCACCCTTGAACTGCACCACCATTTGAGGTTTGTTCTCAGGACCACGAACCACTTTGAACGGCCAGTGTTTAATATCCGACTGCACTTCTGCATCAGTGAATTTGCGTCCGATCAAACGCTTGACATCAAACACCGTGTTGTGGGCGTTCATAGCCACTTGGTTCTTGGCAGCATCACCAATAAGACGTTCCGTGTCCGTGAACGCCACATACGACGGCGTAGTGCGGTTCCCCTGATCATTCGCAATGATCTCCACACGGTCATTCTGCCACACTCCAACGCACGAATACGTCGTACCCAGATCAATGCCAACACTTTGCCCCGTTACCGGCTCGGTCATCGTTCCTGCTTCTTGGTGTCGAATTCGGAAATGACAAGTTTAAGGGTCCCGGAATCGGATCCTGGATCCGCGCAAGTCTCACATTGCATCTTGAACATTGATTCTTCGAGAAGCGAATAGATCGATCTTGTCCCATGGAAGCAGAACTTCCAACTGCCACATCACCAAACCGGAATAGGGGCATTCAACGGTTGGATCCAAAACTCAGCGACTCGTCCCATTCTTCTCACTCTAAAAACTTCTCTTTCGATGGCAAAACCTCGTCGTACGTCGTATGCGGTCACAAGTGCAGAACTCCCAGTATTGAAGACTTTAGGGCTTGAGGAAGTTGACCCGGAAGAAGTTTTCGAACTGCAACGCAAGGAAGGTGCCGGCGCTTTCGGTCGTGTATTTCGAGCTTGCTACAAGAAAGATCGCAATCGACTTGCAGCGTTGAAAGTGATCCCCGTCGCACTCGAAGCTGGTGAACGGGGTGAAGACATTGAAAGTGTGCGTCGTGAAATCCAATTTTTACGTGAATGTGACCACCCGAACGTCGTAGCATTTCACGGTGCTTACTACAAGGATGGAGCGCTCTGGGTCGCTATGGAGCATTGTGCAGGTGGATCAGTAGGTGATGTTCGTCGAGTTCGTCCTTTAAATGAGAGGGAGATCTCTGTCATCATGAGGGGAGCACTTCGTGGATTGGCGTACCTGCATTCTCGTCGTAAGATCCACCGCGACGTCAAAGGAGGTAACATTTTGCTCACCGATTCAGGCCAAGTAAAGATTGCAGACTTTGGTGTATCTGCTCAATTGAGAGACACTTTGTCTCGTCGAGGTTCATTTGTGGGAACCCCGTACTGGATGAGTCCCGAGCTCATTCAAGACAGCGACTACGACTTCAAAGCCGACATTTGGTCGTTGGGTATCACAGCCATCGAGCTGGCAGATCAAAAGCCACCTCTATTTGATGAACACCCCATGAGAGTCCTCATCCAGATCCCTCGCAACCCACCGCCGCAAGTAGCACATCCAGAGAAATGGTCGGCTGCATTCCTTGATTTCCTACGCTTTTGTCTCCGTAAAAGCCCAGCAGAACGCCCGACAGCAGTCGAGTGCATGCAACACGAGTTCATACGCCGTGAAGCGCACATCGAAAGAGTCTTTGCCAGTGGTGAGAAGGATGAAGGTGTGACCGAAGGTCTGCAGGCTTCTGAGCTGGCAAACAAGGCTGTACCAACTCCGTCAGCACCAGCCCCCACAATTGAGCAAGAACTCGAAGACGAAATTGCAGAGGACATAGGTGACGATAATGCAGAAGGTACTTTGAGCGAAGCATCTGCATCTTCACACAGCGATGCTGAAGGTGAAGCTTCAGCAGGGCTACTGGGTGAAACGTTTGAGTTTCGAGAATCCACACCACAATCTTCAGTTCCCGGTCCAGCAACTCCACAGCTAAATGCTTGTGCAAGTACTGGCGATCTGTTGAACCTCTCTACTGACGAGTATCTGCCAGCTTTGAGCGAGGTAGACAACAAACTGGAACCTCGTCGAGCTACATCACAGCAGTACAACACGTCAAGCTTTCGTCAGCCACCGACTGAATTCAAACTGTTACCATCCTCCGCAAAGTCCCCAGTCACTCGTGGCAATGCTAGAGGTAGCCGTGATTCCTCAACACGCTTTGTCAAGTTGAACGATATGTCTAGAACTTCCAGTGGAGGTGCCTTAAATTCGGTCAAGTCCGATACTCAAGCTAAAAAGCCACCTAGAGGACCATCTTTACCAGCGGTAGCTCTTCGGCCAAAAGCATCGCAATCGCCACCAACTTCACCATCAGTTAAATCTTCGTGGTTATCAGTGTCATCATCTCAAGATGATCCTCTTGCGAGTATTGACACTGTCACAAGTGCTCGCGTGAATCGACTGCTCTCGTCATTTTCAACATCTACATCATCACCAAGTCTGGCTGCTGCGATGCGTGCGTACAATGATCAATACGCTGCAGATACACCAAACCGAAACTCAACACGACAAAGTTTCAACTGGCGGTCAGTAGAGGCTGCACTTCCTTCAGCCAATCCAGCCGTAAATGCTTCATTCTGTGAGGATTCTACCCGTTCCAGTGGCAAAATTTTCATCGGTGATCCTTTTCGAGCTTCACACGACGTCTGTGTTAAGTACAATTCCATCCAAGCTCAATACGAAGGTGCGCCCATGTCGGCTGAATGGGCAGCACTACACCAGCAGTTCGGAATCGGTTTATCACACATGCGCTGTCGGTCTTCAGCACCTCAAAGTACGAATCCAGAAGACCAAGTGCCAGCACTCATTCGTATGCTACGTCGAGAGCTTGTTCGTCACGGAGGTTTACGATGCAAATACGTCTATCGAGTCTCGCCAGTTCAGGAAGACGTGCAACGTGCGAAAGCAGCGATCAACCGTGGATCATTTGAACCAGCTCAAATTTCAGATCCACACGTTTACGCGAGTCTGCTCAAGTTGTGGTTGCGTGAGTTACCAGTACTTTTGCTAGATGCTTTGGATGTACAGGATCTATCAGCAGTCACGAAGTTGGCGTGCATTGGGAAGTTTGAGGAAGACGATGACGGATTGAATCTTGTGACACCAAGAAATATTGATCTTGTCGATGCTCAGATCACACGTACACTGCGAAAACTTGGTCTACGAGAGAACGCTGTCTTCCAATGGCTTCTTGAGCACATGCTTGAGGTGAACGCCCATCGTTCGGCTAACCACATGTCGACACAAGCTTTAGCAACTGTGATGGCACCAAACCTTTTCTCATGCACTGGAATGACACGATCATCACAAGAAAAAGTTGGGAACCTCATGCACCAGATCGTGCTATTTATCCGTGTCTTGCTTTCATGGCGACGGGCAAATCTGGGAAGTTCACCAACCGCAGCGACTTTTCTGCTAGAGCAAGAAGTGAAAATCGTTGCAGCAGCTTTTGCTGAGCCTCCAGCAAGCAACGCGAAAGCGTCGGTCCTACAACAGCGAGTCCGTCAGTCTCTAACAAAATTTGCTAAAAGCTCAGAAGCTGGCCCGGAGTCCGAAAGTGACTATGTCGAGGATATCTCGTTGGAAGCAGCTCTTCGTAGTCGCGTTGACCGACTTTGGACTGATTTGGAGAACAGCGAGGTCACTACCGTCGAGACAAAACGTCAGGAACATGTGCTACGCCGCGTCTTCAGTGAATTCCAGAAAGATATTTTACAGCTGATCACTCGTCACTCCAAGAGAAGTATGGAGTGCATCTGGGCCAACGATTTCATCAATAAGCTGAAAGAAGACCAACAACCGGAGCTAACAATTCCAGCGTCTTTAAAGAGGATGAAAGATTGGGTGGCTGCTGCGTTGACATTCGAGGCATTCTGTCGACTTCTTGATCGTGAACAAACGATTCAGGGAAAATTGGAGAAATTCCAGACTCGGATCGGAGGTACAACCAATCGTCGAGACAATAACCAACTTGCTGCGAGAACATCAGACTTCATGTTCACTCGGAATGTCCTCAACCATCTAACACGCGTGCATCAACAGCAGCTCATGTCTTCAGGTGACGAAAAGACTTTCACTGCTCCGTCCAACCAAAGTGAAGACAGTCGCGCCAGTCAAACTGGGAACCTTCTGCTGAATGGCGCTGTACGCCTCGCCAGTAAAGACAAACATACTGGTAATGATGTGGGGGCTTCTTCGAGACTGCATCGCAACGTTGCAAAGCTAGGTGAGCGTCAACCTGCCATCGGAAACCTGTTGGCGCTGCTTGGTGACCGCAGTGAGAATCAACTACAAACTGGAACGATGAGCCTTGAATGGCTCCAGAAGCAGCTCATGGAATTAACCCCGTCGTCTACAGCTCTTCAACACAGTAAACAGTAGCACGACGACAAGAATCTGTGGAGAGGAACAAGAAGTTAATTTCAAGGTATCATACTCCACACTTACTCGATATATTGTAGAGTGCCATTGTGCCTAGTATTCGTTCATTTCCAAGGTGCAGGTATCCCACATGTGTGGGCCTTACTTTCGAGAGCTTTTGGCGCCGAAGAGGGTCTTTCTGGGCGCATGAACGAATGCAGCACCCCACGCTTTTGACGAGCTTTTGCCATCCTTCATCTTTGCGAGCACAGCGGACACTGTGTCAGAGGATAGATGAGAATACTTGCCACGAGTATCTCTGCACAAAGGAGCATATAACATGTTAGCTCGCGTGCATTTTAAACACCACTAACAAAATTTGTGCTGCGTACCGTTGCTGCGGATCCAGGAAGGCTTCCACGGCCCCGGAGATGAAGAGTTCCACCAGGTGCGCAATTGGAACGAAGCAGTCCTTCAACTGTGCAATTGGAACGGACTCAATAAAGTCGAGTAGCACATCCAAGTTGCGCTTGAAGTTTGCAATCCCCTCCATATTCAGCTTCTTCACAGTTGTGCCGCTCAGAATCTGCTCTAGCGACTTGGCAAGATAGCTGCAGGATGCGAAGTGTACAGCTTCTTGGACCGCTGCGGGAAGCTGACCCAGCTGTGCAAAAGTAACTTTGAGGTAGTTGATGAGGTCCCACATGGAAGGATCCGGTTGCGTTAAAACAGCACTTGGAGTCCAGTTGAGGTAGTAGAAGCCTGAAAGCAACTCGTCAATCTTCTTCAGCTATTAAATGTGTACAGTAAGACAAGCCAAATTAGTACTAGATGCAGACTAGAAAGACATGGTGATCCCATACGTACCATCAGCTCACAAACCATATCTTGAGCTCTCGTGGTTGTGCTGTCGAATTTCTTCTTTGCCGCTGCCTTGCTTAAGAGCAGGCGGCTCGAGCAAGGCTTTACTAATTGTGTGTTTGCTCCGCGAAGGGTATTGCTCACACTATAGCCGTAAGTCCTTGCGTCCCAGACTTCCGTCTGAACCTTGACGAGTTCTTCGAAGCGATCACAGGCGCAAGCCAAAAACGACGCGTTCGTGCCCATCATGACAGCCTACAGATACCGCATCACAATGAGCTCATAATTGCAATCAGATGTATCAACTTCTTTGCAGCTTTACCGTCGAGACTTGAAGGTCCGTGTGTTGATCGATGACTTCGTTTAAGGTGTCGTTCAAAAACCCAAGTGCCTCGATCGTATCATTCCGCACCCACTCGCCCCACTCGTCGATGTTAAGGTAGCTAAATTTCGTCAGCACCACATTATTAATCGACAGCTATTGCATCGTTCAATAACTACACATTCATACCGTTCATAGTCGAACATCATCTGAATCAGAGCCTCAATACTATTGCAGCTCTTTACGACAACCTGCCAGCGAGATAAACTCGAGATTAGTTACTGTTTTGCCTTTCACAGACAAAGCAAAGACACGTACGCTCGTAAATGGCAACACCACTGGGTTTGTGGTGAGGTCAACGTTCTTGAGCATGCGTCCTTCCTCCTTTTCGAGTCCGCAACATTGCAGTGTCTACAATACAGCAATAAACTCTTCAGCTTAGCACAATTCTAATACACTGAAGTTACCATAGTACATACCGCCCGAACTTGTTCCAAAGAGACTTGAACGCGCTCAAATGTATCACTGGACATAAACTCTTGAAGTTTCCTGTACACAGAATATCACATGAGATAAGCACCTAGAAAACTTCCCTTCGGCGAAACTTCTAGTGTGGAAGTACTTCTTCGTGTCAGCCATGATTGCGCTTCGAAAATGCACGCCCAAGCGCCGGAAAGTATCAAACATCAACGTGGAGTTATACTCGTGCACCTCATCGCTCAGTGTTCGTGCGCACACGATCGCTCTGAGCTTGATGTCAAGAATGGTAGCCGGCACATTGATGCTCAATACGGAAGCCGATATAATTCCACATAAGCTCTGCACGACAAGATGGAATATCCCGTTGATTTCCTTCTTTGACAGCAACGCTGCATCGGAGTAGCGCCAAAGCAGGTGTTCAAGGCAAAATGATCCCGTCAACTTCTTGAACAGTTCTTCATGCTGGGCGACAAACTTTTCCGGAGTAATCGTTGTGACTGCACCCCTCAGAAACGACGTTAGTTGTAGCTGAGGCTGTACAAAGCAGCAAAACAATCGATAGTAAATAATCGTAGCCGGACAACTCCTTCTGAATCAGTACACGCAAACGATTTACCAAGCGGTTCGCGTTGTAGAACGCAGCCAGCTCAGGGACTTGACTCATCACACGGAAAACGTGCAAGATCCTCAACATGGGTGACAGCTGTGCTAGAGCCTCCTTCATGTAGTTTGCGTGGATGTTGCTTCGTTCACGCAGAGTATCAGCATCCGAGTTGAATACTCGGATCGACGGTAACTTGAAAGCATCCTCACCCATTAACGATCTTCCAGAGTTTGAGGGACTCAATGAGGCTCGAGGACTGGTAGGAACATTGCCACTGCTACCTGATCTCCCAAGCGCACCGGGAGGAGCATGACCGCACTTCTCCAGAATGTCCTGCTCGTAGTACTGCTCGCTGATTTGATTTTCCAGCCGATGAATAGCCGCTTCACCAATCGCCTGTTGGAATGAAAGCACAGATGAATCAGTCTATCGGTTGTCAGATGTTCCGATGCCGGCACTCTCAACGGAGCATACCATGGACGCCGCTCGAATATCCTCCAGCCACACTGATGCATTTCGTTTGGCCTCCTCCTTAATTGTCCGCATCGCCACGTGCATCCAGTCGCTCATACGCTGTGGGAACAGCCGACCCTAGTAAAAAATCAAAACAAAAGCCCGACATGTAAATGAAATTCTGAATCAAAACTACAAATACCATGCAACTTTCATACTCTGAAAGCCGCAATTTCAACTCGAAGCTCCTCCAGCATCTTGAGTGCGTGGAAGAGCTTGCCTTGTTGAATGTACGTCTCAATAGCTGCTGCAAGAGCCACCTACAGCAGCAAAGAGATCCGTGAGCCAACCACACCAACTCCCTGGAACTACTTCAACATACAATGCGTTGACATTGCTGCAACTTCTCGATGGACCCATCAATGTGCCTCTGCACAGTGTAACATGTTGCCAGCGAGTCATGGATTGACAGAACCCCCGTTGTGGCCCCAGCTAGCTCGTTCTGGAATCGGTCGATATCATGCTAAAATAGTAATACTACGTAAGTCACGAATTACTATTTTAGTAAGGTAGTACTTGCAACACCTGCAGCTTCGAGACGTCCGTCTTCATACGCACGATCTCCTCGATTGAGTCTACAAACTCCCGATAGTTGGAGCTGCACACGTTGCGGATCTCATTCTCCTTGGCCGCTGCGTACTCCTGTAGACTGGCTGGACGTACAGTAGTACTGTTAGTAATGATATTCAAGTATCACACGCATTAAAATGCTACATTTACCGCACCTGCAAAATTGTTGCCCCACTGCTTCTCGATGGCCAGCTGGATGCCGGATGCCAGTCGTGCGCGGGACTGCGCGATGTTCTCTACTAGCACGACCCATTCATGCTTGCTCTGCCACGCGCGGGACGGCGTGCCAGTTGCGGTCGTGGACTTGGTAGTGCTCTTCATCGCGGAAGTGTCCGCTCAAGATCGCAAAAGTAATATTTTGAGGTGCTTCGAGGATTGGCTACATTAAATTACGTAATGTCAGTACGTTTATCGCATACTCAAGCGAAAGTCGAAAAGTTAACTGCGGTGAATGCATTATAGTAATACTGTATCCTTCTTTTACATCGTCGTTCGCGCTCTTGATTCGCCAATAGAGCTATTGGTTGAGTACATGAATGACATTAATTCAGTGCATTTATCCGTCGTATTGTACAACGCCCCCAGTACTTTCACGATACGAGAACCCGGCAGTTTTGCGCGCTGAACACATCATTAACCAATCATTACCCCCTAAAATCCAAGGAATTTTTTATATTAAAAAATTCAGCGGCTCCACACAACGCAATGTTACCCTGATGTTGTAACTGCAGCCTCCGAGCCTGTGATACGTAAGTGCTACACGATGGAAACTTTGACGCTTCGCAACAGACGACACATCACTGCGCAATATGCGAAGGCGATGGATGGATGAGGTTCTAGCCACAAAGTTCTTGAAAGAAACGCGATAAAAGGCAAACTGCTGAATTTTGGGACGGCAAAACGGGGCGAAGCTCGATCACGCCTTCAACGCGGTGATTCCAAGTCCATGTCATGCCCGGAAATCATCGTCGGGCTTCTGCACTTCCTAAAAGTTTTCTCGTGACAAAGTGGAAAATACGGATACATTTGCGTCATTCTGGCTACCTACGGCTAAGAGAGGCACTTGAACTACAACCTTAATTCGCGCGAGCCCAAGATTGCATCTTGCGACGGACTCGAAAGTGAGAGACCAGCCTGTCGTGGATTAGGTGACCTGGCGTTTCACTTGTATGAGTCCGCTAAGAATAAATTTTGCATACATGTACACTACTATTTTTAAATAGTGAGATTAATCGGCTGCATGGGGTTATGGTTGCCCGAAGTTTTGTCTCTGGATGAGACCAGTAACCTTTAAACGAATCAGCGCCGCATTCCACGCCGCGAGAAACCCTCCTCGAGGTCAGTTCCAAGCGTTGGGGTGCACCCCAAGTACTGTGCCGCCACGTGAATGGATATGGAGAACACCAACGGTGCCTCGATCTTGCGAGGCACCGCGGCCGTGAGCCGGGCATGGGAACAAATTCCCGTAGATCACCGAAAATCTATACTTAAGTACTTGTTTGTAGTATGGACGTTGTGTCGAAGACAAATGATAACTGACAAATTTCTAAAACTCACAACCAGAGACACTCTCATCATTTTGCCATGCGAAAAAGGCTCCCACACACGACGAAATAAACTACAGTACTTGCACCAGCGTGGCGCTTTGGTCTGTAGTATTCGAAGGTAAATCAAAGCGAGGCTCCATGCAAATGGTCAGCCTTGGTTCGATCATCTCATCGCGCGCTTTAAGTGCCAGAACGGTAAAATTGCATCAAGATGCGGGCCGTAACATGAAGCACCACACTTCTGCTTGGAGCGTCGCATGCGGGGCCGTGACGGGGGAAAGGTCAACCCCACTCTCGTGTACACACCGCCTATCATAGTTGCAGGGAGGACAGGGTCTGTTCGTCCACCCTTGCTGACCCTCACCGCCGACAGCCGCTGGCGAAAACCGCATCGTTCAGTTGGCTCACTTGTCAACTTTCCGCCTAGGACTCGCGCAGTCTCAGTTGGAGCCCAAACACTCAAGTCAACTACCCCACGCCCGAAAGCCTCCTTTAAGTCAAACGCACCAGAACTCATTGACCATGTCCACTTCCACGATGATGCCGCACTTGCAGTCCTTGTCACCCGTGACCATCACACCGACTTGGGCTTCCAAGGCGTCTGCGCCGCTTTCGTTCTTGGAAAAGATCGACCGCGTCGAGATCAACCGCACCACCATTCGCGGCGGCGTCGTGTACTACGTACTGGACGTGTATCTCGAGCACACTACGTCTCGCATTCCAACCAACAAGACAATCAATGCCGCTACCAGCAGCCGCCCGGACTATCAGTTGCAGCGCCGCTTCAACGACTTCGCTAACCTGCGCTACCAGGTGTGGGCGTACGCGCAGCACAAGCATCAGGACGGATGTGCTTGCAAGTGCTGCGACCTGTTCATGAGCTACATTGTGCACTCGATGTCGCAGCCTCGGTTGTTCGTGAAGCTCGCTACCGGTGTGGATACCCGCAAGAAGCTGATGGCGACGTTCTGCAACGAGTTCCTCCGCATGACTATCGGTGGAAAAACTGATCCCCGGCCTCGAGGCATCGCCTGTGATGGCTTCCAGGCCATCCCGTACGTGGTGGAGCCCTTTTTTCGAAAGGAGGAGGCATAGAATCCTGTATGACGGTGACTTGCAATCGATTGAAGATTGCGTTATGTATGTAGTAGCGGAAGGAACACAGCTCGTATCTATTTCATCATATTTATTTCCTAGACGAGCAAGCACAAGCGAGCATCGTTAAAAGTGCAGGAGTTCGACGGCAAACTCGTTGCTTTAGTAGTTTAGCAAAACCGAATACAGCTACAACACTTTTCACACGATTCTGGCGGTTACTTGCTCAAACTGACATGTATATCGCGCTGGACAACACCGGTCGTTTTACCGAAGACACCGTTACGTCGATGCCTCAAAGTTGAACTGGGCATACAGAAGCTCTCAAGTCGGCTAGCAGACTCTGCGCCTCTGCTAGTAGCACAGGTGCCCCATCATGGCCATGACTTGGTTGATCGGCCAAAACGCACCTTCACGGCGTGAATCATGCTGAATCCGAGCACTGAGACGTTTGCATTCGGTTCCCATAAGGCGGGGACATTTTCGCCGAGAATCTCCACATGTTTTCCGTGACAGCTGTGAGTGAAAAATGCCCCACAGTATCAACAAATAACATACCTGCATGATTTTGCCCATTTCCTGATTTTGGTTGTGCTACTTTACTGGGACATCACCTCACACCATATCCAGGCTTTCCAATAGCTTGGGTATCGGATATTACCGACAGTTTATCCATGGTGTACAAGTTCGAGCAGTAGAACTGGCTTCTCATTTGGATCACGGCCAAAAGTTTGCGGGTTTGAGCTCGGACGAGTTGCTTTGAACTTGAATTTATTGCGTTTATGTCGGGCTGCCACGAGTTGCTTGCGGCATGGAATCGCAACCCTGCTTCGATTTGAAAGTGTTTTCATGAGCAGGATGCAACTTGCATCGACAACTCTGTCGTCAATTTTTGTTCTTGTGCTCTTTTGGTGAGTGTTCAACCAAGTAAGTGATGAGTACTAAGGCAGTCAAAAAGGCACAAGCGGCAAGCCAACAGTGCGAGCCATCAATGATGGCTCACTGTTATGGCATTTTTATATTGGAGGGCGTAACGATGATAAGCTTATCCTAGAAAACGACAAAAACAATTGTCCAAAGCGAAAATGCAAGGACATAAATAATGCACAAATATTTTGGAAAAAATTTAGCTGAATGTTTGTATG
Source organism: Phytophthora quercina (assembly GCA_014706105.1). Classification (NCBI taxonomy): domain Eukaryota; phylum Oomycota; class Peronosporomycetes; order Peronosporales; family Peronosporaceae; genus Phytophthora; species Phytophthora quercina. The sequence continues at coordinate 2,429,772 of JACBOW010000003.1, read as the reverse complement.
CTTTACCAATGCTTTCAAAATAGTTCTCTGAAATTTTATTTCAGAGTCTACCGGGGATACCATTTTCCGCACAAAATTTATAAATTACTATACCAGGACGCCCTCTTTACGATGATAGTTATACGTATGTAATATCATCTGGACCCCAACTATAATACCCTTGCGTGCTTTTGAAAAGTACAGCGCTTCGTAATTTAAATGCTCTGATTATTCGAACACTTCATACACAAGCGTACAAAACTAGCAGTTTGAATCGTTTTCAAAAACCTTTTATAACATATACCTCTAGTTCTTTTGAATCGCCCAGGTGAATGTTGACTCTGTCGGCGACGCGTCCATCTTCGCGCAACACGCGACTGCAAGTAATTAAGCGTTATTTATTTTGTGTGCTTTTTCCAGGGTTAAATCCGTTCTCTATTTTTATCCTAGGGATAAAAAATCACAGCGCGACCCCAACGCGATTTTCGCTCATGCCTGAGAAGCTCTCCAAAATGGGCGGCCCCAGCCATGCGGGCTTCTCTCTCTACTCGCTGATTTGCGCTGCAAAGCTCAAGAGAACCCAGACCTTAGAACTCCCCATGACTGGACGCAAGGCGTCACGACCACCTGACCCCGCTGGGGGCGGCGCAAGTGATGGCTCTGCCACCACTTCGCAGGGACGTGGACGAAGGCACGACCCCTCGAGACGGAAGGGGTTCACACTAAGGGCCCAAGCTCCTCCTCCAATTTGGCCCAGGATTAGCGGTTTTGCAATGATTGTTATTTCGTTGGTCCATTTTTCAAACTTTTAAGATTTTTTAAAAAAAATAACAGGCCAAAAATATTATCCTGACAATTCTGACATCGTTGGAAGTGGCCGATATTTTGAGTGGCAGCATGTGTTGTTGTGAGATTCGGACAAGTCTGCATGATATTGTATTTTGAAAAAAGTGGCGCTGGTTTTAGTGAATATTCGGGTGATTCAGGCTCGCACCCAGGAGACGAGCAATTTTTTTTTAATATAACAACTAATCGCTAATCATACTGAATAATAAGATGAAGAAACTCTCGTTGTAGTAAATACATGTACTCGATTTCTAATTGAAAGATCTAATAGCCCGATGCTTTTGGCGTTTTTTATGCTTGCCACTGGCAGACTACCTTTGAAAATAGTATCGGAGAAGACTATGTAAAACCAACCCAGGAGCAAAATCTTGCTAGCCCTGTCGGCATTGCAAAATGAGCTTCACAACAAACTTTTATCCAGAAGTACATGTAAACCCAAACCGCAGGACGAAGACAAAAAAAAATGTGAAGCGAATGCGTCCTCGTCACAATCGAATTTGGGTTTTCAAAAAAAAATTAAATGTTTAATCCGTTGATCGTACGGATACTAAAGGCTTCTCCCTGAGTGCCACTGCTCTCATTGCGGCCTTCCGACCGGCTGCTTCACGTGAGGCTACATTCGGTAGTGTAAAACGGAAGATCAGTTTTACACACTCGTGTGTCGGTGACCACCACGTCTGCGTGGCCAACGACCACCTGCCAAAATCTCATATGCCATGCCCCGTCGCAGGCGCTCCGTCCACCAAGATCGCCGGCTTCTGAGAAGGGCGCCCCGGGCTGCGTGATAGGTGGCGCCGAGGCGGTCGAACGACGGAGCGGCTATAGTACCTGTAGGTGGAGGAGTTTGGCTGGCCTCGCCTGTCGCCGGGTAAGCAGGTCGTGAGCCGGTTTGCACAAGCGCGCGGTGAAGGGTGGACGGGTGGACGTCTCTCCTCCGGACCTGATACAGTCAAGCATCAGGAACACTGCCAGCCAGCCACGAGGCGGCGAGTACGCTCCCACAAAAGAAGAGACGCCGGCGATGGATGCACGCCTGCGCTTGCCTGCCTGGCGAGCAGCACCCGGAAGATCACCGAAAAGCGAAAGAGCAGTAGTCCAGCCTTGCGTCACCTGGTACAGCCGCCGTCCACCAAGCACCAGGACAGTAATCGAAGCTGAATCGACGTTGTTGAGACCAGCACCACCATCCAGACAGCCTCGCTGCATGAGACGGTCGAGCTGACCTGGTGGTGCCGCGTGCACCTCAACTCAACTCGGCTGCCGACGAAGCAGCCTCGCCATCCTCGTCAGCGCAACATGGCGTAGTGCACCCCGCTTTCTATTGCTGGTTGGGACAGCCTGCTAACGCCCACTTGGCCCTTTCGCTCGCTGAGAAGGAGCAGCAGCAGATACGTATGATTCATGTCCTTGGTGACCACGAGTTGACAGCGACTCTGCGACGCCAAGCAGTACGAGACCTGCCACGGCCGAAGCGTCACGGGCAATAACTCGCTGCGCCAATCCCTCGGCGCACAGTGGCGGGCGTTCGCCGCGGCAGTCCGGTTGTGATTATGTTGGGGAGGTATCCGCCGGCGAGAACAACTCGGCATTGCGGTGCTTTGGTGCTTGGGGTGTCACCTCGGCCAATGAGCGCGCGAAGTTGAAGACGAACAGGTGCGGATTGGCTGGCGGTGATGGGTAACTTCACGGTTGTCCGCCCTCGCCGCCCGAGACGGGGCGGTTTACACAGGCACAGCCAGGGAGGACACCGATGTGACCCTCACCACCGACAGCCGCGACACGGGGCGAAAACAACTCAAGGCGGTCGCTCAGTTGGCTCACTTGTCAACTTTCCACCTCCGAGTCACTCGAGTCACGCAACCACCAAAAACACACGTGCACACCCACTCGACCACGACAATGTCAACTGTGACCATGAATGCTACCGACGCACCGATGACCTCGACAGTAGTGCCGCACCTGCAGCCGCTGTCGCCCGTGACCATGACACCCACGCTGTCGTCCAAGGCTTCGGAGCCGCTCTCGTTCCTGGCCAAGATCGACCGCGTCGAGATCAACCACACAACGGAACGCGACGGCGTCGTGTACTACGTGCTGGACGTGTTCCTGGAGCACAGCACGTCACGCATCCCGACGCTGCTCAAGACGGCCAAGGCCGCGACCAACGGCCGACCCGACTACCAGCTGGAGCGCCGCTTCAGCGACTTCGCCGACCTGCGCTACCAGGTGTGGACGTACGCGCAACGCAAGCACGACGAGAGCTGCACGTGTTGCAAGTACTGCGACGCCTTCATGAGCTACATCGTGCACTCGATGTCGCAGCCGCGGTTGCTCGTGAAGCTGGCCACCGGCGTGGACACGCGGAAGAAGCTGATGGCGACGTTCTGCAACGAGTTCATCAGTATCACGTTGGGCGGCAGGTCGGAGCCGCGGCCGCGTAACTTCGAGTGCGACGGCTTCCAGGCCATCCCGTGTTTGGTGCAGCGCTTCTTCGAGAAGGAGGACGCATAAGCAGCCTGCGATGCAGCAGCATGGTAGGCTACAACAGAGGCATGACAGCGCGTCGCGTACCATATTCGTATTTATTTTCTAGGCAGCTTGCTAGTAGAACTTTAGACGACCAGCAATATCTATCACTGAATTGGTAACGCATTCATTATATTACGTGGTCGTGTCGGTTCTTCAGTTTGTTGGTCATCCGTCTAGCAGCAGCTCGTACATGTATTGTAGCCACTGTATCGGAAGAAGTCGTCGCGTGTTGATTTGGATTCGCTACTTCGTCAACACCCAACAGTTATAATCATAGTGAAGGTTACTTGCTCACCGCAAAATAAAGGTACGTGCGGGTGTCCATGGTTATCTGGTGCTGTGCGTGGATGCCATCTCCAACAACCGGGTGCGTGCAACTGCAGGCGCCGCTTCTTCTTGCGATAACCAGCATTTTGAGACCACAACAATATCCGATACGGCATTCCTCCGTGGCAGTCGGGGCACCCCAGTGTATAACTAACACGATGCTAAAGGGCCCTTTAGTAAAAGGGAGTGAGATGACCGACACTTATCCTACCTATGAATAGTGGCTACGCAGCAAATAACACCAACAATGTGCTTGTCCACAGCCAAGAGCAACTGACCAGCAAATTGTGTCTAGCCAGGAACGCGAATTCGCGAGCACTTAAAACTTTAGAAGTTCACCTATCGAACTGCGCAAACTTGAGTGTATGACAGTCTGAAGACGTAGACGGACTGAGTTCTCGTACACCTGAGTTGGATTGAGGACTCCATTGCATTCATGTACCTAGACCGCCGGAAAAAAAAGCTGATCAAAATTTCCCGTACGCGAAAAATATTTTCGACGCTTACATAGTGGCCTCCGATAGCGACCAAGAACCTTTGTTTGGTTGGTGAACGCCACGGCAACGAGGCTTCGATCCCGACCCTCCACTTCTTGTACGCAGCAGTTCCGTTAATATAATTGAATATCTATTGGTGAGACATCCCAAAATTAATTATTGTACTGAAACTCAAAATTTCAAAATCAATAATTGTAGCAAAGTCTGTTCTGTCATTGCAGACATTTATACCTGGTTTTTGTATGTGGACCTCTCGTGTGGACAGTAAATAATTGTATTTGCTTCCCAGGCCTCTGTGAATAAGTAATTGTCGGCTTCCAATATTAATTTATTGTCAATACAATTATTTATTCGGAACCCCTGCTTGTACGTGAACTACAATGCGCCCCAAATTGCTCGACCGAGTCGTCCCGTTTCCCTGTAAGCGATTCATCCAAGAAGCACCCACAATGCTTGTCAATCTGGATTGGGTGGATAAGTGCGAAGCTGGTGATGGCAATTCCTGTGTAGTATACCCTCCAGCAGCCGTCATGGGGCGGCTGTTGCGATGTTGACAACCGGAGAGCAGGTGTCGATTCCCTTTGACGTATCGGATACCGTCACCAATGTGGCGCGGGTGCAATGCTGCCGTATCAAATAGCGCCAAATAGCAGCACCGCTGGAACCGACCACGTTACTGTACGCCCATGAAACGGCTGGCTGGGGCGACTCGAAGTGCAGATTGAGGATGAAGTGCTTCAGCAGCACATTGCGGCCACGCTGGATCATGCCGGTGCGCTACTGTAGCTGCGTTCGCTACTCCCCATCAAGCACGCTCGGAGACACGAGGGAACTGGACGGATGTGGCCGGTTACCGCGGCTAGGACGTCTATCCCGAATATTCACGCCCATAGTGTTGCCCAGTGCTGCGTGCAGAGAACGCGAGCATGACATCCAGCCGCTCTCCGCTTATGGAGCTCTGGTGGTCGAGGTGTCTGCTACACACGCGCGAAAATTACTCGATGGGTATAAATACTTGCCTCCCACATGGCCTCTGTTTGTGGTGGTGCGAAACTGGGCTTCAGTTTTCAATTCGCCACTCTCGCCTCAAGTCCTGCACTCATCGGTGCGTGCTCGCTTCCGAACGGAGTCACCGGCCTCCAGCACCGCCACAAGTAACATGGTCCATTTTTGGGAGCGTGCATGGGCACCACCTCTTACGCCGGTCTGCTTGACTCCACACCGTTCATCAAGTGCAGTGGAGCCCATCAGTGTACTGGAGAAAATCGACCACGTCGAGATCACCAACTTCGCCGAGATCGGCGGTGTCGTCTACTATTTCGTCGACGTTTACCTCAAGCACCACACGAACCGCATACCAACCAACCAGCGCTTAGAGACGTCACGGCGAGACCAACCAGACTACACCATTCAGAAACGCTTCAATGACTTTGCCAACCTGCGCTACCAGGTTTGGAGCTATGCTCAGCGCCGACACGACGGTGGAGCTGCGTGCAAGTATTGTAGCAAGAGCATGGACTTCCTCGTGACTAGATTCTCGCAGCCACGGCTGTTCATCAAGCTATTCGTCAAGAGCAAGAAAGCTCGCAGTCGGCTTCTGGCTAAGGGCATCAACAAGTACATCGAGCTGGCCATCGGAGGGAAGGAGGAGCCCAGACAGCGCTACTACACATGTGACGGCTACATGATGATTCCAGCGCTAGTCGAGCGGTTCCTCCGCGACGACGCATGAGAGTGCTGACCGATGCTTCGCCTGTCTACATGTACTTGCTTGATTTGACTGCGAGTCGCTGTGCTATGCTCTCTCTTCCCGAACGCTTTGCGCGCGAGACAATCTAGAGCAACACCGTCTAGTGTTGTCTGCAGAATATTGGTATGAGGACAAGACAGATCGAGCGAGCGGGCTTTGGAAGAGTTTGTCAATGCCCAGTGAACCCGCGTAGTATTTAAGTTGTAAATAGCAGAATGTGGGGCGGATGTGTCATAGTTGTTTGTTGTTGTTGAAGTTGTTTATGGCTGAGCTTAACAAAGTCGTGTCGCCAGGCGATATATCGATATCAACTGATCGTACAAGAGACGTTAAATTGCGGTGCTTGATTCCTTGCATTAATGTTATGTCGGACGCGCCTACTGTACCATATTTCATGTAGACAAGATCGCTACATTTCGAGTAGCTGTACCTTAAAAAAACGTTGTTTTTTGTGGCTGTCGTTGGTGCAGTCTTTTAACAGGGATACACTTGAAGTAGTTGGTAGTGCAACCATTCAGATACTATCATCGCTACGGGTTCCGCCATGACGTGTTAATTAGATTTTAAAGACTAGGAGGCAGAAGACAGTGTAGAAGCACCACAATCAAAATTGAACTACTGGTACATTTTTGTTGTTGTACAACTCGAACTTCTGCTGTTAACAAACCTCGCTTCGGTAATACGTTTTTCCCGAGTCGCCGCAGACTCCAAACCAGTCTTAGTAAACTACGTGTAAGCTTAACAATTTTTTTCGCCATTATCCCACAAATCCATTTTTTAAAAATTTAAAAATGAATTTTGAAAAGATACTGGTATGCGTTAAACTTGTGGGGGACACCGCCCCCAAGTTTAACGCGGGTACCTTTGAGTTTCCTTCATGCAACAAATGCCGTTTTCTCAGATGAAGAAACACGGTACATGTATTTGCTGCACAAGGAGCTTCAAATAAAGTTGCTTGTTTCGTTGGATACTGTATAGCTCTGCTCAATTACGAGAGGTCGAGGTCCTCGAAATATGAACTACGAACATGATATATACCAATTCGAAGTATAAAAAGCATGATCACACTTTTGAAAAAGGTATCCTGAGTTGGCTAGTGCTGGCGGCCAACGACCAAGGGCAAATGACAGGCTGTCAACCCCCCCAAAAAAAAGCACGTAGCGATAATGATGATCGCTTCAATCTTCACCAAACACCCAAACTGCCAGGCAGCAGACTTCGAGGACTATTTAGTTATTTGGACTGCGAACGTTTACTTGCTGCTGCCTTACCACGCAAACGTGCGTGCGGTTCTGTATCACGTTGAAGTACGGCGCATATCCAGCAACGAAGCGTCTTGGTCTGGTGTGCGCCACACCAGATGAAGCCATGTCGGTGGCGGCCAGACGGTGCAGCAAAGCGGCATAAAAGCCACGAGCGCGTGCTCTTTGCATCAATGCTGACTCGAAAATAGCGGTGATCCGCGACGTTTAACAGCATATAGGCTCAGCTCGCCGTCCAGCAAGCTAAAATGGCGTTGGTGCGCGCCAGCAATGGAGCGCGCAAGCGTCTCACGTCGGTCGTTTCGGGCGCTTGACTCACGCTGCCACCATCTCCCCAACATTTTCCTTTCGCAGGGTCTCTTGTCCACATTGCAGTTGGTTAGTGGTACGGTACCGTACTCAGTTGCCCATAGACAAGCAAATGATCGCGCGCTTACTTTTCCCTTGTAAGATCTGTATAACCTTTCAAAAAACAAACGGAAAAAGCGCTGTTTAACGTAATATTAACCTTTATATTATAATAAGCCCGTAGGAATTAGTACATGTTGAAGTGGAGGAAAGTTCTGGAGTATATCCTCCATTCCCACCTGCACCCAGCAGCGAATGATCAGACCACCCGCGCTGCCGCCTCCGCAAGCCATTCACAGTTCTGCCAGCTACAACCAAGTTGGTTACCAACAGCTACCAAGTCTACCAAGCTTCCAAGCCCCAACACAACACGATGATGCGCATGATGTATCGCTCACAGAGCCCCGCGGACGAGGAAATGCGTCCAGCGACGCCTCCAGGCAAACCCGGCGCCAACAGCATGCTGCTCGTGCCGGACCTGCAGCCGCTGCGTATGTGGCCGTGTCACTACGCCAAGGCGGCGGACGCACTGGGCTTCCTCAAGGCCATCGACCACGTGGAGGTGAACGAGACCGTCAAGCGTCAGGGCAAACTCTGCTACGTGGTGCAGATCTTCCTCAAGAACCCGGAAATCCGCATCCCCACGTCACGTACCTCGGCCACGCGCCGCTCGTCCGCCGCGGCCGACGCATCCCCACAGCGTCGGAATAGCGTCACAGAGCTGCACTCTGGCCCACAGGAGTCGGACTACCAGGTTGAACGCGAGTTCGCTGAGTTCGTTAAGCTACGCTACAGTATCTGGGTGCACGCGCAGCAGCCGCGTCCCGCACGGGGTTGTATCTACTGCGATGATATTACGGCATTCGTGGGCAATTCGAGCAAGCGTCCGTCAGGCCTCGTGGAGAAGATTTGGGCTACTAGGACCCACCGGAAGGACATGATGGAGGCGTATTTGAACCGCATGGTGGCGCTCTCCATCGGTCGGGGCGGCGACGGCCAGCGGAGTCCGCACTGCCACGGTTTCGACCACATCCCGTACCGTCTTGTACGCTTCCTTAAAAAGGCCGGAGAGGTCAACCACTTACGCTAAAGCGGGGAGAGGACGCTAATCTATTCAACGAGAAGTGTAGAGGGATTGGGAACAACGAGCTCCCGCTGCGCAGGCCACAGATACATATATTTATTCAGTTGGTGCATAAGCACAATAGCTACGTACGTGAGGGATGGCTGTTTCGTTGAGGCGGGAGCCGTGAGGCTAGCTGCAGCGGCAGCCATCCTCTCATGTCCCATGTGTGTGGAGCGGAGCCCTCTTGCTGAAACTCAGGCAGTTGGTGACAACTTCAATCAGCGCATTGACGGGGTCCCAGCCACTTCAAGATGGAATCTTGAAGTCCAAACAGCCATATTTGCAGCTGAGTACTATGCCAATCGCTATCTTCTAACGAGCTTTGTTCGTTTTGCTTGCCTAGCTCGTCAGCTCATGTAGGGTACACATGCATTTTGAAAAAGCACCATCATTATTGGCACATGTTGCTGCCTGTGGTACATGTACAGTCGAATGTCGACGATCGACGTGACGCAAGGTGTTTGGACCCACCGACAAGGCTGTGAGCAGCAGTGCTGAGCATCCGGGGGAAAGCCTGCGGGCAAGGCGGACTGGCGCACAGCCGTCTTTAACGTTTTGCGGTGAGCAACTTGCAAGGACGAAGACCCAAGCAACAATGTCCCGCTTGCAGCGACAGTCACCGCTAATGAGACAGCAAACAAGAGGCGTGCCACGCTGCGTGGGGCGCGACACGGAGTGATCCCGTTCGTCTCTTGAGACGGTACCTGCGTAGTACCCATCAACCAAGAGCTTGTTCACCAACATCGCATGCATGACGCAGAGGGCTGCCGCAGGATTCCCCCTGCTGCACCACAGCCGTAGCGATACATCGCATTCCTCAACTTGCCAGCTTGAAGACACGCAGATCAGTAAACTATGCTCGCCGCTCCTAACGACGCTTGCCGTGACCACCTCACGGACGACCCGCTCCTCCTGAAGGTGTCGGCGCCGGCACTGCAGCCCAAACGCGTGTATCCGAAGTGCTACTCGGAGCCGCTCTCGTTCCTCAAAAGTATCGACCATATCGAGATCAGCGACATTAAAATCGTGGACGGTGTCGTGTTCTACGTGTTGGACTTGTACGTGCACCACCAGCTGAGCCGCATCCCAACCAACAACAAGCACTCAGAGCAGCCGCAGACCCACGCGCACAAGCAGCCCGACTTCCGTGTGTTGCGCCGCTTCAGCGAGTTTGAGATACTGCGCGAGCGCGTGACGGCCGCCTCGCAACAGCAACTGATGTCCACGTGCCCGTACTGCGACTCTATCCGCGTCTTCATGTTCGCGTGCTACCGACGACCAACAGCCTTCGTCAAGCTTTGCACAGGCCCAGAAACCCGCAAGCAGTTGCTGTCGCAGTTCATCAACCGCCTGATTGAGTACGCAGTGGGGCACCCCAAGTCAGACGTGAATACACGTCCACAGGATGTTTGGTGCCTAGGCTTCCAGTCCATCCCGGTTCTCGTCGAGCAGTTCGTCCAGCTACGATGCTACGTAGCATGAGGCGTGGTCGTTCAGGTTACATGTAGAACTTAGTGAGGAGTGGAAATTAGCAAGTATTAATAATACACACAACTATCTCAATGTATATGAATGAACGCGTTGCCTGGTGGCGAGTTCAGCCGTTTGGATGCATCCATATAGCTGCAGTGATCTTGGATGAACGAATGTGCAAAACAATTGTTGCTACAGTACCAATAGGCAGCTACCCGCTAGGTAGCCGAACAGCTTTCACTTTGAATTCGTTCTCCAGCGAAGTGGACCACTACATGTAGTTCCTCCTCGGAACAGTGCTGTCGTGGATACTCCCGCAGCCAGCAAACGAAAGCGGTGCAGCGATTCGTCGGTTGTTGGCAGGGTCGGACCCCTGTGATTGACGCGAATACCTGCCCATATGGATACCAGGAGAAGCTTCTAATGGAGCTCTTCAAGTTCCTCTTTGGAGACGCCGACCGCTGGATTAAGACTGCCAACACAGGAATGATTTCCTACTGTATTCATTGAGGGAGTGAACTATGACACTCAAGCGTTCTTCTCGTGTCCAATCCAAGTTTCTCTAGACTGAATACTAAGTTTTGGTTCGGGAATGTGAACTTCAGAGATTATGGGATCAACCTTTGAGTGTTGGTCAAATGCTTGGTGACTCATCCTAGATTCAGCAATCGATAGGATTGGACGGAGATATTACACCAGGGGCCCAGCCCGACTCGCAATGGCAGTTTTGTATTTGCTTCGACACCAAAACGTGAACCGCCATGAATTTCAGTGTGTCAAGCTCGACCTCATCAACCAGCCAGCTCCGACCCCTCAGTGTATCAACGATGGCAGTGCATGCTGGAGGAAAACATAGCGCTCGGAGCCATGTTTCGTCAGAGAGAGGGTTGCACGAGGTCGAGTCGATTTCGGTGGCTGTGTCGTCGAGCAGCGAAAGTTTGGCTGGTTTGCACTTCGAAGTTACGGTCTTCATGAAGTCATCACCCGAACGTCCTACCACGTTAACCGGCGTATCCTCTCCTGTCGTGTACCGGAGCGAGAAGCAGCTTGCAGACTTCGACGGCCTACGTGCAGCAATCCGTCACGCTGTGGAAGTGACTCATTTGCTGTCAAGTTGTAGATTTTGCAAAGCGATAAAGGCTCACTGTACTGCGAGTGAGAATGAACTCGACAATTCTATCGGGGGACAAGACAGAATTCCGCTCGTCCTGGGGCAGTTCATGAATGACATTCTCGGGCTTCTTGTTCCTCTCCGTCGCACGTCGGACAAGCGCATCTGCTGCGGGAAGATGCAGTGCTGGCACCTTGTATTCCGGTTCCTTCTACCTCAAGGTGCCGATGCCCAGTATTAAGTGCGGGCAACTTCAACTTGAGTCAGGCTTTGCTTAGTCAAATCTAACTTGCGACTTAGAACTTGTGACTAAGCGTTCTTGCTACTCGTGCACCACCGTCCGTTTGAGCAAACGGCATACTGAGGCAGAAGAATTTCTGACTGACTCACAACGTGAACGAGCGCCACAAGAGTTTTGAAGATACTCTAGTCGCTCATCTAATCGTCCTGATTACTTGTTGCTGGTGCGAGAAAACAAAATGTAGGAATGAGCGAGGTACAGGTAAAACACACTCCAAAGAGCCGGCGTCGTCGAGTGTTGGTCGGCTGCGACCGCGGGCATTGGAATCTGCATCTCGAGACGAATCGCCCCGATTGGATGTCTGTCGTGTCGCCTGACGGACTCGCAGCCTTCGTTCAAACATCCTTTTTTTGAGCTGCAAAGGAACATGGCTCACTTCAGAATAAGCCCCGTCCGGCTCATATTAACCATGCAAACTCCACCAGGTGCGACTCGAGGCAGCAGTTCCTGCGTCCTACCGTTTGTTGACGCAGACACGGCATCAAATGGCTCCACCTCTCAACGTCGACTGCTGACACTTCACGAAGTCGAAAATGTACTCGTTTCCACAACCACGTCGCGTCGTCAAGGCAAAACGTACTACACACTCGAAGTGTACACCGGCACCTCAACCTCCAGTCCAACAAGCTTCGATACAAAGCTAAACGATAGTGAAAGTGCTCGTCAGCCAGCTTACCGGGTTGATAAATCGCTAGCGGATTTCGACAACCTCCGTCAAGCACTGTACAGCGCGTCACACTTGGCACACACATCCGTCTCCTGCGAGTTCTGTAAGGAGATGATTCAATACATCGACACAAGAGACAACCGATTCGGCAGCAGCATGCTTCGACTCCTCGTTGGTCGCGAAAAGGTCACCCAGTCGCTACAGCAGTTCGTGGATGATATCCTAGACATCCTGATCCACTTTGCCTGCGTTGAGGGAACCCCTTGGTGCTCTGGCCAAGTGCAAACTCACCAAATTGTGCGCCAATTCCTACTGCCTCGTGGACCAGCGAGTTAGAAACATTTTAGTAGGACAACGTCGGGATACCGTCGACTTCACCACTTCCTGAATGGTGGTATCTGTGTTTCTGTAGTGTAGCAGACTTGTATTTGTCTTGCATTAATCCTAACAATGTGGCCACTGCATGCTCAAGTTACGAGTAGATCAGCAAGTGCATGAGTGAGAGTGAATGAGTGAGTCAAACGACGAGCACAAAAGCCTCGAAGCGTGCGCGGACTCTGCGTCCTTAAAAAAGCCCGAGTGAGCTGCATGAAAAGCAGCGTGGCATCCCAATCTCCTGTGTCGCAAGGAATCTCCTTTGACGACAGGCGGGTATGCTCGCAAAAGGACAATTGGCTCCGCGTCCCTATTTCCTGCCATCGACTAATGCGTGATAGCAGGCGGGTACGCTTGATCCTGCCTAGGTCCAGCAAACTGGCGGACCCATGGCGGTTGAGCCTGCGGACGTGGTGCGTCAGCAATTTGCCGGGAGTGCATCGGTCATTTAGTTTCCGACGGAAGCAATTTATACTTCATCGCGCGGCTGCATGAAGCGCGCCATGGTGGCAGCGAACTTCGGGTGATCCTCGGCGCCCAACTGGGCGACGAAGCACAGCAGTTGGTTCAGGAACGAGCTCAGTGGCTCCATCTGCAGGGTCATGCCGCCCTGCCACGACGGGGCGAGCAGGCGTGGCCGTTCCCAGCAGTAGGCCATGTAGGTCGCCACGCGTTTGCAGTGCGCGCAGTGGCCGCCTCGACCCACGGTCGACTGGATCTGCGAGCGCAGCTTTTTCATCTCCGCGAACGTGCACCGGAACGAGTAGTCCGGCTTGCGCTCCTGCAGCGGCTGCGTTGACGGAGACTGGTTGGCGGCGGTTGAACGGAAGTACACGTGCACAGTGGCATGGATGCCCTTGTGGCTGTCCGGCATGGCGAGGACGTCAGCGACGGGCTCGGGGCGCGAGTGGCTGCACGGGTCGTCGCCCATGACGGGCACCAACGGCTGGATCGACAGTGACTGCAGCATGTTGTCAAGTCTGTGATAATTCAAGAATGGAGCGCCGGTTGTCCCAGAAAAACGCGTTGATGGCATCAACTGCAACAGCGTGCGCCACGAGAACTGGCGGCGAGCCAAGATTCGCAGGAATCTGCACCGCGTTGTGCATAAAGCAAACCGCAAGAGCGTGCGTGCGACGCGCCAAGCCGCTTCAATCAAGAAACGACTGGCCGGGCCGCTTCAATCAAGAAACGACTGGCCGGGCCGCTTCAGAATCGCTCGACCGTCACATTGCGAGCGACACGTTGAGTCGCGGCGCGCCGGAAAGCTCCGGTAGGGCAGGATGTGGCCGCCACGGAGCCGCTCGATAGCCTATCTTTTGCAGCGTGGCCCCAAGGGGAAATTGGTAGGCAACTCGGCCGTGACCGGAAGCCTGGCGGCGCGGCGGTTGGCTGCCATCGCACTGGACAACACGGGGGCGGATAGACAAGGAGACTCTCCCGTCTCTGTCTCATTGCGGGCCATCATCTCTTGAAGCCCAAGCAGAGGGTTTGAAAGGCTTTGCGGACGACGGCGGAGGGAGCCACACAACGCCAGACTCCGACGCCGACGCCGAAGCTGCCTGTGCTAACTTAGCACTGCTAAGTGATAGATGAGCGCGCTGGAAGACCCTGCGACCGCTGGCGTAGGCAACAGCAACGGCAACTTGCAGCTGAAAGTGTGGCGGTCTCGGTTGGCGGTCTCCATTGCACTTCAGTTTCGGGCGCTGGCGCATCCCCTTTGTATGCCAATGCACTGGAACTCGGATTATCCGGCATTCCGGCACGGGAATATGACCAAATCCGTATGAATTTTAGAGGTGCACGGTGCAAGGTACAGAATGAATTACAGTGTGCGGATGTAGCTCTCGAAGGTTTTTGGTAGTTGTAGCCGACAAATGCACATGTCTTCCAGCGATACTGCGGCCTAACACCGCTATTTACGTGAACACGCCGCACACTTCTCAATGGGTAGAAAGCCCTCGTAGCACGCCTGAAACCAACTTGATGAACTCTTGCAAGTTGCATCGGTTAATGAATAAAGGTTAGATTATGGCTTACCGGTATGTGGAGCCTCCATCCTCCTCCATATGTCTGCAATGCGATCGCAAAGCACAATTCTGCAATTGGAAAGTTGATCGCGACAGGAAGAGGCCAGGGATTTAGTATATGATGGCAAGTCGGGAAGCACCAGTAACGAGGGATAAACCAGAGGTCCCCCGGCCATGCGTCCAATGTCCCCTGCAAGAAGACTGCTCTAAGTTATCGAGCAGCCTAGCCACCCGGTCGTACGTGCGCACCAATCTAACCCCGGACTTGGTCAACGGAACCACGAGCTTAAAGAGGAGTGCTCCCCCCCGTGAAGCCCGAGGGATCAAGAACCCGCGGTATCAAGTCCGTAATCAGTCTGTGGGTGAGACAGCGAGGAAGAGAGTAAGATTGAGTCGTGGTAGAAGATCGAGACCCCATTAAGACATATTAAGTGGTGATAAGTAGATCAATAGACAGTCTGCCCCTCTCTACAATTCCGCAATTGGCATTATTATTATTGATTTTGTGCTGAAATAATGGTGCCAATTTTCAAACTCAAATCGCATAAGTTTTCGACAGCTGTGAGGTTTGAACTCACGCGGGTTACCCCAATGGATTTCAAGTCCATCGCCTTAACCACTCGGCCAAGCTGTCGGTGTGTTGAAACGTGCAAAACAAATCAAAAACAAGGAAATACTCCTCTGAAAGAGCAGCCTGGTATATATCCTCAGGATATTGCGGCATACCAATATACCAGGTTGCTCTTTCAGAGGAGTTCATGACATGAACACATGAATGGGCAAAGCCGACGTCCACCGTTGTGGGATAGATCGCTAAGACTACCTGGAATATGGTTTGAATGAAAAATAGGCATACTACATGTATTGTGGCTTTCATCCTTTTTGGCAAATGGATAGCCCGAGATCCAATATATCGGACCCGATTTGCGAACACGGTCCGATTTAGGTAATAGGGCTGAGGTAAGCTAGCTATTTCTAGCCCGATATATCGCAAGAAGCTCCGAGTTGTGACGCTGGGCTCATAATTGCCGGTTTTCAACGGCATAAGTGACTGTCAGAAAAACATCTCCGAGAGCTTCAGGTCACTGGACCATTGGAGTAATACGAACATGGCCTGCTATCAAACAACCTAAAAGATCAATCTGTTGAGCAACAACGTTGTCATATCCATCACTGTCGTAGGTTTCTGGATTACAGTTGCTTCTAGACTCAGCATGTCTGCCTCGAAAATGTCCTCCTGGGTGGCAGACGACCTGACACGGCGTGTGCCACACAACATTTACACGTTCCACCGCTTCGACAAAAACTAACACACTGTGGACTCGGCAGTCCATCACGACAACACCTACTGCTTGCCTTCAAACGACTCGAAGAAACCGATTCAGACATATTCAACAGAATTGACTCAAACAATCAAATAAGTTTAACTTCACACCAAAAAACAAACCCTAAACTCAGCGCTGAAGTTTTGAAAAATAATCCAACTTGGATGTAAACGATCCAATATCGGATTCACCGCCTGTAGTTGCCAAGTTTTGGGCTGTATGTATCCGTCAGCGAACAGTTCCGGACCACGCACAGATCCGGACCACCCTTTCATACAAATTCCTATATAAAGCTATTTTTGCTCAATCGGAGTAGAAAGCTTTGTTTTCACGTGTATCGAGTGGTTAAAAGACTCGTCTCGTCATTGGCTCTCTCGTGGTTGTTTTAAGTTAAAACAACTACGAGAGATGTTTTAACTTAACCCTATTGCCGCCCAACCACGCAACTTGCAGTGTTCAGCAAAACCTGTTTTTTCTACTGGGTTGTAACCTGGCAAAATGAACTCGTTTGTACTAATTCACCTGCTTTTGGTATAGAAGGGATTGTATTTTTCAGCCAATCAAATACTTGGAATTGTGTCTAACTTCGGAAATATTTTAGCCTCAAGCGAAATATTTGAGCTGAGGATTCAGTTTTTACGAGTATACAGAATTATATATATATGCCCCAACACTCCCACCGATACAAGACCACATATATTTGCCCCAATCGGTGTATAAGCGTCGGAACCTTCACACTTAACTACGTTTCTTCCGCCACCATGGCAGACTCCACGGATGCACAGGACGCGGCTTTGGTTGGTTTGATCCGATCCTGCATTCAACAGCAACAAAATATCAAGTGGGACGACATTATGACGTGTGAAGTGCTGAAGCCCCAGTCTAGATGGGTTCCGGAGCAGTATCTCAGACATCGTCCGTCCAACCCCTCTAGAGTTGCTTCCCTACCGGTCATCTGCCAGTCTAGCGCTAGAGCATGTTCAAAATTCCGCGAGGCGCATCATATCACAGACCTCGTGTTACAATCCATAACACGTCAAGATGTTCGACAACCGTCGGGAAAAAGCCACTAAAATGCTGGTGAAATTGCTACCACGGGGATATCTAGTCTACTTGCGGCCCTCAATGTGTCTTCCGATGACATTTTTTGGTGATATCGGGTGCGGGATCGGCAATGTTCTGGTGCAAGTCGCGATCGAGTGCTTGTGTATTTCTCCAGCAGGTCTTGTGTATTTCTCCAGCAGTCACTGGTGTGGTGCTCGCACAAAACGTCTGCCCAAGTCATCGCGGCAGTTGTCAGCGCGTATTCTGCATTCTTTGGGACCTCAAGCGCTCGATACAAATACGAGTCAAATGGACAGCTACGCCACAAACATTTCACTTGTACATGCGCGCCGCGCTACCTTCATTATAGCGTATCCATAGAATAAAATGTTCTTTCAAATTCGTTCGAGGTGCTTGCAAGTGCACAACATGAATTGTATTTGAAGTCCTTGGTAAGATATCTCGGCATGCAGCCACATATAAACCGCCGAGGCCTCTGACGGTGCAAAGGGAGACACCACAACGCGTTCGGCGAAAACGGTTTTGTCCAGGTACGGCTTGGACGTCCGTCGAAGCCGGCCACTTGCGTTGAACAACCCCGCTGGGAAGTAATGGCAGTGGAACTTTTCCCAGCATGACCACTCAAACGTTTGACACACAAACGATTTTGTCGGTTGCGCAGTGTATGTCAAACTGCAGAGCGAGACCATATGAGTAGAGCACCAATTAGTCACCTCTGTCGAATATCTTCCTTCGAATCGGCAGATGACGCACCCTAGTTTGGCTCGTGACGACGGGAATTGCACTTGAGAGTGTCAAGGAATGCAACGCGACTTTGTCTCGACGCGATTCGAAACTTCCGTTGCAGGATGTACGCTCGATGATGGTGTCCTTAGCACGGCAAGATCGGGATCTGTTGGGTTCATTTGCATTGCACCAGCGTCGGAGAGTGTATTTTTCCAGGCACCCGATAGCAGCTCTCCAATCAACTCCACCATAAACGCTCTGTGCGGATCTCGCTGTGTCGAACACCCCCATTTTGCGTGTGATAAATGCGTTGCATCGCGCGAGGTCGATGAAAGCGAGCGCTAATTTTTTATGCCATTTGCGGAATGAATGACCATCCGCGATAGAGAATCGTGCCCTTAGCTGGTCGATTCTATCAACACCTTGCATTGCCTTGTTGTACTCGATGACACAGCTCGGTGCGGTAAATGGTCGTTTTTCATTTCCCACTAGTCAATGAACAGTATTTGTCGACGATGCATCGCAATTCGAAACAATGTTGACCACAGAACCATCCACCCACGACGCAGCAACAATTTGGTTCGCTTCACTAACAGCCTGCTTCATCATCCCCTAGGCAAGTTATCCTTCATCGAAATCGTCACGCAGCGAGGAAAATGTTTGCTGTTCTCACGAATTGTTCCACGTCCATACATGCCATACACGCGTAGCATCTCCAGGAGCTGACATGATGTGTAGTAGTTGTCAGTATTCACAATTCTGTTTGAGTGGCGAATTGGTCGTGTTACTTCCATGACGAATTTCCGCACCTCACCTGCCCGCTTAGTAGCTTGTTCGAGAGCGTGTGCTTCCGCACTAGTCACTACACCGTTAAGTCGCTCACTGATATTACTCGCACAATGCAAGCGAAAGTTAGCCATGAGCCATGACTCCGAGCAACAGCACATGTATATCTTGAAGTGGTACTTTCCAGTTGGTTTAGTGGCGTTGAAGACAATGAGGTGTCGAGCAAACCGCGACCTGCAAGCGATACGTACTCGTCCACAGCATCGTTCCTCCCAAGAGTAACAAACTTTGGCGCCCGGAGCTTCAACATGTTCATTAGGGGTCAAATGCGCGCGGCTGGATCTCTCGTGAGGTCTGCGATAGACTTTTTGTGGCGGAAGAAAATGTTTTGGCGATGAACTCGAAGGGGGCTTCAATGCCATTACGGGATCTAATCGGATGCTATCAGAGTCAAATATCGTGTCCTCGACTTGATCCCCCCTGTAGTTGGCATACTCACCCTTGTCAATGAGTGCCATGTAGAAAATAATCCCGAGAAACTTCATCATCTCGTCCAGGGACACACGAGGGCGTTTCTGAGCAGCAGCATACGCAGTCGTGTTCTCAGCAACCTTTCGCCAAAACGCTAGAGGAAGATATGCGAGAAAACTCGGTGAAGCAGAGTGGACGAAAATTGACTTGAACTCGGATTTTACTTGTGGTGCTGTTGACCCGTCCTCTTGCGTGTACAGATCATTCGGACCTGCAATAACACCTAGCGGTTGGAACTCCATACTTGCCACTTTCTCCACTTCTTCAACATCTTCAGGAACGCTTTCTTGACAATCATACTTGGCATCAACCTCATCCACTTGCTCAAAGTCATCCCATAAATCGTCGTCGACCGTTTCCTCGTGGTATAACCTGCATAGGACATCCCAAGTTTCATCTCTCAACTCGTTTCCATTCACGCGATTGAAGCTTGTAATCCCTTCGAGAACCTTGGCGCGAGGAATCTTGTGAATGTGCCGCTTCATTTGAAATTGAGTTGTGGTCCATCGAACCTATAGAGAACTTCGTCGCGGCTGGCGGATTGTTTTTTTGCCTTTACTCTTGTGTATACGAGTAACTATGCCTGTCAGATAGGCAGAGCCCACCGCTCGGTAATCTGCACGAGGCATCCACGCTTCGTGATCCGGCGTAAAGCAGACGTAGGCTCCAATGAGGTTGGTTGAGTCAGATGCTTCATGTTGCTGCCCTTCGCGATCTTCACCTTGGTCAACTTCTGATGCTGGGCTGTTTACTTGGTCTCCTGAACCTGTCTCGTGATGACCATGGCGGCGCCGAAACCTCTTCACAGTCTCAGGTTTCAAATTTTCTTCAGGCTCCCCCAAGTGTTTTCATCCGAGTCGTATCCGAGCCACTTCACAAAGAACAAGCCATCGTTTTCCTCGAGAATAGCTTCGACTTCGTCTTCATGGTGGCTATCCTCTTCGTCAGCAGTACGAGCTTCTTCCTTGTGCTCCTGGGAAGCCAACCGATCTGACACTCGTCGCGACGCTCGCGTTTGTCCAGCATCCGTCGCAGTACTTTGGGACCGACGACGTCGGGCACTTCCGCGCGATGCAGAAACGTCGCTGGCGGCAAATGCAGTGTCGAGTGTACGCTTCGTTCGGGTGTTTGTCATGGAGAAAAGAGAAGTGCGTGTTCATGAATGGCAGCCATTGCTGGTGATAGGCAACGGGGTAAACGTTTTAGTCTAACTATCCATAATGGCACATACGAATCCCGAGTAATTTGCCCCAGCAAACCTGCCAAAAACCACACGCAACAACGTGCACCAAATCAGCATTTTTCCGAATGTGCGCATGTATTATAGAAGCACCACCTAGCATAACTAACTTCGCGAATGAACCTTTACGTTGCCCACCGACCACAACTTCGCGTCGGCACAAACCCGTACAAATAGGCTCGCCACCTCGCCGCGTGCGCACACACAGACAGCACACACTTCGCACACTACACTAAGCGCCTGCCAAACTCATAACAAATAGATAGGACACAACACACACAATAGTTAGCACTCTTTGGCGTCGAACACGCCCTCGATCACAAAAACCTCTCACTGGGGATCGAACCCACACCGTCTCCATAAACGGCAGACGCGTTGACAGACTGGCCACCTCGCCGCGTGCGCACACGCCGCTCAGCGCCGCACACACAGACAGCACGCACTTCGCAGACTACACTAAACGCCTGCCAAAGTCGTAACAAGTGGATAGGATACAACACACACGATAGTTAGCACTCTTTGGCTTCGAACACGCCACGCATAACGTTACGCACCTCGACTGCTAACGTTACTGACTTGGGCTGGAGCTTGTGTTTCTGAGGCTTGTGGTTGTTTTGCTTCTGCAGCACGCATGTGGCGTGTGGCGGCACTGGTTTTCCAGAGGGGGATTCTCCAAATGGGGGTCGCTCGTAAAAATGACGACGACATGGGTAATTACGTGGCTTTTATCGCGAAATTTTGCCAAACTCTTCAGAGCTACCAAGGTGGCGAGTTAGAGTTTTGACCAATCAGATATCATGCGGAAGGTATTGTAAAACCAAGCAAATATGCATGTTTTACGTTTACTGTGGGGCACCAAAACCATGCAAATAGCACAGGTGGGGTGCGGGAGCCCGGGTTAAATCAAGCAAGTATGCATGTTTAACTATATTACTATCAAAATGGTCCATACAAAATTCAATTATAAATTAGCAGCAATAGGGTTAAAACAACTACGAGAGAGCCAATGACGAGACGAGTCGATTGCCACCACTCGCGTGCAATTTGGAGCAATACTCGCACCACCAGCTCACAAACAAAGCTCGTATCCTCGGCGATTCGCCGGGCAAAAGGTTGCGAATGCAAGACGACGAGTTACGACGCCTAGAGAATGCAGTTGAGACAGTGAAGTCGAAGCAACTCTCGTCAGGCAAAGCGGTCGCAACATTTGAGGCCATTCGCGGCAAGATCCTTCGTAGACTGTCTGGTGAGGTGACCCTGTCAGCTCGCAATGGTCCAGATCCGACGCTGATTGATGGAGAGATTGACGGTGTTCTGGTAGCAGTAATCGACCGTACGGCAAAGGCTCAGAAGCAGGTACGACAAGGATCAACAGGAAGACGAATCCACGGGCGCTCAAGAATATAGTCGTGGCAACGGACGAAAACTTTCTGCGCAAATGTTCTTCAATCGGCTTGCAACCCCCGTTATATATAGCGAACCTGTAGGTGGTCCGGAACTATTCGCAAAAATTAGTGATGTGATTGACACCCGAGTATCATGATGTTGCGCTGGTGTTGATGCAAAACAAAATATAGCAATAGATTAACCTAACGCCCTCTTTCTTATGGTGTATCGTGCATCTCATCGCGCCATTTCTTCGCAGAATCATAGCCACCTCAAAAGTGGCCCAGAACTGTTCGCTCACGGATAGGCACACAATAAAGAGATACAACGCGGCATTTGGGCAGCTCCGCTGCCCAATTGCCGCGTTGTCGTCTAGTTTGATCCATCGTCAACAACGCTAAATTACCATAATGCTGGCTTAAGAATGTCCTCCCAGCCTAAAGCGAGGCACCCTTGTATTAGAAACGGCCATGAATTGGCACGCTCTAATTGGCATTTAGAGTCTGCCAATTCATGGCCGTTTCTAATTTTGCGTGTCTAATCGTCAGATTAGATAAAAGGCCCCTGCACTCTAAACAGCAGGGTTTGATGAGCGACGACGGAAGGCTTTGAACCAAAGCTGTGGTGTAGCGCTCGCGCGGGCCATGCAAACTTTAATCGCTTGACGTGCTGTCGGTCATTTCCGATTGTGACGTGAAGTGCGCAGTACAACAACCTTTTGATCTACCCGCCACCATGCTGCCAACGATCTCCGACAAGCTGGGTTCAAAGCTCCAACTGCTGGTACCGGTCGCGATCACACCTTCGGTCATGTCCGTTCGCCGAAACGCGCTGCTGGAGCTCAAGAAAGTTGACACGGTTCAGGTTCGTTGCGCGGGCAATGGCAAGAAAGACTGGTTCGTCGTTGAAGTGTTTGCCGACTCAGCGATTTCGAACCCAGATGGCGAGGAAGAGCAAGACGAAGGGCGGCTACGGTTACCGACTACCCGGATCGAGCGGACGTTGCTCGGGTTTGTGGAGCTGCGCAACAGAGTGTACGAAATCGTCCACAATGCGCATCGTGCGGAACCCTGCGAGTTTTGCACAGGGTTCTTGGACCAGGTTGTGTTTGGAGCGAACCCCGACGGATTCTTAGTCGGCTTGTTTGGCGGTAAGCGGTTGGCGCGCAAGCTGGCCAAGTTTGTGGAGGAGGTGCTAACGCTTACTGTCCAGCACACCGGTATCGACACTCGAGACTGCTGCTCCGGACAGACCTCCGTTCCTCAACTTGTGCACACGTTCCTCTTCACTGCAGCAAGTGACGCCGCCTAGACACTGAGGCGACAACTCTATCCATATCAACAAGTCATGCTTAATAACAGTATGTCTGGCTCACGCTGATTCAGCGGCGCTGAATAATATATAGATTCACAACTTACACTTGCTTGTCGATGCATCATCGAAGTCGGTGCGAGTTTGCGTGTTTGGTTTCATCCGATGTATACACTGTATACATTCCCCCCAGTTATGCATGGGTAGTCAGAATCGTGTGAATCCGTACGTATTGCGACACTTCATTCGTGATGTTTAGACGTTGACGCGCGTGCCTACGCATTTGAAATCTCTTGGCGGCCACTCAAGGGAGCGTGGCAGAGTGGTCACCGTAATGTATCTCGACTGCGCCGTCAGTGGAATGTGCCAGGCACTTGCTACGTCTTTCAATCGGTGACAGTCCGTCATGCTACCGAACCTGTCCAACAAGTGCAAGCTGCAGCTGCTGATCCCCGTGTCCATTGAGCCCGCGTGGGTGTCGGCGCGGCGGCAGGCGTTATTGGAGCTTAAGACCATCGTGGACATTCGCGTGTCGAGTCGCACCGGCAAAGGAAGCAAAGCACTCTACATGGTCGAGGTTTTTCGCAACTCCGTGGACAACGACAGCCCGACGAGTGTGGACCTAGTGGCCAACGGCGGCCGACCGCTTAAGGCGGTGAGGACGGAAAAGACTCTGTGCAAGTTCGGGTTGCTGCGGGGTGACATCTACGACACTGCGTGGTCGGCCCACAACGACGCCCACTGCGAGTTCTGCGCCGAACTGGTCGAGCTGTACGTACTGGGTAGCGCCGACCCGGAAGCGTTGACGCTGCGGCTGCTGGGCGAGGAACGAGCTCTCCGCAAACTCACCAAGCTTCTCAACGGCCTGATCACGCTCACTGTGCGTAACTCGTCGGTCGACGGCCGCAATGTGTGCAGTGGACAAGCTCACATCCCACAGATGCTATACAACTTCCTGTTTGGTGTTGCACCAGAAGAAGCGCAAGCCCCATAGGACAAATTGCATATTGCGGCGACCCACTGCCGATAGAAAGGAAGGCTTCATGTAAAGGAAATAGAAGCGCGTGATATGTATCGATTCGAACTACGTGCGAACACTTCCAATGCGCGATCACTATGAACTTTCCGGAACGGCAGCATCGAAAGCCGATCCACAAGCCTTGGAAGGACGGCTTTTTGTCCCGCACCGCAAGAAAACTCGCAATGGACCAGCGTTGCAACCTTCAAGCAAGCAGGATGCCCCGCCTCAGCGATAATGCTATGTACAAC
This sequence comes from Phytophthora quercina, assembly GCA_014706105.1. Lineage (NCBI taxonomy): Eukaryota > Oomycota > Peronosporomycetes > Peronosporales > Peronosporaceae > Phytophthora > Phytophthora quercina. The sequence goes on along the minus strand of JACBOW010000003.1, from coordinate 2,405,512 downwards.
CAAGCAACACCGCATCGTTCGCGCCGACCAACAAAGAGCTCTATCTGCTATCACGACTGCACGGAGTGAGTCCAAGCAACAACCATAAAAAACCAATGCATTAGCGATCCCGCTACGTAATTGTCATTTTCTCTCGCATTTAGATGATACCCAGTGACTGCTTGTACTCACGTGTAAGGAATTCCTGCAACAACTTCCCCACTTGTTCCCGTACTTGGCAGTTCCTATCCACATCAACCATCTCTTGTGTAATACTCCCGCTAGTCGTGCCTTCACCGGTACTGGCCGTAAGTGTCAGTAGATCGTTCACAAACGTCGTGAGTAGTGCGAATCGCTGTTCCTTGTTACCAAACATCCTTTTCACCGTCCAATGCTGATGTTGGGGATTGAGTATCACATGTAGCAGGTCCTGGCAGTCGGCGCACGTCTTCACATGCGCTCCGTTGGCTTTCACTAGCGCCGCGATGCTGTCACGCAGCTCCCGGAACTCAGAGAACGGATGTTCCACCGAATAGTCCGGTTCGCGCTCGGCCATCATGAACGCGCGCATCCCCTCGGGTGACAGTTTGGAGGCCGGTGAAACCTTGTACACGCACTCGGAGAGACGGCGCTGTGTCTCATTGCGGTGGAGGAAGACGCCAGCCACGTAGACACGACGGCCATCGCGACGGAGCTTCTTGGCTACACGAACGCACTCGAAACGCTGCAGCGGGACGAAGAAGCCGCTGCAACTGCGGGTCTTTGGGGACGACGTGGATGGCGAGGATGTAGCGGCGTGGAGCGTCACGACGGCGGCTTGGGACGGCGTCAAAACCCGCGGCGAGGTTGCGGAGGTCGCAGGTGACGGCATGATCAATGGAGTAATGCGATGCGAAATGTCCAATGAACGTGGGTGCATGCGATGGTACGCGATCAATTGGCATGGTCCCGTCCCATCAACGGGAATCTGGTGGTGACAGATTAATTTGCGAGAGTCCCCCATTATGGGTGGCCAACCGAGGAGGTGACGGTCGGCTTATACTTGTCGGGTCGTACAAGCAATGAGTTACCGTGTAGGTGGAGACAGCAGTAGCACACAAGGGTGCTCCTAGTTGTATGGGATTCATTTTGGCCCCATTATGACGCCCAACAAGCGTTCCTCCACAGCAACGGTTAGCAAACCGCGCCGAGTTTACCAGTGGGGAGGCTAACAAACGTTGGTATCCTTGAGCAGTTTCCCGGCTGCGTGGGAGAACCGGTGGGGCTTCAGCAGTGCGAATGCTAGTTTCTCACGAAACAGCAAGCAAGTTCCCACACAACGTTGGGACAAGTTAGCTGGACCACAATGGTAGGCGAAGTGGCTTGTAAACGCTCTCCATCCCGCTCGCTGGAGCGAAGCAGCTCTTGAAAATTGTCCCCAGAATGTCTAGCTCTCTCTCGCGAGTTGCACCAGTAAACCTCAGCAAGATAAAGCTGTCACGCTGTGCCATCACTCAGTCAAAATGGCTACGTCGGGCTCCGTGCAGCTTCACGGCAGCAAGCCGACTGACTCACTCGCGCTGTCCGCAGCCTGGTCTCGCCAAGCAAAATGTGCGGTGCTCGCGAGGCATTCGGTCTCCGATGATGGCGGAATGTTGCCGCGCGCAAGCTGTTTGCGCCCACAGCGGAGAGCAATCGGATCTATGTTTGCGCGTCCAACTTCAGTTTACGCCCCAACTTCAATATGACTTGCACTGCTTGTTCTGGCAAATGGCGGCAATCAGTAGGCAAATCGCCATCGCAAAATCCATGCCGTGTTCCGAGGCATTGCCTGCTTTGGCTCGGGTGTGGTGTCGCTCGGTGTCTGCGGCGCCACGTTCCAGGCGTACCGTAGCCACCGTCGCCCCAATGACAAATTAGCCCACCACGACGCCTCGACCGGCACCACCACGCGATGCTGAAATGGCTTCACCCGCGGCGGCGTGGCCGCACCGGAAAGCAGATCTGGCCCCAAGATGATATCGGCAGCATTATCTTGCGGTGGATGGCGGCACTGTCCGCAGGCGGCGGTGGAAATTCACCAAAGGTAACTTGCGTTGCGACCCAGAGTGTTGGTCGCACGCCGGCTTTTCCGACCCATGATGACCGCAAACTGGATGACCGCAAACTGGATGACCGCAAACAACCGTCCGTAGAGATGGCGGCATGGTGCCATGGCCGCGATCACAGGCTGGGAAAGCTGGCCGCTGAGCAAAGCCGTATGGATGGCGAAGATGAAGGTGTCAAGGCAGCAAAACTCGCGCTTTAGAGCGAGGCAAAGCAGCTTACCAAGGCAGGCAGATTGCGTCCGACCGGCGTAAGACTTGCCCTACCCGCAGATTACGACACACCTGCAGGCGTCATCCAACTGTATTTTGTCCAATTGTATCACGATGGTTATCATTCGCGTCTATCCATTGGCTAAAACGACGTCGGACTGGGAGAGACACGCAGCGCCTCTGCTGGCGCAGCCTTGCGGCTGAATCGCACACACTTCCAAATTCACCGGCTGTCACCCACACCGCATTTTCCGATCCATATTACGAACCATGCCGCAGCCCGCCATCACCATAGCCACCACCTCGGCTGAGCATGCTCCGTTGCAGCTAAACCTGATCCCACGCTTGGCACGCAAGGAGTCGCAGCGCGAGATGCCCGCGGAGATCAAGGCGCCGCCACTCACGCCTGTGCTCGTGGAGCCTCTGCGCTGGTCAGCAGCGTCTTTCTCGCTGTCGTTCTTAAGCAACATCGACCGCCTGGAGATCAACGAGACTGTGGAGCGTAACGGCGTGACGTATTACGTTGTGGAGGTGTTCCAGTTCCACTACAACTCGCGCCTGCCCACGAACGTCAACAACCCGCGCATGGCTGTCACGCGTCTGTCGGACGCCAGTGAGACGCGTGAGCCCGACTTCCGCGTGGAGCGACGCTACTCAGACTTCGCCAAGCTGCGACACCAGATCAAGCTCTGGACCTGCCCCAACGCGCAGTTCACGTGTCAGTATTGCTACGAGTACGGCCGCTACATGCGCTTCAAGCTGCGTCAGCCGCGTCTGCTAACGTCTCTCACCACCACAAACGTCGAGAAGCGCAAAAATATGCTACAGGAGTTCATGACCGACTTCGTTGACCTTGCACAGACCCCGTCGAAGAACACGGTGCACCGATGTGAGGCCCACCAGCACGTACCGGCCCTTTTAGAGAGCTTCCTTCGGGATTAAAGCCAAAAGGAGTCGTTTACGCCCTTTGCATAGTTTAGCTAGTAACACATAATTTATCTCCAAATAATACAAACCTTTTTGATCCAATCAAATTGCTTCATTTTTCATATTAGTTTACCATGGATGAGGACGAATTCGAGCTTATCTGCTCGCTCGACGCGTTCCCCGATGCCGACGTCGCGCCGCTCTCCGTATCGGAAGAAACGTTCTGGGTGATTAAGCGTCAAGTGCTGCACCGTCAGTTCCGCTCAGAACTGCGTCTGCATCGACAGGAGAAGACTATGAAGAAATATTTGACGCGCATTGGCACAGGCGAGACCATGTGTGAGGTCGCCAGGTCAGTGGCCTTCCCCGCTTGCATGTTAGTGCGTCTTTTACTAGACGCTAAGTATGGTTGGAGTAAGACCACGATCTCCAACTTCTTCAAAGAAGCCATGAAGGACGAGAGTGAACTGGAGACAGAGACGCTTAACCGCAGAGGTCTTTCGGAGGAAGAGCACATGAGATTAATGAGAGAGGTGGGTAGTTATAGCTGGTAGAAGGTCAATGCAGAATACTTTTATTGTGTGTGTATTGGTGCTGCTGCTGTAGCTCCAGGAGTGCATTGACGTCGACGTGATCGGCTCACCGCTGGCGGACCGCATCCGCCACAATATGGGCGTCGAGTACGAGTATCTGCTGCTGGAGACGCTGCGCAACCAGCAGTTGGTGTTTGAGAGCGAGGATATGCTTCGAGAGAAGGGGTTGTCTAAGACCCCCGATGTGCGGCTGCTTCTGCCGATCGGGGTGAAGAATCCGAAAAGCGGACAACTGCATGTGGTCAATTGGATCGACAGCAAGGCCATGTTCGGAGATCGACACACACATGAGACGGAGAATGCGAGTCAGGTGAATGAATGGTGCTGGCTTGTGGGTGTTTAGTTCTGGTATCTCAGATTGGGTTGTGCGTTGCTGTAGTTGCAAGGATATGTAAATCGCTACGGACCCGGAATGGTTATTTACTGGTTCGGCCACGTTGCGCAGCTCAGCACCGACAGCGATATCCTCATTGCAGACTCGTTTCCGCAAGAAATATCACTTCCAGGAGCTTTTGCCCCACTTGCATCTGTCACGAAGTTGCGAGAGGGTGCAGAAGTGAAGTTGCAACCCGCGAAGATACAAACGGACTTCGACGACGATTGGATTCCCTTAACCATGTGTGAGCTGTAAGAAATGTTCAAGGCAATGATAAAATGCGTTGAGTCATAATACCTGTAATTTAGTGGAATAGTTAATGGATCGAAGTGTACGGGCTACTTGCACACTCGCTCCTCCTAATGTGCTTGTGTTGCAAGCGTCTAGCAGTCCCTTGCGCTGTTGAGCAAGAACGCTTCCAACATCGCTGGCACGAGCTTCTGCGCATCACATTTGCGCTTACCAAGCGTTGGTGCCCGACGCTGGCCCATTTCAACAAAGTCGTTGATAAATGTCGTGAGAATCCGCTTGCGCTTGTCCGTGCCAGAGGTGAGCTTGACAATGCCGCGCGGCTGGCTGAACTTGTAGCGGATGTAGACGAGGAAATCCATGCAGTACTGACACGTGCACTGCGGCATGTGGCTCACAGACTTGAGCACGTTCTCGCGCAGCTCCTCGAACTCAGCGAAACACCGCTCCACTTTGAATGTCGGGTGCGATGCGTGGTGGCGCGGAGATGATACATCCGTCGGGTTGCTAGTGGGCAGCCGCGACATGGGTAGACTCAGATACACCTCGAGCGTGTAGCGCACGGTCTTGTCCTCGTCCGCGCGGGTGTCATTGATCTCGACGCGGTCAACGCTGTTGAGGAAGCCCACGGACACGCTCGTGTTCCAGCGGCGGTGAGCCTCCAAATCCAACTGCAAGCTGTGCTGCAGGCCATGAAGCCGCGGCACCGTGGGCAGCTCCACGTCCTCGTCGGTCTTGGTAGCCGCCACGATGGCACAGTCATAAGGCATGAGCTTCTGCAGCTGTTGCTGATGCGGACGCTCGTGGTCGGCCACGTACGTCGTCGTTGCGGTCATGATGTTAGTTGTCATCGTTCGAAGGAAATTAGGAAGTGATAGCAGCAATGATGGCAGCGGCGGTGGCGGGATTCTCGGTGACATGCGCAATGTATGCGACCATTGCCCGCCACCCACGCAATTGGCGACTTCAGCGTTGCTTGCTCAAAATGGTGCGAAGAATGGGCGCAATTCAATGCAAAACTGAAGAAATGAGACAGGATCCTGATGACACAATCAATAGACCTACCCGCGTGACGTTGATTGGTTGTCGAGTGCGACCAAGCAGAACGGACCAACACTCTGGCATCCAACGACCGTCTCTTTCCTTTTTATCGCGTCAAACGGGCTTGGAAAACCCCATGCGAAAGGCGAATCTTCAGCGGGCATCAATGAGGTGTGGACAACTGCGCAGGCATATGTGCAGTGTGACTGGTCTGCAGCTCTTGACCACGTTGGCACTGCCAAATGGCAGGCGGTGGTGTGGTGATTGTCGTGAGAATCTGAAAGATGCTGCTGGTTGGCGTGCGCGGCTCTTCGACTTATGCGTGACTGGTGAAACGGCGCGGACAACCGCCGGCTGATTCAATCGCTGACAGGCAACATTGTCAGTAAGCATTGCGCTGCTCCAAGACAACGCTCATGCAGTGAAGCTGAACAAGCACAAAGGGCTTGTGACTCGGTGGATCATAACATTGTTGAACGTGATGTCTGGTGGTAAAGCATATCCTTGTGTAGTAGTGACCATCTGGTGTATTAGATGTTGCGCTGTGGGTGATTTTCTTCTCGTGATGAAGAACTTTTCACTTTACGAGACTAAAGATAAGAGGGTTTGCTCTCCACACCAATGCCCTTGTCAACAGCAGACAGCTCATTAGGCTTCAGTAATGGTGGCTCAGGGGAGAAGAAAAGAAGGTGATTGAAGTAAACTTAAACAGGGCCGAAGTTCACAGACAACAACACCAGTATCCGCATCGCGTAAGCGGAGATTCTTGTTTGCCATTGACCGCGTTTGTTTTGAATGCCCACCGTTGGTTGCACTCTGAAAGTGCATCGTTCACCGCGAACAGAGGACACCCCCGAGTTTACCGACGATCGTCGTGAACATACCATCATCTCACGCGGTTTGAGCGCTGGCGTTGTACGGGGTGCTATCGGGGGTACACCCTAGCAAAGCGCAGAACTGCATCCTTTCGAGATCTCCACCACAAACCAAGAATTGAAGCTCTCTGTCTTTCCATTGCGATGGCATGAAAAGATGTGATGTATATCCAGGCCCTCAACGTTAGACAAGCCTTGCCCGGCTCACATGAGCAAATTGCACGTTATGGTAAGTGAACATCGGCACGAAAATGATACTTCGGATCTTCTGGAGGCGCCATGTAGAGGTCTTCAACCAGCTTCTCCAAGCTCATTCATTATTCAAAAGTCACAATGAAGGATGAATCTCTTTTCCAAGTGGGTGAGACGGTCGAGTTCTGGCGCGTGCTTGTGCATTTAAGTTTCTTGGCTTCCTGCCTAGTGCTCTTCGAAAAAGTGCTTCATGGACTGGAGCACAAATTCCCACCTTCTGACAAGTACCAGCACATGCTTAAGAAAGTCTATCGAGAGCTTATGATTCTAGAAATGATCAGCCTCAGTCTCAAGATTCTTCAAGAAATTCCTGGGTTTATCAGCGAAAGCAAAGCGATGCTTGCGTTCGAGTTGGCCGACTTGGCTATCTTATTGCTGGCACTCGCACTGATCTTGCAGTCCACTACGGTTTTCCTACTACTGCGTAACTAGAATGCCCGAGCTGAGCGCGCCGAGTTGATCACGACACAAGATCTAGTGAACTCAGTTAACGACTCGAAAAGCTCTGAAGATGCTGGACCCTCCTTCTTCCGAACCTTGTTTTGCTGTGGCAGATCAACAAAACAGAGATCAATCGACAAAGAGCTCGTCAAGCTGCGGTTGCTGCGCCGTTTGTTTCTTCGGCGCTTTGGACTGCCACAACTATTCCCATTCTCTAAGTATTTGAGTCGCGCTCAAGCGAACGAAATCTCGCACATGATTGAAGTGGAGCCGTCGATGTGGGTCGTGCTTCTTGCTGTAGCATGGACGATATGTGGTGTACTGAAGCTTTTTGAAGAGTTAGACACCGCAATGCCAGAACGTCAAGACCTTGTCGAAGCTTTTTTCATGATTGCGTGGATTCTGCTGCTTCTCCACATCATGGTGCTTTTGTATCTGCGTCCTTGCGTTCACTTTCTACTACGAGCTGCATCTTTCAGTGACGATAAAAGCACACTCAGTTCAAACTTAAGAACCATTGCCGAAGAAGAGTCGAAAGCTTGGCAACATGAGGAGGTGGATAAAGCACTGGAAGTCATGAACAGCATTCAGGAGCACCACGAGGAGTTCGAGGACCAATTTGCTCAAGATCGAAGCAAACAACGCACAACATTCCAGTTAATCTCGAGTTTGTTCGGTTGCGAAATGGATATAGGACCGGAATATCCCAATGGTATCGTCGCTGGTTCTCCTCGCATCGATATTCGTTTCTTCTCGCACAAACTTTGGCACGTCCTCATCACGCTGTTCGTTCAATGCGTGTTGTACGACCTGGATCAAATCTACGAAACCTTCGGGACATTACCTGCGGTTTTGGTGCCGCTCCAACGCCATATTTTCTACGACTTTGTTGTTATCCGTAACATCCTCCGAATTGATTCGCACACACTCAGCGACGTGGTGGAGAATTTCAGTGAAGTTGTTCGACTACGGTCGGAATTTGGAACTACACTGCACCAACACCTGACGCAACACGAACTCTCCATCACCGATTTACAAGTAGATCTGAAGACACGAGATGCAGCAGGATCTGGAGTTATTGATGTGGAAGACTTACGATATGTACTTGCCAAGTTTGGATTTACATTGACACGATTTCAGTTTAACAGTGTCGTCCTGCTGTTCGAGTTAGAAGGCACGACGGTCGCGTACGTTCAGATAGTTCGCCTGGCGCTGATGGCTCAAAACGAAGAGCTCAGCGAGAAGACTTCTGCTTGTCACCAGCAACAACACCCGTTGCTGCGGCCAAGTGTGCGAGTTCATGACAATATCGGGCAACACAACGTGCTTTCTGAGCTAGGCTAGAAGTTATTCGATGTTGCACCCAGCGAGATCCTCAGCTTGATCTACTATAACATCATGTTGAAGTCATCTTTTTGATTTCCAGAACATGTAGTAATCCTGCAGGACACACGTTGATGTTTTGCGAGATTACTTCTCCTCTCGGCTTGATTATGGTACACTACACTGTACGGAGCTCTTTCGAGGCTGCACTGCACTGTATCGATCGGTTCGTTGAGGCAAAGCACAAAACTGCATCATGTTGCAACGAGTCCTTTCTTCCTTGTCGCAGTGACGCCACAAACGGAAGCTGCAGCCTTTACGGCTGTCCATTGCGATTCCATGAATTTGACGCCCAGGACACGCGTTGCCATCGTCAAGTGCAGTACATGTAGCTTGGTTTACTGTACCCGTCTCATAAGGAGTGAAGAAAGTATCAACAGCTCCAAAAGCTTGACGCGGCACAGCCCGGCTCACTCGCACCAAACACGACACCTCGGTACAGTACGACATATGGGGAAGAGAGGCAAAGCTTAGGATGGTGCCTAGCTAATCCGTAAAGCCTGGAAGTTCTACCAGGGTATCCACCCCTTGAAAAGCTGTATAGTTCACTTTGCAATTGTCAAGATGGCAGGCGGATCGCTCTTCCAGGTGGGTGAAGCCGTCGAGTTTTGGCGAGTGTTAGTGTACTTGAGTATCCTGGCACTCAGCCTCGTGTTCCTTGAAAAAGCACTACACCACATGGAACACAAATTCCCCCGTTCCGACAAATACCAACACATGCTCAAGAAAGTTTATCGAGAACTGATGGTGCTTGGATTAATCAGTCTCGGACTCAAGATCCTCAAGGAGAATCCAGACATCGACAGTGAAAGCAAAACGATGCTCGCCTTCCAAGTTGCCGACTTGACCATTTTCTTCTTAGCACTTGCACTCATTTTGCAGTCTACTGCCGTGTTCCTACTTCTCCGAAACCAAAATGACCGGGCAGAACGCTCTGAATTAATGAGGACCCAAGATCTCGTTCATGTGGTGGAGAAAGAGGATTCCAAGGACTCAACTCCTTCATTCACTCAGACTTTAATCTGCTGTGGTCGAGCAGCAAAGAAGAAAACTTACACTAAGAAACTCGTTGAGTTGCGTCTCCTTCGACGTTTATTTCTTCGTCGCTTCGGATTCCCTCAACTTTTCCCGTTCTCCAAGTACTTGAGTCAAGCTCAAGCTAACCAAATCTCCCACATGATTGAAGTGGAGCCATCCATGTGGGTCGTACTTCTTGCTGTGGCGTGGGGAATCTGTGGCTTGCTAAATCTCCTTGAAGCTCTCGATACGGATATGCCCGAACGTCAAGAATTGGTGGAGGCTTTCATGATCGTTTCGTGGATATTGCTGCTACTTCACCTCATGGTGTTTCTCTTCTTCCGTTCTTGTGTGCAATATATCCTTCGTGTTGCGGCTTTCAGTGAGGATAAAACGATTCTCACTGAAAACTTGAACGCAATAGCCGACGAAGAAGCTAAAGCTTGGCAGAATGATGAAGCTGACAAGGCGTTGGAGATCATGAGCAGTATTCAAGAACAACACGAAGAATTCGAGTATCAACGGGTTCAACGTCAACGTAAACTTCTCAATCAAGACACTGGACGTATTGGAGCTTTCTTCCATCGTACAGCAACGACGGTCGGTCTTACCAGTACGATCTCGGAGAAAGTGAAGGCTACTGAGAGCATCAATGGCGTCGTCCCGGGATCTCCGACTATCGACATCCGTTTCTTCTCATACAAGGCGTGGCACGTTTCCGTCATCCTCCTTCTTGTTCTCAACGGATTCTTCATCACGCTGTTCGTACAGTGTGCAGTGTACGATCTGGATGAGATCTATAAAGACTTTGGTGCTCTAGCGACGGTGTTGGTTCCACTCCCACTTGCATTGAACGCATTGTTCTTCCAACGCCACATCTTTTACGACTTCGTGATCGTCAGCAGCACGCTTCGTATCGACTCGCATACTCTCAGTAACGTGGTGGAGAACTTCAGTGAAATTGTACGACTACGATCCGAGTTCGCGACTTCACTGCATCAACACTTGATACAACAAGAACTCACAATTGAAGACCTTCAGGCAGAATTGAAGGCACAAGACTCAACTGGTACCGGATGCATCGAAGTGGATGACTTACGATCCGTCCTTGCAAGGTTCGGCTTTCGTTTGCCGCGGTACCGCTTCAACAGTGTTGTCAAGCTACTGTTTGAGCTTGAAGGCACTACCGTCGCGTACACTCAAGTGGTTCGTCTAGTAGTGATGGCTCAGAACGAAAACCTCGTTGAAAACGCCTCAGTCACTCAACATCCGTTGCTGCGACCAAGTGTGATGATGCACGACAACGAGGGGCAACTCAGTGTGCTCTCTCAGTCAAACTACAACTTGTACGCATCAACACGTCAGCTGCCGCTACTTGCCCAGTCGAATGTGGGAGCAGAACCCAGCGCAGACGACTTTGTGAATGTACCGGTAAACAGCTTTGTGCTGCCGCCGATTTCACAGCGTGGCGTTAATCCCAATACTGGAACTACGCAACAGTCTGCCATGGTACGACCCAGTGTCAGCTCCCATGCACTACATGACATGTTTAACCTGCAACGGCTGTCGGACTCCCAAGCACGCCCAAATGTCAGGCGTCTATAGCTCAACAAATGCTATGAACTTTCAAGTCTTACTTTATGCGTCGTAGGTAACCTTAATCAAATTCAAGACTTGCTATATGGTAAAAACTTTTATTGATAAGCTTATTAACAAAGGGTTTGCTATTAAAAAAAATAGCAACAGTCTTTTCATGAAACTTACTTTGGAGTACACTGTAAAGGCGCCACAAAGTGCAGCAATATCAGGATATTTATCCTTTAGATTCGTCTTGCAGTTAACGAGTCTTGCGGTGGTGCTGTCACTAGTTGAAGTCATGTGCGCACTTATGCGAACTGAGCGCAACCACCTCCCTACTTACGTTGAAGACTCTTCTTGCTACACAGCGTGGTGAAGCGTAGTGACGAGTGAATTTTCTTGTCCAACAAACGATGGCTTAACATTTGACGACCACAAGACACGAAAGAACGTCTCTTCCCCTGAATTGTACATGTATTCTCGCTGTCCGCAACAGGGCGACAATTGCTTGCGTTGTGTAAAAGCATCATCCGTTGGTTCGCACCATCAACTTGTTGTCTCTACCCAAATCATAATCTTTCGAAGGTCCGCCCGCGCAAGCATCCGATGCACTCGACTCTGACGTGTTCATGTTTGTGCTTTAATACGGAGTCTTCTGGTGGCTACAGTACTTCAGCCGATTCGGTGGAGCAAAGCCTGGCAATTCTTTCATTTCGTGATGAGTCCAAGCTCGACACCACAAATTGAAGTTTGAAGAGGTTGTAGTCTATCCGTGGCGATGCCATGAAAAATGATATTGTTGTCGAGATCGTTGTCCCCGCAATGCTCAACTTTAGGATCTTGCGGAGGCGTTAGGGAAACAAGGCAAAGCTCGAGATGTGCCTTCGTTACTCCGTAAACCCTGGACATCCAGGGTTTGTAACGTTTGGCAGTCTGGAAGTAAAGTCCCTACTAAAGGTGTTCGTCGGCGATCTGTTCAAGTTACGTATTGCAATGTGAGCCCCTCGAAAGGCTATGGTGGACTGGAGCTCACTTTACAATTGTCGAGATGGCAGGCGGGTCACTCTTCCAGGTCGGCGAGGACGTCGAGTTCTGGCGAGTACTTATCCACTTGAGTATCCTGGCTTTCTGCCTCGTACTCATTGAAGGAGCTTTACACAAACTGGAACACAAGTTTCCTCCTTCCGAGAAGTACCAGCACATGCTCAAGAAGGCTTATCGAGAACTCATGGTACTAGGTTTGATCAGTCTCGGCCTCAAGATCCTCAAAGAAATCCCCGACATCGACAGCTACAGCAAAACGATGCTGGCGTTCCAAGTGGCCGATCTGACCATCTTTCTATTGGCACTTGCACTCATTGTGCAGTCGACAGGAGTGTTCCTGTTACTACGCAACCAGAATGACCGAGCTGAACGTGCCGAGCTGATCACAACACAAGACGTGGTCAATTCGGTTAATGGGTCAAAAGACTCGGACAATGCTGCGCCTTCCTTCTTCCAGACGCTCTTCCGTTGTGGCAGATCGGCCAAGAAGAGAGCTAACGATAGAGAACTCGTCGAGTTAAGACTACTACGACGTTTGTTCCTTCACCGCTTTGGACTTCCTCAGCTCTTCCCATACTCCAAGTACATCAGCCGAGCGCAAGCTAACCAGATCGCGCACATGATTGAAGTGGAGCCGGCGATGTGGATCGTGCTGCTTATTGTGGCGTGGGCAATATGTGGACTACTGGAAGTTCTCAAGACACTCGATACCGACATGCCAGAGAGCCACGAGCTGGTGGAGGCTTTCATGATGTTCGCGTGGGTTCTGCTACTGCTCCACGTCTTGGTGTGTTTGTACTTCCGTTCATGTGTCCATCATCTTCTCCATTCTGCAGCATTCAGCAATGACAAAGCCACACTCGTTGCCAACTTGGGTGCCGTTGCCGATGAAGAAGCTGAAGCCTGGAAGAACGAGGAGGCAGACAAAGCTCTCGAAGTCATGGGTTGCATCCAAGAACATCACGAAGAACTCGAGTTGCAACGTCAACGCAACAAAAAAGCTGGAGTCAAACATGTTGAGAACAATGACAAACGCCGTGAGAGTTTCAGTGGTGTCATGCCGGGATCTCCAACCATCGAGATCCGATTCTTCTCACACAAAGGTTGGCATATCGGCGTTATGCTCTTGTTGATTCTCAACGGATTCCTCATCACACTCTTCGTACAATGTGCATTCTACGATATGGACGATATCTACGAAGACTTCGGTACTCTCCCGACGGTCATGGTGCCGCTTCCTCTGGTGATCAACTCAGTCATCCTACAGCGTCACATCTTCTACGACTTTGTCATCGTCAGCCACACACTACAGATTGACTCTCACACTCTTAGTGACGTCGTGGAGAACTTCAGTGAAGTCGTACGACTCCGATCCGAGTTCGCCACCACGCTACTCAACCACATCACGCAGCAGGAGCTTGCTATCTCGGATCTTCAGGCTGAATTGAAGGCTCGGGACCGAACCAGCTCTGCGTTCATCGAAGTGGACGATCTTCGCGAGGTGTTGTCCAAGTTCGGCTTTCGTCTCACGCGCTTCCGTTTCAACAGTGTCGTCAAGCTGCTGTTCGAGCTCGAAGGCACGAGCGTCGCGTACGGGCACGTGGTGCGTCTGGTGCGCATGGCCCAGAACGAGAATCTGTTCGAGACAATGTCTGTCCGACAGCAGCAGCCACACCCACTACTGCGTCCAAGTGTCATGATGTACGATGACTTGGGCCAGTCCAGCATGCGCTCGCAGTCCAACTACAACATCTTCAACTCGACGCGACAGCTTCCGGTGATGGCAGTACCCAGTATGGACGAACTCAGTCCGTCCGACTTCGTGAGTGTCGCTATGAGTAGCAACATTCTGCCGCAGTTCTCGCATCGTGGGGCTAATGCTAATCCTTATCAGAACATGCCACGCCCCAGTGTCAGCTCACAGGCATTGCACGATATGTTCAATCTGCAAAGACTTCCAGACTCCCACATGCATCCAGGCGTCATGAGACTGTAAGTTTCTCCCCACCATTTCGTCGTCGTAAACCAAACTCGAGCGATCGTAGCTCTTATATGTGAAAGAAGTTAGGCCAACTAAGTAAGTTATATCAAAATCTCTTGTTTCGTCTTGCACAAGTTGCCTTTCGGTGTTCGACATGTTGTATACGGTATACACATAGTGTACAGTCACATACCTCAGGGTTTGTGACGTATCGAAATCTAGAATATATGTTTTCTCAAAAGTCAACGTGTCTCCGAAATCGCGCCAATTTCCAATAATTATTTCCCATTATAAGTTTATAGGAAGTGCCAAAAACAAGGTGTGAGGCACAAAGTCTACAATAGACCCCCTCCCAAACAATGCTGCTACGTGTACTTGTGTTCTTGTCGTTGTTGCTCTCGTCCGTGGGTGGACAACCCGCAGGTTCTCGACTGGACCCTGCAACAGATGACGTATACGATGTAGTGAGTCGCATCGACGTGGACAACTCCGTGGTAGCTGTCGTACGCCGCAATGGGGTTCTCCATCTCCTCTACGATGAAACCATCATTGGGGCTGAATTCGACGACCCTTATCTACGTAAACAAACGGCGTTCCCAGGCTTCACCATTATGCAGTGTGCCGTCTATTTGGAAAATAAACCTACTAAAGCACTTCAGATCGGATTGGGTATTGGCACAGTACCCAGTTTTCTACGAGAAATGGATATTCCGACGGATGTGGTGGAAATCAGTGAAGCAGTGGTGACCCAAGCAGCGGACTATTTCCAGTATGAATGGTGCCCCCGACCAAAAGATGAAGATGATGAGAAATGCAACGAGGGACGAACGTTCGTCATGGATGGATTGAAATTCTTGGCTAGTAAACCGAAAGATTTAGGGGTGCAGACTGAGGAAAACCCTTATGATCTTTTTATTGTGGACGTGTATACGGGTTGGAACCCCTTTGCATTCTTTGTCCGTGAAGAAATGCTGCATATTCGTGAGAACTGGTTGACGACGGATGGTATTCTGATCATGAATTTTGTCGGATATATGCACGGACCACGTGCAGCAGCACCCAAGTCGATTTATCGTACGTTGCAAAGTGTGTTTAAATATGTCAAGTGCTTTCGTGAGATGGAGGAGTCGGATGAACTTGATGCGGCCAATATTGTGTTCTACGCTTCGGACAAGCCATTCGACTTTAATCTTCCGTCTACGGGCATGTACAAGAACCCTCCAGCACACACTTTCTTCAGCGTAAGCACAGATTCGTGCAGATTCTTTTTCTAGGTATGAACTGACGGACTATTATTTTGATTTTATTTGTTTAGGTGGTCAAGAATTTCCCCGACTGGGAGGTACAGTCTTGCTTGCAATGTAGTATTGATTTGATAGCGACTGACTGAGTGTGTTTTCTTAGATCTTCACGGAGCTGAAGGATGATGTCGAAGTTGCAATCCACCAGGAAATGGATGATGAAGAAGTTCGTTTTGTGTCTGAGGCTGAGACTGAAGATGCTTTTGCGCCGCGCGTGCTGACTGAGGCTGATCACGGCCAAGAAGATTTCCGTGAGATTCACGCCGAAACGCAGGTCCATATGCGCGAGCGCGTTCTGGAGCAGTTCCCTCCGGCACTTTGGGAAGAATTCAAGCAGAAGCCGACTACTGCGACACCCTCTACTAGCGAGTAGATACAACTTGTCCAGTGTGAACCAACCCACGTTGTGTAGTGTGCTTTATAGAACAAGTTTGTATATGCAGGTTGGTCAATAACTAACAACTACCAGTGTCGCTGCTTCTTCCAGGCAATGGCACTTGGGCTTTCCGGTTCCTCTTCGTACGTCACCTCTTCTTCTTCCTCTTCCTCCTCTTCAGTACTAGCAGTGCCGATCACCACGTTCTGATGGCCAGCTATAATCCTCTGGACAAGCTGCAGTTCTGTCGCTGGTAGCTCGAGGTAAGAGCTTAGCTCCTGAGATGCAAGCTGCAGACGACGTGCCTTCTCGATATTCCACTCCTCAACCTCCAGAGTCTTCGTAGCACGTAACCATTGTGCTGCCTTGTTCACACGTTCTGCAATCGTCATTTGCATGAGTCGATACTCCTCACGAGGAAACGCGAAGCTATGTTCTTGACTTTTCACGTCTTGCAGCAATGCAACCAAGTGTGCGTATCGTGGAGATCGATCATCCGGACCCAGTACGAGTTGACACGCGCGTAAGCACCAATGCACAGCCCCTAGTTGAATTTGTGCTGTCTCCAGCCCCACTTCAAGACTTGTCACGCGCTCCATCAGCTGAAGAACAGCACCCTCTTGGATCTGCACGTACTCGGGAGTGGCAAACGCAGCAGGTGAGAATTCTCGCAACGCAAAGTCACGGACAAATACGTTGACGTCACTCTCGACACCTTTCACTGCGTGGATGTAGGCTATGAGTTCGTGTGCTCCTGGTGGACACGCCACCAGTTGCGTCTGCATTTGAAGTAGGAAGCTCTCCACTCTTGCAAGTGCTGGTCTTCTTCCCAAACACTCGCGACGTAGCAGTTTCTTGTCCAAGTAGTACAAATTCCGTCGGCGAGAGCAACGAGGACAGCGGAATGCATCAATGCGGTCCAGTTCCAGTGGAGAGAGATCCACACACGGCGCATGATACCATTCATCACAGAAGTCACAGCAGATCATCGGTGCGTGCTCGACGCCACGGCAGAGACAGAAGACCGGTGGTGCTTCGTTATCCCTCGTACTATGTCCTGGTCGCTTTCGCTGTTGAGGGTGGCAAGGCGCACAGAGGAACGGATCTCTTTGACGTTGCGGCATCAACTCCGGGACACACTGCGGATGGAAGTACTGTTGACAACGCTGGCAAGTCACGACTTGAGCTCGCTCACTGAGCACCTGCTGACAGACACAGTGCAGTCTTGAGTGCTTCTGCAACGCCTGACTCGCATTTTGCGTGTGTTGATGCTGCACCATGTCCAAAGCAGTCTGCAAGAACTGGCCGAGAGGTAGATGACTATTCGACGGACGTAGGAACAATGCGTGAACAGCATCGTACCATCGACGACAGTCTTGCAAACGTGAGTGCACTTGTCGATACAGCAGTGACGAACTAGACACGAAATGCGCTTCAGCTTGGGCGTAGAACCTCTCGACCTCTTCAAGTGAAGGTCTCTCCACCATCGACTTGTAACTTGTAGATGAACCATATCCAGAGACGACATCCAAGATCTGCTGCGCGCGACGCTCCCATAGCCGGCATTTCTCGAGACGGTCTTTGAGTTCCTGTGTATTCGCCGGTGGAATGGGGAATGATGCCGCTCGTCGAAGCAACACCTCTAACTCCTCCGAACTCTTGGAGCGATCACGTAGCGCTTTATTCACCTCTGCTGCCTCCATTTCAGTAGCTGTCAGTAGCTTACGCAACGCCTCAGCATTCCCAACAGAATTTGGGTTTGATAATCGTAGTTCATTCACCTCGCCCAACACACGTTCAACTTGTCCTTGTGTCGGTGTCCCCATGACAGTACTTCCTTGAACTCTGTCCACAATAGTCGCAGCTAGAACGTTCACTTTGCAAAGCACTTCGAGATATCGTTGTCCACGCACAAGCTGACTCAGTAAACTTCCATCTGCAGCATTTTCCTTTCTCGATCGCAGCTGATCACTCACAGTAGCGATCATCGTGCAGATATGGCCGCAGTGCACATTACCGTGAAGCAACACATTGGGGGCCCCCATTGACTGAATTACAGACGAAATATCCGACGAGGAGGTCCTGGGTCGAGTTCTGTTCGTGGTCTCATCGTTGGCAATACTTTGCACAGTGTTCAGCAACTTGGTAGCTTCAGCGCGAACTGCGCGCCATTCGTTCACAACTTGGCGTAGTTTTTTAACTGCTGCAGGCTCAACGAGCAAATGATCAGCATCCATCAAGAGTGACTCGAACTCAGCAAGACTATGGAAAGTGTGCTGTTCCTGCTTGAGTGGAAAAAACTGAGACGCTCGTACTGAGCTAAGGAGTCGTTCAGCACAAGCATCCCAGTTATCACCTTGAGAAATTGCAAACTCGAGTGAATCCAAGCGTTTGAGGTCTGCTCCTCCACAAGATTTGCCACGAGATAAGAGCCGCTTCAAGTCTAAGACTGTTAGTCTCGTTGAGTTGGCAAGTCCTCTAGCAGACTGAAACGCAGCGTCGCACTCCTTGTTCCAGTCTTGGACACCATCCAGCCGTCTCCGCAAACTACTGATCATCTCTTCGAGACGCGTAGCTTCGTAACGATACAGGTACAAGAAGTTGGTTGGATCTCTGCACTTACACATTGTTGGATAGTGTTCCAAGCAACCAACGGTAGGGCCACCGCTACTTCCGTGTGGTGGGCGGCACCTCGTGCACACTACAGCCTGGAGATAGCAGTACTGTTTGCAAATTACACAACGCAAACCCTCGTTTTTGCCGGAACGACCTGCCCACAGCACCATCCTTGTGGGACGCATGGATGTCTCGGAGGTTTCCATCTTCATCCTCATCTTTGAGCCTCTGTTGCCTTGCACCGGATTAGTACCTCCCATCTTTGAAGGTTTGGTGCAAGCTCGAGCAACCATACTGCGTCGCATTGAAGTAGTTGACGAGGCTTCAGGATCAGCTGCAACAATTGCTCCATGTTTCTCATACTCAGCCATGAGTTCGCGCTTGACAATATGCATCTCGCTGCTTTCATCATCAACGCGTCGCTGGAATTCCCGATAATCCTGCAGCAATTGTTCAACTGCTGGAAGCAAAGACGCCTTTGTGTGCTTGAAATCAAAGTTGCTACCATCCACGAGCGTCTCAGCCAGCGTGCAAACGAGTGCTTCGTGACAAAACACTGGCAGCTTGCGGAACTCGCGATACTTTCGCAAGGACTTGGCACCCCACGGCAACCAGTCCAACGTGGCAAAGTTGACCGCTTCGGCACAATTGAATCCGTTGTTAAAACCCGCGTGGTAAGCCGATGGGAAAGTAACAATGAACTCGTTCGGGCGGTGTGTGGCGCGGTACACAGGCACGCCATGTTCTCGTAGAGTCTTAGGCGAGAACATCGTGACCAACTGCATGTGCAAATCGGGTTGACTACCAAAGAGCTCGGGCGTGAGTTCCTTCATAGTGCGTTCGAAATGCTCCGCACTGGCACATGGAATGCCATACCAGGTCTTCGGTGCTCCGCAGTGCAAATAACTCGTGCTGTAAAAGTTGTGGTCTTCTACGTGCCAACAAAAAGTGGAGAAGCACATTCCAGCGTACAACCACGGGACCATAATGCCTTTGATGTCTTCATCCAAGTACTGAAGTACCGAGCCAGGCAATTTAGGCATATTGTTTAAATTCCAGTCATCCTGAGCGTAGCGCTGCAGTAATTCCTCCAGAGAATCTGCTGCATCGTTCTTATGGTTCTCTCCTCCTGCTGATACTGACAAACCCTCGCGAAGTCCATGCGAGAAAAATTCGCTAAGTCGACGCACGTATTCACTTTTTACCTTGGTGGTAAGGTTTTTCCAGCGCTTTGACACAGTCCTCAAGCTCTTCATGTACAGATCAAGTCGAGGAAACGCACTGCCGTTCGTACCGGTGTCAACATCACTCCCATACTGCACTTCAAGTCGCTGTTCGTGCATTGGAATGCTCAGTAATCGCCAGTACTCGCTCTCTAGATCACGGTCACTGATCGCTTCGTCCGGGTTGACATCCGATGATAACGAAAAGTAATCTCGCTTCCAAGCATCGGCACGCTCCTTGTAATCTACCATACTGATCTCTGCGCCCATATCAAAGCCAAACTTTGGGTTTTCCTTGCCTTTATCCGGGTCCATAGCATCGTCCACGCACTCCTTGCAGTACCAGTCTCCCGTAGGAACTTCATCCAGTGGTTTATCCAAGCAAAAGATGTGTTGGCCACTGTTACAGCCATCACAGAGCAACATTCGATCCCAGCAATCTCCACGCAGACAAACCTGACAGATCTCGCTATTGAATGCCAACTCAGCGGCGTTTGCATCCCATCCATTCGCAATAAGTATCTCCATAGTCGACATCTCAATATCGTCGTTGGAACCATCCTCCAAGTATCGTACAGCAACGTGAGGTTTCTTACCACCGAAGACACGCTTGACCTCAGCTAGTACAGCTCCTGAATCTGGGAAAAACCGGTAGAAATTTTGTCCAGTATGAATCTCTGGAGCACCAAGTCGTTCTTTGCGTGTTTCTAAAGGCTTGAGCGCCTCAGGTTCGAGATCACGTTGTCTAATCTTCCGCTTCTGGTCATTTTGTCGCTTCCCATGCTTTGGAGGAGTCGTTGGATGGCTGTCGTTCTCTTCACTGCTGGTTTGTTCGCCATCAGAAAACAACGTGCGCTTCACACGTAGATTTTCCCCTTCTGCTTCATCTTCCTCTCGACTAATAGAAGCAGGTCGCTTCCTTCCACTGAGAGTCCGAGGCTTGGATGACGGAGTTGCCTTTGTATCACCCGAACTATTCGCTTCGGAAGGTGTAGCTTGCACTTCTTCAAGCTTCACCTGTACCTTGGTCTCTGCTGTGTCACTACTGCTGTCCTTGGCCTTCTCGTAGGCGAGTAACAAGGTCTCATAGTGTGTTTTATAGATACTGCAGAGCTCCTCGGACGGCTCACTCGCTGTCTTCGTGCGTCCAACTCGACGCACAACCTGTTCCCATCTATCACGTGCACAAACTGCATCAAAACCACCGAGAGAGACCACCATCTTGTACAGTAAGTGCAGGTTCACCAACTGTCCATCTGCACGTGGCAGTTCCTTCATGGGTTCACCACGTTGGTACAGGAAGAGTCTGAGAGCCTCCACGAACTGGCCTTCAGCACGGGAATGACCTTCAATGCAGTTGAGCTGCTGGACACGTGTCTTGAACCGGAACGTCTTCTCGTTGATAGCAAACGGTGGGCGCCAGCCTTTAGGCGGCACAATTTTACAGATACCAGCCTGCATGCCAATGTGGCAGATGCTACACATAGAGAACAAGCAATAGCACAACACAGTTAGATCCTTAAAGCTTCTAGCCTCTAGCTATTGACTACAGAGCCTCAGAAGTGCAAATTAGAGTCCTTTTGCACGTCTTAGAGGCTTGTCGACCACCTTTTCTCGACCGCGTCAGTTGGCATCAAAGTCTCAACATTTTGGGGTTTAGAGCTATTGCAAAGGCTCGTAAAGCCTTAAGATCTGCTGGAATTGCTGAGAATTGAACGGTGGAGACGGCGGGGAAGAGGTGGCGACTCACTGCGAATAAATTACCGCACCTGGAAATATATTTCAGAGGGTGTTGGAACTCCTCCGTCGTGGGGTAGAACACGGGGCATGGTGGGCAGATGTAGCCATCTGTGTCGTTGTTCTTCGGGTCCCAGTCCATCGTGGAGCGACTTGTTGTGGTTGACAATGCGGTGGCGGCTACACGCGCGGCGTCTTCTTCGTCCTGGACGGCGAATGCGAGAGTGCAAAAATACTGGGCCAAGACGGCGCAGAACCTATGATTACACCGGGTTTTAACCGGTTTTTAAGCATGATTATGCGAATTGGTGCCGAATGCTTTGTCTTTTGGATGAGTACCCGATTTTGGCGCTCAAGTGTAGTTATCAGATTCTTCGTACCAAAACTGGGTTAGTAGTTACGAATTCGGAGATAAGGGGAAACGATGGGTATTTTTATCATACGGCTGGGTCAGATGTTGGGGCAGCAGAGAAGCCGCAAAAGCACTGGATCCGACATTTCGGCGGTCTCGACGTCAAGTTGACTACAGTGCGTCCTTCTTAGAAAGCAATAGCGTCGCAATTGCAGCTCCAGTATTAATTAGCATTGTATGCCACGTGCTCATCTGTATTCAAATATACAGGTTAATCCATTTGTCCATGTAGCGCATTCATCTGCTTCTAGCGCAGTCCACAGCAGCATGTTGAGTTCCAAACTCGGCACAACGTTAGTTGAGAGTGTTGACTACGTATTCCTGTCTTGTATACACACAGAAGTTGTTTAACGGCGGCACACGCGTCGCGCGGAAGTTATTTCCCCTGATGCCGCGTGCCGGCGGAATTTATGCATGCTGATGATAGTCGCGAATCGTTGCATATGACGCATAAAAGAGCCACAAACTGGATGAGCGGATTTTGAGGGCTAAAATGTTGCACCAATCTCTTCCTAACTTACGATAATATTCCTCCATGGCTGGGCTGCACCAGCCTTGAGGTGTATGACGTGACTGTCATTGCCGATTTATCGTGTTGAATTGACTGTATGGATACTATTTACGCAGAAATCGTCGACTGTGCGATACGGTAACGGTCCACGGATTCATTCGTTCGCATTCGAGGTTTGCAAGTTTCAGAGTCAACACGCGTCACATAGGGATGCGGGAGCAATTTGCTTCTTTTTTTGTTGTTTGCTGGTGTCAAAAACGCTTAAGATCGTGTTTGGGCTTTGCTATCTGTACGAGAAAAAACATACGTGGATACGTGATCTCGGTGAGATCGCAGTTTACGGTTTTCGATGTTATCAGGCTGGAAAATCGAATTGCTGTATCTATAGTTACCACCGTCATGCTGGACAACAACGTTGGCACTTTTACACAGGAAATTAACGTTTTGTGTTTCCTTATCAACCAACAAGTACCTACAGAAGGTTCATACAGCTCACCAGCAGGCATAAACAGCAATGGAATAGCAAGCTATCGCTGTAGAACAAGCTTCCAATGGTGGCAATATCTGAAGCAGTGCAGCCTGTTTCAAAGTCTCGATCTCGTCACGGTTTTTAATCATCGACTTGTACTATAAATTTCGCGATTTTACCGTCTACGAGTTCGATCTTCCGTACTTACACCTGGATGACGACATTGGAGACTGACAAACGCTGCAGGTTGAACATGTCATGCAAAACCTGCGAGCTGATACTGGAGCGTGGTATGTTCTGATAAGGATTGGCGTTAGCCCCACGGTGCGAGATCTGCGGCAGAATATTGCTTCCCATGGCGACACTCACGAAGTCGGGCGGACTGAGTTCGTCCATACTGGATACTGCCATCACCGGAAGCTGTCGCGTCGAGTTGAAGATGTTGTAGTTGGACTGCGAGCGCATGCTGGACTGGCCCAAGTCATCGTACATCATGACACTTGGACGCAGTAGTGGGTGTGGCTGCTGCTGTCGGACAGACATTGTCTCGAACAGATTCTCGTTCTGGGCCATGCGCACCAGACGCACCACGTGCCCGTACGCGACGCTCGTGCCTTCGAGCTCGAACAGCAGCTTGACGACACTGTTGAAACGGAAGCGCGTGAGACGAAAGCCGAACTTGGACAACACCTCGCGAAGATCGTCCACTTCGATGAACGCAGAGCTGGTTCGGTCCCGAGCCTTCAATTCAGCCTGAAGATCCGAGATAGCAAGCTCCTGCTGCGTGATGTGGTTGAGTAGCGTGGTGGCGAACTCGGATCGGAGTCGTACGACTTCACTGAAGTTCTCCACGACGTCACTAAGAGTGTGAGAGTCAATCTGTAGTGTGTGGCTGACGATGACAAAGTCGTAGAAGATGTGACGCTGTAGGATGACTGAGTTGATCACCAGAGGAAGCGGCACCATGACCGTCGGGAGAGTACCGAAGTCTTCGTAGATATCGTCCATATCGTAGAATGCACATTGTACGAAGAGTGTGATGAGGAATCCGTTGAGAATCAACAAGAGCATAACGCCGATATGCCAACCTTTGTGTGAGAAGAATCGGATCTCGATGGTTGGAGATCCCGGCATGACACCACTGAAACTCTCACGGCGTTTGTCATTGTTCTCAACATGTTTGACTCCAGCTTTTTTGTTGCGTTGACGTTGCAACTCGAGTTCTTCGTGATGTTCTTGGATGCAACCCATGACTTCGAGAGCTTTGTCTGCCTCCTCGTTCTTCCAGGCTTCAGCTTCTTCATCGGCAACGGCACCCAAGTTGGCAACGAGTGTGGCTTTGTCATTGCTGAATGCTGCAGAATGGAGAAGATGATGGACACATGAACGGAAGTACAAACACACCAAGACGTGGAGCAGTAGCAGAACCCACGCGAACATCATGAAAGCCTCCACCAGCTCGTGGCTCTCTGGCATGTCGGTATCGAGTGTCTTGAGAACTTCCAGTAGTCCACATATTGCCCACGCCACAATAAGCAGCACGATCCACATCGCCGGCTCCACTTCAATCATGTGCGCGATCTGGTTAGCTTGCGCTCGGCTGATGTACTTGGAGTATGGGAAGAGCTGAGGAAGTCCAAAGCGGTGAAGGAACAAACGTCGTAGTAGTCTTAACTCGACGAGTTCTCTATCGTTAGCTCTCTTCTTGGCCGATCTGCCACAACGGAAGAGCGTCTGGAAGAAGGAAGGCGCAGCATTGTCCGAGTCTTTTGACCCATTAACCGAATTGACCACGTCTTGTGTTGTGATCAGCTCGGCACGTTCAGCTCGGTCATTCTGGTTGCGTAGTAACAGGAACACTCCTGTCGACTGCACAATGAGTGCAAGTGCCAATAGAAAGATGGTCAGATCGGCCACTTGGAACGCCAGCATCGTTTTGCTGTAGCTGTCGATGTCGGGGATTTCTTTGAGGATCTTGAGGCCGAGACTGATCAAACCTAGTACCATGAGTTCTCGATAAGCCTTCTTGAGCATGTGCTGGTACTTCTCGGAAGGAGGAAACTTGTGTTCCAGTTTGTGTAAAGCTCCTTCAATGAGTACGAGGCAGAAAGCCAGGATACTCAAGTGGATAAGTACTCGCCAGAACTCGACGTCCTCGCCGACCTGGAAGAGTGACCCGCCTGCCATCTCCACAATAGAACTTAATGTAGACTCTAACGTCGTGACTTTAATTCTAGTCATACGTGATGTCAAACACTAGTTAGCGATTGCTTCCTCTTGCGCTTTAGTGTTTCCGGTGTTAATGGCGAAACGCTGCTGTATCCTTCATAAATGAATATATGCTTTTCCAGAACTCATCTAAATCGGGACGCTTCAATTGGTCGAAAACGGCCCATTATCTTCCAACCACCCGCGCTCCCTCACTCGTCAATAGTGTGTCCAAGTCAAACCTCGTCATGGTGGAGAAGCGTCGTAGTTCGGTGGGAGACTCGCCGCCCGAGGCCCAACGCCGCAAGAAGCTCAACACGCGGACCGACGCCGATGCGGAGCCCATGGACATAGATGCGTCGCTTTCTCCTCCCGCAAGTAGCAGCATCTTATACCTCCAGGCGGCTTCAGGAGACGCTTTACCAGTTAAAATTCCGGACTCAGAGCTGCCAATGCTCATTTTTCACGACCGGTTCGAGGTTTTAGGTCTGGATAATGAGCGGGTCGTTACGCCCGTGAAAAAAGACGCTCGGGGCGTCTCTTGGCGCGTCATTTGGGAGCCTAGAAGCCCCACACATCAGACTTTTGTCGGAGTCTTTGTGGAGCTTGTAGAGCAGGAACTACAAGCCCCCAGACTGGCAGAACTGACCATTGTACTTCTTAATCAGGGTGGGCAACCACCGCTAATTAAGCACACAAGTGTGCATGAGTTCTCGAGGGAGAATGCAGAGTTTGGCATGAGTCAATTCATTGAAAGGAGTGAACTCCTTAATCAGAGTAAAAAGCTCTTGGATGAACGAGGTAAAGTGGAGATTGAAGTGCGGATAAGCTTTGTGGATGAGATCACAGCAATGGAGAAGCGGACGGAGGAACCACTGCACTCGACGATCTCTCCTAGTCAAGATGGGGACTTAATTACGGACTCCCAGTCGACGTTGGAGACGACGCAACATTTGTTGTCGTATGATTCAAAAGAGGAGACAGGAATGGTGGGTTTGAAGAACCAGGGAGCCACGTGCTACTTAAATTCGCTATTGCAGACGTTATTCCACTTACGAGCATTTAGACAGGTGGTGTATGAAACACCTACGGCACAGGAAGATACCAATGACTCAGTGTCGTTGGCTTTGCAACGAGTGTTTTACAGGCTACAGAGACAGCGGAAAGCAGTGTCGACGAAAGAGCTTACGCGATCGTTTGGCTGGAGTGCTATCGACTCGTTCATGCAGCACGATGTGCAGGAACTATACCGGATTTTATGCGATCGGTTAGAGGAGAAGATGAAGCGCACAAGAGTGGACTCAGCAATCCAGAAGCTTTTCGAGGGCAAAGTGCGGTCGTTTGTACAGTGCGTGAATGTGGACTTCCAGTCGTTCCGGGATGAAAGCTTCTACGACTTGCAACTAGATGTGAAAGGATGTAAGGACTTGATGCAGTCTTTTCGCAAGTACGTGGAGGTAGAAATGCTAGATGGAGACAATCAGTACGAAGCAGAAGGACACGGGAAGCAGGATGCCAAAAAGGGTATCAAGTTTCTCACGTTTCCGCCTGTTCTTAATATTCAGCTGAAGCGCTTCGAATACGACCCAATGCGTGATGGCATGGTGAAGATTCACGATCGCTTTGAATTCCCGAAAACGCTCGTTCTAGACGAATTCATCTCAAACGAAGAGAAGGAGAAAGCTGAAGACAACAAAGACAAATCCTCACGGTATATTTATCATCTGCACAGTGTGCTGGTGCACAGTGGCGATGTACATGGCGGTCACTACTACGTATTTATTCGGCCTGGGAAGCACATCGCTACAAGCGCTGACTGGTTCAGGTTCGACGATGACCATATAACGCACGTAGACGAGCAGGTAGCGATCGAGGGCAATTTTGGGTCAGCAGGGATCCCTGTAACTCCGCAAGATGGATCGACGGAGCCCCCATCGCCACTTTATTCATCGTCGCTCTTCTGTTCACCGGATCGAAATGGTAGGAGCAGTAACGAGCCGAATGGTATGGATAGTCTCGAATTCAGATCGGTGGATGCAGGAGGAGTGCCAGGTGCAGACGGTGACCACGCAGTTGAAGAGTACGATTACAGCCAAAGTAACGGCAGTGGCAGTCTTTCGCTCAACTCCACGTCAAACAGCCTGGTGCTTCCGCTTGCCAAGAGCTTTTCAAGCGCATATATGCTTGTGTACGTGCGCGACGGAGAGAACGATATCAGTGCTATTCAGGACGAGGCTGCTGCTGCAAGTGCGGAGACAGAAATTACTCCGGCGACGTCTGAAGATGTCTCGATGGCTGCAGGTGAATACAGCAGTAACAACATTTTCGCGGTGGCAGCAGGTGAGCCGGAGCTTCCAAGTTGGCAAAGCGATCCGCTGTCAATCCCGGAAGATCTAGTTACTCGTTTTCATGAAGAGGAGAAGGCAGCCGCGCGGCGCAAGAAAGCGCAGCAGACAGAACACTTGTACATGAATCTTCGCATCGCTTCGGACACGAGCGTCGCCAAACTCAAGCGGATTACGAAGATTACGGATTTCTCCGGGTTTAACAACTCGAGCACGGTGCGCGTTCGCATTAAGCGCGCAGCATCCATCCGGCAGCTTTACCGTCGCATTTACAAAGAAACTGGAATCCCTATGTCACGACAGCGCTTGTGGAAAGTCATTACGCGTGAAAATCGCACGACTCGGCCCGATCAACCGCTCGGTCCTGACGTATATGGTTGCCGTGTGGACTCCCTGATCGAAGATGATGCCTCGCATAAATCGCCTGTTAAATTATATCTCCAGATTCTAGATGCCTCGCCAGATTCGTCGTCGCAGACTACAGCTTCGCCGCCAGCTTCACCATCGTCCCCATCGATCCGTGGTACCGGAATCGGAAAGAGGGATACGGCAATCATTCACCGGCATTTCTTAGATGAATTCACGCCTCAAGAGACAGAAGAGGGTGCAGTTGCCGATATTGAGACCAAACCAAGCCAGGAAATGGGGGAGGAAGATGAAGACGCTGCTGCTGCGTTTGCTGAGGCAAGTGAGAGCGTCGCGGTGGACTATGCGCCGCCCCTTCAGAGTCACGATATTTTGTTGTTCATCAAGTTTTATGACATCGAGAGAAAGCTCGGTGATCGTCTGGAGTACGTGGGGAACATTGTTGTGGATTCGCGGATAACTGGTGCAGAGCTCTCGAATTGCTTGCACGAGGCGCTGTCGATCCCGTTTACGATAGAGTTGACGCTGTACGAAGAGGTTCAACCCGTGACTGTGTCGGAGATTGATATGGAGGCAACCCTCACGGGATCTGAAATTCAGAACGGCGACATCATTTGCTTCCAGTATGCTGAAGACGAGGAACTGGCAAACGGTATCGTGCTCCGACCGGAGCTGGGAGTGGAAGACGACCCTGATGCCGCTGAGACGACGTACATTGGCCCGGACGGTGAAGAAGTGAAGGCTGTCATATCTCCGAACACCGACGATGATACACATAAACATTCGAGTGCCTTGTACGCCAACGGCAGCCGAGGCCCTCATAACCACGGGTTCTCTGGTTCAGGGCAAATATCAACGGGAAAGCTGCATCGAAGGCGGTCAGCGGAAAGGTATCCGGATGTGCCATCCTACTTTCAGTACTTGTTGGATCGCGTGGAGGTTACCTTGCATCGCTATGGTCACTCGGAGGAAGAATCATTCACTCTTCTGCTTTTGCTCAGCAACGTGTACGACGAGGTGATCGACGCGGTAGCAGCACACCTTGACCTCGTTGGTCCGAAGAAACTGTTTGTACGATTGTATCAGCACTCACCTCTCAACAGCTTGCCCATGAAGTCGCCACTACGTCACTCGCGCTACGCTGGGGATGAACAAACCACACTGGAGGAGTTGCTTACCGAGTATATGGATCGAACGAACATTCTGTACTACGAGCTGCTGGACCACCCGATCACAGAGATTGAGGCGAAGAAGGAGCTACTCGTCCATTTGAGCATTTACGACGCTTGCTTCGCCACGGAGCAGGCTGCATCACCGTCGCCGATTGCGCCGCATCGCCATGTTGAAGTGCTCGTGATGCCAACACACAATGTCCGCGACTTGTTAAAGCTGATCCGAGATGGGTTCGGACTACCCAAAGATACTCCACTGCGCGCATGCGAGGTCGTCCAGAATGGAACAATGATCCAGTGTTTGATCAAGGAGGACGCGCCACTGTCACGCTACTGGGGGAAAGGCGTAGCATCAGACCCCAATACGCCTGAGATTTTGGTAGAGCAGATTCCAGCATACGAGTTGATCAGTGACGATATCCTTGTGAAAAAGAAGGAATCTTCGTTGCCTGAGCCTGAGGTCGACATCAAAACTGATGCCGATGTGGAGGGGGCAGCTGATGGAAGTGTGTCGGACGAGGAGGAGCCTTCGCTTTGGTTTTACAAGGGCGTAGTGCATTTCAACTTCCAGAACAATTCACAGAAGTGGATTCACCTTCACGGTGTACCATGCGTCGTGCGCTTCAGCGAGCGCGACACCGTCAGTGATGTCAAGGAACGAATCCGTCAACGGTAAGAGTCCATTGTTTTTTTTGCTGTCTGTACTTCATCGACTAACCACTGGATTCTATTGTGCAGTATGGGAATCTCTTCGGACGTGTTCGCGCAGTGGAACTTTGCATTGGTGAAGGACCTCAAGGCGTCCACTTTGCAGACCGCGTACGACGACATGGACGCGGACGCATTGGACGCATTCCCCATGTCTAGACTCGCGGAGCTCTGCGGTGCGGACTTTGAAGGTTTAGGCAATTTGGGGCTGGAACACGCGGACCCGACGCCACCGCCGCGCCACCACAGCAACCGGAGGCTCGAGACGGGCATCCACATCCGCCAGAGCTGAGCTACTGTACCATACAGATTCGGTTTAGCTCTGCTCTTGTAGTGCCATCGCACATATCCGAGCTTACGTGCTTGGAATCCTCGTCTGCGTCGTGGGTTCATGTTTGACTCGACCATCTCGAATTGAAGACACAAGGTGACAATAGTTGGCTCATGTTCTCCATAGCCAGGATCACTTACGCCGTGTTGTCACAACACGGTTGTGAGGGAAGGCGACACCTTCACGTTAGCAGATGTGAGTCCCTTTGTGCCCGTTCATCATGGACCTGCAACAGCTGATGCTGGGACATGGGCCACTCACCAAAATCCATGCGGCAGAGACACTTCGAATTTCAATTTCAACCAATCCCATCACACTATTCATTTTCATCCAATAGATAGTATCCTTCTCATTCAATCAGAACGCTAGATTTTATTACTATTTTCTGAAAAGGAAAAAGGACATGACCAAAATGCTGGGCGCTCCACCAGATCAGTTTATTTATTACCGCCTTGGACTCACATGGCCGAAGTGGACTCCTCCCCACGATGCCGTCCAGACGCTTCCAGCGTTGCCGCTACTCACCCCTCGGACACTACCAGGAATTCTGAACACAGAATGATTAGTAACAACAGCGACACGACCGCAGCTGGCCCCCGTCGCGTGACTTCGGACATGATTTCCTTCACTGCGACACTAGTACAGGCTTCTTCCAGTTCCAGCAGTAGTCGCCCGTCCTCAAGCGACGGCTGGACGCCCAAGCCTAGTGAGATCGCCCATCCTGGAAGACGCAAAGGGAGGTTCTCTCTACATCGAAGAACGAGCCTCCAGAACGAAGCCCCAGACCACAGGAAGAAAGCGTCCATGCTGCATCCATCAAATCCACCTATGCGTCCTTTCGGTGAAATTAAAATTGAGTCCAAACCCTCGTCTATTGAGAGGATGAGCAGCGACAGCTTGTCTAAAAATGGCTACATGTACTCAAGAGGGAGCTTTGAGAGTGATCCATCTTTAATGAGTAGGAGAGATCGACACAGTAGTGTCAATACATCTCGAGGAAGCAGAGTTAGAGCGTGGAGTCGAGCACTAAGTGTCACACATGATGGAGGAGAAGATGCTTCGACAATTGCAGCCCTAGTGACTGCTACACCTGCTACTGTGTGGAATACGTTCATGAAGACTGTGAGCAGCTTTGCAGATGAATTGGCACTCAATGGACGCGAAGAATTTTTTGACCGGACGCATCATGGATTCACCAACTCTGCTGCGTCCAATGCGTCCGTTGTGGATGTGGCTTATTCGTGGGCGCAATATGCTGTGCGTGTACGTTGTGTGGCGAGGACGCTGCTGCAACTGGGCTTTTGTGCTGGAGAAGGTGTGGTGATCAGTGCTCAAGCGAGTCCGGTGTTACAAGCGGTGAACCTTGCGGTGGTGTCGCTAGGTGGTGTGGTGGCACATGTTCGAAGCTCCTGGAGCGCGCGTGAACTTCGTGATGACATATTTCCTACTGCTAGAGCGACAGTTGTGGTTGTGGATTCATTGGAGGAGAATTTCCAACTGGCACTTGAGGTACTGGATGATCAACCGGAGGTACTACGACCGCCTATTCGAGCTGTGGTGATTCTTGGTGATTTAGCTGCCATGGACCGCGCAGTCGCGGACCTGCGTGCCAGTATCAATGTCATTGGAGCCCAGGAACTTCTTGCTATAAACTCACTCGCGACCGACGAGGCTGCCATGACACCGTCAGTGGATTCACTGACGTCCTGTGTGATGCCAGGCCAGTGCTGCTTGCTGGCTTTCGACTACGACGCCCTGGGACGAATTCGAGCCGCGGAGCTATCGCACGACAATGTATTATTCACGGCCGCTGCTTTGGTACGCAGCTTTGGACTCATTAATCGTGACCGGCTTGTCGGATACCTGCCGCTGCACCACGTGGCATCGCAAGTGCTGGAGTTCTACGTGCCACTCATCGCTGGACTGTCAGTGGTTTGTGCGCCAACGTACAATCGACCTCTTATGCGCGTAGTAACAGAACACAAGCCGACTGTATTTTTCGCGACGCCCGCTACATGGGCACAGTTTAGCCAGCAAGTGTATCGTGTCAAGGGTGACGTGAATGCTGCTATCTACCGCTGGGCGAAGACGCGTGCTACCAACAACTCGCAGAAACTGCTCTTCGCTAGGGGCAAAGGAGCCAAGCATCGCAGTCTGGGCTACATGCTTGCCAAGGCACTTGTGCTGAACAACATCAAGAAGAAGGTCGGACTCGAAAGCTGCTCCGCCTGCTACTCAATGCTGGCGCCGCTGGACTTCGAGCTCGAGCGGCTCTTTAAGACGGTTGATACCCCGATTTATCAGCTCTTCGGTACTGCTGAGACTTGCGGCTTTGCGGCGATTAACTTCCCACACGCTTGGGAGTTTGGAAGCTCTGGTCGTGCACTTCCGGGCACCATCATCCGCTGCGACGAGCGTTCACAGGAGACAGTGTTACGCGGACGCAATGTATTCATGGGCTATCGGTACGCTCCTTGCAGTGGCAACAACAGCCCAGGCCCTGAGTTTGATGGCGACGATGATAGTGACCAGTACACGTCGACATGCGACTCGGATGGATGGCTACGCTTGTGGCAGCGCGGGTTCTTGACGCCTACTGGTTTCCTCAAAATCAGCGACCCGAGGGACTTCCTCGTGCTTTCAACGGGTTATTGGGTTCCTATTCAACCATTCGAGTTCGCGATGACGGAATTGATGCCTGAACTCGACCGCGCAGTGCTGGTCGGCGACGGCCGTACCTTCCTTAGTGCGCTATTCTTCCTCAAGACCTGCGCGGTGGCGTCTCGATCTGCAGCAGGAAACAAACACGCGGGTAGTCTACAACTCGACGAGGACGCACTCAAGGTCGGTCACTCTATTGGCAGTAGCGCCACAACGGTTGGAGAAGCGATCCGATGCCAGCAGTGGGCAGTGCACTTCGACTCGGTGTTAGAAGAGCTGCCCCAGATCTGCTCCATTTCCGGCTATCGTGTTCGCAAGTGGATCCTCATGGCCGCCGATTTCTCCGTCGAATCCGGTGAGTTGGACCCCGACACAGGAGACGTCTGTCGCCGCGCCGTGGACCGTAAGTACCAGGCACTGCTCGACTCGCTCTACAGCTAAGAAAATTACTTATTACTATATAGCAGGTGAATGATAAACGTTGAACAATAGAAGAAATATCAAGAACTGTATACATGTAGTGTACGAAGTGTTGAACCATCACTCCAAGTTGAAGTGGTCGGCATTGGTGCGGACCACTTCGACCGCATCAAGTGTGTTGTCCAGGACAACTTGTCCTCAAGACCACGCACGAGACACCATAAACTCGCAGCTGCAGCCATAACTCGATGTACCAATACAGGGCTCAGGAAACGAGGGTGGAACACATTCGCTCGTGACAGCCCCGGACATGTTTGACAGCATCGGGACACCTATCATTTGTCTGAACTCGTGCTGGCCTGACTCACCCTCATACTCGATGAAAATAGTGGCCATGAAGCGTACAACTTATCTGTACCATGCGCTGGAGCTGCAACTGTTTGAGTATCGCTTGCGATAGTATTCTCTGCCAACCTCGAGGTTACTGTGTTATGGAGGTTCGCAAGGCCCAAAACATCATTGATGACAGGAATTAGCTTGCATATTTGAAGTTTCATTCGAATGACAGCTGCAGCAAGCCGGCACCCTTGGAGGTGCAGCTATGCGTGCGACGATCGGTGCGTGTCATGCACTGTCCCATCGTTGGGGTTCCGCTTGTCCGCTTGGCTGTCCACTCCTCACTTTCGAAAACGACGAGCCCCGCTCACTTCTCTGCCACGCAAAAAGCCTCTCGACCATCGTCTCCGACGCTTTCTTCTCCCAAATCGGCCACCACATTGTGGACCGCTCGGTTGATCGCCACGCTATGGAAACTCGCAGTCAAGCGCGCTCGTATGCTGCGTAGACAGTCTCCGAACCACTCCGACATCATGTACGGTAGTGCTTTAAGCCAAACGTCCGGAAAAGAGACACTCAACCTTGACGAGGCCTTGATCATGCACGAGGCTGCTCTTTCGGTGGTTGCGTCGGGTGTTGTCTCGCTCGCAGACTTGGAGGCAGTCACGGGTTACTGCCTGTCTAAGACTCACGGCGGTGAAATGTCGACGATGAAGGATGACGATGCAAACTCGGAAGCGGCCACCGACATGTCCGACTCTTGCAGTATTGCAGACAGCGAAATGTCAGAGAATCCTCGACGAGGAAATAGCGGTCGTGAGCCCCGTCAAGAAATCGACACGAGCGTCAAGTTCCTCAACCAAACCTGTGGAGTGGGTCTGTGTAGGCTACGGCCGCTACGAAAAAGTGCAAGAGTGAGCAGGGCGTAGCAGTAAGAGCTTATAATGTATATCTTAACCCCAGCGTTTTGCTTGATAGGTTGTATTTTAATATTCAAATACATATCCCACAGCGTCGTAATCGGCGATTATGACGGCCTAGTGAGTGTTGGTGCCTGTTGCCTGTCACTGGTGACATGCTTATGACGCACCGTGTTGATGCAGCACCAGCGATTATGGTGCCCTGCATACGGTTCATGTCAAGTCATCACGCGTTGGCGTCGGACTAGCGATAGATCTCTCACTTTACATTTTGCCAGACAAAACCTAGGATAGCCTACGAGAATGGCCACTACGACTCGCCAAGGAATCTGCAATAAGCAGTGGCTACACCCGAAGCTGCTGACCCCTGTCTCGCCCAGCGGCGACCCGATTACAGCATCGTTTTCACCGACGTCTAGCATTGCTGTAGATGGAGTGCAGCCATATTTAGGGCTCAAGTTGGAGGCTCATCGCCGCTGGAATGCGGCTCTACCGTTGGGGTTCCTTTGGAGCGTTGAGCACGTGGAGATTAACGTGGCGCGACTAGATGTCGACAACGGGTTGGTGTTTGTGCTGGAGGTATTCCTGAGTCTGCCAAAGTCACGCCTCCCTGTCAGCAAGCCCTGCTCCAACGGACAGGTGGTAGCTTCAGAAGCTTGTCCGACGTTTAGGGTGGAGCGCCGATTCAGCGACTTTGAGGAGCTACGGAAGAGAGTTTCGTCCTGCGTGAGCATGGAGCGGCAGTGTTCTTGTCAGTACTGCCTCACGTTCGTGGAGTATATTCGTTTCTCAAGCACCCAGCCGCGCGGACTGGTCAAGCGTTTTGGTAGCGAGCAGAAGCGCAAGGAGGTGCTGCAGACCTTCGTTAGTGACTATGTCACGATGGGCCAGCGGCGAGTACAGAAGACTGGCAAACACAAGTGCCAGGCGCAGCAGCTCGTGCCTAACGTGCTGAGCGAGTTCCTGCTGCAGGGAGCCATGCATTAGATAGCAAATTATCAACAAGTTTAACCCTGGTAACATTTCAAAATATCAACTCCACTTTGCGATGGGTTTGTGCACAACTACTACAACTTGTAAACTTTACTCTTACAAAATGAATTGCTTGTACGACTGGTAACATGAGAGTGCGCGAAACACTTTGATTCTAATGCACCTGAACGAGTGAACGGTCTGGCGGTGACCCGGGTCACCGCAAATTTCAAGGAGCCGCCAAAGCTGCTGAAAGCGCGATGGATGATCTACTTGATGAACTCGAATGAACAAGCGATGGAAAAGGAAGTCATGGGGTTAATGTTAACGGTCGAACTGATCTGGTGAAATCGAGCTTATTCCGAGACGCTCTGGTACGCCAGTTCGGTCGTGCGAATCTGTTCAATGGATCAGCATGGTGAACGTATCGATGGTCGAACCTCGTTTCAACTCAACTCGCGCAGTAGCATGTGCTCCAGGAACATATTTCCACGTCACCGAGAGCTCGAATGAAACGGAGCGAGCGTGTTTACCATGTCCCATTGGATCGTACTCGTCGACCAGTGGCACATTGAAGTTCGAACGATGCCCTCGACGAACATTCTGAGCAGGTGAAGGACTGGAAAAGTGCAAGCCATGCCCTCTCGGTACCGCTGCTGCGCCGGGAAGAGCTTCGTCCTGCGTGGAATGCTCGTGATTCACGTACGAATGTGAAGGTGTCTGGGACTCCCAGTGGGAGGACTTAGTCGCTGCTGGGTGCATTGGCACAGCACTCTTGCGTATGATCAACAAAAAAACATGAAGCTGTGCGTGCTGCACAGCAGCAAGACGAGAGTGTGGCATTGATGGCAGCTGTACGCGCTCATGGTCGCACTTTCGATGGTGTGCGGTGTACTCTAATGCTGCGGCACATTAATATATTATGTACCGGTACTTGATTTCACTATAGGTCTTACGATCTGTCAACAATAGCCCACACTGAAACTTCCCCAGACCCACTCGCAAAAAAAACTCATGTTAGGCACGCAGGCTACGGGTGCTGACAACTGGGGGAATTCCTCGCGCACCGATATGGACAGTGTGCCGCTCTTCGAGCGTGAGCACCGTAACGACAGCCAGCTGGTGCAGCGACTGCAGAACGAACTGGCGGACGCTAAGCGCTTCGTGGAGGCGCAGGCGCGACGCCAGAACGACTTGGAGTACGTCAACGAGGACCTGGAGCGTCGCCTGGAGCAGGAAGCGCTGGACCGTATCACGCTCGACGCACAGAAAGCTAAGGACGAAAAGTACGCCATCTTTCCTTGCGGTGAAATGACCATATCGAACTCATATCGTGCATGATTTTATTTATGATAGACGATGGCAACAAGAAAAAGCAGCACTACAGGAGCAACTCACGTCATGGGAAGCGCGTTTCGAGGAGGAGACGCGCCGTCGCTCTATGGCCGAAGAAAGACTCCGACGTGCCGAGAAGGAGTTATATCGTATGCATCAGAAGAAATATGACATTGAGAAGCAGGTCAGGCGTGAGGAGAGCGAGAAGCGCAAACATGAGGCTGTCATCGTGCGCAGTCTACAGTCGGACTCGCAGCGCACCCAACAGAGCGCAGCTAATGGGCTCCTGGATCCGACCGTGAACCCCAAAGACGTCAAACCGGCGACAGTTCGTACGCGACAGGCGTTGTCATCTGCTATGGACTTCCTGGGAGTCTGAAGAGCTGGACATCGTAATACTGCAGCAAGATATTCATGTTGATGACATCTAATCAGGCTTTTGCTTGGGTTGATCGCCTATGAAGACGAAAAGGTACATGGGGGTGTCTTGGTAACTTTAGAGCAGAGTAGACCACGAGCTGCTCCATCGTTACTGCCCCATTTGTGTTTTGTCGTCGGTAAATTTGCCACTCGAGCTCAGTGAGTTGGCTCATCGAAGCACTCTCAAGCTTAGGAGCGCTTAATTGGGCTAATTGGCTCTGTCAGCAGTCTGGTATCGTGTTTCAGCTGGAAAGGTTTATCCTCTGGGAGTGGGAAATCATCTCTTTACGACGCAAGCGCTTGATTTCCTCGTCCTTCAGCTGGCGCTCCTGCTGCTCTCGTTGCTGACGAAAAGCTTCTCCTCGTTCACGGCGCTCCTTCTCGGCTTCTTCAAAACCCGTGCGTTCTGCAGCTCGATTTTTAGTTGTCAGCATCGGGGACTCGGTCTGAGTGAGAGGTCTACTGCTCGGCACAACTTGGACACTGTCAGAATTGAACACAGGCATGGGTTTCGCACGGAATGTCCCTGACGAAATCAGGCGCTCTTTCCTCACGCCGTTTCTGCTCCAAGCGCTCGCGGGCTTGTTCCAGGTAACGCTCTGCTGGCAACTCGAAAGGCTGGCTGCACCTCAGTGTGTGGCTTGGTTGAGTCCTCGAATTTCGCAGGTATGGAGGACACAAGCATGGGGTTCGCTCTGAACTGGTGCTGCTTCTCCCTCTCTTCCTCTTCAGCTTTGATCTTGCGACGAAAATTCTCTTGGTACTCTCGATGGAGCTGAGAGGTGGAGTTTCAGGGATTACAGGCCGGCGGACAGGACGTGGTACCGACTTCTGCTGGGTAGCTTGACCTGCCTGGCATGCTTTCAAACGTTGTTTGCGCTCTTGTGTATTTTCGCGATTTCCCTTAACGCAGGTCTTCGAATGCGTGTGAGTACTGATCACCAGGATTGATTTTAAAACAGCTTCTTGAAAGGCGGTCACGCTATTCGTTGCTGGAGGCAAAGTTACTTCACATGCGCGTGGTAGTGGCAAATTTTGTTCGTTTTCCTTCCCGTGGGTCAGCCAGTTTCTCGTTTCGGTCGGTAATCGGTTCGGACGTACGGCGTCTATCCAGTCTGAAATGTAGCTTCGGAGCTGCTCGCACGACGATCCCCGCGTCAAAAGTTCGAAAGTTTAAGATGAACCATACACAGTCATGTGTAAGTGTAGGCGGCCATCAACCTGGGGCTCGATCACTCCATTGAAACCTGCAACTTTTCCGTATGCACCAACTTCTCGTTGAATATAATTTACGGCTGACTCGAGTATCACGTGATGCAGAGCACCGCAAAATGGCTTTCTGAATTACTTCCAGTTTTCTATCAAACGCAAAAGCCGATAGTACAGGGCATCCGATTGAAATGGAAAGACGACGCTGTGGGTTGCCTTTGACACTTTCAGGTAGATCTTCCCACGTTGAATCCGCGTTTCCATATATGCTGGCTTCATCGTTCCATGCCTTTAATTTTCGTAAAAGCACTATTCGATGTAACGTAAGATCATCCTGCTCGGGCGGAGCAACTGTTACCCAGAACTGAGGTAATCCAAAGCGATATCGTATTGCAGCTAACTTGGGTCTTGTTGCTGCGCGTTTAAAAGGTGAAAACGGCACCGTTCCACCTACGACCGACAGACTCGCAGCAAGCCAGCATTGAGACGTTTTGCTGCGGGTGAATCTGGATCCTTTATTGCCGCGAGAAGAGACTGCTTGAATTCAGGCGAACTTGTCAATTCCCCTATTTTTTTCAGGGTTTTGGCATGCGTAGTTGCAGCTCGCGCAGCTTTCCTTACCGCACATGACGCTCTAGTTGATTAAAAAGCGTGGCAATGAGTGTCACGTTGCTTTTAAATCTGCCGTCATAATATGACATTAAATGTCGACACAAATCGTTTGGAAAAGACCCTGAAGGCAGCATATCACCTCCCATCATGAACAACGTTGGAAAAGCGGCAGCAATTAAATGGCCGTTTCATCACATTCGACTATTGGCGTAGATCCTCGCCGTACCACAGCAATATCTTCCTTACTTGTGACGGCATCAATCATAGCATCGATTAACTGTGGACTCGGCAGTCCATCACGACAACACCTACTGCTTGCCTTCAAACGACTCGAAGAAACCGATTCAGACATATTCAACAGAATTGACTCAAACAATCAAATAAGTTTAACTCCACACCAAAAAACAAACCCTAAACTCAGCGCTGAAGTTTTGAAAAATAATCCAACTTGGATGTAAACGATCCAATATCGGATTCACCGCCTGTAGTTGCCAAGTTTTGGGCTGTATGTATCCGTCAGCGAACAGTTCCGGACCACGCACAGATCCGGACCACCCTTTCATACAAATTCCTATATAAAGCTATTTTTGCTCAATCGGAGTAGAAAGCTTTGTTTTCACGTTCAAAGACTGTACTGCAGTGTGTGGTGCTGACACCATGTGATACGAACGTTGACCGAATGTTGACTGAAGTTACGAGGTACGCAGAACCGTGAAATTAATCCGTTGATTCCTCATTCTGAGGTATTCCCAGTATAATGCGACGCTAGGAGTTTAGCCCGAAGCATACATAATGCCATTGGCACACCACGTAACATGAATAATCACATCAAATATTACCGGGAGGGATACTAGTAGACCGTAGGGCATCACAGTCTTTAATTCGTTCCAAAAATGTCGATTGAATTACAGGGAACTTTCGAGTCGGGGTATACTGTAATTATAACAATCTTTTGCAATTTAATGTCCATTGTCATCGTTCCAAGATAATTTGTATAAGTAGAGAGATATCTGCCTAAAATAGAACCAAATATAAAATGAAACACAAAAAAATTGACATGGTAGCTATCATCAAAAATATACGAACGGTTATTTATTGACAATGCTAGTTTTCAGGCTCTGGTTAATAGTCGGCGTCCCAGATGTGCAGGTGGTCACGGACATCTTCCACATCTTGAATCTTGGTGAGGAAACGCGCGATCGAGTCGAGCTCCCGGTCATTCGGGTCGTCGATAAAGCTGGAGCAACCGATGGCGTTACGCGGGTGGAACGTGTAGGCCATCGGCGAGTTGTCAACAATGATTGTCTGCGAAATATCGCGATCAAGCAAGGACAGATTCTTCACGTAGTTGCCCTCGTACTGCACGCAGTGCTCGCGGTAGAGCCGGTAGCGAATGACACCTTCCGGGTCCAGCTTGTCAAGCAGCGGGTCCGCGTACTTGCTCAGGCTGGCCGTGTACACAACGATCTCGTAGTACTTGGCCATTTCGATGAGGAACTCCTCAGCTCCAGGACGCCTGCACACGTAGACGTGGTGGACGGTGCCGTCAATGTCGACAGGAATGATGTAGTCGGGGTTCTCGGTCGGTCTGAACGACGAGTGCACCAGCGTCTCATCGAGGTCGAGCACCAGGCATTTCTTGTTGGCATCAATGGGAGAAACGGGAGGCAGGAGGCTCGGGCGCAATTCAATCGCTTTACTGCGAACTTCAGCAGTCTTTGTCTTGGACAGAGCCGATCGGCCTTGGTTCGTCTTGTCAAGAGACTGCGGCTGCTCCTGACTTCCGAATCCCGACCAGATATTCACGAAAATATTACGGAAGATCCCGCGTTGCTGCGTCTTTCTCGAACTCGATCCTTCGCGGGATTCACGACGGACACCAGTGAGAATTGGCTGTTGCTTGCCATTTTTGTCGGCTTGGTGGACGATAGTGGCCAGCGGATTGACGATGTGAAGATCCGCGAGCTGCTTCGTCGGTGAAGCTCCTACAGGCTTAAGACTCGCGTTCAGGTTGGTCAGCGTCTCCGATCGTGTGGCGGGAATCGTCATCATTGTTGCGATGGTTTTTGAAGGCGCTGCGTGCTGATACGCTTGAAGTCCCGTCCGAAAGGGTAGCCTGGGATCGGAGCCCGGTCGCCTGGGATCGGAGTTGCGAGTTGTAGTCTTCGAAAGTTCGGCGCTTTGGGGTGGTTGTTTGTAGTGTGTTGTGTTGAGGGAAAGTTTTCGAATGGGATAACACGGTCGCGCGAAGCAGATCTCGAGCGGTGCTTCCGCCAGACACACAGTTGACAAAGTTTCCACATCTCATCCTCCGACCTAGCAACCCGTCCCTCCTTCATTCCTCAGCATGCATCTAGTCATTGCTGCTCTTGATGGCGTTGTGTTTATTTTGGCGGGTCATTACTCCCCTATCTGTACTGACTCCGAGTTGTACTCGTGATAAGCAGACCGGTGCCGTTTGTTTTCCGGTAGAAATACGGCGGACAAGCTCATCCTTCGACAGCCGACCGGGGGGGGTAGCTCGTCATTTTCGATGGGGTCGGCGTTGATGTTATCGCTTTGAACTCACTTGCAACCTTCGTGTGAGGTCTTGACAACTTCTCTCGTAAATTGCAGCGAAGTAATGAAACAGCGATGAGGTTTTGTTGACCAAGATGCACAAAAACTCATTGACATGTGAGAAGATTTCTACGGCTAGTCATTTCCTGATTGTCGCTGTTTCGTAGGCGGTATCTACTCTTTGTATGGGTTCGTAGGATTTTTGGCCGACGTTTTTGCTATAATGCAAAATTGTGGTGACCCTGAATCACTTAGATTTTGTATGGACCATGATTATTGTGTGTATGGTGCTAGTTTCGTCGCCTAAGAATCCAATGGGTAATGGGCGCACGCCATTCGTCAAAATGGGACGACTTGGCAAGCACCAGACAACTTCACCAACACTATGGCGGCAGCAGCTCTGTGGGTTTGATGCCCATAGCAGAGCGTAGCTCGTCGTATACCATCAGAAACAGCCAGGCTCTATAGTACAGTGTTATATTAGCGTTTAGTGCCGGGTGGTTCCGCCTTGGAGAAACCCCGGGTATCTTCCGTGCGCAGCACTTGCATGGAGGTGCGGCCTAGGCCCGTTGTAGCCTCCGCGCTCTCGATGTGAGTCTTCATCACATCGACAACACGGCCGCCATCAACCCGGCGAACATGCTTAAGCTCATGTGCACTGTTACGCATTCCATTCCCGACGTCTGCATCAGCAGGATCGCCAGCAGGGTGTGCTTCGTGGAGTGATAACCGGGCAGTTGGCTGCCATAAGCGCCACGACTCGGAAAGTGGTGGCAGTGACGCCACCGATAAAGCCCTCAATGAGATCGGGGTGGTGGCAGATCTGACGGCACGCAAAGGTGAAATTATTGTTGCAGCGAGCCCCAGTGCGGTCGGTCTGCATACAGGCCTTGATGGTGTTCATGGGGTTCACGAGTGCGGTGTCGGCACCGCCAGCCGCGGCGCCTTCCAGGCAATGGCGAGGTAGCAGATATACCTTGTCGTCAAAGGTCTCCTTGACCACGTCGTCCAAGTACACGCCGAAGCAGATGCACTAATGGGTAAACTTACTATGAGATGCCCCCGGATCACACTGGGCTAGAGTATCCCGTGTGTCAAGGATACAGCTTGGCAAGAAGGCAAATGTATTGATAGTAACACCGCCAGTACTTGCCCATGTGAGTGCGTGCTTGCCGTATAGGCTCTAGGTAGTGTTGGGGGAACGTTATGATGTGCCTGTACGGTATAAACATGAATTCATGGTACTGCTTGCTCACCTGTAGTACTTCTGGCTTAGTTGACCTCTACTTTGCAGACTGCGCGAACCTCGAAGCTCGAGAAGCCTGCAGAAGTCTTCATGGATGACACTTGAAGTCGTCATCACAGCCAATAAACACCAACATTTAGCCTAATATCAACCAATAGGATTGCATCCTTTAACCGTCGCAAATCCGTCCTACGTTTTTGCCAGATAAGTGAATATTTTATAGGTGTAGGCGAGCATCCAGACAACGTAAGCGGAATATGCCGTTGTCACTGACAACTTGCCATAAGCAAGGTTCCTCAACAGCTCTTCTTCGCAACGGAAACTTCAACGACTGACCGCACAGATAAAAGCTGAATCGAAATGGTAGTTTCTCCATCGCTAACGAAACGGCCCCTTCGGGCTAACAAGAAACAGAAATGTCGATGGACATCATGATTTTACCTGTAGAAATAAGGTGTCTGAGAACTGACCTAAGAATGCGTTCGTATCTGAATCATCAATACATTTTGTTAATAATATGCTATCGCAATTGTGTACTCCTGGAGTAGAATCTGTAATAAAAAAAGGTGCAGAGTTCAAACACATTTTTCATAAGTACACATTTATTGTCTAAGTTCTGGAGAATTGGTGCAGCTCTGGATGTTGTGGTCGATGGGAACTAGGTGCTAAATGAGGGCAATATCAGGTGAAGTGTTGCCCCACCTGAAATTCAATAAAGTTTCTGGAGTAAACTCTGTGGGCATATTGTAAGGCTCTGTAATGAAATGTTTTAAGGATTTAAAAATATATTTCAAAGTATATTTCTGTACTGTGCAAGACTGTACATAAGCTCAGCAAAAATTAAAAAAAGTGTTTAGCCACCAATGATGCTGGGCTCGATATTCATCGACATGATAGGATACCATCAACAAGTTAATAGTCGGCGTCCCAGATG
Organism: Phytophthora quercina; assembly: GCA_014706105.1. Taxonomy (NCBI): domain Eukaryota; phylum Oomycota; class Peronosporomycetes; order Peronosporales; family Peronosporaceae; genus Phytophthora; species Phytophthora quercina. The sequence continues at coordinate 2,362,080 of JACBOW010000003.1, read as the reverse complement.
TGCAGGTGGTCACGGACATCTTCCACATCTTGAATCTTGGTGAGGAAACGCGCGATCGAGTCGAGCTCCCGGTCATTCGGGTCGTCGATAAAGCTGGAGCAACCGATGGCGTTACGCGGGTGGAACGTGTAGGCCATCGGCGAGTTGTCAACAATGATTGTCTGCGAAATATCGCGATCAAGCAAGGACAGATCCTTCACGTAGTTGCCCTCGTACTGCACGCAGTGCTCGCGGTAGAGCCGGTAGCGAATGACACCTTCCGGGTCCAGCTTGTCAAGCAGCGGGTCCGCGTACTTGCTCAGGCTGGCCGTGTACACAACGATCTCGTAGTACTTGGCCATTTCGATGAGGAACTCCTCAGCTCCAGGACGCCTGCACACGTAGACGTGGTGGACGGTGCCGTCAATGTCGACAGGAATGATGTAGTCGGGGTTCTCGGTCGGTCTGAACGACGAGTGCACCAGCGTCTCATCGAGGTCGAGCACCAGGCATTTCTTGTTGGCATCAATGGGAGAAACGGGAGGCAGGAGGCTCGGGCGCAATTCAATCGCTTTACTGCGAACTTCAGCAGTCTTTGTCTTGGACAGAGCCGATCGGCCTTGGTTCGTCTTGTCAAGAGACTGCGGCTGCTCCTGACTTCCGAATCCCGACCAGATATTCACGAAAATATTACGGAAGATCCCGCGTTGCTGCGTCTTTCTCGAACTCGATCCTTCGCGGGATACACGACGGACACCAGTGAGAATTGACTGTTGTTTGCCATTTTTGTCGGCTTGGTGGACGATAGTGGCCAGCGGATTGACGATGTGAAGATCCGCGAGCTGCTTCGTCGGCAACGCTTGTGTAGCACCTTCCGGCTGAAGACCAGCGTTCAGGTTGGTCTGCATCGTCGAAGGTGTGGCGGGCGTCGCAATCATTGTTGTCATCGTTGTTGAAGGCGCTGTTCTGAAAGCGCTTGGAGTCCCGTCTGGGATCGGAGTTGCGAGCAGTCGTCTTCGAACGTTGAGCGCTTTAGAGTGGTTGATTGTAGCGTGTCGTGTCGAGAGAAAGTCTTCGAATGGGATAAAACGGAGCGGTGCATCCTCTAGACACACACTTGACAAAGTTTCTACACCTCGTCCTCCGACTTCGAGCGGTTGGGCCACCCGTCATTCCTCAGCATGCATCCAGCCATTACTGCCCTTGATGGCGTTGCGTTTATTTTTGCAGGTCATTACTTCCCTATCTGTGCTGACTCCGTCGTATAATAGAAGCAAACCCACGCCTGAAACAAACCAAACCAACCGCTGGGTTCGAAGTTCAAACCAAACCAAAATTACTGATGAACCTGGTTTGATCCAGCCACACGGTTTGGTTCGAAGTGGTTTGAACCTACACATCTCACGGACCTCACGCACGCCGTAACGCGTGGTTCAAACCAAGATGCAACCGGGTTGCCCACGATTGAGCAAAACTCAACCCCGATCCTCAAAACCACACTACCATTTGAAAGTCAAGTCTTGGCTCCGCGCGGGGGCAAGATACGTTTGGCTGTTGCTAAACGATAGAGCCCTTTTGCGGGCATCACCACGAGTATCCCCAGTAGCCTGGGTGCTTCGAAAGAAAAGTTGTGCATGATAAAGAGCTCTAGGTGGCCTAATAGTCGAAGGAATGCTGTGTATGATACTGGTCTAGTCTATCTTGGACGGGATGCCGCCAAAAGTTAGTGATACGCGATGCGGCCTTGAGCAGATGGTAGGTCGAATTTCTGGACGATGCTCATGAAGAGGCGTTGGTCTCTTCGTAGGGCTGGAGTGAGGTTCTCGAGAGGGAAAGTAATTTGGAGTGTACGGTCGACAACGATAAGCCTAGGGTAGAGCGAGCTAGCTGCAGCCTAACAATGAAACCTAAGAACAATATTTGCGAACAAGCCACGGGCGTCGAGCTCAACCAAGCGTACTCACACGCACAACTTCGCCGTAGCCTGCTGCTCTAGTCCAGCAAGTGCAGTACCGGGATATTCACGGCAGTCTAACGCAGCGACGGATTCAGGAATCCATTCCCGCACCGCTCAGCGACCAACACGTTCGAAAGCTATCAACGCCATCAGAATCCAAACCTGTAACTACAAAAAAACCTAAAACTCCAAAGGTTCGGAGTTTTGGGAATTTATCGCTCAAACCAAGGGCCGTGCGTTTTTTTTGTTTGCTTTCAGTGTTTCTTCAAACCAATAGTTTGCCCTTTGGTTGGTTTGTTTTGTTTCAGGTGTCTACCTTCTGCGCCTTAGCTGCTCACATTCGGCAAAGTATGCACTGTGCACGTGTGCAAGCGAGGGTTAACGCAGAAATTCAGCTGCCGTCTCAGATCCTGCTATCGGTCAACTTGCGCAGGCACAGCCAGCTCGCAAACATGCCCTCTCGATACTTTCCGAATGCTGTGTTCTCGCCCGTTTTATCGAACCTGTGCCGCTTCTCTTCCGGTAGAAATTCAGTGTACAAGATCATCCTTTGACGGACTTCCAAGATCGAGGGAACTCGTCGATTTCAGTGAGGTCGACGTTGACATTATCGCTTATAAATCACTTGCAACCTTCGTGTGAGGTTTATATTGTTGTTGTGACAATCCCTTTAGTAATTACAGCGAAGCATGGGCTTCTACTGGAAAAAAAACTTATATGGCTGGCCGTTTGCTCAATATTTTAATATTGAGCAGACGACCAGCCATATAAGTTTTTAATTTCAAAATTAATAGGTGTTGGCTAGTGTCCAGACAACGTAAGCAGGAATATGCCGTTGTCACTGGCAACTTGCTATGAGCAAGGTTCCTCGACAGCTCTACTCAATAAGTGGACCAGAGAAGTACAACGGAAAGATCAACTAGTGTCCGCACAGATTACCGCCTAAGCGAACTCCATCGCTAACGAGAAACGGCTCAGACTAACCGAGACAGAAACGCCGATGAACGCAATGACTTTCTTGTAGAAACTAGCTTATCCTATCTGAAATCTGTCTAGGGATGCGTTCGTGTCTGCTCCACCTTTACATTTGGTCAGGAAATAATATGCCGTCGTAGTACATGTACGAGAAGATGAGAAGATAAGAAGAAGATTATGTTGATTACTTAACATTGCTTGTTGTTGTATGAGTAGATACCGGTAAGCTAATACAGAAGGTAAGAATTTTTTTCTTCTTAGTATATTGATTATTGTGCTGGTTACTGTATGAGAAGATAACGCATATACATGTACTGTACAATGTTCAAAATTTATTTACTTGTATTATCTTAGTTTCCGAAATAATACCTCTGCCACTAATATAACTCTAGGCTCTTACATAGCAAAAAAAAAGTATGTTCGCCGCCAATGTGCCCGGCTCGATATTCATCGACCATGATGCAATCAAAATGTTAATAGTTGGCGTCCCAGATGTGCAGGTGGTCACGGACATCTTCCGCATCTTGAATCTTGGTGAGGAAGCGTGAAATGGACTCGAGCTCCCGGTCATTCGGGTCGTCGATAAAGCCGGAGCATCCAATGGCATTCCGCGGGTGGAAAATATAAGACATCGGGGAGTTGTCGATGATGATCGTTTGCGAGATCTCACGGTCCAAAAGTGACAGATCCTTCACGTAGGTGCCTTCGTACTGCACGCAGTGTTGACGGAAAAGTCGGTGTCGGATGACACCTTCCGGGTCCAGCTTGTCAAGCAGCGGGTCTGCGTACTTGCTCAGACTGGCCGTGTACACAACGATCTCGTAGAACTTGGCCATTTCGATGAGGAACTCCTCAGCTCCAGGACGCTTGCAAACGTACACTTCGTGGATCGTTCCATCAATATCCACCGGGATAATGAAGTCCGGGTTGCTAGTAGGTCTGAACGACGAGTGAACCAGCGTCTCATCGAGGTCGAGCACCAAGCACTTCTTGTTGGCATCAGCCGGCAATAGCGGAGGAAGAACACTCTTGCGTAGCTCGATGGTGCTGCCTGAAGCTGCAGTAGACTTCTTTACTGGAGACGACCGGCCTTGTTGCTGGTGCTGTTCGTTGGCTCCGAGTGCCGACCAAATGTTCGCGAACAGGTTACGGAAGCTCGCTTGTCCTCCATTCGCATTAGACCCCTCACGAGTATTGCGGCGACCTCCTGCCAGAACGGGCTGCTGCTTACCGTTCTTGTCGGCCTGGTGAACGATACTGGCGAGCGGGTTGGTGGGTTTCAGATGTGCAAGCGGCTTCTTCGGTGAAGACTTCTTCGTGCGGTCATCCAGTGCGTTGCTACTCATGTTACGGCGAGAGAACACCGCGTTTTGGAACAACCGACCACCAGGTTTGGCTGCATCTGGCTTCGGCCCCGCGTTCACGTTCGTTTGTGTCTTCGATCGGCTGGTAGGCATCATTGTTGATGTTGCAGGCGATGCGTATTGATACGCTCGAAGTTTGGTCCGATCGGGGCCTGTGCCTTGAAAAGTGGTTAGCGCTTTCGCGTTCGGGCGGTGCGGTGCGGGCTAGTGCTCAAAAGTGATAATAATTAAACAGCAGCAGTCAACGGCCTACACACACGTGAAAGCTTTCTACCTCAAAGTCTCGTCACCGACCTCGAGGTTGTGAGCAACCCGTTCCACCTTGATTCCCATCTATTCTTATGCAGTTTATTTTTGCGTTGTGCTGCAAGTAATTCCACCGCCCAGAACAGCGAAGTCCTATCGTCTTGCGAAGGTAAGCGCTCTGTAGCTGGGGTGGTGATATCTTGGCTAAAGGAGTACGTGATGGCATCGTGGAGATCAGGGAATAGGTTTTCGAGCTACAGATTGCAATTTAGCCGTTCCTAACCAGATCCTGTGACCGTTATATGCCCACAATGCACTTCAACATCAAAGACAACATGACCGCATCCGCGCCTAGCTCGAAGTGGACCGTGGTCGCTGCGTCCGACTAGTTCTGTTCGGTGCACACGTGACTTGCACAATAACCGTTTAGGTTTTTTACTGCAAGCAACACTCGAACCATGATCGCCAGAAGGCAATGAGTAAGGAACCACCACCACGCACAACTTGCAGCTGGTCTAACATCAGGATGGTTATGGCTGTCAAAAGTAACGCCTGAAAAGCGTGCTACCAGTAGCCTTCTTTGAGCCGCATGATGTAGCCCACGTACAACTATTCGGTCGACTTTTTTGCGGGTCAATTGCGGATCAGGCCACGTTTCGGGTCTTCTGATTAGAAGACGATTTTGTGTGCAATCGCGTCTTTTGGTCGCACAACCAGATTGTGACCTGAGAAATAGGAAGATTCACTATAGCCATTTCAGGAATCTGGGCTCATTGAGTCGTCCGCTGCAAGAACACAAAGGCGCGGAGTTGTCGACCATACTGGGCTTGGTGCACTTGCGCACCACCATCGCACGCGCGAAGCGCGCCTGCTTGCTGCACTCCGTGCAGGTAGTTGCGGCCCGCAACTTGCGGGGCACCCTGAAGCGACCCGTCCTCGGCCTCAATATGGTGGAGAGGACGCACCAGACGCTCACTGGCATGAGGAAGGCAAATGCTGAAGGAGTCTGGCCTGCCAACTTCGTTTTGGGTCGACGCGTTGTACTACTCGGTGTACCTGAAGAATCGCTCGTACTCGAGTCCGATCGACCGGACGCCATATGAAGCTTACTGGGGAAAGCGACCTGACATACATCATGTGCGTAAGTTTGGAGCACTAGCTTACTTGCACACGAAGGTGGAGCCAGCGAGGCATAAGTTTGCAGATAACTGTCGTGTTGGTTTTGTGCATGGGTATCGCGACGGCACCCTCGGCTGCAAAGTATATTTTCCATCTGCAGGAACCGTGCAGTTTGGGGGACAAGTGACTGTCACGAGCAAGTCATGTACAACGACCGTCATGGGTCCGACTTCGACAATACTGTTCGTGAGTGGGCAATTTCCTCGTACCCCGACTTGACAAGCGCCGGGTGTCAATATTACGACCTCCCGGTCGTAGGAGGGGGAGGACATGATGGAAACAAGCACTGCGTAAGCGCATCAGGCAGCTCAGGATCGGAGAGATTGGAGCAAAGATCGACATGGAGCGGGGAAGCCGTAGACTTTTTCTACGTCAGCAAGCCACCTCTGTCCCGACAGCCCCTGACCGACTGGCATCTGTGGCTGTTGATGTGTCGCGGGCGTTGAACCCACCGTCGGGCCTATTCACTGCGTCATCTACGGGAGCTGCGTTGCCGTCCACGGCGATGGGCACGTCTCCACCTTCGTCAACGGAAGTACGCTTTCGTCGCCGCCAGCGGTCAACACGCCCCTGGTAACGCTGTCTCAAGGGGAGCCTTCTCCGTCCCCGCGGTACTCCGACATGGCGTTGGCTGAAGTGGCGTTGGCTTCAGTTGCGTTGACGTCGGCATCACCGTCGACACCAGACGCGTTTCGTGAGCTGGATGCTAACATCTGTCGGAAGTGAGTCCGAGATCTCCCGTGGCTGACGCGCAGGCCATCGTTGCTGCCGACACTCCGCATTCGACGGTGATCAATATATATGGTTTCTCCTACTCGCGAGCTAAAGTGTCAAGATTCAAGACGACGTTGCACTGCAGTTTTTATCGCCGGACTTCGTGCAAGGGCAAGTGTGAACTTCGATTCGACACTAGTGGCTTTATTAAATTTGTGCCTTATACACACGTGCCGCAACGATTTCGTCCGTGCGGACGGGTACGGGAGCATCATGGAGCTGATGAAGGAGTGCGTGGGTTCATGCTGAAGGCATACGACAAGTCACCGGGCACTATTCAGTCGTAGCGAAGGTAGGCGAATGATGAATACACTTGCTTTATGCCCCACACGTCCTAGCTTTTGATTATCGCCGACCATACACAGGTTGAACGCGCTCATACTTGTAGATGACATACTCCGTTAAGAATCTTGTTTCCAAGCACTTCTTCATCTCGGATTGAGCTATCCTCTTGTGAAGCTGTGTGTGTGTGTGTGTGTGTGTGTGTGTGTGCCTATTTCGTAGGTCAAAATGGTGTCTGTCATTGTCTTACTACTGGACTATTTTTTAGTCGGCGTTGTCACTAATCAGAAGACCCGAAGCGTGGCCTGCTCCGCAATTGACCCGCAAAAAAATCTACCAACTATTCTCGGGTATCTCCGACTCGGAGTCCGAGTGCAACAATCTCGACGACAAGTAGACACACATTTCGATGGGGAAAACTTCAGCCTTTGCCGGGCGTAATGCGTCTGAGATCACACCTCTTACTAACACGTCATAGCCGAAGCCAATTTGTATCCGAAATATGCCACTGCAACTGGCCATTAGCGGCTTTAAACTACAGCGGTACACCACCACGGTGGACATCCATAAACCTTCAGCATGTTATAATTTCACTTTGCTTGTTCATAACTAAATGCACCATTTAAAGTCATAGAAACGCATACCCTGTCTAATCCGCACGATACTTTTCTAAAGCACAGGTATGCAAGCAAGTGGTCAGCTTGTAGCGTCCTGCGTCAGGATGGAAGAGGAGCTTGAGGCTTTTCGCGTCTTTAGCAGTCGACCCGGATAAGATTCGGTCTCTTCAGCTCATTCGAGCGTAAATCGCTCACAAAAAACTTGATTGCTAGCCGTTAATGTAACTTGTCTACAAGTTGATGTCCCTGTCAAGAATGTGTACGTCGGACAAGCCGCCACTTCGATGGGCTCAAGCTATTCTGGCCCAACTCGAAGAAGGGGACATCTACGACCACAACGACGTCATGAAGGTCAAGTTTGCACACCAGAAAGCTCGACAACGAAGCCATTCACGACCCGAAGATCAAACTCACGGACTGCAGTCACAGATTCGAAGACGGAGATGTCAGAAGTCCAATGATCACTTTAAGAAGACGAAGATGGTGCTTGCTGGGTCTCTACTGGTTATTGGCGTTTCTACCGTATTGATGGTGTTGTTGAGCGTTCAAGATATCGGAGACCTTATTTATTCCTCACACATTGAGCCCAGACGACGTCTAGCAACAACTACCAATAGTGACTCAACTACTACGACGCTGCATCTGGACGAGCGATATTTCTTCGATGACACGCATTCGGACTTCGCACAGCAATTCTACCGACGATATGTCGCTGGGGATAAAATTGAGGCGATTGTAGGTACGAGCGACCTAGCGGAAGTCGTAGACTATGTGAACGAGTTCGGATTGGAATTCACTATCCTCCCGGTGATGCTATAGCAAGCGGTTGTGTGGGATATGGGCTACGTGGCTGCAGCAGATCTTGGTTACGTCAAAGTGTACACGAAATGTGGTATGCGAATGTCGGACTTGCAGCTTTCGCGCGATGTCTATAGAACTGCTGGGTGCATCGAGCAGAGGTGTTCTTCACGGAACGGAGAGCCGTTCTATCAATCGATGTATTGTTCGGGTTTTCAAATGGGGAATTTGTCGTTATGTGCGGCGACAAACGGTATTACTCCAGTGTATGGAGCGATGTGGGCTGATGGTGGCACTGACGATGTGGTGCCAATGAGCGAAATGAAAAGGCACGAATGGACTGACGCAGGTATTGACTACACGATCATGGCGATAAATTTGTCAGGTGACCCCAATAGCTACGGCAAGTGTGTCATGCCGTCCATGATCATCCCGTGTGTGGCCTACGATAGATACCCGTCGGATGACTGGTGCTCACCCGAACGTGGTGAGATTGTTCCACAGTGGCTTGAGCTCGAAAAGACCGGCGGATTGTTCGTTACTGAGAGTTTGGGATGGCAACAAGCTGCATTGCCAGTGAATATTACGAGTTTGGTGCTGCTAATGCTCGTACTTATCGCATTCTTCATGTTCTGGCGTAAAACTCGCGAGACCGAAGACCTCCTTGAGCAGAAGCGTGCGATCTTAGGTGGTCGAGGTTCCGATGAATTCTCAATGATGGACGACATTGATTTCATTCTTGAAGCTTCAGGTCGGTCGTTTATTGAAAAGGGAGAACAACAACAAACGTGGGTCGCTTGGGGGCACACTCGGAGCGATCGGTTGGTGGTGAAAACAATGAAGATCTGGATGGGATATTGTTGCGCAGCTTCGAGGATATTGACAGTATTTATCGTCACGAAGAATCAACTCACCACCGACATCTTCACGACAGCTTCCGATCTCCTAGCAAAGCTACAACAGCAGGTCTGACTAGCTTCGCGTCTGGTGTTGCTGGGAGCCCACGAAACACTTCGACTATGACCTTCACACGCCAAACCAGCTCAACCGATCCAGCCTCAACGGATCCGGCTTCTAGGGCGATGATAACTCCTCTGGTTGAGTTCCAGAATTACCCGGTCGTGTTCCTTTTGTTGATGTTAGTCTGGTGCGGCAGATTACATCGGGCGCTTATGGAGAGGTGTGGTTGGGACGCATGCGTGGTGACATTATTGCGGTGAAGAGACTCACTGGTAAAAGACGACGTCAACTCCACGAACTCGAGGTTTTCGCAGCAGAGATCCAACTCATGGCGAAGTTGCAGCATTTGGACTCTGTGGAGTTGCATGGAATACCCTCGAAAACATGCTTCTTATCATGGAGTACATGGAACGTGGAGACTTGCAGCACGTTCTGCAGTATCACAGCGACAAAGCGCAGCAAGCTCAAGACTCGTATGATGATGAGTTTTCCTGGGCTTCACACAAAGCGAATATTGCTGGCGACATCTCCTGTGGTCTCGAATACTTACACAGTCTTAAACCGACGGTGGTTCACCGCGATCTCAAGTCTAAGAATGTGTTAATTGGCGATAATTACGAGGCCAAGCTCAGTGATTTTCGGCGTCAGTCGAATGCGTCATGACGAGGAGACCATGACGAGTGGCGTCGGCACAGCATCCTGGACGGCACCAGAAGTGCTGGTCGGACACAAATACTCTGAAAAAGCAGACATTTACTCACTTGGTGTTGTGTTAACTGAGCTGGACACGGGTGAACTGCCATTTTACGACGCACGCACATCGGATGGAGACAAGATGGAGGCAATTCATATTTTAAGTCTCGTTGTGAGTGGCGAGTTGCAGCCGAGCTTCACACTTGACTGTCCTGAAGATGTTCGTAAATTGGCGTTTGCTTGCTTGAACCCGAAGCCAGAGTGTCGACCATCGGCGAAAGAGGTGCTGGATGAACTCAACCGACTGCTAGTCTAGTACGTGTGGCTGACCAAACCGAACGGTCGGTAGATTTCTGGATTTGGACAAGACGATGGCAAGTGGAAGCTACGATATCGACTACGCTGCGTTGGGGCTCACACCAGAACGATTCGAGGCTTTCAAGACCGTGTTTTCAGCACTGGACAAGACTCACACCGGTGCCATTTCCACGAGACAACTGGATGCACTCTGTTTCCAGTTAGGTGAGACTTTCGACGAAGAGGAACTGTCAGTCGCTGCTGCAAGTCTCTCTGACCCACACACGGGTCTTATCCACTTCACCACCTTCCTACCATGGTGGATCAGTGAGTAAATGTCACTCGCAGACCAGCAAAGAACCGAGCGATGACGTTGGAACTTCATACTGATAAGACAATACTACGTTCAAATGGCTGCTTTTTTCATGCATTATCTTACTTGAATCGTGTCGGTGAAGTTGCAGGGGCTGTAGCAAGAGCTTGAGCAACAGCCTTCCGGATACTCAACGCTCGAGTAATGAGTTCACGGCGCTTAGCACGCGAGTGAAGCAACAGGTTGCGTTCATGCAGACGTCGGAATTTTTCAGGTACATCAGTTAATTGGGGATTCCCGCTTAGATCAATGACACGTATCTTAGGCAGAGTATCAGTCGTTGTTGAGTCGATCGTGCATAGTCGATTGTCCGCTAGCAGCAGCACCTGCAACTTTTGCAGTCCAGCTCCGACCGGTAGCTTCTCGTCGTTGTTGAATGAGAATTTCTCGATGAGGTTCCCTCGTGCATCGAGCTCCTCGAGTGCATCAAGTCTTTCAAACGTGGCAAAAGGGAGCTCTTTTAGACGGTTGTGTGCGACGTTCAGACGCTGAAGATCTCGCAATGCACCGATCGAAGCTGCAGAAAGCTCCACGAGTAGATTTTCACTTGCATTCAGCGTTACGAGCTGTGAGAACGCTCGAGCCAAACCTTCGGGTAGCGATCGCAATGCGTTCCGACGAATGTTCAGCTGACGAAGTCGTGGGAACCGTTGACTCAGTTCAACAAGCGACGGAAGTTCATTCAGCCCGAGAGATGACAAGTCGAGCGTTGTGCCATTAGACAGAGAGAGGCTTGCAACATACCGCTGCTCTAGAGCACCTGAGCGTGCCGACAGAACTTGCTGCTTGATTTCAATCTTTAAACCAGTTGAAGCCGAAATATTGTCGCCGTTTGAGTCTTCAGGTTGATCTTCAGCCACCTTGAGCTCTTGCTCCACTGCTTCAGCGCACATCGTGGTCGATAACTGAGACTCTGGAACAGGAAAGCGAGTGTGAACATGTAGTGCCTGTATTTTTAGGGAACGCCCTACCTGGCTTGCAAAGGTTTAGAGTGTTTTCTGGAAACGAACGAGCTTGAATGAACTGTGCTGCTTCTCACAATCAGGTTGTTCAACGTACCCTAGTGCACGGTACAGTTGTTGAGCACCTTCCATGGCACCGATGGTCTCGAGACGGATCTCATCGAAAGCACCACACGACGTGGTAAACGCTTCCACAGTTTTCACCAAAGCTGAAGCCACACCACGACGTCGAACTGCAGGAGCAACACTCAGTCGGCAAAGTTCGGCTGTACGTTGTTCGGAGTCTGGTTTTTGCCTTGACGACGGAACCAGCGGCTTCACACCGACACAACCCACCACTTCACCGCTTAGCTCAGCTGCCCAGAAGCCGCTCGTCACAACACCAGTGTTGTTGCGGGTTTGAAACAATTGACACACATCGAACATGTCACCACCAGGCCCACGGAGACGGTTCGCAACGAATTGACGCACAGCACGTGAGTTCTCGGCAAATTCGAGATGTGTGCTCTCGAAGAGCGAACGCACAGTAGCCAAATCATCATACTGGAACGATCGAATGATCACTGGTTCGGTTGACTCGTGGTGTTTCTGCTGCGGCACAGAGCTACCGGTCAGAAGGTATCGGTGCTGCTGCGCAGAGGGCACAAAACGAGTGGTCCACTCAAGATCAAGCTTGTCTTGGCTCTTGCAGTTGTCTGCAAGGTAAACAGCGTAGTGGGCGTTGCACAGCATCCAGTCGGCATACTCGTCAAAAAGTTCCAGGGATGTCAACCTACGCTTCTCTTCCGGGTTTGTACAAGCTGCGAACACACTGTTCATGTCGAAAATACGACACCTTTGCCACTTCGCAAGAGCTAGGAATCGTCGAGCATGGTCAGCTGCTGTCCGGAATCCTCGCGCACCACGAAGCGTGCATCCTTTCACAGTAAAGTAGCGCTGAAGTGTCGAGCCAAACGCACTAGACTCTTCCTCAGTTTTCTTGTCGGAAGTCGTGTTCTTTTCGTTGTCTCCATCCTCACTTGCTTGAAGCCCGATAGGGTCGTATAGCGCAATGGACCCATTCGGAAAAGACTCAGCGATCCGTTGAAGCAGCATCGTGCCTTTCTCGGGCGCCAGATACGACTGCACAAAAAAAATAATTGTTAATCAAGCGTTTTCGACCAAACGAGTAGGCTTGAAGCTAACACATTACCAGGACGCATTCAGCAAGAATCAGTGTAGGCAGACTGCGATCAACACCCGCAGCATTGAGGGTGTCATCCAGTCGCTGAATATCTCCGAGGTCGCAAGCAATGAGCGAGTATGAAGCAGATGGCACCTGGCACTGCCACGCCACTTTTCCACCAGCAGGGGTATCAACACTCAGATTATCTACGTCCTTCGGGAATAGACCTGCACGGACATCGTCGTCATTCAGCAGCTTCGTCTTGGCATCCACAATGGCCTCGCAGTCCACTTCAATGAACGAAAGGTTCCCAGCAAATTGACGCTGTTCCAGCAAACAGAAGAACAAGGTGTCGAATCCAGCACCCAAGGACACGATGTTGATTTGGGAAGACGTTGCATCTGCAGTCACCAAAACCACAAAAAATGTCAATAATACTGCAGTAAAACAATTCCGATCCAGCAAACTTACGCTGTGAGAGGAAGAGTTCAACACAGCGAGCAATTGCCACATGACGCAGGTAATAACCGCGATGGATCTGCAGCATAAAGCAGCAAAAACAGAGCAAAATAAGCACCGGAACACCCATTTTTACGATTAAACCCCGTCTGGAGCCCTAGTTTTGCGTTATTTACGTACCAGAGGAATGCGTCGTGTGGGTTTCTCCACGAAGAAGCGCAGGAATGGGTCCTGGAAGTAGCCGAGCGTCACTGCGGAGCTGCAGAGCGGGAATGATACAATGACTTTAGAGGCTGCTACTGGGAGCTGTACTAAGGTTCAGGACGTGGTAAAGCGCTAGGATGCAAGATAAGCGTCAGAATAACCTACAGCTTGCACTTGACGGCGTCAAAGGCCGTCTCGGTGACGTTGTGGTCGCTCGTGCCGCGCCACTCAGCAGTTGTCGGCGACGCCATGACCAGCGGATGAAAAGTATACGTTTGATGTATACGTTATACAAAATAATGTATACCGTGTATCTGCGACGTGTGACAAGTTGTCACTGACAACCTTTAACCAGAATTCCTGACCACCAGAGGAGTGAGTGGAAGCTCAATAGATATAAGCTTGCTGGCCACTTACTCGTCTCGGGGTCAATATGTCATTGTGACGTTAGTCGTACGAACGCCTCCGTTCATCACGTCGGAGGTGGACGATGAACAATCAATGCGGGGCGGGGGATGACTCCCCAAACAGGGTTTGCACCTGCTGGTCCTCTCATCCACGCGATCAGTGCTTGACCTATCGGTGCAGATTCGCTGGTTGCATGCGTTAATTGTGATTCACGATTAACGCATGCAATTTGTGATCGTCACGAAGCCGTGATCGAGTTGCAGTTGGTCGGCGTTGCCTAGAAGCTTGCGAATTCGCCTAAAGCTGACAGCGCTCGAGACGAGCGATGGCAACTGGTGATTAAACTTTTTCACCACCTGTCCTCGCTACTTTGCAGCTAGCTACACGCACCGCAATTAGACCACGGTCTAACGTGTTCACAGGCCATCCACCGCCGGATAGCATATGCACTTGAAGTCACTCCGCAAGTATCACCAAGTGTGCGAGTTCACCTGGTAAACACGGCAATGTTTTGATCCTGTAGCTCCATTCCAATCCCTGCCAGGCCTCTGCGCTCGCAGGTCCGTTCCTGCCAGGTCTCGTTGGCTACGGGGCAGGTATGTCTTGCAGCTCCTGATGTCACATTCTCGTTCGTCCTTCGATAGTCGTAACGTGACCCCCAAGGTGGTGGACTCCACCGTGGAGATCGGACTCGTCGTCAATGACGACACGTCATCAGTGAAAGGCAAAACCCATTGTCTTCAGAGCTCATTTACAGTTTTACCCAAAGTTGAGGAACCAACTTGAAGACCCTAGCTGCAGCGGCAACCATGCGCATATACGCTCTTCTGATGGCCATTCCCTCTATTGTGGCGCCGGTACTTTCGTCTTCGCTGCCTACGGTTGAACTCGACTACACCACCGTTCAGGCTGTTGGTGGCAACACCACCGTCGGCTACTACAAGTACCAGAACATCCGCTTTGCTGCTGTCCCGACTGGAGACCTGCGTTTTGCTGCGCCGGACTGCCACCCCAGGAGAACGAGACGAACACCGGCACAAACCTTGCGGATGCCGACGTTGCATGCACTTCCACAGAGGACTGTCTGTATCTGGATGTATGGGCTCCTGCCAATGCAACGAACCTCCCCGTCATGGTGTGGACCTACGGCGGTGGGTTTTCTGCTGATTCGAAGTCGCAAAATACTCCCGAGGGCCTGTTCGACTTGAGCCAGAACTTCATCTTCGTGGCATACAACTACCGACTGGGTATCACGGGCCATGGTAATGGGCCAACGTACCAGCACGAAGGTGGCGCTGCCAACCTGGTCGTTTGGGATTCTACTCGTGCTTTCGAGTGGGTCAAGACGTACATTGACAAGTTTGGAGGCAACCCGAACGATGTCACCGCTGTCGGATTCTCTGCCGGTGGCTCGTAGGTCATGTTCCAGATGACTCGCTTCGGTGGCAATGCCCCGCAGCTCTTCGAGAAAGCGTACATCATGTCCCCAGGTTACGTCCCTGGTGCCGGTCACCACCACGCCGAGCAATTCTGGCAGAATGTGTCTTCGGCTGTTGGTTGCGATGGTGGCCATCTTGACTGTATGCGTGAGGTGGAATTTAGCACCTTGCAGGATGCGGCGAGTGAGGTTGTATCAGACTACACGTACCAGTACCAGCCGCGAGTTGATGGCTTTATCATCCCGGACACGTACGAGGACAGCTTGTACCAGGGCCACTTCAACTTTTCTGGTCCGTGCGTGATCTCGCACGAACAGCACGAGGCCAACAGCCAGGCGTACTCAGGTGTGGACGATGCCGACGATGTCCCCACGGAACTCCGCATTTTCTTCCCGTCTATCACTGACGATGTTATCGATGAGCTGCTGGAGCTGTACCCGGAGGAGGACTACACTAGCGCTGGCCTTCGCTTCGCTGACATGAAGCAGTCACTTGACCTGACGGCTAAGAACCTGGCGCTCACGAATGCTTTGCAGAACTCGACCTGGAACGCAGAGTGCTCAAGACTACGGAGTTAGCAAGCTCCTACTACGCTAGTGTGTCGGCTGGCAGTGAGGCTGTCGGCACTCAGGGTGGATCTTTCGGTGGCATGGGATCGACTGGAATGGGTGGTGGAGTTGGAGGTGCCAGTGGCGATTCCTCAGTGAACTCGACGATCGCTAGCATGATGCAGAAGTACCTGCTGTCCTTCGTCATCACGGGCAACCCGAACACCATGTGGCCCGACGACAAGCTGTACTGGCCCCAGTACAACGAGTCCAGCGTGGGCACGGAAATCGTCTTCAACGACACGTTCACGGTGGCCGATGACGACCTCGCCAACTCGAAGAGCATCTACTGGAACAAGGCGCTGTGGTACTAGGCCAGTGTCGAGGAAACTCGTTTGTTTTCATGCTGGAGAGCACGGGAGAAGTGCATTATTGTCGTAGATCGTTATGGGTGACAGCTTTGCAGTGAGCTGGCTCACTGCAAACACAAGCTCACGAGCTGCAGCTGATTGACGAGATCAAAATGAACAAACGTTTTTGTGAGCGTTGTGTAGTTGTTACAAAGTTGCTAAGACTACCTTATGTTGAAGTGGTGGATATGGCTACATAATACAAGCATATTATTGGCCAGTTCACTTCAACTTGGAATTCTTATGCTGAACTGTAGCGTCGGGAACAGGTAGAGCCGACGAAAACGCATAGCTCGATATTAGCAAAAAAAATGCCTTACGCTCCGCGATGCTTGGTACGTCGTGGATTCGGATGGAGCTGGCTACAGCTATTCTGCAAAAAGATTGTCTTCATCAGACTCCACTTAAATCGAAATACATGGACATGGATATCAACGGTTGGTGTGGTCCTGGCGCGCTTTCTGTCACTAACTCGTGCGGCACAAGCGCCAAGGAAACCTCAACTGATCTCGTACAAATTGCTGAGATCTCCGTGCCAACAACCTCCCCGTCGTCCGGTCTTCCTTATTGTTGTCCCGATTGTTGCAGCCCGCCTAGCAATGTTCATCCAACAACCAGGCTGTTGCCGCACCAGCCAACGCAGGGCTAGAAGCGTGCCAGCATCAACATCGCGATGACTATCATGGCCCGATTATGCTCATGACGAGTTTCATGACGTTTGAGAGAAGCATGCTGCGATTGGAGCAAAGTTGCCCGTTTGTACGTATCAAAGCGGAAATGCTCGTCTACGTGGCAAAGTTTCTGCTCGAAACTCGATCAAAAAGCATCCGGATTGGCAGAAACGCGCTGACATATATGCGCCAATCGCATGCGACCTGTCTTGCATTACCGAGTTCAAGCAGTGTGGCACCGCTTCTCGCTCCGACGGCGTCGCAGTTGGCCTGCATCGCATCGCAGCTTCACTCAGTCCCGAATTGGAGCCATCGTGCGCTTGGCAACGTCCAGTTATCGGCCCGGTTCCGCTGCCAGCGAGAGCGTTAAGAAACGGCCCGCGTGAACTCTGCCCAGATTTGCCCCAACGGTCTCCATCGCATCCACCGTGGTCTCCTTCAGCTTTCAATCCTCCAGCTACCGTCCACCAACATGTTCCAGTTCTACTCAAACGACGGGTCTAAGTTCGGTGAAGAACCGGCCGATATCGAGCGATACCGAGCGCGTCATCGCCGTTTGTGTCGCGGCCAGCAGCCGGACGCGACGCCCAGTCCACAGGTCGAGGACTTGGACGTGGACGACGGACGCGCCCGTAAGATCTCGGCCAAGTGGCGGCAACAGCAGCAACAGGTTCCGGTTCCGGTTAGCAACCAGTTCGATGACGGTACCGAGATGCACATGAGCTTCAACGCCTTTGACTTCTCGGCGTCACCCGAAACCTTCCACGAGACGAAGCAACAGCAGATGGAGAGTAAGGCAGCGGTTCCTTCTTGTCAGGACAACCAGCAGCTGGAGACGACGGAGCAGGACGCTGGTGGTAAGAACACCAGACTGTGGGAACGAAGGTTTTCAGATCCTCGACAGCTTGGAGGTCCTGTCAGACAGCTGCCGACGCTAGGACAGGATGCACTGTGGGGAGGACCCGTGCACTACACTACCCATGACGCCCAGCGACGAGCACTGTACTTCCAGCCACAGTACTACGCGTGAGCTGTTTGTCCGAAGATCTTCATCTCCAATTGTAATATAACATAATGAAATGGATGAGATCACTCTAAAGGGACGATGCATTCAATTACGGCATTTCATCTCGCCGGCATCTGGTCTTGCTGTCAACTGGGAAACAAGAAGCTATGGTTGCTCGGGATTAACGATCAGGACAGGCTGGTTGCGATGCATCACTGACGCGAGGTACACGATAAGAACCAGCAACAGCGCGATGATGGCGTGGCGAGGGTCTTCTTGCACCCAGGCCAGCAGCGAGCCATCCTTCTCGACCAGATCCTGGTCGCTATCGTACTCGTCCACTTCTTCGTCGTCCAGGTCATCGTCATCGGCATTTGAGATCAGACGGCTTCTTGTAGCTGCGTCTCCGTGAGACTTGGCGTCATGCTCGACGCTGGAGCGCCGCTCGCTGTTCAACGCACTTGCCGTCGAGCCAGTCCGACCGCCTCGGTTGGGTAGCATGTCACGGGTGCTACTGCTTCCTCGTCGTAGTTGGGAAAAGTTCGCGTCCCAGGCAGTCCAGTTGTCGGTGGACCCGGCATGACGCCGCACTTTGCTCGCGTCGATGAGTGATTCCAACCATTCCTCACCTTCGTAGATGGTTTCCGTACGCAGCGCCAGAATCTCGCCGTTCGGCTTGATGATCGCGATACGAATGCTATCGTTCTCCCCCTTCTCCCACGCAAAGCGCGCGACGTCAGGTCCGCTGTTCGCAGTGATCTCTACAACCTCGCAGCGCGTCAGTTCCATCATGTCCCGGTACTTGCGGGATCGTTTGTGGGAATAGTAAGAGAACAGCGTCCCATCGAGCCGGCACCAGCGCTTGGACCAGCGTGAAGGCACCATGGTGACCTCCTTGGCGCCTCCCTTTTCAGCATTCCTTTGCAGCTTGCGCTTTTCAAACGAAATCAAGAGATACCCTACCTTCACGCGGTTCTCAGGCTTTTGGCGCTTGTAGTTCTCCCGTAATGCCTGAATTTCATCGTGGTAGGTGTGCACGAGGTCATCTCTCGCAAGATCCAGTAGGTTTGGTACTCGCTCCATGAGTTGAGTCCGAGCCGCAGGGTCAATCGCGTGAAAGCCGAAGATCAAGCTCTCCAAAGCCAAATGGAACGGCGGAGGAGGAAGCGTCAACTCGATCTCGCTGTTGCCGCGGAAGCTGGGTGCATGTGAAAGAGTATTCTCGCCCGTTGAACCACTTCGAGAGCTAGTTGTCGCCGTAGAATCAGAACTTCCTCCATTGTGAATGGCAGTCTCCTCGCTCGAAGACGATGCGGTTGCACCAGAAGCAACCGTGTGGTTTTGCTTTTTATCGTCCTTGAACGACCCGCGCTTTTTCACGCGCAAAATCATTTTTCCATCGGCAGCAATGGAAAACCGAGCTTCATCCTTCGGACAAAGCTCAAGCTGTTGCTGTTGCGGGTGCGCGTTGTCCCAGAGTTCCACCAAGCTATCAAGAGGCTTCTTTACATCTTCAAACGATGAAGCCAGGGAGCGGAACTGCGTGTCGAAATACTCTAGCAAGGTACGGAGCTTCACCTTGATGTCTACTTTAAGGACGAGGTGCTTTTGAAACTTGCCCGACGAAAATTGATGGAAGTAGTCCGTATCCTGGACAATACTGCCGATGGAGAGCCCCTTGTACTTTAGTAGGCTTTCGCTGATTGCACCAGGATCCACATACAAACCCACAGTAAATCGATACTGGTGCGAGTCGTAGGGTTCGTCGTACTGTTCCGGCGACACTGAAAACTGATGAGACCACGTTCCCAGTAGCGCACTGCCATCAAAAACCAAGTCTCCGTTGAACATAACGTTGCTGTCCCGATCAACAATTGGGCCAAAATGTACCATGAGACTGCGACTCTCGCGGCGAAGCATTTCAAGCTCCTGATCGTCGTATTCAGCCCATTCATCTTTGGTTGACGGCTGCCGATGAATCTTAGGGGGGCCAAGCTGGCTGTGCCGCTTAGATCGACTGTTTTTACGTGCCTTGGGCACGGAGTGCTCTCCTTCTTTATGATCGTGAGGGTCCTCATTAATCTCACCATTCCCTTCTTTCTGGTTGTGAGATTGGTGAGCTGTATTGTGATGTCCATGGTCAGCGGCACCAAAGAGATCCTCAGCCTCGCTGTCGTCTTCATCATCGTCGTCTGACTCGGAGTCTGACTCAGAGTCTTCTTCCTCCTCGCTATTCATGCCATGAATCCGATCATGGAGACTGCCAAAGATCTCATCTTGTGCATCGAGCACTTCCCAACCCCACAGCGATGGCAAACGTTCGACCAGCCCGCGTTTCGCATCATGCTGGATAGAGTTACTGTCGAAGAAGAGGGCCTGGATGCACTTGCAAAGAGCATGCGATGCGATCGGAGGGTACAATTGGCCACGTAGCCGGTATTCAAAGCGGTCGTCTTCGTGTATCCGCATGACCATCGACTCAGCTTTCTTCAGTGACTTCTCGATGAATCCAAGGAACGTGCGCACCGCCGCAGCATTGGGTCCCATGCGTGGGGCCAGCTCGTCGCGCAGCAAAGCAGTCAGCACCGATTTCGATACGCGTTTGCGTGCTGTCACCACGAAACTACGTCGAAATGTAGTTTGGAAGAGCACGTGGTCGTAGAATTGCTGGTCTCCGTACAAACTCTTGGCATCACGACCATGAAACTTCTCCAGTTCCTTCGTAGCCGTTTCCGGGTCAATGTACATACCCACAGCGAGGATACGTTCATCTGTCCAGCCCATGCGTCGAACAATAGGTCCGACACCGACCAGCAAGTCTCCATTGGCCAAACTAGGCGGGAACGTGATGCGCGAGTACATTTCCTTCAGGGGTCCGTACGTCATCCTAGACTCGAGAATCGGGATCACATCTTCACCAAAAGAGTCGCGCTTCATATTTCCCACGTGTTCATTATCCAGATGATTGTGTGCCATCACGGGGGTCGTGTATCCTCCTCCATCTCCAATCTCTGTAATTTCCATTGAGATGCTCTGCTGCATCAGCAAATTACTAGCACTGCTGTCATGATCAATTCCATCGTCTCCCAAGTCTGGAATGGGCAGGTACGTGGGCTTTGCACGTCGCTCCGCCTTGTTATCTGCCGGTGCTTGTTCCACACTGGCGTGGAAGACGTCACAGAAGACGTCGATCCACTGATGTCTCTCCCTCTCAGTTGCAGCAGCTAGTGTGAGCTTCGTGTCCTTGATGAACAGTAGGAAGCCGAAAGGTTTAGGCTCACTGATCATGCGAATAGTAATGGGCGTGTGCGGTGACAATGGGATGTCACCCTTGCGGTTGCCCTTCTGGCTGAAGTATTGCAGCCGCGTGCGCTCCAACACGAAGTCGCGCCACTTCCACGTGAACAGGCGGCGATCGCGGCGCATGAGTTTGCCTAGAAGCAAGACGCCGCCAGGTGTTGCGGCAGACGAATTGGCTGCGTGCATGGGAGGCGTGGATGGATTCATCTGCGGCGTGCTATAGGCGCTGGAGTGGCCTGTGGACGCCGCGAAGCCGGAAGCGGACGCGATTGACACGGCTGACAGGTCGAAGGCCGAGGCGGTTGTGACGGCGGTGGAGGAAGAGAAAGTAGACGCAGCAGCGTCTTCTCCTTCCGAGCGCCTCATGTTCGTCGAGTTGTGGGCTGTAGACAGAGAGGAAGCGGACGACGAGCGCACTGCCGCAATACGACCGCGATGCCACTATCAGAAACTGAAGTGAATATCAAGCCGGAACATATGGCCGACAGAAGTGACAACATGAAGTAACGTTACTTTTTGTGCTGGTCACTGTTTCAAATTTGAATTAGTGACAAAAAGATGGCGGGAGACGAAATGACGCAAGGTGTCGCCGTTGAGGAGCAGCCGCCGCTGCGCTATTCGTTCCTGGAGATTAAGGAGGCGCAGCGTGTGTGTGGTGAGAAGATGAACGCTGCAGCGCTGAAGGAGTGCGTCTCGGCGTCTGCTGCCCAGAAGCAGATCTTCCGGGCCCACGTGAACGAACTGTGTGCGACGGTGTTCGCAGCTGCACTGCGGAAGTACAACCCGGAGGATAAACGTGAGAAGGAATGATGGTAGATGGGAGTGAAGGTCGATGTATTGACGCGTGTGTGTTGTAGAGGAAGTGGCACCAGTGGATGAGGAGACGGCAACCAAGCTGAAGCAGATGGAGACGAAGCTGAAAGAGAAGGAAGCGGCCGTCAAGAAGCTCCGGGAGCGGGTGCCGCGCATGGCGGCGGCTAATGCGCGTCGAGAGCTGGCGAAGGCTCGCAAACGTCATGCGGAGGTGCTCGTGATGTACGTTGAGTGCTGATTTATTGAGTGTTTTTTTGTTCGAGGTGGGAGACTGAACTGCGTAATGCTGTTGTAGGGAGCCGGAATCGACGGGGAATCTTGGTGTCGAGATGTCGGAGGAGCAGCTTGAGGCTCTGAGGGCGGCTTACGTGAAGGTTTGGAGAGCTGTATGTGGTCAACACTATGAAGTAGTTGGCTGATGAGTTTTGTACTGTGATTGTTGCAGACGGCGTCTTCGATTGCAATCACCAGCGCGAAGCTGTCTCAAGTCATGAGTCAGACCACCGAGACGATCAATATTGTACGACTTGGATTGGAATGTCGTGGAATGTTTGCCTAATTTGGCTGGGTTTTGATGTTGTTGGTAGGTGGAGAAATCTTTGAAGCGGCCGAAAACTGAAGTTGATATTGCCATGGAAAACAGTCCGATGAAGGCTAAGGCACTTCTGAACGAGCAGGTATGCGCGGTGATACTCTGATTGTTGGAATGCGTTCCTAAATTTCACATCACCTGCTTTTTTTTTTTATTACAAACCACAGGAGCAGATCAGTCTCCAACAACCGTCTCCTCTTCGTACACGTCTAGCGCTGCAGCTGAGCGCCACCAAAAACGTGTAGTGTATTGTTATTTGCTCTCTGCTGCTATTGATACGGATGGCGGTCGGCAATATATGAATTTAACCTCGTTGAAACATGTCCGCACATTCGGCGACTTGCAATGACAAAAGTTGATACAGTAAACTGCATTGAAAGCGGTACAGGATTGGTACACAACTTCAAGCATGACATGCGCCAACGATGTAAGAGTTGCCCCGCCGATTTAACAGGAACGAAGCTACAAAAACATGAAAACGTTGCACACGTGCTACGAAGAGCTCGCGATGCCGCTCTCATGCTTTCGTATCATCAGGAATAAGGATAAGAGACGAATCGTCCCTTATCTTTGATTTCGTGTTTTGATCGTTTTCAGCAGACAGCACCACGTCGTGCTGCTGTCAACGGCAGTGAAACAATCTCGTTTCTGGTCACGTCCTCGCTCTGAAGTCGTTGAATCTCAGTGCCGGCCCAGGTAAAGTTGAGAGATGGTCTCTACGAAGCTACATACGAGTTGGCACGCTGTACCAAGTTGAACCCATTTCACTATCACTGCTTGAAGCACGCCATGGTCATGAGTGCGTAGTTGCCGAATTTCGATGGTCCTATGCAAGTGGTCGGTTTTTAACTGGGAGCTGACATTGGCATTCCGCTTTTTGCGCGCTCGAACGCACGTGTCCTTGAAAACCAAAACCAACTTCAACTTGACCAGAACTGTCATGACCATCACCAAGGGCGTCACAAGCGAGATGTTCGAGCAGGGGACGACCAACGAACCTCAATTGATCCGCATGGATCAACGCTTCTCTGGATCCAACAGCAGAAGCAGTCAAATTGCGTCGACGATCGGGTGGTGGACCACGGACGAGCACGAGAAGTTCCTCGAGGCAGTGGCGCTGTACCCGTCCGGACCATGGAAAAAGATTGCGCGTCATATAGGGAGTAGAACACCACGTCAAGTGATGACCCACGCTCAGAAGTACCGACAACGGATCAAGCGCCGCAGCAACCGGAAGACGCGCAGCAAGACCAAGGATGCGTCATCTAAAGTGACGGACCCTCTCGTCACCAAACCAATGGAAGTGGACGCGAGTACCAATGACATCTCCAAAGCCGATGGTGGAGAAAAACCAGCATTGTGGGAAACGCTGTTGCTGCATGAAGTTGCTGTTCTGGAACCACTACCTCTCTTGCAGATGCCAAGTCAATTAACTGAAGAGGTTACGGCCATCGACCTCTTGCTGCTCAATGAATTGCAGCAACTCATTGCTCCTGCTACTGACGATGTTTTACTGGAGCCGGTGAACCTCGACGGTGACGAGTTGATGGAGCTTCTTGTGGACTCTGCAACTGATTGGGCTATCATGGGTTCGTCCAGCCAAAAATCTGCACAGGAGTCTTAAAAGGCCACAGTGGGGTCATCCATGTCCGGTAACAGATCAAGCAACGGAGCACGACATCAGAGGAGCAATGTTTCTATCCGAGTCGGGACTCCAGACTCGGGAGTACTCATTATAACGTTAGTTGCAGTCGTTAGCGATCGTTCGTACAAACATTGTTGTTGCGTCCCGAAACGACACTTGCTTCATTCACTACATTTCTTGACCATGACCCATTCTCATCAGAAGCAAGCACAGAAGCACCCCGAACAGATAGAAGCTACCTCTCAACAACGCACTAATGGTCGTGCCGTTCTCCTCTGGCTGTGGGTCTCAATTCTGGTACAGGACGTGTGCCTAGCTGACGGAACGGAGGTCATCCTGCCCATTGTGCGATTCGTTTTGTCATACCCAACTCGATTCCTGGCATTCTACGAGCCTAAAGTGATGAATTTCGTGGCGCTGGTGAACAATACTGTCGAGAGACTGGAGATTTCAGACCACATGAGCAGCGCATGCAACTTCACCGCGGCAATGGTTACGCTTGTGTGTGTGCACCAAGTCATTGAAACAGCCAGAACGACAGTAGCTAGTCGGCTAAGATCATCTGTCGACACAAGAGTCAAACAAACCGCGGGCGACTTGTAAGAAGCAGCATCCTGATAGTTCTAAACTGTTGAATAACACTAGCCGAAGTTCTGGACTTTGGTATACTTTCACTTCACTCAATGCTTCACCAACAACTACTCCTCGGTCACCGCTCCGCCTCGATAAACTTGCAACATCAGTCCCATGATGACAAAGGCCAACGAGATGAAGGCGTACGCCACCAGCACGATGAGCGAATTTGGAAGGGGCTTCATCAGCATCAACACGATGTTCAACGCGGAGTTGTTGTACGGCATGTACCGCTGAGGCGCGTCCAGCATCGCATACTTGATCAGTACGCTCTTCTTGTGCGAGAACGCCTCAAACGAGTACTTGCCGTGGTACGAGCCCATTCCAGACGCCCCCACTCCACCAAATGGCAAGTTGAAATTCACTGACTGCATGATGCTGTCGTTCACGCACGCACTGCCGGAACTGGTTTCCGCCAGAACACGCGTGCGAGCCTTGTAATCTGACGAGTACAAGTACAACGCCAGAGGCTTTTCACGGTCATTCACAAAGTCAATAGCTTCATCCAACGTGTCGTAGTACACCACAGGCAGCAAAGGGCTAAACACTTCCTCCTGCATGACTGCACTGTTGGTAAAAGCGTCGATATCCTTCTTGAAATTGAGCAGCGTTGGCGCCACAAACTGGTCCTCTCGGTCTTTCTTCCCACCAAACACAACATACTCAGCATCTTTCGTCAAGAACCCAGCCACACGATCGAAGGACTTCTGTGTGATAAGTCGTCCGTACGACGCGCTCTTCTGTGAGTTTTCACCGAAGAACGTCGTGATCTCTTTCTGAATCGCAGCCACCAGCTCGTCACCAATCTTCGCACTCACCAACACGTAGTCTGGACGTAGACACGTCTGTCCTGCATTCATGAATGCCGCCCAAGTGATACGTCGCGCCGTGACTGCGATATCGCACGTTTCGTCCACAATAGTCGGGGATTTTCCGCCTAGTTCCAGGATCGTCGGCGTGAGTGTCTTCGCCGCAGCTTCGGCCACAATTTTACCGATAGTGACACCGCCCGTGCATAATATCAAGTCAAACTTCTGCTGCAGTGTGGCTTGTGTTGCAGGAATGCCGCCGTGCACCACGC
This sequence comes from Phytophthora quercina, assembly GCA_014706105.1. Lineage (NCBI taxonomy): Eukaryota > Oomycota > Peronosporomycetes > Peronosporales > Peronosporaceae > Phytophthora > Phytophthora quercina. The sequence goes on along the minus strand of JACBOW010000003.1, from coordinate 2,336,250 downwards.
GCACGAAGCGCGGGTCCATGTACGTCGTCACGAGCTTGAGCAGCAGCTCGCTCGTGTGCACGCACGTGTCGTCACTCGGAAGTCTCAATAGTACGCAATTGCCGGCGCTTAAGGCGCCGATCAACGGCCACAGCGACAGCTGCACCGGGTAGTTCAACGTGGATAGCACGCATACGACGCCCAGTGGCTCGCGCTGGATGTAGGAGCGGCCTGGGAGGTTGGCCACGTTGGTCCACACGCGCTCTGGTGCCGCCCAGTTCTCCAGTTCCTCCTCATGCAGCGAAATCTCGCCACGGATGGGCGCCAGCTCAGAGATGAGCGTCTCGGCCGGCGGCTTGCGCAGGTCCTGGAACAAAGCGTCCTGCAGCTCGCGCACGTTCTCGTTCACCATGCGTCGCAGCTGCGTGAGCTGCGCAATGCGTGTCTTGAGGTCGCGTGTGGCGCCGCTGCGGAAAGACGCGTGTAAGGCTGCGACTGAGGCGGCGATGGCGTCCGGCGCCGTGGGAGGAACGCGCGTGGTGCTGTCGGTCATTGCTGCGTGGTGGTAAGTCGAGATGTGAGGGTTTGACGAGGAGCTCTGATACGGTACTTCCACCACATCATGCTGGACGACGAATCGATAAACTTCGTGGTTGAAATGCCATGGAGTTTGCTGTGGACAGCCTGCCATTTCGTTGACATGAAGTGTTGAAGGAGATGTTACCGGTAGTGATACTGCTGGTTTATCGGAGGCCTTGTTGTTACATGTACTGCCCGAAAAGCGATGGAGACGACAACTAGCAGACATCAGAAATATTCGATGGCGTCCAAACTCAGGGTGTACAAAAGCTTGGAGTCCATGTTGCCGTTAGTGTCTGCTTGTACGGATACGATTCAAGGCGACGTCGGTGAATTATCATCTACTGCTTGAGTTTCAAGAAAACAAGTGTTGGCGAAACTAGATAAGCGATACCCAGCAAACACCAATCCGAATCACTACAAACCACATGTTTGCGCCCAGGTTTGGTGTCGTGTGCAGCCTGACCATAGAGCCGTTGGCAAGGTACAACCATCGGATCCCAGGACACAGGTTTCGAAATAGCGATTGCGTGGCATATTACCCATAAGCTCAAGCCCGGTCAATTTTGCCAACAAAGGTTACATGTATCGAAGCCTGGTATTTTAGTACTTTCAAGTTCATGCAGCAGTTCGAGCTTGTCCGGTCACAACCAACACCAAGCATCAAGTAACTTCTTCGGCACCGAAAAGCAAATTCCTATTGCGAAATTTCCCCTAATTTTCCCGAGAAAATAAAAATAGTTTCGGCACATCTGTGTATTTTCGGACTGAAAGCAGAGAACGCTATCTTTGGACCATCGCCGCGTAGCTCCTCGCTCGTCTCCGCCGCTCACTTCGGAAGCGCACGCCCCTCGCCATGAACCCCAGCAACCCGTTCCAGGACCCGTCCGTGCTGCGCGCGCAGTCGCCGGCCACGTCGGACATGAACTTCTCGTCCATGTCGCCTCCCGCCCCAGTGGCGCCTGTAGGTGGAGGCGCGTACCAGACGGCGGGCGGCCAACCCGTAGCGCCACGCCCGAACCTGATGGACGAGATCGGCGCGCAGATCAAGGCCACCAACAGCCAGACGATCATCAAGGTCATGCGCGTGCTGAACCTGGTCCTGGCTACGGCTACTATCGCTGTGGGTGTGCTGGCGTGGATCTTCGGCCAGGTCGACACCTTTCAGAGGGTTATTGCCGGGATCTACATCGTGTACGGAAAATATCTGAAGTTGCTGTGTTGGGGGAAGCGTACTGATTGATGTGTTGTTGTTTCAGTATGTTTGGCTCACTGCTGTTGGCTTTCGAGCTGCGCACGGAGAAGATCGACGTGGTACTGCGCAAGAACTTTGGCTTCATGTATGGCAACAAGACGCGCACCATTTTCCTCGTCTTGTACGTTGCAGGAGTTGAGTTGATTACTTGTTGGTAAGGATGTTGGAGTTTGACGCTTATTGGTGTGACTTTTGATGTAGTATTGCGATTTGGCCGCTGTCGATGGGCAACTTTTGGCTGACGATCTTGGACGCCGTGCTGTTGTTCCTCAACGCCTTCTTCAACTACTTTGTCATCTCGCAGCATCCGGCGTTCTCGACTGTGCCACCCGTGTACGACCCCAACCAGCCCCAAGCTGCCTACGCACCTGCACCGGCGCACATGAACGTGTAAGCAGAGAAGCAACGGCCATTGATCTCCCAGCCAGCATTAAGTTTTTATTTCGAAGTATATTCCCATGCACAAACTCCTTCTCGAGCACTTGAAGAGCTCGCCATTTTTCTAAAATAGCTACATATGTCAACTTAGTGTCTCCACTAAGTCTACATTACGTCTTAACTCGCCACATCGTGTCAACTTACCACCGCACATGTCACAAAGTCGACAGTACCCCCAACCACCAGACCAAAACCAAACCTAATGGAGTCTGGGGGGATGTCGTCGTCCGCTGCCTCGGGACGGAGCAAGATCGAGCGCAAGAAAGCCCGACTTAACCGCCGGAAAATCGCGGCCGAAGCAGAACGCGATGCATTGGCTCGAGAGCAAGAGGCCGCGCGCGTGGCCGCCATCAGTCGCAGTCGCTTGCGTCGTCTGCCCCCATGGCTGCCCACTCTGCCGTCCACCAACGCTCAGGACGCCACCGTGCTCAAAGACCTCAACGACGTCACGCGGCCTGTCGCTCTCCGTGTAGGTGAAGAGATGACGCGCTATTGCGTCTACACACAGCGCGTGGTTGACGCCGCGCGCCGACATATTGACGCAGCCATCGCTCACATCGCCGAGGGCGTCCACAAGATCTGGCCGCACGCTTCGGTCACGTGCTTCGGCTCGTACTCTACAGGTCTGTGGCTGCCGTCCAGTGACGTAGATGTAGTGGTCATGGGGCTCTCCAATAGTGAGGACAAAGACGTTCCTACAAGATTCGTCCCCGATGGAGTTAAAGAGCTCGAGCAATTGGCAAGACAATTGAGGCCGCAAAAGAGTTGGGTGCAACGTGTGGATGTAGTGAGAGGAGCAAAAGTTCCTGTGGCGAAAGTGATTTTACGCCGTGGCAGTCAGAAAGATGGCGAGAACTCGGCGCTGCTTAGAGTGGACATTTCGATCGAGAACGTGCAGACAAGTCACGGAATGGAGGCAAGTAAACTGGTGCGTCAGTATGTGAGTGACATGCCCGGGTTGAAGTCGTTGTTAATGGTGTTGAGACAGTTTTTGAGGGAGAAGGCGCTGAATAGTGCGTTTACGGGAGGATTGAGCTCGTATGCGGTGACGTTGCTGGCGGTGTTTATGATGGAGATGCAGAAACATCACGAGGAGGAGGAAGAACTGGACAATGGCGGTGCTGATGAAACACCGGAAGAAAAGGAGGCTGGGAAACTTGGCCAGTTGTTGCTGGATTTCTTGGAGTATTACGGCACGGCATTCGACTACTTCACCACAGGACTTTCACTCAAGCCGGAGGCATTTGGCGCGTACCCGCTAGCAGCACACTTGTCAATCACGAACGGGCTGCCTCTCATGCCACGACTCGTTATTGATGATCCAGTATACAAGAACGGACAGCACAATGCAGCTGCAGGGACTTTTGCTCTAGCTCGGGTCGTGGCGGCACTTGAAAATGGCTACTTCGCACTATGCTTCCATCGGCCCACCCAGTTCACTCCGACTCCGTTGTGTCAATTGCTGCATTGGTCAGGTCACCAGGCACGAGACGTAAGCAACCTGTCCACAACCAAGCAGTAAGTTACCCAGAGTGTCATGTTCATTTCGAAAAAAACTGGGAAGAAGTATCATCGAAACTAAAGTAGTGACAGAGTTCAAGTACTACTACGTAGTAGTAGTCTGGAGCTTCGAAGCAATGCCGTCGCAGTACATGTAGTAGAGAGCGATGTCTGTCCATAGTAGAAATGCTGTTCTAATTGTTTTCTCTTACCAAGCGTGGCTACGTCTGTCACGCGGGTAAATCGTTGTTCCTCTAGCTACTGATTTCCTCGGCGGCGGCAGCGGCGCGCTTCTCCTCGAGGAGCTGCTGCTGGCGCTCGATCTCCTCGTAGTCGATGTTGGCCAAGATGTAGATGATGAATAGCGACACCACCGTCATTTTGAAAAGCTGACGCACGTCCTTAAACGTCAGGGCGCGCATTGAAGCGATGAAAATCTTGGGCGCGAACACCAGCAGGCAGATTTGATCCCAGGCAAAAGCTCCAAGCACCTCGAGGGTAAGCAGCCCAGTGAGGATGCGCGTGAAGCGCGGGTCCGGCATGGGCACAATCTGCAGCACCTTGTTGAACATGGGCATACGCTCCGTGCACAGCAGGAAGACGCCGACGATACTGATGCCAAGCGAGTACAGGAGACCCGGGTTCTCCGTCATGGGCTTCATAAACGGCCGGCCCTTGTAGTTCACTGCGCACACACTCACCGTCTGCACGCCATTGATAAGGAAGATGACCGTGCTCATAACGTTGGGCTGGAACTCACCAGGCTTCGAGTGCGTGATATCGCCTTCGGGTGTGTACTCCTTGGCGAGGTTCGTAAGGTATATCATGCAACCCAAGTGCAGCGCGAACTGGCCAGCAAGGCTTGAGAAAAGCGCCGGGTGGAAAATGGACGTCAGCGGGCGCACAGGCGACAGCTTGTCGAGCGGGGTCGCGCGGCTCAGCGTGATGCTGGCAACGGTAGAGATCATGCCCAGCGCCATCATCTGCGAGTTGGCCCACTTGACCTTGTCCAGGTACAACACTGATAGCGAGTAAGAGCTGATAAGGCAGTTCACAGCCAGAATCTGGTACATCTGCATCGTCGTCACAAGGGCGCAACGACCCTGGCGAATGATGTCAACGCAGCTCTTGATAGACGGAGCGCGAGAAGTGAACGGAGAAGCGATCGACGCGTCACCAAGTTTCACCATCGGCACCTCACCGTCGTCAAAGTCGTCCATGTACTGCGCCATGGCAGCGTTGTTAGCGAAGTTAGCGAAGCCCTTTGAGCCCGTGCGCTCCATCTGCAGCTTCTTCTTCTCCTCAGCCTCACGCTTGGCGAAGGCCGCAATGGCCTTCATACGCGCAAACGACTCGCCGCGAGCCTGGCGTGCACGCACATCAGCCTCTAGTTCTTCCTGTTTTCTTTTCATTTCAGCCATTTGCTCTTCCTTCGTAAGAACCTTTAACTTCGGGTTCTTCTTGGCCAAAGCCTGCTGTTTCTTCTTGATCGTCTCCATAGCCTTCTTCTTCTGCTCGCTCAGGATGAGCTCGACATAGTCCTGCTTCACCTTGCAGTGAGCCGTGTTGATGTTCTGCTGCGCCAGACGCTTCTTCAGTGCCGACACGTGCAGCTTCATCAGGTCCTCGCGCGTGCTGATTGTGGCCACGTTGCCCTTCTGGTACTTCGCCAGGCCCGTCACACTCTTGTCGGCATTTGCCGATCCGAATCCGCCCAGCAAAGCCACACCAATGTGAGCCTGCTTCAAGGCGCCCACATCGTTACCACCATCACCGCACATCAGCGTGTGGTGACCGTGAGTCTTCAGCAAGGTCAGCACCTTCTCTTTCAGTTCCGGCGTCATTCGAGCGTACACACGAATGTGGTTCAGGTTCTTCCAGATCACATCGTCAACTTCTCCTGCAGCAACGAGCGTCTTACCGTTCACACACAGATCATACTTCTTCACCAAAATCTTAATGTCGCCACTCTTGTACGGCGCCAATACAGAGTCATCGTCAGCGCTTGTCCACTTCAGCGGGTCACTAGGTGACGTGCTCTCGCTCAAAATTAAGGCCGGACGCGTAATAATGCCAACCTCCTTCGAAACGTGAACGGCAGTCAGCGTAGCATCACCCGTGATCATCGAGACCTGGTGTGAGCTGTCCTTCAGCACCTTTAGAATATCACCGCTGTCCTTGCGAACCAGGCACTGGAAGACAGCAAAACCAGCAAAACGAAGATCACTTTCAGCCCATGAGCGAGGTTGCTGAGCAACCTCAGCCTCCGACGGACGACCATTAATGTCCTTGTACGCGAGGGCAAGCACACGCATTCCGCGGCGAGCAAGGCTCTGGTAAGTAGGCCAGAACCACGCCGGAATGGATTCAGGGCGCATCAGCTTAGCAACAGCTTCCGGGCTTCCTTTCACAAGCGAACGCACACGCACGCCCTTGTCGCCCAAATGCACCTTGGCAATGACGCTCATTCGCTGCAGCTTGGACGCAAAGTGGTTGCGGTGCATGATTTGCACGAACACGTCCTTCTGGTTAATTCCCTGGCCCCAGCGACGCTCACCCGCACGCTCAAGGTCCTTCTTTGCCTGGCACTGGCGAGTTGCAGCATCATACGAAAAATCGATGGCACGGATCGAGGCCTCTTCCACCGGATCACCGACCATTTTACCGTCGATCTGAACAAGCGACTGGCAGCCAGCAAGCACCAACGTGGCGTCCAAGTTAGCGGCAATCATCGGCACGTGGCCGAGGATATTATCCTTGGGAGCAGCAGGAATGGGCGTGGTAGTGTCTTCGCAGACCACGCCAACGGCAGTAAGCTGATCCGTGGTCAGCGTACCCGTCTTGTCGAACAGACAAATGTCCACCTTACCGGCGAGCGAGATACGGAAAGGCTCGGTACAGAATATTGACAGCTTCACCAAGTTTAGCAAAGCCGAGTTCACCGCCATAGCCGTCTGCATCGGCAGTTCAGCCGGAATCACGCTGGTGATAATAAGCACACAACGCAGGAGTAGTTCGAACGTGATTTTCCCCTTCTGTGCAACGCCGTGGCGCAGCACGTAGCCTGAAGAGAGCAGGGCGAAAATGAGCAGCAAGAACGCGAGGCCATAGGCATCCCACGAGCTACCCGTGACTTTGCCGCTCGAGAACTCGATCATGCGCACCAGCTTGCCCTGCGACGAGCTAAAGCCCGTACGCAGCACGTACGCAGTACAACCCTCGTCAGAAGCATGCGGAATCCGTTGAATCGGAGTAGCTCCAGGCTGTCCTTCGCTTGACGTGTCTGCCTGCATCACAGTAGTTCCACCGAAGAGCACGTGCACCTTGTGGCCAGATTTCATATCAAGTTGTTCCGCAAGGTCTTCAGGGCTCATCTTCGTGCCAATAGCCTCTTTCATCTGCGGCACACTCTCACCGGTCAAGGTAGCCTCGTTTAGGACAGCAGAGCCATCAAGCAGCAAGCAGTCGCAAGGTACCATGTTGTCATGATCACCATCCGTTTCGCGCTTCACCGAAATGATGTCACCGGGCACCAGCAGGTCCGAGTTCAGCTTCTTCCACGTCTTCTCGCGGTACACGTACAGCTCGCGCGCCTTGTTTCCCATACCACGCAGCGTCTGCAAGTTCTTGAGACGACTCATGACCGTAACTCCCTCGAACATAAGAATCATACCCAACGTAAACAGCGAGTACTGCCAGTATTCATCCAGCATGTACAGGCAGACACTAAAAATCTGGAAAACAGTAAGCGGCTCCAATAGCTGCTGCTTGAACATGTCGACAAAGTTGGGCTGCGGGATGCTGAACTCGTTCTTGCCGTACAAGTCCAGCTGCGCCTCGATCTCACGCTCCGAGCTCAGTCCACGCGTTTCCAGGTAAAACTTCACCACCTCAGTCGTCGGCGCCTTCAACTTGCGGAATAGCACCCCACCCTTGTCACCTGCTTCTTCTTCTGCGACGTACTTGTGCTTCTGGAACAGGAAGTACGGACGTCCAGCAGATGTGCCATCTGCGTGCTTGGGACGAACAATTTCGACGATGCTGCTCTTGCCCTTGAAGGAGCGCGGCACCACCATCACAAACGTTGCCTCATCTAGAGAAGTCACGGGCGTGTACTTAATGAACGCCTTGACGCGCACAGACCAGATCTGGAAGAGCAGCATAAGACCGTGAGTCATGACTGTGCCCAACAGGTACAGCAAGGGTACGATGCCGGGCAAGAAAGGGTTGGGAAGCGGAGGACCCTCATGATCCTGCTCCAGCATAGCTGTGTAGTTAATAGTGGATGCAGCCGGTGCAGCCTCACGCACGCTGCCCTGGGATAGCATGGCGGCGGCCAGGCCTCCGTCCTCCCCCGGGGCAGTGACATCTGCGGAGCCGGGGATAGTAAGCCCTTGTTCCTCCAGCTCCCTCATGGCCTGAGCGTATGGCTCACCAGCAGTCAGGAAGCAATGGTACAGGGAGAACACGTAGAGGAACAGGAAGGGGATGTGCTCCAGACCGTAGCCCAGGTTCATGGGGTTCACGCGACGCCGGTGCAGCGATAACTTGCGAATGGACTTGCCCGTCCATTGCGGGGGCGCGTCGGGTTTCCCCATTGTGGGTTCTTCGATTTTCTGCGGCTCGGAGAAGTCTGTAAGGGGGGCAAGCAATAGCGTGAGTGGATCAGTTAACTTTGGAGGCAGATTGTGGAGCTTGTAAAGGGATCTAAGAGGTGAAACAAAGTGTTGCAGAAGTTCCTGTGTATGGGGAAGAAGCGAAGAAGCTACTGCAGTTTGGAGAATGGTACACGGGGTGTAAGACGCACCTGACGTTGACGAGCGCCACGCTTCACCTGCACTAGTCGAAAGCGAAAATGCGCACTCCCCACGTGGCGGGAATGTCTTATGGCACTCCTCGGAGGAATGACGTGTGTCTTCGACTAAATCCGATATATTTTCGACCAATCCGACACCTTTTCCTCTCAAATCCGATGTGGAACTCGAACTTGAAGTCACGTTGAATGTGCCGATCCGTCCACCACAATCGAATTTCTCGTCAAGGTCGCAGCTCATGGAGTTTCCTACCGCCGTCTCGGTTGTGTGCCGTTCGCACGAGCAAATTGAGGCGCTGGATCACGTGGTGCAGCTGCTCTGTGCCTACGTCGATACATCCGCTAACTGGACAGTGCTACAGGCAGTCGAGCGCGGCTTCGTGTACTTGGTCCGACGCCTTCTTCAAGCGGATTCTGGTCATTATTTAGCCAAATTGGCAACGATCCGAAGCGCCATTCGAGTGGTAGCGAATGAGGGGCATGCAGAGATGATGCGCGTGCTGACGGACTGCTATCCTCAGGCGGTTCTGGACGAAGTTGCGGTCAAACAAGCAGCCATGAACGGTCACTTGGATCTGCTCCAGTGGATGCACGGAACGATGGCGACGGTGTGTTCTAGAGCGGAGAAGCTGTGTAAATTGCTGTACGCTTCGGATACAGTTGCGTTGGCGGCGGGTGAAGGTCATTTGGAGGTTGTCAAGTGGCTGGTGCAGGCGAGGGGAGGAGAGTGTTCAGCTGCTCCGCTACATCAAGCTGCAAGAAGTGGACGACTGGAAGTGGTGAGGTGGTTGTTTGATAACTCCAGGTGTATCATTCTACCTCGTGCGATGGATGAAGCTGCAGCTTGTGGACACTTGGACGTGGTGCAGTTCTTGCATGAACGAGGTGCAAGGAACGGCGGCAAGTGTAAATGCACAACCATGGCGATGACGGGAGCTGCCATCAATGGGCATTTGGATGTCGTCAAGTGGCTGCATGAGAACCGGGATGAAGGATGCAGCACAGACGCCATGGACGGAGGTGCGAGTAATGGACACTTTGAAATGGTTCAGTGGTTACACGAAAACAGAAACGAGGGATGCACAGCTCAAGCGATGAATGGGGCTGCGAGAGGAGGTCACTTGAAAGTTGTGCAGCTTTTGCATGAGCACCGCGCCGAAGGGTGTACGCATAACGCGCTGGATTGGGCTGCATTTGAGAATCACATGGAGATCGTAAAATTCTTGCATTTCAAGCGTAGTGAAGGATGTTCACGACGGGCAATTGATGGGGCAGCCAAGCGCGGTCAGTTGAACATGGTGCGATGGCTTCATGCGAATCGTTTCGAGGGGTGCACTAGAACGGCAATGGATGCTTCTGCTGCGCTTTCTCACCTCGATATCGTACAATTCTTGCATTCCAATCGTCTCGAAGGCGGCACTGTTGCCGCAATGGACGGGGCTGCAGAGCATAATAGGCTGGATATTGTGCAGTGGCTCCATGCGAATCGAGATGAAGGATGTTCGGTGCTAGCAATGGATCGGGCAGCAAGGAATGGCCACCTTCAAATGGTTCAGTGGCTTAATGAACATCGTGCAGAAGGTTGTTCAACCAACGCTATGGATGGAGCTGCAGAAGGAGGCCACTTTGAAGTTTTGAAGTTCTTGCAGGAGAATCGCGGAGAAGGATGTACGACGTTCGCAATGAATTTGGCGGCAAGGAATGGTCACCTCGCTACCGTGAAATGGTTACACCAAAACCGTACAGAAGGGTGCAGCACAAAAGCAATGGACGGAGCCGCAGCAAACGGACACTTGGATGTCGTGCGATTTCTCCATGATAACCGTACCGAAGGGTATACAACCCGCGCGATGGATGCTGCAGCAGTTCGCGGTGACATTGTAATGCTGGAGTGGCTTCGCATGCACCCTAGCGCAGGCTGCAGTGCTCAGGCGTCTCTTTTCGCTGTTGCGCACGACCACGTCGAAGTCTTGCACTGGCTTCGAGAACACTATGCTAGTACGTTGGCGAGTTCGGAAGATCTCTACGGTACAGCGCAGTACTATGGCCGTGTGCATGTGTTGGCGTATCTGGATGGCAGCTGGGTGCTTGGTAATTGATTGCAGCACGAGTGGTGTTGTAAGTAGTTTTTTATATCAGTGTTAGTCAAACAAGAAGGAATCGAGGCCTATCATCTACTCAGGCAAATGTGCCAATATATCTACACAAAACAGAAAGCGAATGTTTGTTGCGACCCAGCTTGTTAAAAGTGCAGAGGCTCCAGGTCATCATACGGCAAGGTCATGTCCACGCCGTCGAACATTGGATCAGTGGCGAGTTGTGCGAGGAACTCGTCGAAGAATCCGTAGCTCGGAGGTTCGTCCGCAAATATTGCAGGAAGAGCATCGGTGCTATCAACCACACAAATGCCAGCTTCAACCAGGATTTCACCAGTCGAACCAGCTGGCGGCATTGGCATTGGCATCGGTGACACCACCACCGACAGCACTTTGCTCGTCTGCGTCTCCTTTGAGGCGGTACGAGGTGTCACAGCCGGCTCGACTTTAGGGGGATCTGTGCGCCGCTGCAGTCGCTGTCGGTACTTCTGTGCGTGTGTCATAACTTGACGCGGTGTGCGAGTGCCGACGTGCTGAGCGACGCGCTTCCACGGGCCCGATGGGTACAAATCGAGGGCCTCGAGGAACAAGCGGTGCTCGTCTACTGTCCACGTGCCGAGCGCAAGGGTCGAAGCTGCTGTTGATGCTCTGGCTGACTGTGGCGCAGCGTGGCGCTTCTGGTCCATGCGGATCACTTGCAGTCGGTTCGTCTTCGTGAAGAGCTGACTACGTGTTGACTCTGTGATGGTCATGGCCGGCGTTGAAGCAAGCGGTTGAGATTAAGTTTTAGCTTTAGTGCTGGTGACAACTGAGTCGAGCGACAGTCGAATCGGGTGGGGACTGGAGCAGTGCGTCCGACCGAGCAAATTGCCGAATGACAAGCTTCTGAGCTCGCGACTTGAAGCGCGAGGGGGTGTGAAGCTACTGTGCTTGAAGCACAATTTCCGCATATAAAATTCAGTATGCTTCGCGACCTCCAAGGACACTTTCCGCTAGGCGCGACTCGCTTTTTCGGACATCGGAGCCCGTAGTAATGCAATTTCCTTTAGCGACTGCAATTGCGTCCGGGGCAACTTGTCGCTTTGCAGCATGGCTTCAAACGGCGCGGGACGCTCACCAATGGCACCGCTATCCACTGGGGTGATCATCTATTGCTGCTGCTTGGCAAATATCTGTAGTCCTAAAACAATCAACAGGTCATCGAACAATTGCACACTTCCAGCACTGCTGCTGGAAGTGTAAATGGTAACCCATAAGCACTTTGACACACACGGCTATTTCGGGCCCATGTCGGGATCAGAAATCGGGTGTCTGTTCCTCTTGGATCCCTCTGCATTTACACGGCACTTCGACAATAGCTGATCTATTTGCCTTGGTGTTCCATTTGCACTGAAATGGCAAACGTGGTGGGCGCACCGGTCGCGGAAGTGCAACTTCCGTTGTCATCTTCAGCGCCTTCGAAGGCTAGACATGAACACAGTAGCCACGGGGATCGCCAACACTCGACAGGCAGCAATAACTTCAATCACATCACCTACGCCAATACATGGGCGGAAGATGTGCGAAATTACCACGTACGTGTAACAACAGAATTGAGTTTGGTGATCGTAACAAATGCAAAAAGCTGATTAAACGCTTTTGATGATCGTTTTGCAGGCTGCCAAATCTATTCTACCGTGGCTACCGGAGCAACAGAAACCTGTGGCGCACGTGACGCGTTATGAGAAATCGCGCGAGGAACGAGAGTATGATATTGTACGCGGACGCTTTCGTGACGATGACAAAGAGAAAGGATACCAGCAGCGTGAAGGTTTGGAACTTAAACAAAACCTCGAAAAAGGACGGGTAAGAATTCGTAGCATTTGCATCGTCTTGGAAGATTCTAGCGTTCACCTTTCGTTGTTTTGTTGCTTTTACTCTCCAAGACTAAGCAACTTCGAACGATACAGCCTTTTCACGTGATCAGCAACGCGCCGATGTACCCTGGAGCAAAAGACCCAACGGACAAGCAACCGGTGGCACACCCGTATCGGAAGAAGAGCGCGACTGATTACAACATCGTTACAAATATTCTTCACAACGGAACAAGTGCGTCTGCACCAGCAACGAGTGGCTCTCCTTCTCACAAACCTTATCGAGAGTTCAACATCCTCACCAACAAGTACGCACCCTGTATCGTCGTCAAATATTTGTGTTGAAGCTTGCGAAGTCTCACCGTTTGAACTACTTGCTCGCTCGTCAAGGTATCATGATCGCCACGACGACCGCTCCGAGAAAGAAGTAGCACAGGCCAAGCGGATAGCAGCCCAAAAGTACTTCAAGACACGCACTTTCGACCCGGTTCGCATCACGTACGTGGATGAGGATCGTGAAAAGGATTTCCTTATTCAGAGACACGCGGAACAACAGATTCATGGCAAAGATCGTGTACTGTTGCTGCCACCACGTGAGCAGTTCTCCGAGGGAAGGCTCTACAATATCCTCAACCAACGTGTCATCAACTCATCCAAGCTGACCACCATGAACGAGAAAGACCAACGCACACTCAACAAGATCAAGAAGACAGCATTTGAGACGAAAATGCGCGAGGTGGGCGAGAACCAGCAAGCTCGGGACACAGACCTCTGCCTTAATCGCTACGCCCACGAACGGCATATTGAAAGCCATGTTCACGGATATGATGTGGTTTCCAACCAACCGTACGCCGGCAAAGATGCTAAGTCTATTGCTCACCCAAGGACACACGCAGCGTTATCAGCTTGGCAGACTATTGAAAGTGGTCTGCTTGTCAACAACAAAATTGCACCGACTTCAACATCGACGATAATGCCAAGTACTAGACCGCCATCAAACCCGCTAGCTGTTCGCGACACCCATTCTGGCGTGACAAAGCCTAACATTCTCATCGTTGAGCAGTCTTCTAGTGCAAGTGAGGTACGGCCAACTCCTTTGTCATCCCTCGCAAATGTTCATTGTGCTTTGATTTTGAACGCAACTTAACGGCTCGTTTCTCTGATTTGTTCACTGTTTGAAGCAGCCTGCATCATCTAGCAATCAAGCTTTGCACTCCACAGAAGCACGAGTTCGGACGGGTGGTTTTTGATCCAAGTAAGTTGTGAAGAATGCAACGCGAGCATTTGATAAGGATAATTATTCACCGACTTAGGTTTTCCAACTAGGATAAAATATGCCATTGTACATGAAACTACGACACGGTGGCTTCATCGTTTGTTTTGCTGTGATACTGTCTCCGTGACGTGTGTGCTACGAGGCTATTACACCTTCAGCCCATGGAAGCTCCAGACCTCGACAGTCTCGCAGCGGAAGCTTTGGTAGTCGACAAGTGGTGGCGAGTCGAACGTGGTGCAGGCATGCGAGAACCCACGTCTGTCATCCAGCTGTAGGCACAACGCGATGCCCTTGTTGCCCCCACCCACGAAGATAGCGTCGCGCTGTGTGTACATGAAGGAACTGTCGATTCCTGACCACGTGTACGCATTCATTTTCGGCCTCAGAGAGAAGACGAATGTCCGACCGTTGCCGAAGAAGGTTTTCGAGCGCTTCCACGACGCAGGGCAAAACGCGCCGAAGATGTTTTCATGCTCGTCCTGCACCACCATGATCGTCGGTCCCTTGTTCTCCAGTCTGTCGAAGAAGCTCAGGAAGTTCCAGCCGTGCACCCGAGTAGTGTAGATGAGCTCCATTTGATTGCACGTCAGATATTTCGGCAAGTTCTTCCACAGGAACTGCATGTGTTTCTCGGTCAGGAACGCTGACTGGTGACCAGCTAGCGGCCTCCCTCCAGTTGGGCTTTCTCCACCAGCCCACAGCTTAAACTGGTCCAGTGCTCCAATTGTCGCCGCGAAAGATCGGAACTCTTTGGCCCGCTCTTCGTTCTCGTTGCCAGGAGCTGGCGCTTTCTTTGGCGATAAGCTCGCTGTTTCAGGTTCAATGAAACTTTGCGAGACGAGTGGTGCGGGTTGGGTGGCTTTCTTTTGCGAGCCCTGCTTCGGCGATTTCTTCTTGTACTCTGGTGTCGGTGGGAACATAGCGCTCGCAATAGATTGCGACGAGAGTTCTTTTCTCTGCGTTTGGAAGTACGTGGCCAAGTAGTTGCGGTACGCCACTGGGCGGCGGAACCGTAACGTGACTGGTGCTTGCAACTCAGCAATGGCGTCGATAACGTCGTCGGACGCCAGACGCGACATCGACGAATAACCATTGACAGCCATGATCACATCGCCCACCTGCACTGTGGGTGCGTGCTGCTTGGGGTCGTACACTTCCACCGACCCATAGAGTCTCGTGGACGGCGCCAACGCCAAATGCAGCGGGGTCTCATTAAACGTGACGTCGAACTCTCCCAACTCGGACATATCGGGTCCGTCTTCTCCCTCCAATCCACTGACGGCAGTGTCGATCTCTCGGATCTCCAAAGCTCCAGCAATTCCAGCCGACGGGGCTTCATGAACGGTGTTGATTTCCTTGTTCACCAGTGCTTGAGCCAGTTTCCGATATTTCTCCTTCTTGGCTGCCTTAGCGTTCAGTGCCAAGTCGTGTTCCAACGAACGTCGCCATTGCATGGACGACGCTCTAGCTACCACTTTAGTAGAGAAACCATGGAGATGGTAGTCCACTGAGGATGGATACATGGCTGTCGACATGGCCCGCGAGTCCAAGGACCCGTACACTTCCGGGTTCCGCAACGTCATGACGATGGGACACGAGCATTGTCGTAGGTACGCGGCTAGTCTGGCACGTGGCAGCTGCGCCTTACGGCAGCTGAAGTTGACAGCGATAAGTACGTCACCTCTAGAGATGTTTGTCTTGTCATCGTCGCCCTCTGTCTCCTGCACAGAACTCACTTCCCACGTCCCGTAGAGCTGCGAGCTGGGCACGAGCCCCACACCTAGCGGTTTGCGGCGGAGGCACACGTTATACTCGCCCTCTAAGCGCTTGGGCACGTACGTGGACTCGCTGCCTTTGTCATTGATGTCCCAACTGTGACGCACACGAGCGTCATCATCACGTGGTTTGTGGCTGGATGGCGGCGTCGACGAACGCTGCTCGTCGAAGATGGCGCGCACGAGGCCACGCACAGTGAACATGGCGACTGAGTCAATGGATTGATTAAATGCTAGTCAGGCGGATGCTTGTCTTCTTTCGTGGACTTGCGCTCTTGGTTGCGAATATAGCTGTGAGCGAACGGACACCTTGCACCTGATAAAAGGGCTGACGTGGAGATTTGTATCGCTTGCAGTTGCGCTATAACGTTCAATTTATAATTTTAATGACAATTGTACCAATCAGCGGACAGGATGAAGGCAAATTAAGATTTCGTTCGCTATTGTTTGCATCTTCGACCCAAGGAGCACGTCCCAACATCACAAACACACCGATGGTTGCCGGGCAAGTCAGAATGAATGCATGCACTGTGTGTGCAGATGTAGTTTGGAATCCTCGTCGAGGAGGAGTGAAGTTGACGATGTCCGAGTAAATACTCATTGCAGATTGCCAACGCGAACGTCCCATCAACGTGTATTGGAGTAGGAATGTATGTTGGGTCCCGTAGTCACGATGCGATCTCTAGTTGAACCGTGAACAAGGAAGCGAACTGCCGCTCACACAGAGTAATAGCACCAGTCTATTA
Source organism: Phytophthora quercina (assembly GCA_014706105.1). NCBI lineage: Eukaryota > Oomycota > Peronosporomycetes > Peronosporales > Peronosporaceae > Phytophthora > Phytophthora quercina. The sequence goes on along the minus strand of JACBOW010000003.1, from coordinate 2,319,940 downwards.
GCACCAGTGTGATGGCAACAAGATTTTACGAGCAAAATTTTCAGCATTGACGAAGGCGGTCGTCTTAGCAACAACGAATGAAATGAAATACACTTAAACCAAATGATGCCTGCGCTAGATTCTCTTTTGCAGCAACAACGAAGTGATAAGAAAACAAGGCAAATTACATGTACTTGATTGGAAGTGCGGGTGGAGTACACATGTAAATCGACGGCTCAATTTGTTTCGCGTGTTTGTTGCCATCTTATAAGCCCCAGTTGTCCGTTCTATGTTTTTATTTTCATGTTGAACATGGATTGGGTGACAGCCAGTGACGCCGGCGAGTAGTGCGTCCGAAATATCTTGATTCAGTATGGCACCATAACCGCGTCGCTTACTGGTATTGCATCGAAATCCGACAGTCCATGGTCGCATCAACGCTAATGTCCGTGCGCATAGTTTGCCAGACGCACCGGCCCGTCGACGCACTTGTCCACGTCTTGCAGCTCATTTCCCAGTACTTGGACGCTTCCGCGCAGTGGTCGCTGCCTTTTGCGGCTCAGCGGGGCTTCGTCCACCTCGTACAACGTCTTCTGTCCTCTTCCCACCCTTGCAATCTCCATACATTGGCGGAATTCCGCACTGCAATGCGGAACGCAGCAGCAAATAATTCTCTAAACATTATGGAAATATTATACATTCGTTACCCTCACTCTGTGGTGGATAAGATGGTGGTCATGCAGGCAGCGTCCAATGGTCATGTGGAAGTTCTGCTGTGGATTAAACCGAGACTGCAACAGTTGTTGCCTTGCTTTAAGGACTACGACTTTTACTCGTTAAAGAGTGTGGGTGCAGCAGCGGAAAAGGGACATTTAACGGTAATGCAGTGGTTGTTTGATGCAAGGGGCATGCAGGATGAACAAGTTTTGACAGACACGCATCTGCACCAAGCGGCGGCGAAAGGAGGGCATTTGGAGGTAGTCAGGTGGCTGAGGACATATTTGATGGAGGAAATTGAGTCTCGAGCATTGGATGAAGCTGCGGCTGGAGGGTTCTTGGAAGTGGTTGAGTTTTTGCATGGGAAATGGCAAGAAGCGAAGCTGGAAAGCAATCGAAGCAGTTGCCGCGCGACGACGAGAGCGATGAATTGTGCGGTGAGTAATGGACACTTGGAAATAGTCAAGTGGCTACATGAGCATCGGACAGAGGGGTGTAGTGTGGATGCGATGAATCGAGCTGCTTGGAACGGACAGTTACAGATTGTCACGACCATAGGACAGAGGGATGCACCCAACAGGCGATGAACATGGCGGCTAGGGGGGACACTTGGAGATTGTGCAGTTTCTTCATGAGCATCGTACTGAAGGCTGTACGTATAACGCGATGGATTGGGCGGCGCATGGAAATCACCTTCAAATTGTGCGATGGCTTCATGCTAACCGCAGTGAAGGATGTTCACGCCTTACTGTGAATGAGGTCGCGAAGCGTGGACACTTGGAAATGCTGAAATGGTTACATACGAATCGGACCGAGGGCTGTTTGGTTGCTGCCATGAATGCTGCTGCGACCCATGGGCATCTTGACGTTGTTCAATTCTTGCATGAGAACCGGTCTAAGGGATGTACTAGCGCCGCCATGGATGGAGCTGCAGAGAACAGCCATCTCGCGATCGTCCAGTGGCTCCACCAGCATCGCAGCGAAGGATGTTCGAGGCGCGCGATAGACGTTGGAGCTCGTAACGGTCATTTTGATGTTGTGAAATGGCTAGACAGGAATCGAGTTGAAGGATGTTCGTCCAGCGCTATGGACGGAGCCGCTGAGTGTGGTCACTTGGATATTGTCCAGTTCCTTCACGCGAATCGTACAGAGGGGTGCACTCACCGAGCGATGAACGGAGCTTCTCGAAATGGTCACCTTGAGGTGGTCCGATGGTTACACAGCAATCGCCAGGAAGGATGTAGTGCGGACGCTATGGACGAAGCCGCCAAACGCGGACACCTGGAAATTATGCAATATTTGCACACATATCGGCAGGAAGGCTGCTCAGTGCGCGCTTTGGACGCAGCTGCTGCCAGAGGGGATTATTCAATGCTGGAATGGCTCCACTCAAATTATTTCCGGGAAGTTGACGAGTGGCCGATACACGCAGGGCTTGCGGCGGTCACACACGACCACGTTGAGATATTGCGCTGGCTGCTCAAGCATTTTGTTGCCTCCGCAGCGCTGGATTTGAGAATTCTTTATAATGCCGCGCACTACCACAACCGAGCACACATGCTGGCGTATCTGGATGGCTACTGGACGATTGGCTCTTGAACATTTTGTCGAAGCTCAGGGATCCGCAAATGGTTATGGACTATGGATGGAAGGGTCAAAATTTCGCTTCCATCCATTATGGGGCCATAGTCCAAAATGGAAGAAATCCATAGGCCTTGAAGTTGTACCAGTGAGCATCATCCAGAGAGCATTCCGACGGAGCTTACCTACAGCAAACGTTTGTCTTATTGCTACCAAATGGGCTCTATAATGCTAAAGAGTCGATCCTTGCATTGAATAGGTGGCGGAAAGAGATTATGTGAAGCAGACGAGGGATGCAGTACGTCACACTCGCTATTTGTCAGCGATCCGAATGTCCGAATTTGAGCAGACAGATGAACGCAGCTCAAAATAGTAATGAGATGATACCACATTCAGCAGCAAAAAATATGTTTGAAAATACCTCGACAAGAATTGAAGCAGACAATAGCGCATTGGATGATAACGTGGTAGAAGCATAGCTATTCTCATTATGGCACCAGTTGCTGTTACTTGAGACCTTCCTCAAGTCTCGTTTCGGAGTCGATCAACAAGCGAAGCAACTCATCTGTCAACACCAGCTTATGACCACTCGGAAGGTGATCCCTTTGGATGAGGCAAGAGAGAAGATGATAGGAGTAGGAGAATATACACCCAGGCAAGATGTAAGCCTGCCGATTGAAAGTGTGCCAGGAGCCGTGCCAAGTTCCCCAGCAGCAGACCAACGCAGTTTTCGTGAGGTTTTATCTGACGCACCAGCAACCCAGACCCCCAGAATTTCTGCTAGAGTGAGCTTTGACGTAGCTGGACCGGAGAAACCCGTAAGGAGGCGAACAGTGCGCCAACGCACCGCCTCGAAATTAGCGTCAGCTGTGTCGATGCAAACGCTTGTGGCGACACCAAGACAGTCACTAATAACCAAGGCGGAGCTACTTGCGAAACAGAACCGAGCTATTGCAAACATCAGAGCACCGTCTCAGCATATCACGAAACTCGAGAAGGTCACCTATGAAGTCGATCAGTACATTTCTACGCGCTGGGGGCAGATTTTCACGCTGTCTATGGTTGGGCTATGGTTGATTGTGATCGGAGGAATTTTTCTAAAGGCGGTGCAACCATCGAGAGAATTTGGGGAGACTGTGTGGGAGTCCTGGACGTATCTGGCGGACACTGGATCTCATACCTCGCTGACCCAAGATGTACGTGCTTACTGTACACAAACGTGCTTACACCTTTCATCTCTGACGTGCTCGCTATGCAAATTGACAGGGTCTACGAGTGGTTGGAGTACTGACAACGTTAGTGGGTATTCTTTACTTTTCAGTGGTCATGGGATTCGTCGTCGATGGCATTCGAGCTAAATTAGACACACTGAAGAAAGGCAAATCCATTGTTGCCGAAGAAAAACACACGGTAAGTTAAAACTTTCGAAGTTGTTGTGAAAGGTTGAGGAATCTAATTGTTCGTGTTTGGCTTTGTGTCGTTAGCTTCTTCTTGGGTGGACCGAAAAATCGGTATCACTAATTCGACAAATATGCCTCGCGAACGCAAGCGAAAACGGTGGAGTGATTGTTGTGCTTGCTGAGATGGATAAGGAAGAGCTAGAAGCTGAGCTGGAATCTCAGATGCGGAAAGCGGAGCTTCGGGGCACTCGTGTTATATTCCGCACAGGAACACCGTTATTATCTATAGACTTGCTTAAAGTATCCGCTCACCGCGCAAAGAGCATCATTATCATGGCAAACTCAACCGGCGATGCCGATCGATCTGATGCAGCCGTACTTCGCACTGTCCTCAGTCTCAAAACACTTCCTGAGGTACGAGAAAAACAGGTAGCTCAATCATGAACAGTTATCAAACTAACCATTTTGTTAGCTGGCAGGCCACATCGTGGCGGAGTTGCGCGACATTGACAATGATCCGTTGGTTCGTCTTGTTGGAGGCAAAGAAGTTGAGATCCTTGTGTCACACGACATCATTGGTCGTTTGGTGCTCATGTCTGCACGATCGCCTGGACTCGCACGGGTGTATTCGTCACTTCTCGGCTTTGAGGGCAACGAATTTTACTTTAAAGAGTGGCCGGGGTGTATCGGTGTAGCATTTGGTGGTCTCATTGAACGTTTTCCAGACGCCATTCCGCTGGGCATCAAGCGGAAAAACGGCGAGGTGTTCATCTGCCCGAATGCAGATATGATTATTGAGAAGGATGACCAGATTTTGGTGCTGGCCGAGGATGATGACACGTACAAGGCATGCCCACCTGTCTCGATTGAGATTGGAAAAATCCCGCCACCACCTGTAAAGCTGCCAACACGTGAGCGCATTTTAATGTGCGGGTGGCGGCGAGATGTTCGAGACATGATTCAGTTGCTTGACGCGATTGTGGAACCTGCAACCGAGTTGCACATCATTTGCGAGGAACCGATTCACCTGCGGAATAAACTCCTGCTTGAAGGCGGATTGACTGTGGAAAACTTGAAGAATATCAAGTTGGTGCATTACGTCGGCAACACAGCCATCCGGAGACAACTTGAAAAGTTACCATGGCACTCGTTCACATCAATCATGATCCTGTCAGACCAGTCACGTGAACTGGATATCATGCACTCCGATTCGCATTCGTTGGCGTCGCTACTGTTGATCCGGGACCTACAAGCACGTAGTACTAGTCGGAACAGCGTTATTCATGGAGCACCAGGTTACTGCAAGTGCATCAGTGAAATCCTAGACCCGCGCACTCAACGTACGATCTCAACCAGTGCCACTATTCTCACACTGTCGGAATTTATCCAGTCCAACGAACTTGTTAGTTGCATCCTCGCAATGATCTCTGAAAGTCGAGATGTGCGTGTGATTTTGGACGAGTTGCTTGGTCCTCAAGGAGCGTTCTTTGAGGTAGAGCCTTCGTCTCGCTACTGCGAACAGTTTGAGCACGTATCGTTCTGGCAATTGGCAAAACGTGCATTGGTGCAGGGAGATATATTATGCGGATATCAAATTCGTGGTGCCGAGGAGACTGTCCTCAATCCAAGGTCAAAGAATCAACCTCGATCGTGGGACAATGTGGATATGATCGTCATCCGAAATGAGGACGACGGGTTTGCAGCACATGAATCGTCATATGTGCCTGTTGTTTCCGAAGACTTTGAGCGTACTACGCGCAGCCGTCAGGTCAAGGCGACATATTCCAGGCAACGGCTTTTGGACGCTATTGTGCAGGAGTCGGACCTCAATGAGGTTGGTGATGACGCTGATCGTTCTACTATTATGCGAGCTCTCTACTCTTTCGACTCCGACTACGATGATCTCGCCGCCAGTCGGGTTATCAGCATGACAGACGTGTTGTCAACTCAAACTCAGCAAGTTAGTGTGCGTGCTCTAGTTGCGGCGGCTCGAATTCTCGCTGACGCCCTAGAACAAGCGGATGCATCCAATGAGAAAAACGTTACCCAGGTTTAAATCTATTGAGATCGTAAGAACTTCGTGTTTGTTGGCATCGCGGCACCGTTAGTTTGGATAGTGACCTTTATTTCGGCGATGAATCTGAATATGAACTTCTCCGGCATTGGTCGTCCGTCAGCGCATTACATACTGTACCACCCGACAATGAAGACGCTTCCAACTATTCGTGTAGGCCCTGCCTGTGATACCGTACGACTTTCCTTGCACGTACAATTCCCTGCTTAAAAGCAAAATTCCAAAGTATGAACCTGTTTGAAATCCAAACGCTCATTTGATAGCACAAATTCCATCGGATACATGTATTACCTCGATTGTTAGCTGTTTCGACTCGACTGTTGCCTAAAGTGGCAATAGTCGTCGCGCCTCCTCATTTTCCGTCGTCCAACAACACTTGTGTCCATGAAGATATGAGCACGCAGAAGGTCATCCCGGGCCTCGACGATGCCGTGGCGGAGACACCGCCGGAAGTTGAAATGGCGCCACCTTCAGGTAAACCTCCCAGTTTTTCCGGCACGGTGACACCGAAGCCGGTCCAACCCAGACAACTATCAAGGAGACTGACCAGTAAAGCGGAGATGCTGGCCAAACAGAACCGATCAATCGCCAAAATCAAAGCACCGTCAAAGAAAATCTCGACGTCCGAATGGATCGCGTACCGCGTCGACCAGTATATTTCAACTCGGAGAGGACAAACGGCCACACTAGCGATACTAGGAATGCTGCTCATGACAACCGGGGGGATATTGTTGAAGGCGGTGCGACCATCGGTTGCATTCTCGGAGACAGTGTGGGAATCCTGGACGTATTTGGCTGACCCAGGGTCACACACGGGCTTGGTGCTTGATGTACGTACAGTACTTGCAACCGCTCTGTTACTGCAGATTTCTTAGCGGATTTTGTGTTGCTTGTACGTTTCAGGGTGTGCGGGTTGTTGGTGTATTGACGACATTGGTCGGTATCCTATACTTTTCCGTGATCATGGGTTTTGTTGTGGATGGAATTCGAGAAAAGATGGACATGCTCAAGAAAGGAAAAACAAATGTCGCCGAAGAAAACCATACGGTTAGTAGTAGATTTTATCTGAAAATTATGATTCTGTAGCTGACTGTGCCGCTAAACAGCTTCTGTTAGGATGGTCCGACAAGTCCATTTCGCTGATCCGGCAGATTTGCCTGGCAAACGCGAGTGAAAGTGGAGGAGTAATCGTCGTGTTAGCTGAAATCGACAAAGAGGAACTAGAAGCGGAGATCGAGTCTCAAATGCGCAAGGAAGAGCTTCGAGGAACGCATGTAATTTTTCGCACGGGAACTCCGCTGCTGTCTGTGGATCTGCTGAAGGTTTCAGCTCATCGAGCCAGGAGTATCATTATTATGGCAAATTCAGCAGGTGATGCAGATCGATCGGATGCAGCGATTTTGCGTACTGTCTTGAGTTTGAAGACTCTACCCGAGTTGTCAGGCCACATCGTGGCGGAGTTACGTGACATCGACAATGACCCACTGCTACGACTTGTAGGTGGGAACGACGTCGAGATATTGGTTTCACATGACGTTATTGGTCGTCTAGTGCTCATGTCAGCTAGATCACCAGGTCTTGCAAGGGTTTATTCGGCCCTTCTTGGGTTTGAAGGGAACGAATTCTACTTTAAGGAGTGGCCAGAATGTGTTGGTGTCCCATTCAGTGGACTTGCAGAGCGCTTCCCGAACGCAACTCCGCTGGGTCTCAAGCGTAAAACGGGTGAAGTATTTATTTGTCCAAACGCAGATATGGCTGTCAAGGATGGGGACGAGATTTTGGTCTTGGCCGAAGACGACGACACGTACAAAGTGTGTCCTCCAGTAGCGATTGAGATCGGTATGGCTCCTGTGCCTCCACCGAAAGTCTCCACACAGGAACGCATTTTGATGTGCGGATGGCGTCGTGACATCCGAGATATGATCCAGTTGCTGGATGCTGTTGTGCATCCTGGAACTGATCTTCACTTGATTTGTGAGGAATCGGTGAAGTTGCGCAATAAAAGTCTGCTGGACAGCGGATTGGACACCAATGCTCTCAAAAACCTCAGGTTAGTCCACCATTTGGGTAATACGGCAATTCGCAGGCAACTGGAGAAGCTTCCGTGGAGTACATTCACCTCGATCATGATTTTGTCGGACCAGTCACGTGAGACGGACATTATGCACTCAGACTCGCACTCACTCGCATCTTTGCTGCTCATTCGAGACTTGCAATCGAAAAATTTGAAACAGAGCCAAGGCACTGGAGCAACGCCCGGGTACTGCAAATGTATCAGCGAAATTCTAGACCCACGGACACAACGGACAATTTCCACCAGCGCCACAATCCTCAAGCTTTCAGAGTTTATCCAGTCAAACGAACTGGTGAGCTGTATCCTCGCGATGATTTCCGAGAGTCGTGACGTTCGCGTGATTTTGGATGAATTGCTGGGACCTCAAGGAGCATACTTCGAGGTGGAACCTTCTACTCGGTATTGTGAGGTATTGGAGGAAGTTTCATTTTGGCAGTTAGCGAAGCGAGCGATGATTCGTGGTGATGTTCTGTGCGGGTTTCAAGTTCGTGGAGCGGATGAGACGGTGTTAAACCCGGAAGGCAAAGACCAACCTCGACTATGGAGCAACGTCGATATGATTGTCATCCGGAACCCGAAAAATGATACTACGATGACTCGCAGATCCTCGTTCGGCGCTGTAAACGCTGAAGATTTTGAACGTACCACGAAAAGCCGAAAAGTGAAGGATAACTTGTCCCGGCAGCGACTACTGTCTGCTATCATCCAAGACGCCGACCTTGGCAATACTAACACGGGAGATGACGTCGAACGAACCACTATCATGCGAGCATTGTCAACTTTTGCTGAAGATGAAGACGACACATTCGGTAGTCACTCGGCATCCTTCGCATTTGGCCGGAACCGAAAAGCTAGTGTCCAAGGTCTCATCGCTGCCTCAAGAATGCTCGCTGACACTCTGGAACAAGCCGAAAACAGCAGAAGTATGAACAATGAGATATTCGAAGAGATCGAAGAAGAAATAGCTGCATTTGACGGACGGGACATATAAACAATAAATGTACTAAGTAGTCTAGAAATTGATGGTAAAGAGTGCAGTGAATGTAGCCATTTCAAAATGGCTACATTCGTACTTAACGCTGGAATATTCGAGAAAACTTCTGCATTGTTAGCGATCTGTGGTGGCTTCGTCCAACCCAGAGTGGAAATTGACTGGGGCTCGCGGCGCCAGGGTCAGGCAGGATAGATAGGTACACCAGCAGGCAGGCAGCATGACGGAGGCTACAGCCGAAGAGTTCAAGGCGCAGGGTAACGAGCTGTACAAGCGCGGGGACTACCAGCGCGCCATTGACAAGTACACGCAGGCCATCGATGCCGCCCCCACCGTCGTGGCCTATTACGGCAACCGAGCCGCCGCCTCCTTCATGCTGGACAAGCACAAGGACGTTGTGACGGACTGTAACCGCGCTATCGTCTTCGATCCGCTCTATATCAAGGGTTACGTGCGCAAGGCCAAGGCGCAGCTGGCCCTGGTACGACAGACGATGAAAATGGCTACATGTGTCCATGATGGTTGACTGATGGAGTTTTTGTCTTCTTATTCTTATTAGGGTGACAATGACGCCGCCATGAAGACATACCAGGCCGGACTGGTGCGCGATCCGAACAACGCCACGTTGCTTAATGAGAAGCGGACGCTCGAGATGGCACTCGACAAGCTGCAGCGCGGAAAGGAGCACCTCGCAGCGGTACGATGAACATGGCTACATTAACATTCGGTAGTCGATACCATACTAAATTGTTATGTTTTTATATTATTTATTGTACAGGGTCGCTACGCGCAGGCGGTGAACGTGTTGGACGGTGCAGCTCAGGTGTGGACAGGCTCGAGTCAGATTAAACTGCTGCGTGGTGAAGCGCTCATTGGCTCGGAGCGGTACGACGAGGCCTTCGCTGTGCTGACGCAGCTCATGCGCACGGACTCGAGCAGCCCCGAGCTGCTGTTCCTGCGCGCTCGCTGTCTGTACTACCAGGGCGAGTTCCCCAGCGCTATCAAACACCTGCAGCAGGCTTTACGCTCGGACCCGGACAACTCGAAGTGCATGAAGGAGATCAAACGCATCCGCCAATTGGAGAGCAGCAAGGAGGAGGCCAACAACGCCTTTAAGGCTGGCAGGATGGCCGAGGCCGTCGAGATGTACACGGAATGCCTTAAGATCGACCCGCAGAACAAGGCCTTTAACTCGAAGATCCACTGCAACCGCGCCAACGCGCTGTCGCGTCTGAACCGACACGAGGAGGCCATTAAGGACTGTGACAAGGCTATCTACTATGACCACGGCTATGCCAAGGCGTACCTCCGCAAGGCTGCTTGTCTTAAGGCCCTCGGTGGTCTGGAGAACCTGGAGCAGGCGCTGCGCGTGTACGACCAAGCTTCGAAACTAGTGGGCGATGACGCCCAGCGTGACATCCAGAACAACATTCGCCAGACCAAGTTGGACATCAAGAAGGCGAAGCGCAAGGACTACTACAAGATTCTCAACGTCTCGCAGAGCGCCACTGAGGCCGAGATCAAGAAGGCGTACAAGAGGTTGGCTCTCAAGTTCCACCCGGATCGTCACGCAGGCAAGTCAGAGGAGCAGAAGGCTGAGGCTGAGGCTGCTTTCAAAGATATTGGTGAGGCTTACGCGGTGCTTTCGGACGCACAGAAGCGGCAGCGCTACGACTCGGGAGTGGATCTCGAGGACCTCGACAACGACTTTGGCGGAGGTGGCATGGGTGGCGGCATGGGCGGTGTTGACCCTTCGCAGATCTTCCAGGTACGACGAACCTACTTTGCCTACGCTTTTGTCTATGTTACAGGTTTCCTGACTTGCTATGTGTCTTTGCAACTTTGTAGATGTTCTTCGGCGGCGGGGGCGGCATGGGAGGAATGGGAGGCATGGGTGGCATGGGAGGTATGGGAGGCATGGGCGGCATGGGAGGCATGGGCGGCCAGCGATACCACTTCGGCTAGACAGAGTACTTGCAAGTTCCGTGTGCACATGCGAGCGTGTAGTGTTCGGATACAGACAACAGACGAGAAGTTTAAGACGGCGAGTTGCCAGCCGTCAGTGACGATAATAATGGTTCGTGCATGCACTAGTGTGCTAGGAACTTGCATCAATCCACATGTCCACATTCAAAAGTCAATACGAACAGCTTCAACTACAGTAGTAACGGGTTCTTCCGATTAGTGTACCGGTGTCTAATATTAATACATATTTTACTACGTACTACATGTACCTCCACTGCCTACCCGGGCCCACGGGTCCCGGGGAATACGCAGTTCTTTTATTTTAATATTTTTTAAAATATTGTATTATAATACAATATTTTAAAAATACTTAGAATTATTTAGATGTATTATTTTTAAAAATATACTTTATCTAACTTTGTTAATACTGGTAGTGCAACGGGTACGTTGTACCGACAGCCCTATACTTTAGGGATTAATTCGAGGTGTGTACGCCACACCAATAGTAGGTGCGTATTCCATACAAATTTCTAGTGATAGGTCCTTATAAAATCATGGTTTTGCATCACATTCACAGGTGTAGAAACTGTTCGCAGGCTATTAAGATAGTGATGTTGAAGACACTATTTCGAAATAATGCGACCTATAGTCACTCTACATCTTCTTTTCTCCACATCTTTTGAGCAACTCATTCATTCCGCACTTTCTTCTGTTGGTGAGGGCGCTGATCTTAAGATAACGCTTTGTTCGCCACATGCGGCCCCCTGCCATTCAGAAATGTAAGCCACCGCACACACAAGCATATTCAACTTGATTCCTTTTGACCGAGTCACATGCTGCTGTCATCGATAACAGTCGGTATTTCGCCCTGCAAGCCGTTGATCGCGTGTCTGGTACGACTTCCCATCGGTCAGTTGCCTGTTTGGTCTTTTTGGTCTTACCGTGGGTGCCTTCCATACTGTGTTACCTTTTGCCAGACCTCCACCCGTTTATCGGCATCGCCTTCAATGACCGCAGCGATGCGCTCGACTTCAACGTCGCTATAGATGATTTCAAGAAATGAACTAGTTGTGCCGCTGGTGCTCCTGGAAGTCGAGACGTTTATCATCTCTGGAGATGGCGAAATTTCACAGGTGGTGGATACATGTACCATAGAGGAAATGCGTTTTCTCTCTGGGTGCAGGGATTATTCGCGGCGCTGCGAGCGGAAAATTGAAAGCATTGAGTATGCTAGCGAAATGAAGCAGGAACGTCGAAAAGAAGCCAAGATGGAGCTGTGCGTCGCTTACCTGGAGAATCACAGCGGCCTCACGCTTCGCGCAAGTGGGAGAACTGTCGCTCGCGCTTAGAGGAGGTTCGACGCAGTGGGGTATCCCGTTATAAGGTTCGCTACATCTATAGCGAATAAGGAGACGGATTCGAGTCCCGGTACTTGAAACCATTACGACAGCAACGACAGGGGCTCATTTCAAGGACCAGGTTTTGCTGAGACTGTTTACCTGCTGGAAGTTGTGGAAACACTGTATCACATTGCTGTGGTGCCCTCCAGTGGCACACGTATGAAAGACGAATGCAACGATGACGGTACCTGATTAGATTTTTGGTTAGCTAGTACTTCGAAGTACTTCGCTAGTTTGAATGTCAACGCGACAGAAATCGGGGAGTTTGAAAAAATAAGGCTCTCACGAATTTGCATTTACTGTACCGGTCAATGGAATTTCACGAAAACTCAGAGCTGTCGTCGGTGCAGTGCAACGTTGACTGCATTGCCACAAGATACTCGTGAGCGTAGATGGCAAAATCTGGCGACAACGACTCCATGAAAACTTCTCGTTCCTATCTCTCTTGCTGCTCCATCATTTCTCCACCATGTCTCGACGCCAAATCTCACTTAGCCACCCCCTCTTCGGCCCATACTTCCTTATTTAGTACTGCTCCAGATCAAGTCGATGGTAAAGCGTTGCGTCTTGTGTACGTTGTGTGGATATTGTAGCATATCCGCTAAGTCCTTACTCTTGAGTCCGTACAGATGACTTTGATCGATGAAGAGGTACGCCACAGGTTACAATTGGGAGAACTCCATTGAGAATAGCAAAAAACTTTTAGACGGATCGCTAAGCAGAAGACAGACGACACGCAAAAACGTTTAATGTGTTAAGCTGACACAAGTGTGACTCCAGCACCAATCGAAGCTTAAAACATTAAACATTTTTGCCTGGCACTACCAGCCCACTCCTCTAGTATTGTACAGTAAAAATGCAGTGAACGAAACGTGACAAAAACTTAAGCAATCATACGTACAATAATAGCGTGCAAATGAATTGCTCTTCTAGCCTACTGGATCGCTTGTGTTAGTCATCTGCTTAGAGGAGAAAAACGTCGTCCTTCATGTGCAGCCTCGGCACATCCAGCAGCTCGTTGATCTGCTGCATGCACTACTGGAACCCCTTCCTGGTCGGCCACGTGTCAAAGTCCTTCTTGGACTCCCACTAGGCAAACCAAACCACAGCATTAGATTTGCGGTCTTTGTTCGTAGAGGGATATGATTGCCCAGAGGATGGTATAATGGGGTGCAGATGCTGGTCATCCTATTAGCAGTTCAAGTTTTGGAAAAATCCAATAATAATATGTTGGTGCAACCCCATACAATGATTTTTTGGTATTCAGTTGTTTTATAGACCTGGTTCAGACGGTACCAGCATCGTTCTCGTTCTCCGCGATGGCGGCGATCAGCAGTTGTTAAAGTACACCTCCTTCTACGGCTGTATGTGCTTGTGGTAAAATAACTGCGCTATATCTCCCCTTAACCCTTTAATTGGGCAGCATGTCCAGTCTGGACACCGTGAGTACCACATCAAAATCGCTCAATAAAATGACACTAGCGTATTGTATCAACACACGTACACTTGATCTGTGGTTTGCACCAAGTACATCATAATGGGGCAATAAAAAAACACAAAGATTACGCTTGTACGGTAAAAAAAAAAAAAAAAAAAAGACTAGCTGTCAAAGACCGTAGAGCGTCCGACCTTGGGTCTTCAGGGCATATAGGACATCCATCTTGGTGACCGTCTTGCGGTGGGCATATTCAGTATAGACAACGGCGTCCTGGATAAGATTTCGAACGTATACTTTCAACACCGCAAGGGACCCGTGGCAAATGCGAGTTGACATCGGCATAACCCCTGTCCATCGAGCTAGCTTGCGGATTGAAGATCTTGAAACTCCTTCAATGTTATCAAGTATGATGTAGCGGTGGCGCTTCGCACCACTAGTACCAAGTCCTTTAGCTCCCTTCCCACGCCCAGGCATAGCGGTCGAAGCTACCTACCCCACAATGAAAACAGAATAAACAAGATTTCGTTTTGCAGCGGTTCACAGGGATAATCATTCACATGACAAGGTACGTACTGACGTATCCAGGCGAGCGTAAAAGCCGAAATGACACGAAGGTAAAAGTACTACTGCATATGTAGTTACCCAACAATTGATCGTCCTAAAATATCAGATTTCGGCCCTCCTTCTAAAATTTCATCAAGTCCTATGTTGTGAGATTGTAGCCCCTCCACCCTCTTCTTCAAGTCTACCCTGTTCGACCTCACACACAGTCAATTGAACCTGAGCCGTACGGCGTACGCTGCAACCTTGATGTTATGCGTCTGGCAGCACCTATATTAACGTAGTAGAATTTCCGTTTTCGGGTAGCAGTAATTCCATAGTGCTCCGAAAGACCATTGCATTTGTTTCGGATGAGCATTTGTATCTTCTCCCGCTCGTTAAGGGTGTCAACGGCCTGCCCAAGCGTGTTCCGAGCTACACCTTCCTTTCTCGCTGCAGCCTCAATCTCTGTTTTTGTAAGTGCATGGCCCCACGGGGGCCAATGGATCGGTCGGCTCCGCAAAAGTACGTTTCGCAATATGTGCTGAGAGCTGAACTTGCTTTTGCCAGTCCCGCATTGCGCAGGAGCGGGTTCCACAGCAGCGGCGTGCTGCTTAGCTTATATATACCACGTCGGGTCATTCTGTCGAGCACCGTGAGGGATATCCAACCCAACCAGGTGTGAGTAAGGAGCTCCACATTTAACACAAGAGAACTTTTCAACTGGGAGTGTTAGATTATTCGGCACGACACTTTTTACGTATGACTCGACCATTTCTTGAAATTCTTCGCCGTCGGGGCCATTGAGTTTACTTTCCAATTCAACCGAACGCCGCTCTGCCAATCAACAAGTGTATGTACAGAGTTCCTCTGACCTGTCTCTCGACCATACCGAAGAATGCTTCAACATCTCCGATCAACCCTCGGAATGGCATCTGCCGTTGGGTCACCGGATTGATCCCCAAAATATGCTCAATAAACGCATCAACGTTGCGCACGAACAAACGCGTCGACGCGCAGGCTAGCCTCTCACAGGTCAGGGGAAATGTAAACATCGTAGCGTCCAAAATGTCAAACAGCGTCGCGAGGGAAGAGATACCAGCGTAGTGGGCCATAAAAAGAGAGTTATCAGTGTTCGGTGTAAGAGTAAGGAAAAGCGATGGCTGCCCAAACATCATTTGATACGCAAATGCTTTTTGCCGGCACTTGGCGCGTTCTGCGTTGCTACCCCACACCGCTACAGAGGACATTTCTACTGTTTTTAGAAACTTGTGAGCAAGCAACTCCTGTTCTGTGCGTGAAGAACACTGTCCTTGCCGTCGCTGTGCATTCTCCAAGAGCACCATTTCCAGCCCTTTTGGACCGATGGATTCATACCCACTGTGTATGTTTGGGAAACGCTGACACCGTACCGAGTTCTGCGTATACATGTTCATCATCGATATTCGGTCGAATGAATCAAAGTAAAGAGTTCGTCCTCAACAAACCGACGCCCAGACAACATTGTATGATGCTTTACACACTCTTTTATTGAACAGGAATTTCGCGATATTCACCTGGATGGCCACGGCCATACGGGAATAAATGAGGGAACATCTTGACAAGAAGGTCGCCCGAAGCATCTATCGAAATTTGGTTGGAGTGTTTCAGCAAGAATGTCCGAGGCTCCTGCACACTTTGCTCTCCCTCTGGACCGGTATCGTTTCCGCGTGATAATAACCCTTTTGTCGCATCCAATAGGCCTTTTCTACGCTCAACCACACTCAATTCATCGCGCTCACTAGTCACTTGCCAAGCGTCGGAGTGACCACGAATGTTTTCAAGTTCGACATGCACGCTGTTGTCTCTACAGTCCCCCTTCGTCTTCGATATGCTCCAGGATGAGATGCTCCAACCGGTCAGCATCAGTATCCCCGATCATCACACTATTATTTCGTGAAATACCTGAGTAGAGGCAACTGTTGGCACTATAGAATTCATAAACGTCACGTGTCTTACTCAAGCGAATCTGGCGTAGTTTCTTCACTTCCTTCATTTGCGCTTCAGTAAAATCACCAACGATTGCTACGCGAAATTCACTAACGTCAGATAGAGATCGTGGTAGCAACGACACTAGCGGCCTGGGCGTGCAGTCAAACGCTATGCAGTGGGACCGCATGCAGGGGTGCCGGCCTCCTCTCATGACATGCGTCAATTGCCGAAATGCTAACAAGCTGTGTCATAAATCGCTCCGGAAGCGTCAATTTTGTGAGGTTTTCTGGCAAAGTGCCAATGTAAAAGCCATTCGAAATCGCAAACTTAGGCATGCAACCACATTCAATCGCCTCATTGCAAGTTTTGCGGACCGTAAACAATGCTGTGAGATGGCCGTCTCCATCTGTGTAACAGCGAAAGCTATTTGGGGTGACCATTACTTTGCTCAAGTAGGCGATAAACGCAGGAGCACTGTATGCATCTTTGAGGTAGTGTTTCATCCACTTCGCCACGACTACATCTCATTTGATTCGTGAATCTCCTGTCTGATGCTTCTTTACGCGTTGCAGCTCGGCACAGTACCAGCTCATCACATGCTACACACACACACTCATCAAGACCTTCGGACCCCAATGCTCCTTGAAGTCGTTTCACGGCCGACGCGCGGTCCTTATCACTTACAGGTCCAAATTGATCGTTGCTGCCATCTTGGATTTTAACCGTTCTCGATGGGTGCGTTGGCGGTCTCGATTCTTGCGTCGAGCTGATTCGATAACACTCCGGAGTAAAAGCTCGTCAATGTTGTCTAACCCATCCACACCTCCGTTTGTCATACTACGCAGATACGCCAATCTTTCGTCTGCAAAAGCACATTTATACATCTCCATTACCAAAGAAACTGCAGCAAATTTCTGCACATTCAAGTCGTTGCTTTCATTTTCACAATTATTGTTTACCACCACGCTACCAAGAGGAGGGCCATTGCCCCTCGTACCACAAGAAATGTCTGGCCGATACGCGTTTTCCATTTCGTAAGCAACATCAAGCTGCACGAGAATGCCATCCTCATCCGACATGATAGTGTCTTCTTCATCTTCTCGTGCACTACCAAGCCATCTCTCGCGCTCTAGAATCGCGCGTTTCACGGCCGCCGTTGCTAAGCTAGCGATAGCTTGCACGTTGCACTCGTCGTGTTCACAAAGAAGGCGACCATCTTCAGCGGTACGTACAACATCCCCGTCGACGTTCCTCGCAACTTCACAGTTCATCTCATTATCTCTGTCCACCATGTAACTGATATCCAGCTCTCGAAGAAGGTCTTCTTCATCTTCAAGCGTGTCAGAAAGGTCCCGACTTTATTTGAACCGTTTGGGTCCGGCGTTGCTGCCGACACGTTACTGGGTTGCCGACGTTGGCGCCGGCACGTGTTTCGTTCACCCCAACACTGCCACCGTCACGATCATTCATGTCATCAACGACGTTCAACACGATACCGCCACACTCACGATCATTCATCTCATCAATGGTTCGCTTCGCTGTACGCCCGAGAGCGTCATTTCGAAGCGAACGTCGACAATCCACTACACCGGTTCTCCCACAAGCTCCATTCAACGTAGCTCCATCCATCGTGACATCCACGACACCAGTTCTCCCACAGGCTCCATCCATCGTGACTTCCACTCGACCCTTCTGTCACCCAGGTAACATTTGAAGTGAGGCCCTCAATGACAGAGCGCGAGCCGTGAATCAGTACTCTGTCCTAATGGAAAAGATTTTAGGACAGTTTGAGTGCAACGTGCACGACGTGCGCCAAACATTAACATGGTGGCCGTTCGGTAGTGTTTTCCGTTGCTGCGGCGGAGCTCAGCTTCTGGGTGCTGCCATGACCACCTATGCAGCGAGGTTGGTCCATGGCGTCTGGGCGTGCGGCTAGTCGCATGTAACTATAGCCATCTTGTTCCTATCGTGTGCCCATCGTTGCGGCGGCAATGTTCAGCTTCTCGGTGCTGTTGTCGATGATGCCATAGCTGTGCTGCGAGGTTGGGGCGAGGTTGGCCCTGACGTCTTGGCGTACTGCTAGCCGCACGCAATTGTAGCCACCATTTTCCTATACCTATTGTGTACCCCTCTTGTCTCCTCGCACACCGTCGCCTCAGTTCCACTGCAACCGGTAGTGTGACAGCCTTGTAGTGAATCTTACCCGAGTCACTTTGTATACCATACTGAAACTTATATTATTATAAAGGCTAGCTGTGTAGCCATCGCGGGCCGTTCAAACTGGTAGCGTGACAGCCCTGTAGTGCATCTTACCAAAGAGGCTTTGTATACCATAGTTTAGCTCATATACGAGGGCTTCTGTACCCATGTTTTGGACAATACCGGTAGCGTTACGGAAACCACGCCGAAACGACAGTTCTTAAAAGAACTGCGAACTAGAAAAAAAACGCACTTGTGTGACCGTACACAAATTAATTCAAATTGATATCCTGTCTATTCCGATTATTTGAATTTCCCGCCCGTTTTCAGTAGATATCCAGTGCACGTTGCTCTCCACCGATCATTCCCCAATAGGACCCCCGCCGCTTATCCAGCATCGATTCTCATGAAGCAAACGACTAGCCTCGAGCGTCGCGCTCTGTGGGAAATCCTGTTGCTTCGCAGTAAGAACGGCAAGCTTAAGAAAGGTGACATCTCGCAAGCAGCCAAAGATTTCGGCCTCACTCGCTGGGTTGTCTCGAGAATCTGGAAACGGGGCATCAGCTCAATGGAAAACCGGGTGGCTGCAGTTGTCGAGAACCAGTGGAGTCGGCGAGGCGAAAAAAGAAAGACCACGCTGCTCTCTGCTGGCAGCTACGCGAGATTCCTGTTGCTAACCGACGTAGCTACGAAACGATCGAGGCCGGAACGAGCATTACCCCCTTTTCAATTACTCAGCTGCTGAAAGAAGGTTGCCTACGGCGCGCTCTCACACAAAAACGCACCCGCTTTTGACAGAAAAACACAAGTTCGAGCGCCTCAAGTGGTGTGTGAACCACGTACAACAAGCAGTCAGCGGGGAGTGCAGCTTTCAGTCAATGTTCAACGCAGTACACGTTGACGAGAAATGGTTCTACGTAAAGAAAGTGGGTACAAAGGTCCTTCCCCTTGAATCTGGGGAGGCCACTCGGAACTCGAGGTTTAGACTCGGTTGGTGGTTGGCGCGGCGCTTGGTTGTAGGCTTGGAGAGCTACAATCTCGGCCCGAATGCGCGAGCTGTGCTTGTACCTCCACCTTTTGTCCTCCCTCCGCTGTTGGCGCGTCTGTGCCGTTCTTGCGTGTTGCAGGGGCCATGGTCGTCGAGTCTTGACCAACCAGTGCTACCAGTGTATCAAGTTGGCCCTGCTGGGGAGAGGAGGAAGCGGGGGAGGGCTTGGTGGCCGGCGGTGAAAACCGAAGCGTGGTTTCCCCAACCAAAGGCCTGCTGGTGGCCATCCATTTGAATCCACGTGGACAGCTGACCCCCTCTATTTAATAATACCGTTTCTAAACTGTTGTGCCAATGTAATGATACCCCTGCAATATCTCTTACAACATCAGTTTGTTTACTGTCAGTCATTGGGAATCCACCCAAGCAAACTATTTTGGTTTGCTTAATTCCGCGCCGAGTGCAGTGATGCGGGCACCAGTGCATTAACAAACCTGCCGAGAGAAGCGAGGGCAGCCATTCTTGCTCGGCTTAAACCCGCCCTAAGAGCCCCGTTCCCGGGGGTCCGCTCGGCTTGTTATATATTAGCATGCGCTGAAAACACGGTCAAAACTTGCATTTGAAATTCGTAATATGAATTTAGTAAAGAAAAACTAATTTGAGGTATACTATTAGGAAGGGTTTACTATTCGGAGAGGGTACTATAATCGGAAGAACCCGTTAGCGATAGCAGAGCATGCTCATGAACTTTGCTCGGTGTGGTGTACCGGTACATACTGGTACCAATATGATATTGGTACCAGTATGTGCAGGGTGCGTCAGATAAGGACTTTAGTCCTTAAGCCTTATATGACTCATATAAGGACCCCCAGAAATTTAAGATAAGGACTTTTGCATCTAAGCATCAATTTAATTGCCTTACAACTCACACTCGGCCTCAATACCAGCAGAAATTGAAGCTAATTCAACTATGTCGAAGTATTGCGAAGCTTGAAGCTCCCATTCCAGCGAAAAGTCCGTCAATCGATTGCGAATCTTGCTTTTGAGTCGCTTGAGGTTACTGAAGTCACCTTCTACCTAGTGCGATCCTGACGTGATGCTGGCTAGCCCTAAGGCAAACGTCTTAATGTCTACAAAGCGACGATCGAAGTCTCTTGTCTTCCCATGCCTGAATTGTTGGTTCGCCAGACACACCATCGATGAGCTTCTTATACGTGCGATCGATTTCGTACTCTGGTTTCGTCTCTTTCCGTTACGACCGCATGCTGCGAACCATCGAACCCCCAAACAGATGAGATCGTCGATTTTGATGCCGTTATGAGAGATCGCCAAAGCAAGCGTCACTTACTCCGACAACAAGTTTGGGCGTCGCGATACAATACTCACGGGCTCTCCGTCAATTGACAGCTAGTCCGTCAATCAAAACTTGAACGGCGTCGCGTTCGGTCAGTACAAGTTGCTCCTGCAGCTCAAGATCCAATGTGGAATAAAAACTTCTCGAAAAGGCTGATGCATGGTATATTTCGTGATCGATCTTAACTTCATCTAAGAGGGGAAGTCCGTCCTGGCCGTTATCTTCGAAGCGAAATTGAAGCGTAGACAGTAACTTCTGGAGTGCGTCATACTGCTCCGGTACAGTAACGAACTTGTATTGCAGCCTCGCGAAACATATTTGAAGTGCAGGTGTGATTTCCGCCACGAATAAAAGACAGCCACCACACCGATCTGGAAACAGCATGCTTTTTCTCTATCTGAAGCTCTGCGAGGTCAAGATAGTGAAGAGTGAGAAATCCACAACTATCGTGGATCGAGCCCCAACCAGTTTCAGCGTACTAGGGGCGGCTGCCTCCGATTCGCTTTTGGATAGTTGCATGTGTGTGAGTCAAACACGTTCCCGCGCTTTGTCTGCTTACGCTTCTTGGTAGTTTTCGTGAAAATCGGATCAGCACCCACAAACGAACTCTTGCTTTTCTTCTTCTAACACCCAAAAGAAGAGCAGAACTTGCAGCTTGCGTCAAGGACGACACCTTGTTCGGGATTTGGATTTTGGACGAGTGCTTTATCCTCCTAGTCCATAAAGATTGTTCGCATCGCTGCCTACGATTGATTTCTGTATGTATCCTGCATTTAGTATACCCTCGCAAAGTAGCGTATGCATCCATAAATGTGTATGGTCCTGCGCGTGATGCACAAGACTCAGGAATGGATCAGGATGCGATTGCCCGTTTTTACTCTGATGATGGCGGCGTGGCATGATACTTTGCATTTGATGCATTTATGTCACCTCATTCGGATTGGTAGAAATAGTGGAATCGGTAATTTATGCTTAAAAGGCGCAAAACTCGCCCTTTTTAGAGGGGCTTTTTCTTGCATTTTCGCATCACCCCCTTGAAGGGCGAGTTTTGCGCGAGAACGCGTGGATGGCCCACAACAGTGCTGTCTCGGCACAATGAATCTGCGTCAGCACAATGTTTTGCCGTAGCAGCGCCATAGATGCGCAGTCTTTGATCTCACGGATGTTTTCTGTTGCTGAAAAAGCCGAGTGGAGGTTCGGTTTAAACTAGCCAACCAGAGGTCGCCCTTAGGCAGCGTCACAAGCAGCGAGTGGAAGGTCGAGAGACCACACGCTCCACTGTTTGACGCACCTGAGTGATCATGCCTCAGCGAGTTCCTTGGCGAGAGAAGGCAGTGAACGTGGATGCAGTACGCACTGACCAAGTCCTCGAGGGACTGAAGTCGTTTGACATTACTCATAGTCAAACGATACCCTGCTCGCTATGCTCAAACGCCCACCACAAGATGCGGTATCGACTGCGGCTCGGAAACGTGCCGCGAAGCTGGCACCTTTAAGTGCGTTTGGAGGGGCAAGCAGTTGACATGCTTGGACACCAACGAGGAGTGCATCTACGAGTTTGGAGCGCACACATCCTCCCAAAAAGAAGTTGACATCGAGGCAAAACGAATTCTATCGGGAGATGGCCACGCACCATCTGCGGCCGATGTGGATTCGCCACGCGCTCTCCCGAAAGTTTGATACCCCGGTGGAGGACCTGCCTTCGCTGAGTACTGTCCAAAACTTCGTTAATTACTACTCGCGGACCAACTTGGAGAATCACGTCCGCGTGGATCATGATCTGAGCCGCTAACTCAGGCGTTTTCGTTTGGCTGGGAGCCAGATGAGGAAGGAAACCACGTTGTGGGGAATGGCTTAGACGAGAGACCTTTCATAGTGGGCCTAACTACCAAGGCGTTGATGCTTAAAGTGATGCTGCCTCCGGGAACCTTTGTTCTACACATTGATGCTACCTACAAGACGAATCAGTGCGATTACCCGGTGTTGGTAGTAGGAATTTCGGATTCCTCGCGCGCATTTCACCTGGTGGCTCTGTTTGCTCTCTCTCAAGAGACACAGGGCGTATTCGAAGCAGCCTTGCTGGTGCTGCGACGACTTTACTACTGGATCACCCAGAAGGAGCTTGTTATTCAGTACGCTATGGCCGACGCAGATCAAGCCCAATACAATGCCCTCCATGCGGTGTTTGGAGGGTATTCGCAATATCTGTTTCTTATGTGCTTCTTCCATCTAATGGAGAACGTGCACAAGGCGATCAAGACGTTTCCCTCGGGCGTGGCGGCTGCGATAGTACATGGCATTTACGACTTACACTTCGCGCGGACCCCGGAGTCATTTTCGAAGTTGCGGGACGCTGTTTTGCGATACTGGCTGACAGATCCCGCGTTGGTGGGATTTACACAGTACATGTGCACTCAGTGGCTGTTTGGACGCTTCTGTGTATGGCAGGCGTATGTGACGCCTAGTGGCTTCGCCACTACCAACAATCCCGTGGAGACGTTTAACGCCTTACTAAAGCTTGACTACACCCTACGTAGACGACTGAAGATGGGACGCTCCTACGCGAGTTGAGCGCCTGTCGTATGGATCAGTCCAGCTCCTCCGCGAGTTGAGCGCCTGTCGTATGGATCAGTCCAGCTCCTCCAAGCCGTTCCAGTTGTGCGTCGTTCCGCGTGAAACCCTCATGTGGAGGGTGTTTGGCATGATGCGTGCTAACTTGATCGCCCTCAGTGGAGGCCAAGGGTTTGATCCTGCGTGCGCTGGAGGTCCAGCAGTTGTCCGAGTCTTCTCAATTCTTGCACAACGCGTCGTCGTAGCCCCAAACAAACGGAGTGAGCTGGGCATAGTGGTGTCTGCTCAGATGGGGGCTAACTGCGCCCATATGGAAACCAAGGGGCAGCCATGGGGCGGCTGGTCTGTGAACATTCACCAGCGGTGGTGTCCGTGCAGCTACTGTGTCATATTTGGCGTCTGTGTGCACGTCCTCTTCGCGCTTAGAGTGACTGCATACGTGGACAGCAGTGGCAGAGAGATACTTGTGAACAGGAAGAAGCGCAGGC
Organism: Phytophthora quercina; assembly: GCA_014706105.1. Classification (NCBI taxonomy): domain Eukaryota; phylum Oomycota; class Peronosporomycetes; order Peronosporales; family Peronosporaceae; genus Phytophthora; species Phytophthora quercina. The sequence goes on along the minus strand of JACBOW010000003.1, from coordinate 2,296,210 downwards.
GTTCCGGACTTGCAGCGGCCAATCAAGGCGGGCGTCCAGCCTCAATCGGACCTGGCCTCAGCCCGGTTGGATCCAGCACTGCCCAAGCGACGTTTGGGTACTCCATTAGCGCCTGTACGCTCGTTCAAAGGTCCTGGCCACATGATACACCTGCGGGTTTTCCTGCAATTTCTAAACCGCGGCCAGCACAGGCAGAACCACATACATTATCTGGACTCGAGCCGCCAAGTCATCCAAGTCTGGTGTATGAGCACTAGGAAACGAGCGATTGCGTCAATCCAAACTTCCTCGCGCATAAACGGCAATGATGCACAAATACAACAGATTCCTCTACTTGTTGGTACCATTGAAGTTCAAATAGAGCCGCTATATGCTTCTGAAGAAAAACCATAACAGACCATCCAGCACTTTCGCGTGCAAGTCAATGAAGATGTAACGTGCACAAATACATTCGTGTTGTCTTACCGCCTCAGCTCTGCGTGAGCGTCTTGCTGAAATCCTACTCCTAGTCGTGTTGCTCCCCATCGCTTTCCGGCTCCGACCAACACTCGTCCCACGCATATTTAAACCACGTTTCCGTCCCGTAGTGAACGGTTATCTGGGCACCTGTCTTCACGTCCTTGAGCATCCTAATGAGAACCTTCACGTTTGCGCGGTTCTGAACTTCCACAAACGCCGCATTCGGATTGCAAGCGTGGCTTATAAACCGAGTCATAGAGCCGCACAGAAGCGCGCCCACGTAGACGCACTTCTTGTTCACCGACTTAGCTTTGTAGAGCAGCGTGTACCGGCTGTTTTTTTTCACGGCTTCTGGAGGCTGGCCCTCTACTAATGCAGGATACTCGCTTAGGTCACCTGTGCACTCTCCAACGATGTCGCCAACATCTAAGCCCGTCGTAGTGTACAGACCGAAGCCCACGCGGGCAGTATCAAACAGCTTCAGCGTATCTCTGCTGCGCGGCGCATTGCTACAAAGAGCCCCGAGGTTGCACCTGTCCTCCGTACAGTAGACCGCAGATCCTACGTTGTCACACGTATCGAGGAAACAGTCGCCGTAGCACTGGTATTTATGGTACTCTCCAAGGTCAGGAAATGAAACTCCATGAGTCTTGCACTCGTCGATGGGCTCGACGTCGGCAGGCCACTCCACTTCTTCATGCGAGAATCTTTGGTCAGGCTTAGGAGCAACGTAGTTGGGGCGTCGAGCGTGCAGCGCTTTCAAGCGTTGTTTCACGCCGGGCATAGCCATATGTTTCTTAATCTTGAAAGCTTTTACTGTACGAGCGTGATAGATCTGAGTTCCGCTTCGAGTAATGCCACACTTGGCTTGATCACGCCGCTTTCGAGAGCGGCTCACGTGCCACTGGCCTGCCTTTCGTTTCTTTTGGTGCCGTATCTCGGCTCGGGCGTGACGGTCGGGGATGTTCTTCAGGTATTCGCTAGCGTTCACAACTTCACGGTCACTGGGAGGCATGACCGTCGCTTCGTTTTCCTCGGTCTGTAGCGCTCTAATGGGGTTCTGTTGCTCGTTTGAAACACTCTCCACCTCACTCAACTGAATATCCGTACTGTGGGCGCCGGCGACATGTTCGTGTCCGTCATTATCCATGTCCGAGCTCACTAAATTAATAATAGAGATCTTTGACGAATTGACTGACTCCTGTATGTCCGCCTCCACGACCGTCTGCAAATTGTCCTTGTCCAACTCGTGCAAGTTGTCCTGGTGTTTGTGTTGCACTTACGGGGCACCGCCTCTTCAGTGTCTACGGCGATGGGGAACTCAGCGTCCTTCGCGTCATCGGCACGGAGAACGAGGGCAGTGCGATGCCCTCGCTTGTCGCCGCAAACGAAGCCATGCGAGTAATACTCGATCTTGTCGCCGGCCCTAAGGGTTTCTAGAGGCAGCTCTGACGCGCTCAGGTCCGGCATCCTTCGTTCGCGTATGCTGGGCTCTCCGATGAGGATACGTGGGGCTCTGGTGCTCGCCGTTGTGAGAATGAAAAATCGGCGGTGTGAGTGGCCAAATCTGCATAGCAGTCGGAGTACATTCGCTCCACCTCATCGCCTACAGGTGACCTCGTTGCCGGAGACAGGACGTGCATTCCTGCCCGGCGGGCAGTGCCCGATCGCCTCCAGAAAGTACGTCGTTGCCTGCATTGTCGCTGCGTTATTGTGGCACCGTGGCATTGCCACTGGCAAGGATGTATTGTGATACTCAGATCTGTTTATGTGATCTTAACGTTTTCTCGTTTTGCGCCCTTTTACCACGGAGGGTTAAGATGAGGACTTTTTTCCGACTAAATACGAAATTCCTTATCTGACGCACCCTGCCAATACCTATGTACGTGTCTCTCTAACCGCTGGCTTCCAGCCAGTCGTTCCCCGTGACCTGATAACATTCATCGAAAAGTCATGGCAGGCGCAACAGCAATTAACGCCGATTCACAGAAGCGTCTACGTACGAACGAAGCGGGTGAATCCGCCAATGCAGCCGAAACTCAATGCGTCAATGAGTACAAGGGTTACAACGTTCCTAAAAACAACTTCACCATTGTGCGCATTCCCGTTGGTAGCGTCACACCCGAGGAGTTTTATGCCAAGTACGTCTGCACGCGAACACCTGTGGTTTTGACAGGTTATTTGGAAGATGAAGATTTCACTGCTCCGGGAAAATGGTCGAACTCGGACGACCGTCTCATCGAGCTTGCAGGTGATACTAAACTGACGGTGGAGCGTCGTGGAGACCTCCACGAGAAATTCGGCAAGGGAATTGCAGTAGAGATGCCGTTCCGTGAGTTGCTGAAGCTCATTGCTTCAGGTGACGAAATGCACTACTTGACAACACAGGAGGTTGCATTCGAAGAGGATGGAAGACCGGAGATCATGGCTCCTTTCATGAAGAAACTCCAGCAGGACTTCTCAATGCGTCCTAAACTCATGGGTCACTTGATCCCGCAGAATATCAATATGTGGATGGGAAACAACAAACACGGATCCTCGTCCGGACTGCATCATGATCACCACGACAACTTGTACATTCTGATGCGTGGCAAGAAGCGCTTCCGCTTGTATTCACCGGGGGATGCTGATAAAATGTATGTGCGTGGACGGATGACGCACGTGCACCCGAATGGTTTGATCAATTATGTTGGAAAGGAGACGACACCATACGGAGCTGATCCTGCTGCTGAGCGTGAAGCTCTTGCTGCTATCGAGCGCAACGAGGCGGAACGCGAGTTGGCTGAAGCGGAGAAGGCTGTGGAAAGTGGTGAACCAGGTGCTGAAGCTCGTCTTGAAGCCGCTGAGCAACGTCTGGATAAGGCCATGTTTGGTGTGCTACGTGCTGATAACAGCGAGGATGAGGACGACGAAGAATATGAAGACGGCGCCTTCCACTTCGGGGAGAGTGAAGCTGAAGGAGATGATGAAAGTGAAGTCGGTGAGTTGGATGAACTCGCGTTGGACCCCGAGGAGGAGGAAATTGAAAAGAAGAAGGCTACCAAGCGCGATGCCGGGCAGACGGAGATCACATACCCAGTGAGTTTCAGCCAGGTCGACACATGCCGATTGCGTGATGGCGAGCAGGCACAGAACGAGTTGCATGCCGAGTTCCCCAAGTTTAGTCAGGCGAAAGTCGCGTTCTGCGAGCTGGAGGTGGGCGACATGCTGTTCCTCCCTGCGTCGTGGTTCCATGAGGTGGAGTCGTTCGGTTCAGCCCAAGGCAATGGACACTTGGCTCTGAACTACTGGTACCAGCCACCGGACCAACTTGTGCCTGAAAATTTTGCTTCGCCGTACTCATCGCCCTTCTGGAAACGTGACTGGGAGCAGCGTTTTGCGTCCAAGGAACAAGACTAAACAATATCGACTAGAAGTTCGTGATGCTTGGTCTGATAGCAGCAAGTGGGCCATGTAACGAGCGCATTGCTGATAATCTTAGCTCACGTGTGGACTTCTACGTGGTTTGGTTTTACGTCAATGATTGATCTTTTGCCGATATTTCGTGCGTGTATCTTCATTTGGCGAGTCGTTCTTGTTCATTTACCAAACCCACACGTTGAAGTGAACTTGGTATTATACAATGTGCCATTTTGACTGCACTTCCAACATGTAGCCATCGTCGCACGTGCTGCTATCCAGTTCACTTCGCGACTGGAGACCAACACGTCCAGAAGCGCAATTGCGTCCAAGGGAGTGCTGGGGTGTGTACAATGCCAAGAGACGAAAATGCGATGGTAAAACTGGAGCAGACCGACTTAAGTAATTTCTTGCAAGCTCTGGATCTCAATAGAGATGACGACAAAGTGAAAGTTGAGACTACAGAGCCATCAGAAGTCGGGAAGTGGTTCCGAACGACGTTCAAATGGTGTGTTGATGCCTTATCACTTGGCTGCTTGCGCCGGCCGAAATACTCCGTTCAGACAGATGCAGTTAGTCACTACCCCATGCGAGGTAGTCCACATGCCCAAGACGACGACTCCACCATTTACGCCCAAGCACCAACACAAGGACCACATTTGGACGATGCCAGCATTGATACTTCAAATGCTGAAAGTACTGGACAAAATATTGAGACAGCAATTATATTGCACTCGGACAACGTGGCCGATGCCTGGAATCACGAGGTTTCCATACTAGACCAACAACGACAATTCACACAGACGAGAGAACCACAACCGACCATCCTGCCAGCGTCTGAGGACACAACATTCTGCGGTTATGGAGACGCTGCTCAGACAAACATGTTGTATGGCTTCATGGACGAGTTGAATACGAGAAGTGTTCCTAGAATGAATGCAGAGCCAAAACCAGCAATTATACCTGCTCCAGTTCCTGGTACGCCGAAGAAGCAAGGCCCGTGGAGTAGCGACGAACACGACCGGAATTGTGCGGGACTGGAAAGGTATCGTTATGGATCATGGAAGCTCATCGCAGATCATGTTGGTACGAGGACGGAACGTCAACTAATGATCCATGCACAGAGCATTCGGGCGAACAGAAAGCGTGCCGATGAACGCAAGGAACGTCATCAGGCTGGTTGCGCTTCATCCCAGACACGGAGTTTTGAAGAGACTGTAGCAAGCAAAACGGCAATGACTACGTCGTCTACAGCGTCAAGCAATCCGAAATCGATAAACCACTCAAATTCGCAAAAGTTTACACCGGAGGAAGGACCAGCTGAGAGGCAGATTCTGAGCAATCGTTGACAACTCTGGATTGGTCAAAGCCGTACGAGGGTCTTGACTTTGACGTGTGCTCTCCACCACTAGACATTTTAGTGGAGAGTGTTTTCAGTGATGAAGAACTGCTGGACCTTCTTGATATCACGTCGTAAATGGGTTCTAACGGTACAATGTACCGCTTGCAATGCAGATTTTATCCGCTTGCTTGAAGACCAGTTCATTTTGCAATTTTCCGACTCAAAACCATGGCACACGTCAAGCAACGCACTTGGGTTCATGGAAAAGATGGAGAATGGTCGAAAATACAATTGCCGTCTTTCAGTGATATCTTGGAAGCTCTGGAAACCATTAAACACCCCTTGTCGTCTCCAACTGATGCAATGGGGACTCCAATATTGTGGACGCTTGACGAGCACGAGAGATTCATACAAGGCCTGCGGGTTTGTCCAGATGGACCGTACGAATGGATCGCTCACCATGTCCAAACCAAATGTCCTAGCGACGTCAAGAGCTACGGGATCCAATGTTGGCAGTTTGTTGCAAGGCACCAAGACAATAAAGTGAAGATCGAAGTACCAGGCAAGCGCCATCGGGTCAGGAAGTGGCTGAGGGCGACGTTCAACTGCTGTGTGGAAGCCTTGTCATTTCGATGCCTACGACACCAGGAATATGCTGCCGGAGGTGCAATTGCACGCTATCCTGTGCGACGTAGCCGACCTGTTCGAGCCTCGGATCATTATAACGCCTACGCTTTCTACGGCACGAGGGCACCCACACGAGGCCCACCCACCCTACGCAGTAGAGCAGGGTTTGTTCCATCTACTCAGAGAGAGCGCGACGGTGAAAATGCCAATGCACCCCATTTCGACGACACGAGACTGCTTGAATCGTTCGAGTATGGACCCTCAGATGAAGATGAAGATGATGATGACTGGAACATGAGAAGCGCTCGAAGAGCTGCCACGGAGATCGAATGGTTTGATACAATGCGAGAGCCAGTAAAACCAATAGCAAAACCAGTGAGAAAGCACGGGGCGTGGAGCACTGACGAACACGAGCGCTACTGTGAAGGGGTTGAATTATTCCGTTTTGGATCGTGGAAACGCATTGCGGACCACGTAGGGACCAGAACAGTACCACAAGTCATGAGTCATGCGCAAAGTATTCGAGCGAAGCGAAAACGGACTGAAGAGCGAGAAAAGCGTCGCCCGACTCCGTCAAAAGTCTGTGTTTTGGGGCTGGCGTCGCCAACCAAAGGTGCAAGCTTTCGTAGACCGAGGTGTAAAAGCTCGAGGACGTCGAAGCCTACACCGGAGGAGCTGCTCATTGCCTCGATGAGCGGTCCACTACCAGCCACCACTGAGAATCGACAATTTAACAGCGCCGCAGCGACAAAGAACAATGATGCCGGTGTAAAAAAGCATCGACATTCCAAGCTCGAATGTTGCTTTTAAAGCTTCAAGTGGTTTGCTGAGTCAACCTTCAGTTGGTGGAGCTCACAATGCGAAGGATGACGAAACGGGTTCTCAACGAGCAGTACCAATCGAAAAGCACCAGCTTTGTCCAGACACAATTCTCGATTGTGAGGTGCCGTTATGTTCCCCGCCACCAGATATCTTGCTTAGTGATGAGGATCTAGTCGAACTTCTGGATATTACGTCGACCCAATCGCAAGTTCCAATCGCCACAGGAGGATAGTGCCCCTCAATTGATGGTATCGTGCGAGTATGTCCGAATGCGAAATAAGCTGCCACCAAGTTTGGACTAACACATTCGATAAATTAATGTAACTTGAAAAGCTTACGATGGGTGGAAACCTTCATGCCAAAGCATGAACAAAAACCTATTCGAGATATTGATCATGTGAACTTGACGTCAAAACCAAAATCGGGAACTGGGTGTATTTGCTTACCAGCCCGCCTCAGTGCTCATAACTAGACCACTGAATCGCAGAATCCGGTAGTTTATAGCCATAACAAGATCGCGATGGGTTGGAACCGGTACGATGTGCCACTTTGAATGTCATGCATTTGATGCTCCCCAGCTCACTTTTCAATACACCAGCTTCAAGATGAGCCGTCCAAGCAGTAGTAGTAGCAGTACATGGACCCGAGGCAGTGACACCAACTGGACAATAGCAAAATTCATGGACGATTCAATTGTCCACCCTTCAAAAATTATTCTACAAACTCTCAAAGTGCAAGTCATGACAACGGAACCAAGAACTTCGATATCCCCACACACTGAAGATGCAGTTCTTAAGAAACGTTATCGAGTCCGCAAGTGGATCAAAACGTCGATTACATGGTGTATGAGGGCTTTGACATTGAGTTGCCTGTGGAAAAAATGTGCAGCATCCACGGAATCCTACACTACTACAACGTGTCAAGGCCACGCATTGGAGAGCAAACCGACCATCTCCACAAACACACGGGGCAATTCATCGTCTATCGAGTTTGTGGCGGTTCAAAGTCCCACCAAGAAAAATCCACAAACTCGATCTGATCAAGACGATAAACTACCTCAAGACGATGATGACTGGACAATGAGAAGTGCGAGGTTAGCGGCCAGGGAGATTGAATGGTGTGGTGAGAAACTGATGCCGCCTCGACCCGATATCGTGAAGAAATCCGGGATTTGGAGCAATGACGAACATGAACGATACTGTGAAGCACTCGAGTTGTATCGATACGGGTCGTGGAAGCAAATTGCTGCTCATGTAGGCTCCAGGACTGAACGTCAAGTGTTGAGTCATGCCCAAAGTATTCGTGCACGGAAGAAAAAAGAAGAAGGGATTTTATCAAAACCCCGTCCGGTTGTCCAGGAAACGCGGAAGCTTTCTCCTGAGGAGCTACTTGTGGCGTCTATGACTCATATTGTGCCAGCCAATTTGCCATCCAACGTGAATCACCACTTTGACGTTCTCAACACTAGCGTCGACACCACAACTCAGAAATTTCCGCCTTGGGGCTTGAATTTTGAGCTCAATTTTCCGTTTGATGAGGAGTTTGATGTCAAAACAACCGTAGACAGCTACATGGCGAATGCAGACGAAGAAACCAAAAGTGTTGACGACTTTCAGCCAAGTAACAAGCGCTCAAAACCCAACTCTGACACGGGGGTAACGTTTGACACTGCACTACCTGCCTCGCCACTTAATCTCTTGCTGGACGGCATCCTCAGTGATGAAGATCTCCTCGAGTTCCTTGAAATTCCGTTCATCCAGTCACAAGTTCAATCTGCTATATGAACACATTTCTTGGTATTGCTTTATAGTGGTGATCCATACAATTGCATCTGCTTATATTTCTACCATGGACACAACAATCTAAGCTCACTCATTTTCCAGGATGGAGCCATTCGTTCGGCTCGAAATTGCTGCAGAATGTCGAGAAAGAGAAGCGGCTGAGCGCTGACGATCCAATGTAGCAGCAGACGCAAATGCTGACACTGCAGATAAAGTGGCGTCTGCTTCATATTCGGCGTTTTGCTCACTGATCGTCTCCACTCTCCGTTCTTCCCAATGTTTCCACTGACTTGATGAGCTTGATCGAGGAGAGTCGCAGCAATGGCTCGTTGTCTTCTTTACGATCGATGGCATGGACGTCGTTGTGATCAAGCGGTTCTGAGGAGCTGAACGAGTTCTGAGCATGGAGCGTGTGGTGTTTTGTTGAATCGCTTTGCTTCTAGCTTCCTGTCCACGTCTGCGAATTGCTCCCTTTCTGGTAGCTGAGGAGTAATTGTTGGTGGGTGGAGAAGCTGCAAGTGCTGGTAACGAATCATCAAGTTCCGAGATGATCCACTGCGGGACGTTGCGACGTCTTGGTGATCGAGAGTGTTTGTTAGATACAAGAGCTTTGCTGTCGGTATCAGTGTTGATAGGCACTTGAATGCTTGGTCCTCCACCGTAGAGTTCCAAGAACGTAACCCATACTTCCTGACTCACAACTCGATAGTCTCCTCCACCATGACTTCCTCTACTTCGTTGTAGGTTAGACTTAGGTACCAGTTCACCATTCACAAAGTCTAGTAGAACGTAATTGGTCACAGGCCCAGGTCGAGGAGGTCTTGCCAGGCGACATCTTGTAGTTGACTTAATGCGGCTTGCTCCATGCCGAGATAATTGTGTAGCAGATGAATTTGACTCCGCAGCATCAGCACTTGCTGAATCCACTCGGACATACTGCAACCACTGGTCAAGCCAAGCCGAACTGATGACAAACTGTCTGCTACCAGCATTTTCACCTTGCTCCACTGCTGATCGCACTTGAGAAAACGTTCGTGCACTTAAAATCTCATCCAGTTCTTCAGCTCGAGTAACTGAGAGACGAAGTGGGAAATGGAGCGTCGTGCCACGACAACGTTGATCAAGTTGCAACGCTTTCGTGGACTCAATAAAAAATTCTTCGTCCTCGATGTCGCTGTCTGTGAGTACCATCCCAGTACGTCTCAACCACGGAGAAGGACGTTCAACCTCCACTTCCACCGCCGATCGAGACGACGTTATTGACATCGCTGACACAGTGGATTTCTGCTGTCGTGTTGAAGACACAGCTACCGTGAACCGCTTGACTCGAGGATCATCTTGTCCTGCCATGTTGCGTAAAGTACTTGCACAAGCACGACATGTCCGTTGAGGTGCTCCGTCCTTAATAAGTCGATGTTGACTGGGTGCTGAGCCGGCAAATGGTAGATACGTTCTGTCTTGGGAACAGTTCGCACACACGAGATGTCCACACAATCGGCAGTGATGTCGTCGACGGGTAAGTGTGAAAGCTGTTAGACAAATCTGACAGCGCGAACTCGCCGTATCCGGGACCCAATTCGCTGCAGCTTCCGGGTGTGAATAGTAGCAATGCGGCTCCATCTTCCACGGGTAGAACGAAATCGAGTACATGACGGTGGCTTGACTGGTTTCGGGTTTAGATTTCGGCACAAGTCGTTTCCACAAGGTTTTCCCACTTGACATGTCGGCAGTGTCACCGCTGTTGTTGTCACTTTCAGTATTATTTCTTGTAGGAATAGACAACACCTCCACTACGTTATCTTCATCACCGATGTCCTCGTCATCTGAGCGTACACTAACACGTCGGGTTGAGTTGGTGTTGCTATCACGTTTTCGTCGACCACCTGCCTCGTTGTTCGTACACTTGGTACGTGGACGCCAGGCTTTCAACCCTGACAGAAAACTCGAAGACCTCGGCAAAGTGTCCTGGTTCGAAGGTGCGGTGATGACGAGGGGCTGCGAAGCTCGGCGACGTGGATACCTCTTGTCCAACATGAGTGACCCAAGTCCTTAGTGACGCCAGGAAGTACACCCACGCTGTGGAAAAGACGAAAATGCACTCAGTCGTGCGTGACTGAGAAGGCAAAGTGAAGATAACGGTAGGATAAGCGAAGACACGACGGAACCTCGAGCGGACGTGTGTGCGTTTCAAAGTTCTCGAAAATAACGACGAGCATTGAACGTCGCAGATGCATCGCTAACCTGGAAGGACTGTAGAGGGTAGAGCGAGTCAATAGGTTGGAAATGATGCGGCCATGTCTATCTCGCCGCTGACTTGGGCGACAAAATGCTGGAAAACATGGAAGTATCACGACCTGACTAACACACTTTTCAGCATAATGGAGTATCTTGAGAAGGCTCTCGCTATCTAGTGGCGAAACGATCCGAAGTTTCTGATAGTCTTCCGCCGTTGTTTGTCACTTTACTGACCATAATGCGTTGGACTAAACGTGGACATTTTGGATAGACATGGGAATCGGCTTGTGCATCTGAGAATATGACCAACATTTTACGTGCCTTGTGTGGGGTGTACGGGTGCGTTCCATCGGGCGATAGACCGAGGAACAAAAAACCCTCGTCGGGATCGGGAACTTGGGGATAAATCTTCAGACTTTGCCACTGTTGGAGGCGAGAAATGCTCATCGAAGCACCCACCACTAAGAGGATCAGATCTTGTAAGTAGATGACGATGCGTTGAATACACTCGCTACAAAGCTTACCTTTCCATTTGACGCATGAGCTGGTCATATACTTCGTAGCAATTTGTTGTCAGCCCCGCCTGAATCAAACAACAAATTTGTATCAGAGTGAAGAACTACATCAAATTAACCCATCCACGTACATGAACGATGACATCGATCAGTAGACCATTTGTAGCATCGTACGTAACCTGGGTGCGTACGGGTGGAGCGATGAACTGCTGCCAGTTTTGACGCACGCGCACAAACAACTCCATCCAAGTTTGGCATTTCGGCGCGATTGCTGCTTCGCTCCACAGAACCTTAACGACACGGATAGACCCTCTGACACTCGCCTTCCGAGACTGGAGAACTCGCTTGTGCCGACTACTACAACGTCCTCGAGATACTTCAACAGGAGGGGTCAGTTCATCCAGTGGAGTTCGTAGAAATTGCTCAAATGCTGCTACGCTGATAGACCGAGGGGCATCGGCGAAAACCATTCGTTGAGTTCGAGATAGACGGCGAGATGCGATGCGAATTCCCACTCGCAAGATCCATAAAACTACTACCAGCCAGATCATATCCACCACGAACCCCAATGCTGGATAATCGATGAAATTCTTAACCATTGTGTCTTTGATCCAGTGGAGAGAGGGTGCTGTAGCTTCATCCATACCAAGTAGACTTCCATCCGTGATACGATCGAGTATGTCGAAAGACAGGATACCCGCGAATAAAACCAGAAGAATGTCAAAAGATCCTGTCAATGAGCGCTGATTAACACGCATAGCCTCTGATAGAACCGCCACGTTGCGTTCTACACCAAGGACGAGTCCTTCAAGTATCATCTTGGCCATCGTACCATTTTGGCTTTGCACTTGTTTGAGTTTAGCACGAAATCCACGGAGTAGCTTCGCGAGATCTTTACAGCGCATTTCCAGATCTTTGTGAGTTTTACGCAGTTGTAGACGATCATAAAGGGCGGCTCCACCACCCGTGGGGTCATCGTTTGATGGTACGGGTCGAGAAGGAATTGTTTGTGTCAAACCATGCAGTGATTCTCGCAATAGCTCGAGAATCTCCTCCAGCAGCACGAGGTCGTGTGCACAACGACTCACTCGGTCACGCATATCGTCCATTGCTTCAGGATTCATCTCAAAGCTTGTCATGTAGTTACGTGCACGTGCCAACACGTCGCCTAAGATGAACGTACGCTTGAAGAAAAAGCGCACGACGAGTTCACGAGACAGCAACGCCAAGTGTGCAACCAGCAACGGCTCGTGTTTGTTAGCATTCGGTCCAGCAAGCAGCATACCATCGTGTCCAACCAGTAGTTTGTCGTCCTTACCAATGTCGTGAACGGAGTGCAGCTCACCTAGAACCTGCTTGAGTTCATTTTCCTTCTCGCCACGGTCGAGATACGCTCGTGCAGGTAGTTTAGGTGAAATTCCACTTGCTGTTAGCAATGCAAATTTGTTTCTGGAGCGTGCGTCGCCCATGAAAAGCATATCTAGTAAAATACGCTGATGAGGAGACAACAAGTCGTTGATAATCTTGGATGAATCTAAGTCCACGTCCACTAGCAGTCGAGCGAGATGGTCGACGCAGAGAAAATCAGCGGAACGATCCATTGTAGCGTCGATCTCCATCCCATACACAATGGATCCGTCTCCATTCAAGTGCATGCCAAAACTCTCGATCTGAATGATACCATCTTCATTTGGGGCGTAGATATCAGCCTCAAAATTCGTGAAGCAGTCGAACTCAAAGTCCACAATCGCGATCTTTGTAAGTCCAGGGTTAATCGCTAACGATGTTGACGTCGGAGCGTCGTCGAGTTCCGACGTAAAGAGTCCTCCCTGACAGCGCTCTAGCGAACCCAGTCGGTCATTTAGCAGTACAATTTGATTCGGTCCGAACGGAATCCACTCGCCCACCATCAGACGAACATTCTCCAACACAATGGCAAACGATAAATCTGCATCTTGGATACTACTACTTCCAGCGTTCGCTGCTGCTTTACGACACTTATCAGCCTGCCAAGCGTTTGAAGAGAAATTCGCAGTGTCATTTCTCATCAAACACGATGGAAGATAAGGACTCGACACGTACGACACCTCCTCAATGTCCGTCACACGTGAAACGTACACACTTCCGTCCCCACGTCGAATACGGAAGTGTCCCTTGTCCTGGTCGTACGTAATTTTGAGCAGCGCGTTCTCCACCAAAACAAGACCGGATGGATTCGTAGTAGCTGTATGCAAAGCCCCCAGTCTTGGGGACTCCACCGGTGCAGTTGTACTCTCAGATATCGACGATCTCTGAGACGTGAGGAACTCGTCAATCCGCAGTCGGTCTCGAGCTGGCAACGTCACCAACACCTTCATACCTTCCTCCGTCACCTGGTAGGCTGTGGACGGCTGGAAGTCTTCACTGCAGGTTTTAAGAGCTTTAACCAGCTCGTGTTCCCGTAAGTCGTCGATAGCTGCTCGAGCATCGTGGCTCATGTTGAGCCACAGTCTTCGTGACTGTCCGTCCTTGACGATGCTCGTGCACACTGGAGAATAGTCGAAAGCTAAGAGTCCGTGCACAATTGCCTCGAATACCATCACTTGGAGCGGTAAACTACGCAGCCATTTCTCTTCCTCGTCTGTGGAACTCGGGTACGTGGCGAATTGAGACAGCAAATACAAAAGCCGCAAATGGCTAGGAGTCCAATTGGTAGTGTCACCTCGAAGCGACACGAACGAGCGCAATGCATCCAGGTCCAGTCGACTGCCCACGCCCAACATTTCTTCACGAACACCAGATACTCGTAGCGACATGGTGAACACGCAGCAGAAGCTTGAGATGTAGCGGAGACTTTAGTGATCTTGAAGAGGCGTTTGCGGCGTAAATTACGCCGACAAGTGTAAGTTATTGGTAAGTAATTTATTTAAATTAAAATTTAGCTTGCGCAAATATCACATTTTGCGATCCAATAACCATTGGCGGAATTTTCGCTTCCTATTGGTCGTAATCGAAAGTTCCAAATTCGTCAGAATACGTATGGAATTACGTAATTTCAAATGCCAGAATATGTGTGCTAAAGAAAACTTACCATTTCGTCTAAAGACGTAACTTTTGCGGCGTTTGAAACTTCCTCATTCAAAAAGCATACGCTTGTCAGCCAAAATGGAGCGACGGAAGGCTGCGTCCGCGGCGACACCAGTCTCGGCCACTACATCGGCGCCCAGTGAATCTCTGTCGTCTTCCTCTGTATCTGCTCCACCTTCCATGAATCTGTTCTACCCCATGGACGAAGGCGACCTGAACGCCGAGGCCTTTGCGGACATGGCCATGAGCGGTATGGACATGGGACTGGAGCTCAACTCACTGCAAATCCGCCAGTTCCTGGTACGCAATGAGACTCAAAACAATGCATCCATCACTGCAGCTCCAACGCCACCCACAGGAGAGACGCAACCCAAGCTCAGCGCCTACGAAGTACTGAAAAATGGAGCTGTGCATTATTCCAGACGAGAAGACAAGATGCGGGCGCTGCAGGTGCATCCAGTGGTTGCGTCCGTTTCGGCAGATGGACGCACTGTCGGATGCAAATGTGGACGCAGTGTGAGACTGAATCCACCCTGGTATATACTGAAATTCGAGCAGCACGTTGCAAGTAGGAATTGCACCTTCTTAAGACAAAGTAGACCTGGTGCTAAGAAGAAGAGGAAGAGAACAGAGTCACCGGATGCAGTGACGGATGCAGATGAAGCAAAAGAAGATGATGGGGATGACGACAGTTTGGATGAGTCCGATGAATACTCACTGCAGTCAGTGGACGCAATACTGCGTCGAGAGTTTGGGGAGGTGGAGAATGGTGAGCAGATAATTGTACCACCTGGTGATAATTCTCCTGACGGTCGTGTAAGGATGTTTAAAGGTGCAGTGGCATTGCGTGATAACCCCCACTTCAAGCGCATTACACCTGATGGACGCTTCGCGGAGTGTAAATGCGCACGGATAGTCCTTCTTAGTGCACCCTGGCAACCTGGGCAGTTTTTGATACACGTGGCAGACAAGCAAAAACCCAAGAAGCGAGCGAAAGCTGCTTGTGTCGCTGTGACGGGTGGAGAGTGGAAAAAGAAGAGGATATCTTCGTCCCCGTCAGCTACAGCGAGGACGACGATTTCAGCAGGTGTACTCATGAGACCACCCACATCTGCCAGTGCGTTTCTGCAGGCACACAAAAACAAAAAGAGTTTCCCACGAGAAATCCGATGGGACATCGCTCGAGCGCGTGGGTTGCTCCCATGCCCTGGACTGCGAGATGAACGCATGAATACGTTTGTGAAATCCGCAATTCAACTGACAGGAGGCGCACGACATCGACAGAAAATTGCTCGAGAACTCTTTCCACATCTTTTCCCGGATGATTCGGAGTATGATCATGATCATACTAACGAAGCAGGCAATGGGAGTGAATTGGAGCCTTCTAACGGTCTAGGTACCCAAAAGAAGCGACAACCTAAGATTCAGCAACAGCTTCTTGAAGCGGAAAAGCTGTTGCTGCACGATGTTATCGAGGGCGAAGCTCTGTGGTTCGTAGACAAGGATGGCAACTCGGTACGGAGTTTGGATTGCCTTGGTGTCATTGACTCAAGTAAAGATGAAGACCGGTGTGCGTCCTGTACTGCTCTTCGTACCAATGCGGCTTTGAGAACAGCAGCGGCGACGAAATTCAAGATAGCATCGCGACCTGGTCCACCACGCAACCCAATTAACCGCAAGTTCTGCTCAGGGCGTGTTTGTTCGCTACTTGAATCCGAGTTTGACATGAAAGAGCCGTATGCGCGGGTACTGCGTGATTTGGCACTCGCTGAAATCCCCAGTGCGCTGAACACATGGATGGAGATGGCCACGATGGGCCTTTCAGGTGATTTTGATACACATCCAGCACTTTTAGGGTTAACGGAGGCAATGGTGCGGTTAAAGGACAAGGAGCAACGTGGCGTGGGATTGCAGAACATGACGTATAGCGATCTCCTCGACTCGTTCATGCGCTCGCTCGCTGACTTGTCACCGGAAGCGTGTGAGCTGTTTCAGCGGCATTTGGGTGGGCGTAAGCAAAGACAACTGCTAGCAGTGACGTCAAGGTCTGTGCTGTCAAGCAAGCGTAAGCTGCTGCCCCCAACCGGCAGGACTGGTCAGGACCAGCAGCCAGGAGGCTCGCTGTATGATGGGGCTTCGAACTCGGCCACTCTTGTGCGCGTCACAAACGATGATGGCTTTGTCCATTTGTTGGACCCTTCCGTTGTTGGGCTCAGTATGCCTCATCTATCGATTGGCGACATACAAGATGTAGATCTAAGCACGTTTCCAACGTCTTCAGTTATGCAGAGTCATGGGCACCAGTCGAGCTCGTCTGTCCATGGCGAGGGATTGATACCAACCGCACCAATTGCAGTTATAGTCGCTGATTCTGCAGTGCCACCGGAGACCTATCAGTTATCGGCAATCGAGCAAGCTCGTAAGGAGGCTGAAAGACGCACCGACGCTGCCATGGATGCGACCACTGGAGCCACAGACTCCGGAGGCCCTACCAACACTGGTGGAGAGGGCGAAGAGACTACTGTAGACGCTGAAGAACAAATGGAGACTGATCCAGATGCTGTGGCGTTTCTCTCAGAGCTAGCACCTCCTAAAGGCAACAACGTCAGCAACAATGATGATGATACAGTGATGCCGACCGACCATGTGCCGTGCACAGGGCTTCGCGATGAAAACGTGCAGGCTTATGTGTCAAATGCCGTCCAGGTTGTTGGAGGTAGCCGACCTCGTTATGTTATTGCACGCGAACTGTTCACACGGGTATTCGCCAACGACAAGAAGGTTCGCATTGTCGACAAGCTGAACGAAGAGCAGCGGCTCATGCTGCAGGATGCTGTGTTTATCGAATGCCTTTGGCGTGTTGATAAGGAAGGACGTTGCGTCCGAAGCCTGCGTTGCAAGCGATTTGTGCCTGCCACTGACAATCATGACCGTGCAAATCCCCAGAACCAAGGCGTGTGTCGAGCCTGCCGCGATCTGCGCACGGTCCCGAACTTCCGCAGCGTGCTTAGTCGTTCGAAGGTGCCTAAGAAGCTGGAAAATATCAAGTACGTACCCAGCGTGTACACTGAAAGTGACCCCTTCCTGCGTAAACTGTCCAAGAACTCGACATTCCGCGGACTCTATCAGACCGTCAAGCGCATGGTATCTCCAGGTCCTGGGAGCAATAGCGAAATTAATGCTGAGCGACTGAAGCAAGTGCACTTTTGGCTTCGCTTTGCTCGCATGGGCGTGTTTGGACATTTCAAATCGCACCCAGTCTTCGAAGGGCTGATGAAGAGTATGGTGGAGATGAAGGACAAGGAGCTTCGTGGTGTTGGCAAGCAGAATATGCAGTACTCCCGGGCGTTGGATGAGTTCATGCAAAGTATGGCGCAGATATCCACCGAGGCGTTTGAGCTCTTCGCTGGTCAGTTTTGTGGCCGCACGCTGCGTTCACAGAAGGTCAAGCGGCGATCCTCGAGCACAACCCCTCCAGTCTTTACCACGCCTGCACAGACGTCTATCGGAGCTGGACCAGCACCAGTCGAGGAAACAGTGGATCCTGCAGCGCACCAGCCATTGCCTTCGCCAACTGCGCTTCAGGCATATCAGCACCAACACTATCTCATGCCACCTGACGATCTGCTCAGCGGACGGAGCTTATCTACTGAGGAAAGCCAGCGCTTCATGGATCGCATGCTGGACGAGGTGCGGCTGTCAGTGACCCGAGAGATGCAGCTTGCAGAGGAGGAAGAGCGTCAGCGCGGTGGAATGGGCAACTCGGGTGATATAGAGCAACAGGCCAACGACGATGACGACAGCAGCCGCTTGGGCCCCGAGACATACCTGAACGACGAAGGAGTGCTCACCACAGAGATTTAATTACGGAGGCTACGATTCAATGGTATTATGGAGAATAGACTCAATGCACGGGCGTGTTGCTCAGTGCATGATGCAGTGTGAGAGCCAAGCAGTTGGTATCTTGTCCCCAGCCAAGTTGTGAGTCTCACATGTGCTTGGCTTGTTCAGGCTTCTTCTCCAGGTGCTTGGAGAGCAGTCCCATGACCTGTGTGAAGCCGATTTCGTCCACACGGAAGACGTCCTTCATCTCCTGATTGGGGTGAATCACTCGTCCGTCCTTGGGGTCCTGCAGCTCGTGCTGCTTCACATAGGCCCAACTACAAAGACACACAGATGAGCTTGGAATTGACAGTATTTTTCATCAAGTGCGACTCGACGTACAATTCCTTGATGGCGGCGGGACGCGTGAGCTCCTTTTTGCCCAGCAAGTGGCTTAGAGAAGGCGACAACTTGTACAGCTTCTTGGTCGACATAGCGCGTGCTACTTGAGTACTTGGGCTTGGGCAAATTCAGTTGTGGGGAACCGTCGCATGGATCCTGCGAGAGGAGTCGGACAACTTCAACATGAGCGGCAGCCATGATCATAGCAGTGACAATACGTGGACGTCACTGTCTGGAAGTTGGTGATCGACTTTGCCTGCTTGTGTCGAGCGCACGAAGCCACTGGAGATGACGAGAGTTGTGCCGAAAAACTGGTTCTTGAAGCCGCGGCGAGGACATGGAGCTTCACCAGGAACATCCAGGCGTTTCCATCTTTGTCGAGGAATGTTGAGGACGCAAATGTCGTTCTCTAACTGGCCGGTGGACTCGTCTTGACCCCCGAAAAGAAGGAGATTCGGCCCGATTGTGTTTGTACTGTGACCTCTTCGTGAGCATGGTAGTGAACCGGACAGGCGAGGCATTGACCACTCCATTGTGTACTGAGTATCTCCCAAGGCGTCTACCTCGGTGGTGACTTGCAGCTTGTGTACGTCTAACAAGCCATTCGACTGTCGGATCTGTGAGTATTCATCAGATAGAGTTAGTTGAAGCCGGTCTTACACAACCAAGAATGCTATCGAACTTACTTGACGCCCTCCGTAGATGATCACTTCGCTATCTGATACTCTAGGGGTATGAACAGTAACGTGTGAAAAGCTGTGCGGATTTCATGGCATGCAAAGCTGTCAACATCTCACGTACCGATAAACATCGTGCAACGATCGACCCGTTGGTATCGACGAGTTACATGATGGTGTTGACCATCGAAAATCTAGGGATGTCAGCCAAAACATGTAAGTTAAATGCACTCCGAGCTTACCACATCCATAGTACTCACCCGCGCAACCTTCAATGTGTAAAAGGAATACGTCCATCTTCCAAACGGGTGATACTCCCATACTACCACCCGTGATCAGCATTAGATCCGGCGATAACAACGTCGCTGTATGTCCACATCGTGGCGATGGTGCTTGTCCCATCACATTCGGCTCGACCCACACAGCACGCGGCTTCCTTGACCTACTTCCATCTACTTCCTCAATACACAGCAGATAAAAATCTCCAAAAGCCTCAAATGGAATCCCCTCCGACTGCCCACCAAAGAAAACTATCCGTCTGACGTTCACATCTTCCTCAACTCTGTCATTAAAGACACCATCCTTCTCCATCAACTCTCGAACACAACGAGCATTGGGTAAGCAGGTCATTGAGTGATTCCGTCGTGGACATGGTCCTTTCCCAGTTGCTCGGATCTTCTCCCATTTACCCATTGAAACTTGCTGTGGTGACTGCAAAAATGGCAGTGCATCCAGTCGCCCCGAAGACTTTTTCATCTCCTGAGCTCCACCCAATGTTGCATTTGATATCTTGGCTTGCAATACACTAAACCAATAGTGACCTCCACTGCGTATCAAAAAGGTAGCGGTTGTGTCGGACTCGTACTCTTGGTTGTCGGACTTTAATGCCCTTAATGACGACGAAGTCCCATCAGCTCTGCAGATTTCCCATTTCAAATTCTTAAAACTACTAAAGGCTGCGTATAATTGTCTCCACGTGGCTGGAACTGCCGCTTGCATTCGGTAGGACGCCACTGTAGGATGTAGGTACGTGGTGAAGCATTCGAACTTGCATCGCGTCTCTATAAGAGTCCGTAGAGCTTCCAATAGAGACCGACAGGTTGTAGACAACAGTACCAACGTCTCCACGTCCAACATACACTCCAATACCTCGAGAATCTCCACTGAGAGCTCCACAAGCGACGTCATTTTTGATAAGCTAGGAATTATTTTTTGTGTAAGATTTATGTATGCGAAATTTTGATAGGCATCAAAGAAAGCTACTACGTAGTATTTTGTTAGTGGGTGAATGACTCTCTTGGGTCTTTTGGGACTCACTGAATCCTACGTCCTTCACTTGCTTAGCAGCAACCTCGGTTGGCGGGAGGGTTCGAGTTACCGAAGCCACCAGGGCCAGGCGAACCAGTCATGCCGACCTTAATGCCATGTGCCTGTAACAGAAAAATCACAAGATGTTTAGTTGTTATTCTATTGGTGCAGATGACAAGACAGTGCAGGTATACCTCATTGGTGACGTCGCACACGCCCGACTGGATGTTCGAGTAGATCTTGGACGCCGTCTTGACGAAAGCCTGTAATTAACAACCAGTAAGTAAAAAGTCTTCTCATTGTTTGCATCGATTCACGTACGTCTTCCACATTGGCAGCAGTCTTAGCCGACGTTTCGAGGAAGATGAGTCCGTTCTCCTTGGCGAACTGTTCGCCTTCCTTAAAGCTCACGGCACGACGGTGCTCGAGATCGCTCTTGTTTCCAATCAACATGATGGCCATGTTCGAGTTGGAGTTCTGACGCGCCTCTTCCAACCATCTCGTCAAGTGGTTGAACGTCTCTCGACGTGTAATGTCATAAACCAGCAATGCACCGGCGGCTCCGCGGTAGTACGAGCGCGTAATGGAACGGAACGACTCTTGTCCAGCCTGTAATAGCAGTAAAAACAACGAAAATCAGCTCTAAAAGCCTTCCTAATCTATAAAAACTGCTCGAAATCCGTACCGTATCCCAGATCTGCAGTTTGATCTGCTTGTTCTCGATGTTAATCATGCGTGCACCGAACTCGACGCCAATTGTGAGGTCGTGCACTGGCTGGAAGCGCTTGTCCGTGAACTGTAGCAGCAGACACGACTTGCCCACACCTGGTCATAAAGTCGGTCAGTGGATCTTTCAATGTATTATACATAACAGACAGTGTTAAGAGCATACCGGTGTCGCCGATGATGATGTACTTGAACAGGTACGCGTACGACATGGTCTTGAACTGTGTACTGTGATATAATAATTAAAATAATAAATAAATTAGTAAGAAATGGTATACTGACGAGCTTAAAGCGCATCGTTCATGGGTTCTAGACGTCGGTGGAACGTGCAACTGGTACGGAGAGGAAGGGAATTTACTGCTGCATGCACGTACCTAGTTGTCGCAATGTGGGGGCTCGTGTAGGCGGCGCTGGAAAGAGGAGAACGTCGCTAGTGGCGCTGCGTGGGTGGTCTTCCTTATATTTTTGGCTCTGCGAAAAAGAAAGGGAAGAAGAATCGAGCGACCAGATGGCTGGGAAATGACTTGGAGTTTGTATGGTGAAGTTTCTCGCTGGATTCGCCGTACCGTGACTGGATCTTCCCAATAAGTCATGTTGAAGTGAACAGCAAGTTTCATAGCGTCATGACCTATATTAATCCACTTTTGTCCACTTTTGCATCAGCAAGTAGTGGGTGGCTATTGTCGCCAATGCCACGAGGTGAAGCGCAGCACAGTTTACGCAAACGCTCATGACGTCACGACTGGCTCAGCGACGTACGGCTTGCAGAGATCAAACGTCGACAACTGAGTGTGAATTGAATCGATATGTGAGCTGCATCTCTAATTTAGGCGACGTGTACAACCTCATCATGTGCGGCGCCCAAGTCTTTGAACAACTTTGACAGGGTCAACTATGTGCAAGTTGAAGTGGTGGCACAAGCAAATCAGCACAATTTGGGTCCACCACTTCATATCTTTTTCTATGGAATTAACTAAGCCAAAAGACTGCGTATTGTCACTAGTCGTCGGTTGTGGTCATGGAAAACTACAACATCTACGATGAAATCGGACGCGGCACGCACTCGTTCGTGTACAAGGCGCGACGTAAGCGCAGCATCGAGTATGTGGCCGTCAAGTCTACAGCCAAAACCCGCATGGACAAGGTGCGCCACACTCTAATCGACTGACTGCAACAGGCTTCAATAATAATAATGAATACATTGGCTGTAGATCCTGAACGAGGTCCCGTTCCTGCACAAACTCGACAATCGCTACGTCCTCAAGTTCTTCGACTGGTATGAGTCGTCCAACCACATCTGGCTCATCCTCGAGTACTGTATGGGTGGCGACCTTCTCAACCTCATCACACAAGACAAACAGTTGCCAGAAGCTGCAGTCAAGGTGAAACAATGTAGCAACTTACTATTAAAAAGATTTGATTTTTTAAATTAATTGTTGATATTGTAGACGTTCGGGATCGAGATGGTAGGCGGACTGCAATACTTGCACTCCAACAGCATTTTGTACTGCGACTTGAAACCTGCAAACGTTCTCATTGATGAGTTTGGGTCGCTAAAGGTACGTAATTGTTGGGAATACACTAATTAGGTGGGAAATTAATTCTTTATTGCTATGCATTTGTAGTTGGCAGATTTCGGACTTGCGCGCCGCATTCCTGGAAGTGACGCAGGACCCACACGACCAGTATGAAAAATGATTGGCGCTCTGGAATATTTTTTTTGGATATATTATTATTTTTACTCAGTGAGATTCGTGTGTTTGCAGCTTGCTCCAGGCTCACCGCACTATATGGCACCCGAGTTGTTCCATCAACCGGCAGTTCACAGCTTTGCATCGGATTTTTGGGCTTTGGTACGGTTGAATTATGTTCTTAACAAGAAGCAAGGCTCAGTGATTTAATGGGTGCTTCTATTTGTGTAGGGATGTGTATTGTATGAACTGAGAACAGGCCGACAACCATTTACTCACACCAATTTTTCTGAGTTAGCTCGAATGGTACGGTGTAAAGAAGTCCGATTTATAAGGATCTGCTGTACTGTATTTGACCGATCATACCTTTTTGTTTAGATTCAAACTGAGGCGGTGGAACTACCAGTCCAAGGATTCGAAACGTCGCCTGCATTTTGCAACTTGCTGGATCGTTTACTTGTGAAAGACCCTTATCAGCGAATTACCTGGTGCGTCATGCATTGTCCTGGATTAGGAGATTTTGTCTGACGAAAACTCGCGGGCAGGGATGAGCTAGTCGATCACCCGTTTTGGGACAGTCTGCCCCGCCTCAAGAAGTTGGAGATGCCTGCACAGGAAATATTCGATAGAGATTCGCCGGCGTCGTTACCGTAAGTGTTGCATGTCGTTAAGCATTCTCTACTCGCTGATCGTGAGGTTAATCTGTATTTTTACATGTTAGCAGCAGAAGCGTTTCAAGGGAGTTTACTGCTGCTGATGAATATTTTGAGAACAGCAATGATGGTGATGGCCGCCAAAGCGACCATGACGAGAACGGTTATGTTGACAGCAACGGAGGTTCCGACGCCACCACTAACGATGTTCACCAGCTGCACTCAACTGAACTTGAAGCCGCTTCAACAATGGACAGACGAGTTGATGGTGAGAATGGTACACTTTTGGATTCTGAAGAGTCTGTCGAAGAGGAGTTATCGAGTATCTCACCCGCTAGCGTAAATGGTACCCACCGCCCAAGCCATGAAGTACGACCAGTGAGTGCTCCAAACCCACGAGCTCGTGCCCTGTCGACCAACAACGTGGAAAGTGATGATGATACGCAAGAAGATCTCCTCGTCGAACCACTTAACATGCGTCCTACATGGAGAGCTGCGAAAGCACCTCATTCAGCACCCCCTGCTCTTCGACAGGCTCCGAAACAGCGCATTCAGTTGGGTAGTTTGTTTGACCGGAGAGGCGTACCAGGAAGCGGGCTACGCAAGGCTTCGAAGTTAATTTTTACGGCGGCAGATTGCCGCGTGAAATCTATCATCGGGAACAAAGACATAAAGATTGACGACTTGCCACGCGTTCAGGCAAACTTCCTCCGGTTTACACTCATTACACCAGAAGGTCTGCTGTCATGCACAACTGAGGCATTGGAAAATCAGCTCAAGGAGATCTACATCAGTCTGAAGGCTTCGCATGCTGAAGTTCAAGAGAAGCTCAGCGTTATGGCGTACTTGTTCTCTCTCAGTTGTCACGCCCGTCTAGCCCACGTGATTGTAAACAGCTCCATTCTCAAGCTTTTGATTCGGATGTTGGCACAAGAAGCTCAGTCAACAGCACCGAACAAGGCGATGCAATCTATGGTATGCCTCGTTCTTGGAGTCCTTTTTCGATTCGCGACAATCATTGCGTCATCTTCTCCCGATCAGTTACAATTACTTGTGAAGACTCTGCTGAAAGTTGTTGGCCGACCATCAAGTGAAGTTGAAGACGACGAATCTACCAGCACTGGATTGCAGCCTCGTTCGTTAGCGCTTGCTTGTCTTGGAGAATTACTTTTTTACATCTCCACACAGCAAGAATGGGAACTACCTATGGAGGGTGTGGAGGCTGTACTCGCCTGTATAGATGACTCTAACATTGCCGTCCGGTACTATGCGGTAAGGACATTAGACAACATGCTTATCCACGGCGCAGATTCCCTGCTTCCGCGATTAATAAGTGACAAGATTGTGCTGACGCTAATCCGCGGGCTACTGCAGTGTGCCACCCTAGAATCTGATGGTGAAGATGGCGTGGGTGAACAAAAATTGTTTGTTGCACTGCGTACCACAACAACTGAAGCTCTCGCTCAGGTTTTGAGGCATCTTCGTACTCCGTCTACTGCCGCAAATCTGCCATCAAAGTTGAAACGATCAGTAATGCTGTTTTTCGCCAAGCCAGATATTCTGAATGCTGTATGGCTAGGCATTCAAAGCGCACGTGAATCGACGGATTTGGCGATCGCATCACTGAACATTTTAAACACTTTCTTGGATATGAAGCTGGATGGTGGCAGAGAAGCAGAGGCCGCTGCGATCAAGGCAAGTCGTGCGTTATTGCTGGAGCGCATCGTGGATCTCACAACAATTCAGAAAGTGTTTGAACTTGATAGTGCTACCGGTGAGAGCAATGTTGATAGTGAGAGTTTCACGATCTTGCGAGCGAAGAGCTCAATCATGCTCCATTTGGGCGTCCAGTTGAATCGAAGCTTCCTTCTCGCGTTTGTGCAACATGACGCGTTGAATCTTGTGGAAAAAGTTCTGGGTTCGATTGCAGACAAGGTGTCCACTGACGAAAACCACCCCGAATCGCTTTCACCAGGAGAAAAGTTGTCAGCTTTTGAACTGTACCTAGTGCAGTGTGCTCTGAATGTGTGCAAACTGTCGATTCGAATGGCGCTAAAGCTTGGTGCTGATTGCTTCACTTCTTATGAAAATGGAAATGACGAGAGTAACAATGCAGATCATCGGCCACCTCGAATATCGCCAATACCGTTCCAGCTTTTCGATGGGTTGATACGAAATCCAAACTGCCGACAACAGCTTTTCAACTATTTCATTGCAAACGACAGCAAGCAGTTTACGTTTTTCCTGCGTCTGATGTCCAAGCTCCTCACGTCGTTTCCAGATGAGGTTGTAACCATTGCCAAGACAACAACAACAACTGCACAATACGTGTCGGAGATTTTGCTAAGCGTTTTTGAACTCGCAAGCAAGGAGGCCAATGACATTGTATTTGTGGAAAAACAAATGTTGTTTACCCATTTGTTGCCTGCACTAGTAAAACACGTATATGGAGATTCTGGGAGGACCAGTCAAGATGTCGTGGTAAATTGTCTCCGCATCCTCCATGCTGTCTTGCTGGATTTTGACTACGAGGATGAAAATGGCGACTATGAGTTATTCGACCCATTCGTTCGATCGGTACTTCTTCCCCACCTCAACGCAATGCTGAGTAAACGCGAGATTATGCTTGAGAAGGTCTGGAGTCTATCAAGCGAGCTACTCTTCGGATTACTCTCCAGTGATTCCTCTCTTCTAAGTAACACGAAGGACCTAAAAGTGGTATCCACGGTTGCAGGCTTGCTGAACGTGCCGACTGATTTTCAATCGCTACCTTCACATGCTATCGAGCTCGTCCAAATGCTTATAGACTCCGCTGATGTACATGAAGATGCATTATACGAGTCTGGGATCGCCACAAGTTTAAGCGCAGGATTGGAGTTCACTTCAAAAAAGACGACACTACACCAAAGTTTGGTGGATATGACAACGATCTTGCTGACTCTGCTCCACCAGCAATTCGAAAAAATGCGTCAACCAGGACTGGTACCAGCCCCTGCAGGATTTGACGAGTTGGTCAGCTGTGGACCATTGATACTTCAATTGTGTGCTCGCGGTAACATCGCGCAAATGGAACCTCAAGACGAGAATGATACTACTGAAGTTGAAAATTCACTCGGAAGGGGTAGTGAACTTGCGGATTTAGCTTCCCGGTGCCTCGTGTTTCTTTCCCAGGTAAATTTGACTGTGCTAAACTATGACAACAGCCAACATGCTGCTAACATTTCTGTTTGCGATGCAGATATTCGGTGAACAGTTGAATGAGGTCATGTTTACACAGAGCAAGGCATCTCAATCCGAACTGAACGGTTCTGTCCTAAGGTACGCTACGCTGCGCTGAGTTGTGAGACTATGAATCCAAGTTGCTAATTCGCTTTCTGCGTAGTTCGCTCTTGTTGTGCTTGCAAACAACGAATCTTAACGGCGATGGAGTTGTGCTGCTGCGTGTGTTGCTCACTCTAAAAAACTGTTTGCGTTGTCAAGGCAAAAATGTGCACGTAAGTCACTGGATGAATGCTAACACTCGCGTCGTGAGCGCTGTGAAAGTGCTGGCATCCTCAGGGCATACATTTCGACTGGATGAGGCGGAAATGCAGACGAATCGACCACCGATTGGCGAGAAGATATCGAAAACTGCTTCAGCAATCGTACGCCTATGCCGTTCTTCGGACCCGCGATGATTCTGTTTTTGCAAAACGCAGACAATGGCAACTCGCGTACAAGGTTGTTAATTATTTTCCACTTTTTAGCGAGCTACGTCCGAGTGACGACGACATCGCTTCGTGGTCTACGCGTAGTGCTGCTTCGAATCTTCCCATTGATGGTTCGGATAGATCTGAAGGTCCAAGCGCTCGGCAACCTCGTTGAGGTTTGAATTGTCGCCCTCAAACAGCCCCTTGAACACCACATTCACAATGTGTTCAAAGCGCTCCTGAAGCAGCTTGATCTCGTGAGGCGTATCGGGCACCGCACGCTCAACGAGGACGGCCAAAACCAAGCACACCTGGCACGCCACCACGAAGCTGAAAGCCCTCACAGTTCCAGTCTGGTCTTCAAACAAGTCGGACGTCCACAGGATAAGTGCTGAATTCGTGCCGAGCGCGATATACGTCATGAATCGGAGAATGTAAAACCACACTCCAATGTCCTTCGCTGGATGGGGGAACGGTCGGCGATGAACAAAGCAGAGTTTCACGGCATCGACATGTACTTCAAGCACATTGTTGGCCAACGCAAGCAGCGGTGTCAGCGGAAATGCCACCACGAACAAGTTGATAAATCCGTACTGGATGACCATCTCGTTGTAGTCCTCGAAGGCCTCATTGCTTTCGTAAGGCATAAGCTTTGCCTGCTCTTCGATGTAGTTGTGACCCGTCTTCTCCTCTGTGTTAGCAGCTTCACGCTCTGCAAAGAGCTGGTAGCGGTACTTCAGGTACGGGACAGCCACTTCCGTTGTGTTTCCCACCACAATGCGGATGATGAACAGAGTGAGCAACTGGTCACGCAGTTCTTGCATGCAGTCGTCTTCATACAAGCACGAGCCTTCAGCAATACGCTTCACAAAAGCGATGTAGAAGAAAGACGCGAACGAGTTGCAGAACTGGAACAGGAACACCTTGATGACCAAGTAGTTTTCATACTCAGCGTCCGTGCGGTGGTTTTCGAGATCATTCAGCTTGCGAGCCACATTTCGGTAAACCATATTGAGCACCAAAATCTGGATGGCGTTAACCACAGTCACACCAAACGTCAACGGCGTTTGATACTTTGCGCTGATGTGGTTGTTTTCTAAATTGGCCCTGTCGTTGATCCAGTGCTTCAGAACAAACAGGCCGAAGAGTGCCACGACCACGATGCCAACCATAAGCGTCACGACTAGGACAGACACGACGAATGCACGACGACGCTTGGCTTTACTCTCGAATGTCACCTCCTCGACATCAGTGACCGGGTGATAGCTTTTGGTTCCACGAAATTGCGGTCGATAACGGAATGACTCCTGCAAACCACTCAGACCCCAGAGCGAATCCAATAGACCATTCTTGCGCTTCCACAACTCGGAAAACAAAGACGACCAAAGCACCACAAAGACCGCGAAGGCGATAAGGATGTAGCCTTGCTGATTGGTACCCGTGGCAGCTTGACGCGCTTCAATATAGACAAACGTGATGATACCCGCAACAGCCGGGAAAACAAGCATCTTCGTGTAGAATTCCAGCCAGGCAAAATACAGCGCGATTTTCTCTCCAAAGTAGTAGCGAATCTTGTGCAAAGGTTGGTACAGCATGGTCCAGTGCAAAGCCCACGTGTGTCGAAGGTCATGCAGCGCCTTTGGGTCGTGAAGAGCAAACATTTGACCCTCCAAGTACCCAGCCGCTTCCAGAGCGTCTGCGTTAATGTGTCGTTCCACGATACCTTCAGCAAGACGGATGCGGTCCTTTTGGGAGAACAACGTTTCCTCTTTCTTCTTTCCCCACTTGATCGGGTAGCGTCTGTAGTACGGTTGGTATTTCTCCTCATGACGATATTCAGCGAACGGAGCAAAGAATGTCATAGGGTCGTATGGCAATGCAAAGATCGACGTCACAAAGCGATCCCAATGACTTCCCTGGACGCGACGATGGGTATCATCCTCTACGAACAAACCATCAGCTTCTTCCGTGTGTCCCCAAAGATCAAGAGCTTTTCGCAGCTCTGGATGGTATTCTTCTCCACGCGACACCAACAACGGGTCCATCTCCGGATGCTCAGCATTTTCATCAACACATCCACGTGTATGTCTCAAATGGTCGATAGAATTCTGCCACTCGTTCTCCCCCATCTCCTTCCTCAGTGTCTTGAGCTTCATCTCGTGCAAATTCTTGTCAAAAGGTTTGCTGCTGACCTGTAGTCTGTAGTTTGTACGATCAGCTTCCACTCTCAAGTCGTCATTGTCAGCTTTAATAGTCATAATGATCTCATCTGCATCACAACTGAGGAACATGCGCGTGGTTAACCCACACGCGAGTTGCACGCGACGTGCTATTGCCGAAGCCACAAGTTCGCAGAACTTGGTCTCTGTAGTAGCTTCTGCATTGCCAATAAACTGCTCGTACTCGTTCTTAAGCAGTTGCTGCTGTGTTTCCAATCTGCGCTGCTCACCCTCTTCACTGTGAACGTTGTTTGTGTCCAGAACCACGTCACAGCCACGTTCGTCCAGGAAGCAGCGTGGTGTGCGCAATACGCGTTGAAATGGGTCCACCACGATCTTATTGGCGCGTTGACTGCGCTCTGGGTCTTTGCCCATCATGAGCTGTACGAAGCTGCGCAGTGTAAAGTCGTCAGGCTTCTTGAGTTCGCCGCCCTCGCGACGTGGGAAAACCATGACCAGGTCGTGATCGTACAAAGTCTTGTCACTTGTGGTGGAACGCAACACAGAGGATGGAGCACTCTGCATGGAACTGAACTCCATGTCCACGGCGTGTGAAGCTGCAGGAGACGCAAACGCGTCGTACATGTCCGAAGAGGATGGCATGGCAAGAGCGATGGTCTTGAGCTCCACGCCGCAAATCTGCAAGTGACTCACAAAGGCGGTGCTGTTGCCTTTTTTCGATGAGACGATTGGCGAAAAAGGTGCATGCACTCAACGTACAGTATTTACTGTACGAACAGCTCACCTCCGTCGGATGGAGAT
This sequence comes from Phytophthora quercina, assembly GCA_014706105.1. Taxonomy (NCBI): domain Eukaryota; phylum Oomycota; class Peronosporomycetes; order Peronosporales; family Peronosporaceae; genus Phytophthora; species Phytophthora quercina. The sequence continues at coordinate 2,266,015 of JACBOW010000003.1, read as the reverse complement.
GCCAACGAAGTGATGGATGGTAAATCTATCATCTACAGCTGCATATGTGAAAAGAATTCTTATACGACCATTGTCCTCAACGGACGGATTGGCCAAAGGTGGACTGATACCGACGCGACGGAGGGGATCTGACTACGATGTGACGTAGGGTTCACGGCCAGAAGTCGTGGTGGTCTATCGCAGGTTGTGCCATTGTTTCAAGTGGACGGAGCCGCTGCTCTCTGTAATCGTCCGTAGGCATCGTCAAGCTCCCTCTAGTCCCAACGGTTGGGAGCTTGACGATGCCTACTGGCAAGTCAGACGTCACAAGTAGCAAGTTGCTGTTGCTCTTTTGATTAAAACTGTACGGTACCACTATCCTATCATTCAGCATATACCTTTTTGATGATATATATCAGTCTATTGACTTATCATAGGCCTGTTACTACACTTAACTTCAGTATGTATTACCGTTAGGGAGAGGAAACGATCACGAGATAGACGCCACGTACGTGCATCATGATGGCGGCGTCCTCGGGCATCACAGGCGGGTCGGCAGGTCGCCCTAGCAGCTCCAGAGCATCCTTCAGCTTCCCGTCCACTTCCGACCCCAACCACAACACAAACGACGCAGTAGACGACGAGTTCAGCTCCTTCGCAGCGGCTGAGCGGCTTTCAGATCCTTTCGGCGACGTCTACGGGGCTGAGGCGGACTTCGGAGACTTCGAACAGAGTGATGGTCCTTCTCTACCTCCTGACAGCTCTTCATTGATGTCTTTCTCGCCTACAGCGCCACCCACATTGTTACCATCAATTAGTGGTGAAGTGGACCCTTTTGCAGACATTACAGGAGGCCTGGGAGCTGCTGATAGTGCAGACGCAATAGAGCAGAAGCCAGAGACTTTGGAGAAGATTGGAGGCAATACGACAGCAATATTGGACCTGGTGTGGGGTAATACGGAGATAAACCCTAGTACATCGAGGACAGCGTCGAACCCTAGTGGGTTTACGCTGCCCCCGCCACCACCGACGAAATTTGCGACGTTCCCGTCGACTAGTGCTACAATTACGCCGGAAGCTTCTACGGGGGATTTACTGTCGTTCTCACCGGTTCAGGCGTCGACGCCGAGTGATCCGTTCTTTGGAATTAGCAATGATACAAGTGAAACGAATGCTGCAGCTACGACGTTCGGCAATGATGAGTTGTTTACGGTGACAGCTACGCCACCACTATCGACGACGTCGTCTTCGGCGTCGACGTCGTTACGTGGCTCATTCGCTTCGCTGCATGAAGAACTGAAGCATCCAATGCTTTCTCCTTCCACTCCTGGATCTGTAAAGGAATCGCCGCGTGATATTTTTGCTGAACGCACGACAAGGTCGTTCGGCTCGTTGAGTTCGTCGTTTGTGAGTGTGGGAGCGATGGAAGACAATACTGGACAGAAGGGTGCGTCGTTCGGTGCTTTTGCCTCTGCTACACCGGAGGCAGCTACTAGTGTGACGCCGTCGCCTTCGTCTGCTCCTCCTTCGTTGCGCAGCTCATTTAAGATGACGGACGGATTCGTGGGTTTTACTACTGCTGCTGACGAGTCGGATGAGGTGGACCCGTTTGCGGAAGCAGGACTAGCTGCCCCTGAGGAGGTGCCTTTGGCTGAGGCTCTTGCAGCGTGGAGTACGTCTGCGGGGTCGGTTGGGGAAACAGAGGAAGGATGTGGTCAGGAAGAAAAAGAGGTGACTTCTGCTGTACAGCAGGATAACAGTCGAAGTGTGTCAAGTGACGATCTTGCGTCTGCAGTCACTGTTGGTGAAACAAGCGCAGGGTTCGATACCAGCAGCGAAACGAAGTCAGCAAGCACGGAGGAAGAATCGTTGGATGACTGGCAGAACGCTGGTACACCCACCACTACCACGTTCGCAGCAGATCACGTTGTCGATAACCCATTCGACGCTGCGTTCTCACAGGAGCTGCAGACTGTACCCGTCGTTGATTCCCCATCTGCATTAAAGTCCGAGAGGCCATCCTTCATGGCATTTGACGAAGCAACAGCAGTGGCTGCTACTACGGATGACGGTGAAAACGTGACTACCCCTATCACTGATGAAAATGACGATGAAGTTCATGGTCTTAGCCTCCAAGACAATGCGTCTGAAGAAGACGAATGTGAGAGTGATGAGGATGATGCAGCAATGGTTTCATGTGACGAAGTTGTCTGGCCGGCAGAGCAGCCTACAACAGAGGGTCCTTTCGAGACAAGTCAGGTTGACCCGTTCATTTTCTCAACACCAGCACCGGATTTGAATTTCGAAAGCGCTGACATCGCTTCAGTTAACGTGTCGGAGGATTTTGCGCTTCACCATGATCTGCCTAGTGAATCACCGTCTGTCCCTGATGCTGCTCCGACAGTGTTTCCTGTTGAGCTCAACAGCTGCAACGCTGTTACAGCGGCAGCAGAAACCAAGGGCGAGACTCAAGAACAGGATGTTGGTGGAGATGATGGTGCTGGTTTTGGCGACTTCGGAGGATTTGAAACAGCAGCACCGCCTACGGCAAGCGCTGCTATAATTCCAGACGCCTCTCCATGGGACTCGTTCCCATCCCCCACTCCTATTGAAGACGAGGACGATTCGTTTGGAGACTTTGCAGGCACGGTTCCTGAACCCGATGTTCCTGGTGCTGCCGATGAGGACGACGGTTTTGCGGACTTTGGACAGAGTACTGAGCCCAGTGGTGATGACGACTTTGGAGACTTTACGCAGAGCTCTGGGAATGACGCAGGAGACTTCTCGGATTTCCAACAGTCTGACTCCCATGCTTTTGGCAAGGACGATGATACTTTTGGCGACTTCACTCCAGCTGTAGCCTCGACTCCTGAAACAACTACATCGGAGTTATCAGCTCCTTCGTTTACAAAGACAGAATTGACATCGTTCTTCGAAGAGGCATTCGTGACAGAACCTGTACCGACAAACACATTGGAGGAACCTGATAGCCCGACAGACGAGAAAGATGCGGATGCTGGTCAAGAATCGTCTACGGAGGTTGTCCAAGACGTGTTTCGCAGCATGTGGGATGAGTATATCACCATCGTGGCTGCAACAGGCCACCAATCTTCATCCTCGTCGGGATCGCTTGCGTCTGCCCCAGAACCGACCGATAACGGGAAGCGTGTGCGTTTGGGCAGGAAAACTACGCGTGCATCCAAGTATTTGAAATATGTGTTGGCCGAGAAGATTCAAGAGGCTTCCCGACAGAACGGCATCTTCCCGCATGGCTCTGAACGGCATCAGATGTATGTAGAATATGCTGCCTCTGGCGACGCTGAGCGTATGCAAGCCGCCCTCAAGGAGTTGCAAGACGCTTTGTTCCACAACTCGGTGAACGACGCCATGATGCGGATAGCCAAACAGGCTGCGCTGTCAGCCAAGGCCAAGATTGCTGAGCAGGCCGCTCAGCAGCAGGCAAGTTCGCGTGGTGGATCCTTATTCTCTACGACGCGGCACCTGCTCTCACGTGGTGGAAATGCAGCCGGGGCTCATGGCCCTGGAAGTAGTAATGATAACAAGGGTGATCACGCTGGAGCGGACACCCCCACCGGTGCTTCAGTCCAGAAACTCGCCCGATTTTCGTTCGCTAACAGCCACGACGACTCAGCAAATGGCCACCGTGGAGCAAACAGTGGGGATGAGAGAGGGTCGGAAGGAAGTGATCACACAGGTCACAGTAGCGGAAGTGACTCTGAAGCAGCACCAAGCTCCGGAGACAGTCGGACCCGGAGTCAAACCTCCCTTTCAAATAGCGGTAGTAGCAACGGCGGACTGATGAGGAAGTTCCAGGACCGCTTTTCGTTCGCAAGTTCAAGGCACCGTCCGAGATTCGTGAGCCTCCGACGAAAGGGGCAATCAGGCGAGGAGGTGCGGAAGATGGAGTTGAATCTGGACGCCATCAGCGGAGGACTAGATGAAGTCAAGTGGAAATGTGCCATGTTCCTGTACGACGTGGAAGAGGTGGCGCATGTGGCACCATCGCAAATTAGCATCTTGTCGTATCCTAGCAAGCAGCCCTTGGCGGGCAAGACGGACCGGAGTGCGTTGACGAAACTGGTGAAGCCAGATACGATTTGGACGGTAGATATTGGCGCCAACAACAGCGACATGCTGAACGAGTGGTGATTTATCGTCCAGTAGTACGAAAGTGAAATCAAAGGGTGGAAAGCCGAGTAGACAGTGACAAATGCACAAAGGTAGCCAATGTTACTACTTCAATACAGTTGTTGAAATATCCTGCTCGAATCCATAAGTGCATTCACAGCACTTCGGACGTTGAAATAGCTAGCGTTTCATGCTGCCTACCAGCATGCACGTTCACTACTCGCGACTCGCATGTCTAGTCCCGTGACAGCGACTATTTTCGAGTCTTATGGTTGATACCATGCTCACCTTCCCAGCTAACGTCTTCCTGGATTAGTTGACGCCACGTAGCAGGAAGCTCCGGTTCATTCTTCAAACCGCCCTAGTACGAGTCTCCAGTATCAAAACACGAGGTCGAAATGGATGGGGATGTCAGTGTAATGAATGAACACTCGATCCAAGTTGACTTCACCCCGAAAAGCAAATCTGCGTCAATCTTCTACAAGTTTGGCGCAGTATCGGACGAGTACGAAAACACACTGTTCGAGAACGACTTGGTCATGATTTTCCCGTTGCGAGAAGGTGGAGAGCTCAAGAAACCAGAGTCATTTACCATGCAGGCGTTTGTCGCCGTGCTCTTGGGAAGTGATACGAACCACAACCATCAGCCGTTCCACCGCGTACTTCGCACGTCTCGCTGTTTCTTGGATAAGGCGGGAAAAGACATGTTTGAAGAATTTAGCCCACGCAAAAGTAGTGCTGATTCCAACAGGATCGACATTGAAACCCAACTACTTGAAACCGAGTACGAGGAATTTGTTGGCTCCACAGAGCCCACAACGGAGCGTCGCTTTTGCGAGTTGGTGGCCACAGCCATTTCGCGTCGCGTTCAATTGGCTTGTGGACTCACTACACGGATGTTTCTCAGTTGCGATGGAGACGAAATTATCATGTCAGTGAAGTCCGAGAACGATGATCTGCGTGTGGAAGCGGACCGCACGAACTACCGCCTGCAGCTGAGCAACAAACCGTTCGACGACATGCTCCATCGAGATAAAATTTCCGTACTAAAGCGTGAGGTTGGTGACGCGGGGTGGCAAAAATCTTTGGGCCACCTTCGAGATAAACGTGGCACCGTCGACGATACGTCAGATACACCGGAAATGGATCCGCTTCTTGTGTCCCGCGGTGACGAGTTCCACCCGTTGGTTCGTCAAGCACTTCGTCGCTGGGGACACAGAGAAGAAGCTGATGGCATGTTCTCAGATGATAACAACCACAGCCAGACTGCATGGAATCGCTTTTGGGCGTCGATTTTCTCGATACACCACGACCCGATGACGTACTTTGCGCCATTTGCCGACTATCGCCACGAGCCAGAGTTCCAGCCGTACTTCCGCCGCTACCCGGTGAATTGGGGCGGCAAGAAAGAGGAAACGTTGTTTACTCAGAAGGACCGTATCCGTCTGGCGTCTGGTATCGTTGATCGACACCTTAACTTGGATGCGCTTCAGGATGCTGGGTACCTGAAGAATTCGATGTTTGCACTCCACGATAAAGATGCGCTGGACGAATTGCGTGCGACTTGGGCTTTGAACGTGAAGATGCTTTACCAGCCAATCCACAAGATCCGCTACTACTTCGGAGAGAAAATCGCTCTCTACTTCGCGTGGCTCGAGTTTTACACGAAGATGTTGGTCTTCCCATCCATTGCAGGCATCATCACGATAATTTACGAGGACGAGGAAGGTAACGACAACAAAAGAGGCTACGTTTTGGTCGCCTTTGCCATCTTCGTGGTGATTTGGTCGTCGACGTTCTCCGAGCTCTGGAAGCGGAAAAATGGTCTTCTCGGCTCGATTTGGGGATGCCACGGCTTCAACGAGGTTTTCCGATACCGCCCTCAGTTTCGGGGAACGAAGAGCTATCACCCAGTCACTGATGCAGAAGAGTTGACGTACGAGAGCCGAGCAAAGCGTCACCGCTGGTTTGTTGTGTCAGTCACCGTTGTCACAATCATGGTTGGAATTGTCATTGTGGCGCTTGTCGGACTCTTTGTGTTGAAGCACTACATCAACGACGGCGACAACCTACGCAACATCGACGTCAAGTACCGGACTCCGCTGACTCTGGCAGTGACCATCGCAAATGCAGTCCAGATCTTGATACTCAATATGGTCTACCGACTCGTTGCCCGCAAGCTAAACGATATGGAGAACCACCGTACAGACGGAGAGTACGAAAACTACCTGGCGATTAAGGTGTTCATGTTCCAGTTCTGCAACTCGTTCGCTTCCTTCTTCTACATCGCGTTCATCAAGCGCAAAGTCGAAGGTTCTTGCTTGTACAGTGACGACTGCATGAAAGAGATGCGCGATCAGCTGCTGGTTCTCTTCCTGGTTCGCATTGTGGTGGGCAATACTACAGAAGTGGTGATCCCGTATCTCAAGCATCGTTACCAGCTTTACGCAGAGGTCAAGTCTCAGGACACCAAAACGAAATCGAAGCACAACCCGATCGAAACTCAAGCGAAGCTGGCACCATACGAGAGCAATGAAGCCTTTGAAGACTACAACGAGCTGGCGATTCAATTCGGCTTCCACAACCTGTTTGTAGTCGCTTTCCCACTGACGCCTTTGTTGGCGCTGGTGAACAACTTGGTGGAAGTGCACGTGGATGCATCAAAGCTCTGCTTCGGATGCCGCCGTCCGTTCCCACATCCATCTAAAAACATCGGTGTGTGGTTCTACATTTTCCGGTTCATGACGTACATTACAGTCGGGACCAATGCAGCGCTAATTTTGTGGACGTCGGACTTGTTTGAGAACTACAGCGGAACTGTGAAGGCTTTCAGTCTCGTTGTTGTTTGGCAAGTTGGCTTGGCGATTTCACTCTTCATCGAGCGAACGGTACCTGACATGCCTGACCACCTCGGCTTGCTTCTGGAACGCTACGACCACATTGTAGACGTCGTTTTCAAGAATCTGTCGGAAGGTGATGTCTCGCACCTCAACGAGGTGTCGGAGACCTTGGACTTGACGATCTACCCCAACAACCAATGGGAGGACAAAAGTGCCGACGTAAAATCGGTGATCGAGATGCACACCCAGTAGAACGAGGTCCGGTCGGCCGGTTATCCTCATCATGAACTCGAAACGGTGAACGAATCGACTCGTAACATCCAGGACAACGATTCCAAGGTGTAGGTTCCGAGATACATCTTAACGGCACTGCCTTGCATACACTTTTCTTCATATTTGATCATACTTTGACTCCTTTCCAGACTGGTTCCCTGTGACGCTTTACCGAGCATGATCCATGGTACCCATCGCAACTGGGTTCAGCACACATGGCATTACTCACTGCAATGATCTTGATGAGTGTAGTTCACCTATAACTTCCGAAAACTCGCTAAGGAACGATAGTCCTGAGCGTGTAGACTTGCTTCCAAAGAAAAGTCCGTAAGTGACTGTGAGAACGGAATTTTACGCCAGTTGATCAGTGAAAAATCGGAGTCCGTCGAACTGGTCATTGACCCCACGGCCGCCAAAGCACCGCAAAAACAACGGAGCGCCCGACAGTCCACGCCAGCAATGATTCCTTCTCGCCACCCTTCAAAAAACCAACCAGAATCCGAAAGTCGATCTAGCTCATCGCTCACGCGTTTTTCCAAAAGGTATGCGTTACGTAAGGCACGATGTTGAGCTTCCATCCGTTCAATCTCGTCGTTTGAAAATCGTTTCTCCAGACGCACCCTCTGCTGCTGCATGGCCACAACAAAATCTTGGTGCCTCGTTTTGCACAATACATTCGGAAGGAAAGCCGGCACTTGGTAAATCGTCGAGTCGCTAGCTGAGGTGCTACTTTCGGTGACGATCTGGTTGAGTCTTGATAGCACCGTAAGTACAAAGGTGCTCGTTACGTCGACTAATGTCTGGTAAGCATTAGGCTGCAAGGAATCAACCGCACTGTTCGCGAAGTTTCCTTGGGCTTTAAGGAACGTAGCAGTCGCCACAGGATTCAAGGAGAACGAGCCGATCACAATGTCCTCACAAGAAATCGAGAAGAATTCCGAGGGGATGAACGGGCCTACTGCGCCAGTCATCATTGAAAGGTGATTCATCAGGTCGACAAGATGTTGGCGGTCGTGTGGTAGCCCTTTGCCACTTCTCAGTTGCCGCAAGATGCTATTTACTCGACCTGCCACAGTTGTCACGACAAGCACAACAACCCACCACTCCGGGCGAGGGACGCCTACGTACGGGAACTTCTCAGTAAACGCGATCACGTGCGTCTGGTTTGTCACAAGCCATTGAAGAACTCTCACTGCAGATTTCCAAGACCCCTCTATCAATTTGGGGCACTTCATCGTATCCGAACCTCGCGGTTTCAGGCATCGTAAATGGCTGACCAGAGCGATCAACGTATTCGAAAACTCTAAGGTAAGAACAATTCTACAAGCCTCGCGCATTAGATAATTGAGTTTGACCGCAAGGCTGTAGTCACCATAGATTGGTCCTTCGCACTCTGCAGCCAACCGGTTAATGATTCCTTGCATGCATCCACGTGCCCTGATCCCACCCTCATTCGAAGAGCTCACTCCAATCAACTTAGTCTTCCAATTCGGCACAACCACATCAAGATATCTCATCACCACATCCACACTTTCATCTGTCATCTCTTCATCCAGCATCACAATTCCAACCAAGTGTACATCGTGAAGTTCCCCGTTGTGTTCAAACCGCACTTTTACATCAATAAACGAGGATCCAGCGCATTTACAGAATTCCAGCATCAGTGCGAACGCCCACACTGTTCCACCTTTCAACACATCCTTTAATCTCTGCAAATTCACAGCACACACAACTCGACAAAGGTTCATCACTCGCGTCTTCGTCATAATAGGCGAGCAGCCTCCATTGGCCTCTCGCAGCGCCGAGATCCCTCCCACCATTCCTTCATACAAGATCGCTGCTTGCTGAAATGACACTCCATCAGCCATAAACTTCACACATGTGTCCATCTCCAACTGAGAATCCACATGAACAACATATCTCCCTTCATTCTCGTCCACATCCAGCTCCAAGTCTTCGTCATCCGTCTCAATCTCGATCTCCTGTCTCTCAAAGCACAAAAACTCCACGTCGTGTCCTTCCACACCTCGTAGCAGTTCATCTACAATATCCTTGTCCACTAGGAACGTCCCTGGTCTCTTCACAGCGTCCACTATAGCCGTATTAAGCTCTGGAACGGTCTGTAACGTGAGCTCTTGGCTACTCTCCATCGTTATCTGCACTGTGTCGACCCTGGGACTCGTGGAGATGGCTACATTGGCAGGGAAGAAGCAGCGTTTGTCCTCGTCACTCAGTTCCTTGTACTCTGCCCAGCGTAGCGCGTGTTGCTGCTCCAGATGGCGCCGCATATTGTCAGGTCTCCAGGGTGACGAGAAGCAGTGCACCTTTGTCTTTGGCTTGCGGCGCTTGGAGCCTTCAGTCTCGTCCCGTTCAAAGGCACGACACATTAGACACACGGCTTTAGTAGGGGCACCGGTTTTCGGCTCTCGCTCGGCTACGGCGAGCGCATACTGAAGCGCCCAATGAGGTCGGAACTTGCGCGCCGGCTTCGCCATGGCTAGTTGACTGGAAATCGTACTTTGTGTACACTTGGTGTACACGTTGAAGGTCAGAAATTGTTTTAACGGTAGAAACGCTAGCAACCTGCACATTGTACGCACGCACTGTACGTACACTGACACACTGTACGCACACCTTCGACATGTTATCTAAGCTCTGCGGTTTGTCTAAGTAAAGCAGTTGTATTAGGAAGTGACACTGAGAAATACAAGGCACAAGCGAGGAAGGAACGAGTTCCGTCCTCTCTGTCTCTCCATACGGCGCAATCAGGATGGAAGAACCTATGTCTATGCTTAACGGGAGTACGTGTTGCCCTGGCCACGCTTGCCCGAGTTCTGCCACTTGGCCAGCTTCGGTACCGATATCCGGTCGGCCTCGCCAGCACGTCCCATTTTGGCGGCCTTGCGCTGCGTGAACCGAGTGGCACGCTTGGCAGTCGCCATAGCAGCCTCGTCGCCAAAACCAGACTGGTTGCGAGGGGTGACAAGAGACGCCGAGCGGTTCTTGGACTTGGAACGCAGTGCAGACTTGGCACGGGCACGCACACGCAGATCGGAGCTTTCGGTCGCATCCTCCATGTCCACATCCATGTCGTCGCGTTCGCGCTTGCGGCCACGGCTTTCATCGCCCGCCTTCCTCTTCGCCACAACAGCCTCAGCGTGCTTCATGTGACTTGTATCCACGCCAAGAGCCTCGAGCTCCTTCTTGGTCTCAGTAAGCGTGCGAAGTTTAGCACGCACCTTACGAGAAACAGTCGAGTGGTTCTTGTTCTTGTTCTGACGGTGCTCGGCCACGATAATAGCCTTCTTCTCCCGGATACGAGACAGCTTGTCCTTCTGCTCATCGTCAAGGTCGCTCATCTCCTCGTCCTCATCCATAGGGGCATTGTTAGCCATAGCCTCGTCCTCCTCCTGCTCCAGAGCTTCAAGACGCTTGAGAATTTCAGGATCCACAAAGTCAGCAATGTTCTTCCCGTTCCAAATCTCGGGGATGGCATCCTGAGTCCAGTCGTCGTTGCGAAGCATGCCCTTGTAGTGCTCCTTGAAGTTGTACGAGTACACACCAGCGCCACCGTTGGCGTTCATCTTGTCCTTCAGCAGCACACGCGGTGCCACGCTGTTCGGGTTCTCGCGAGCAGCGATGACACTTGCCGGGATAGTAATCTCACGTTGCACGTCATCGCGAGCCACAGGCATAGCAACGCTAAGACGGTTAAGCACATCGGCCACCTTGTTGCCCTTAACCTTGGAGTTCACACGGTGAGCCAGCAGCTCATCGCAAGCGTAGTTCCTGACATCCATGACGTTCTCCTCGGAGTGGTTCGACATGGTGAATAATTTGGCCTTGGTATCCTCCACAGCCGTGTTGATCATGTTCTGATGGTGCTCCGACAAAGCTTCGAAGCGCATCTGATCGATCTTGTTGCACACAAGTACCAGTGGCTTGTTGGCAAAGAGCGGACGGATGTTCTCGAACAGACTCAGCTGTTGCTCAATGGTGAAGCCGCACTGCTCGGAAATGTCCATAAAGAACAGGATCGACGCCTGCAAGTGAGCGAGCGCCGTGACAGCCTGCATTTCGATGGTGTTACGGTCCTCAAGTGCATGGTCAAGGATACCGGGGGTATCAATCACCTGCCAGCGCAGGTACTTGTAGTCTAGGTGGCCAACGTAAAGTGCCTTGGTCGTGAAAGCGTAGGGCTGCACGTCCACATCAGCACGGGTGACCTTGTTCATGAAGCTCGACTTACCCACATTAGGGAAGCCCGTGACAAGCAGTGTGCGCGTATTGGGGTCAATGGAAGGAAGACGTGACAAGTGCTTGCGCACCTCCTCAAGGTACTCGAGCGAAGCCTTTTGCTTCTTGAGTAGCGTACACATACGACCGAGAGCAGCACGCTTCAGCTGCTTGCAACGGTAGAGCGAGTCACCATACTTGATCATTCGGACGTAGTCCTTGGCGATGTTGTCAATGAGAGCACGCGCAGTGTTGACCTGGCCAAGTGCCAGCTTGTAGTGATCACGGTCATACAGGATGTTGATGAGGTCGGCGTAGAACGGATGCAGGTCGTCGAGACGGGGGAAGTCGTCGATGATCTGGCTGAGCTTTTCCTGGCACGTCTGCTGCGTGAACTTGACCTTGCGCATGTAGAAAGCGCGGATGCGCGAGATGGCGTACGTCGGGTGGATCACCGTCGGCGTCTTGCGCTGAGTACGCGTGAGGACGATGTCGATGAAGTCATTGGCCGTCGGCACCGTTTGGATCTTCTTAAAGTTGTACACCACCATCCTTGACGTCCACGGCGGGGTACGTACTAGCACGAGCTCCGGGTCAAAACAACGAGTGGAGGTTCCAGCAGCCTTTCAAACGCTGCGTTTGGTTGGCGCAGGACAAGTGTACCTATTCTTTGGTACCGAGACTATTGTTGGTGGGCACCACACATGTTTCTGTTCAATTAAGTGCGATTATGATACGGCTTCACAATGTCATGTTGAAGTGAACTGAGCGCCGAAGTCAGCAGGTAAAAGAGAATGCATGAAGCTCCGACGCTGAAGATACTGGCAGTACATGTATTGATGGAGCCATGAAGAGGCCGATAGCTATAGAGAAGGGGAGAAGATGAAGTTGGTGTCATTAACCTGATGAATACGCTGAAAGTTTCAGGGAACGAGATTATTTTCGAGTGCAAATTTGAGGAATTCGAGTGCAGGTTAGTGTTACAGGGTTTGTCCTGCGCATGTTGCTCCACTCGAACCGAGTGTACAACAGAGGTAGTGATCGATCACTAGCGAAGATGTGTCGAGGCACCTAGCAGCCAAACTTAGGCGTGCCACGCCTCGGCCGAGACTGGTCCGCCTGAAGGATGTGAAGGCGGACCCAGCGACGATACCGAAGCAAAGCGAACCGTGGCTGGTTCCGTACGTTTAGAAAACACCCGTGGAAACAACGGAGACTGCTGCAACCGAAAGGTATTTTTTGGCCCAAAACACTTTTAAGGCACTTGCGCGAATATGTTGTATTCCCCCCGCTTATTAGACGCATAGTGACAAGACGACCTGAGGCCAAAGTTTGTCGCGGTCACAACTTGTGACCGCAAACCTCCAGGTTCATTCCTTGGGCTGCCTGTGGGCTGGTCATGACGGTAATGTGCCCTGCAGTCGGTCTTAGTTTCGAAACCGCAAGGTCGATAAAACCGGTGTACGTGATAACCATCGGTCGGGAATTGATGAGGAAGTTATACACCAAGGAGCGTTATTACCATTTCAAACATCACCCGGAGCTCGGTGTATCGCCACTGTTCCACTTCCAGAGCTGATTGCACTTCCAGTTCTCGTGTCTTCATCCTGTACACCAACACCCGAAACAGCACCTTGGCCTTCACCCATAGGTAGGTTTTGGTGCTTAGTAAATTGCCGAGCTATTGCCTTCTGAATAGATTGATATCACTACGCGGAAGCCTCCGCCGTGTCCAGCGACTGGAACTACAGTGCGGCAAACGCTGTATCGCTGCGGTAAATTAAATTACGTGCACCAGACAACCTAATCAAACTGATTTAAATCCATGTGACATACATCAAATAACTATCAAGCGACATACTGCATTCTTATTCGCCGTTTCTGACACACATACAATTTTCAAGTGTAACGTCTGCTCGCATCTCCGCATTCCACGCAAGCAAGCCGAAGGAAGGCCCGCTCTGCACATTCCCACCTCTGCCCATGTGGACTGTTCTCTTCGGCGACAATGAGGAAGACGCCGGCGCGCAGACCTCGCGTGGCACCATCAAGACGTCAGCCGCCGCGCCCTCTCCGCAGCACTCGACGCCGCCTGTGACGCCGTCGCCCCTCGAACACGCGACGCCGTCGACGCCTCCGCCTGCGCCTCGCCCCGTAGCTGAACCTAAGGGCAACACCCTTAAAAAGGAGAGTGATGACTCCCCCATGGCGATGCTATTAAAGAGACTTAACAACCTCATGATTAAAGTGGGTGAACACGAGTTCGAGAAGAAAACGCTGGTGGATCAGGTAATTAGACAAGAAAAGTGAAGAATTAGAGGTGGGAGATGAAGAATTAAACGTTGTTTTATGACGATTTAGATGGAGAAGGAGCGGAAGCTACTGACTGTGAAGATCACGGAGCTGGAGAAGCAGATTGAAGACCTCAAGGACCAGAACGTGCAGTTACAGTACAAAATTGAGTATACGTCCGAGCCTATGCTCATGGAACGTGTACAGGACATCACTGACATGCGGTACGTGGATTTAATGATCTTTTTAGAGTGATGTGGGAGTTGTTAAGCTAATTTATGACACTTTTTATTGTTGTTTTAGTGATGCACTGGCTGCTGTGAAGAAGCAATTGGAGGCGGAGCTTCAGGAGAAAGACAAGGACCTTAAGGAGCTTAAGAGTGCACTGACAGTTAAAGACAAGGAGCTCAGTGGACTCCGTGATGAGTACGAGAAGCAGATTGAGACCTTGACGGCGGAGCGTGAAGCTGCAAAACAGGAGGCTGCTGACGCTGTGAGTGTGGCGAGTGATGCTGCTAGTGAGAAGTACGAACAGCAGCTGAAGGAGAAGGGTGTAGCGTTGCAGTTGGTCACGGAGGAGAAGGAGACGCTTGAAGCGTCGTTGGCTGAGAAGGAGCAGGCTCTGGATGAAGCTGGAGTTGCACAGGCTGAGGTGCAGAGGAGCCTGGAGAAGGCTCAAGCACAAGGTGAAGCGCACGCGAAGTCTTTGGAACTATTGCGACAGGAGCTGGAGCAGGTTGCCCAAGAGCATGAGCATCAGCTGCAGCAACTGAAGGACGAAGATTACCTGAAGTTCGAGGATCTGGAGAAACACGCACAGGAGCAGGAGGCTATTGCTGCGGAGAAGACGCAGGAGCTGGAGGACTACAAACACGACTGTGTGGAGCTGTGGAAGATTAATGAGGATTTGAAGCAGCAAATCGCGCTCGCCTCCGCTGAGACGATGATAAAGCATGCAGAACTTCGTGAAAACGCCCTGTCAGGTCAGACTGTGCTCCAGGATAAGGTGACCGAGTTGGAAAACCAGCTTGAGGATCTGCAGGAGCAGCTGAACAGAAAGACGCAGGAAATTGCGGAGCTGCAGGCCGAAGCCGAGAGTCATACTATGGTTGATGGCGAGGCCTCGGGGGAAGATGATGACAAGTTTGTGGTCGTTGGAGGTGATGGTGGCGCTATAAGTATCCTTACGGAACAAGTTGCTACCGCTCAACGCGAGCTGACGGAGGCAATGGAGCTCAACTTGCACTTGAACAACCGGAATGCTTGGCTGGAGGAGCAGTATCAGATGTTGTCGTCTGTACAGTCTGAGGGTGACGATGACCAGGAAGAGTCGGGTGTTGCGAAGCCCTCACCGGAGGAGCGCATCGCAGCGCTAGAACAAGAGCTTCAGGAAGTTTACCGTGCTGCGAATGAGAAGGCCGAGCATGTGTCGAATTTGGAGCAGAACTACAGTGCCCTTTCGACAGAGTTTGACCGTCTTCACTCTGCCCACAATGAGCTAGTCGAGGTGAAGCAAACCGATGATGCCACGTTGAACGGTCTGAAAAACGAGCTTGAATCACTTCGTGCTTCTCAGTTGAGTGCTACAGAGAAAGACCAAGCACTGTTCGCGAAGGATCAGGAGCTGGCGGAGCTTCGCGTGACCAACTCGACGCTGGTTGGTGATGTCGAGCGCTTGCGTAATGTGGAAAACCAGTTGCAGTCAACGCATGATGCGCTGATCAAGGCGCAGAATTATCTTGCCCAAGCTCAATCTGCTAATGCGAGCATGCACCACGAGCTGGACGAGTTAAGGAATATCTCTGCTGCTGCCTCAAAGAGTGATGAATATGTTGCTGCGATTCGAATCGAGCTTGACCAGGTCCGATCTGAAAAGGATGCTCTTGCTACACAACTGAACCAGTATCAGGCTTCAATCCACGATCTGCAGCTTAAAATCCAGGAACTGGAGGGTATTGTGAACAACCAGATGAATGACAAAAAGTCTCTGGAGCAGCAGCTTCAGAACTTGCAGGAGATGGCCCAGGAGAACATGGAGGGCTCTTACGAACTCCAAGCCAACCTGGAGTCCACGATGGAGGAATTGGAAAAGGCTCGAGCCCAGTTGAGGGCCGAACAGGAGCAGTGCGCGAGACTTCAGCAGTCCATCGAAGAGGCGAAGCAATCTTCTATCTCCCGCGAGGAGCTGCAACGTGCTCAGAGTGAAGTTGCTAACTTGGAGCAGCAAGTTCGTCACTTCCATGGCCTTGAGCAATCCTTGAACCAGCAGCTGCAGGACGCGGTACACTCTGAGGATGCGGTTGCTGCGGAGTTGCAGGCTGCAAACTCGAAGCGCGTTGCAGTCGAGAAAGAACTGAAGATACTGAAGGGGTCATATGAGCAGGCGGCCGCGCAGCTTGCTTCCACTCAGTCTTCGACGAGCGAACTGCAACGCACGAATGATGATCTTGCGCGCTCACTGGAGCAGACTCGCACCAAGGCGATGCAAGCAGAGCAGCAGATTATTGCTATGCGCGCAGAGCACAGTGAGGCACAGAAGCAGGTCGAGACGCTAACGAAGAAGAACCTGTCGCTGGTGTCAGAGATTCAAAGCATGCGTGATGAAGCCGACAAGCAACAGCAGATGGCGCGCGGTCAGCTCGAGCAGCTCAATGCAGCACATGCCGACGTTCAGCGTCAGCTGGCTGAGGCTTCCCAGGCTCTTCAGGGCAAGGATGTAGAGGTCGCTGCCGCAACCCAGCGCAGCCAGGCCAATGTGGCGCAGCTTGAGGATCTTGCCAACCGTTACAAGGCAGACAAGCAGTCTTCGGACCAGCAGTTGGCACAGCTTAATGCTGAGTGCGAGCACCTTCGCCAGGCCCACAATGAAGCCAAGACAACGGTGGAGCGCTCTCAGCACGAGCTGGAACAGATCCGCGCGCAGCTGAGAGCGAGTCAGCAGGAGAAGTCTTCACTCGAAGCGGAAGTTGGCCAACTGCGTGGCTTAAACGATGAAAAGTCTCACCTGCTTCATGAGGTGGACGAGCAAAAGCGCTTGAACCAGCGACTGGAGGAAACCAACCGAGAGCTGGAAGGCTTGCTGCAGCAATCCAAGGCGTACTGCGAAGAGCTATCCCGTGACAGTGAGGACGAAGTCAGCCGGGTGCAGGAGTTTGCCCGTCACGTGGAGCAGGAAGCACGCGATGAGATTGACCGTATCGCTCACGAGAACGGAGTGTTGCGAGATGAGCTGGAGCAATTGGCTCAGGCTCGCTTCGAGGAGACAAACGCGCATGACGAGCTCCGCGTGAAGCTTGCCGAGCTTCAGGCCGAAAACAACGTGTTGTCAGCGCGTGCGCACCGCCTCACGCAGCAGTTGTCGCAGTACACGGTTCTTCCGGAAGATGATGAGCTTGCTGCTACAGGGCAGGGCCAGACGCCCGATCTGTGGGAGTTGCTGTCCTCGGGTATGGAGCAACTCAAGGCTGACCTGGAGCTCGCTAGCAAGTACGCAGCCAGCATTGATGCCAGTAGCGTTGACGGCGGCATTGGGGACGAATCATTCACGGTCGCAAACTAGTGTACACTTCGAGGTGAGGGGCAAATGTGAATGAGGTTTTTGGTGATAAAGCGGTGGCTAGAACGAGGGCTGGAGGTACTACGCGATCACGTGGAAATAGCTCTCGAGCTGACCTCCAAGACCTCGACATATATGAAATATATTTTCGTGTCCGTACTGATCAACGTGCTCGCGTGTGGTATCAAGGTTCGAGTGGTTGGGGTGACGTCTGGATTCGTCGTTGGGGTTCTTATCTGGCCAATTTTAAGTACTCCGTTTGGTCCTCATGTTCTTGTGAAGCATGGACCAAAATTATCCTGTGCGATTTCGTCTTCGCTTCATGCTGCAAGAATTGATCTTCATCAGCTCGCAGTTTGCTTGAGTGCCGACGTCGCGTCAATCGATATCTCTGTTGGGCAGTATGCCGGACACGATCGAAATCCCGAAGAGCCGACTTATTGAAGCCAAGCAGGTGAGCACAGCGTTCAAGACACTTTGTAAACATTACCTGTTACTGATAACTCGTGGTTGTTGCTTTCAGAGACGACAGGAAGCGTCCAAGGATGCCTTGTTGTTGAAAAACCGCATCGCGCTGCTCAAGGCCGAGGAAGACAAGGCCTGGAAGAAGATCGAGCAGACTCGTCGTCGGGCTGCTGAGCTTCTTAAGCTTCGAGAAGACAATGACCGAGCACACGCCATGCTGAAAGAACTTGCGTTGGAAGCGGAGCGTGAGACTCAAGCTTCTATCCAGGCCAAACGCGAGCTTGTCCTAAGCATAGACAGCATCCCAAAGAAGAAAGAGATCAGCATGCAACTCACCGTGGCGAACAGAAAGGAAGCACAACAGCTCAAAGAAGACAAACAGCGTTGGAAGGAGATCACGGACCGACAGAAGCTGGACGAAAGGATGGACGCCATCCGCCGCAAAGAAGAGATCGCAAGCCAGAAGGAAGCTCTGCGCGTCAAGAAAGCCATGATCAAGCAGGATATCGACAAACACAATCGGGAACGTACTTTGGAGAAGGTTCGTGCTGAGGAGGAACAAGCTCGACAGCACGAGAACGAGGTACAGGAGATGGAACGCCAGGAGCTGGAGCTCATCCAGCGACTTCGCAACACACAGCACTTGCAGAAGCAAGCTTTCGAAGAGCTAGAAGCTGCGCTCAGTGGTGGAAATGGCGTGAGTGCCAAGCATTCTTAGGATTAGTCCTTTGCGTCTTCATTACTCCATGTAAGACGTGATCGCATGTCGTTCGCGTCCATTATAAGAGCTTGCTTTCTTGATGCTTGTTCATCGTCTTGAGTAACTGGTTCATCCAGTAGTTGATGCGCTGCCACCAACACTTCATTGATCAGCTCCTGTATTTGCGATTGATTGCCAGTATCCATCAAGCCTTGGCTCAAAGTTGCTTCGTCGTCGAGGAACCGCATGCGAAATAGGTGCAACAATGATCGGATCGTCGACTCCACATTCTTGCCACTGTTGGCCATAGATGTCGATGCTGCAAGAACAATTCTGCATTGTGAAAGCAGCACCGAACTCCACAGTACTAATGTATCGAGTTGCTCTTCTGCAAGCTCGCCACACTGCGGTAACTCTTTCGAGGATACAAAACCGCACGGATACAGCAGCGCCATCACATCAACGCGTAAATCGCTTACGTTTTGAAAAAAGACTTCTTCACAAGTTGAGGTATTTCCATTTGTGCCATCAATCGCCTTCGGGGCCACGTCATGTGCTAGAAGCAGGAAGGCCTCCCGCATGTGTTCGAGAGCGCCAATGAAGCTTGTACTCATCACATCGACCACGAAACGTAGCAATCTCTGAGCCACTTGCATTGAAAAGGTAGTTGAACCACCTGCCACAGATGTATCAATTGCCTTCTCAATGTCAGCAAAGCAGCCAGCTTCGACCAACAAATCTTGCGCTTCCTGAATACGAGTTTCTCCCTCTGTATCAAACCAGTAGCCACATCGCCGACAAACACTCAATACTTCAGACCAAAAGTGATCGGCACGCTTTGCCATCCACCGTCTGCATAAATCCCCGTCTTGAAACTTTTCAAAGACATTTTTTCCAGCCACGCGATCATACAAGTGAGCAGCATCCTCATTGCTATCAGCTTCACGTATCCTGGTCAAGAACTCGAAAAACTCGCGAACACTTTCCGGTGCACCTGACAGTAGTAAGCTGTCGACTTGGTTAATCACAGCTTCATCGTCGATCTTGCTAAGCTTATGGCTCGTTTGGTGTTCATCAAGTGCCTTTAAAATACTGAGAAGGCACCACGTCAAGCGATGCGATGCTGATGAGGTTCCAGCCAGCTGAGAGTGAAGCAATTGCCCCGCAGTTTCAGCAACATCAAAATGAGACTTCATGAGAGCATTTCCAGCGATTGAGATGAAAAAGGTCGCCGGGAATGAGAGTTCTTCGCTATCACCCTTGGCAGCAACCTCCGGTTGGAACTTAACTGAAGCCAACAGTACATCCAGTGCAGCTTTAACACAGAGAATGTCTCCTGTGTTCACCAGCGTATGAACTGCCCGGGTCTTCGCCTTAACTGACCCAATATTCAAAAGTGCTATGGCTGCTTCACCATGACGATCGCGCTTGGACAGTAAGTCAGCGTACTTCCACAAGGTATCATGGAGTAGTGGATCATTAGGCCCTAATCTTGACCGAATGAGCGCAAGGGCTTCCTTGTAGGCATCTCCACTCACTAAACAAGCGACAGCCGAGCGAACTTTGCCAATACTGAGGAAATGAAATGCTGGGCAAGGCAAAAAGTATTGACACAACGTCAGCATAGGTTAGACACAGATTGGTACTGTTAGTGGCAAGCGAGAAATACACAAACCTGCTGCTTTCTTGTCGCCATGCGAGTCGAGTTGGCGCGCGTAGACGTTCGTCATCTCTCGCCAAACATCCATCCCCGCCATGGGAGCGTACGAAAGCCAGGTTGGTGTCAGGGCTCCTTCCTTCGCAACAATCCGTAGCGCTTCGATTATATTACCCTGGAGCAGCAGTGTGTTCGCAAGCCTTTCCCACTCCCGTTCATCTCGAAAACGCTTCGATTCAGAAGCGAAAAAATTCCGAAGAGATGTGCGATCGCTATGAGCAAGAAAGCCACCGTTCGCTTTCCTACCATCCACTTTTTCTGCAACAACAAGATCGTCTTGCCTCACTCCAGCTACTTTGCAACAAGCCGAAGCAATTTCGGTTGCAGTAAGCTTCGTTTCGGGATGGAAAACAGCCAAATTCTTCTTCTT
Source organism: Phytophthora quercina (assembly GCA_014706105.1). Classification (NCBI taxonomy): domain Eukaryota; phylum Oomycota; class Peronosporomycetes; order Peronosporales; family Peronosporaceae; genus Phytophthora; species Phytophthora quercina. The sequence goes on along the minus strand of JACBOW010000003.1, from coordinate 2,245,438 downwards.
CTGTTTGCTGTTGGTCAGGTTATCGACGTCGTGTTGATCTAGTGAAGCTGTACGGGTCACCTCTCCTTGTTGGTGCACTGATCTATGGTCTGCAGGCGGTAAAGTTTCAATCACCTCAACTTGCTGAGGTTGTTTCACCTTGCCGTATTTCTTCAGATTGGGTGATGCCTCCTTTTGCTGCTCTCTGTAATCCCAGAGACGTAGTGTCTGGTCCTCTCCTCCTGTAACGAGTGTAAACGGCGATACCCAGTCCAGCGATAGCACTCGTCCAACGTGATGGTTGAAGATCGCTTCCTTTTGTAAGGATGTCGGATTCCAAACCTGGACAGTACCATCAGCAGAGGTTGAGGCGAGGAGTGTTTGGGCTGCGTCGATGCACCACTTCAAACTCGTGATCTTGTTTGAATGACCAGCCATGCTACCAAGAACGCGGCCTTCTTGAGCGGCTTCAGACGAACTAGACAACGCTCCATCATTTGAGCTAGTTCTACAACACCTGTAAACAAATATTTTCCCGTCTTGGCCGCCAGACGCCAGCAAATCAGCATTGTCACCTTTGCTCCACGCTAGGCAGGTTACAGACTCCAAATGTTCGTGAAAGCGATCTACCGCTGTGCTGGTACAATTGGTGCTTTCAGGCCACTCCATTACTTCCATAACACCGTTAGAGCGCCCGACGGCGACTAGCTCACATTGCTCATCCCAATCAAAAGCGACACAGTTTGACAAAATTTCGCGGGATTTCAGGTCGACTGCATCCGCGTTTGACTCCAAGATATGACCACCAGCGTCGCAGCTCCACAACAACACCTTCACATCATCTCCATCCCAGCTCTTACCTGTCTGACCTTCTTGAGCAATTAGAGCTTCTTCTAAACTTTGACCTTCAGCCTGTGCAGCCTCTAACTGTTGGATACTCTCGAGAAATCCGTCGCCTGCATCGTCAGCCTTCTTCGGCTTTCGAACTATCCACCTAAGTTGCTGGACTTCGTCGCCGTGACTGGTGCGAAAATGACTGTACTTCTTCGTTTGCACGTCGTAAACTCCAATGTGACCATCTTCCATGCCGTACGCCAGCACAGAGCGCTGCAATGGATGCCATTGAACACAGGTGACCTTGCTTTGCAACCCTTTCCAAAGCAGGTCGCACTGGTAGCCACTTGCTGCTGATGCATCCTTAGTTCCCAGATTCCATAGCCGAATTGTCTGATCCCCAACTCCAGCAGCTACGAGGCCATTTGATGCACTGTATGAAACGCTATAAGCATGCCCACCCAACCCTGTCAGCGTTTCAACGCATGTTGCTGCTGAAGACTTTGAAGGTACATTTTCCTTCCAAAGCCGCAGCTCTCGATCCAGTGAAACAGTTAGCATGGACACAGCTTTGTCCTCGGTCACTGCAGAGCTTGGAGGGGGCACCATCATAATGCCGAAAAGCATCCGACTATGGCCGCCTTTTACGACGACAGGTTTGCACGAAGCATGACGATTTTTCCCTTTCTTTGCTGGAGCGTCCGTCTTGGTCGCATCCCATTCCCAACGAAACAGACTACCATCGAACGACCCTGACCACAGACAGTGCTTTCCAGAAGTCGTCCCATTAAGGGTCCACGCCACAGGCAGCCACAGTTGCTTTGTCTGGGTAAACGCCATTCCTTGCTTTCCCGTTGGAAGTCGGAGCGCCTGGTCCAACGCTGGTTCTTCACTCGAAGTGATCTTCCACACCTTGATCGTTTTATCCCGTGATGATGAAGCCAGCCACACTTTCCGATCTGCAAGATATGATTCAGAACCATTGTCCAAGTCGCTGACTGTCGACTTCCATGCAACGCATTGAACTTCCTGGTCATGGCCAGCAAGACGATGACGTACAGTGCCTTGAGCAGCGTCCACAAGACACAACACTCCACTGCGATATCCTACAGCCACCAATACTTTATCATGCGGCGAGATAGCCATCGAGTGGATCCCGTCACCTGAGATCGGCTTGAAAACGGAGACTTTTCCTCTGTAATCATCGCAACAAGTACACCACATACGTCAATCCAACCACTCCAACTATTAGTCAAGAACAAGAACCTTTTCACATACGCATCGCGTTCCCATGCACTGATCCGTCCTTGTCGATCTCCTGCCACCACAAAGTTCGCATCCAACGTCGTCGACACCGTCACGGCCATCACCTCGGCCTTGTGCTTCCGATGCTGTTCAATCATCGTCAATGACGTCACATCCCTACAACCAAATAGCCACAGTCACCACCTGCACTCTCCACCAGCTCCTCACTAACGAAAACCCACCAGATCTGCACGCTGCCTTCCTCTCCGCCACACACGAGCCGCAGCTCCCCCGTTGAGTCCGTCAGGAATTGCACCGCAGTCACACGTCGGTCGCGTTTGCCACGAACTAACTGCGCGAAGATTGAGACCTTCACCTTCGCCTCAGCATCACTAATAACCTGCAATTAACATTGACACTATCAGATTCCACACTATATCACCTCATTACACCCTCAAACCCCTACAAACCTGGTATATAAAGACGCTGTTCTTGGCTCCAAAGGCAAATAACAGTCCAAACACATCGCTTCTTCCCCAGTCACAGATCTACCATCACCAAAAACAATAATTTACACTTACAACCTTAATCGCATCTTCTTCCAACATCAATATCTCCACAACGACGTACCTTCGAGCAGTACCAATTGGCCGACGGAGGAAGCAAACGCAGATGCTCTTTTCCATGTAAAGAACATATCAATCCGTCCTCTCTATCCTTCACTACAGCCTCCTCAACCAGCACATCCGCCATCTTACTAAAGTATTCCCATTTGTTAAAATATTCGTATATTATCCACCAATCAACGTCAATGTAGCCATGTCGCGTCAGTAGCTGCTCGCATCATGAGACCCGGCGGTCTCTCCTCCTGCTAAACTACGCGGGACACGACGCCTACAAGAGAAGAAATCACGACAATTGACGTGCCAGTTGGAGAAAAAGACGAGAAAAAGTTTGCAAAACTTTTGGCACCTTTCGGTTCGCTTCCTATCCGTCACAAGTCAAGTGGAATGAGTCCTGTCAATTTGGCCAATACCATTATGAGTGGCAGCTTAGGCACGTCGCCTTCTTCAGGCTGGAACTTGGGTGTGCAACGTCGAGACCGGAAGCTGTGGACGTCTATAGCAGAGAAAGTGGAGGCTGATGTGGCAGTGTTGCAACTTACACTTGTGGAGCTGGAGGAGATACTGAAGCAGCTTATGGCCGTTGCATTGCCCAACCCTCGTATCCGAGGTGGTGAGATTGCGACGTTGATCACCGCATTGGCTCAGATCTTGCCATTAAGCTCTGTTTTATTATGTTCAGAGTTCACACGCTTCGTGCAGAAATGTTGCTGTAAAGAGAGAGTTTTGTTCTCCAGTTCACAGCTTAAAGTGGTGATGACGTTCTTTTTGAACTTTATCAAGACGTGTCCGAGCTGGTATACGGCTAATTCGATCCGAGCATTAGGTCAAGTGCTGCATGATAATGCTGATCGTGCAAGTACCGAGTTTGAACTGTTGTTTGCGGTGTTGTTGAAACATTTGGACCCGTCGGGTGTGGATATTGAAGCTCGCTACGCTGCCACGAGCTGCGTGTCGAACATCTGCACACAGGCGGGGAAGACGCCTGAAGTGTACCACTACTTTTCGTCGTTATTGCGGATGGTGGTGGAGAACTTTCGACAGCAAGCGCTCAGTCTGACCAAGGGCCAGAACGACCGCATCTTGGTGAAAGCGTGCACGTCCAGTATGAAGTGCATCTTCACGATCGTCAACTCAAACTTCGACCGACTCAATGATCGCATTGCAGCGACGTTGCCGAGTTTGCTTAGCTCTATGCGTCAAGTCGTGGGCTATGGTCTGGTGCTCAAGAACGACCAGAATGATGTGGTATTCTCGTACCAAGAAGAAATGCACCCCACCGACTCGGATTCGTCTGTGTGCGGGTCTGATGGCAGTACTGGAGGACGTTTAATTGGAGAGTAAGTGCTGTGATCAAGTACATGGATGAAGTTATGTTTCCTAACATTGAATTGTGATGCTTTCTGTAGTGGTTTGCTGGCGAGACTACGTATCACCGTGCTATATACGTTGGAAGCAATTGCGCAGCACTTTCCTAAAGCCATCACATCGTCGATGGGGCTGTACCTCCCGGAGCAGACAACGCCTTACATGACACTGTTCAACAACACACCATCGGTACTTACTCTTCTCATCGCAGATCCAAGCGAGAAGGCTCGCATGACTGCTGCCAAATTTTTGGACGCGTTCTGGGAGAAGATTCCGTTGAAGATGTACTTCCGACGTCCATCAATTTCTAGTGCGACGGCTGCGGCGCCCACATCGTCGATGTCGTTCGCTTCAATGCCCAAGCGAATCTCTCTGATGCTCTATCAAGTGCACGTTACGTTGGTGTACTGCATTCAACACGAGAAAGAGTCCGCATCACTTGCACAGATACTGAAGGTGAGTGATGATGGATATGCATCGTAGTGGTAAGACTTGTTGCTGATTTTCTTCATGTGTGCTGGAATTTGTAGAGTACGGCGTCGGTGATTCAACACTTCCCGTATGGAAATGTAGCTGCAATGCTCGACCAGATAGAGCTGACGCCAAGTCTGGGGGATATTTTGAAGGCACTTGCGTCGAGTTTGTACGTGGCAGCAGCGTCAACAGGTATGTGCTTCTCTTAACGTCTAGTATAGTATAGTACTAAGTAGCTAACTGTGTTTGTTTTGTTTTCTTGATAGATCATGGTGTGCGAATGGCAAGTCTGTCATGTATGTCAGCACTACTCAACGTTCAAGATACCCTTCCGGCCATCTTGGAGTGGATGGTTCACACAAGTGATACCGACTGTGTGATTCGAGTGGCGCATATATCGATCGCATGTGGTACGTGGTTACTGCGCCGCCGATCGTTCGTGGAGGAGTTGCTGTTGATGGCATCCCGACCCGATGATTCGTCCCGTACATTGTTGCGCTTGGAAGCTATGTCGCTTTTGTCCAAGATTGCCAAGAACTACTCGCAGGCGTTGAGCACTAATTGGCAGAAGCTTGCGGAGTTTATGCTGGCTGCTTTTCAAGACATGGATCCAAACGTTCGTCTGCAAGCGGTGAAAATATTGGAGAACTACATCAAGGGAGAGAATGGAAGCCCCGAAAGTGCAGCACCCGGTAGCCCAACCGCACAAGATACCTGTCGCGTGGACTGTTTGGAGTTTATGGCGACATATTTGGTGCGAGCATTCTATGATACGTCGCACCATGTTCGTGCTAGTGTCTGCGCATGCTTCACATTGTTGTCCGCTCAAGACTGGGCCTGGCTTGGTGAAAAGAAGCAACCCCGACGACTTCCAGTATTGGCGGCCAAGAGTGGTGGCTACAATGGAGCAGGTGCTAATGGTTCGTGCTTGGACTCTTACACTCGCATCTTCCTGCAAACTCCGAAAGACAGCTCCCCCGTTGTTCGTGCTGCGGGCTTCCGTTTGTTGGGATCACTGTGTCTTGCGCCAACTTTCAAGACTCGTGCATTCGCGAGTAGTGTAGTGGGTTTGGCGTTGGATGCACTAGGAGACTCTACCTTAAACGTGCGTGTTCGAGCTGCGTGGGCGTTGGGCAATGTTTGCACTACGCCTGGACCTGAGACGATTGCTGAGAGTGACGCGCCACCACTACCCCCACCAGCACCTCCGTCTTCGTTGGTTGCGAAGGAGACGTCAACGTCATTTCCACCGTTACCTCCACAAGTGTTGTATGAGCTTCTACCAGCATATCAATTGCGGTTAGTGATTGAGAAGATGTTGGTGTATATCAACGACAACGACAAGGTGGCGTCAAGTATTGCTCGTACATTGGGGCTCGTGTGTCGTTGGATTAGCTTCCCACCATTCCGACGTACTCTCAATACGCCGAAGGACCGAACATGGCTGGATGATCTCCTTGGACAGGCGATGGTAGTTCTTGCTGGAAAAATTAATGCGGGCTCTCCAAAGGTGCGGTGGAATGCGTGTCATGCTATCGCCAAAGTTCTGCTATGCCCCAATCTTCCGCTTGCGTCGGTGACGTGGGCACCGTCCGTATTCCAGGCACTGTTGACTGCTGTCGCGCAACAGGAAAATTTCAAGGTGCGTATCAGTGCAGCCACTGCGCTGCGGGTTTCTCAAACGCGCAGTGCATTTGGTTCTTTCTTCCAGTCGGCGCTCCGAGCCACGGTGGATGCACTGGAGACGGCGTCAGACCTGAAGGACGTGACCGAATTTCGCTACAAGGAGCAATTGGAGACACAACTGTCCTTCACGTTGGTGCATCTGATCCACATTGCCACCGAGGAAGACGACCCGCTGATATTGGAGGCGTTGAAAGCCAAGCCTCGCGGGTTTCTGTATGACTGGCTGCTGCACAACCTCCATCGCATGGTCGCGGCGATTGAGCGAGAGAGTGAAGCAGTCACAGGTGCGAGTTCGGGTGGAGGTGACATGACCGACGAAGGTCGAGGGGGGGGAACTGGTGACGCCCACGATGTGAACCCCATCAAGAAAGAAGAACTGTTATCGGCAGTGCGCTCGCTGCTTCGCATTTTGGAGCGCCTCAACACGGATGAGCCGTACGCGATCAGCTGCGTTTCGCTCCTGTACGACACGAAGATCGGACTCGAGCATGATGTACTATATTCCAACGAGGATATCCCCTTCGAGCTTTGAACGGACTTCGCAGATATCGTCACCAGTAGCAGTAAGTAACTACCACACATAGCGGACGATGAGCGTAGTACCTATGAAGGATGACCCCGGTTAGTCAAAACACGCAAGTGTTTCAATGGCAAGCGCAATTATTACTGCAATCCTTGCCTTGGGATGTTCCACGGTATGATTTGTAACTAGCGTCGAAAGCGAGCACGTCTGTTTCTCTTCCGACCACCGCGATGACGGCGTTTGCGTGGCTGCCCCTCCGGTTGCTGGCTCTGGCGCTGCTTTCGTTCCTGAACTTGCTCGTCCGTGAGAGGTAAGTAGTACAACACGGGTTTTGTTTCGGTCTTCTGGAAAAATTCGTCGATCGTCACCTCTTCACAAACAGCGAAACGCTTGTTAGTCGTTGCATCACACCATAACCATAATCAACCAAGGCGCTTACTCTGTCGTTGGGTGGCTTGAGTGCCATTGCTGTCTTTACTCTTCGGTCGGCTAGGTAAGTTCGCCTCGCCATACTGAGAAACCTGCATGCAATAAATTAGCAACCTAACATGATTGACAGGGCTAAAACAATCACTACAGCTCGTACCTCCATGGCCGTATGATCTACAAGCTTGGCACTGAGGGACCGTCCATTCTCCGGAGGCCATACTTTGCCATCAAGTGCTGCTTTAGTTTTCTCAGCCTGTACATTTCATCGGATTTTAGTTAGTGACAGTGCTTTCACCGCCGACTACTTCAAGTAATTAGCAACTCACAATCTCGGAGCTGGGGTACGTCACAAAGCAGTGGGTCTTAATAGCATCCATCCAGAAACCATCCTCCACATAGTCACCAGATTCTTGGACAAGTGTCTGCAAAATCACACAACACGCCATTCAGCCATTATTCTTTTTTTTTTTTTCCTGGGAAGTGCACCTTGACAGCATTCAACGTAAACGGCCGGACAAAGTTCTCAATTCGAACCGTTGTTCTGTCATTTTCTTCACTGTATTCACCATACACGAAGCAAAACATCAAGCATTAGAAACATAAACCCTCAGTCACATCCAACCACTTGCCGTACGTTGCTCCCGTATCCACCTCTTTTTCACTGTTTGTAGCATCAGCAGACATGGGTTTGTCGTCATTTTCACTTTCAGGCTGTGCAGTGCTGATCTCCGTCTCTTTATCCAGCTTTGTCTTCTTGGTATCTGGTTCAGCATCCTCCTCGTCCTTCTTGACTTCATCTGCACTTCTCTTCACCTTCTCTGGCTTGTCTTGGGCTTCTTCATTACTCTCAACGTCTTGTTCCTTCTTGTCTTCAGTATCCACTGGATTCTCGCCCTCTTTCACCTCCTGAATCAATCACAATATCAAACAACAGTCAGCGTTCTTCCGTTACAGTTGCAATCCTTAAGTATTCTCCACATACCTGCTGTAGATGCTCCTTGAGTCGCTCGAGCAACGCCGCCTTGAGTCCGCTCGTGTCCAGGCCACGCTTCTTGAGCTCCCGTTGCAGATCCTTCACCTGGTATAGATAGACGTAGTGTTAGTAGTATAAGTGAAGCAAGGGATACATGCAGCCAACCTTCAGGTGAGACAACGCGTCGGCGTCCAGCATCATGGGCGACTTGGTGCTGATCCAGATCCTTTATGTTGATGTGCCACGAATGTAACCTCTTACCCAAAATCTGGGCAATATAGCCTAATTGTTGCAAGTATGTCATATCTTATAATTGATTACCCAAAACCTGGATGAAATAGCCCAATTGTTGAATGTCTGTCATAGCTTATATCACGAGGAGCGAGGCGTCACAGAAGCGAAAAATGACCAGGTTAAACATGACGCATGTAACGGAGCTGCTTGCGCTCGCCACCGCTGCAGACGTCTCTACTTGTTCTTCTGAGCTGCAGAAGTTGGCAGATGCGTTGCTACTCACTGACGATGCTGAGTTGCAGATGCTGCTACCCGACGTCTATCGCGCCGTCAAATCTCTCAGTCGCGTGGCCATCAAGAGCGTCGCAGCGGCTGCAGCAGATACAGAGAATGTGTCGAAACTCGTTGCACTGGACGATCGTTTGCTGCCAATTCTTAACGTCTTGAAAGCGCTCGTTGATCGACTGAAGCATCAAGAGCCACAAGACGACAAGGAGCTTCTCCGGTGGCTTCCGTTCGTCCTTACGACCTGCTGGTTCGTGAATGGGGCGGAACTACCAGGTGCAGACTTGATGCAGAGTGGTGTAGTGGCTGAGGAGACACTGGACGGAGCTGTGGAACTCACAAATGCTGGAGAGAGACAGAAATTGATGGAGAGTTACGTTGCGCAGATTGTGGCGCTATGTTCACAGGACGTGGATAAGGAGACGTGGGTGGCAGCGACGTCGGTTAATAAGAAGATCATGCTGCACGTGGTGGAGCAAGTGTCGTTCCCTCATCTGGGTGGGGACCTCCTTGGCCGTCTACTTGCACTCACATTCCCACTGGTGGACAACCTGACGGACACCACGCAACTTGTTGGTGCACGTCTACTGCGTCATGTTGTGAGGAATGTTACACCTACAGAGCTGCGCTGGTACTCTGATGTGTTGTTGGAGGTGCTGCACACAGCTATTGTATCTCGCAAACCAGATACACTTGACGTGCTGCTTGACTGTCTCGTGGAAGCGCTGGACAAGGTGTCTCCACCTGGTGAACTCAAGCACTATGACCGATTTACGCCGAGGCTGCTCAGAGACACGAGTCTGTGCAGTGATGTTGTTGTCCGAGTGGTCTTCGTCCGGCACCTACGTGTTCTTGTGGTTCGTCAAGGCGCGCCTCACAGTCTGAATGCCATCCGTTATTTGCAACCGCTGCTGAAGGTGTTGATTGCGGGTTTTGAGAGCGTCAATGTCCCGCTCCTGGTGGCAACACTCGAAGCCCTACAAGCTACTGTACTCGCTGCGTGGCCCCGCATTGCACCGCACACCGAGCAGATTCTGGTTGGAGTGCTACGTGCTGTGGCTTTCTGCGAGTTGTTTGACGAAGGTGCAAAGTTCACGCCATCGTTAAAGGAGAAGGAGCAGATCCTCGTGCTGTGTGAAGATGCCCTGGACCTGTTACACCAAGCCAACGCTGACGACGCTGTTGTCCGTAGTATGTTGTCTACTGTGAGTAGCCAGAGTTCCAAACTATTGCCGTTCTGCGATCTCATGCAAGCTAAGTGGACATCACAATAGATGAGCTAGGTAGGACATGCACAATAGACGCGAGGTTTCCGATCACCATTCAGACCCTCTTCAATTATCCGACCGGTAGGATCTCAATACCTTCGCTCCCATTCGTGGAAATGCCGACCAATCGCCGCCTGAATAATCAACCACTTCAACTTTCCTGTTGTGTCCGCTCACTCGCTGATCGATCTCTTCGTTCGAGGCAAATCCGTGTGGTAACTTACACTCTCACGCGCTCGCCGTCAATGCGTCAGGAGGTAACCGTGTCTTTGCCGACAATTTGTTGACGTAAAGTGGGCGGACGCCATCAATTGGCACTAGGAAGAACGCCGTGTGGCAGCAGCTCACCTCATGGGATAACTCGGGATGTGTACTCCTAGTAGAACAAGCCTAGGTTAGGCTGCGGCTAGCCCGATAGCATCATTGAGCTGCAGTTGGATGGCAATCTGCGGCACACACGCTTTGAGACGCGGCGTCTAATGAATGCGCAACGGTGTGACCAGCTACTGTTTACGGATCTCCGCCCAACAACTACTGCTATGCTGCATGCTTACGTTCTCGCTCAATTCCTTGCTTTCCCTTTATATTTAGTGAGTTCGATGAAGAGAGTACATGCACGATAAACAAAGCTAGCTAGATACTACGTGGAAAGGTACCAAGCACGCAACTGACAACACTTACACGTTCGGGCCGTACACCGACAGGTCGTTGCCCGGCAGGATGAACTGCTTGAAGTTCTCCTTGAACGACTTGGCCAGCTTCAGCGCCGTCTCGTCGAAAGCAGCCTTGTCCGTCCACGAGTCCTTCGGGTTCAGGATCTCCGACGGAACGCCCTCCACCGTCGTCGGGATCTCAAAGCCGAACAGCGGATCCTTCACGAACGTCGCATTGTTAATGCTGCCGTCCAGCACCGCGTCCACGCACTTGCGCGTGTACGGCAGCTTCATGCGCTTGCCCACGCCGTACACGCCGCCCGTCCAGCCCGTGTTGATCAGGTACACGTGCGTGTTGTGCTCCTGCAGCTTCTTCTTCAGCAGGTCCGCGTACTTGGTCGGGTGCAGCGTCATAAACGCCGCGCCGAAGCACGTCGAGAACGTCGCCTGCGGCTCCGTGATGCCGCGCTCTGTACCCGCCACCTTGGCCGTGTAGCCCGACAGGAAGTGGTACTGCGCCTGGCCCGCAGACAGCTTCGACACGGGCGGCAGTACGCCGTACGCGTCGCACGTGAGGAAAATCACGGCGTTCGGGTGGTTACCGCGCGAGTTGGGCTGGTGGTGCGGGATGTGGTAGATCGGGTACGACACGCGGCCGTTCTCTGTCTTGCTCGAGTTGAAGTAGTCGGGCTCGTTGTTGGCGTCGATCCACACGTTCTCCAGCATGGCGTTCGGGCGGATGGCGTTGTAGATGTCCGGCTCGTTCTCCTTGCTCAGGTCGATGGTCTTGGCGTAGCAGCCGCCCTCGAAGTTGAACACGCCCTCGTCGTCCCAGCCGTGCTCGTCATCGCCAATCAGCTCGCGCTTCGGGTCGGCCGACAGTGTCGTCTTACCCGTGCCCGACAGACCGAAGAAGATGGCCGTGTCGCCCGCCTTGCCGATGTTGGCCGACGCGTGCATGGCCATCACGCCGTTCAAAGGCAGGTAGTAGTTCATCATACTGAAGATGCCCTTCTTCATCTCACCACCGTAGAACGTGCCGCCGATGATGGCCATGTGCTTCTCAATGTTGAAGATCACGAACACCTCCGAGTGCAGTCCGTGCTCCTTCCAGTCCTCGTCCACGATGTTGCAAGCGTTGATGACTGTGAAGTCGGCGTTGAAGTTCTCAGCCACGCTCTCGAACTCCGGGCGGATGAACATGTTGGTCACGAAGTGGTGCTGCCACGCCAGCTCCGTGATGATGCGCACGTTCAGGCGGGACTTCTCGTTCACGCCGCAGTGGCCGTCGAACACGTACATGCGGTCCACGGAGCTGAAGTGCTTGGAGGCCTTGGCGTACAGCGCGTCGAACACCTCGGGCGTCGTGGGCTGGTTGATTGAGCCCCACCACACATTGTCCTGCGACGGCTCCTGCTTGACGATGAACTTGTCCTTGGGCGAGCGGCCAGTGAACTTGCCAGTGTCCACGGCGAACGTGCCGTTGGCCACGAACGAGCCCTCGTTGTACTTCTTCTCGTGGTCCGCGAGCTGCTCGTACGTCAGGTTGTGGAACACCTTGCAGCCGTTCTCGATGCCGAGCTCGCCCAGGCCCAGAGCGGCGGTCGTGGTCTCGTGCTGCGCCATTGCGTCGGTCGGTTGGGAGTTTTACAGTCGGGGGAAGGAGAGCTGGATGTGCTCAGACCAATGCCAATTGGAAAGTGAGCTTCGAGTTGGAAAGCTTCGATGTCCCTGAGGTGGCAATTGTCAACGGAGGCTTGCGCTACGCGATATCGGGGCAAGAGCAGTGCATCGCGTCCCAACACACGGAGCCCGATGTGAAGAACCACTCCATGCATTTCGATCGGAGCCCAAAGAGGTGTTGCTGACACGCCCTTGTCGACGTTGCCACCACGTCTCTGGTGGTGACGCGTCTCTGGCGACACTTAGGGCATACGAAGTTCAAGCGCGCGAATGCTCTCGGCTAAGTCGACGTACTTTTCTTTTCATCCCTGGTGTACGTGCTATGCGTTACACATACAAAATCAAATTGGTGACGGTTCCGTGTCACCCCGCCTCGTTTGTGCAGAAAATAAACGTCTGATAACTTCAACATTGATTCGCCTCAAGCCAAAAACCGCCCATGGCAAACTGGTTCAGCTGTACGTGTACTTGTACGCTGGTGGACAATGCCTTTGACACTAGGCGTTACTTTTGCTTGTCCTCCTGAGCGTTGGTGCTTCGATTGTTTGCTCGGTTGCGTACTTGCTGGTTCGGGACAGAGACTGCTTGCGTCACTCAACTACCATCACTCCTGTCGGCATCTATTTTCGAGGATCGATTGCTGTATAATTGCGGCCCGCAATTTGCAGATACTATCCTGATCATCGCTGTTCTCGCCGCCTTGATTGCTGTCAATTTGCTGGGCCAGCAAACAGCACGGTCTGTCTGCTTCGAAGATGAGCGGCTACGACGGGCGCACGAAAGGCAAGCGCATCCGCAAGCCGCAGGCCGGCAATTCCAACTCCAAGGCACGATGGAAATACTTAAGTGCAGATGTCACTGACGTCGTCGATAAGCCAGCCGCCAAGCTCCAAGCGAAGGCAGCATTGCACAGGAAGTCCAGCGTAACGTCGGAGAAGGCGGTTCTGAAAGTCGGCTACGACATCGACGGCGACGGGTTCGTGGACGTCCGGGAAATGCGCCTCGCCAAGTTCCTAGACGCTATGCTGGTCGATCGAAGGAAAGGCTCGGACGAAGGCCCTGTGCCGACTGAAGCCGACTTGCTGGCAATGCGCCAAAGCGCCGGTCGGCTGCTCATCGCGAAGGAGTTCGTTGAGCGCAACCACGAGCGACTGTGGCGATACGGCTCCATCTTTACGGGCATGAACGACAACCAGGCCGCCGACTTCATCGCGACACACAAAAACTTCAAGAAGCTCATGCCGTTCCTGGAGTGCACGGAGCGCAACCGCACGGTACGATCGTCGCATCAAACGCGCACATGCATTCACGGTGACGTCGTGGCTGGCGCTTTATTCAACACGCCCACTCCTGAGCGGCAGACATGGATAGAAACGACTCGAAAGCTGCACTCTCCGTCGTTCCCAAAGCACCCTTTGCCGGAATTGCAACCCAAGAAGAAGCTCGTGTCACCTGCGCTCGATTCCAACCAAGGTGACTCGATGAAAGGTAGTCTCACTGCGAGTGCAAGCAGCCCGGAGGTGTTTTCCAACGCCTATGGCGCCCTCGACATTGACGGCGACGGCATTGTAGACGAGGACGAAATGAAACTGCACCTGCGTCTACAAGAGGCCACGAGCAGCAGCGGCAACAACTCCGACGAGGTGAAGGCGCGCCAATTACAGCAGCTTGAAGGGCGCAAAATGATGGTGGCAGATTTCGTACAGCGCAACGCGGGTCAGATGTGGGTCTACGACGCGAGCTTCCGGCACAAGTCCACCAAGCAGATCGTGGACGAAATCGCAAGTGGCGCCGGATTCGCCACGGAATTCAATAGGCTGCGTGCCAAGGAACGAGTCGTCAAGCTCACGTCGTCGCTGGGCGTGTCCGGTTGCATCGAACAGCTGCCGGCGGCCGAGCTGCCAGTGGACCCGTCCAACGCACTCGAGTTCCGCCGCGTCAGAGACCGATCCGAGCTGCTCATGGCGCGGAAGGAGCTGTTGAAGCCGCTGCAGCAGCGCCGGGGCCTTGCACTTGGAGGCGACAACAGCAGCAGTTCCACCGGACTGTTGCGCTACCGTCCACGAATCATCCGCGAGGAACACAGGGACATGGCGCGCTCGCGGAGCGAAGGCAGCATACTCATCGGCCTGCCGCGGATCTACGACACGCCCGTCAAAATCGAGCCCATCGGCTCATTCTCAGTCACAAAGTGGCGTCTCGAGAACTAGCCGATTGTGTAGGTATCGCCTTCAACTTCAACGACTTCAATGTCAAAAAACGCTAAGACTAAGTTATGTTTACCATGTTTGATTTGCTTTGGACGGGTTGCCATTCAATGAAAAGCTATTTAATGTCTTCCAGCTTCTATAAGATACCACGTAATTCTCCTAAGCTCCTCGATAGACGGCGCCATGCCAGCAAGCACAAAGTAAGACGGATGAAATTCTGCACAACGATAACAGGCAACCATCGTAGGGCCAAGTAGACTCCAAGCAGTTCAGGCAACGACGTAAGTTCCACGTAGTAGCCGCGTATTATCTAGCTAGCGTTGTTTTTTTGTGCAGCTACTCTCTTCATCGAACTCGACTAAATATAAAGGAAACAAGCCGAACGGAGCCCCGCAAGTAGATCTTCCTCCTCGAGCGTAGCGAGCACTGGCGATTCGGCCAGCAAGTTGAAGTTGGTAAGTTTTTAGGCGGTGGAATGGAGCGAAAATACCTACCAAATGTACATGACCTCGCTGTACATGTAACTTAGGCAGCATTCGAGCATCGTCTACCTTTTAACTACCATCGTGGTATACATGCATCTACCGCTCGGTGCTGCCTGGTTGAATGGGCTACAGTGGGTTGAATCATTGATGCCTCCTACGCCGCGGTCTGCCGCAGCGCTCGAGAATTAATATTGCCGGTCTGCTTTGGTACTGCTGTCCACGTAAGTCCACATAAGTCCACATAATTGCTGTTATCTTCGAGAGTCCAACAATCGACAGCTCTGCTTGATGCGTCCACCGACAGCACCTACCCGCTAACTTACTGTCTCTTAGGCTGCGGTCCACGGTGCGACCACCGCTGGCTACGGAACGTCCCGCACGCACCCGGTCGAGCGCAGCAAAACGGGAGTCCCCAGCAAACCGCTGGTCATACTGATGTGCGAGCGGCCCAACGGGCGGAACGAATGGCATCGAGTCATTGCACCGCTGAAGCGGGCGGCACGAGCGCCAGTCCTCCACCTCAAAGCACTACCGGTAGAAGGTTCCTGGCCCAGTCCAAAATCTTTGACCGCAAGCAGCAACCCACGAGCTTCATTCTCCTTGCAGCAGTCGCTCTAGTATCCGCCGTTCTGCTTCTCTGGCCTCCTGTGCTTTCCAACATGTACAGTTTACTGGCTGTCTTGCTTCGTGCAGATGGTTGAACGCCGCGAGGGTACATGTATCTCAGGACTCCACAATAAGCCTGTGACGGAGCCCGCACCGACAGATGGGCTTCAGCATCGTAAGCTGTGCGAAACGCAAGGCCGCAGTCGGTGTCAGCCAATAGTGCGGCCGGTTCCGGTGCTACTTGGTCCAATTGAGCTCGAAGACGAAGCGGCAGCGGCGACAGCATCACAAATGGCAATGTGCCTTGTTGGCGCGGTCGGAAACGGCCTCGTTACCCACCTCGTTAAACACGTGATCGGGCCCGTCTATCGCGTATCAAAACCAGCGGCAACTTAGCCGAGAGCATTCGCGCGCTTGAACTTCGTATGCCCTAAGTGTCGCCAGAGACGCGTCACCACCAGAGACGTGGTGGCAACGTCGACAAGGGCGTGTCAGCAACACCTCTTTGGGCTCCGATCGAAATGCATGGAGTGGTTCTTCACATCGGGCTCCGTGTGTTGGGACGCGATGCACTGCTCTTGCCCCGATATCGCGTAGCGCAAGCCTCCGTTGACAATTGCCACCTCAGGGACATCGAAGCTTTCCAACTCGAAGCTCACTTTCCAATTGGCATTGGTCTGAGCACATCCAGCTCTCCTTCCCCCGACTGTAAAACTCCCAACCGACCGACGCAATGGCGCAGCACGAGACCACGACCGCCGCTCTGGGCCTGGGCGAGCTCGGCATCGAGAACGGCTGCAAGGTGTTCCACAACCTGACGTACGAGCAGCTCGCGGACCACGAGAAGAAGTACAACGAGGGCTCGTTCGTGGCCAACGGCACGTTCGCCGTGGACACTGGCAAGTTCACTGGCCGCTCGCCCAAGGACAAGTTCATCGTCAAGCAGGAGCCGTCGCAGGACAATGTGTGGTGGGGCTCAATCAACCAGCCCACGACGCCCGAGGTGTTCGACGCGCTGTACGCCAAGGCCTCCAAGCACTTCAGCTCCGTGGACCGCATGTACGTGTTCGACGGCCACTGCGGCGTGAACGAGAAGTCCCGCCTGAACGTGCGCATCATCACGGAGCTGGCGTGGCAGCACCACTTCGTGACCAACATGTTCATCCGCCCGGAGTTCGAGAGCGTGGCTGAGAACTTCAACGCCGACTTCACAGTCATCAACGCTTGCAACATCGTGGACGAGGACTGGAAGGAGCACGGACTGCACTCGGAGGTGTTCGTGATCTTCAACATTGAGAAGCACATGGCCATCATCGGCGGCACGTTCTACGGTGGTGAGATGAAGAAGGGCATCTTCAGTATGATGAACTACTACCTGCCTTTGAACGGCGTGATGGCCATGCACGCGTCGGCCAACATCGGCAAGGCGGGCGACACGGCCATCTTCTTCGGTCTGTCGGGCACGGGTAAGACGACACTGTCGGCCGACCCGAAGCGCGAGCTGATTGGCGATGACGAGCACGGCTGGGACGACGAGGGCGTGTTCAACTTCGAGGGCGGCTGCTACGCCAAGACCATCGACCTGAGCAAGGAGAACGAGCCGGACATCTACAACGCCATCCGCCCGAACGCCATGCTGGAGAACGTGTGGATCGACGCCAACAACGAGCCCGACTACTTCAACTCGAGCAAGACAGAGAACGGCCGCGTGTCGTACCCGATCTACCACATCCCGCACCACCAGCCCAACTCGCGCGGTAACCACCCGAACGCCGTGATTTTCCTCACGTGCGACGCGTACGGCGTACTGCCGCCCGTGTCGAAGCTGTCTGCGGGCCAGGCGCAGTACCACTTCCTGTCGGGCTACACGGCCAAGGTGGCGGGTACAGAGCGCGGCATCACGGAGCCGCAGGCGACGTTCTCGACGTGCTTCGGCGCGGCGTTTATGACGCTGCACCCGACCAAGTACGCGGACCTGCTGAAGAAGAAGCTGCAGGAGCACAACACGCACGTGTACCTGATCAACACGGGCTGGACGGGCGGCGTGTACGGCGTGGGCAAGCGCATGAAGCTGCCGTACACGCGCAAGTGCGTGGACGCGGTGCTGGACGGCAGCATTAACAATGCGACGTTCGTGAAGGATCCGCTGTTCGGCTTTGAGATCCCGACGACGGTGGAGGGCGTTCCGTCGGAGATCCTGAACCCGAAGGACTCGTGGACGGACAAGGCTGCTTTCGACGAGACGGCGCTGAAGCTGGCCAAGTCGTTCAAGGAGAACTTCAAGCAGTTCATCCTGCCGGGCAACGACCTGTCGGTGTACGGCCCGAACGTGTAAGTGTTGTCAGTTGCGTGCTTGGTACCTTTCCACGTAGTATCTAGCTAGCTTTGTTTATCGTGCATGTACTCTCTTCATCGAACTCACTAAATATAAAGGGAAAGAAGCAAAACATTGTGCGAGAACGCGAGCATGCAACACAGCAGTAGTTGTTTGAGAGGCAAAGTTACACTTGCTGCCTCTGCTTCCATTGCGACTCTCCAGAACTTCTGCTCTGTGGTCCCAAATACTACAGTAGTACGTCGCTAATAAGCAACCGTTCCGCAGCCAGATCACCGGCAAGTTGAAGTGGATGAATATTCAGGCGGTGATTGGTCAGGATTTCTACGAATGATAACGAAGGTACCGAGATGGTTGTCCATCTACTACCTGCTGTAACATTCATGTTAAGACCTTTAAGTACGACTGCAAAGTCATTGAGTCGTTCACGTACACGGCGAAGAATGCAGCGAGAACAATTTGCGTCGCTCGTATTGACTCGTTCTTTGTGCTTGAGGTGGACGGCATGCTTGTTTAATCAATTTATCATCGACTTTTTTTTCTTTGTTTGCTTTCTGGTTTGATCTGCAGTTAGCTGGATTTGCAATTGAACGCCTATGGCGTTGCACATGAATTCAACGCCTAGTGGGAGCACAATTTTTATTAAACGCTTAAGCGGCTAGTGCGGGGTAAGACGGTAGGCAGCATTCAAGCACCGAAATTCTATGATGGTTGTCCAGCTATAGAAAAGTTGCTTGTGTACGTCTAGGCAGGATTCAAGCATCGCAAATTCTATAGCCAGTAAACTATTCTTCACAAGGCCATAGTCGTAATCGCTCGGTGCTGCCTTGTCGAACGCGCTACCTCCTACGCCACCAGCGAAGAGTGGCTGGGCCCGCTCAAGAACCACAGCTCGCTGATCTCGCTAATTTGCACAGTGTACTGTTCGCCGCTTGGTGTTTCGTGGAAGTCCACAGAGTCACCGTTGGCTCGAAGAGTCCAGTTTGATACCTCGATAGAATTACCGTCCACGGACTGCACCTGGCCACACTTCCAGTCGCTCACCACAGGCTGCCACGTTTCGAGGCACAATGTAAGTGTCTTGAAGGCAATCACATCCTTCGGCTCAAAGCTAGACGAACCGGCACTAGCGGCCGGATATGAAGCCAACAATTTAGCTAGATCCTGAAACAATAGAAGAAAACAGCGACACAGTTAAATATTTTCATCCATCACTTCGACAATGATCCAGTTCAGGAAACGTACCGGAGCCGGCGAGGTGTTTTCGCTCGACCTCTCCGCCTTCTTGTCGAGTACAGTCGCAACGATTTCGTACGGCCGCTTCCACCGTTCTTCATACTTTCCTTTTTCATTCCGCTTGATCGCATTGTTGTCGTCATTGATATTTTGATCTCTATCAGTGTGTCCATTGACAGTTTGATTCTGGGCGTCGCGCGGGGCTCCTGAGCGTTTGTTACCCAAAAAAGAAGGACCGTACTTCGCCAGTTCTGGTGCTCGGTATCTTCGAGTAGCCCAGTCCTCTCCTCTAGTACCACGAAAATTCTTATCTTGCTGCACATCCACCTGATCTCCAGTTACGTCATCAAAGAGGACATGCGCTTTAGCACGAGGATAACCTCGCGGTCCAGCCATGCTACCACCATTTTGTGTCCCTAAAGAAGCTTGGTTTGTTTGTTCTGGAGCAGTCGTCATACTCCCTTGCCCATTCAAGGCAGCATCGTTGCCAGGTGACGGCAGTTGGCTCGCAGCATTTTCTGCCACGTTTGCCTTTTTACCATTTCTTGCTCGTCCTCCATTCCGTTGTCTCAATCGCCGACGTCTCCTCCGTGGTTCTTTTCCAGATTGCTCTGGTACAATTTCCTTGCTGGCTATGCCATTGGGCGCTTTAGCAGATGCCGTTCCATTAGGCTTTCCCAGTTGCTGCTTGTTTGTGGAAACATCAGATGTCGTGCGCTTCGGCTTGTACTGAGGCACAGATTCACCCTCCGACTCACTGCTGCTACTTGAACTCTCACTCGAGCTGTCACTGCTGCTCGAGCTTCCACTGCTGCTGCTGGATTCACTTTCACTGCTTGAGCTTGAACTTGAGCTTAAACTCTCCACTTTGCTGCTCTCCTTCAGCTTCGTTGCACTCTTCCCACGAGTCTGTGCATTGACACTAGATACTCCATTCACCACGCTCTTAACCGTCCTGGCTATCTTCATTTTAGGCCGTTGTTCTGTCTTCTTCACACGCAATTTTCGCTTTCGTTGCTTCCGTTGCTTCGGAGTCTCCGCCTCGCTCTCCGAAAAGGACGTTTCACTGTCGTCTGTGTCGCCAAGCGGAGGACACTGGACGACGATCGCGTCATTGTCCCGTACGATGCGGATGCTCTGCGTCGCCAGCAGTGGCAGCTCCTCCAGCTGCAGCTCCAGCCCCTTGGGACATCGCTTGCGCAACTCGAACTCCCGCAGCAACAAGTGCGCCAGGTCACCCACTAGCTTCGCATCTCTCGGCACCAGATACCAGCACGACGAGAACCCGCGGCGGCGCTGCACGTGGCGCCCCACGTCGTCCGCAAACACGAGCCGTACGCGGACCTCCGTCATGATCGTTGCCAATTGATGGAGCTGCTCAATATCTATCACAACTTTTTCATTGGTCAAAATATATTTTAACCAATGAAAACATTTTACTAACGTAGATGAAGTTGAACGCAAGCTTATCAGCTCTTCATTCTGAGACCTTCCATGGAACGCATTAACCGATTGCACGCGCAGATCTGCGCGTCGCAAGCGTCATCGCCTTCATCTTTCGACATATTTGTGTCGCCAAGAGATCCCTCCTGTCCCCAGCATGTCTACGACGCGGTGCTCTCCCCTGCAGCGCTCGAGTTCGTGACGGAATTAGCGACTACATTTCAACAAGAAGTTGAGCAGGTGATGCAGCAATGAATACAAAATATTATTGTAAATACATTAATTCACAAATAAAATTTGGTGATATTTGTAGCTGCACGCGAGGCGCCAAGCTCGACGTCTGGCGACGGAGCAGAATGGAGCGATGCCCCATTTTCTGGAGGAGACACGTG
Organism: Phytophthora quercina; assembly: GCA_014706105.1. Lineage (NCBI taxonomy): Eukaryota > Oomycota > Peronosporomycetes > Peronosporales > Peronosporaceae > Phytophthora > Phytophthora quercina. The sequence continues at coordinate 2,224,474 of JACBOW010000003.1, read as the reverse complement.
CGATCCGTGAAGATGAAACGTGGAGAGTGGATCCGCAGCCTGGGGCTCTGAAGGACCGACGAGTTGATATCGGAGATGTGTCCCCAGCCAACCGGCAATTTTTGCTGCGTGCTCTGAATTCGGGGGCGCAGGTGCGAGCAAGAAAGATGGAACTGTGTTGGTGGTGGTGTACTGATGTGGATACTGGATGCTGCAGGGTGTGCAAGTGGACTTCGACGACGGTCATTGTCCGACGTGGAATAACACGATCCAAGGCCACTTCAATGTGCTGCAAGCTGCGCGAGGCCTGCTGGAGGTGTCAGGGGAGAAGATTGCCGCCAACCCAGCGCTTTTGGTTATCCGACCGAGAGCGTGGAATATGGACGAACCGGTGTGTATCGATTGCGACGGAAAATGTGCTCCTTCTGTTACCTATTGTAACTTTTGCTCATAAGTTTGTTCTCTATAGCACATGATAGTGAACGGGTGTGTTGTACCGGGTGCTCTGTTTGATTTTGGGATGCACCTGTTTCACAAGTAAGTGTTGTGTTTGCTCTTCTCGATAAGACTTCATTTAACATGTTAACTACGTCCTGACGATAACAGCAGCAAGCACCTTCTTAAAACTGGACTAGGACCGTTCCTGTATCTTCCTAAGGTTTTAATGCTGCCATAGCGTGTCGTGTACTTTTCAGCTGATAAACTTACCTGTGAATGCGTGGGTGGTGGACGTGACACAGCTGGGAGGATACAAGGAAGCCGCGTTATGGAGAAAAACATTCGAGTACACGGAAAAGAAGCTGGAACTTCCTCACGTGAGCGTCGTTACTGCTACTCTGGTGATAGCGATGTATTCTAATGGTATTATACATCATTGTTCACTGCAGGGAAGCATTAAAGCAACGGTGCTGATCGAGAACATATTCGCTGCCTTCGAGATGGATGAGATTCTTTTTGAGCTTCGTCACCACTCATCCGGCCTAAACTGCGGCATGTGGGACTACACAGCGTCCATTGTGGTCAATTTTCGCCACCAACCCGAATATTTGCTGCCTGACCGTCAGCAGTACGTCTCAATGAAGTCTGACTTTCTCAGGTAAGGACAATGCGCCCTTCAGTAGATTTGGATACGCTGTGCCTGACTTGCATCTGTTTGCTCTTGGCACAGGTACTACATGGATCTGCTAATTCTCACATGCAAGCGTCGTCATGCGCCAGCAACAACTGGCATGGTACCGTTTGTTCTTGCGGAGCTCCCATCGGGGTTATCACAAGTTGAAGCCGTTGAGAAAGCTCGATCTGGGAAGACAATGGAAGCACTGGCTGGATCTGACGGTGCGCTAGTGTACGACCTTGCGCTGGTAAAATCCGTTGCGGAAGTTTTCACAGCAGCGCGTGAACGAACGGTCAAAGTCGAGTTTTCGTCTCCTGTTGATTTTGACGAAGCATTGTTCACTGAAAAGCTTCTCACACTGCCGCGAGGGGATGTAACGCTACGGTCCGTGGAGATGAACGTGCGTGTAGCACTTTCGTATGTTCTTCACTGGCTGTACGGACAAGGCACTGTCGTCGTGAATGGATGCGTTGAAGATTCGGCCACGGCTGAAATTTCACGCGCGCAGTTGTGGCAATGGGTATACCATCACGTTCCAATCACCGGAACTTCACAGCACGTCAATGCCTCGTAAGGAAATCTTCGTTCTATCGATAGACTTATCGACTTTTTTATCACTCGCGCTGACATTCGTTCTGTGCATGTACTACAGCCTCATTGAAAATATGCTACTGAAGGTTATTCACGAGGACAACCAAACTAATCGCCATCCGCCTCAGTATATCGAGGCTGCTCGACACCTTGTTTTCCAGCTTTCAACGATGCGCTTCCCTCCAGCGTTTATCACGACGTTTCTCCAAGAACAAGAGGCATTCATGAAAACCCTTGAGCGTTACCTTACGAATTAACGCCATCACGAATTGAGACGACAATTTCGACGGGGAGATACAAGACCAAAAATGAGTAAAAGTTGGAACTAGTATTGACATGATATCGAAACTCAGAAAACTTATGCAAAGCTCTCCATGGATGCCGGCGCGTTTTCCACCACTTCATAGCCATGGCCCTTAAATGGAATCACGCCTGAAGTCGACGATGCCTCGTTTTCATCCCTCGTGTGTTTCACAAAACTCTTGACAACCAACTCGCGATCCAGAATTTGATTCAGCTCCTTTTCAGTAATGCCACCGCTCTCGACGCCCGCACGAATTTCCACGTCATCCTTTAGAAGGTCCTCCAGCTCGGAATTTGTGAGCTTGGCACTCTCTGCGGGGGTTGTCCGCTGCTTGAACCCACCACGCTGAATGACAACGCGCTCGAGCTTACGTTTCTCGAACGCTCGCTGCGTCATACGATCTTCAAAGGAGTTCTCAGTCACAAGACGATACACGATGATCTCGTTCTTTTGACCAATTCGGTGGCAGCGGTCCATGGCCTGGTTGTCCTGCTGCGGGTTCCAGTCCGAGTCATAGAAAATGACCGTGTCAGCGGCGATGAGGTTGATACCGAGACCGCCTGCGCGCGTAGACAGCATGAAAACGAACACGTTATCGTCATCATTCATGGATGCCGAGCCGGCAGACACCTTGTTAAACTTCTCCATCTGATCAACACGATCCATCAGTTTCGTATTGCCATCCAGTCTGCAGTAGCTGTGTTCCCGCATGATAAGGTAGTCCTCCAGAATATCCAACATCCGTGTCATTTGACTGAAAATGAGGACTTTGTGGCCCTTGCGCTTGAGCTCCCGAAGCATCTGGTCGAGTACCTTCAGCTTTCCGGAATTCTCGACGATCCTTTCGTCCGTAATAACGCCTCCACCTGCCGTCAGGGGCTCGTCAAAAAGGTAACGGTGAAGACAGCATTTGCGCATGTGCATCACTTTGTTCCTCAACGTCCTGGTATTGAAAGTCTGTTGGGCTTGGAATTTGCCGTACTTTTCTTCCATAGTCTTCGCAAGCGTGCCATCGCGAATCATCTTGTAGTACTCACGTTGTATCGGCGTCATGGAGCAGTAAACAAAAATCTCCGTCTTCGAAACCATCTCTTCCACCACATTTCCCTTCAGACGGCGAAGAAGGAACGGTCGAAGGATCTCGTGCAGCTTCGAAATCACTTCGACCTTCTTCTCACCCTGTAACACATCTTGTGCAGCTATGGATTCACCAGTAGCAGCAGCAGTAGCAACCGCATCAGGAGTAAACGAGAACCAACTCTCAAAGAGTTCGAGGTCATCGAATACATCAGGCAAAATGAAGTTGAGCAGCGACCACAGTTCCGTCAAGTTGTTCTGCAACGGAGTACCTGTCAGCAGGAGCCTGTTCTCTGAGCGTCCGCGCTTGAGTTCACGCACAAGCTTACACTCCATATTCTTCAAGCGATGGCCCTCATCGATAACCATGTACTTCCACACAAAGCCAGAGCTTGCAAAAGATCTAGCATCTGCCAGCATGACCTCGTACGACGAAACAACCACAGGAAAGTCGATGTCATTCTTCTTCTTGCGATTGAGTTCATTCTTGCGCATCTCCTTCCGCTCCTGTTTCGTGCCGTGGTATATCACCACGGGCATACTAGGCACCCACTTGCGGAACTCCGTTGCCCAGTTCATCAGCGTCGACAACGGGGCCACAATAAGGTGTGGACCACGCACGCCGAGCGCCTTCAAATGAGCCAATAGACCAATCACCTGGATCGTTTTACCTAGACCCATTTCATCTGCAAGGATGCCATTCAGACCATTCTCGAACAAGTTGCAGAGCCATCGAATGCCCTCCAATTGATAGTCACGTAATTTCCCACCTGTCAGGAGTTTAGGCTGCTTGAACTCCACCTTCTTGGGCTGCTGACGCGTGTCCATGGACGTGTCTCCCTGCACCTCACGCAGCTTGTCGACGCCCTTCTTGGTCTTCTTGTTGGACCCTTGCGACGTCTTCTTGCCTCGTTTACGCTTGCCCTTCGTAGGTTGATCAGCTTCCTCATCGACGTTGACAGTGGCAGCGCACTCCATGTTGGAGAACAGGAAGCTTGAGTAAAGACTGGCCTTCTCCAGCAGCGAGTCCAACTTGGCGATCTTTTCGCCCGTCACTTCGACAGGTTCCGCTCTAGCAGGTGCCTCCTTGGCAGCGCGGGCCTCACGCTCCTTACGCTCCTCCTCCTCGATCTTCTCCATGGCCACGAGGTCAGGCATGGGCTGCTGATCCGCTGCATCGTCTGGAAACGCACTGGCGACCATCACTCTCGATCGGTTGTTGCTGTTGACGTCAGAATGCGGAATGAGACGCGCGAGTCGTTGGCCACCCGCTGCTGTCCTGCAAAAAACGGCGCGAAACGTTGTCATTGGATGAAATTATTATTTTGGACCAATGAGACGATAGTGTAGCCATGTCCTGTGTGGTTTCAACCGTTATCAGACTATGACAGTACACTTGATGGCAGTGTCTTTTGCGTCGCGATGGCAAGGAGTGTAGGCTCTTTGCAATTGGCACTGTTAGTGCTAGTTGCCTGCTCGTTATTCGGAGCGGATACTGGGAGCTCTACGTACCACAAACCACGGACCAGTCGAAGAGATGTTCAAGTTGAAGTGAACAAGCGGATAGCTGTCGGAGGTTGGGACCAAATACAAGAAGACCTGACAGCGATCGACACCGACATTGTTCCCGACTACTGGGTACGTTGGTTATATACTGTATGTGCTAGAAAGCAATGTAATCGTTTTTTTTTAAACAAGATTTTGATGATAGGAGCCGCGTCTTAATCTGCTGTTTGAAGCTGATCCTCGCGTACCCACAAACGGGGCTGAACCGCCAGAGCAGCTCGTCAAAGTGACCGATCGCAAGCACAAGTTCCCCGTGTTCGCCACTCTCTGCTCGCTTACTTTCCTCGCTACTGTTATCACTCTTCTTATTGTGTGCACAAGCTAAAATATTGGCCAACTATGCTCATCTCAGCTACATGTAGCACAACTTGGTCGTTGTTCTACGCTACATTGGCGTTAGCTTTCTACCGCAGTCAGGTGTTGGAGAGCGATATGAAACTTCATACACTCTTGAATGTATTATTGACAGAATTCTCAGCACCCTCGTAGGCGAGACAAAGCACTATACTGTTGAGCATGCAGCACTGCTTCCAACAAGAAATCCACTAGCGAGAGACCAAAAGGACTCCTCCGCCAATTGATCAGTGAAAATTCAGGTTCGCTAGACTTCTTCAGCACAATTGGGTCTGTAGCTGCGCATGCGATTGCTCCACAGAACTCACGAAGAAGCCGACAATCATTACCTCCAAATCGGGCGTCCTTCCATGCCTCGGTAAAAGAACATGTTGCTGGCAGCGTGTTCATTTGTTGGCTCACGTGTTCGTCAAGCTGATACGTTGTACGAAGCATTCGATGCTGGTCTTCAATCTGCTCGATCTGATCAGCCGAAAAGTGTTGCAGCAGACGCACTCGCTGCAACTGCACATGAGTCGCAAATACATGGTTTCGGGTTTTACACAGAGCTTGCGGGAGAAACGGAGGCATACTAGCGTTGGGATTCGCTGTGATGCTGCCGTTCTCAGCGCACTCCAACACAATTTGATGTGCTCTAGCCATGATGGTCACCGCAAAATTTGCCGTGGATTCCACCGCAGCTTGGCAACAAGCCGGAAAGCTCTGCTCTAATTCATTCATCGCGTTTATCGCGAAGCTTCCTTGCTCTTTCAAAAATGAAAGCGTCGCTTCTCGACTCAAAGAGAAGTTCCCAAACTCAAAATCATCTCCTTGAGCCATTGCAGCTTGCTGCGGCGCGGTCAAGGGTCCAAGTGCGCCCGTCATCATAGCCACATCGGTCACAAGCTTACCAACGTATTCGCGCTGAGCTGACCCCACAGTAGCGGCGGGTCCACGCAACATACCGAGCGCGACGTTCACGCGTTCCATGACACTGTTCACTGCAAGAACTGTGATCCACCATTCCTTTCCAGGAGCACCTGCTGGTTGTGTATCCTGAACAAATTTGGCCAGACGCACGCGGTTCGCAGTAAGCCACTTGAGCAATCTTGCTATTGATTGCCACTGGCCCTCTTCAAATTTGGGGCACACCTCTCCATTCATCTCGCGAATCAGTGCCCGTTGCCTACGAAAATGTCCAGTCAGCACCGTCAAAGCAGAAACGAAGCGTTCGTTGCACAGCCCGTTGAATGACTCCTGGATTGCCTGCTCAAGCTGCTGAACCACACACCATTCAACATAACAGGCAGCAATGCAACCCTGTGCCAAACGACTCACTAGAACTCGCGCACATAGAGGCATCTTCCCGAATGAGTCAGAAGTTGCTACTCCAACTAACTGCGCCTTCCATCCAGGCGCCACAACATCTAAGCACTTGACCATCGCTTCACTTTGATGTTCAACAACTTGAGGCGAATCCTCCCGAATAGGGACCGAAACCAAATGGGAATCAAGCAACCGACCGTCACGTTCAAAGCGTACACGAACGTCCAAATAGGGCGAGCCAGCCCCGTTTCCCCTTTCAAACGCAAGAGCAAAAGCCCACACACCACGCAGTGCGTCTTTGAGCGTCTGGAAGTTGACAGCGCACGCTACACGACACAAACACGACAACTGCTGCTCTGTAAATGTCGATCCACTCAAGCTCGTATCCATTCCTGTTTCTTCAGCCGTCTTCTGGAAAAGCGGGACAACTTGACTGAACGAGATGCCCATAGCCACATATTTCAAGCACATGTTAAACCTCAGCAGCGAGTCCACACGTGCCACATAGCGTGACTCATTCTCGTCAACGTCTGTATTGTTCAGGTCCGTATTAGTTTCCAGTAGTACGAAAGTCACCGGCACATTCCACGCGTTACGGTACTCATCATTAGTTGTCTGGAACAATACACCAGCAATAAGCTCCTCCACAATGTCTCTATCAATGAGGAAAGCTCTGGGTTGAGCTGCTAAAGCATGAGCTTCAGCACTTGGAGTAGGTTCACTGACCATAGCGGGCACTGCTACGTCTCCTCCAGTCATCATCATGTCGTCTCGAGTCCCACGGGCTGAGGAGAAGTACGCGCGCTTCTCGCCATCCCCAAGCTTCTGATATTCCTCCCAACGCATCGGATGTTGCTGCTCCATGTGTCGCTTCATGTTATCAGGTCGCCATGGCGCTGAGAAGCTACGTACACGACTGCTCTTCTTCCTCTTGGCGCCTACAGTCTCCTCACGCTCGAACGCCTGGCACATAAGACACACAGCCTTCGTGGGCTGCTGTGTCAACTGGTCGCGCTCCGTCACAGCCACCGCGTACTTGATCTCCCATTTAGGTCCGAACTTGCGCTGAGACCCGGAGGTGACGGGCGCTACAGCCGCCATGGGCACTTGGTCGGCTGTCATCCGCTTTATGAATGTGATACATTGTACCCTATGTCTTTGTGAATGTGGTACACTGTACCCAAGTCGTTTCTTAGTTTTCACCTCGTTTATGTTCGTAAAAGCTTCAGACTTTGGACCGAAGGTGCCCAGTTGTTAACGCTAAAGCATCAAGAGGCTCGCCGCATCGGCGCGTGGCAAGCTCAAGATGGAGTCGCGGCGCAAGCGGGTGGAGCAAAAGGGCCGCTTCACCATCACCGAGATCATCCCTGGCTCACCGTACTCGCTGCGGGTGTCATCGCCCACATTCCAGGACGATGAAGTGTCCGTCGCGGACTTCCCAGTGTCGACTGACGACGCACCAACGTCTAACGGAAGCTGCAGTGAAGTAGCCACTATTCAACCGCAACTAGAGCTCCCCCAGTCTGTGGAGAGCAATAACATCGAGAAACCCGCAACGGTTGCAGTAGTGGAGGCTGTGTTGAAGACGGAGGAACCGCCTGAGAACCACACGGAGCCACCCGAGACTGTCTCAATGCCTCCAGTGCCGATAGAAGCGACCCTCACTATTGTACAAGATGTACGTAACATTCAGTATTCTTTCTTGTTATTATATTGGAAAGGGTGGGTGGTAAAACTGACGTGGAACGATCGTAGACGGAAGCTTCTGTGGTGGAATCCGTGAGCGAGGTGTCGACCCCTACGACTGCCAGTGCGGCGGCAGCTCCGGGGTCGCCATCGCGAAAGTACTCGTCCCCGAAGAAAAACCGCGACGGGGTGCAGCGTGCTCGCAGGTGCGGCGTTTCCTCCGTAGCTTCGTGTAGTCGCTTCTCGTCAACACACGGAACGCTCCTTGCAGGTGTTATTGACTCACTGGTATCTGTGTGTGTGTTTGTGGATTCCTGAAGGGTGAAGCGCAGAGGACGCTTCACCATTATCGAACTAGCGTCCGACTCGCCCACTTCCAGGAAGAACGCCGACGACGTAAGCTTTGAGAAGTTCTTGGTGTATTCGTTGAAATCGTGAGCCTAATACCTCAGTGTCTATGTGACTTCTCTAAGCAGTTGTACGATCATCGCTTCGTAACCACGACGTCGATCGGAGGAACTTCTGTTGAAAGTGCTCCGCAGCTGGGCACCCAGCTCAGCCGCAGCTTCGACAACTTGGAGCGCCGCACCAAACCAAAGCGAGCGACTCGTTCCATGCCTCGCCTCCGACAACCTTCGTCCACGCGCCGATCGCGACGTCGAAGCGAAAGTCCAACCCGCGAGTTTATTGAATCCGTGGATATGGTGGATCCCAGCGGAAATCAACAACAACAGCAAGAAGCGGCGGCCTACGCTAAACTTCAGGTTCTGCCAACAACAGAAAGTACGAATCCTCTGTCTAATGTTGTCCTGACTACTGCCATTGCAGCAACTGCTGGTGCCGCAGTGGCGGCAAGCACTACCCCCGTGGGTTGCCGGCCGGTATCGATGACAACGGTTGTGATCCCTGACAGTGAAGCAACTGATACAGTCACTCCGACGTCTGTTCGACCTGTCACACCGTCTTCGCAGCTCATGAAACTTCCTGAGACCAACGGTAGCGTCGTAAACCTACCACAAACGTCAATTACCATCTCGACCGCCCAATTCCTGCAGCAGCAGCAGACCATATCCTCGCTTATCCGACAGCAGCACGATCTGAAACAGATCATTAGCGTGCTTCAAGAGCAGCAGCAACAACTCATGATCATTCCGTCGCAGATCAACGAGCTCAAGCGCGCTGGGTTGTACGTAGTGTCTGTTTTGCCCTTGATACCTATGTTCTTTTGTGGAGAATCTCACGAGTTACTTCCTGTCATGACTACTGTAGATACACCAGCAACGATGATATCAGAGATGATGAAATGGTGAGGATTCATGCCGTATTTGGTTTTGCACTTCTCGAACTAATTTGCACTAATTGCCGTATACAGCGAGAACTTCACAAGAAGATCGACAAATTGACGCAAGCCAACGAATCTCTGCACTCGCTCATTAACGCGGCGGAGAGAGAGGCGCGTCACCGCACCTTGGAAATAGAGTGCTTGTCGGAAGAGAACGACGAGATCCGCCACCGTTGTGGACAACTTGAATCGCGCTACATGGACGAGCGCAAGCAGGGCTTTGTGTTGGAAGAGCAACTCCAGCGTCTGCGCATGTTGTCTCTTGCTCAACAAGAACAGCAGCTTCGTCAACAGCAGAGTCAAAAGCTTAACAATCCGCAGCCTAGTGCCGCGGTGTAGCGAGAGTGTTTTGCAGGTGCCCGTGTTCCAAATTCCAAGTGACTAAATACGATGTCAGCGTTGCATGCGACGATGCTTTTGTTGCTCTCTTATACCTTCGATGCCTCGTCGCACAGAGAACCATCTCCTCGATTTGGCATATTGGACAGAAGAATGAGCGAAGAAAAAAGTCGCGAAATTGCTGAAAGTGCCCACGATGGCATTGAAAGCGCGTTCACGACGATGGTACAGCGTTGGCTAGTCAAATAAATGGCGAGTGGTTCCGATACCAAAAAGGAAAGCAGACTGTAAAAGGTTCAGCCAACGGGGTGGTAAGGCCTCAAGAGAGCGACAACCAGTACGGGTTAAACCTGTCCGCTACGAATGCAGAGCATCACGATGAAGTGAGTGCGCACCACATCCACCGAAAACTGACAAGGGGTTTCATGGAGCGGTCAACACTCTTGCAGCAGAGCTGGGTCGGTGAAACCTAAATCAATCGAGACTATCGGTAGTGATCCGAATGCTGCTCGGCACCACCAGCGAACTGGAATGGACCTGCTCAACAGCCCCACTGGCAAGGAGGCACGCCCTTTTTCAAGAAATATTAACAGTGCCGGACCTGTCAACGAAGAGCACACCCTAGCAGCGCGTGTGTCTTCCACCCGAGTTACCAGAAAGAGCACGAAAACGTCACGTATGCTCGTTCTGAACAGTAAGGTTGCACCACCTGGTCGTGGCAACACCAAAACAAGAAATGACAAGCCGCAAAATGTAAGAAGGTCTCGATCGCAAGAAAATACCTTGAATACCCCAGTGAGTTCTGGTAGTAGTGGAGATTCTTTCAACGCGAAGAATGAAGAGGCTGCTGCTTAGTCGAGACGTATTACGCGTACTCTGTCTTCTGCTACTGAAAATGACGCAACAGAGTGCAAAGTGCCTTCCAAACGAACGTCGGACGGAATTCCCGTGCTTTGCAACGGTCAAAGGAAATGCAAGATGGAAGGGTGCTACAAGGCTGCATACCAACGGGGTCTTTGCCCAGCGCATGGAGGTCGAAATAAATGCGGACTGAGGGTTACAAGAACTTTGCGTATTCGCAAGGATTGTGTCAAGCCCATGGTGGTGGTAAACCACGTACGAACAGCAAAATCGGCAGTAACGCATCCGAATCGAATGCAGCTGAGGCCAAGACAAACGACGTAAAGCAATCGCAAAAACTTTCGCAATCTAGTTGCAACACCAATTGGCGCGACACAGTGGGGCCACCCACTTTACCAACCTCCAAGGAGCGGCCAAAGTTGCAGACAGCCAAGAATTCCGATGCCTGGCATGCGTCGGATTTACCGAGTCTCTTTCGGACTGCGGGCAATAAACACAAGCGACCGATAGATGCGAATGTAAAGCCCTTAGAAGATTGAAGTCACTGTGGAGCGCGAGGGAAAGCGTGCGAAATTATCAACGGATCATCCCTGCAAGTCCGACGACGAAACAGTTTGCAAAGTGAGAGGTTGTATGCACGTTGTCGTGTCCCAAGGTGTTTGCCAGAAGCATGTAAGTGCAATCGGTGTCGCGACGATGGCTGCAACAACGTAGCAACTGCCGGGCGTTTCTGCTGGCTTCACAGCCCCTGGAAGGAGTGCGAAGAGAACGGATGCACGAAGAAAGCTCGCGTACGGGGACGTTGCTCGAAACATGGTGGGAAGTACCTTTGCCGCAAAGAAGGCTGCGACAAGACCATGTACATGCGAGGACTGTGTGGTAAGCATCTTCGCGAGCAAGAAAACCCAGCAGCGAAGCCGGTGAAGTCGGGCGGCCGCGGCTGAGCGCGAGTGAAGAAGGAAGACTAGGATCACGTAGTGAGAGTCACCCATTTGTGCATGTTGGTAAAGCAGAAAATTTGCATGTGTTAATTACCAGTGAGAGACACAACTCGCGATGTGTTCGCGCTCAGGATTTTTTGATCAACGCGCCATGATTGGCATTTCAACGTCGTTCCATGTCCACATTGCGTCTTGTCCTCATGGACCTCCGACCATTCACTTGAGGCTTACTGTGACCCTGAGTCGGAGCCTGCTGTCATTAGACTGAGCTGGCGATCTTCCTGCACTTGCATCCAGCTGCTCCGGAAAGAGCTACAAGGACTGGGTGGCAAGTGCGCTCAGATCCGCACGGTCACCACGCTCATTAAGCGGCCAGATGGCAGCAGTTCTGCGTTGTCATGTGGGCGAGCTTCGAGCTCAGTCTCCACTGACCCCTCTGACATGCGGTATGTGTACATACTAGGCAGCCGGTGACACAATTGCAATGCCACTCAAGTCGTCTGAAATTCGATGGTCCCGAGTCTCAACGTGCCGGTCAATGGCATCAACAGAGTTGATGCTCGGTACACCGAGGATTTGACACGATACATGGATACTAGAGGCACCTTCACTCGTTGCCTCACTGACAAACCGCCAGCGCCGCATGAAACCAGGGGACGTTGCGGACTGCACCATCGCTTATGGCGCCTTAAGGGAAATCCTGCCTTGGCCTCACTGAACCTATTTGCATCTGCCTAGTCCGGCAGAGCAAGCAAAAAGCATGCGAACAACTGCCCGCTGCTGGAATGTCAGCATGATATCCGTCGCGGCCTGTTGTACCCATACCAACCGCCCTTTCATGGCTAAGGCTGAAGTCGCCAAGCCAAATTGCGCACCGAATTACGTGTCGAATCTCCGTCTGACAAGTAAATCTGGAACCATGCATGCCTAGAGGTCGCATCATTTGCTTTCAGTATGGTTGCGCATAACCGAGCCAGAGGGGACGCACGCGAAACTAATACGCACAGGTCGGTTGAGAAAAATACCTGTCCAACACACGGTCATTTCTCGAAACGCGGGCTTGAGCGTGGAACTTGTGATTGGCGTCCGGACCTCACTATTGCAAAAGAAGAAAGCACAGTGCGCAACGACCTTCACTCTTCATTTTGCCACATACAAACACAGACGTTCGTTGATGGTCACCCAGCGCGTCGCGCCCATACGTCCTGACGAAGCCAGCGCCTACCACGTCGGCAAAGCCGCGCTGGACGAGATGCTGGCGGGGTCTCCACACGCTGTGGAGCACGCTGAGGCTCTAGACGGCGACAGTCTCAGCGACGACACAGCGCCACTAGGACTCGCCGTGAACACGCGCAACTACCAGGCGCTTCTGGACAACTTGGCGCGTAGGAGGCGTACAAACTCAGGCTCGTCCTCAGTCTCCAGCGGTGGCGCGTCACCTGCCTACAGGCGACAGACTTTGGCCTTGGGCACAGTTTACCAACAGCAGCACGTGGACAACCAGGTGGAGAGTCCTATACACGGTGAGAAACTGGCACAGACAGTTGCAGTGGATGAAGAAGAAGACGAGGAAGAACGAGACCGTACAGTTGTGGGACTGCCTGTGGACACACGGAACTATGAAGCTATAGTGAGTGGCAGTCGTCCCATTCGCTCAGATCCAGGCGCTTTCAACCTTTTGAATCGACGCGCAACAGTCGCGACCATGCCACAAATGCCAGTGAGGGAGATGAGACCTTTGCCTGTGGTTGCTGATGCAGTAGTTGCACAAGATGTAGGTGAGGATGATGCAGTTATGGGACTCCCTATCAGTACAGGAAACTACGTGGCATATCTAGCAGGTCAGCAGGGATCAGGACTACAACAGGCAGGACACAGAAACCGAGGATACAGTAACCTCGCACAGGAGAAGGAGCCGCGTGTGAGTGACCCGTATCTGTCGTCTTCTCGACGTGGAAAGTCCCATCAGGACTCGTTCACTACAGCACCGAGCAACAATCAGGATTATCCACGTCCGTCATGCTTTGACAACCGCCGCGCATCGAACGCGGCGTTCGTGCCACATGCAGGTTGGGTCTTTATTCAGCACGGCGCGTTCAAGTCGTGGAAACGTTACTACGCGGTGATTTCAGGGATGGAGTTCAAGTACAGTAAGGGTGTGGGCCAGTCCCCCAAGGGCTTTGGCCTGCTGATTTCTGTACATCGAATGGATGATTTGCGTTACGGCCTTTTGCTCGAGTTTGGCGATGGTAGTTCACTTCAGATCCGCTGCCCTGGCGAGAACGAGTATGAACAGTGGCGTGGAGCGCTGGAAAAAGCCATCGAGCGCAATCAGAACCTAAACTCGCAATCCAAGACGTCGTACACTCTTACTGCGTCAGAACAGCACGAGGGTTATCTGTTCAAGCAGGAGAAGAACAAGGCTTGGAAGCGCTGCTTCTTTGTCGTTCGAATCGACGGGTACATTGAGTGCCGCGATAACGAACATGGCGCGGCTGACAAGAAATGTTCTGGGTATATCAAGGCCGTGTCGTTTGCGGACTGCCACGCTAATGGACTTGCGATCCAGCTCAGTACAGATGTATCCATGGTCTGCTACGCGGACTCGTATGACGAGCAAATGCTCTGGTACGGTGCTATTTCGGCGGCTGCTACCGCCAACGGCAAGACAGCACAGCCCAAGACGTCTGTGAAAAGTTGTTACGTACAAACGGCACTGTCGAACCACGCAGGGTGGCTCTATAAGCAAGCAGGGTTATTTAAGAGCTGGAAGCGGCTGTACTTCACACTACACGGCGTTGAGCTGGCGTACGCCAAGGACACAAATTCGGAGACTGTGCTTTGCGATAAGGCGCACTCAGTGGAGGAATGGGAAGGCCACGCGAATGGTCTACTGATCCGGCTGATGAGCGGGCGCATCTGGAAAGTTCACGCTGAGTCATACGAGACAGCCAAGCGTTGGCGCTCCGTCATCAGCAGCGCGTGCCGCCACGCGGAAACGTTCAACCTGAAGAAATATTTGAACAGCCGACGTCGCAAGAAACTGAGGCCTGTGTTCGGTGGCTGGCTCACGGAGGTGCGGAAGGGTTCTCGCCTTCGTCGGTTCTTCGTGATGGATGGCACTACACTAGGAGTCGCCAACGATGTGGACAACCAACTCGAACGTCTCGGAACTGTCGTAGACGTGGGCTCGACACGCGACTTGGAGTGCGGCATGGTATTCACTCTTGCCAACGGAAACAAGCTCAAGGTGAATTGCGATTCGCTGGCGGAGTCGAGGTGCTGGTACGAGTGCTTGAATTTCTCGCTGAAGTAGGCGTGTTCCAGTGAATTTTGTACAAAAGTGGCTGTAGCGTCAGTCGTAGGGTATTACTTCTAGTAGGACAACACGGAGACAAGGCCTGGCCGAAGGGCTTCGCTTCCGTGGGTCAAAGTGAGGAAAAATATTTAGTTGTTTCAACCTTGTTTGTTTTTCAAGCTTGCTGCTGCACCATTTTGAGGGTTGCATGATAAAAAGTGCACCTTGGGAATGATGGAATCCATCATGGATATTCCGCGGGAAGTGTCGCCGTTATGTGCAGGTACAAGTTGAAGTGCCTGTTTGCAATCCTCACTTGCGTGACGAGTTGATAAAAAAAATCTCCAATTATCTTTCCTGCAAATGTGAACGATGCCGACATCTACTTCCTCGCTTTGGGGGCCTCTGACTTGAGTGGCAGGCTGCGCACAGCCTCCAGTGCGAGTTTAATCGCGTCTCGAGGTGGCAACTCGTTTTCCTTTTCCAGCATGGCCAATGCAACTCGAGCCGTGACTTCGAGGAACTCGCTGAAAACCAGAAACCGGTCTTCAGCACGCTCTACTTCACGCATGCCGGAGAAACTTTGGTCCACAGCACGATCAAACAGTGCTTCTTGCTCTTCAGGTGTACCGGAGCAAAACATGCCGCAATCGTACAGCATACTCCTTAATCCTACCGCAGAAAGCAGTAGTGGCCAAGTGGTTATTGCTGGAGCTGTAGACGGCGTGGAAGTCGACGTGTCTTCTGCCTCGGGGTTATCGCTCTTCTGTCGCAGAGACGGCTTTGGAGCATGTTCTAGTGCATATTTGGAGTAGAGTTTGAAGAGCTTCGGTTTGGCCTCTTGGAATATCCCCACCATTTTCTAGTAACAACACAGCAAACACATTAGCCACGATAGTATCACAAACATGACAGCATCCAACGTACGTCATGGTGCGAGTGATCACGAAAGGGTCCACTGGTAAGTCGAGTGATGGTGGGGAGAACTTGGTCATTGAGAGTACCGTCCAATAATTCGCTGAACGAACCTTTCGTGATCGATATCTCTTGCACCACCCGTAGCAATGCGTGCATGTATCCGACTCTGGACAAGGTGCCTCGATCGTGCATCGCCACGAGAGTGTCGTGACGCAAACACCGAGTGACCACTTTTTCCACAACTTTCTGGTCATTGGCATCATGCAGTCGTGCAAGTTCGCATTCGTGTAGGAAGTGTGCAAATTCAGCACCACTCATGCCGTACGTAAGTTCACTGCTTCCTGCAGCGTAATGCATGTAACCTGCATTCAACTCGGAGAACCGAGACAGCAATAATTCCTGAAGAAGTTCACGCTCACGAGGGTCTTTTTCGATGTCTTCAGGTCGTATACGACTCCAGTCGTACAGGAACGCTGCCTCCACCTCCATGTCGGACAAGAACTGTCCTGAATTGACCTGTTGCAACATCTCAGCACGAGCATACTGCTTTAATTCTTCAGTAGACGATGACGTTCCGTCCCCTTTGACCTCAGTATCAAAAACTTGGTCTTCAGATGTAGATACTTGCTTTGTTGGAGCATTTGGAGCTGCTGTCTTCTTGGAATCGGCCTTGGTGTCAAGAGCGGAGTCGGGAATGTCAACACGCTTCTGTGAAGGGAAGAACGCCCTCGCTGTCCAGGTTGTGAATTGAGGCGTACCGATCTCGTTTACGTGTACTTCTTGCTGAAAAATGGTTACGAAACAAGAACTATCAGACTACATGAATCGAGCATCGTGGCAATACATCTAATGTTTCGTACCTGTAGCTGGACAATTAAAGTTTCATTATCCCTGCAAACGTCGACAATACGCTTTTCAGGACGCAACATTTGGCCATTTGTCTTGATGATAGCAGCAGGAAGGAAAAATCCTTGCTTGATATGGGCGTCCTCGCGTGTCCGACAACGTCCATGAGGTGCAGCGAGAGCATATCGTTGTGCAACAGCTACTCCAAGCCAGCGACAGGTTTGACCACCTTCACCACAAGGTACCACAAACTGTAGACCGTGCACTTTGACGTTGACACGCATTTTATCCGAGGCTCAAAGCGAAGATTACCAAAGTGCTTGTGAACCGACGCAACCAACAACTTAACGGGTCTAGAGGATAAGTTTATTCGTTTATTTATTCTCATTCGATGCCTCAGCATCGCATATTGTTTCCAACCCGGCCAGCAAGGTTAGTCCAACAACTTGGACTCAATGTGTCGTCCAGCAAACTTACAGGGTCTTGACGACAGCTCACGTTTCTGGCAGCAACTCCATTGGTAGCCTTCAAGCGGGTACTTACGAGCTACAAACCGACCAGGGTGGAAGGAGCACGAGAGAGACGTGTTGGACTTGTTCGTGAACGTCTCGTTGCAGTTTCTGCACCGACGAGGCTTGTGCATGGTTTCCAGCTCCTTGGAAATTTCGGCACGAGCACGAGCACGCTGCTTCTCGCGTGTAAGTTCATCCTTCTTCACCTTGCGGAGATACTCCTTCTGGGTATCGAGTAGCTGCTGCTGAAGCTCGCTCACTTGGCAAACAAGGTCTTCAATGCGCTCCTTTGACGAGTCATCGATGCGTTCGAGCGTCTTAACCTCCGTCTTCTTGCTGCGAAGCTGTTCAGTCTTGCGCTCGATCTCAGATTCCTTCTCGTCAATGACTTCCCGTGTAGCAACCAAACTTGCTGCGAGATCCTCCATCCTAGCACTCAGACGAGTAACTTCTTTCTTGAGCAGCGCGTTCTTCTCCCGAAGTTCCTCAATCATACGATCCTTTTGGCGAAGCTTACTTTGAGCCGTCTCAACCTCGACGTCCAATGCATGAATGCGGTAGCTAGCTTGCTGATCAATACAACATTAATCGAGTCAAAACCAACGCATTGATGTTGAGTGGAGAATTTAATCAGCAAGTACAAACCTTGGTCTCTGACTTCACATTTTCAAGCTCCTTCGAAAGCGATTCCCTATACAATAATTCCAGAACCACAGCGAATTAATACCATGGCCAGACCAAATACACGTGATGCAGTCATAACGCACTTCTTTTTCAACGCATGGAGAGCAGTCTTGTTCTGACCCCGAGCGGTTTCCCATGCAGATTCCACAGCCTAGAATCATCACCGGCAGCGGGTTGGTAAGTATAACAAGCATGGCTAGCGAATAAGCTGTGTACGAACCGCTAGTCGAACCGCTAGATTCTTGGCCTCCTCAGCTTTGTCAGCAGCATCTTCCTCGGTGGCTGCTAATTTGCGCTTCAGCTTTTGGTTTTTCTCTTTCAACTCTAGAATGGTGTTTTCATGCTCGATGGCAACGACCTCCATCCTAAACGACAACACCAAGACAAACCATTAAAGTTACGTCAAGTATTACGGAAATGCTAGCAACGATCACCTCGAGGCTGATCAACTTACTCTCGTAGCTTCTCCTTCTGGCGAGCATTGCGCTTTTGTGAGTCCTCTAGCTCCTTCAACAAGTCTAGTCGCTTCTCGGTATCTCCTTTAATGTCGGAGACCTGTTCCATAAGGAAGGCATTCTCACGCTCGAGCGCGAACACTCTCTCGCATTCGCGCTCATACTTTTTGATATACTGCTCCAGCTTCGTGGTGGCGGACACTTTATCCTTGTGTTCAACCCTATTGGCAAAACAGCGTCAGTTTTGATCGCGAGGTATGCATAACATTGCAAATTACACGCACTTTCGGCTGGCAACTTCACGGCTAATGGTGTCTTCGGCAGTCTCTTTGTAGCGCTGCAGCACTCGTAGCTCGCCCATCATCTTGGCTTTCTCGAGACGCAAGTCCTGGTGATCAGATAGCAGGCGCTGGTACTGGTCTTCCAAGCCCTTCGCCTTTCGCTTCCACATCTCCTCCGTCACGCTCCAGGGCTTTTGCGTCCATCCATCCATGATATCCGGCATCGTGTCGAGGTAGATGGCCTAAAGCTGAAGTCTGGAGCCTTCCGTCAGAGATGGTAGGAGCAGGAAGCACCTGCTGAGAGCAGCAGGCCGCAACAACAATTATAGCGCGTAGGAGAACTCAAACTTGTTCCTGCCAAGCAAGTCCCGAAGCTACAAAAAGATTCCGACAGCGAAGTCTATTAGCAGCAGAAGAATGCAGATGACAACAAGAATCAAAGATAGCAAACATACCTTCACGCTTTCAGCAACCTATATCGCTGTCAACTAAAGAAAGAACGAAGCAAACGCACATTTAGCCAAGAAAAGCTCCACCCACCTGCACCACCGGCGACAAAGGCAACAACCTTAGTCACTTCTGTTTGAAAACTTGTCCAATCATCCAGTTGTGTCACAATCGACATATCAGAGCTGATGTTACACCACATCCAAACTTACCAGCGAAACTGACCGATCCTATCGCATTGAAAATAGTAGTCACAGGATTTGATAGGCTTCACACTTCAAGATCAGAACGTGACCAAGCAATTTTGAACGGGATCCATTCTCATTACGAACTGGCAATGATCCGTTGAAATAACGCCAGTAGGACAAACTTTTACCACAGCCATGGGCATTATTCATCATCTTGATCATCATCAAGATCGTCGATATCGGGCATGATTCGACCGGCATGCACCTCATTGGCACCAGTAGCGGGATTGTTATCTTCATCTTCGTTGCTTTCCACATCACTGTCTTCACTATCATCAGCCAGAGGCGGCATTTCACGTCCCGCGCCAATTTTCTCTTCTTCTGGGGTATTCTTGCTCTCCTCCGTCTTCTTTTCCTCCTCATCAACCTCACTATCAGAGGAAAATGACCCTTCTTCCAGCCACTCTTGGAACTTCTCGGCACGCGCCTTCTCCTCGTTCTTGCTTTCACGATGCGTATAGTCTGTGCCGTCCCAGAACCCACACTCGAGTTTGCGGCCGGCGAAGAATCGTCCATTCATTATGTCGACGCACCGAGCAGCACTGCCACTCGAAGCAAACTTGATCACCACCACACCGTCTACGTGTTTGGCAAACAGAGTGATCTTGGAAACCTCACCAATCTTGGAGCATTCGTCGTGGATATCCTCTTGCAGCTCCTTCTCGTACGCCTCGTCTAAAAAGCAGAGCATTAGTCGAGTCCTACAAGCACCACCAGGTGAGAGGTATAGTGCAAAGCCAAACTCGCACCTTCAATTTCAGCGCGAGTAAACAAATGCTTGATAACCACAATACGTAGACCAGCGGGCTCGCTAACGTCCCCCTCGTTCCACGACAGCGCCTAACGGCACCATGCCTTGTGTCAGTGTTGCACAGGCTAAAGTATAAACGACAACACAAGCTGCTCACCTTTTCCTTCTCAAACATTTTAATCTTTGCGCGTGTGTCGATCTTGAGTTTCTTCCGCTTAACAAAGTCTCCCTCCTTTTGCTGAAACACCGCTGGTGATACATCGATCGGCCATCTACATGATTTTACACGTACAGGTACAAATATTAGTCTACAAGGCGAAATTTCGTCTAAATCGTTGTTGGTGAACGTACTCCGGCCGGATTTGGGATTTATCGAGTAGTTGCACAGCCAGCTCCACCGATGCCTCCTTCATGTAGCAAATTGATCCATCGCCCTGCAATCAGCAATTCAAAAACGACACAATTGAGTGAGCCTGGAAGACTGGTTCTGCATCCTAGTACAAAAGGACCTACGTTTAGACCCCCACTCTCTTTGTTTTCGTAGAGTTTGATACGCGGTTCGCCAGTTACAATATCCGGTTGGATCACACCGCACTTGGCAAAATGGTCGTGCACTTCTTGCACAGTGACGTCCAGCGGCAAACCGTTCACGTACACCCACGTATTCTTCTTGTTTTTCTTCCACTTGTCGCTCTTCTTCTTTTTCTTCTTTTTCCGCTTTTTAGCTTCTGCATCCGCTTCAGCTGGCTTTGCTTCTGTCAACGTATCTGCTGCAGCCGGCTCTTCCCCTTTGCTAGCATCCTCGCTCTTGTTTCTATTATCGTTCACATTTCCTCCTTGCTCTACATCAGCTTCCAACATCGCCTCTTGCAAAGATGCCAACTCCTCCTCAATTTTATCTTCTGGCGTCACATATTTCTTGGATTCAGCATCAAACACATATCGCTTGCCATCTTCTGCCACAAGAGCATCCGTCGATCTACACACACAAAATGTTAACACCACCACTTTAATAACCACCACATAGAAATCACCTTACTCTTTCTCAAAAACTTGATGCTCGATCGGCATCTCACTGGTTTGGTCTTGTAGCTCCGACTCCCGATCCATATCGTCATTAGCTTCTTGTAGAAACTCCTTCAACGACGGCACCTCACCTGAATCACCACCAACACAACATAATCATTAAGATATATTGTCAATTGCATCGTCAAAATGCGTCACCCACCGATGGGTTTCCAGTCTTCGAGCTCCTGAATCCACACGAGCGTCATACCGTCCACTTCTACGTCCACAAAGAGCTTCACAAGCTGCTGCGTCGTCACTGGACCCGTCCTTGTAGCTTCCTTACTGGGATCTGTTGGGTTCTCAGCCATGTAGAACCACACAGCAGTCCAGACGCGGCAATAGGCGGCGAATGGCTCCACACTGGCGATCGCAGTCCATTCCTTGAGTTTCTGGGTCCACACCAGCTGCTGCGGCTGCACGATACCCTTGCGCACTAGCTTCTTGATGATCGGGGCGGGTACGGGGCCCTTCTGCTGGCCTGTGACGGCGTCTAGGTACAGCCACAGCTCGGCGGCGGACGTCGCCATGGTCTAATGGAGCTGCTCGTTGATTGAGATGTTGTGATTGGATGAAATGATATTGCAATTTTCAAATCGGAAGGTAGATTGAAAAAAAAAACGTTATCAGAGATATGGCTACATTTTGAAAAGATCATCCACTACTGGTACTCTCCCCTTTAACTGCTTGACGAAGCTATGACCGATACGAAGACAGTGACGTCGCATTCTAGTGTGGAGCCTGGACGTGGTGACTTTGTGGAAGTTGGCTATGAGCCTCTGGATAACCAGAGAGCGGTGGCGCTTGTGACACATCCGAGTGCAGGCGCCATTTCGACGTTCGTAGGCACCACACGATACAACTTCCAAGGTTGTTGGCATAGTGTTTGCATTGATTTAGTAGTGGTTGCTGGATGTACTGATTGCGTGCAATATGATGCGTGTAATAGGCAAGAAAGTGGTGCGACTAGAGTACGAGGGGTACACACCGATGGCTGTCTCAGAGCTGCACAAGATCTGCGTCACTATCCGCGAGAAGTGGGCGGAAGTCGTTGGGGTGGCGTTGTTCCATCGTCTAGGGGTTGTCGAGGTGATGGAAGCTAGTGTCATTGTGGCTGTCAGCTCTCCGCATCGACGGGAGGCGCTGGAAGCTTGTGCCTTTGCGATTGATACCCTCAAAGCCACGGTGCCCATTTGGAAGTGTGAGCAATATGAAGGAGATACGAGGATGTGGAAGGAGAACGTTGAGTGGAAAGATGGAGCTGCTGTGAGGTCCTCATGCTGCGGTAACAAACGCGTCATGGTGCCGGTGGAAGACAAATAATTGCAACAACATTGAAAGCGTGGCAAATAATTGCAGTAATTGGCAGATTCAAATAACATTGAAAGCGTGGCAACCTATTGACAACGATAACTTCAGGTCTGACGGAGGAGCCCGTCAACTGTCTGTTGTAAAGGTCACACTGCTCTCAAGCCAAGCTTGCAGATGATCGCGCTATTAGTGTCCTCTAAATATAGTGGGAGTCGTCGTTGTTGCGATAAAGCCACAATGGCAGTAGGCGGCATCGAGCCTCGGAGACTGGCGCTGCGGTATGAACCTCCAGGCATCATTGTCGAGTATGTCTACCATAGTGCCGCAGCGAAACAGCTTTATCACCACGAAATTGACTTGAGGACGGAGCTGTCGTCAATTGGAGCAAGCAGATTTAGAGTACGTGTTGTTTGAGCTTGCGTAGTCCTACTACAGTAGTCCAAGGTTGGTCTTTGCCACTTTGACGATTGCGCTGCGTTGGTTGTTGCTAGGAATATCGCATTGATGAAGTTGTTAACAACATCATTAAACAACACGCAGACGTGGTCGGCAAAAGCAAAGTTCCATCAGCACAGGTGCGTGAATAACTCTGTACTATTGGCATCTTGCAAGTGACTTACCTGTTGATGTAGCTTGTTCGATTGGTAAGAAAACTGGTTGACCATCAAAACGCAGCACAAGAACCTGCACCAGCACCAGTCCTTCCTCAAGCAGACTACAACCGCGTGTCTGAGATGCAGCTGAAGCAAGTAAAGCAGAAGATGGACCTCGTCTTTGAGCAGAACATAGTTCGCCCCGATCAAGAAGGTTACCAATACGACAAGAAGATAGAGTTCCAACCAGCGACCGAAACCTCCGACTGGGACGACTAACACAACAGTCATAAAATAAACTGGATAATAGCAGATTACAGAGTAACAGCGATCGACCGCGTCCACTTTTCCTTCTCTCGATCGCCATTGTTGGTCATCAGGCTTTCCACGAGTCTGTGTCTCTGTACTTACACACCCTTCTTGCGCAGCTGGTGGAAGTGCACGAACTTGGATTTCCGCTTCTTGTTCTTCTTCTTGTCCTTCTTGGCCTTCTTCACGTTCTCCATGGTAGCGTCAGCCTCCTGGTTCAGCAGGGAAGCTTCAGCCTCGGCCGGTGTCTGTTCCTTGACCACTCCCGTGATTTCGCTGCTGGCCACAGGCACCGAGGTGCCCATGAGCTTCTTCAAGCTAGCCACAGACTTGCCAGTACCTAAAGTGCATAATAATAATTGTTAGAGAATCATATAAAGGCTGGGATATTGAGTAAAAGTGTTCATACCTTGGGAGGCGATGGCTTTCTTGAGGTTCTCCTGGATTTTGGCCTCCTGAATCGCCTGGTGTGGCACACCGATGCGCTTACGCAGCTCCGTGCGGAACTTTCGCTTGATCTTGGAACGCAGACTCTTGGCCATCGTGTCCTGTGTGTCGTTAGGTGCGGACGCTTGCTGCTGCAGGTGACGACAGAGTGCGAGGGCAACTTCGATGGTGGCCCAAGCGCCAGCAGAGCCCAACGGCTTTTGTCACAGTAGC
This sequence comes from Phytophthora quercina, assembly GCA_014706105.1. NCBI lineage: Eukaryota > Oomycota > Peronosporomycetes > Peronosporales > Peronosporaceae > Phytophthora > Phytophthora quercina. Next base: position 2,200,637 of record JACBOW010000003.1, on the reverse strand, counting down.
CAATCAACCCAGCGGAGCACACGATTGGTGGATATTGAGGACCAATGGGTGACATAATTGGAAGAAATAGTCAGGTCTGCGACGTGTGTGAGAATCGTCCTTGCGATTCTTATAGCGAGCGCGCTGGCATTGCCGCTCTCATTGTGCCAGCGTGAATATATTCGCCGATGGTAATGTGGATGCACGCGGCAAGGCATCCTGTTTGAGACGCATTTGTTAGGACACGTATCGTAGCTGCGTCGTTAGCTTTGATTTCCTGTTGCAACCGTTCTCAATACGTAACGTGAAAAACAGCCAAGTTACGCTCATCAGAGAGATCCTTTTGTAGTCTTGGACCAAACTATTGTAGCTAGCGTGATCCTTGGAAATCCCAACAAGACAGGAGGCAGCCAAGCACTTCAGCGTCGTGCTCAAGGAGCTCAACATTCCTTTCGTCCTTCAAACCAATACAAGTCCCGTCACATGTACGTCCGGATAAAATATCTATAACATGTTACACACGCTATCTTCATTATACTCTTCTTCTTATCACATCTCTACCATCCGTATACCAAACGACACATTCGATCTCACAGGTCGTTTTGATGCAGCGTATGATTAGATGCAAAAGCACCACACTGCTTCGACCTGCTAGAGCCAAAGTTCAACACCAGAATCGTTTTAACCACAGTGCCCCGCCACCTTCCTCCGCCATGTTCTCGGCCGCTTCAATCGTTCGTCGTGTTGCTCTCGCCACCAAGTGCCATGCACGTCGCCTCTCTTCACTCGGCTGCTTCCCGGGCACCGAGATGCCTTTCGTGCCTGACGTGGTGTTCCGTGACCCCAAAGACAACGACCCCATTCCGTGCTTCCGAAGTATGGCGACAACTTACTGACCCCCTTAAGTTTTAGACACAACCACTAAAATTATTCTATTTTATTGCAGTTCTGAATGAAGATGGAGACGTTGTAGATGGTGCCACGGACCCGCAGCTCAGTCAGGACCTGTGCACGCAGATCTACAGCCAAATGATCCGTCTCAATGTACGTTGCAGAATTTTTAGAGATTAATTTAAAGGGTTTTACTGCTGACGTTGAGGCTGATGTTTTGCAGACTATGGACAATATTTTTTATGACGCACAACGTCAGGGACGTATCTCGTTCTACATGACGTCGTACGGCGAGGAAGCCATCTCATTCGGCAGTGCATCAGCACTGCGTCTCAGTGACATGGTCTTCGCACAGTACCGTGAACCGGGTGTGCTTATGTGGCGTGGATTCACACTGCAAAATTTTGCAGACCAATGCTTTAGCAACAAGGACGGACATGGCAAAGGTCGACAGATGCCAGTGCACTACGGATCCAAGAACCTCAACCATCAGACCATTTCGTCGCCACTGGCAACGCAACTTCCTCAGGTACAGGAATCAATGTCTTGAGACACAACTGATCATTGGGTCCTAATAAATTATCGGTCTACAGGCTGCTGGAGCTGCGTATGCGTTCAAGTTGGCGAAAGAGGACCGTATTGCGGTCTGTTACTTCGGTGAAGGAGCTGCCAGCGAGGGGGATTTTCATGCTGCGCTGAATTTTGCGTCCACGAAGGACTGCCCCATTCTCTTTTTCGTCCGAAACAATGGTTTCGCTATCAGTACTCCTACTAAGGAGCAGTTTCGTGGTGATGGCATTGCGTCGCGTGGCAGTGGATACGGAATTCCCATCATGCGTGTCGACGGTAATGACTTTCTGGCTGTACACGAAGCCACTCGTCGTGCTCGTGAGTTTATTCTGAAGGAGAACCGCCCCGTTCTGATTGAGGCGATGTCCTACCGCCAGGGTCACCATTCCACTTCGGATGACTCCACTCAGTACCGAGCTGTCGCTGAGATCAAGCACTGGAAGGAAACCTGCGATCCGATTGAGCGTACGAAACGCTATCTGCTGGTAAGTAAAAGCGACATCGTAGTTGACATTCACTGCACGGTATGAAGTTTCTAACTTGTACGAATGTTTTCTTTGTAGAAACGCGGGTGGCTTTCAGAGGAGCAGGATCGCCACATGCAGGATAACGAGCGGACAAACGTACTTGCCGTACTGCAGCAAGCAGAGACGAAGGAGCGTCCAGCTCTGGATACGATGTTTGAGGACGTGTATGACGTCAAGTTGCCGCATTTGCTCGTACGTTCAACCTCATTCATTTATCACATTCGATTGCTTTGTCACCTACTCATTGTTTCTCATGTAACAGGAACAAGAGCGCGAGATGTTGGAGCACGTGGCAAAGTATCCTGACTACTACTACGCTGAAGAGCACTAGAATGTTTCCACAGCAAAGTACAGCTTCGTAAGTACCGATCAATTCTCGTTTTATTTCATCAAACGCACCCATTTATCATGTCAAGACCGCTGCGGATGCTATTAACTTAAGTTCGTGGCAACCACATCTTTAGGCTGGACCTAATTTTACAGTGATGCATCCACTTGTTTCATGACAAACTTTAGGTCGCATGGGCCAGGAAGAAAGCGACAAATCCGAAGTCAAAGCATCAGATGAAGCCACAAATGCTTGTTTGACGTCGATGTAGAGCGAGCGCAGTGCCATCTCGGCCAGTTCGTCTTCAACTTCGCCGGAGCGCTGCATCTCTGGATTGCGAATTTGTGGAGTTACAACAAAGCAGACATTCGTGTTTCCCGAGCGAAGTGCACTCAATGCATCGTTCACAAGATCCTCACGATAGGTTTCGTCTTCAAACACCCAACGGCAGTGCCGGACTGGAACTGTGTGGGCTGCGTTTCTGGCAGATTGGTTCCCTTTCTTCTGAGATTTTGGTTCAGGTGAAGTATGTTTGACATTTTCGTCAATGTTGTTGTTTAACTTCGCCTCCTTGTCGAGTTCTCGCTGCAGTGAAATGGAATTGTAGTCTTGCTTCGCGCCGTTGGCTTCGCTTCGATTCAAGCCAGGATCCGTAAGCTGCCTTTCGAGGGGCTTTAAAGCAAGGTTCTGCCACATTTCTTCGATTCGAGTGACACCATCCCATTTGGGGAAAATGTCTGATGGTGTTGTTAGCAACGTATCGAGCGATGACGATGAGCTTGCTATAGTTCCATGACTGTGGGCTGAAGATTGGAACTCGCTTTTGGTTTTGCTCAAGAACGAGGGTGGTTCGTGCTGCGCAAGCATTTTTTCCATCGCTGCCAGTTCGTCCAGGTAATTTGACTCTTTGTGTACAACGGAGTTGTCTTCCTGCTTGCTTGAATTCGGACAATCACCGAGGTTTGAACGAAGAAGAGCAGGGGTTGAATACGAAGTGTTTAACGACAACGAAACTTCAAGCTGATGACGAAGAGAGGGGAGTTTCCGGGGTGGAAGCCTGGTTTGCGCGGTATGTTCGCTATAAATTTTGGTCTGAATATTTTTCTTGCGATGCCCAGCGATAATGTTTGAAGTCGTCGTTGTTTTCGGTGCCTCCACCGTTTCTATCCATTGCTGTCTGAGCAAGTGATACCGTTTAACGCATCCGCTACAAAGCGGTTGTGGCTCATAGAGCTGACTGCGTTCCCGCTTCGGAAGTCGGTGTTGCAAGTGAAATGTCAATGCTGGATGAAAGTCCGTGAAGCCTCCCGCTAGACTCATATCCTGTTGTTGAACAAAATCATCGTAAAACTCGCAACTTCGCAGCATTTTCTTCGTAAGATAACCGCACGGTTCCTTGTCATCATTACTGCCAGCAATGTCCTCGTCATCTTGTTTGGTGGCACAGTAGCGCCCGACGCAACGCCATTTTTTCCACTGTGGAGTTTGAACGATACCAACTTCAAATCGAGTCGGTGCCGATTGTGTTCGTGACAGATTCTTCTTGGACTGTAACGATGAGAGTGTTGATATAGAGGCAGCAGAAGCAGGACGAGTGGAAGCAAGCGTGAATGCCTTCACTTGTAACAACCACCAAGTACCAGAAGTGTCTTGTAGCAGATCTAATACCAATTCGTTAAATCGTATTCGTAGTGTCTTCTCCAATGTCATTGTACACATCGAAGCTAAAAGTCGAGGCTCAGACCAGGCTTGATCAATGGTGCATTTGACTAGCTGACAGTCTTCACTGTTTGAATTCGTGATTGCCGTTGACGGTGAATCTGTACTATCACCACCTGAAATGATCCAGATAGTTGATGTGTTTTTATCCTTCTTGCGTGAGGCACAGCGTGCTATCCAAGCTTTTCGTTCAGCTAAAGAAGTCATGTTTGTAGCAGTAGTATAGGCATTTATACGACTCAGTGCCCCCTTGAACGGAATATACTTCTGAATTGCCAGCAAATCGGTGTCGTAGTCAGTATCACTGGTTACCCAAAGCTCGTCGAACACCTTCTCGACTTCTTGGCAAGAACGTAAAACTTGTAACTCGTTGTTTCGAGACTCAAAAGTTTCAGCGCATTTCCTCACTGCACAAATCTCAGCTGACGGGTTTGACACGATTTTAATCAATGTGGTGCGATGTTCTCGCCAAGTACTTGCTCGTGTATACACACGGCAATGCAAAAAATATGAAATGATGTTCCCGTTAACTTCAGATACTTGCTGCTGGTCATGGTTTTGCTGTTGACAATACAAAAGTGCGACACCAAGATGGTTTCCATTACCCTGACGACGTAAATGAACCCGAAGGAGAATTGGTGCAACTAGAACTGGGAAACCCGCCAACTCAGCTGTAACAACACCTTCGGATGAATCACACGATCCTATAGAGGGTTTTTGAAGTAATTGGCACACAAGTTGTTGAAAAAAGGCAAGTCCAGGTCGCCATGAAGGATGCTGCGCGTATTGAAAAGCACAATAGTTTGACTCGTCAACGAGTGCGCGATGTCGTCGGTGCTGTGAGTTTTGAAGGGCTTGTTTATCAGCAGAAGTGTGCACTAACGATAATGTAGGTAACTTGGCCTGTTCAGCCTACATACCGCACGCGAGTTTAGATCTCTAGCTCACTTTTGAGGAACACACTACTATAAAACTCTTACCTTCTTGAGCGCAACATCTTTAAGAGCACTAGCAGTAGTATGTTGGTGAGCATGTTCAATTCGTTGATTTCGTCGCGCTCGACGTCCGCTACCGCTTTTCTTCTTTTTGTTGAGTTTTTGTAGCAGCTTCTCGGGTTTGTCATCGTACAGATCCTTGAGCCACACTCGATACGCGTCCTTTAGCTCCTCATTGTGAAGCTTTGCGTTTACTCTCGGAGCTGTCGCCATGCCAAACCAAACTCTTCCACTGGTGATTTCCTATACCCCAACACTATTTTTACGGGAACCATGGGATGGTGGAATGAAATGTAAACCGAACCAAATGTTCCTATTGACGAGAGCACTCAGTGGTCATGGTAGAGTCCTACCATTAAGTCTAGACAGTTAGTACCAGCTCTTTACAGCTGCCAGTCGTAGTTGTCGATCTGGAACTGCGTGAGCGACGTGATAACCTCGTCAGCGTCGCCGAACAGCTCCGTCCTCTGCGTCTCCTCCGCGTGGATGCGAACATCGGGGATAGCGATACTGTGCATGTCTGCAGCATTAGCAGCAGTATAGCCATTCACTGAGTCCTCGAACACGATACAGTGCGGTGGTTTATCACCATCTTCTCCTTCCTTGAGACCAAAGAGACGTTGGCCAGCCGTACGGAAAATATCGGGCGCAGGCTTACCGCGCTTCACAGCAGGGTCGTCACCACACACGATAGTGGAGAAGAAGGAGAAGAGCGTGGGATGCTGCTTAATCTTAGCGTCCACAACGCTCCTGCAGTTAGATGTGGCCAATGCAATGGGGATGCCGCGTGCGTGCAATGCAGTCAGCACTTCGAGGCCGCCTGGGAGCTCCTTGACGCGGTCCGACATGTCCCGCATGCTCTTCTCCCACTGCTTGAAGAGTTCGTCAGGAGTGATGGTCTCCTCGCTCAATCCAGCAGCGGCGATGGCCATGCGCGTCCACTCAACGGCGGGACGGCCCAGAATGGTCTTGTGCATGGCCATAGTGAACTCCTTGCCGAATTGACGCACGACGCCATCGATGGCCAAACGGCTCAGCTCCTCCGTGTCCAGCAATGTGCCGTCCATGTCGAAGATGGCGCCGTACACCTTGGGCTTGGGTAGTGCGGGGCTGACAGCGTTGGTCATCGTCTTGTGCTACTTTGTGCTTGGATGACGAATGGCAGAGTTACGTCAGACAAAGTTGACCGTTTCTGAAGATGTCTATGCGTTTTGAGGTGCGACCGATGATTATGTCTGTATACAGAAACCAAGTATAATGTCTCGGAATGATTGTAGTATTGAGCCATTTTGGTTGCGATCTTCGTTCAGCTTTTGACTGCATTGCGACAAACAGCAACTGATCTATTCGAGCTCGTCGTCGGCGATTTCCTTCGGTTCAGTATCCTCGTCTTCATTGTTGAAAATGTGCTCAGCCATCTGCCAAATCTGCAGAATGTTATCCTCAGCGACGGAGGCCACCACCCACGGCTCGTTCGGATGCCACGAAAAGTCCACGACGTTGGCTGTGTGCCCAGCGTGAATGAAAAGAAGCTCTGGAGGGCCGTCCTTGGCGTCTTCGGCGGCTTGTTCTTCGCCGATCTGCATGGGGATTAACACGGCATAATGTATAAACATCACTCATTCGACTGCAGCTTCCACTCCAATGACAAAGTGCTTACCTTAGTGATGTCCCATATAAGAACACGACCATCAGCAGAGCAGGATCCAAGGATGCCATCGTGGTGAGGCGACCACTGGATCTGGTAGATCTCGTGCGTGTGGCCCTCCAGACAGTGAATCTTGGTCTTCAGGTTGCGCAGATCCCACAAATTAATTTGCTTATCGGACGATCCCGTGGCAACAAGATACTCGTTAGACGGACTGAAGGCCAGGCAGTTCACTTCAGAAGAGTGAGCCATCACAGTTGCCGCAGGTTTATCGTAGCTTTCGGACCGCATATCCCAACTGCATCCACCAAAGCAAGGAAAAAATATCAATACAAAACTTCATGAAGGCACATTTCCCCATCCAAGGTACGCACATGAGCATCTTCTTGTCATCACCAACAGAACCGATAATTTTTGGATGATGCCAATGCCACGCCACATCCTCAATGACGTCGCTATGACCAGTGTACTTGTGCAGCGGATCCACTGTAGTGCCAGTGTTGCGAAGATCCCACTCGCAAATGATAGCGTCGTTGGAACCAGAAATGAGATGAAGCTCCTGGTGTGGGTCCCAGCACAGACCATAACCTTCCTTGGTATGGCCGAGAAGTCTTTTCGACGGTTCAATACTTTTCCCAGCATCAGTTTTGATCGTCGAAATGTCAAACATGTGCACCTCAGCACTAGGAGTCTTGGTAGCCACGATGAGATTATCGAACGGCATGCAACGTGCTCGGTTCACCTCGCCTTGGTGGTTAAAACTGAGTGAGGTTTTCACTTTGCGTTGAACGGCATAGTTGTAGTCACCCAACTCTACAGAACTCAACACTGTGTAAGTGACAGTGTAGCAACAAATGTAAGTTTTTACTGATCTTCACCTTGGGTCTCTTCGTTCAACTTGCACGCGTCGTCAAGAGGCAGCCACACTTTTGCCTTCATCAGCTGGTTTTGTTCAGCCCCCGACGTATTTGTACCCATGAGGAGTTCATACTCACAGAAATCTGCCGTATTCTTGGTTCTGCACTTACATCAACAGCAACAACATATCAATATCATCACAACTCAAATACATTGATTCGCACTAAAGGGGGACGTACGGTGCAGAGAGCCATTGAACTGTGAGCGACGGCCAATCGAGCGAGTGGGTGATCACCAGATCGTATAGGAACGGAGTGTTCTTCTTCCAGGTACGGTACTCCTCGCTTTCGAGCCTCATATCCGGCTCAGCTTCTTCGTCCTCGGCAGGGGCGTCATCCGTATCGACGGTGAGGTCCTGCACCTCCTCCTCCATCAGAGAGGGGTTGGTGTGCTCATCAGCATCGGACATTTCGGACATGATGCTCAGTACACCAGCGTTACGGCGTTTCGTTGGCTGATAAGACTTGACGATTGGTAATTTCTTGTATCGGATACCTAGCCAAGGTCCTAGGCGAGGAGATTGGTTTTACCCCACTGTTAATACTGTACCGGTAGCAAGTTTTTGCGAACAAACTTTTGGTCTAGTACATTCAATTATACTAAAGAACCGCAATGCGGCTGCATTGCATCAATGCAAAGCAATAGCAAGAACCCTAAGTGGCTTATTCGAGGTCTTCCTCGGCAACTTCGGCCTGTTCGGTCTCCTCGTCCTCTTCGTTGTAAATGTTTTCAGCCATCTGCCAAATCTGCAGCACGTTGTCCTCGGCCACCGACGCCACGACCCATTGGTCGTTCGGGTTCCACGAGAAGTCCGAAATCTTGGAAGTGTGGCCACCGTGAATGAAAAGCAGCTCCGGAGGACCATCCTCGGCGTCTTCAGGCGATTGCTCGTCACCAATCTGTTTGAAAAATACGCAACACCGTAGTTAATAAATGGCACATACAGTCGAAGCGATCAGCAGTTGCGAGTGCTTACCTTGCTGAGGTCCCACACGTGCAGGCGGCGGTCCGCTGAGCAGGAGCCCAAAATGGTCTCGTTGTGGGGAGACCATTGAATCTGGTAGACTTCATCGTTGTGACCCTCGAACGAGTGCAACTTGGCCTTCATGTTGCGCATATCCCAGAGGTTCACGTGCTTGTCCGCCGAGCCCGTAGCCACTAGGTACTCGCTGAATGGGCTGAAGGACAGGCAGTTGACCTCAGCAGTGTGAGCGTACACAGTCGTCGCCGGCTTATCGTAGCTTTCCGAGCGCATATCCCAGCTACAATTTGTACCAAAAAACATCATCAGTACATGCCCTTGCTAGTCCCCTCATCACTCGCATGCCAACTTACATGAGCAGCTTCTTGTCATCGCCGACAGAGCCGAAGACTTTAGTGTGGTGCATGTGCCACGCCACATCTTCAATCACATCACTGTGACCACTGTACTTGTGCAGCGGCTGCACAGTATTGCCAGCGTTGCAGATGTCCCACTCGCAGATGATAGCATCGTCCGAGCCGGAGATCAGGTGAAAGGGCTGGTGCGGGTCCCAGCACAGACCGTAACCTTCCTTGGTGTGGCCCAGTAGACGGAAGTCCGGGTTGCAACCCGAGTTCTCCTCCGGCTGCGACGGCCGCTTCGAGATGTCGAACACGTGCACCTCCGCATGAGGCGTCTTAGTGGCTACAATCAGCTCGTCGGACGGCATGTAACGCGCACGGTTCACCTCACCGTCGTGATTGATGCGGATCTTAATGTCCACTTTGCCCGAGACGCCGCCAAAGCCACCGAGCTCCTGGCTCTCCTCGTCGTATTTACGAGCGTCGATCTCCGTGTCCTCCAGAGGGAGACGAACTTCAGCCACCATTAGGTGGTTCTGCTCCGCGCCGGACGTGTGCGTGCCCAGCAGCAGCTTGTGCACAGAGAAGTCATCTTCCGCCGAGCTGAAGTAAAACCATCACAACTCGGTCAGTTCTCAGCCAAATTCTCTCATACAACCACGAAAATATTGCAAATGATAAGTATCAATTGTCACGTACGTGTGGGAGTTGGGCAGCCACTGGACACTGAGTGAAGGCCACTCGAGCGCGTGCGTCATCACCAGGTCGTACAGGAACGGCGTGTTCTTCTTCCAGATCTTGTACTCCTCGTTGATGAGTTTCTCCTGCAGGGCAGCATCGTTAGCGGCCGCAATGTCCACTGCGGCGGCAGGAACGGCAGCCACAGGCGCCTCAGAGTGCTCATTAGCGTCAGCCATTTCTTGGATCGGGCGGGAAGAGACCGAAATGGCTGGAGCATTTTTGAGGACACTGATGCAAGCTTCTCATTGGCTGATAATATGACGTCACTAAATAGGCCACTCTTCACATTTGACACGCTTTGGGACTCAGATCCGACGAAGATGAAGCGGGGTAAGCTTATGTGATGATTGGCGTACTCTGAGGAGGATTTTGACGTGTGTATTGTGGTTGTAGACGTTCAGTTGACTCTGGTGGGGTCGCTACTGTTATTGGCGCTTGTGGGGGTCATTGTGGCGTCGGCGGCGTACTCGACGCCTTGGGGACTCTTTGTCCGTACGTACACTGTTGGTGTATTATTGCTACGGACCTCTCATTGCGTTGTGACTGCTGCTAGTGTTCCCATACGTGTTGCTTCCGATGACGGCGGCGATCTTCTCGACTCTGTCGAGAGGGGACGACCTCAGGTATGGGCGGATTGAAGTGATGATCGCTTTTATTAGCTGACACTCCTCCATTTGTGGGTGTTCGTCCAGTGCTTGGACAAGCTTTGGCTGCTTCTTTGAGGCTTTCTTATGGATCACTACGATCGCCATCCCCTCTATTTTGTATCGAGTCGATGCAGTGAGTTGATTTTTATTGTTCGTGGTAGTTTAGAGTGCAATGACGAACATGTTTGTGCATTTGCAGATCAATGGTTCTCAACTGGGTTGGCTGATCGCGTCTGACGTGCTCGTGTTTGCGTCCTTTATAAGTTTGGCGTTGATCAACGGAGACTAAACAAGCTCCGATGGCATGCGGTATACAGTACATGTATGAATGCAAAGGGTGTCGTGTTATTCAACGATCTCTCGTTTTTCACTATTCACTGCAGTCAAGTTTTTGCTGATACTGACCTTTGTTTTAACTTTAGGTAGATAATGGCCGGGAGAATGCATATAACAGAGATTCGTTGGTGCCGCTTACGAATATCTGCTACTTCGCACATGTATCAACATCACACGCGGAAACTATCATGCGTCTGACCTTTTGGTCAATTGACACAGGGGGTGCTAGACTTGCTCGCTGGTTTTGAAAACACGATTGTTGAGCTGCGCGGTACTTATCCGTATACTTCAAGGCACCATCGCCGCAACGGCCTCAGACCGTCGGACTGTGCTTGGCAACTTGCTAACTTGGCGATGCCAAGACGATTTGGGGAACCGAGCCAAACTCAGCAAACGTTTCCTACTATGGATACCAAAGCGGCGACAACATGAGAGATATTCTCATCTTGTCCGTAATACATTGTACTGTACTCGCTTATTCGAGCATGAAGTGCAATTGTACTTCCACTGGAAGTCTTTCACTACTGTAAGGGTAGCTTCAAGGATGCGTCTGTCTCGTCCACCAAGGAGCGAAGGTCTCATTTTGTTTTTGCGATATTCCTCTACACCTCTGATTGGTTGGAAGACTTCAACTTCAGTGACCAATCAGGCTTCGTCCAACCGCTTCGTGAAGAGACCCAAAGCTTGAAGCTGAGCTCGGAGCTAGCGGATCGGCCGCGTCAACAACCTGGTGCACCAGGACCCCGGTAACGCACGATAGAACTACCGGTAGGCCTAACACTCTTCACTTTCTATTTATCCTCAAGCAAACGTCAACACTCCACATTCCGTACACTACTCCATTTCTGCACTGCAGGCTCTGCAGCGCCATGAAGATCAGCCGTATCATGGCACTGCACTCGTCGGTCTTGTTGACGTAAGCGCAGCGATCAAGTGGCCGACTTCATCCTCGAGCAGCGACTCTGTTCGTTCGCGCTGCCTGTGTTCACAGCTATAATAATCGCTGACAGCAGCGTTCGTGTTTCATCCCACGCGGCTCGAGCTTTCGCCGGACTAACGCCGCGGCAAGACGTCCTTCATGACCGTGCCGATCGATTCCAGGCCGATTCGAAAGAGCTCTCTCTCTCTCATTCTCGCCTCGTCTCCGCTCTCGTGTACGCCGCGGTGGTTGGCCAGCGAAACGCCGTGAAGATCACGCCCCGAAGGCGGTGCGAACGAAGCACCTTAGCGCCAAATTTTGTTTGAAGGAAGTGAAGGCGCCGGAACCGCGTAACGGATCCCTGGCAGATATGCAAAACGGATGCGGCTTAAGTCCTTCGCAAGCGATACCAACGAATATGCCGCAACAGCGCAGCGCTACTTGTTGCGGTCGACAGCCCAGCGCGCTGCTCTTGCTGCATGGCCGAGCAAGCACTGCTTGCCAAGCAGGGCCTTCAACGCAAGACGAGCCAGGATGCAGGTGTCAAGCCTCGAACAAACCCACCATTTGGGTGTGAGTAGACAGGTCGACTGGATATGCTCACGCATTAGCTGCAATGTCCAGCGTGGTGGCAGTTTTGGCTTGGCATGTGCAATGATCCACGACGCCACGCGGCTTCGCGTTGCACATGACCGGCCTGACTCAATTGCCCCGCTGCTACAGGCGACTAAGACGACCAATATGCCGTCGGTCTTGGCGGTCGTTGCCTCAAGCTGCGGTCAGCTTCGAGCGCGTTGAAGGCCTCAGACAAGCGCGTGTTTTAGCAGCCGCGGGGCATATCAGGCCGCGGGCGATGAATTTCACTATGAAAGGATGTGTGTTTCCTGATTCTGGATCATCAACCGCGCGAAACGGCCCTGAGAAAAAGTGCCCGCTTTCGCTGAGGCTGGGTCAAAGGACACCAAGAGACTTTCATCGTTGTCTTCCTTTGGGTACTGTAGTGTGAATAGGTTGTCAGCTTTTTGGTGTCCTGCAGGTGAACACTTAGCAGGCACATGAATCATTCTTACACACATAAGTATATCATCACCCACGACGAACACCGATATTATAGTGATAGCGATTGTTCCTGCGAAATTCAAAGCGGAACTTGCAAGGATCAACAGCAACACTAACAGCTCAAAGAAGCTTTGCACACTCAGCTGTGAACGTCCATTCCGACAAAAGGTTGATGCTCAGTGGATTGTTGGTGGAATCCTAATCATCAATCACGATAAACTTACGAAAAAAATGTCACTGGTGATTGGCAGCAGCCTTGTACGGACGTATAGCTTTTGTATTTTGCAATGGCAAAATTTAACCCGTTGCTAGAGATGTAGTAGTACAGTAGTAGCGCTGCGTGCGTGCTGGGCCAAGTACGCCATGCACAGTCAAACTGTAGTAATGTCGCTCGACGCTCGTTGGCTGCTGGGATTTCTCGGCTTTTATTAATCATCTGGCTTTGCTGCGGCTTGCGACTGCAATATTGTTGAGCGAGGGTCTTCCACCCTGACAGCGTTTCGTACTACCGGTAATTCTCGAGTTGTATTTCATCCGGCTACGGTAGGATAGTTAGCAGCCGAAACTCGTCGCCATCGTTTTGGCACGATGCATTTGTATGGATATGCGTCGCAGGGTTGTTTTGATGTCTGGTCGTAAGAAGAAGGTTGTGGCGAAGATCCGGCAGTGGCCTTTCGCGCCGTCCGGCCGTCCGTCCGTTTCACCCTGATCCCGTCAGGCTCAATCACGCCCAGCTGCTTGCGGTGGAGCTGCCAGCCTGCCTTTCATTTTCGAAAACGCCTTGGACGCCGCAGTAGTCCAAGTCAAAAACCCTTCAGTCCAAGCCCAAGCATGAGCGAGTCGGATCTGAGTACCAGTAGCCGCGCGGCTGACATCACCGTAGGCGCCGCCGGTAAAGTCGGTGAGGGCGTCAACTCGTACTACGTGTACAAGGTCACGTCGGCCGAGGACGTGGTGGTAGAGCGCCGCTACTCGGACTTCTTGTGGCTGCACCACCAGCTATCCAAGCAATGCGCGGGCTACGTGATCCCACCGCTTCCTGCCAAGGTCGTGGGTCTGTTACAAGGCCCCGAGTTCCTCGAGCACCGCCGCGGAGGCCTCGAGCGCTTCCTGCACAAGGTCGTGGCTCATGATGAGCTCAAGAACTCCAACTTCTTCCGTAGTTTCCTCGAGTGTTCGATCGTGGAGCTCACAGCACTTAAGGCTGAGGCACAGCGTGCCAACTCAATCAACGCCACGTCCATCTCGTCTGTGGTGCAACGCACACAGCTACTTAACAACTGGTGGGGCAAAACCTACCAACGTATGGTAGAGAACGACGCACTTAACCTCTTCGGCTCACGTAACAGTGAGGACGGTGAGAACAGCGGCGTGATCGAAGACCCAGAGTTCACTAAGGTCGCTAAGTACGTGTCCAAGCTACACGCACAGATCCAGTCTCTTAAGAGCAAAGTACGTGTTGCCAGCAACCAGAACAAACTGGCAGCAGGTGCCCACTGTGACCTCATTGAGTGTCTTAACTGGATGGCTGATGCCGAGGAAGAGAACGCTGAGATGCCTACGTCCTACTACAGCGCCCTATTGGCCATGCTGGACACGCGTGCGCGTCAGATGGACGCTGAACTTGAGGCCTTCTCCGCCAGCGTGGACGATATCGCCCGCTGGATCAAGGCTGTGCAGAACGCACTGGACGTGCGTGAGGATCGTCGATACCTGTATCAGGCGCAGCTCGCGGCGCACCGAAAGGCTGTGAACGGTGACGGCCCGGACTCGCCGCAGGCCACCCGCCTCAGCAACGACCTCGTCGCCGCCAAGGACGAGTTCGAGCGCGTGCACGCGCGCGTGATGCGTGAGGTGGCGCGCTTCCGTGGTCAGAAGGCTGTGGAGCTCAAGAAGCTGTTCCTGGAGTTCGCTCAGCTGCAGCTGCGCAACTCGAAGGAACTTGAGAAGGTCGTGACGCAGAGCACTGCGGAGCTGGAGACGGCGCTGCCGGCCAAGCTCCTGTTCGCCGCACAGACCCCCGCGTCCTGCGCAAGCATGTTTGAGTCGCGCGACTCGTTCGGACTGGTCAAGAACGACGTGATTGGTGCCACCAAGTCGACGGCTTCCACTCAGTCCCCCACGGGCAGCAGCGCCGAAGTCACGTCGAAGGCTGACAAGCCGCTCGCTACGGAGACCTACTCGGACGTCCATATTTAAAGCCCGTGATCCGACTCGGATCGGATCATCCGAGTCTACTGCTGTATATTGTGCACATTTTCCTGTCGTGTTTTTAGCTAGCAGTTAGCTGCTACCGCGCTCGTAGTCTTCGCTACAGCGCTGTACATACGGTAATTGAAATATCACTATCAATTTGATCCACCACAACCAGTCATACATGTACCGTACGGTGAACATGGTCTGCGTGCATGCATCAAAGGCGCTGCGGACGTTTACGATGGTCCGCCTTGCGGGTTTCGTTGCAGCGTCGTCGGTGCGCACGCACCGAATCCGTCAAACGCCCTGTCGTCGGAATTGGTGGATAGGACAAGTCAACGCAAGGTCGGAACAAGTTGACAACGTAGCGCGGAGCGCTGACACCAAATGTGCATCCCACTTTCGCGTGGTGATCGTCAAGCAGCTGGAGGCGGAGGCGCTGCAACGCGACGTTCGCGTTAACTGTGAGTGCGTCTGACACTTTCGTCGTCGAATTGCCGCGGCGCTACGTAAGACCTGGTGCAACCACGAACCGCACCAAAGTGTCTGATGCTCGGCAACGACAAGTGAATCACGCACACGTCCAGGTACCGGTATCATCCTTTGGTATTTGTGTTGTAAGTTAGGATTTGGTTGTTTCCAAGATTTGGGAAACTTACAGTTGTACCAAGTTTTACCTCACAAATGGAATCGAGATTATAGTGAAGAAAGAGATTCCAATCTCTAAAATCAATTTCTTTGGTTTTACTTCGAAGTACATCAGAAGACGCAATGGATACTTAGACAAAAACTCCATCACCACCAATGCCATCATTTTTAAAGGACAAATTCTCGAGTTGCCATGGTAGAACCGCGAACATGCTATGTACATGCACAGCTTATTCACTGATTGCAGTGAGCGATTGTACTTCTTTTGATGATGATGAGGTATATTGGATTACTAAAGCTCAGAATCCTAACAACCCTTCTCCCGGGCCTACCGCCCAGAAGGTGCGCAAGCTTAGTTGTTGTACATGCCGGCTGAGTCCTCGTCAGACCACGTCTGCACTAAGGCAGAGATGTCCCGACGGCTTGCCGAAATCAGCTCGGTGCAGAGTTCTGGGCGAGCAGAGCTCAGCTCCGCGCCCCCACTTGTTGTGCTGTATTGCTTCGCCCTTGCTTCTCTCACCAGGGTGGTGCTACCTGTGTTGGACGCTTGATGGCTGTGGGTCCATGATGATATTCCGAGCAAGTCAGCCATCCGACGACAGCGGTAATACCAACTCCGCAGTCGCTTTGGTTTTGGTGCTGCATACTTCTGATGACATAGGTCGAGTCGCTAGTCACTCTGATGCCCCTTGATCCTTCACAGTCGCTGCACGTAGCAAATGACACAGAGCTACCAGCGCTGCGATGTTCGTAGTGCATGTCTGTGATGGGAGCCAAATGCTCTCGACACCCACAATCGTGGGAGGTGCCGCAGCACTAGTTGTACGAACGATAATGCATCCACCAGCGCCCGTGGTTGGCTTTCCCCCTATTCCTCCATGAAAGAAACCAAATGTTTCCCTTCTTTCACCTCTACCAGCCTACTGTTAAGCTGGTTAGACTGGGTCACCTTCAATCTGGCATGTATCAGCCGCGCAACTCTCCACTCGGTATATGACAGCGTTGTGAGAGGGAAGTCCATCGCCACCTGCGTGCAAGCTCGCTGGAGACGTGCTCTCAGTCTCGAAAGTTGTTCGTCCAGCTTTGTCGGAGTACCCGAATCGGGGTGTATCAAATCCAGGCCATAGCGCCAAATCAGAGCCGACACAACAACTACTCCCGCCCTCCAGAAACGATTTGTTATCGACATGATTTCGTCCTCCATGTTGTTTATGAGAGCGGGATTTCCCCCCGCTCGGCGTAGTGTAAGCAGAAGATTCTCAGGAGGTAGGTCCAATGTAAGCGAGAAAACCTCGTGTATTGTCCCAAACTTCGCTCCGGCATGAGCTTGTCTCCAACCGTCCAAAAAGCAGCTCCACATCCGTTGAGCTGCCTGACAGTACCAACAAATATGTGAGAGCGATGAAAGTTCATCTGGACAACCACGATGAGGACACTCGAGAGAGGACTTTTCCATATTCCATCTGCCCAACTTTCGTAGTTTTAATCTGTAAAAAAAGTCGGTGCTCATACGTTGAGATTCCGATGATCCTGTTAATAAAGAAAGTCCCACGAAACCTTTGCCAGAGCTGTGCCAATGACCGTATCTTCTTGCACCCAAGCCTTATCGGCCGCCGTGATAACGGCCTTGCCCTGTTTGTGACGCTTATCACTGATGCTGCGTCGATATTGAGCAAAAGACTTTGTCCAGCGCCGTTTGCCGGGGAAAGCCTTGACAGCCATTTGTGAGGTGTACAGACAGTCTTGGCATATGCACTACCTATAATTGCTCCAATTGCCTGTCCACATCAGCTCCTGCATCAATGTTTAGGACTTGCGACTCATTCTCTCCCAAAGAGTGGAGTATCTGCGGGGCCGGTCTGTATGACAGTTCAAAATGATGCCGTTCACCGGAATTGTATAAGACAAATAACTTGTTATGTGCATTCGGCTTTCGTAGCAGGCCTGGACAAGCGGACATCAGAGTTAAAACCAATTCTCTGAATTGATGCGCTGCTCTCGACGGCAGTGGGTAGTCAGAGGCGATTGGCTCCCAGGTAACCACGCCATGTTGGATCCAAATTGGGTAAGCGACGTCCCTCACCCGAGTCGAGGATTCAGCGATATTGCCAAAAGCTTTTTGTATGGTTGCTGGCTCTCCAGGCCGGTTGAACCACGGTATGTCATACACTCGTGTGTCGAGGAGACCAGCAAGTATGAAGGCTCCATATTCTGTTATTACTGCCTTGTCAACTTTTTGAATTGGTCCAGACATGACTGAAGTGAGATCGCAGAATAGGTTCCCAATCCGCCTCTCGGTTTTGACTCCGTGTGTCATAGTACAACTCAGACGTGCTTCTTTACGTGTCTGGTCCACTGATGAGGCTGGTTCAATTCTGTTAGCATAAAGAAACCACTATTCACCAGTCTGCGTGGCTGTAATACCCAACTTATACGGCGGCTGCGCCATACATGCTGGAACGAATGGTGTGGGTACGTGGTCACTTGCATTCCTCAGTATATCTCCAACCGTCCTCACGATTTTGTCCGTTGTCATAGCCCAGGTTTCAACGACCTTGGCACTGCTGGCCACTAGATGCGTTGTCAAATTTGGCAATGCAAAACCTCCATCCTTCGGGCCCAATTCAGCTGCCTGACTGCAGAGCCATCCTTTAATTCTTGTCACCGGTTTCGAGAACGAGCTATTCCAGATAAAGTTTCTTACTCGTGCGCTCGCTTCCACTAGGATTTCGTGAGTAGGCCATGCATGCCTGGACACAAAACCCAGTTTGGGTAAGATGATCGCGTTAGCAAGCTCCGTACGTTGTATCACCGAGTTGGTTTTAGCAACAGCTAGGTCCAGTCAGCTGCTGAGAGCCCCGAAGGCTCTTTTCCACGCTGCTGGGGTGTCTCCATTGGAAGATACCCAATGACCGAGATATCTGCACTCCGGTTTAACAGGAATCCCCTGTTCTGCGTGCACCACGGAGCTAGTTTGCGTTGATGTCAGAGGAAGTGCAAATGATTTGTCAATGTTTACCCGAAGCCCGGAGTACCTCGAGAAGCGTTGAACCACACTGATAACGTCACGTTGCTTGGATGAGTCCTCGATATATATCGCGGTATCAGCTGCATACCTGGCCAATTTCACATAAAAACTTTTGTCTTGACCATCCAACTCGAGCCCTTTGAATGTCTCGCTTTGTTCAATCATGTCGTAGAGTACGTCCACGACAATGATAAAGAGCAGAGGAGCTAGTGGGCGTCCTTGCCTGATGCCACTAGCTACTTGAATAGGTCTTGATGAAAGCCCGTTTGCCAGGAAGGTCGCGGTCGTATTCATGTGCAGACATTTAATCATCCGCATCAGTCGTGGAATGAGGCCTTTAGCTTCAAGTGTGACAAACATGAACTTCTCTGTCTACAGAATCATACGCCTTAGCGAAATCAAGCATCAACACCTGTGCTGAGCTGTCAGAGTCGATATCCTCCATCATCAATTTGCTGGCCTCGACTAAGTCGATTGCTGTGTGAATATTTCGACCCCGTACGAAGCCAAACTGAGTTTGGTGAACTAAGTCTGCAATACATCTCCTCATGCGAGTCGCAAAAATCATCGTCAGGATCTTGTTATCGGTGTTCAAGAGAGAGATCGGGCTGTAATGCAGTGGATTGGTAGCCCGCGGTTTCTTGGCGATACTGAAAATGTAGGCCTCATTGAATGAGTCTGGAAATTCACCGCTGCCCATCCACTTGTTGTAAAGATGGGTTAGAATGAGGACTAATTCGTCTTCGAAGTCTCGGTAAAGTGAATTGCCGAGTTTGTCTGGACCCGCAGCTTTGCCTCGTTTGCACCTCTTAATGGCATCTTGTACTTCATCTTCCGTTATTGCATCATCTAGCCATTGTAGATTTAAGCCCTGCCATTTGGACTTGATTTCATCTAACAGTTCTGCAGGCTTGCAGTTCGCTTCCGCGCCACCGTTGAAAATGGGTTTCCAGTTGTCTGCCAAGATGTCGGCTGGTTCGGTGGCGTGCTCAGCCAGTCCTTTATCTAGCAGAGGTATTGTGTTGTCCCCGAATTTGGTTGACACTCTAGCAAAGAAGGCTTTTACATCACGTTTCGTGTGCTTCGTGTGAAGTGTAGCCAATTGTACCCGTCGGAGCGCACGTCGTTGACTGGTGATCGCGTCCATTTCCGCGATTATGGCGGCTTCATTATTGCTGCTGCCGTCACTTCCTAGTGTCTGGAGTTTACGGCCGAGTCTCCGCAGCTTCTGCTTGTAACCACGTGAAACCCGGCGCCTGCACACCCTTTTTAAATTTCTTAACTCATCCACCATGTTCTTCTTGAACGAGTCCCATATGACATTGGTCGGATCGTTATCTGCTGACTGCTCAATTGTTGATCGCAGGTCGTTCAGGCGATGTCTAATCAGACTGTTGGACGCCGCCTCAGCGAAACGAGGCAATGGATAAGCCGTACTCTGCTTGTAGATTCGTTTTGACATCGTTGGTGCTTGCAAGTGCGATCTCACACCACAGTGATCAGTTGTCCCAGGAGGGCGAAAAGTTTCAACTTGCCGCACCCACGACTGATGTGAGTACGGAAGATACCATCTATCGATCCTGCTCGAGAACTGCAGTCCTTCATGGTTGTATCGGTACGTGTGCTGTTGTCCAGCAAATTTGGTTACCTCATCCTCGGTAGCCTGCAAAGACTTTGAACCTTCCGCCGGATCGAAGATGCTGAATTTGTCGATTATCTTCTGTAATTCTTTGGCCCCTGCATCCTGCTTGTCGCCTGGCGACGACCTATCCACCCGTCGATCTAATACGCAGTTGAAATCGCCACCTGCACTGATCGGAAGGTTCTCAGGTAATGGAAGAGTCTTCAGCTCCTGAAAGTAACTCCGTCGCTGTGATGCGGTACTGGGAGCGTATACATTGATGAAGAGAAATTCAGTCCCTTAAGGTCGCAGGTTGCCATGAGAAGATGTGGACTCCAAAGGTCTTGCCTCCAAGGTGTCAACTCCCGCGCATCTCCATACGGATTTACCAGTAAAGCCAGCCCCCCACTTCTATCCTTCTCCGCCGACCACAGCGAGGCTGGTTGATCAGCCCTAGCTTTAAAACCACAGGCACCTTGGTATTGCCGTTGAGCCACACACGCCTCCTCCTCTGTCATGTTTTCTTGTATAAAATTTTTATCATTGAGTCCGTGGTCGTGTTTCTCTCGTAGCTCCTGAAACCAATAGGGTAGTGATTTAATGTCACCCACCCATCCGTTCACGTTTAACGTGACAAGACCCAGCGTAACTTCGTTCCTTTGTAGCTTCCGATGGCCACGCACGCACTCTACAGTAGTTCTTTTCCTTGTATTGCGGTTGGTGCTCTTCCGGCGAAGCACTCGAAACTGACGCCGGACGCTGCGCTCATAACCACGGCTCGTCGCCGCTTGAAAATGCCTCGTTATGGATGTTTGCTTGTGTGAGCTGCCACTTTTCTCCTTGCAACTCTTTTTACTTCTTCTATTGTCGTTATGCTCCGGTGTGGTGGTTGTTGGCCTCGAAGGTTGTTCAGACCTCGCTCTCCCCCGAACAGCTTCGTTGTTGCCATTATCGGGGTCGTTGGGTACCGTCCCAAGATTTCGATCCCGATCCTGTTGGGCTTGGGAGCCCTTATAACCGGCGAGCAGGAGCGGTGGCGTCACACTCGATCGATTCATTACCGACGTGCTCACCACTTCGCTCCTGTTCAAAACAATTACCCTTCCTCATCGACAATTTGGGTGGGTTCTTCCGCAGCTCAGCTAATGCTACCCAGTTTCCATTCGATATCACTCTCGCACAGAGTTTTGAGATTCGTTCATCTTCCCAGTACATATCGGCGTAGTTAATTTGGCTATATGCAGCACTAGCGACTGGATTCCAGTCGACTAATGCTAAAGCAATGAGGCGGAGAACACCCCATTCTGCGTACGAAATGGCTGCCGGCCGTGCACAATTTGTGCAGTTGGTGTACTATTGACATGGGCGCTCCCACTGCGTCTTAGACCCTGCAACTTGTGCATTTGTCTCCGGAGACTCCGTGCTCGTTGCTTGGAGCCATTCTTGACAGAACCGCTTTGCTTTCGGAGAGACTATGTCCAGGTTCATCACTCTGGTGATCTCGGATCTTTGTAGTTCGAGACATTCTTGACTTCCCCATACCAGTAATGCCTTCAGTGGCCACATAGCTAGTAAGGCCTCGGGTTCAGGCATACCGGCCAGTAATGACCTGGCCCCTGTGATGTCATATTGTAGACATTCCGCCACCTGTATCGCTTGGTTGCCGTTCTGCAAAACCTTGGGGAATCCGGTGGAGTTGTGGAGTTTGTGAAGCCAGTCTCTGTAGGCAGACTTGACTTTAGGCTCGAATTCAGCACTACCTTTTCCTCCCTAGGTAATCTCGGCTCCTCCGAGGATGCCGTTTGGACGTGCGGTTGAACCTTGTCTACATGCATGTCACTACATTGCACCTGTTCCAGCACTGCAATCGTATTATAAGCTTGTCGAGCAAGCTCAGCATCATTCATCATTCATCGGTTCATTCTCCAGTGGCTTCATCCCGCACTGTTCAAGTACGCGGTTATAAATGCCTATCTCTTCGTGCTGGAGATCCTTGTCCGACGGGAAAGTTACCGCCATGAAATGCGCATCTTCTCGCACTAGAACCATCACAACCAGGAGAACGGAGTTCGAGCGTAATGCTGTAAACAAGGTGACTGCTTGTTCCGGTTGCAGTACGAATGTTTTCGCAATTTCCATGCCGACGTAGGTTTTAGTACTTGCATCGGCATATGAGTGACGTTGTATGGTGGGCAGCCCCTCCACTGGAATATCGATTACGAAAACGGGCTCTCGTACGTACCCTGCAGGTGCATTGCACGTACCCACCACCGTAGTGGGGCCTTCTCACTCACACACTGGGACCTTGCTTCAAGTAGCGCTCGGGCTACATGCAGTAATCCATTCGATTGGTTCGGCCGATCAGTTTCCAAGAGACTCTCGCTTGCTTCATCAAGTGTGATCTCCCCCAAGTCCACGGCCTCTTGTAGCCTAGCTATCATCAATGTCATCACTTTCACTTTATACTGGTATACCAGCGAGATATTTTCTGCTGACATCACGGACTCATCCCCCGCGCTGTTTGTCAGAGCTGCATAGAAGGCAAACCATCCGCACTGTCCGTTCGCGGGAACGTCCGTGAGAGAACCTCCTAGCACTCGCAGGTAATCTTCAAGAGCGTGAGGAACTCGGGATGGCCCCGGCAGGTCTGCGCCTTCTGCGACAGCCGCGTTTTCGTCCGTCGGTTTGCTTTTGCTTACACTGTCGAGACAATCGTGTAATGAAGTCTGCACTAATTTTTCCCCGTTGGCGGCTCAACCTTAATCAAGGGAGCCGTCGGGGTTGTTACTGGCACTCCCGTGGCTAAGTCCGATTCGACGTCAGCACGGCATCGCTGCATTTTTTGTGCTCGCCGTGTCGATAGGTGCCGTGTTAGTGTTTTCTTTAGCACCTCCGGCACGAGTGGGATTGATGCTGCTGTGGATGTCGGATCCGCTTTGTCGTCAGTGCGGTTATCCAAGTAATCCGCCACTGAAGGTGCTCTACCCCTTTTGTTTGTGGGTGACTCCTGCTTTTGTTGCGGTGCTACCGGGGCTGGGGTATGAGGAGACTTCTCCAAACTAGGGGGATCTGCGGTGGAAGTGGGCGGTGACTCATCACATTCCATGTCTTCGGCAGTGGAGTTATCCGGTGACCCTGCGGTATCCGAGGTCTGGGGGACGCAACTCTCACCACTGAAAGGTACCTCTTCCGCTTTAGCCTCCTCACTGGCAGCGAGGTTAGGAGAGCATGCAATCGGGTTACCTGCCGAAGTCGTCATTTCCTGTGTTGAATCCTCGCTCGTGGGATGACATTTGTCTGTTGCTTCTAAGGAAGAGTGTCCTCTAGCCGTCAGGAACTCCTGCATTGATCGCAGTGGCTGTTCGGGGGCAAAACGTTGGAAATTTGAGACCGGGCCGCGGCAACATCCAACGTGAGAGTTTCGCCGTGCTCAGCCGCTTCAACTTCATCAAACTGACACTGGGAGAAATTGTGGCGATAAGCTCTGCATTTTGAGCATGGAGGCGAAAGGAACACTGTATGGTGGAATAGGACCAACTCAGTGTCGAGCCATTTCCAGTAATTGTGGAGTCTGAGTGCAACTGGCCACGCTGGTACTGTTAATTGGACGTGCCATACACGGCAATCATTTCCACCCATTTCCCTTGTTACTCGTTGCACGCTGTGAACGGGGACTTCATTACTGTTTCAAGAAGTATGTGAAGTAGCTCGTCCGCTTTTAATTCTCGGTGAAGAACTTGGACCGTCAACTCGTAGCTATCCAGCCTGACAAGTGGCTTTAATCCGAACTCATCCGTTTGGTTACGCATTGCGGCGTAGTCGTGCAACGTCAGCATACCTGCACCAAATGGGACGCACTACCCAATCCATCGCTGCGTTGCACGTTTGCCTGGGAAGACAATGCTCAGCAGTCGTTGCGATTCGGTGTAGACGATCGTTGTCAAAGCCGAGAGGAAATCCAAGACTTCCGTTCTCAACTGAAGAGATGCTGTGTCAGCTGGGGCTATCAGTTCAATCAGTTTCTTGTGGGAACAATCACTATGCAGGAAAAATCCGGGTTGCAAGTGGGCATAGATGATGTACTCCGTTTGAGCTCAGAAACACATTTTCAAACGCTGCCAAGTCAGTTTTCGAAAGTACGTTCATAAGAAAAGGAGGGATGCCCGGAACCTCAAGTTCGCCTGCAATAATCATGTAGTTTGCCTTGAGTTTATTTTGGTGTCATCTCACGCAACGACGTTGTTGGCTTTGCTGGTGCAGTGCCGAGGTCGTACAGGGCTTGCAGTTCCTCTGGATTCTGACTGTGGATTTTGTCCGTTGCTAAAGCGGAGTTTCCAGCAAATGCGTCTCTGAAGGAACCTTGCCCACTTGTTGGGGTATGCTGGGCCCTTGATCCCATCATAACCGTGCCTGTGGGTCTTATGCATGGGTTGGAGCCAAAGTCAAAAGCTAGTAAGCGTTTCTCCACTTCTGCTTGTGCTACCTGTGTCTTCCCAAGTAAAATCCACTCTCTCAGGAGCTCCACAAGAGACGTCGCTTCATCAGCCTGACTTAGATCCCAGGCACGTCGGTACCCCTCGTATCCAGGCAGAACTCTCGCATTATCATCCCATTCCTGTTTAAGGGCGTTAGTTATTGGTAGCCGATGTTACCTGATTGAGTTTCCGGTTTTTGAAGTCTTCAAAGCGGCGATTGCTCGCTTTCTCCCGGAGACTCAGTACCAACTCACAGACATGATGGGCTTGTACGTTGTCCCGTAAGTAGCGCTTGAGCAGGTTGAAGTCGTCCTTTCCCCTCGGGAGGCGTGGCTTCGGGGCCCAAGATGTCCTCTGGGACCTTGATGGCGCTGAGTCCGGATGTGGCACCTCACGGTGCGGGGCTTTGCCATCCCCACGTTTGGCACGCTGCTTAGGGTCGCCTGTCTTCTGGCGGTTACGACGGCTTCACTTGGAGGTTGCTGTAGCCCAGCTGTTCCCGTCCAGCTTCTGCGTCGCACGCCTCGGTTGCGCTGAGGATGCAGGTCCTCCATCCCCAGGTGTCGACCCACCCATACGTTCGGATGCGGTAGTAATACAGTCGGTAGGTAAAGCACTAGCAGCAATCTTCCTAGTGCAGCTTCTTTGCCTTGGTTTGTAAAGCCGCAGCGAAGAGTCGTGAGCTCTAGGCGGCGGATACGGAAGTGCGATTGTACTTTTAAGTAGATTCTAGGCACTATGAACTTTTAAGCTCATGTGCCGTGATAGGAGTAATGGCCACTGAGGTGAGAACCCAAGCGACCGCTACTGGTGGAAAGACCGGGGACAATGGGGCCCGCAGTACTAAAGGAGGTAGGCCTCTCTTTGGTGAAGGAGGCCACCACTTCGCGCTGGAATTCTAATATCTTGAGCTCGCGGTCATCATTGGTGTCGCCTCCGTCCGTCACAGCAGAGCTGAACACGTCGCGTTTGTCTACATCGAGGAGCAAAAGCAGAGACAACAACACGGATGTGTGTGAATAATCTGCATTTCTTGATATTGATGGCACTGCTCGGGGCCTGGCGCCGAAATCAATCGCCAGTCTCCGCGCAGGCGACTTTGTAAGCGTTCTCTTTCTTACATGTCTCGAAAAATGGGACGGAAAAGCACCCAGATTTCTTCTCACCGAGGGGATCGCTAGCCACTTGAGCCGAGTTCGCTGAGAGCACGCATTTCTCTCGCAGCACGTTCGCAAGGGTAGGGAAGTAGATGGTCTGTATGCTACATTGCAACAGCAGAAACACATATCAATAAAAGGTGAGAATAAGTATCACGGCACGAGCATCTACCGAAGTCTTTGAACGTACTACTTGATACTGATGTCTAGGAGGTTAGCGGTGAGCGGTACTAACAGCAAATACAGCCAATACACAGGGCTACACATACACCATACCAAAATGCATGAACGTTAGTATTTTCAAGCGTATACAGCAAACGTCGAGGTGTTAGTACAAACCTTTCGAGCATCCGTAGTGATACACCGTACATATCCTGTCCAAGCGTGCCCATGAAGGGGAACACAAGCAGGAAGAAAAAGAATAGCCAAAAGCTGATCGCCATGACCATCCGGTTAAATTTTGTCCACGACAAAGTCTCCAACACAACTTTCAGGTTCGCGGACATTAGCAGCACTGAGTAGATCACACTGCCTTGCAGATAGAGTCCTGTGCTCAATCCACCAACGTTGATTGTGCCATACAGGGCTAGCATGAAGCAAATGAACGCTTGGATCATACCATTGACCAACCATATCGAGAATCGCTTCATGTTGATCCCTTCATTTTTCTGACCAGGAAGATACAACGCTGGATTGCGGAGAACTTGCTCAGGGGCGACATCTTCATCAAAAACGCCGATCGCGATGATTGGCAACGCCAGAAAGAAATTCCATCCAGCCATAACAAAACTCTCGAACACACTCGTACCTGACTGCCCATTGTAGAAATTAAAAAGGAATAAAGCAATCACGAGCGCGACATTCTTGTAAAACGAATAGAGAATGACCTTGGATATCCGTTGGTAGTTGTAGCGTCCATGAACAAGGAGAAGTCGTTCGAGAAATCGGAATTGTGCGATTGTGTAGTCGCTGGCATTTACAGCTTGAACACCTTCTTGTCCTGAAACTCCGATACCAACATGAGCCGACTGAATCATGTTTACATCGTTTGCTCCGTCACCGATGGCGAGAGTAATTGGGTTCTGCGGTGAATTGTACCGAATGAGGTTGACAATATCTGCTTTTTGAGCAGGTGAGACGCGGCAGGCGATGACTGCCTGACAAACACTGGAAATTTCCAATAACATTTGTGAGAGGACCTTTGCCGCATGTAGTGCACGCTCAGACGACGTACTCTTCGGTGGGAACACGTGTACCATTGCTTTACCATCACACACAAGTGCAAGGTGACTGGAAACCTTGTTGTCGTTGAGATGTGACTGCACATCTTCCAATTTGTGAATGTTGTCAACTTGTCTGCCTAAATCGTCCAGATCCTCACAGTTGATAACGAGAAGCCGCATTCCCTCATTAATCAACTGACAGGCATGTCCGATATTAATCGCGGTTTCCTCTTTGTCGCCCGTAAGCATCCAGATTTTGATCCCTGCTTGAGCGAGGTTCGCGATGGCGGCAGGTACACCCGTTTGCAATTTGTCTTCAATTGCTGTTGCGCCCACGATTTTCATTTCCTTCTCAATAATTTCAGCAACTTGTTCCAAAAGTTCGTCTCGATTTGTCAGAGATGTCACGGCTTCCTGGTACTTGACATCCCAAGCCAAATACTCTTCCTCTGTCAGCTCTTTACTGCAAATGACCAACGTTCGAAGACCTTCACTTGCAAACCGCTTCAACTCCTCGTCCATTTTAGCCGTATACATGTCAAATTTACTGCGAGGCATCATGACATTATCAGCTCCCTTGCAGTAGAGGAAATAGCGACCGTCTTCGGTTCGTATCGTCACTGACATTCGCTTTCTGGTACTATTGAACTCGTTTACGTTGAGGATTGAGTACTTCCGTACAGCTGATGGACCGTTTTTCTTGGTAACTTTGACTTCTAGGAGTGGAGCTGGAGCAAAAAAATCGTATCCCAAACATTTTGCAGCTTTCACTAGAGCTTCTTCATCTGGAGAAGACGCTCGGAAGTCGATTTCACCTGTTTTCGCGTTTTTCTCGGGGATCACCGTGTGGCACACGGAAAGCACCGTGAGGAATTCGTCAATTGCTGCGGCTTCCGGTGCATTTGCAGCTACTGCGTTGACCAAGCGTGGATCATCGAAATGAATGAGCGGGTTGAAGTCAACCTGGGCATCGCGTGGATCATGCTTCTCGTCGTCTTCTTTATCATCTGAGCCACTTGATAGTCCTTTTTCAGCAGCATTCTTCTTGGCCATCTCTGCAACAGCACGTCCGATCTCGGTCGTGCCGAAGCCATACGATACACCAGCAATGAAACATTTCCGGAACTCCATGATGTTGCACGTTAGCGTACCCGTTTTGTCGCTGAAGATATGATGCACTTGCCCCAATTCTTCATTCAAATCGGATGTCCGTGCATTCGCGTACGTTCCCTCATGGCACATTTCAGAGTCAGTGGAAATGTTTTTCGCTTGGAAAACTTTCACCATATCCAGCGAGACGTACAACGAGATCGGAACCAGGTTGTTATAAAGAATGAGAAAAGTGAAAAAGCCCACCAAGTTGGAAGCAGACGATGTCCTTGCAATGGCCGAGTTGAAGTACCAAAGATTCTCCTCGTACTTGTTCATCCAGATCGTATTGCAAATGGTGCTGATAATACAAAGCACAAACTGTGTGATGAAGATCAGCAGGATGCAGCGGTTGACAACTTTGTACACATTGCTCTGCTTTGAAGGTGTTGAGCGTGCGTTCTGCATCAATTTGGTCTCGAAACCGGTAAAAATGACCAATCCGTAAATGTACGCACAACCGCGCACGCTGCAGCCACGCAGAATGATGTTGGAAGGGCCGATTGGGGCAGCTTCCTTGTTAGGCCCAAACTCGATCCTGCCGGTGAAATTGTATAGTCGATTATTCGGCTGCTCATACTCCATTGTGGCATTGAGCTTCATCATTTGCTTGCTGTGTTCACTCTCAGGTAACGCGGGATCGTTCACTTTTCTATAGCCTACGTGTTGTGCCACTTGCTCGATGGCGGATCGTCGCTTTAAATTCGTTTCACCGTCCAAATTGCACGTTTCAACAAAGCACCGACCTTCTTCTTCAGATGTAGAGAGGATAAACACATCTGCAGGAGCTTCATCACGATCACCAAGGCGTAAAATATCGCCAACGACCACTTTCTGCCACTCTTTCGTCACCATCTCTCCGTTATGTCCAAGAACTTTGCAATATCGCGCGTTTTGGACATTATCAGCGTCGTGACGCTTTTTATCCTCAATGCCTTGCTTGATCATAGATACCATCAAAACTGTCACCAATGGACCAGCTGTAGTATACTTGTTGGTCGGAGACCACGTCGTGGCCACTTGAAGAATTGATATCACCAAGAAATAGCAATTGGCGATAACTCGGAAAAACTCGAAGAGCATCTTCGGAATGAAGCTCACGATTGTGTACTTGGACGTCGTCACGAAATTGTTCGCGTATTTATCTTCACGTCGCAGTCGCTCGTTCTCCTCGTCATTATTGAGGTGAACTTTGCGGAAATTTTCAGCCCCCGTGGTTGTCATAGCGTTAAAGTTGTGAAGAAAAGTGGAGAGAAGATGTTCACGAAGATCGAGCAGGTCTCGCTGTCCTGAAGTCGCCGTATTGAGCTTGTCTGTCGGTTAGAGATGGAGAGACGCAAAAGGAGTTTCATTGCACAGAATGCCGCCTCTATTCACGGCAGCTATATTTTAGGGATTGCCTTCACCTGGACATGCTTCACTATAGTATAACTCGCCGTTCAGTTTGCGTCCACTTGCCTCTGAAATCGCAGCTTCAACTTTGTCCATACAAAACCCAAGTCAATCTATTGTATCCCAACATAGATTAGGTGGACCACAATCCGTAACCCGGTTACACACAGGTTACGCGCATTTTAGCGACCCACCATCGACGATATGATGGCGACGCTGCCTCCGACTGCCTCCGACATGGTCATGGTACAGCTTCCAGTCTCCATCCCTTTCACCTATATCCTCACTAAAACCTTCCTCTATATGTCCACCCTTAATTCCACCTCTTTCCTCAGGTCGACGGCGCGTTATTCGCGTACGAAGAAGAGGCCACACGTCAGCCATTCGCCGTGCAGACGTGGACCTCGTATCTGCGCGCTCTGGCCGACGCCCCGCTCTCCGATCGATGCAAAGTGTACGAGCGAGGTCTTCAGTCCCTCCCACGCAGTTACAAGCTCTGGAAACTCTATCTGGATGACGTGTACGACACACAAGTGCGTGGCCAGCGCGTAGACTCGCCCATGTTTACGCAGCTTGTGGCGCTGTACGAGCGCGCGTTGGCTCAGCTGTCCACAATGCCGAGACTATGGCTCGACTACCTTAATGTGCTTCGTGAGATGCGCGTGGTGACTGCGCGTCGACACGTGTTTGACAGAGCACTGCGAGCGCTACCTATTACCCAGCACCACCGCATCTGGACGCAGTACTTGGCCTTCGTCAAACAGATCGGCGTACCCCGCACTGCTGTCCGTGTGTACACTAGGTATTTGATGCTGGAACCTTCGAAGAGAGGGGAATTTGTTGACTATTTGGTGTCCGTGGAGCACTACGAAGAGGCGAGTTTGCAGCTTGTGAAGCTTATTGAGTCGACACAAGACAAGGAGACCAGCACAGACCGTACACCACACAGTATGTGGATGCAGCTCTGTGATATGGTGTCGCAACACCCGACGCGGGTGGCCAAGTCGCTGGATGTGGAGGCGATTCTACGTAGTGGCATGACGAGGTTCAGTGACGAAGTGGGAAGACTCTGGTGCTCCTTGGCGACGTACTTTGTGCGTCTGAGCATGTTTGAGTCGGCGCGAGATGTGTACGAAGAAGGGATTCGTACTGTGGTTACCGTGCGCGACTTTAGTATGATTTTCGACGCGTACGTCAAGTTTATTGAGGCTATGCTTACCGCGGAAATGGATCTGGCAGCTGGTGGCGATGAAGAGGACGACGACGAAGAAGAAGATGAAGTAGACCACCAAGCACAGGTTGATCGCCTGCTAAAGGTGTACGAGGATGTGGCAGAACGACGCCCTCTGCTGCTGAACTCGGTGCTGTTGCGACAGAACCCGCACAATGTCCGCGAGTGGGAAAAACGTGTCGAGCTCGTCAAGTCTGATCTGCAGAAGGTCATCCGCACATACGCCGAAGCAGTGAAGACTGTAGACCCCGTCAAGTCTGGCGGACGGCTGCCGACGCTCTGGATTCGCTTCGCAAAGTTCTACGATGAACACGGTGACTTAAACAACGCGCGTGCTATTTTCAAGAAGGCCGTGGATGTGGAATTCCGTAACTCGCAGGAGCTCGCCGCCGTATATTGTGAATGGGCGGAACTAGAGCTTAGTCACGAGAACTTCGACGAAGCACTTGAAATTGTGCGTGGTGCGTGTGCTATCCCAACCTCGCGTACTATTCGTCTACGCAAGCAGCAGGCGCTAAATACCAAGGACAATGTGCACCTGAGTGTGAAACTGTGGACACTACGCCTCGACCTAGAAGAGAGTCTCGGTGATCTCGAGTCGACTCGTGCTGCGTACGATGAAGTCTTCGAGCTCAAAATCATCACTCCTCAGATGGTGCTCAACTTCGCGGCATACCTGGAGGAGAACAAGTACTTTGAGGAGTCCTTCCGCGTGTGTGAGCGCGGTTTGGCACTTTTCCCGAAGTTCCCGCACGCTGGTGATCTGTGGCAGACCTATTTGACCAAGTTTGTGAAGCGCTATGCTGGTACCAAGATGGAGCGTACCCGCGATTTGTTCGAGCAGGCTATTCGAGCTGCTCCAACCAAGTCCGTCCGTGGATTCTACGAGAAGTTCGCCGAGTTTGAAGAGCTGCACGGCATGTTGCGCAATGTAATGACTATTTATGAGCGCGCGTCCGACGCTGTTCCTGACGACGACAAAATGGCAATTTACGACAAGTACGTCAAGAAGGCGCAGAAGTTCTTTGGCATCGCCAAGGTACGGGATGTGTACCAGCGGGGTATCACTAAGCTACCCGACAAGTGCGTCCCCCATCTGTGTCTCAAGTTTGCACAAATGGAGACAAAGTTGGGCGAATTCGACCGTGCTCGAGCCATTTACGCACATGCATCGCAATTCTGCGACCCGCGGCAGCATGAAAAATCTTTCTGGAATGTGTGGCATGAGTTTGAAGTCTCTCACGGCTCAGAGCACACATTCCTTGAAATGCTGCGTATCAAGCGTTCTGTGGTGGCCCAATATTCGCAAGTAAACTACGTCGCGTCCGAAATTGCTCCCCAGGACGGAGAGACATCGAAAATTGCTGGAATGGTCGCAGCGTCAACATCAGCACCACCGGTTTCTGGCGACGCCATGGCTGCTTTGGAAGCACAACTTGATGTGCCCTCGGCAGGCGAAGGGGACGCCGCAAAGAAGCGGAAGGGAGAAGCGGTGGAGTCCGAAATAGAGCGGAACGTGCGTCAGAAGCAAATCGTGGAGGTGACAAATGAGGAGGAGATTGATTTGGATGACGAAGATGACGATGAAGAGGAAGCCACAGGAGGAGAGCCCGACATTGAAGAGAGAGAGCTGCCGTCAACGTTGTTTGGTGGCAGTGTCAAGGCGTCGGAATGAGGTTAGACAGCGACGCTAAAACTACTTGTAGACGGATTTTTTTCATGATATGCCCGAAGTTTGATGAATCCAATGCCCAAAGTATGGATCGTCATTGGTAGTCCGTCCACACGAATTTCAAGTGCGGGTGAGGGTTTGCGTTAGAATTCCTGATCTATTTTTTTTATCGTCTATTTTGGCTGAACGTTGTGATTGTTTGCATGGCAGTGGTGAGGACTCGGAAGTGTATGTCAATAGTTTTGCGAGCAGGAAGTGTTGCTCCAGCTTCTGTCTCGTTCACTGATGGCTTACGATCCGTACAAATCCTTGCTCGCCAACGCAAGTCGGGATCACGTAAAGCGCAGTGCCGACCTCAATACCCACCTTGTAGGAAATGTTTTCCTCCCGGCCATCGACTCACAACACAAGCAGAAACCATCGACATCAATTGCTTCACTCAAGCACCTAAAAGTGATCGAGCAATGCATCATGGCGGAGAATAAACGCGAGCAACGGTTGGCAAAGTGCGCGACGATCAAAGAACGGCGAATCCTGGCCAAGAAGTTTCAAGCACAGCGTGAACGCGAGAGAGAATTAATCCAAGCACTTATGCTCGGAAATTATCTCGAACGGCACCACGACATCAAATTCTTAGAGACTGAAGTGGTTGCTGCGGAAACGCCTCGAAAACAACTTAACCAGGAGATCACGGGACTCAGTGCGAGGGTTGCAACACCTAATCGGGTGTTTTGTAAAGCGGATATCACTGGTGGTGTGCCAAAGTCAAAGCCGCACATACACCAGAAATTCAAGCTCCCTGAGTGCGATGGATCCCCCGGCAGGAAAGCTAGTGAGAAAGCGCAAGATGCAGTATCCCTAAAACTTTCTTCTCCACCAAGACAAACCCCACCAAGTTCTCAAGCAGTGACCACTGAATCCCCCACTCCCAAGAAACGAAGTCCGTCACGGTCAGCAAAAAGCGAAAGCAGTGTGAGATCTCCCAAGACCCAACTGAAAATACCCAGCGAGAGCACAACTGCGGTGGAAGTGGAAACAGCAGCTTCTCCACAGTCGCCGTATATTTCTCTGCATCGACATCAAGCCAGGTCGGCCAAAGCTACTGCGCAATTTTCATCTTTGCCCAATAAAGCAGCAGAAATGATATCAGTAAAGGAGATGCCGGATGCCGATGCGAAAATTGGCGACCAGCAGCCGAAAAAACCTTTAGTTTCATTTGCAGGAGAAGAGGTCACCTTCTCCGAAGCTCAGCGACTCGCAGAGACAATGGGTAGTGATGCTCAATTGCTGAAGGAGAAGTGCGAGAGGATTCTCGCTGAAATGGCCACACAGACGACACCACGCGTGTTAGCAGATGCTTTAGATGAAGATGGTGTTAAGAAGACGTCTTCACGACCAAAGCTTCCCCCAATGGACCCGTCTTTAGTGGCAACGTTGAATCAAGATGCATCCTCCACAACACCGCGTCGCCCACAGTCCGACCGAACTCAACGATCAACACGTCAATCTTTCCTTGCAAGTCTTGCAAGTGAGAACAAAATCTTACAAGAACGGAGAGAAGCTATGGCCCAACAAGCTGACAAGGACGTCAACGTAGAAGTCAAAGCCACACACGAGAATGAAACCCTTGCCGAATACGACAAACCTCAAGTGAGTGAAGAAGAATCGGCCGTACTTACCAACGACACGCTCGATTCAGCTAATATTGGCAGCGCAGAGGAAGACTATGACGACGACTTCGTTGATCAAGACCCTGTCATTGATACCGACGATTTTGTTGAACAAGATTCTGCAACTGCTACCGACGCCGATGAGGATTTGGAGACTGATGTGGCCGAGTTGCTTTTCGATCTGGTCGACATGGTAGAAGCAGCGATCGCAGAGGAAAAGAAGGAGACGGTCATCATACCAAACCCACGCACCGTTTCGCCACGACCACGCTCATCAATGGTACGCTTTATCAGTTGTATTGACGTTGTATGAGCCTTTGACTAACCGATGGTTGCTGTCCTTCTTCAGGATCGACAGACCAAGTACGCACTGCAGATCCAGTCGTTATTCCGCGGCTATCGTGCCCGTATCGCGTTCCGTCTCGCTCTCTACGAAGACGCACTGAGCTGTGGCGTTCTTGGAGCAATGCCCGGTACAATCCAAGGTCGGTCAGGCTGGTACCTGGACCCGAAGCGGCTCATGGCCTATTACTTCGTAATCCCCGATCCTGACGGCGAGTGGGAACAGAAGTTCATACTGCGCTGTAGTCGTCTAGTGCTCACACCGTATGAAATGCGGCAAGAAGTACTTAGCAAAGTGCCAGCGGACCTGACCTAAAGTGGCGTGTCAATGCAACTTCAACAAGTACACGTACCCTTTTACTCAGATCTGATTCCACCAGCTCTTCGACGTCACCTTCTGTTTTCGACTTTGAAACAGTTTTCCAGGGGCTTCGCATATTATTGGTCATATTCCCCTCAACTAACAGAAGGAACGTTCCGCTGCTGTAGGACATCGCGAGTCCAGACGCCGCGTCAAGCCCCCCCACCCAAGCGCAATCGAACGTCTTCTACGCCTACTACACGTCAGTGCGTTGCTGTGGAGCTGCTGGAGCGCAGCGTTCGTTGCTGCAAAAAGAATCAGATTAGAGAGTTGCTATAGCGGACAATATTAATTTAGACAGATCGACGTGTATAGGTAGCAATTATGGCAAACCAACAGGAGAGCGACTTCTACGTCAAGGTGACGCGTGATGGCTGTCGAGATGGCTTTGACGAGGCAGAGGAGCGACTTAACACGCCTAGACAGGACGACGTAGAGTACACGAACGTACTGTACGCTAGACCAGTGGAGGTTATGTCGCCCACATCATCCAGTAGCAATGGATCTGGTGCCGAGTTTTACTCAACACCTCATCAGATGAAAAGCGCAGCTACTGGAGATATCAGAGCACCGATGAATGCACCAACGTCGGCAACAGCTACAGAGACAGACTCAGATTTGGAAGAGAGTCGCAGTGATGCTGATAAAGAGAAGGAACACGTGATCCGAGCTATGGATGCTGCTGAGGATAAACGAGGAGTGGATGAAGCTACAGATGATGAAGAATGCAAAGGTCTTGGAGATGCTGCAGAGGAAAAAGAGCAAGATGGATTTAATCTTGCTATTGCACTGGACTTTGAGACAGATACGAACACTAGCATTGGTCCACCCAGTGTCACTCGACAAACGTCAAGTAGTTTTTCAGATCTGGGTGACTATGACGACTTCTCGTTTTCTGATGCCATCACGATACCGAATGCCGGTGGAGCTGGTAGTGTGGAGAGTGACAGCAACTCTGGTACACCCACCACGTTTTACCCTATTTATGAGAACGAGGCCTTTCGGTTCACGCATGCTAGTGTGAGTAATTGTGGGTATGGGAGCTATGACGGGATTGAGAAGATTCCTGGAGTATACACGAACAGCCCCGCGAGGAGTGCACGCAGTGCGAATTCACCTACTATGCTACGTCTGGATCACTATGGCTACAATGGAGGTCGAATTACGCCAACGTTTCAATTGACACAACCAGCAGATGAAACGCAGCCGCTGATTGGAGACATCTACCCGGTTTCTGGCGAGATAGTACGACTACGAGTCGACAATGCTGCCTACATTATCTTCTACAAGAGTGACGATAGCGGTGAGGAG
Organism: Phytophthora quercina; assembly: GCA_014706105.1. Classification (NCBI taxonomy): domain Eukaryota; phylum Oomycota; class Peronosporomycetes; order Peronosporales; family Peronosporaceae; genus Phytophthora; species Phytophthora quercina. Next base: position 2,164,561 of record JACBOW010000003.1, on the reverse strand, counting down.
CAGAACACAAAAAACGAAATGCTTGCTATGTCCTCGTCATCCGAGGATGACGTTGACGTTAGTGAGTGGAGTGAGGAAGGATCTGGAAGAGTAGCACCACCTCGTTCGTACACCTCGTTAGGTGCTGCTGGCCACAAGGTTCAAACCGATAATTGCTATACCCGCGACTACAACCACCCCACGCGGTCTCTAGGCCGAGGTCTTTATCGTGCTTCTACGAGCGTTGGCAGTGCATTCCTAAAGGGTGCAGCCGGCCTGGTCAATAAAACTTACCAAGGCGGAGCAAATGGCGGCGTGTTTGGATTTGCCAAGGGGCTGGGCATGGGAATGCTAGGCCTAGGGACCCATACGGTTAAAGGCGCGTTCCGAGGAGTCGGACAGGTGACACATTTGGTCGGCGAGATGGTTTTGGGAACGGCACCGCATTTCAGTATTGATGGTACGCTAGTGCTCACTAACTACCGCATTATATGGCAAGCGCTTAGCACAAAAGACGCCATGGAGATCCCTCTGGCATCTATTTTGTCGGCTGAAAGTTCGACGACAGCTCCCCACGTCGCCAACATCGAAGGCAAGCATCTCCTGCGTGCCTCTTTGGCATTTCAGGATGAAACTACGTGCTCGGATTTCTTGGGTTGTATTTGGGAACTTTTCTCGACGGGCAATTCACCTCCCCACTATCTATTCGCGCACTTGCATTATCAGGCACTGCGACACAAGGAAGAGGCGAAGAAGGCAAATGGATCTGGCCTTGAGACACCAAATGACTTGCTGTACGATGCTGAGGAGGACTATCGCCGACTAAAGCTGCTGGACGCAGACAGTTGGATGCGGTTGTATGACAACTCGGATTACACGTTCCCATCTTATCCAGATACGTTTGTGATCCCGTCAGTACTGGATGAGGACGATCTCCGTGAACTAAGTGCTTATCGTAGCGCAAGTCGTATTCCTGCGGTTGTGTGGCGCCATCCACACACAGGGGCGCTCGTATGCCGATGTGCTCAACCTTGCACGGGGTTAAGTGGATACGTTGTGGAGGCCGACCAGAAAATGGTATCGGCGCTTCAACATGCAACGAGTGCTTATGGCGATGCGAAGTTTCACTTTTTTGACGCGCGAAGCCAAATGGCTGCGGCGGCCAACTCGGCTCAAGGCAAAGGCACCGAGGATCCACGAAACTACCCGAACTCGGAGCTCCACTTTTGCGATATCGCGAATATTCATGCCGTGCGCTCGTCGTACGCATCGCTAGCGTCAGTATGCCAACCTGGCCAGGAACGTGAAGGCAGTGGCTGGCTGTTTCAGTTGCGGAACACCTTTTGGTTTCTACACTTGTCGAGCATCCTCTCCACGTCGCAGGAAATTTGTCGATATCTTAGCCAGGGTGAATCTGTGATGATTCACTGCAGTGACGGGTGGGACCGTACCCCTCAGCTTACAGGTATGGTTCAGCTTTTGCTGGATCCGTACTACCGCACCGTAAGGGGGTTGCTATGCCTAATCGAGAAGGAGTGGTGTTCTTTTGGACACCTCTTCCGATACCGCTATGGACATGGCGAAGGTCCAGGCCTGCAAGAGCTCGAGGAACAATCTCCCGTGTTTATTCAGTGGCTGGATGCGTTGTGGCAGATTTGGCGCCAACAGCCGTGGGCGTTCGAGTTTAATGAAGCGCTTCTTTCAGCACTTTACGAAAATGTTTTCTCGGGGCTGTATGGCAATTTCCTGTACAACAATGAGCGACAGCGAAAGCAAGAGGAGGCAAACGCACCCACACGATCGCTGTGGTTTGTTTTGCTGGAGCAACTGGAGAAGTACATGAATTTGGAATACGACAGTGCCAAGAACTTCAACAGCATTGGATTAGTCCTCCCGTTTTCGTCGGAAGAAAACGACTTGGTGATGTGGGCAAACCACTTGGTCTATGCTGACCCTGTGTGCCGAAAGTACCAGTGAGATATTCCAATGCAACCCCATGGAGTCTACGTTCACGGAGAAGCTGACTGTCCAGGAAAAAGTTCCGAGGCCTGCTACGTCGTGGTCATAAATCACCGATGAAGGAACGTGCTTATGCGAGCATCATATCGAGAAATTCGAGGACTGGGAGCTCAAGCTTGTCATCCAAGAGGTGCTTGTTGCTGCAGAAAATGATAAACCACGGTTATGGATCTGGAAGAATGGTTAATCAGGGGAGTGTCGTGGCGTACAGGAATATCTCGGTTGGGTTATGCTGGTTCGTTGATGGATTCGATGAAGTTGAGCGGCGCCGACTGTCCGCATCGGAATTTGCTGTTTTGCTGGAGATGACACTGCTATGTGGCAAAGCTGACAAATGCAATTAGGTAGAGTAAGGTTAGCAGTAGGTAAGATAGGATAAGCTGTTAGTGTTGTAGAATTACTAAAGTTTAAGCGCAAAGAGCAGTGGGGCTGACCTGGTGGCGGTGCTGCTATCATAGGGCGCTTGCGGTGTGATTTGGAAGTCGGTTGGGAGTCGCCGCATGGGGCATGTCGAGTTTGTTTTGAGTCGTTGACAGGAGCTTCGATGGGATTTTGCTCGCGCTTCTCGAAATCCTCAGTGACGATGACAGGCATCAACTGAAATTGTGGAACGTCAAGCTCATGGTCACTATCTGATCTGTCACCTGGCCGGTTGAAAGCTGTCATGATCTATTAGATACTAGTAGAAGCGTACGATGGAGATGATAGCAAGGCGAACACGTACCTAGGGAAATTTCGTGTTCCTTCTCCCATTGAAAGATTTCTGCTGCGGCCGCTAATTCCTGAGAAAGCGATGTGATTGTTGAAACAGAAGATGCCCGAGTCTTGATCTCTCCTTGCTGCATTTGCTGTCCCTGAGCAGAACTAACTTCCTGGATAGAATCCCTGATTGTCTTTGCTGGAGGTTGCACGAGCGCCACCTCAGCCCTGTGCTCATTTTCCCACTGAACAATCTCGGCTGCAGCCTCTAAATCGTCCCAGAAGTACTCTGGTCGTACTTGCTCTGGTTCGACTGTCGAGTTGGCCCTTGGGAGATTCTCGGGAGTGACGACGCGATGAGTCTTGCTCTGTGGTCGCAGAGTTGATCTGCTCGATTCGACCCACGAGGGTGGCTGGTGACGAGGGTCTTGCAACGGAACAACCGAAGGTTGCAAACCACGTCGCGAATAATCCACTGGATCAGGTTGAATAACAACCGGAAGTTGGGCATGAGCCACTCCAGATTGCTGAGCGCGTCGTCGTTTCTCGAGAGCTTCTCGCCGTCTGCTCTCAATCCGCTCTTGTTGATCCTTTGTCAGCGTACCAGGTGAATTTTGGGGGAATCGGCGTCTTTCAAGTGCTTCTCGTCTTCTCTTCTCGATCAACTCTTGTTGCTCCTTTGTGAGCGTCTCAGACGAGCTGGAGTCGATTGCAGCTTCAACCCGTGGCTCGTTCGTTCGAGTCACCCCAAGTGTAATAGTTGCTGCCTGTGGAGGTGGCGGCATCAATCCATTCTTGATCATAATTTCGCGAGCAATCTCTTGTGGGGTCTTCACCACGCCAGCATCTAAACCCACTCACAGTAAGAGCACACACCTCCACAACATAAAATGCACAGAGCGTACAGATCTTCGCCTTAGCCAGAATCTTCTTCCCATACAGTCTCTCGATCTGCAATACAAAACACAACTCAGTTGTATGTCTTGTTCATTGTCTAAATGCTGCTCCGGTATCCCCATACATCGGCCCAACACCCTTCCTTGGCCAGTTCTCGCACGTGCTTCTTCTTAGCAGCCACTGTCTGCTTCATCTTGGGCCCAGGGACCCCACGCTTCTGCCTCTGCGTACTCTTCTTGGCTGGCATTTCGATTCCGCACTGGAAGTTGAAGTTGACGTCAAAAGTTGCAGCTAACAAAATGGCTACATTTTTTCTGATACCATTGTCTTCCTAGTTCTGAGGAGGTGGCAGTACTTCGTCACTCCAGAAGCCCCAACAATTGCCCATACACGAGGCCAGACCACAAGTCCGGCAGTGGATTGGACGAGGATCAAGCGCCAATGTCGCTGCTGCAGCCTCCGGATCAGCGGCGATGGCTTCCAGACGAGCTGCAATTTTGTTCAACTGGTTACGAATGGAGCGACGCTTGTTCTTGCTGCTGGTTTTGTCCTCAAGCAGCTCAGCGAGGATCATGTCGAGCGCCTTCTGCTGCTCAACCAGCTCAGAGCGTGGCACGTACTGCAGGAACGTGACGTAGCAATGCTTGAGGTTCTGGTGGTCCGTGCAGTGCACCTCGCCGTGTCGAGCGTAGTAGCAGCTATCACACACCAGCACCAGGTCGCGACACACAGTGCACACTTTGCGTCCGCTAAAGTCATCGTGCGGTGTCTGGCACTCGATGCACTTGCCAACAATTTCATTGCTGCTCTGAGCTCCTCCCATCAGAACCCTACAATGCAGCACAATGTGTCAGACTATATGAGAGTAAACAGTAGCAAGACAACCAAATCCACTCACCGCTTGTCGAAGACAAAGTTTTTGCCACGGAAAAAGCCTCCGTCCTGGTACGCTTCGAGGTACTTGTGAATGCCTCCTTTGAGGTGGTGCACGTCGTTCACACCCTGACTGCGCAAAAAGTTGGATGCCTTCTCACAGCGAATGCCACCGGTGCAATACATCAACACCTTTTTGTCCTTCATCTCATCCACGCGGTTCTGCAAGAACGCATAGTACTCGGAGAAATTCTTCACTTTAGGGTCCACAGCATTCTCAAAGTGACCCACCTGGTACGTCAACAAGAAAACAATTAGAACTAACACGACGAAATGTGGCAAATTGCAAACGTACCAAAAACTCCTTATGAGCCCTCACGTCTAACACAACGGTGCCTTCCTTGTCCTTCACAGCCTGACGCATTGCTTCGTGGAACTGTTGCGGTGTCAGGTACCCCCGTTCCACGTCGGACGCCGTCATGTCCGGACGAGTGACGATGCCGCCAGTGGACACAATCTCCTTGACGTGCTTAATGATGAGCCCCACGAACGGCGGCTCTTCATATGCATGGAAACTGTGCTTGAAATCATCGGGACGCATGGCGAACACCTCGTGCATGCACAGGAAGGCGATGTACTCGTCGATATTGTCGCGTGATGGACTTGAAAGTGTGGCGTTGATACCTTCCTCGCTGATGAGGATGCGACCAACAAGATCCAGACGCTCACAGAGTTGTTGCTGTTCCTGTTTGAGCTCCAGTGGAGCTGCAACCTCCACATACTTGTAGAAAAGGATCACGGAATGGCCTGCAGTCACCATTATTGTTGATCGATAGACGGTTGATGAATGGTTCAGAGGTTGCAGTCATGAACCTGCAAAATATTATATGGATCACTACTTGTATATCATCCTGTCAGAGTTGATATTAATTGCGCGCGAAGAGCTCCATAGCGATGACGACCGAAGGTGGAGCTGCGCAGGAGCCCAACAAGGAGCCCGCAGCCAATGGGACGCCCAGTCCGGGCAAACGCAATGTGAACAAGGCGAAGAGACTCCTGCCGATGGAGCTGCGGGTGCGTGACGACCTCGGTGGATTGCTGGAAGATCGACTGATTGATGGTTACAATGCTGGTTGCATGTAGAAACGTCGTCGGGCGGCGAAGCTGCAAGTGTCTGCTGAAAAGAAAGCGCGGGTGAAGGTCCCGTCGCCTCAGACATCGTCAAAAGCTGCCAGGTACAATACGAGAAGAGGAAATGGTGTTTGAGGGTGTGTCGATTCTGATGGAATGCTATTTCTCTAGATCTCTAAGTGAAACATCAACAACAAACGATGCAACACAACTGGATAAAACCTCTCACAAAGAGAAAGCGGCTACTACGGATGTTACATCATTGAAGAATAAGTCATCTCCATCAAAAGCGACATCTCCTCGAGCTAAGGCGTCAACTGCAACTGCATCATCACGGTTGCATTCGCTTTACACCTCATCACTGCTGAGCCAAAAGATACAGAGACGCCAACTTGTTCCAGGTGCAAACGTCCCGAATACGTTTGATGTGAGTGACCTGGGTTTAAATCTTGTTTGTGAATCTACGTGAGAACTCACATTTAACCATGGACATCAGGTTGCACAGTTGCCGCTGGACATCGTGCCCAAGACAAAACTGTCCATTCTAACTGCCTTTCCTTATTCTTTTCAGCGCCTCAAGTACGTGTGGTTATTAACGTTTGGTTTGATGATATGTTCTGACAAATGTTTGCTGTAACACCAGCTCCAAAATCAAGAAGCAAGCACTGCAGAACTTCATATCTGGCAATGATAACAGCACTAAGCAATCTTGTTCCCAAAGCACAGCGGTGCGATGGCAGCAGGCATTGCATTATTTCGTACACCCCGCAGACTCGGTGCCGACATCTCTTCTACTCAACCGCGCTACTGCAGCAAGCACAAGTGAGCCGTTATTAGGTGGCCCCAAAGGCGAGCGCAAACGGGAAGAAAAGGCATTTTTCACAGCACGCTGGAACACTTGGCAAGAAGCATTTCGGGACGTGTACATGAACTTCCGCCGGCAGGCTAGCGGTGTCACTGTCAGTGAAACTCCGGATGGGTCATTCTACCTCCGTTCAAGCGAGTTCGTGGTTCATTTCCTCTATAAAGCTACCAGTCAAGATTCAAATGAAAGTGGAGCTTCAATCATCGATCTGTGCCGACAGCACGACGCAGCATATACTTCTGAAGCGCCCACTGAAGAGGTCAAGCGCACCAAAAACCGTAGTCTCCGTGCTGTGATGTCGCAGTCTAGTGCACGAATCCGGAAGATATTGCACCACCTCAACGTGGAATATACCATGCCGTATATCAAAGCAAACGAGACGCAGCGCGAGGTGGGCGAGTTCCATTTGTTGGACGAAGAACTCGAGGCAACCCGTAAACGAAATAAGGATCAAAACGGTGGCTCGATCATTGCACCCGTGACTCGAGCTACAGCCGCTCCAGAGAATATGCATGGCGCCGACGCGTTGCTGCTCTTTCACGGTCACGACGCTGTCCACGGACTCTACGAGTTCCTTATCAACCGAGCGCGTAAGTGATACTCTAACGTTAGGATGGCGAGTGTCTAACGTATCTAACGCTATCACTGTTGCAGCCATGTCAAATCAAGACGTACCGGAGCTGTATGCGTTGCACCCGTTCGCGAACGCTTCAATTCAGAGCTTGAAGGTGACATCGTTTGGCCGTGTCGGTGCTGCTGCGAACAACTTGGTGTCTGAAGATCAGCCTTCGAGATCAGCAACTCTCTTTCGATTTGAGATTTTGGGATTCTGCTTCCCATCGAGTGTCGCGAAGCTGCTCGCTGTGCTTAAGGACGAGTGGGAAGCAACCAATGCGTCGTACGGCTCCTTGACCGAAGACTCTTCGACAGGAGGAAAGAACGCCCAAATCGCACTGCGAACATACTTGGAAGCTGTGGCGGGAGCCGAGCGACTGAACGCTGTTAAGCTGGACGAGCAGGTTGCAAGAGGCCCCGGTGAGAAGCGCGAAGACCAACAAGAGCGTCAGAAGCGTCAGCAAGAGCTCGAATTTTCCAAGCGGCGTATGGAGATTGCTGTTGTGGAGAAGATGGAACGCCGATACAACGTGGAGACCACAACCCGGGCGATTGTTGTCCGGCGATGAAACCTCGCCGCAATCTTTTCGTCTTGGTCTGGGTGTGACGTGGCGGCTGGAACAGAGGAAGTTGCAAGTCGCGCATTGCATGCTTCACCGAAATTCGAGCGGGCAGTTACAGAGCGTAGGTAACCAGGCAATGGTGTGGACATGATCTCTTCAAGGGTCAAACAATTGGACGCTGAGCAAGTCGCCGTTTAATTGTACTTTTAACAAGGAAGGGACCATAGGGCAACCGATGCGCATGTTGGTCACATGCTTGCGACTGCAGAAGCACCCAAGTTCATGTTGTTACAACATGAAAACAACATGGACGAATTTGTACAGACAATCCTCTCGGTTGTGATAGCTTCGGGAGATCATTTTATTACAAACTAGAGTAATTACAATCAAGAGTGTACCACTCTAACGGTACAGTGCATCGTGTACCAATTTAGAGGTACATTTTAAAGGCGCAACTACGGTTCGCTGATGAATTGCTGGAGGCCGACCCATCAATGGACTTAGGGCTTGTCGCGAAGCTGTACAACGTAGATGTTCGACAAGCAGTGCTATGGAGCATCGAGAGCTGGAATGCTCTCTCTAAAACCACATTCGTGAACTGCTGGAAGAAGACAGGTCTTCTTGAGTACGACACGTGCGAGTATGCGGGGCCGGATGAAGAAGACGGTATCACGGAGGAGCTATCGGCAATGATATCGCGCTTACATACGTCCAACCCTATGTCAGTGCTCGAACTGTTGAATCCCCCGGAGGAGAACGTTCTGATGGAGGATCCGACGGACGAGGACTTCTGTCGCGTTGAGGACGAGCACGACGACGAGAACAGGTGTGGTGCAGTTGGCGACGGAGCCAACACTGTAGACGATGAGAACGAAGCAGCCTTTGTGGCAACCACTCCAGACAATCTTACTGCGGAAGAGCTGAAGGAGCGCCTGAGGTGGATGGCGCAGCTTTTTGTCAGCGCTGATACTATGGGGGTGTCGTCCGGAACAGTGAGTGGATTGCGTTCAATGCAGCGAGCATTTCGAGAGGAGTTAGGGCGAAAGCAGGGTCGAAAGCAGCAGAAGTCGATATTGGAATTTTTCGGCCGCCTTTCAGCAAACTGCTCAGTTCCATAGTTAAGCACCTTCGTTTAGTAATAATCCAGCTTTTCATATCACAAACTGCTGACTAGAGGATAGAGGCATATTTGACTTGAGCTTGTATACCGCCGGTCATTGGGAACCCACCTTTTATCTGTGTGTGGAGTGAATCACTATTCGGGATATCACGGTCGAGAGGATTGTCTGTACAACATGGTCAAACACCTACGACTTGACCGCCAAAAAAAGTTTTCGCTGCCACGCAGTACATGTACCCAATTCGTATCCATGTACAACCAACAAGTTGTACCGCGGAGTCCTATTGACGAGGCCATCCAATTTCTGCCGAGGTGAACTCTTCCGCCTCAACGGAGTCCATGTTTTCCCACGCGATCGCTCCAAGCGAGATTCGGTGCAGCCATCCACGAGCTCGTCTCTGTCTTTATCAGCAACTTTGGTCCGCGCTGGCTCGCCCACAACAGAGCCCTTCCTGCGTGAAGGCACGACCGCTGCCCATCGAGCGTGCGGCGCGGATGGCTGCCGCGCGAGTGCCAGGACAGCATACGTCACGTCCACAAGACGTCATTTCTTGTCTAATATTGTACAATGGTGGCGGTTTCGTTCGCAGTGGGGTGGGAAAGCAAGCGAGCTCTTCGGCTTTGCAGGTTACCATCCGCCTCCGAGGTTGAAGCAGCGCCACACTTGGGTACGCGGTCTTAGGCACAGCGCACTCCGATCGAAGGTCGCGAGCTTGGGCTCCGAATTCCTTCCTGGCAAGGAATTTTCAGCGGCTTCGATAAGAACATTGACCAAAGACTTTCGAAGGTGTAAAACGAAAGCGCTTGATGCGTACATTGTGCAAACATCAAGCGGTGCGTCCTGTGAAGTTGCACGCAAGTTGCACGCAGAAGGCGATGCCGTCCGACCGAAAGCGCAGCTGTGCCTGTGGCAACTGGCAAGCAGTGCTCGTCATCGAGCTTCAATTTGAGCCTCTCCACACGTCGCGTTATCTCGGTTGGCCTTTGTATGCCACATCCCGCTGTTTTCCCTTCCGGGAAGCACGTGCGCCATTAAAACGCAAGACAAATGGACTTGTCCTCACTATTAGTCTAATAGTGCTAGAGACGAAAGCGCGGCCAAGTTGCCAGCAAGAGCGCCGCCACTAGAGCTATCGACCTGTTATCAACAGCTGCACTGCCTGCACCGCGTGGTGGGTTGCAGTGGCAAAGGGCAAAGGACCTTTGCCAAAGGTTTCCGACGGCACTTTGCACTGATGTCCGCGCCTGGTCTCTGTAATGTTTTTCAGAGATGGGCGCTTTTGTCGATCGATCGAGTCACTGACTCGTCGTCTCTATGGACTGGCTGGCTTCCCCTCTCAGTCGGCGATTTCCCTCGGTCCAGGCAAAACCCCATCCGACAAGAGCAAGTTGAGGCCGCAGAGCTTACCACAGGAAGGAGGGAGTAGGAGGAGAGCGAAACAGGATCGGACCGCCCACTGAGAGTCCCCTACGCGGTTCATTGTCGCTTTCTCGCCCACAGAAGCGGAGCCCAAGCTTGACTACGGCCCATGGGGATCATCGCATGGTTCAGCCTCTTCAAGTTCAACTGGCTGCGTCGATGTAGGACGTGCGGCGTGCGCGGTTCCAAGTGCTTGTGTCGCCGGCCATCGCTGGCACTTGAGCACATTTTCTTCCTCGAGGAGCGCAAGAACAAGTTTGGCGCACGTAACTTCAGCCACGTGAGCGACACTATGATGACGTCCAACAGCACCATGTTCGCCAACAGCACAGCCGGCACTGGTCCAGCCAGCAGCCTCAGCGGATCCACGGTCGTCATGCGCGGCGCCGGGTCCTTCGTTGACAGTGAAGTGAACCCGACAGACTATTACTACCAGACCTTTGCACCCGTCCCGCCGCCTTCTAATACTTCGGACGGTAACGGGGAGCTGTTGACTTCTCGTAAAGACAAGAAGACGGAGAAACATCGTAACCAGAACAAGAAGCAGCGCAGTATCAGCCATAGGAACTCCAAGGTCTCGGGCACCGCTGACGTTCCCCCGACGACCCTCGTCCGCAAGCAGTCGGGACGTATGATGTCCAAGGCAAGACATAACGGAGACAAGAACATGCAGCCGCCCATTAAGGAGATCGTCACGGGCGAGTATATTCTCTACACGGAGGAGAATATTCCCTTGTCGCTGCCGCACCGTCAGCAGCAGAAGCAGATTGTGCCTCACAACCGGAGACGGTCGCGTGCACAGAGCAACAAAAGTATCAAGATGAACAACACCCGCCCGCAACACAAGGAGGAGCCCGGCGTCTCCTTCCAGTTCTATGGACGCAGCGGAAGCGGTGCTCCTGCTGGCCCCGTTCCTACGATGATGTCGAACAGGAGTATCAGCATGAGCAGCAGTTGCAGCACTAACGACTCGTTTGTCATGGGTTCGAGCTCCATCTCGACCACGCGTGCGTCGCAGTACTCGGACCGTGTGAGCCTCGAGACGAACTTCGGATCGTTTAACCCGCAGGCCAACCTCGCCAATACCGGACGCTTTATCGAGAGCAGGTACGCTCCGAGTATCCAGGAGGACGAGGAGGCACAAGCGTTGGAGCAGCTTAACGGCTGGCTCCATGCGTCGTCTGTGTCGACCCAAGACTCGTTCATGTTGTCGCGGTAATTGTGTGCTCGTGAGGATCGAGGAAAAAGGCGGCGCTTTCCCATTTTGGATGGAACAAGATGGAGATGACCGATCGGACAGCGCACCTTTCTCCTCGGCAACTAGACAGCCAATTGTTTGTACGGAAGAATACCCGCGCGTTACCACCGGGGTTTATTAATTTAAATACTATAGTGCGTGAAGTGAAGCCCACCACAGACGTGTTTCCAAGGCGTAAAGGAAACGTTTTACCCATGTCGTCCACTGCAGTTTTCCCTGCCCATCGCACTGCGGGATGCCACCGGGATGCGGCCAGTTGAAGGACAGTTGAAGCGAACAAGAAGGAGTGGAGAGAATTCTTCTTGCGAGTCATGTGACGTTGAGAGCTGGGCAAGTGCATATGCTGGCTACCTAATTAAACAGAAAGAAGAGTGTCTGGAACTACTGGGGTCGGTGCTGCCCGAAATGTGGTTCTATTCGCGAAGAAGGTGAAGCAGGTGAATGTGGGAATTAATGTGGTGTCGTCGCTGACGTTGTTGATGGGCGAGACGTTTGAAGCCATTGTCCTCCGTTTGATGTTGAGGCCATTTCGACGAGCAAACATGAGACCGTCGACGGACTCAATCGGTAGTCGTCTTACATGTAATACTCTTCATGACGTGCTTTCTTTTCGGGCTAAGCTGTCAATTTGGTCTTCTTAATCGCGTGGATGGCTCGATGGAACTCTTTATTGAGGTAACAAGCGTCAGCAAAGAGCAGAACGTCCTCACCTTTAGGAGACATCGTCACCAACTTGTCCGCATAGAAAGTGCGGATGTTACAGATGATCCCCTCCTTTGTAATCCCTAGGTATGGAATACCCGCTCAACAGGAATATGAAAGTGGCTCCCAACGAATTTTGGTGAACGGTTGCATACAAGCCCAAGTAATTATTCCCTCTCACCCCTCAATAGTAATAAGGAATACAAAATCAAGAAATATGACCTTTCTGGGGTGCTTAACTATGATAAAAGTCCATTCTGTAGAGGACGTCGTGCGAGTAACGCACGTTGCATCGTTCGAATCCGATTCCCAGGCTATAGGTATGTTGCATTCCCTTGAATAAAGAATTGGCGACCCACTTAAAATGATCCTTCACGGCCAAGCTTCAAGTCGGTACTCTTCGCTTTTCAACTACGTGTTGTGCGTCGATTGGTTGGTTATGTGATGTCACAAACTCTTCGCGGTTGGACGCATGGTACTTGTGACCTAGTTAGTCTACTGTTTGTACCAAATAAGTGGTACATTGATATGTGTGTACCATGTATATGGTACAATGGGCTGTACCATCACCATGGCACAACCCCAGGACAGGAATAGCCTTACCTAGGAATAAAAAGTTGGTTCTCGAAACTATGACTACGGAGGGGATAGTCTCTACGTGATGTTGAGCACTGCATGTCCTCACCAGGTGTCTCAATCTGTCTACTGTGGTCTGTCTAGTGTCCATCTCAACAGCTTGCTGGACAGTCGTTGTCGGTTTTGTCGCTTCTCTACATGCAGTGTCCTCTGAATGGGTGGGGTGTCTCACAGCGTCCTCCGCGCTCTTGAGTGTCCATATTCTGTCCCGCTTCCTGGTTGCGAGCGTGGCACACACTAGATTGTGTACGCACACAGTGCAGTTCCTGGTCGCGACCCCACATTCATGGTTCCCCAAAAACCATGGTTTCAAATTTGGTCAGGTGGGGGTGACAGCTGTCGTGGGTGGGTAGGTTTAGGTTTTGGGTTTTTCAACAGCCGTCACCTGGCCCTGCTAGGCGTGGATGATGCAAGGACCCCGTCTGGAACGACGTCATTGTGGCAGATGGCATCGTCTTCTGCAAGAAGTGCGAGCAGATCATCCATCAGCTGGGTGAAACGCACGTTGAGTGCGTTCGTGACCACATCAAGCGCAAGTGTTCGAAGCGACCTGTGACGAAGCCATTACGGCGTGTTTTCCGCCAGCCCTAGGCCCTGCCAAGCTTGGTGCCTTCAAGCGGGTGTTTGCTCTGTGGATCTATTCCACTGGGATGGCCTTCAACAAGGTCAGGCATAAGACTTCGGTCGATGCGTCTGGTATGATTAACCCCAGTGTCATCATCCCGACCCCTGAAGAGCTCGCGACGAGCCTCCTGGATGCAACTTACGGAGAATTGAAGCTGGTCATGGTGCACCGCATAAAGGGGAAGAAGTGTACCCTGGCGACAGATGCTTGGACGGATGTCGACTGCATGAACGTGATTAACTACATTCTCATCTGCGAAGACGTCGATTTCATTCTTGAGACGGTGTACACCGGGGCCAAGTCGCACAGTGCCGTGAACTTCTCGGCACAAGTTCGTGCACTCGCATCTCCGGAACCGCCTGAAAGAGGGCAACGTCGAGAAGCAAGTCTTCATTTTCTTCAACATGAAGAAATTCCAACCCGAAGACTTGGAGGACGTGAACTTACTGGAAGATCTGGCAAGTTCTGACTGTGATAGTGATAGTAACAACAACCAGGACAGCGACTTCGAATACTAATAATTAGTAAGATATGTCGTGGATCTCCAAATCCATTTCACTAAGACAAAACTTACAGTATTGATTGTGTAGCCAAAACAAGGACCACCTCAGCCAAAACGTGGACCACCGGCAACCCTTAGCCAAAATGGTGACCACCATGTTCCTACCCATACTGCAACAGTTGTGCATCTTAGCTATCGTTCGTATGCAGCATAAGGTTGACCCACAATGGTCTTAGCGCATCTTATGTGGCCGCCATTGGCTGAAAGGTCGGGAAGGCAAAGTAATTGGCAAAAATATCGTATTCCTAAAAGCCATTTAATTGGTTGTTTCCCAAAGACAGAGTGTGAAATACATGTTTATTGCATTGCCCAATTAGCCCGAGTAATCACTCTCAATACTATCGGATTCATCTTATCCCTCAAGCCACCACCTGGTTTCGTCTACAGGTCTCTGTCGTGAAGGAGGTGCAGGTCGAGGGGCTCGAGGAAATACAGGATGCCTGCAAGTCGGGCACGTGGCATCCATAACACGTGAGTCGATGTGCGTACTGATGCACACTCCTGCAAAACTCGTTGCGGCACCGACCGCAAGCACAGGCCTCTGCTACATGGTCCCAGCATATAGGGCAAGTCGCAGGCTCGGCCGCGCAGCCGCTGGCGTTTGGGTCGCGAGCACCGCCGCCGTCGCTGCAACGATTGCCGCTTGGGTCGCAGCAGCAACAGCTGCCGCGCTCGAATTGTATAGTTCAAGGCGCCATCGCCGCTTGGCCCTACGGAGTGTGTTCCGGCGTCCTCGTCGGCGCTCACGAACAACGACTGGGTTCCGACGCGCGAAGCATATCGGAGTGCCGATATGGTGCCTCATATCCTCATCATGCCAACCGCCAATACAATGCATGAAATATTACCACAATTCTGGTTAATGCTGATGGCATCGTCAACACAGATGGGATTCTGTGCTCATAATGCGCGTTTAACGCCGTCGGCACGCTTAAACACTCGTAGACCACGAACTGTAGAGATAAAAAATGTTGGTCGCTGCTGCAACTTCAAATTGGGGTACTCAAATGGACCTGCTCGCTACTTCGCATTTTGCTCGAGTGTTGAAAAACAAAAATTCTTCTTGCTGCTGTGCCACTGACTACCACTAATGTGGGCAGGGTTCCAAAATTGGGATAAAGTTTTTTGGGGTTTAGGAATTTATAAAAAAAAACGCCCCACCCACAGACCAGATTTCTTGGAAAAGTTGGATTAAAATAGAAGAGCAGGAAAAGGCGGTCGGGGTCATTGCCGAAATGACCTTCAACTGCCCCCACTGCCTCCGACACTTCAACCACGCTGCTTCAGTCACTACACCACAATGGCAACTACATCACGGTAAGGATGCAACGGCGTAATGGATATTGTTGGAACGTATTGTAAACAGGGACTGCATGTAGTGTAGCATACCATGAGCAGATGTACTGGAGCTTCTAAATCAAATAACGTTGACGCTTGCATTGTGCATATCATCATCAAGGGGGTCGCAAAAATTGTGATGCGATCAGCACTCACACACGGTGGCCCAAACTGCCAACTTTCGGAGGGGGTACTCCGCTTGTCCGTGACGGTTGTGTTCCTTCTCATCTTGTGTACCCTTTGGCTGGGCGAGTCACGCTCTTCCAGGTGGACTCTGAAAGTGTCTGGGATGTCTTGATTCTCTTGTACTTGGGCGGTACTTGGGGGTTCTTGGTGATGACCACGCGGATAAGTCAGTCCTAATCCCAGATGGTTTGTAGATGTACCAAATAAGTGGTACGCCTAATCTGGTTAGGTGGAGTATGGAAATGATGGTCACCTTTGGATATCCTGATCGCGACTGGGTACACTTGTGCCTAAAAGATTGCACCTGGTTGAAATGGGTACCCATGTACCGAAATGATTGCACCCTCCCAAAGATGATCGCACTGGGTACAAACGTACTCAAAAGATCGCCCCCTTCCAAAACTGATCAGGCCGTCTTTCCGGATCGCTCATTTCTTGACTCCCGCTTCTCCACACCATAGAATATAGCATCGTAGTGCTGGGTTATGTTGCTCTTTTCGTGGCTTTGCTGTTAGACCTTGTCTCAAATGCCATAAAAGGCTACATCGCAATACCATACAGTTTGCCAACGGCGCACACATGCGTATGTGAGTCGTGATAGCGCCGACGTTACCTGTTGCAGCTCTAAGCCCGAATTTGGGCAGCTTGGTACAAAATTGCCGTCGCTGCAGCGCTGCTGTGTGTTACTGGAGTGGCAGGAGGAGTCACTCAATGCCAACGCGTTCCCTCATAGTGCATGGGTCCTGGTGCAAGCACCGTGCGACGTCACCGAGCAGCAGCGCTTGATTTCCTGCCGATGTTGTTGCTCGCTCCAAGCCGCCGCCCACCAAAAATAGTCTTCTTGCTGCTGTGCAATTAATTGACTACAGACAACGACGGAGAAATCCGACCGACATAAAAATCCGACTCTTGACTGTGGTACTACTTTTCCCCCATAGTAAAATGTTTACGATTTTTGACCAATCATATTTATTTTCCAGTCTGTTTTAGCCAGTGCCCTACCAAAAAAAACAATGAGTGGCCAGGGGCTAAATCTTTGCCGCTCTGTCGCTAATTTTCCAACACTCCGCGCTATGAAACGAATCGAGCGAAGTCATACGATCAAGCAAAAGCGGGAGGCCTTAACATTGGCAGAGCGCGCTATTGTGAAGGCTGCCAGTAACCAGCTACATAATGCTAAAGGCACTATCTACGACTGGAAAAACCAAGCAGAAGCTATTTGGGACTGCAAGGGCCACGCGACGTCGAAGACGCTCAAAGGTCAGGGGCGCAAGGAATTTTCCCTGGCGTCTCTGACTTGTTGACATACATGAAGGATGATCGTCGAGATGAAGCTGTAAGCAAACTTGCTTTTATGATATTGATACGGTATTTTGCTAATATCTGTGGTTCAATATGTAAGTTTTATCTACAGCAGGAATGACTCAGTTCATGTGGAAGATTCAACCAGAATGGATGGCTTCCAACATTATTAAGAAAGAACAGGGCGAAGTTGCACTCGAGCGCATGGTCCAGCGCTTCTCAAATCGGTAATAAATTATGTGGTCTCGGTGAAATTTATCGTTTTATTGTTAAATTAAATTGTTTTTGTGTTTCTTGCATAAAATAGCTACGGATTCTCGTCTCAGAAGCCCCAGACTGCCAAAACTTCCTACGAGGACCTTGAAGAAACGCGTATCGAGTTTTCGATTGAATTTTGGGCGAATTACGGCCTTATGAGGGAGGCGGTGTGTTAAATGTTGATGAAACAGCCATCATGCTTGACATGCCTCCAATAAAGCCTTGGGCTGGCAAAGGGCGGAAAGATTCGGCGCGAATTCTAGGCGCGGACAAGCGCGTGGGACGTATGACAGCAGTTCTGACTGTACGAGACGATGGTAAGAACTCTTTTTTATAATTTATTTTTTTATATTTTATTTACAATATTGTTTTTATTAGGATTGAAGATGCCAATTCTTTTCATCAATAGTGGCGTTCCGGGCGGACGTATCGAGCAGGAAGAATTTGAGGGCTATCCCGGCGGACACTTCAACGCAGTACAAGAGAATGCGTGGATGGACTCCTCTGAGTGGAAGTTTTACGTAGAAAAACCTTCATAGTTTGAAATAGATAAACCCGCTGTCCTTCTTGTTGAAAACTTTAAGTGTCACGTGTCGGAAGAAGGGCAACGGGTTGTTGTCGAAGAGGCCAATGCCTTGGTGGTTCCATTACCCCCGAATAGCACTGCTGTTTGTCAGCCGCTTGATGTGGGGGTAATGGGTCCACTTAAAGTTAAAATCCGAAATAGAGGTAATAGATGCACTGGAGGCACTGCTAAGGAAAAGCGCATCTGCTATTACCTCTACTATCGATGCTTGGAAGGCCCTAGACGAGAAAATCACAATTCGTAGCTTTGAAAAGGCTACTCCGAAGTATCCGAAAGTTACAGTTTGAAATACACACTCTTTTCTGTTCCAGCGCATTTTTTTTTCCTTTTTGCGCATTTGTGAGTAATTTTGGCCAATCATATCTATAGTCGGATTTTTCTGTCGGACCCGGTTACTGTCGCAATAGTATGGAGGATGGTATTCAGCGGGGTCGGATTTCTTCGTCGTTGTCTGTACCACTATTGTGTACGTCACACGGCGTTTGAAACTGCACCACAGTGCTATTGGTAAGGTTACTAGCAGAGTGCCGCTGGCACAGGAGCCAGTGCCTTTTCATGTTGAAAAACCAACTCGTTCAACTTGTGTACAACTTGCGTACCCCATTCATTTGGCTAAGTTCGATTCGGGTGCACGAGCTGATGCATCTCGTGCGCCCGATCAGCGTGGTGGGATTTCCGCACACCAACCAAATACGCGCGAGCCTTGCTCCGTAGCCGCTGATTGTCTAGCCCCCGTCGCGATGGCTTCCACGTCTTCCTCGGCCGCAGTAGCCGCCATGGTGCAGCGCACGTCGCAGCAATATCTCGAATGTCGCCGCGGCGTCACAGCGAAGGTGGATGAGGTGAAGTTGCTAGATGAGCAGATCGCCGCCGTGTTCCAGCAGATTTCGGCGCTGTCTGAGGCCCCTGAGGGTGAGGAGGAGCTCTCTGAAGAGGTCAAGGCCGCCGCTAAGAGTGTGGGTCGTCTGGAGGTCACGCTGGTGGGCGTGGAAGGTGAGGAGCCCGTTGCTAACTCCACTATTACTGTCGCTCTGGACCCGGAGTACGAAGCCGACGAGTACGAGACTGTGGAGGAAGTTGTGGAGAAGAAGGACGTTGTGGTGACTGATGAGCACGGCCACGTGGTGGAGGACGGTCAGGTGCCTGAGGAGGACGGCGAGAACACGCCGCGTAAGCTCAAGACGACCACTAAGATCACGCGCACTATCATCAAGAAGCGCGTGAAGAAGGAGAAGGAGCCGGTGGTGCGCACTGTTTCCTGGAATGCTGCTGTCCAGAGCGAGGAGGACGAGGAGGAGTCGACGGAGCTGAAGTTCCCCGCTACGTTTGTCTTCGACCCGGTGCAGTCGCGTGAGGCTGTTGTGATCATCACGGTGGCTGCGGCGTCGTCTGAGGAGGATGAGGAGGAGCCTGAGGCTGTGAAGGAGTTTGAGTTCCCCATCTCGTCGCTGTTCCAGGAAAATGTGCTGGACAAGTGGTACACCACCGCCGACGAGGAAGAGGAGGAGGAACCCACCACTATCACGGAGCTCGTTGAGGAGGCTGTGATGGAGGCCATTGAAGAGCAGGTCGCTGCGGAGAAGGCTGAGGAGTCAGAGAAGACTGAGGAGACCGAGCAGACTGAGGAGGACGAGGAGGCTGAGAAGACCGAGGAAGCTGAGAAGGCTGAAGAAACCGAGAAGACTGAGGAGGACGAGAAGACCGAGAAGACCGAGAAGACCGAGAAGACCGAGAAGACCGAGAAGACCGAGAAGACCGAGAAGACCGAGAAGACCGAGAAGACCGAGAAGACCGAGAAGACCGAGAAGACCGAGGACGCCGAAAAGACTGAGGAGGACGAGAAGACTGAGGAGGAGTCGGAAAAGACTGAGGAGACCGAAAAGGTTGAGGAGGCTGAGGAAGCTGAGAAGGCCGAGGAAGCCGAGGAAGCTGAGAAGGTCGAGGAGACCGAGAAGACTGAGGAGCCCAAGCCGGTGGGCAGTCGCTTCCACGTCAAGGCTGCTTTCCAGCTGTCTGAGGCCGAGAAGCTTAGCATTTCAGTGGTGGCTCTGTCCAAGAAGAAGCAGGAGGCTGAGGCCGCCCTGCAGGTGCTGGAGCGTGAGGCTGCTAGCCTGCGCACCAAGTACGAGCGTCTGAACGCGAGCCAGCGCCAGATGAACGCCTCCAGCATTTCCAAGCCCAAGTCTAACCTCCTCGGCGGCCGCTTCGGCGCCGGTGGTGTGCCTGTGCAGCGCAAGTCGTGGTACCAGACCTCCCATGAGCGTGCAAACGCCTTCATCACAAAGCACCAGCAGCTTCTTGTTAGCGTCGCCATGTTCACTGGTAGCGTGTGCCTCTTCCACTACAACGGCGAGAACCTGCTGGCTTAAGCGCTGCGCGTGAAGATGCAAATCTCTACGCTGCATGCGCTTTCGTTTTTTGGTGAGTGCTGAGTCCGGCGTTAAGAAGGCGATGCAGGTTGCGAGCTAGTGACGTGCAGCTAAGCTTACAGAGCTGGACTGCAGTCGTCTTTACTAATAGATATCAACAGGTGTTTGGCCTCGCACTCAATTTTACGGATGCTGTCATGTTAAAGTAAATGTGATCGTCCTGACATCCCTAGAAGCGGTCTCCACTGTCTTCTTACGTGCGGTAAGCCACGTAGTCGGTGACAAGCCTGACATCGAAACCAACACGAACAAACATGTAGTTCAGTAATCTTTCGCCAATGAAGTGGAGCTCCTTACCGAACGACATTGTGCCCTAGCTTGCATCGTTGGAGATCTTGCCAAGTGATCCTGGCTGGATGCACCGGTGCCACCGCGTCGAATACCTGGGTCTACATGCAATTGCAATGACACTTATTAGAACAGGGAGAATTCCAAGTTGCGCGATATGAGTTCAATACCCGCAGACGATCTATGCTTGGTGCGTCGTATTTCCCTTCGTGCGCATGAATCTTCTCGAGCAGGCTTCTCAGGAAGTAGTCAAGGGTGAAGGCGTCCAGAAAACCTTGTTTGTGGAAGTCGAGAACTCCCCAAAAGAACTGAGACCACAACCAGTAGACGAATTGTTAGCAAAGAATAGCAAAATACGAAGCAACTCTACAACTTACTCGAAGAGCAGCGGGAGATACTCTGTCGCTCATAATCAGAGTGAAGTCCAAGTACGCATGATAGTCCATTTCACCGTTAAACGTCAGCACCTCAGCAAACACTTGCGTCACGAAGGCACCTGTCAGATCATGTGTAGGCTCGTCGCCCGTGGGGTTGAAGGCACGCTTTTTGCCGTAGTCCTGCAGCTCATTCATGCTAAGCATGCCATTACCGTCACGATCCAATTGAAGATACTGCCTGTGCACATTCCGAACTCGCATTGGATGGAATGCGTTTCCCTGCTGATCGTATCGCTCGCGCAACGAATCATCCATAAGTCGAAAGAACTCGGCAAAGCGGTTGCACGTCACCACTTGATGAATCGATAGCCCACGAGTACGAATTTGCTGCGCGCCGTGCGGCAGAAGCAGCATACGTGAACAGATAAGTTCGTAGTATTGCTGAAAATCCTTGTCATCTTGAAGCCCCAGTTTTCGGCTTGACGCCTGAATTGTCTCGGTGATCAGGGACACGTACGTCTTCTCCGTCAATGTTTCATCGTCTTTGTCAGCCCCTTCCCGAGCAACTCGTTCCAGAACGAAGCGAGCTACGCGCAGTGACAACTGCAGCTGGTGAAGGTACTCTAGAAGCGTGTACCCACTTATTCTCCCCCGTGTGTCCTGTGGAAACTACAGGTTTATCGTGCAGATATACAAACTTGGTTAACAACAGCAACATAAGTACCAGTTCAACACGAAAACGTTGTACCATGAGGAATCGTTGGGGCGACAGCAAGACCTCCAACTTCGCGCGCAGGGTGGATATATTGCACCAAGGGCCATTTGAAAGAGATCGATAGTCTTCATACGACAGCATGAGAGTCATATGTGCGTCGATCATGCGATCCACCTCGCCGATTCCCGTCTTTTTGGCTCGGTGCTTCACCTCTTGCTTCAGATCTAGCGACAGCCTGGAGTCGCCTGATGCAAGCGCCATACACCAACGTCAGAACTACTGAAGACAATAGTAGCGTCTCTCCTGAAGAGAAATACACACAGGCGATCGAACAGATGCGATCTACAAGTTGAGAGAGCTCTGCGCTAGAAAAGATGACGGAGTCCAGTCGAGCCTCCACCCTCCCGCGTCGTATGCGCTCGCCACATGTGAACGGCGTCCGTTTGCGAGGGAAAAAGAAGCGCGGGATACTCGAAGCCTGTTTGTTATCTCTCGTAGCTCTGGAGACGTCAATAGCTGGTGCTGGAAGCTTCATTTGTTCACTGCAACGTGAAAGGTTCGCGTCCCTTCGTCGGAGATGGCTACATTCTAGCACCATTATTTTGTCCAATCATATACATTTCATTTTAGACTCCAATTTGGAGCCACTGAGCTCCCCATAATTGCGTTTTGGGATCATCAGCATGGAGCTGGAAGCACCTGCGGCGTCCGACGCTAACGACGCAATGGTTGATGCGCCAAACGAGCAAACGCCAGTTGCTGACGCACCAGTGACCGAAGTCGCAGAAGCCAGCGGTGCTACTGCCGTACAGGAGGCAGGGAACGAGCCGCAAGGGACGACGGGAGACCAAAATGTCGATGGCAACAAGCAGGGCGAACAGATCGAGGGGACAGACGGACAACAGGACGACGTTGTGATGACAAACGCTGCCTCAAACGTTACTACCGGTGCTGCCAATACTGATGAGGCTGCGACGGGGAATGACAGTGACGAGAAAGACGAAGCATTGGAGGTTGAGCCGTCGACTGCTGCTGCATCCAATGAAGGCGACCACCACGAGAATATTCCAACGACGGAGTCTTCTTCTGAGACTGTACGTGACGAGCAACAAGTAGCAAAAAATCCCTTTGTGGAGCATACAGAAGTGGATGATGCATCATCTCCACCGACACATGATGAAAGTGAATATGATCCGTCGGCACCCGCACTTATGGTGGATTCTGTACCTCATGGTGAGGATGAATACGACCCGGCAAATCCGTCTCCCATTGGGACACCGAGCAATCGCCAGGAAGAATACGATCCGGATCATCCGTCCATGACATCATCTCCAGCAGCTGAAGAACCTGTCGCAATGGAAGTGGACGATACTTCTCCTAACACTGCAGGTGGCGAAGCGTCCACTGTAGCGCCGGCAAAGAGGAAGGCTGAGGACGAGCCTGAAACTTCTTCCAACGCACCGACAAATGCAAACATTGACCCAAAACGGCCGCGTTACGTCGATGACAATAAAGACATTGCTCATGATGACGACCATAAGCACGATCGCCAACGTCGCGGAAGTGGAGATTCTATGTCATCTTCCAGCAGCAGACACAAACACCACGAAGAGGACCATAAGGGACTTTCTGCTGCGGCATGGGATCGGCTTATGGATTTCCAGACGAGTGGTGAGTTCCGAGTCACCCAAGTGAGTCGTGCTGCATTTGCATCCGTTGGTGCGATGCCTGAATTTGCTCAAATCGCTATTATTGCCCGATTTGTCCGCACTCCGATGCGGGACATTCGGGACAAGAACGGACAGCTCATGCGCATTTATCGCGAATACCAGAAGGATAATCCCCAGGTCGCGGCACTGCAACCCGTAGACGCTTTCATGTCGGACTACAAGAGTGACCCGGGTCTGTTTCGCTTCGGCTACGCTCCTCCACAACCTGCTACGGGCGTTTCTGATGTTCAGGTGCCGTATCAGCGGGATCAACCGAAAGAAGACAAGTCGATGAAGAATTCTCCTCGACCAGCAAAGAGCACCACTGCGCGACCTGAACCGGAGCGACAGCAGCAGAAAGATGTGGATGAGTTCGGACGAGCTGTGCACCCGGATAAACCAATTGTACCGGAGACAAATGGGTCTGCGCGAACGTTGAACCAAAGATCAGCGGTAGACCCTCGACTCGCTTCGCGCAACCGTCAGAGCCCACATCCGCCGACTACTCAAGCAATGCCGCGTGCTGCGACAGGAGCAAGACCTGAAGACCCGCGTCGTCGTGATCAACCTCCCCCTCAAAGTAATAGTGGTGGTGGACGTGACCCCCGTCGTCGAGGTTCGGCGACAAACCAGCAGCCGCCACCACGAGACAGCCAGCAAGTCGCACCTCGCGCCGTGGGCTTGAATGAACTGTACGAACGTCTGCCGGCCCCTGTAAAGGCCGTGGTTGACAGTATGCGTCGCGAAGGAAGGTTGCAGGAGCCGCTAAATGATAATGTCGTCACGCGGTTGTTGCATATGCCTGAGCGTGTGGCACTGCAGGCCGTTGAGAATTTCAGCAACGTGGATCTGTCACAAGTGGAGAATTTACAAGGTTTCCTGGTGGGGATTATCAATCGTGTAAACGAGAAGGCGATCGCGTCAGAAAAGCAGCACCGGCCGCAGGTGCCATCTCCTCGTGGACAGCCTTCTTCAGCGATGCCGCAAGGCGGAGGTTATGGGGCATCACCACAAGGTGCCTCTGTTCTGGGAGGACCTCCTCAAGGCGGACGTTTGAACAACAATAGTGGAGCAAATGCTGGTGGCTATCGTGCCCAACCAGCTCCCATGGCAGCTGGACCTGGCCCAGTATTGTACGAAAGGCCCTACGAGGCTCCACAAGACCCCCGGGACCCGCGTCGTCGACAACCAGCACCACAGGGACAACCTCAATATGGCGGGCCTGTACGAGGACCGGCCCCGGTTAGTGGTGGACGTGCTCCTATTGGCATGCAGTCATTTACTGCGCTCCCGTTATCTGTGCAGAACCATGTTCATGCGTTGGTGGCTAATCGTACACTGTCGTCTTTGGAAGAGCTCGGTGGCAAGTGCTACGAGGTGCTTGGGCAGCTTTCCGAGCCGTTGGCAAACCAAGTTCTCAGTCGATTCGCTGGCGCCAACCTCTCCAATGTTCGCAACAAGAGCGGGTTCCTTATTGGTGTCGTCAAGCGAGCTCGCCAAGAGTACGGCTTCAACTAAATAGCGGCCAGGAACCAAAGACAACTGAATACGCGTGTGTGGTGAGTCCTCAGTTTTCATCTCATTTTCTTTTCTTCTGCAGCTAGAAAAGGCAGTAAGTTAGGCTTTCATCAATCACTGGGAGCTGCTGCTTGTTGTCAACGCCGACACAAGTAGAAGAGCACAAGATGGAGCCTTAGTTGACTACTTCAACAAAGCACGTGTATTTAATGCGAGGACGACAGCTCTTTATCGTCTACTGTCCAACTTAAGATCCCCACTCGATTGAAAACTCTTGTCTACGGAGCCATGCGAGGCACGAACGCGGGGAGACCCGTGATGGCACGACCAAGGATGAGAGCGTGCACGTCGTGGGTGCCCTCGTAAGTGTTCACAGCCTCCAGATTCACGACGTGGCGGATGATGTGGTACTCATCCGAGACACCGTTGCCACCAAGCATGTCACGGGCGTTGCGAGCAATCTCGATTGCCTTGCCGCACGAGTTACGTTTGACCATGGAGATCAGCTCCACAGGTGCCTTGCCGTCATCGAGCAGACGGCCGACCTGCAGACATCCCTGAAGGCCAAGCGCGATTTCCGTGTTCATATCTGCCAGCTTCTTCTGGATAAGCTGATTGCTGTTCATGATATATAACTGTCAGGACCGCAGCAAATCAACGCATGGAGGTGCAGATTCAAAACACGTACGCTGCGAGTGGAGCGCCGAACTGGTTTCGGTCGAGGGTGTACTGACGGGCGATATCCATACATGCGTCTGTTCAAGTAAAGAGAACGCAGATGAACAGTTAGTAAGGCAAGGCAATGCTGAAGGTAGATTGTCATGTCCGTACGTGCTGCACCGAGCGCTCCCCAGGAGATTCCGTAGCGAGCACTGTTCAAGCAGGTGAAAGGTCCCTATGGAATCAGAAAAAGTAGAGTTAGTTAGGAAGAAGAACACTTTAAAAAGTAAGCTCTGCGACAGCGTACCTTTAGGCCCTTCACCTTGGGCAGCATGTTCTCCTTCGGGACTTCGACATCTTCCAGAAAAATCATGCCCGTAGCAGACGCCATCAAGGTCGCCTTGCCTTCAATGTATGGGGCCGACAGACCCGGGAAGTCCTGTATGTATATTAGAAATGACGTGAGCCAGCGTTGGCAAGTTAGTCAAAGGAGGAAAAATACCCACCTTCTCAAGGATGAAACCTCGGATATCACCTTCGTCGTCCTTGGCCCAGACGAGGAACACGTCAGCAATAGGAGCGTTCGTGATCCAGTTCTTGGAGCCGTTAAGGATGTACTTGTCTCCCTTCAGCTTGGCACGAGTCTCCATCCTTTCATGAAAAAAAAAGTTAGATAAACACAAAACACACCTTACACTAAACATCAGTAACTCACGAGCCAGGGTCAGATCCGTGGTTCGGCTCCGTCAAGCCAAAGCAGCCAATGAGTTCACCCGTGGCAAGACATGGGAGGTACTGTACATCATTTAACAAAACACACTTGTCAATACAATGCAATTCTAACTAAAGCCATAGTGAACTACCACACACCTTCTCCTTCTGTTCATCTGAGCCGAAGGTATTGATTGGGTGCATCACCAGTGACGACTGCACACTCATCGCAGAGCGGTACGCGCTGTCCACCTGCCACCCAAATCAAAGTAAGTTGTCTATCACCTTCAGCACTGCAATATCATCTCTCCACTTTAACGTACACGTTCAACAGCATTGGCAATGAGGCCGTAGGACACGTAACCCACGCCAGCACAGCCGTAACCTTGGATCGTAGGGCCCAAAAAGCCCATTTCGCCCATTTCCTTCATGATAGAGCGGTCGAACTTGCCCTTACGGTTAGCCTCCACGATTCTCGGTAGCAATCTGCCCTGGCAATAGTCATTGGCCGATTTCTACAGAGAAATACGCACAATTTCAGTCTTAAACACGTCTACGACCTTAGCTGAGACTGGCGCACCTGGATCATGGCTTCCTCGTCCGTCAGTTGGCTGTTCAGCAGCAGCGGATCGCGCCAGTTAAAGGCGGCGCGGCCTCCAGCCATACTGCGTGTGGCTCCGAGCGCGTGACGCGCTGTGACGGACAGAGAGAGCGACTTGGTGGCCAACATGATGGTCCTGGAAAGATGTTGCGTCGACCTTGAGAATCGGGATATGACACAGTCAGATATTGGTCTTTTTTGGCGGATACTGATTGGTTCGTCCTATATCGTGATTGGAAGTTTGTATGTGGGAATGGTGTGTTGCACGCCAACTTGAAGATTTGGGTGCGCTGAAAAGGTGCAGTGCAAAGTGCACTTCAAGTTGGCAAAATGCAACAATGCCCCGGGACAATGGGTCTCTGAGTGAGATAAAGGCACGTAGGGATCTGATGAGGTGGCTGTACGCGGTTTATGACGAACCAAGCGTTAGGACTGAGGATTGGCAAGAGGACGTACCGTTAGATGCAGAGCTGGAGTCGTGGTTACGAACGATAGTGAGTATTTAGCATCTGTCGGTTTTGAGGGAGCAATACGACTCATGCTGGTGAATACAGGGCTGTGGCAGCCTGATGGATGAGAGTTTGACGCCGTTGGAAGTGCTGGACGCCTTGCTGCTTGCTGTGGAAGTCGTGCTTGGACGAGTGTTGAGTGAGAAACAGGGTGGTGAGGTGAAGTCGTTGCTGGATACGATGCAGCGTATGGACGATCTGGCAACGCATCAGGAAAGTGTCTTTGATAGTCGCTGTGAGATCTTCCCGTTGAGCATGCGACCCTTATTTGCGAGTCGCACAAACAGCAGCAAAATGAAGACCAGTAAATTATCCAGTTGTGATTCTGCTTACCCCTTGTACTATCACTGCGTTCAGCGTTGATACAATTCTCAATGACGGCGGAGTCAACTGTCAAGATGAACCACAGGAGCCGCCGGGATCACCTGTTTATCTTGGAGAGCCCGCGGCTGCCGTATCACAGCTGCTCAACACTTGTCGGCAGTTCTTCGAAAATGTCGAGGTGAGTTGTGCAGAGCATCAAAATCACATTGTGTGTGTGTCGACTCAACGGCTTTGAGTTTGTTCCTTCAGTCAACGCTGACGTTCAACCAAGACCTGGATATCGCCGAGGATGGCATTACCTAGTAACGTTACGCGTTCTGCTATCTTTTTTCTTTACTCATGCCTGCTTAGTTATCCGCTCTTTGTGTGTGTTCGTAGTTGCCAGAGCATCATTCAAAGCGCAGTGCCAGTGTCAGCAGATGAATCTGGTACCGATGAGGCCAAACACTTATCGATAAAATCAATGCACTGCTGACAGGAGCTAACAAAATGCACAACAAAATTTGGGCTTCAACGTGGTTGTGTCTTTTCCACCAATCCGCGTGAAACATCCTCTCATCTCTTTCTATTGGTCAATATCATCTCCATCGCCCCCTTGCAAAGCTCGCAGAGCTGCACACGTGGGGGAACCGACCGAAGCCTGCATCCCCTCTCTATCGTCATGAGTCAGAAGCTGCGCGACTTAATCCGCGGTGTGCGCGCCTCCAAGACGGCGGCCGAGGAACGCGCGGTGATTGCAAAGGAGAGCGCACTCATCCGCACTGCATTCAAGGACCAGGACAAGCAATACCGTCACCGCAATGTGGCCAAACTGCTCTTCATCCACATGTTGGGCTATCCATCGCACTTTGGTCAGATGGAGTGCGTCAAGCTCATTGCCAGCCCTTACTTCGCTGAGAAGCGTATGGGTTATTTGGGGCTTATTCTACTGCTTACGGACCAAGAGGATGTGCTTACACTTGTGACCAATTCCGTCAAGAAGTGCGTATTTTTTAAGTTGCATCTTGTATTGACGATTTAGATCTAATTTGATGACATTTTGTGCAGTGATCTGAACAATCAGAACCACTTTATTGTGGCGCTGGCACTTACGGCAGTGGGCAACATTGCCTCGGTAAGTTGCTACAAGGGTTTTTAGTCAATAGAATAAGATACTGATTATTTCTTATGTTGCTGCAGGCGGATATGGCGCGCGACTTAGTGATGGATGTGGATCGTCATCTACGCAGCGACAATGAACATTTACGCAAGAAGGCGGCATTGGCTGCTATTCGAGTGTTCACTAAAGTGCCAGATTTGGTGGAAGACTTTACGGAATCCATCTTGGGACTATTACGTGCCAAGCATCATGGTGTACTACTGGCAGGTGTGCAACTTATCACGGAGGTTGTGCTGCTGGATGCTGAGAACTTGAAACGCTTCAGCAGCCTCGTGCCGAAGCTGGTGCGCGCGCTGCGCAACTTGCTGTCAATGGGATACTCAAGCGAGTACGATGTCAGTGGCATTGCCGACCCGTTCTTGCAAGTGGCAATCTTGAAGTTGCTGCGGCTACTGGGCAAGGACAATGAGGAA
Organism: Phytophthora quercina; assembly: GCA_014706105.1. Lineage (NCBI taxonomy): Eukaryota > Oomycota > Peronosporomycetes > Peronosporales > Peronosporaceae > Phytophthora > Phytophthora quercina. Next base: position 2,135,514 of record JACBOW010000003.1, on the reverse strand, counting down.
GCGAGCGAGGCTATGAACGATGTGTTGGCTCAAGTGGCGACGAACACTGAGACGGCCAAGACGGCGGGTAATGCCATTCTGTACGAATGTGTCCAGACCATTATGACGATTGAGAGCGACAGCGGACTGCGGGTGCTAGCTATCAACATTCTGGGACGTTTCCTGCTCAACCGTGACAACAACATTCGCTATGTGGCACTCAACACACTGTCCAAGGTTGTTACCGACGATATTGCGGCGGTGCAACGCCACACCAACACCATCGTGGACTGTCTGAAGGACCCGGACACATCCATTCGTCAGCGTGCTCTTGAGCTTATCTACTCACTTGTGAACTCCTCCAATATTCAAACGGTATGTCGGTCACTTACACTTGCTGTTGGTGAGATCTCAATGCTAACCATTGTCTTGTTTATTGTTCAACTGGTAGCTTGCACGTGAGATGCTGAACTACCTGGTTATCGCCCCGAACGAGCAGAAACCCGAGTTGTGTTCGCGCATTGCCGGTAACCACTCGATTATTCGCGTTCTTGGTGCTAGCGTCCAGTATTCTCATTTATGTTTATTGCCTTCGTTAGATGCGGTGGACCGCTACGCACCGTCAAGTCGGTGGCACATTGATACGCTGATTACTATGCTGTCGATTGCTGGTTCTACGCTGCCAGACGAGCGGATATGCAGCTCCCTCATCACGCTTATTCAGCGCAATACTGACCTGCACCCGTACGTGGTTCACAAGCTGTTCTGGGCCCTTCACGATGACGTTTCGCAGCTATCTCTTGTCCACGTTGGCATCTGGTGTGTTGGTGAGTACAGTAAGTTCTTGCTGCTGGATGCGCCTGTATCCGAGGAAACGCTGAGCGACAAGAGTCGTGTGGATGAGAGCAGAATTGTGGAGCTTTTCAAGACAATCCTGCGCCACCACGGATCCACGGACATCACGCGCGCGTATTCGCTGAATGCTATGGTGAAGCTGACGACGCGTTTCAGCTCACCGTCTGAAATTGCCAAGCTGAACTCGATGATCTCCTCCTTCAACTCGTCGGTGGTGCTCGAACTTCAGCAGCGTGCCACTGAGTACACCACTCTTGGCCAGCCGCAGTGGTCCTCTCTGCGCAATGATGTTCTCGCCAACATGCCCGCCATCGATGCGTCGAAGGTGCGCAGCCGCAATGATAACCTAGCGTCTTCGGCTGTGGGTTCTGCCGACCTTCTCGGCGACGATGATGCAGGAGCAACCTCCAGCAGTGGAAACGCCGCGGCTGCTTCGAAGCCTGTCCAGGCTGCTCAGTCTAGTGCTAGCGCCAGTCTGCTCGACCTGGACGACATCTTCGGTGGTGGCGCGTCGACCTCGAGTGCGAGCACGTCGTTCTCGGCCTCATCGTCTGCTCCGCCTGCGGTGGACTTACTGGCAGATATTTTCTCAAGCGGTTCGTCTGCACCAGCACCTGCCCCTGAAGCAGCTCCATTCGGTTCAAGTAACGGTGGCGCGCCTGCCCCGGGTGCGAATGACTTGCTAGGACTAATGGACTTTGGCGCACCTCCTCCGTCCCCGGCACCTCCCGCAGCGAACCCGCCTGTGCGCGCTTACGAAAAGAACGGTCTGACCGTGGATTTGGAAATTACGAAGCCCAACCCCGACGACAAGTCGGTGACGTACATCACGGCGACTACGCGGAACTCCACTGCCATGCCGATCGAGAAGTTCGTGTTCCTCGCTGCGTTCCCCAAGTACATCAAACTGAAAATGGAACCCCCCACTGGCGACGCAGTGCCGCCAAATAACGGTGGTGCAGTTACTCAGGTCGTCAAGATCCAGAACAGTTTGCAGGGCGAGGTAAGATTGCTCTCGATATTCGGGTTGATTGGATCACTATGTGGGATGCTAATGTGTTTGTTGTTTGTCACTTCAGAAACCCGTGCTCATGAGGATTAAGCTTGAGTTCTTCGTAAATGGCAGCAAGGTGGAGGACATGGCGACAGTGAACAACTTCCCGTCCAACATTTAATCAGTCCAAGTAGAGACGAAGCAGGCGTTGGTGTGTAAGCAAGCAGCCTGGCTAGAGTTTACGACCGCAGCATCGCTCTGCGCTGGCAAGCTACCGGATGACAGGTGTGCCAGCTCGAATGAGGGGCAGTAGGTTGAAGGATTAGAGCGACGTCGTGCCCAACCGATGCCCCTCTTTGGGAACTAACCTAGCTACGAAAATGACCAAGACCAAAACAATATAGCCGTGCTTGTTTCGTGTTGACAGTCGTCATGCTACTCATAATCATCCATTCTGTCGAGAGATCAGATCGAATTTCACTACGCGCGGCGCTTGAGCGTAGAGAGACGGAATTGCCAGTAGGGCTTCCTCACGCGGTCTGTGTCGTTCATCAGCGTCTCCAGAAGCTTGCTGGCCGCTTCAACCGCCTCGTCCGTGCCTTCCTTCGCGTAAAAGTCTATCAGCACTGCCGCCGCAAAGATGCAATCCGGGGTAGCAGTTAGCACCTCTTGTGCCTTTTCCTTCACCTGTGCAGCAAAAGTAGCTTCATGGCCACGAATGAGACCGCGGAGGTAGTTCCACGGACTCTCGTTGTGCACAGCCACGTCGATCTTCTTCAACGCGTAGTCGATCTCCCTCTGGCGGCATTCAGTTGTGGAAAGTCCCGACGTGTTGCTCAGTACGAACCAGCGATGGTTCCACGCCGAGTTATTGCGCACGTCCTCCAGCAGCATCTTGTCCACGTACTCGAGTTCCCCGTCCCAAAGGCCGAAGGTCTTGACAGCCCACTGGCGGTGAGCCCAGGCGTGATAGTTCTTGGAGTCTCCATCAATGGCCATAGCACAGAACTCCTTCTCCTCGCTGCTGTCTTGCAACATGTTGCAGATCTCGCGGCGGTGATGCCAGATCTGGTAGTTCTTTGGGTTCTGCATGGCCATGTCGGCCGTGAACTCCAGCTCCTCGCGTAGATCCGAGCCTAGAGCCTCCAACACGCGTCGTCTGAAGTACCAGACCGTGTAATTGGCTGGATTGGCGTCGATCACGTCCAGCGTCAGTGCCAACGTGCGGTCGCTGTACTCGTTGAGTTTAAGTACGCCTCGGAAGCAGTCCATTACGTCGGTGACTGGCAGTAGTAAAGGGTTAGAGGGAGAAGAAGGAGAGGGAGAAAATGTACGTACAGTTGGCGGAGTACGCGATGCTCACGATCGGGTCCGGGCCGTCATCCTGCGGCACCTTGACAACGTCGGCCCATGCGGGGTCCTCGCTGTACTTCATGGTGAAGCGATTTGTTTCGGATATGTATTAACGCAACATATGGGATACTGGAGCAACATTTCGGAATGGGAACAACTTAACCAATGTTATGCTGCTAATATTTCACTTGGTGAGCCCTTCGCTCTCTATGTGCAGGTTGACTGGAAGTGGTGACCTTGCTTCTGGTAATAACTGCTGCGCCTTACGCGGTTTTGCCCTTAAGCACGGCGCGCATGTCCTCAGCCGTCCGTTTGGCGATGTCCTGCGAGCGCATCATGAAGCGGTCCGAGACCCAGCAGACCACAAAGTAGATGAGGCCGAAGGGAATTTGCTCGGCCAGTAGGTCTCCCGCCTGGCGCGGTAGCTCCATGATGCGTGAGGAGAAGCTGGCGATGAACCAGAAACCTTGCAGCAGCGAGAAGGCGAAGGCCACTTTGAAGGCCAGCAGAGGGTTGAGCCACCGCCGGATGAAGAGTACCGTGCTGGCCCCAATGAACACTGACAGCACCTCGAAGCCAGCGATGAAGCTGATGCCACGCGCGCTCTGACGCATGCGCTGCACCTCCAGGTAGCTCATGAGCACCACAAGGCCCGCCATCTTGCTCAGGAAGGACACCCACAGGTCGTTGAAGCACACCGTCTTGGCGTAGTGCTGCAGAACCTTCTGGTTGGCCGTCTCCTCCGCCGACAGCTTCACCGCCTCCTGCTTGATGCGCTCAGCGCGCTGCTTCGTCTTGCTCGCCGCCATGCTTGTCTTGTGGTCTTGATTTGCCTTTTTTACTGATACTTTTTGAAACCGGCCTCTTTTTTCAGATACTTTTTGAAACCGGCGTCTTTTTTTAAAAAATCAATAATGTAAGGATCGCGTCAATTATTTGTGCCAAATCTCGCCAAACAAAAATCGCTGGAATACTGAGCGCGAGAAAACCTTGTTGGAGACACATTGCTCATGAAAACTCAAGTTTTTGTTCATGTTGAGTTGGCTTGTTGATCGTTTGTTGCGAACATGTACGATTCGAGCTTTATCAATTTGAATAAGTACCATTAAAAATGAAGCGCATGCGATGATTCACTAGACGCGCTTGCTTACGGCCGGCGACTTAAACCGCATTGTGCGGAAGGTTAGACTGCGTGTGCGATCTAGAATCCTCACGCGTCTCCTGAGACTCGCGCTCCAACCTCTTCTTCTCCAAGAACGCATGCCACACCGAGCGACCATCCTTCTTCGAGTACCAGAACACGGCTCCTGCCAGCGCGACCACTACAATGGCAGCGATGATGTATCCAATCACCTCCACTGCAGTGCTGTCGGCTGTGCACATATAGACCAGTCCAAGCAGGATGCCCGGTGCCACCAGGAAGAGCCCAATAAGAAAGAGCACAGCGGTCATCGGCCACGCCGCACTGGAGAACGCCAGCGAGCGAGCCCAGCCCAGAATGGGCTTGCGGGTGAGAGGGATCGGGTAGAAGAGCAGGATGCCGAACACGTTGAACCAGAAGTGCACGAGTGCGATGGCCACCGAGTTGGACTTGCCCGTCACCAAGACTGCGAGCAGCGCCGTGCCCGTCGTGCCTAAGTTGGCTCCGATCACCAACGGGTATACCTGCTCCAGCGTGATAACACCCAAACCTGCCAGCGGAGTAAGCGTGGATGTGACGACCGTCGACGAGTGAACACAGAACGTGATCAACGTGCCGACAAGGATGTTGATGTAGCCGTTGTAGTTCAGCAGCTTGGAAATGAGACGCTTGGTGGGGCCCATGAAGACCTTGGCAAGCATCTTCACCAACGTGAGCAGAGAGCAGACCAGAATACAGAAACCGATCACGACCGTGATAGCACCGATGCTACCATCGCTCATACTCGAGTCCTCGAATGCGCCTCCGGTGACGAACGACTGTCCGGGCGAGCACACCACATCACCAGTGGCAACATCGTAGATGGCATCCTTGTCCACGACGATCAGCTCCTTCGCGAGCGTGTTCACAATGGCGTCGACAGGACTCGAGAACGCACCACTGTCAGTTTTGGCGTTCGACATGGCAATCGATAGCTCCTCGAGCGGGTGGAAAAGCACTTCAAGAGGGAACAGTACGAAGACTGACCACAGGTTGTACATATCGTGGACCGTAGCAGCAGCCATGGCGCGCTGGAAACGAGCACGGTCTCCGACCTGGCCAAAAGCCACCATGATACACGTGATGCACGTGCCGATGTTGGCTCCCATGATCACGTACACACCCTGTCGGATGGTCATACCGCCAGAACCGACAAGAGCCACGACGATGGACGTCACCGTGCCGGAACTGTGAAGTAGAGCAGTGGCAATGGTACCGATCATCAGGCCAGCCACGGGGTTGTCGGCGAAGTCGAAGGCGCCCTTGGTGTCACAACCAAGTGCCAGCGTGAAACCATCGCCGATCAACTTGACAGCCACCATGAAGAAGTAGAGCGCGGCCAGCGACGCGATGCCGTAGATGACACCCCAGACGAGCTTCTCCTGGAGCGTCTTCTTCGAGTAAGAGTCTTCCTCTTCATCGCCAATTTTTGTATTCTGCTTGAGGTGGCAATCAATCGCTGACGATTGAGCTAGGCCGAGGCTCGAGGTATGGTGTGGAGGCCTTCTCGTAGTCGTCCGAAGCTCTGTTGATCATCGTGGAAGTGACTGGCTTGGACGTGCTGGAAGAGTGTTAAATCGGAAACTGAAGCGATCCAACGAGAACTTCATAAACTCCTTGCTAACACTTCCTAAACATTATCATGCGCATCCTGCACATTTTCATGGGAGAATCTGTTGCTACGATGGAGATTCCGGTGGAACAATGAAGTCGCTAATCAATTTTAATCAAGATAGGCGAAAGATGGAAAGGCTACAAGTAATTCCTGCACGTTTACCGCGTTGTGTTCAAGCTGGCTGTTGCAGTTACGTACAGTAGGTGGCAATGCGTGTACTGTAGGATGCGTGCCTTCGTGAAGGCGAAAAGCAATAAATATTGCTTCTGTGGTTCCTATGCCTTCAACAACGACTGCCAGACCTGAAATGTCGCTGTGAGTTTTGAAGGCTCATTCATTCGTCACAGGCAGACTGCAGTAGACACTTTACTTTACATCCGGACTTTTATTGAGCGTATTCGGAGGCCACGAAGCATGAATACGTGTAACGTTACCACAAATTTGTGGATTTCATTCACTGCATAGATTCTAGTGGCTTACTATCCACATATCCTGTATACACGAAAAGGATGGCTACTTGATCGATTGGACCGCAAATTGTCAAGCTCGTATGAATCCCAAAAAAGTTTCTACGGTAGATTATACTATTAATACTCTACCTACCTATAGGGCCTTGAATCGAGTTGTTAGCAGTGTTCTCAAGGAAAAACTGCATTTTGTCTGTAGCGTAGACCTGGCGCAATCTATTTTATCCTTTTACTAGTACTTTCTTAACACCGGAAGTGCATACAGCAGCGTACCGGTAATAACTTTGAGGAGATTTATTTTACAACTATTATTGTGGCTTTCACCGATTTTGCCCTCCGATTTGACGCCTTATATCGGACCCCGATTTATATAAATCAGATAGCCGATAGGGTAAGAAAGTCCGATTTATCTAAATCGGACCAGAATGAGGCTTGATAAGGCCACCCAGGAGGACATTTCGAGGCAGACATGCTGAGTCTAGCAGCAACTGCAATCCAGAAACCTACGACAGTTATGGATATGACACCGCTGTTGCTCAACAGGTTGATCTTTTAGGTTGTTTGATAGCAGGCCATGTTCGTAATACTTTAATGGTCCAGTGACCTGAAGCTCTCGGAGATGTTTTTCTGACAGTCACTTATGCCGTTGAAAACCGGCAATTATGAGCCCAGCGTCACAACTCGGAGCTTTTTGCGTTATATCGGGCCAGAAATAGCTAGCTTACCTCAGCCCTATTACCTAAATCGGACCGTGTTCGCAAATCGGGTCCGAGATATTGGATCTCGGGCCATCCGTTTTGCCAAAAAGGATGAAGCATCGCGGCGACAGAGTTTCTTGTGTCAGCCGGCGCACCAATGGGCAAGGGAGTAGAGAGACTTGTCAACGACCGACTCAAGGCCACCGTAAAACAAACTTACGGTATGACTGAAACCTCTCCGGGTGTCAATTGTGCCGAGGATACCTATCACAAATCGGTAAGGACGATTTTCTCGAACGCCCAAAAACGCTACCAGATCCAGCTAGTAACTCGTTTGTTTTTTTTATCAGGGAAGCGTTGGTCGCCTACTGCCGAACACCCAGCTTCGTGTGAAGTGCACTACCACTGATAAGGATTTGGGCATTGGCGAGCATGGCGAATTGCTGTACAAGGGCCCACAAGTTATGATCGGCTACTCTAACAACGCTGAGGCGAACAAGAGCGTGTTCGCTGAAGACCGCTTCGTGCGGACTGGAGACATAGGCTATATTGACGAGGACGGCTTCGTGTTCATCGTCGACCGCCTGAAGGAGATGATCAAGTAAAAGGGCCACCAGGTTGCACCTGCTGAGTTGGAAGACGTGCTGAAAAATCACCCGCAGATCTCGGATGCGTGCTGCGTTCGAGGTAAGGACGCTTTCGAAAAGGAGATCCCGAAGGTGTACATTGTGATGAAGGACCCGACGAACGCTGCGGGACTCACGAAAGAAGACGTGATGGATTTTGTGGCATCGAAGGTTGCACCGTTCAAGAAGGTGCGCCAGGTCGAGTTCTTAGACGCCATTCCAAAGAGTGCTACCGGCAAGACCTTACGGCGCGAACTCCAGGATTTTGAAAACCACGATTTTTTTTTAAAAAAAGATCTTCTTGACCTTTTTCGTTTTTTTTTTTAAAAAAAACGAATACCTATGGTTTGTTGGACGTGGAAGTAAATCCAGGTAACGTTACAAAAAGAGCCAAACGACGTTCGACAGTTTACAAAAGAAAGAAAACATTATTTCCGCACATGGATACTAAACTAGCCCTTGATGAGAGCCTTCGACTGCAGACCCTTCTTGAAGGCCCGGACGACGCGGAGCTGCGCGCGAAGGCGAGCAAAACCACGCACCCAGAGCTCCTGACCGCGGCCCGACGTCATTTTGTGCACCTCGTCTTCGTCAACCTCGCGGCAGATAGCCATCCAGCTCGGCGCGTTCTTCATCGAGATTGAGCGCAGTACAAGGCCAAGCGGCATCGACACGAAACCCATAGCGATGCAGGCGAACCACTGGCCCAAGCTCAACGGCGAGCACTTGAACCAGTCGCCCGTGTGCTGAACCATCACATACTGCATGGCGACCTGCAGCACGCACACGTACAGGAACACCCGGTTCTTGGTGATACCCGTGCAGATGTTGATCTCGTCGTGGATCTTGCGGCAGTTGAGCTCGTTGAAGAGCTGTGCCCACACGAACGTATTGAACACGATCGTCATGTGCACCGTCGGGTCGTCTTCCACCTCCTCAGGAAGGTCGGTAATGCGGCCAGACGGGATGTCGAACCACTTCTCACCCGTGAACACAATCGCAAGCAAAAGAATAAGCTGGTAAATCGACTGGCCGATGATGTGCTTGGTCATCTTCTTCGAGATCAGCGGCTGCGTCTTCGGGTACGGCTTGCGCTCAAGCAGTTGGGGCGTAGGCTCCTCAGTAGCAAGAGCCAACGAAGCGAACGAGTCCATGATGAGGTTCACCCACAGCATCTGCACAGCGGACAAAGGCGACTGCTCCAGCACAACAGCACCAATGAAGGCCAGCGAAATGGCAACGACGTTGACAGTCAGCTGGAACTGCAGGAACTTGGCAATCGAGTCGTACACGTTACGGCCCCACTTGATGGCGTTCACAATCGAGTTGAAGTTGTCATCCATCAGAATAATGTCCGAGGCGTCCTTCGCCACAGCAGTGCCGCTGATACCCATAGCAAAACCCACGTTCGCCTTCTTCAGAGCAGGAGCGTCGTTGGTGCCGTCACCAGTCACAGCAACCACCTGAGGACCGTGCGGGACGACGTTGCTTTGCATCAGACCAGACACCAGAGTGTACTTGTCCTTCGGGGACGAACGAGCGAGCACGCGAAGCATGGGCCAGATCTTGTCGAACTCCGACTGGATGATGTTGCCCTGTGCGTCTAGCACACGGCTGCGGAAAGTCTGACCGTCCATGACCAGCGAGCCGTCACCGGGCTTCGTGATGCCGCACTTGCTGGCAATCGAACGCGCAGTTGTGATGTTGTCACCCGTCACCATGCGCACCGTGATACCGGCGCGGCCGCACTGCTGAATGGCACCAGGCACCTCCGGACGAACAGGGTCCTCAATGCCCACGATCGCCACGCAAGTCAAGTTCTTCTCCACGTCCTCGTCCGACCAGTTTCTCGTGTCCTCCGCAGGCACATCCAGGTCGCGGTAAGCCAGACACAGTGTACGGTACGCCTGCGAAGCGTACTTCTCAATCACCTCAGCGCCGATCTTCGCCTTGCGAGCATCGTCCAGACCTTGAATCGAGCCGTCCACGCTCTGCATGTCCTGGCACAGACCAAGCACCACCTCCGTCGCACCCTTCGTGTACACACGGCAAGTCGTCGCACTGCGACGCACCACCACCGACATGCGCTTCTTCGCACTGCTAAACGTCAGCATGTGCACAATCTCATTGTTCGCGCGGATCTCGGGGTACTCCACGCCACCGTCGCGAATATACTGCAGCAAAGCGCATTCCGTCTTGTTACCAGTGTGCTCCGGCAGGCCGTTCTCCACCTTGGGTGGCAGGATCTCAGCCGTCGAGTTCACAGCGATACCCACGCAGAACACCTCCTTCGTCGAGTCTGACAGAGCGCCAATGCCGTCCGTAGCGGACGAAAACTCCTTGTCACCGATCCACAGCTGCATCACCGTCATGCGGTTCGTGGTCAGCGTGCCCGTCTTGTCAGAGCACACGGTCGTGGCGCTGCCCATGGTCTCACAAGCGTCGAGGTGACGCACAAGGTTGTTGTCCACGAGCATCTTCTTGACGGAGTAGGCAAGTGCAATAGTCACAGCAAGCGGCAGACCCTCAGGGATGGCCACCACAAGCACAGTAATAGCAATAATGAAGAAGCTCAGGTAGTCGCTGACGTAGCCGCTCTTCCAGGGCTTGTTATCGTTGCCGAACGTGTCGATCGAGAAACGGATCGACATGATCACGAACACAAGCAGAGCCACAAGCGTACCAAGCTTGCCGATGAGCACGGTTAAGTTGTACAGCTTGCCCTCAAGAGGCGATTGGCTCTCGCTTTCCTCCTCACCGCCCTTGTTGTTCTCATCTTCGAGGACAGCAGCGTCCTTAGGAGTCTCGATCTCGACATAAATCTGGTCATCCGGAGCGTCCGGGTTCTTCTTGGCCTTGCTGTCACTTCCACCGGCAGCAGCAGCCCCCGGACGGTTGCCGTTGATAAGGCTCTTGATAATACCAGCCTGGGAGTGCTCACCGACACACACCACGAGCATCTTGCCGACACCTTCCATGACCTTCGTACCGGAGAGCAGGAACGGGTTCTCGTCGTTCTTGGCGAGCAAGTCGGACTCGCCAGTCATGGCGCTTTCGTCCATCTTGATCTCCTTCTGGTCGAACACGATACCATCAGCCGGGATGATGTCACCCAAGTCAACACGGACGATGTCACCGACCACGAGGCTCCACTTGCTGACCTCAGCCGGTTGTCCGTTGCGGATGACCTTGATCTTCTCGTCCTCCTTGACAGCGTTCAGGGCGCGGAATTGAGCCTCCTTCTGGTAATCGTTCATGGCCGTAACGATGGTGACGACAACGACAGCCAGAATGATACAAGCTCCTTCAACCCATCCAGTCTCAGGGTGGTCGCCCACAGTGACCGACAGGACGATGGAGATGAAGCCCGAGATGGTCAACACGATGATGGTGATGTCCTGGTAGGCGTCCCACATAAGCTCCAGGAAGCTCTTGGGCTTGAGGGGAGCGACGTAGTTCTTGCCAAAGCATTCCTCACGCTTGGCAAGGTCCGCGGCGTTGTTGTTGTCAAGACCCTGACGCGGGTCCACGTTAAGGGCGGAGGCGATGCCCTCGAGGCCGCCCATGCTTGCGAGCACATCCTGTTGCTTCTCATGGGGCGTCTCCACGAGGCGGATGAGGTCTCCCGTCACCAGCTTGAACGAGGCCATGGCTGGTCTTGTCTAGTCTTGAACTTGGTGGCGAAAGGGAGAATGGGTACGTCTCTCCAGATCAGGACACCTGGCAGATTAAGCTGTTTATAGCTTGACCTATGCCGTCCGTGGAAAATTGCGGAATGAAAGTGCTCGTCAGCCGCGCTTAGTCGAGTTGTGTGTCGTTCGTGTGGTGTGGAAGCCAGCGTGTCAGTCCAGACGGGCCAGCCGATTTGAGGCTAGGTCCCGCGCAAATCGGAATCGCGTGCACAACAACGGCAGCAATGGCAGCAGCGGCGGCGATGGTGGGCGATAGCGAGCTTTAAAGGCCTGGAAAGCGAAAGCGCAGCGCGAAGAAATCGCCTGTGACGGATGGTTGAAAATGTTCTCTAGCAAGTTGCTGCGAACGTTTTTTTAGTGCACGTGCAAACTGACCGATGAGATTCGCAATCGAGGGCGATCGGATTTCATAGGTGCATCTCCCCGATTTGACTGCGGATCACTATCACTTGCCGGTGGATTTTCGATCTGAATGTCGCAAAATTCATTCGTAGAGGGTTTTGACGGGTATTGGTCCTCCGAGCCGCGCTGCCAGATTTTCTTAAGATTTTCCAAACATTGATGCTGCAAGCCAGGTTGAAACAGATTGGTACCCTCGGGCAGCGGCGTGCTGAAAGCGAAAGCGACGATGCCGAGAGTGCTGGAGTGCTGGAGTCCAACTTGGACGATAGGGCTTATGATTGACATAGCCGGGCAGTTTGACTCGTTTGTGCACTTAGTCGAAAGTCAAAGATCGCGAGTGGGAGCCTCCTGATGCGAAAGCTGATCAGCACTGTTGGGAGGTTATTAACTATTGAAAAAGCGACTCTGTAACTGAAGATCGTGCATGCTGGTTGGTGCTGCTGCCGACAATTGTGTGTGTTTTTTCAACAAGCACAACGAGCTGCATTTCGCAATGGAGTTTCATGCCGCACCAATGATGCCATCTAAATGATACTACAGTGTAATACACGTTTATTTTGTGAACCTTCCTACAAGCATGTAGTACATGTACTTGTAAGCTGGATAATACTACAGAGAGGTACCGAGCTACACTTTGGTGTGCCGCGCAGACGCCGGCTGTGTAGCCTGCACCGTGCAGGCTGCATGGCTCGCTACAATACATGTATTTCTACCAGACAGTATCTGGGCAGCACGCACGCAAAATATGGCGAGTTCAATTTTCGGGAATCAGGCAGCGAAGGTCTCCTATCCTGGATACAATTTTGCAAGTTCATGCGGTATCGGGCGCGTGATATGCAGGTGCCGAGTTTCGGCTTCGGCGTTGAGCCGGCATAAAATCCAGCGGAGACCAGACGCCCGAGTTGCGGGGCAGTACCATATTATAGTGCGCTCCAGTCGCTTTGGACGACGGTGGACGCATGTGGGAGAAGCATCATGGAGCTTGATTTTGCTTGCACGACACCGCACCGCACCTTGGTCTACATGTAACACCAAAGGAACAGCTCTATGCATGTACATGTCCGATAGCTTTTAAAGAACGATACTGTAGAGGGGCATTCTATCTGTAAATCTACGTTCTATTGCAAGCGGTACCAAGCGATATACGCTCCTGGTGCGCCGGTGCCTCGATGGGCGAGGCTGTACAGTAGCTGTCAGCCAGCCGTTGGCGATCTTCGTGCCGTGTCTGAATTGAAGTTGTTGATTAACGGAGACTTGCCCATTTTATGATACCAAAACTGACAGGTCAGTTTTGGTATCATAAAATGGGCAAGTCTCCGTACTGGTCTGTAAGCCACATGGCTTGCAACACAAGCATGGGGTCCCAAGTCTACTGCGATACCCTCCCTACGCTAACGCTGGCGAAGCTCTAAGAAGCCCCCGCAGTGGCAGCGAAGACAGCTTTGCTAACCGATAACAGATCCCCACCACTCGCCGCTTATTTTGAGGCGGCCATGTAGTCCTGTTGTGGGGAAGGTGCATGGAACTGGAGCGAGCGCGAGCTTTGCCGGCTCTATCCTCTGACCAAGATTGGAGAAAGGTGACGCGGTTTGGAATCGACAAGTCAGAGACTTCTGTCGGCGAACGTCACTTTCATCGCGAGCATGAACGAGGCGCAGCAGGTAGCAGCACCAGGCGCGGCCGAGCGTCCCGTGCACATGCGGCGCAGTTCTGGTGCTCCGCATGTGCGGACGATTTTTGCTTGTGATTTGTCCAGGCTACATGTACCGTACTGTACTAGGCCGTCGGCGAAGCTATCTTTGTAGCTGCTCGGTACTGCCACCGGTAACTGGCTGCGGGATCCTGCGCACCACTACCGTACTGTACATGTAGTCCTCTGGGCTTCGCCACTGGTTTTTGCTTCATGCATTCGCGGTCTGCCCTGGAAAGTTGTCTGACAAACGTTGTCACTGACAACTTGTCAGTTAATCAGCCGTTTGATTAAAATGGTACCCAAAAATTGTGCATAAAGCCAAATAACATGTACCCTTTTCAATCGGTGATCCTTTTCAAGTCCTCGAAAGCTGCATTCGACATCTGAAGAAGGCGTTCGGCTCGAGACGAACATCGTCTGCAACATACTTGCGTTTGTACCAGACGCTGGCCTTGCAAAGTTACCCGTGTTATTATATACTGGTATTGGATATGAATCACAGTTTGTTGAGGGCTCCACGGCGGACTCTGGGGAGACTCCGTAGTAGTCTCGATGCCTGACCAGTTGGTGGTGTGGAAGGGCCCAATGGTGTTCTATTTCGTGAGATATCTGATACCAAGTGCCATTCGGGCTGAGCTTTCGAACAAGCCGCTTCAGCGCACTGTAATGGGAGGATTGCATACATGTATCTGATCGCAATTCTCTCTTTGCCGGGGAAGTCTGTATTACCAAAATGAACAAACGCAAGATAGCCACAGTACTCAATTAGAGCGTAAGCATCCTCAGCGAAATTGTAGCGCTACGGGTATGCATTGCGTTCTGACACCCACGAGCTACAAGTTGTACGTCGCACACTCAGCGAAAATGCACAGCCACAACAAGAGCATCGAGTTACTACATGTACAGTTAAACTGCAACCATTAGCTCTGCACACCTCGTCCAAGTAAGCTAAGAGCACCTCAAACGGTAAGTGCCACAGAATTCCATGGTATGCAACTAAGACCTATGCTTGTGATTCGTTGATGTCCAGAAACTCACTTAACCGCGTCTTCCACAGTGCTTGAATCCAACGTTGTCGCGGTCTCTCTAGCCATGTTACGCTCTAATGCAGCGTTTTAGCTCTGGCGTATTTCTTACATGACCAGCACCATGACCATGAGCCTATAATAACTACACGAATGGGGTGGTGCTCTGGTACTCATTTCAGAATGTCAATTGTTGAGCAGGTGTTCTCCAACGAGCTTGTCAGCCGCTAAGCATGGGTATTCCAACATTTCGACGGTACTGTTTTAGCTTTTCAATTGTGAAACAACAACGTAATTGAAGTGCGGGCAACCGAAACTGGTGAGATTGTGTTGATATGGTATCTCCATGATATCCTTGGAAGCTCGAAATCTCCGACGCCAACGCGCGGCAAAATTAATCGATGGGTAGCTTCGAGCCGCCATCATTTCGTACGGAAGAACTTACGAAAAGAAACATCGAGTGGTGCCCGGTGGGCGTTGATACTTCGAGCGGGAATGGTGAAGCTATCGCGTCAAGACCGCCAAATCCCTTCTGTAGACTGACAGCGACTGCTAACGTGTAATGATATGGCAAAAAATACAAGTCGTAGACAGTGTCTGATCGTATCCAAGCAGTTGTATTATTCGCGCTTCTTGGATCAGTGCCTTTCGCCGTAAATCCGGCAAACGTTCACGAGTGAGTTTGCGTGGGCTTTAGAGCAACCCAGTGTGTTTGTATCGCCAATATCTATACCTCCAAATCTAAGCTAAAAAGAGCGTATATGTGTGCGCTCGTCTAATGAATGCTACGGAGGTTGTTGCGCAACAAATTCAAAAGTGTGGTTATTGCATAGATTAAAAACAACTACCGCAGTCCTATATTAATCCTGTTGTGGAATGGTCATGACCATTGTTGTGGTGCCAAGGACACAAGCTAACATGGGTTGGCATGTGCCCCCAAGCATTATACCAAAAGTAACTCACTCCGACTCCATGTTGTAGTGCAAGAAGAAGAACTTTTGCTGAACCAAGACTAACTACGCGGTATCCGTAGTTGTTTGATAAATTAAAGGCGAATGTACAGCATAAGACTCAACCCCAGACGAGTTAATGCTCCGTTTAGGGGCTCACCGTCCATATTCAATTCTGACGATTGTCGGAACATGAAAATTGGCAATGACTTTGAAAGCAAGCCTACAAGTTGGCAATTATGGGCGGAGCAGCTTGTGTTTATCCAAAGTAAATGCCATGGAAACAACAGAATCTTCCACTCCTACATGTTGTAGTACAACCCATCCAACTAACCACCTCACGCGCAGACTACATGTAGCTCAGCAAGTCAAAATACTTGTACTGACTCAGTACTACTACTATGGTCTGTAAGTACACAAAAGGTTGCTCAAAGCTTCTTGATGTACATGTAGTATTCAAAAACTACAAAACTCGAATCATGTGACAAGAGTCCTAAGAAAAAACTCGAAACGTGGCTATGAGAACAGCAAGTTTTCACGTTGGAGCGCACAAAGCTCGCGCCAGAACGTGGGCAAATAATAGAAACGTTGACGGAGTATAAACAACTGCTTCCTCACATGTCAATACTCGAAACTACTCATTTTCCTGTAGTATACTTAAGTACTACAAACATTAAGGACCTATTTTGCTGAACCATGTAAATACCATAGCCGTTAACGCTTCACTAAAATGGACTAGCGATTCGCAAAGTCATGCTTGCACACGTTTGTTA
Source organism: Phytophthora quercina (assembly GCA_014706105.1). NCBI lineage: Eukaryota > Oomycota > Peronosporomycetes > Peronosporales > Peronosporaceae > Phytophthora > Phytophthora quercina. The sequence continues at coordinate 2,119,212 of JACBOW010000003.1, read as the reverse complement.
AAAGATTCGCCATGTGTTTGTCTGTGATCATCTCAGCGCGATGCATTCATAGGTACACGAAAAGGAGCTTTTGAATCTTGGCATTTTGACGCGCTTCCTCCGAGTGCAGCAAATTGCAGCACGCTATCCCATCTGGTTACGTCGGCTAGCGCGGTGCTGTGTTCTTGCGCCGCACTGAAGCGTCTGCAGCTTGCAGTGCAGGGTAACGAAACAGGGAAACCCACATGTACCGGTACATGTATGATGTGCCTCCACGGCGGAGTCCATCAGCCATCACCACCGCTACACTAACCTTCAAGAAACCGCTACAGCACGGGTCACCGCCTTTTGGGTACGCTATCGCTGTCGCCTGTTGTTCGCGTGGCCCGGACCGCGAATCTTTGATTCGACCGACGCAAGTTGAATGCTCGATCCGATACCAACCGACGGAACGGTATCTTGCATTCAGTTGTCATCAAACGATGTGGCGAAGCATCCCTGTAGCCTGTTTGGTGTTGCGGCGAGCTGCAGCACACGAATCCTTCTGTCTCGAGCTAAATGAGGCAGGCCTTGATACGCCCGCGATAGTCGCAGACGCTGGTTGAGCAAGGGCTGCCAGTGCCAGATTTGCTGCCCTCCAACCAAATGGAAGCCGGCGGTGGGGATTCGCGCTCGCTGTCGATCGAAGTTGCCTTGAAGTTGTCTTGGCCATCACATAAAAAGACGATTCTAATCTCCACCAATTAATCGAAACGCCTTTTCGGTGTGCGTTTGTAGCGGCAATCCACAGTACACGTACATCCATAATACGCAGCGGCAAACCGCTCCACGGAGCACATCCGTATGCAGCATGTACATGCACGATGAACCAGAATATTGTAGGTAAGCTGGCAGCTTGGTGGAGGGCGTGCACGAGCGCATCAATGAATCTCCGCGTGTGTTCGACCGCATCACGCACGACGGCGTTCCCCACCTCTGAGATTCGTACCCACGCGGTAAGCACATTCGTATGATTTAATCAAGATTAGAGTGTCGCAACCGCCGTGGCGAATCTTGAAGTTGCCTTTAATCACAGTTTTAATCACAGGACGTGGGCAGATCATTTTGGATTTGCACAGCTCAAACGTAACGCCGGCTTTTGACGTCTGCGCGGCATTTATGCGAGTGCTTGGTCTGCTTTACTCCCTACTGCCGTTGGCACCCTGCCCTCCAGAGTGCGCTGTAGATTCTAGGGAAGGTAGGAAATACTTCCTAGAAGTTACTGCCGCGAACTTGAATCACGAGCTTCAGATCGCTGGTGGTGGCGCGATTACGGATCAGCAGCCCAGTCCTGCGAGCGTTAGATCCCTTAGTCTGGGTCAACTGAGTTGTCGTGACAGGTGGAGGATTCACGCGGTTGGTTGCCGTCAGGGTTCTTTGGACAACTGTTCAATCTCAACCTCAGTTTTCAATTTGACACTCATCCAGCAAACCAGTCGCCATGATCCACGACACAAATACCGACTACGAGAAGGTGACCACGCCGAATCTCGGTCCCCGTCCTAGCACGATCGTCAGCGACTGCAACCAGAAGCAAGACGTCGACATCGAAGATGAAGAGGAAGACTCTTACTCGAAGAAGACGCTCCAGGAGAAGCTCGTCTGGGGTGTCATCTACGGCATCGCGTCGCTGGCCGCGCTCTACTTCTTCATGGTGGCTGTCAAGTTGATCGGCGATGGTTTCACGCTGGCACTTGGTTGTGACACCAAGGGCGCCTTCGACTTCGCCGACAACCCCGTGGCTGGCCTGATGATCGGTACCATTGCCACTGCTCTACTTCACAGTTCCGGCACGGTGACGTCCATCGTCGTGGCTCTTGTCGGTTCTGGCGGTATGACCATCCGACAGGGTGTGTACGTGATCATGGGAGCCAACATCGGCACGTGCATCACGTGTATCATGGTGGCTTTTGGCCAGGTCGGAGACCGTGCTCGTTTCCAGCGCGCCATGGCTGCTGCTACGGTCCACGATATGTACAACCTGTGGTCAGTCTTCGTACTGTTCCCTCTTGAAGTGCTTTTCCACCCGCTCGAGGAGCTATCGATTGCCATGTCGAACGCCAAAACTGACAGTGGTGCGTTCTCGAGTCCTGTCGACGCCATTGTGAACCCGCTCGCGAAGGAGCTGATCGTCGTGGACAAGGATGCCATCTACGATGTTGCCACTGGTGATGTGGTGTGCTCGCCCGGACAGTCGTTCGTCACCGGAGGCGCATTCGAGGACTCGAGTATGAGCGATGGTAGCATCGGTGCTATCACGGTCGTGATCGGTTTCTGTATTCTGGTCTGCTCTCTGCTCACGTTGGTGAAGATGCTTGCCAAGGTCTTCATGGGCCCCACCAAGCGTCTCATTTCCAAGCTGCTGAACTACAACGGCTACATCAACATCCTTGTCGGCACGTTGATCACGTTCTGTGTTCACTCGTCGACGGTCGTCACATCCACGCTTACTCCGCTGGCAGGTTTGGGTGTTATCACGCTGGAGCAGGTATACCCGTTGGTGATCGGAGCCAACTTAGGCACGACGGGCACGGCGCTGCTCGCAGCCTTGGTGACGGGCAAGTCCAACTCGGTGGCCATCGCACTCGTGCACTTCTGGTTCAACGTGTTCGGCATCCTGCTCTTCTACCCGATCCCTCTCACCCGCAAGCCCATTCTGGGCTGGGCTCGCTCGCTGGCGTTCTCCAGTGCGGCGTGGCCGATGACCGCTGTGCTCTTTCTTATTGGGCTCTTCCTGGTGGCACCGGGCATCCTGCTTGGACTGGTCTATATGTGCACAGCCGACAGCACTGCAGTGGAGGTGATTGGATACATCATCGCTGCCATTGTAGTGGTCGCGCTGGCAGGAGCCGTGTTCTGGTACTCGAAGAAGTGTGGTCGCTCGATGTGGCACGCGTTCTTGGAGAAAAAGCGGTTGGAGCGCGAAGCTCAGCAGGCGCGCGAGGCTTCCAGATCGCACACGCAGTCGAACCTTCCCCACAATGCGGTCTAAGTCATCGACCGTAAGCAAGATTGTCTAGTGATTCAATACATGTAAATTCAATTTGATCGGTGGTTCGAAGTTACCTGAGCTTTGACTACATGTAGCAATACATGTACTACACTACAAGGGGAGCTGTTAATCCCACTAGACAAAAACGTCTACTGGTAGACTAGACAGCACTAGGGTCGGTTTTGCCGCGGCGAAAACCCGTTTAATCACCTGATCGATCTGATCGATCCGGATTAATCTGCGGTGAAAAACCAGTGGATTCCTCGAAAGTGAACGGAGGCCAACAACGGCATGAAGATGCGATGGAAACTTATAGATAGTAAGTAAAATGAAGCCAATACATAAGAGACTCATCAAGTTGTTCGTTGTTGCATTAAATAAACGCTAAACTTGTGTTCCTAAACCGAAAGGGGGCCATGCAAATCGGACTCGATCTTGAGAGCCGTCGTAATCGAAGCAATTGTCGACCTTGGATAGACCTGCGGAGCTTTCATCTTCGTCATCGCTTCTGTCGTCCTTTCCAGACGAACACTCAGCATCACAACCATCACGTGTGTCGCCTTCATCACCACTTCCTGCGTCTCCAGTCCTATCTGCTAACGTCGATGGGTCGTAGATCACGTCAGAAATTCCGTCCTTCGCCAAACGGTGTGCGTAGATGAACAAAATCTTTTGCACTGTCGCCGACAATAGCAGATTTCGCAGCTTTGAGTGATTGTACTTCTACATGCTCCAACTTCGTTCCGCTGCAGCCGACGATGTAGACATTGTGAAGACTGGGCAGTTCTACAGTGCGAAATGCAGCCCCACTGCTGTAAATGTAGTCGGTGACGAAGTGGTTGAACTCTTCTTGGGTCATCTGGGTGGCGCTGCTGCTGATATCGTCAACATCACTGGGCGACGCTACTGTGACTCGATTCCTCTTTTGCTGTCGCTCCTGCGCAGAAGTTCTATTGACCGTGCTCCGTTCATTCTCCGTCCAGCGTTCAGTGTTCCACAGGATATGCCGATCCAACTTCTCCACCTTCGCGTTGGGATCAACTCCAAGCACTTCTTGCACGTGACGTTCTTCGTTCCATCAACCGTGTTAAAATGCTGCCACACGCCACATTTCGGTCGCCCTCCTGCCATTGTGACTGCATCGTAGCAATGAATTAGCCTTACAACATCGTCGCGTGGTCATCGTCATACCTCTCGCGGTCTAAGTCTTCCTATGTCTTCCTATGGGCGCAGCTACGGCGCTCGACGCGCGCTAGAATGCGGAAGTGAGAGTGAATGTTGATGCCAGAGCTTTTGAAATTACGCGCAGCGACCGTTTATTACGTCCGATGGCGACACAACTACTGTATAATTACATAAATAACCAGTCGTGTTCTTAGCCACCAGATTAATCAGATCAAGCCATGGATTTATCTGGCAAAACCAGCTTAATCTAGTTAAACAGCAAACAAATTGTCCGGTTGAACAACACTAGACAGCACCAATAATCTAGTACATGAGTTGGTTACAGAAGACAAGAATAACTAACTGAAAGTTAATTGCGCGCTTCGAGGAACGATTCATTGCGAACTGTCACTTCCAACTCCGGTTCTTCGTGATCGTTCTTCTGTTGCTGCCACCGCTGCCTTCTTCTGCTTATTGTGTTCCGATTCAAACTCTTGGGATCGAAAGCAAGGAAGCACATGAATTTTCTGCCGTCAAGGCCGCTATTGCAAGACTAGGTAGAAAAACATTGCGTACTGGAGATCGCCCTTGGAGTGTCGTACGTGGTCTGTGTAGCAGCGCTAGTCGGCGGACGAATACGACGCCCTCCATAAGGGCGTGGCTCTCTCGAACGGAATGCGTGTAAAGGTGGAAAACGTCAAAGAGGCTGCGCTTGAGCGCAGCGGTGATATTCTATGGTGCTTATACTAATTGCACTACTGTAACGTGCTCTCCGATCGCACGCAGTGCTGCTTCGAGTTCGACAGCAAGTCGTAGCTGTCTAAGCTTAGAGCGATTATCTGTAGTGGGATTAACACCTATCTACTGCTACCGACTGATATACCAGATTATTGGTGCTGTCTAGTGAGATTTACGTTTTTGTCTAGTGGGATTACTGGTAACAGCTCCCCACTACGAGTAGCAGTACTGTACTTAAGTACTGTACTTGTATTGTGGCTTTCATCCTTTAAACGGATGGCCCGAGATCCAATATCTCGGACCCGATTTGCGAACACGGTCCGATTTAGGTAATAGGGCTGAGGTAAGCTAGCTATTTCTGGCCCGATATAACGCAAAAAGCTCCGAGTTGTGACGCTGGGCTCATAATTGCCGGTTTTCAACGGCATAAGTGACTGTCAGAAAAACATCTCCGAGAGCTTCAGGTCACTGGACCATTGGAGTAATACGAACATGGCCTGCTATCAAACAACCTAAAAGATCAACCTGTTGAGCAACAGCGGTGTCATATCCATAACTGTCGTAGGTTTCTGGATTGCAGTTGCTGCTAGACTCAGCATGTCTGCCTCGAAATGTCCTCCTGGGTGGCCTTATCAAGCCTCATTCTGGTCCGATTTAGATAAATCGGACTTTCTTACCCTATCGGCTATCTGATTTATATAAATCGGGGTCCGATATAAGGTGTCAAATCGGAGGGCAAAATCGGTGATAGCCACAATAATACTTGAGGTTCCAATGGGGCGAGGATAACTACACCGGGCAGCTGCACATAAAACCCTCGTCCGGTGTCAAAATCTGTGTATCTGGGACCTGGAGCCCAAACTGATCCCGGACAGCTAGAGATACGGAGGTGAAATCAAACCCCGGGGCCCGAGCCACAACAGCCATTAGAAAGCTGAAAAGTGCACAGATTGGTGTAGCCGAGCTCAATAAATTTGGTCATTTTCATTCTCCTTCATTCTACGAGACCAGAATTGCTGAATCATTCTTAGAGGTGACGCCGACGCCTCCAATAGACCTGGAACAGTGGCCATTTGGGGGATTTGTATGTCCATGACATCCGTCCTAAACCGATTACTTAGGTTTAGGGGTGAAGAAAAGTAATCATATCCTGTCTGGTGTAGTTATCACCAGCCGTTCTAATGCCACCTAGCACACGTAGTCGAATGACTTAGTACATACAGTACATGTAACTTAGTTGCTGGAATAACACCGTAATTTTCGTTGTTCCCTATTCCAAAAACTAAAGTTAGAGAACTTTAGATAACTCGGCGTTTTGGAATAAAAAATGACAGAAAATGTACAGGTATGTGCTCCAAAAATATATTCCTGTGGAAAAACATGACCTTCGTTATTCCACTGGTAACTAAGTATAGGATATTCACATATATCCGTAAGTTATTCAGATTTTAACGTATTTTTCGTTGGGAGATATCCCAGGAACTCTAGTACCTGGGTCTCCAGGGTACTTGGATTGCAAATAACGTTATACCCCGCTAATCCAGCCCTTTTTTCTGAGTACCGTACTATACTGTACAGTATGTACAGTACATTTATTGGAAGTTCCAATTTGAAACACACACAGGTAATTTATTCGTAAAGAATCCGTAATATATTCGGATTTTATCCAGATTTTCGTAAAAACTGAGGTTCTCGAGTAACGCGTTTTTTTTAGATTGTTCAGATCCAAGATACCAGATATTTGTTTGTCTGCCTAAGTCATGGTCACTGACCCCCTTCCCCAGCAACTCGGACTAGGATCGGCACCTAGTTTCCTTTCTCAAATCTCACCGACGCCCCAGTAAGGACAAATTATTTCGAATAACGAAGATGTACTACATGTAGTACTGCTAGGAAGTGTCGCCAAAGATGTGACGGCCGATCCGGTACCTGTAATACGGGAGACGTTATTATAATTGTCTATCTTTCTGGTTCAAGCAGGTGCAGAAGTACTGTGGTGTGTTGAATAATAAAATAAAACATTTACTGGCACCCAGGCAGGATTTTCCACGACAGAGGTCGCAAACTCGAAATGGCTAGTGGCCGCACCCGGCCGTGACTGGATAGTTAAATATCTGGGATTCGTTCAGACAACCGGCACGAACTTAGAATTTACTGCACGAGTTACAATTATCGCAGGCGGAAATCACAACACTCAACATGGTTGTAAGCTTATATTGCTTTATTAACCCAATACGCGTTCCTTATATCGGAAAAATTAATTTTCAGACGTTTCAGTAGAGCTACAGTCGACAATAATTATGGATTTGATATTAAGTTTTAGGGGAGAATCGGTTGTCCGAAATCAACGGTTGAGCCGCGCTTACATTTCCTATTCGATGCCAGGTTTTGGGTAACCGTACGGTTTGGCCATATTCGTACAGGTACGGGTACGGGTGCCCGTTTGCAACCAGCAGCTTCAGAATGGGAAATAATCTGTAGACCAGCATTGTCCTGAATGTAAATGAAAGGCCTATCGATGTCATTAAAAATTAAGATGAAGTTATACATGAAGCTAAATGCATACCAGATCACATGCCAACTGGTGTATCCGAGTAACGTTAAAAAAGGTGAGAGCAACTAATTAGTGCGTCTCCCCAGTTGCAACTTCATGTTATTCCAATTTCGACATTCACGACATTGTTTTATGGGTGAGCCCGATGGCAGCTTGTGGGCAGGTTCGGAATAAAACCGCGCTTCAGATCCAGAATAAAATTCTATAAACTCCACAAGAAGTTATACAATGTAAACCTTCTTGTTGAGGTTATAGAATTTTGTCATGTACATGTATCCGTTCGGGATCGACACTATTGCATCAGCGACAGCAATGACTTTGAGTACGCCTAACGGCGTGCAGCTCGGTGAGAACACGCGCCTAACGTGTGCATTTTTACATGTAAAAGGAGATCTCTCTACATGTACATGTACTAGGATACTTGTGAAACAAACGAATCAATTATAATACTTCGGAGAACTAGAGCATTTTCGGATTGAGGCAAGCTCGGCCTTTGTCTGTAATACTTATATATGTTCTTCGAAGTACGCGACGCTGATCGCCGCTTGATCGCCAAGCGAAATGTTTCAAACTGTGTGCAGTAGTGTATTCACCATTGCTACATGTACAGTACTCAACGTTTTCGATTAAATTAATTTATGTATGGCTTGTAGTCCACCGGACAACCACAGTGAGAACAGCCTCTTGGGAATCTAAAAGCCGGAATGCTGTCTGGTCCGGCGGACCGTCCACAGACTTCGCACTGTGCGAGTCGGCGACGAGGGCGTACGCCTCGCGCCAATCGCGACGCAATTCGGTATCACCGTACCAATCACACGCAAGGCAACTGAGACGGTTGCCCCGACATTCTGCTTGCGCACGAACGAAGATCGGTTGCCACGAAAAACGTGATCCCGCTCGATTAACAGTGTTATTTAACACCGACTAACCTTTAGTACGTGCATGCACTATACCATGTAGTTGTTGTTTGTGTGCGTGTAAACTTTTAAGTTAAAAAAGTTTCTAACAACAACTTGTGTTTTCGGGGTTTGAACATCGACGCTTCTGTTTGGTAATGGAGCTCCACGACGCTGGTCGGAGCGAGAATTACGCGGCACCACGCCAGCAATACGGTGCACTTGCCTTTCACGCGCACGATTTACGAGCAAAGATGTGCAATCTGCGCGGTACTCCTTGAAGATATTCGCCCGTAGCGATAGCCATAGCTGCTACCATAATCTTTAAAAACGTACCGCTGTAGCCAGCCAACGCTCTACCCAATGCTGCTGCAGTAGAGCGTTCGCTGCCATCAGTCACTTTCGCTTTTGCTTTAGAGCCGCACACACATCCACCTGATCAAGTCCAAGTCGACACGCCATCCATGGCCTCGTTCATGCTCGTCACGTGGGACCTCATCCGGCTGGTGGAAACGCCCCATGAGAAGCAGCACGAAGTGCTGGCCAACCTTGGAGGACTCGAAGGTGTGGCTGCAGCGCTCAATGTGGACCTGAAACAAGGTCTGAATTCCAGTAACGCTGCCGATCTACAGCGACGCGAGGAGAGCTTCGGCAAGAACTACGTGCCGCCACCGAGATCGAAAAGTTTTCTCGAGCTCATGTGGGCCGCCTTCCACGACATCACCATCGTCATCTTGACCATCTCGGGCTTCATTTCGATCGTCTTAGCGTCCACGGTGGGCGAATGCATCATTTTGGCCGTCGTTGTGGTGATCCTCGTCACAGCTACAAACGACTACCAAAAAGAAGCCCAGTTTCGTGCTCTAAATGCCGTGAAGGAAGATGAGAAGATCAAGGTTATCCGCAACGGCCAACCCGCGGAAGTCACCAAGTGGAACCTTCTGGTCGGTGATATCGTCCGTGTTGACCTGGGCGACATTATTCCGGCCGACGGTATCGTCTTCGACGAGAAGGAGATCAAGATGGACGAAAGTGCGATGACTGGTGAGTCCGATCTGCTCGTTAAAAATTGTGATCACCCGTTCCTTTTGTCTGGTACCAAGGTGATGGAGGGTCTGGGCAAGATGCTAGTCGTGTGTGTGGGCGAGAACTCGCAAGCTGGTAATATCAAAAACCTGGTCAACAATGCCGTTGCTGGCAAGAAGGAGCCTCCTACAAAGAAACCAGTCAGCGCGAACATTCAAGACGAGGTATACGTCGAGATTGCGACCCCTAAGAATGTCACGATGGACATCAAGGACGAACAAAAAGATCAAAGAACTGATGAGATGTCTGGCAGCCGGTCACCGCTGGAGGGTAAGCTGTACAACTTGACCATACTGATCAGCAAGTTTGCCGTGTTCGTAGCGCTGCTTGTTTTCGTGGTCATGTCGATTCACTTCTCAATCGACACGTTTGGAAGAGAGGACAAACCGTGGAAGAGCGGCTACATCAATGACTACATGAATTACTTCATCATCGCCATCACCGTACTGGCGGTAGCAATCCCCGAGGGTTTACCGCTCGCTGTGACCATTTCACTAGCATATTCAGTCAAGAAAATGCTGGTGGACAACAACCTTGTGCGTCACCTTGACGCTTGTGAGACCATGGGCAGCGCCACGACCGTGTGCTCTGACAAGACGGGCACGCTGACCACGAACCGCATGACGGTGATGCAGCAGTGGATCGGTGACAAGGAGTTTTCGTCCGCTACGGACGGCATTGGCGCTCTGTCAGACTCGACGAAGGAGGTGTTCTGCGTGGGTATCGCTGTGAACTCGACGGCTGAGATCCTGCCACCCAAGGTGGAGAACGGCCTGCCGGAGCACACTGGTAACAAGACGGAATGCGCTTTGCTGCAGTATATTCGCGACGGTGGCGTGGAGTACCCCGAGATCCGCGCGAACAATGAGATTGTGCACATGCTGACGTTTAGCAGTGCGAAGAAGCGCATGTCGGTGGTGGTGCGTCGCAGTGCGACGACTTGCCGTGTGTACACGAAGGGTGCGACGGAGGTGGTGCTTGGTCTGTGCCAGGACATGCAGAGCGTGGACGGCTCGATTCAAGGTCTGGACGATGCTCGCAAGGCGAAGATCGGCGCTGAGGTGATTGAGAAGTACGCTTCGCAGGCGTACCGTACACTGTGTCTGGCTTACCGCGACCTGGATGTGCCTGCGGAGGACACGAGAAACTGGTCGGACGAGGACGTGGAGAAGAACTTGACTTGCGTGGCGATCGTGGGCATTGAGGACCCTGTTCGTCCGGAGGTGCCTGGTGCCATTCAGCAGTGCGGCCGCGCCGGTATCACGGTGCGCATGGTGACGGGTGACAACATCACAACTGCGCGTTCGATTGCCAGCAAGTGCGGCATCACGAAGCCCGGTGACGGCTCGCTGGTCATGGACGGTCAGACTTTCCGCAGCCGTGTGCTAGACGCACAGGGCAACATCATCCAGTCGGAGTTCGACAAGATCTGGCCCATGCTTCGCGTGCTCGCTCGTTCGTCCCCGAAGGACAAGTACACTCTGGTGTCTGGTCTGATGCAAAGCAACGTCGTCCCGCACGGTCCTCAGGTGGTTGCTGTGACTGGTGACGGCACCAACGACGCTCCTGCTCTGAAGAAGGCGAACGTGGGTTTTGCTATGGGTATCAGCGGCACTGCTGTGGCGAAGGACGCCTCGGACATTATTCTGATGGATGACAACTTCAACTCGATTGTGAACGCCATCAAGTGGGGCCGTAACGTGTACGACTCGATTGCCAAGTTCCTGCAGTTCCAATTGACTGTCAACGTTTCTGCGGTTCTTCTTGCTTTTATTGGAGCCGTCATCTTGGACTAGTCTCCGTTGCCTACTGTCCAAATGCTGTGGGTGAACCTGATCATGGACTCGTTCGCTTCACTCGCGCTGGCAACGGAGGAGCCGACGCCAGCTCTTCTAGAGCGCAAGCCGTACCCGAAGACACAGCCTCTGATCTCAAAGAAGATGACCATTGTAGAAAATACTAACCAGAATTCCTCTACGCAAGCCCAGCGGCAGCGAAAGGAAACTCATACCAATGCAGGCGAACCACTGACCCAAGCTCAACGGCGAACACTTGAACCAGTCGCCCGTGTGCTGAACCATCACATACTGCATGGCGACCTGCAGCACGCACACGTACAGGAACACCCGGTTCTTGGTGATACCCGTGCAGATGTTGATCTCGTCGTGGATCTTGCGGCAGTTAAGCTCATTGAAGAGCTGCGCCCACACGAACGCGTTGAACACGATTGTCATGTGCACTGTCGGATCATTCCTAACGTCCTCGTCAAGATCAACGACTCGTCCGGATGGGATATCGAACGTGCTGCGATGCATCTCCATCAAGAACGCACCGAACTGGATGGCATTCTGCAGCGAGGACAGCACGGAGGAAGTGGAAGGGGCTACGTCACAGCGCGGTAGGGAGCTCTGGGTGACCACCATCGCCCGTGTGGTGGCACAGCTCCGCGTCGTCAAGGCCTTCAAGAAGGCGCTACAGTCCAAGAGGATCACGGAAGGGTGAATGGCGGGCAGTTAACTACAAAATATGACGTTGTTTCATAGCAAAACTACTAGCAGCTACTAAGTTTAGTACAGGTAGTAGTACTACATGTAGTAGCTGTTAGCACTCCATTTCTAAAAAACTTGGACATTTCTAGGCAAAGCTGCGCATTGCCACGCGTACATGTATAACAAAAATACTAACACGGTGTGAAACACGGCTTGTCTTGAATAAAATCTGAGGCTTGCATGTTGTCCGATAGCATTCGCAACCAAAACTTCTATTTGCACAGGAAGTTCTGAAATTTAGTAAAATGACGGTTTGGTGCCAAAAAAATGACGAGACGCGTCATCATCCACCGTTGGGGTGTCACTCATCATTTTGTTTTATTTGCATGCCGGTGAGAACCTGCCATTGGACGCTGCCACACACTCCAATATGCTGACCAGTGCCCACTTCCACCGGTGCCTGCTGCGTATATGTAGCGGTACGTTCAGGGGGTTATTACATGAACTGATGGTTATCTTCGCCAAGATGCCTCTAAATTTGACTTGCGTTTTGTAAAGTTTGATTGGCGCAAAGACCATGCACTAAAAGTCAACGTATCTTTGACACATTTTTTTTAGGAACCTTCACCAACTTGACGGCATTCAGCAGATCGACACTCAAGACTTTCACCTGGTACATGTAGGTGATGATGGTCTATTCCTCAATCTTCACTGGTGGACAGCAACGACGCTCGCCCGCTTTCGTGTTGCTGGTGGCGCTCCCGGTGCTGCTCAGTCTCAGCCTCATTTCGTATCTGTATCTGTACCAACTGCCCTCAATGGCCGGCAGCTCGCCTGACCAGGTTTCAACACAGCAACGCACCAACATGGAAAAACACGTGGATCTCACTATCGTTGGCGCCGGACTGGCCGGTGCGTACAATTGACAAGTAGAAATACACTACTCTAGAACTACACAACACTAACTAGACGCTGTTACCGGTAGGTCTGACCGCCAGTTTGGAGGCCGCCAACTTGGACCCGTCACTCAAGATTCTGCTCGTGGAGAAGGAGAAGAAGGTCGGAGGCAATTCGGCCAAGGCTTCGTCCGGTATCAACGCGGCACTGGATGCTGCCGATGAGCCGTTGTTCACACAGGATACGCTCAAGTCGGGCGGTGGTCTCGCGGTCGAGAAGATTGTCGACACCTTCATCCCAAAGGTGCGTTGACAGTGGTGAATGTTAGTAAAGATATTGAGCTGACTACTTTTTGGGTTTATATGACCTTGGATGGTTCCTTGCTGGTTTCTATAGACTCCTGGTGCCAAGGAGTTTCTGGAGAAATACAAAGTAGATCTGTCAGTGCTCTCACAGCTCGGCGGCCACTCGGCCAAACGCACGCACCGCAACAAAAGTGGACCGAACATTGGGTTCGCTATCATCAGCACGCTACAAAAGGAGATCGCTACCAGAGACAACATTGAGATCCTCACAGGCGCTGCAGCCAAGAAGCTTTTGCTGGCGGATGGGACGCAGACACCCCCGACTGTGACGGGAGTGGAAGTCAAGCTGGTGAATGGACAGACGCTGTCGATCTACAGCAAGGCTGTCATTCTGACCACGGGCGGCTTCTCGGCCAGTCACAAGATGCTGAAGCTCTTTGCACCCGGCATGGAGGTTTACCCGACCACCAACGGCGTTTGGGCTCAAGGTGAAGGCGTTCTCATGTCGGGAGCCATTGGCGTGGACCTCACGCTAATGGACAAGGTACAGCTGCACCCGACTGGCTTCATCAACCCGAAAGACCGCGAAGCTGGTACCCGCTTCCTCGCTCCTGAAGCCATTCGTGGCTCTGGCGCTGTACTGCTGAACAAGAACGGCAAACGCTTTGTGGACGAACTAACCACTCGTGATAAGGCATCGGATGCTATGCTGGCCCAGCCTGGCCAGGAAGCCTACATGTTGCTGTTCGAGGACGGCGCGAAGGCCATGGCCTCGGAGCTCCCTTTCTACAAGCACATGGGCATCGTTACGATGACTAACTCGGTAGAGGAGGCCGCCAAGTTCTGCCACTTTGAAGACCCGCGGGCTCTGCTGAAGGAGCTGAACGATTACGCTGACGTTGCCGCTGGAAACAAGGAGGACCCGTTTGGCAAGAAGACGTTCCCGTACCCCATCCAGCGTATCCCCAGTATCGACACGCCGATGCAGATTGTGGCGATGGAGGTGGCCCCCACGGTTCACTACACCATGGGTACGTTGCGAGGACATGCTTCTTAACGGTCTTTCGTGATTTATAACATTTTTCTTGCTTGCGTTGCTTCAATAATGCAGGCGGCGTCAAGATCACCGAGAACACGGAGGTGATCCACAAGAATGGCGAGGTTGTGCCCGGTCTGTTTGCAGCCGGCGAAGTTTCGGGTGGCCTGCACGGCGCCAACCGCCTGGGTGGCAACTCGCTCGCCGAGTGCGTGGTATTCGGCCGCGTTTCGGCTCAGCAGGCCGTCAGCACGCTACGTCAGTAACCATGTACCTTGAGTCTGTGCTGCATGTTTCGCCATGGCAACCCACGAGAAATGGCATGAAATTAAATGGACGCACTGCTTTGATCTGTTACGTGTGGATAGGTGCCGCGGCATCCAGACTGTAAGCTCCGATGCCGTCAATTCGGCCAAGAAGAAAGAGACACCACCAGCGTATTTTGTCGATAAGGTGATTAAATGCATGCTCCATGTGCTATTGAGCTCATATGACAACCGTTTCTTGCTGTCGTGGAAACGTCGCCGACCCTGGAAAATGGTTGTTCGTTATTGAATCGTGCGCTCCAGTGTAGGAATGGATTCCACCGGTGTGTACGACTCAAGGAACGCCAGTGACAGCGAGCCTTGGTCCTCATCGGAAGACGAGGAGCAGGTGATTGAGATATCTTCACACAGTCGAATACTCATTTCTCCACGAAAGACGCGCGGTTCATCATGGGAGAACAAGTCGCAGCGTAGAGTGGGTAAACGTGTGAGTGTAGGCAAGAGGAAGTCATCTCGGGTACAACAAAACCAAGACGAAGTAAAGAGTCCAAGTTCCCAAACTAGCCGCCACTCTTTTCAAACTCGAAAACCGGGAAAGTACTGGGCTGCCAGTTCTCGAAAGACTTCTTCAGACAACCAACCAGTGAGGTCTAACAATCGTGATGACATCTCAGAAAGTGAAAGTGATGGAGATATCACTTCCGGTCGAGAAGAAAGTGATTCCAGTGCTGATAGCGATGCCTCGTTTCAGTCTGAACTGGAAACGCCAGTGCACCGACGGGTTTCCAGAACCCAATATACGAAAGGAACCAAGAAAAACTCATCCAAGACGTACAAGTACCCACCAGCAACATCTTTAGATGATTCAATGCAGTCGCTAGGATCACCGACGACACCGGGAAAAGAAATGGAGGAGTTGAAGGCTACGCTGAAGAAGCTCGCAAGACACGATGACAGTGACAAAAATCCCATTTTGCAGAAAGAGCTCAATGTATCGTCAGCCACAGCATTGCACGAGTATCTAACAGTAGCGACTGCATTAAGTGGAATGAATGCAGCTCTAAACCAGACTCGTCCGACAGAATTCACGGGAATAAGCACAAGACAAGCTTCGCTTCATTTCCCACGATCGAATTCACACTTGTCGACTGGATCAATGAAAACCAAATCAAAACCAATGCTTGAAAAGGATATCGATTCTCCACCGGACAAACGCGTCGGCGCAGTTGGTACTGGCAGTGAACGCCTTAGTTTCAACAAAAAGCTGTTTAGTACTCCGCCTCCACCCTTTGGGATCCCAGGGGCGTATGCTGCAGGTTTGCCAATTGCTCCCCAGAAAAATGGCATAACGAGTGGCAGCGGTGGTGTTAACGGTGGCGGTGGGCAAGGAAGCCGAGCTGTGTTGGCAGCTCTCAAGGCATTGCAAGACAAGGTCGGCCGACTCGAGGAAGAACGCGAAAGTTTGAAGCAGCAACTTTCGGATGCCAAGCTAACTGCACGAAAACGAGCAGCTGAATTAGCCTCAACAGAGAAGAAATTCTCGTACGAGCTTGGACAAACGAAAGAGTCTGCAAGAGCAGCGTACGATGCTTTGCGCTGTGATCGTGACGAGCTGAAGCTGCAGCTGGTTAAATCTGAGGAGCGGAGGAAGGCGCTTCAAACCGAGTTGCAGCATTTCCAGGAGCTTGCGAAGAATTTATCGTCGAAAAACAACGATTTACAATCTCAACTTCAGATTTCCGAATCGAGTCGCACACGCCTAAAAGCTGGTAAGCTTGCTACGTGGTTGTTTATCAGGTAGTCGTCAAGTGCTAACTTCCTTCCTTTTGGTTTGTGTGTAGAAATGAAGGAGTCCGAAAGCGAGCATAAGTGTGTCGTGAACGAACTGCAAGCAGAGCTTAGTCAGTTGCACCAGGAACAGCAAGCCACAGTCGAGCGAAATGAGCTACTTGAGGTCCAGTTCCAGCGCGAATCCACTAACCACGCTGAGAGTAGAGAGCGGCTGAAAGACTCCGAGGTACACAAACACTCACTGCTTGACGACAGGACCTAGTAATTACAGCATTGAGACTCACTTCATCGAATGTCTTTCCGTGTGCTAGCAAACTGTGGCGTCAATCTCGCAACTGAACGAAAAACTGGTAGGTAAGGTAATGGAGGCAACGGAAGCTGCAAACCAGGCCATGAAGAAGAACAAAAAGCTCCAGCAACAAATTCGACCATCAACGCTGCTTCGACCCACAGCAGCGAGTCGTGCCAGCGCAGCAGCAGCCAGCGAAGCGACTTCACGAAGAGCAGTAAAATCAACAGTGACACAGGGAGGAGCTGGAGTCTCTCCTGCCAGAACGCTAAAGAAAAAGAAGGCATCGACAGGAACGACCTCCTCGACGACTAAAAAACCGAAAAAAGCGAAAAGCACCAACAACATGACTCTACTGCGCGAGGCGAACCCCGGCAAGTACGTCATCCTTCTGTCCTAGTACCTGCAACAACCATGGAGCCTGAACCACTAACCAAAAGGTGCATTGTTCAGGGAGATCCCCTTCTTGCTGGGTAACTCAGTCCAGCCGTCATTTTCGCTCATCGGAAACGTCCAAGATGCACTACGACGATGTGATACGACGTATGTCATGCCAACATTGCTCAGTTGTGCACCAACAACTCCAGGATCCGCTTCAAGTCATCGGCAGACAGCGAAAAAGACACCAAATTATGCGCCTACCGGTGGAGAGGCAGATAGCCCAGCAACAGACGCTGACAGTGTGCACCAACTAGACTGTTCTACACCAACATCACCAACTGACGAAGCTTCCACCACAGCTGCGCCATTGTCATCAAAACCAGGAGCACAGCGCTACAGCACCAAACACAAGCCACCAGCTATCAACGTGCTGACTGCTTCGCCGTACGCGAGCCCCATGCAGGTATGCAGAATTCCATTGCTATCTGTAACTAAAACATCCAGCGAAAGTTCACTAGCTGACTGTCTTCATCTTGGTGTTGTGCGTTACCTTCCCCAGTCCCAGATAATGGAGGACCTGCACGCGGCTGTTGCATCTGCCGAGAAGGAATTCAAGGGGCTCAACAAACGGTATAAAGATCTTGTCGCCCAGATGGAAGCAAACAATCGACGTGGGGCCTCTAGATCCGAAGGTGGTAAAATCAGCAACTCATCGTCGGCGCAGCTGTCACAAGCTCTGGGGCCGCTGCTTGACGAGCTGGAAGCCAAAGCGAACCAGCTGAACTTGCTCAAGCAGGTGTACCAGCAAGCTGCCAGCAGTACCATCAACCCACAGAGGCATGTCGTCCAGAGCCCAGAGGCTATACGGCGCAAAACGGCATCTCTGCGAGTGCTGAACGAGTACCGACAGCTCGAATGCGACTCCAAGAACAAAGGTAGTGGCAGGTCAGCGTCTCCTCCGGCCCACAGCTTCTTTGGTTGACAACAGAAACCTCGTCAGCACAGCTTTATCCATAGCCAACAGTATCTCCAATTGATTCTAGAGTAGATGAACTTAATTAATCCGAGTCAGGAATATGTCTGCGTCTCTTCTTGGAGCCTGCCGACGTCCCAGAGCTTAAACTCAGATTCTCTCGCTGGTACTTTTGCAACATGTTGGTCTGCAATAACGTCAAAGACAACAACCACGCACATCAGTGAGATTGACGTACTGAAGTTCACGGACTATAGATTTAACAGCGGAGTTGTCACCAGGTTAGGGTGTTTCCGGGCAAGGAGCGTGACGTCCTCTGTCTTGATGATCTTGCGATTGGCGTGACGCGCGAAGAACTGCAGCTCCGTCGCCATCACTGCAAACACATAATAGTTTAGCATTTAAGTGGATTTGTGACTAAATATTGTTGCTAGCAACCTTCAGACTGCTTGTAGACGAGGTCAGCCAGCAGTGCCATGGCTTCCTTGGACATGGCGGGGCGTCTACGGGCATGATGCTCGCTCTGCTGCTTCCGAGCTGTGAAAAAGGAACAATTGGGTGAATGAAAGGCTCGAGAGGATGATGCAGATCACGACACGAGACCTTCTTCATCGCAGATGCGGCCGACGGTGTACAAGATGCTCTGGCGCACGCGTAGCTCCTCGCTCTCGAGGCCGCTGTTCATCGTCCAAAGCTAGTAGAATGATGACTTCCGATTGGCTGATATTAGGCAGACACCGAAATGGCCACTTCAACTTGGTTGGAGGCTGCTTGAGGAGCTGGTTCCTACATGCGCTCTAAGATGGATATCCAAAGGAGTTAATGGGCTGCTCAGTGTAAATAATAATGTGTGTTTGATGTATCCATATACTACATGTACAATGAATTATAATAGTACTTCGCCTGTGAGTTGGAGCAGCCATGCGCGACTATCGACGCAAGTACACGACGATGTCGACGACCATTGCCCTCTGCTCTTCGTGGTTGTTATCCAGGAGAATTTATCCTGGTAGGTTTCGCAGGAGCAGCCACTCAACTGAGTAGAGAACTGCCCTTGCAATCATTTAGGCATCGAACACGCTGTCGACGAGACAAACCTTCCAGTCAACCAGGGTATGCGTCGTTAACTCTTTAACGGGTCCGTGAAGGCACCGGCTGCTACCATCCATATCCTGTAATCGATTTTTTTTAAAAGGGGAAAACATGGCGTAGTCACCTGGTGAGCGAGCGTGTTAGCAGCTGCCACAGCCACGTGAAGCAAGAGTACATGACACTGGAGGATTCCTCCGGCATAGCAGGCTGTGACGAATCTTCCAGCTTCAGCCTTCGCGCGGAGAAATGCGGCGGTAACCACAGCCGGATGAGCAAATTGAATTTCACTAGGGGCGGCTCTGATTGGCTGCAGAACTGTCTCATCCCTGGCACGTAATCCGCCGCAGTATACTGAAACCAAGTCTTTTTTCGCAGAATTCAATGTGGTCCACACATCCATCAAGGGCTCGGTTAACATCCGATATTGAAAGCCTGTCAAATTCGGAAACAGCGTCACTCTTCATTTCGACATAGAGGCCACCCGAGAACTTCTAGAACAATGTCTATTGATTCAGGTGCGTCTGTGTCGGCCTATGCCTCTTACAACACTGACAACACTGACGATACTCACCTCCTATGTGTAATAACACTACAGACTTCCTGCTGAACGCAGACATGGACCTGCATGTGCCTGTGGATGGACTAGATGACACGCTGACACTGCTGGACGCCGGTTCCGTCGATGGTGGCGCCATGCTGGGCACGTCCGTTGACGACATGGATCTGTGCTTCCTGTCGGAGTTGCTGCACCAGGGCGAGTCCGTGCCGGAGCCGACGTCTCTCCTGTCGACAACGTCTTTGAGCGGAAAGGAGCTGACCGTCTCATCTCCCAGTGGAAGGAGCGACACCGCAGAGAGCAGCGATGACGACTCAACGCATGACAGTGAGCCGACCATACCGATGGTTGGCCAGAAGCAGGGACCGAAGCCTGCTACGGAGACTGCAGGATTGAAGAAGACTGAAGACCGCAAGGCCAAGCGGAGAGCGCAGGTGGCCATCAGTGCGCGTCGCCATCGTTCCCGCAAGAAAGTGAGTTTGTGAAGCTCAATATTAGCAGCTAAGAGCGTAGTTAGTGACTAAACGTGCTGCTGCTTTGATGTCTGCAGAACGAGATGATCAACTTGAAGAAGGAGGCGAGCTACCTGAATTATCAGCTGGATTTCCTGCGTTCCAAGCACAAAAAGATGCGTGCTGACGGCGCTGTGGCTGAGTGGGAGAAGGCAATCGCACAACGCCACAAGCGCCGCCAGGCGGAGGAACTGAATGCTCAATTGCGGTACGCGTTGTTCGAGCAGAACGGCTACGTGCGCAACCTGAAGGCCATGTTCTCGCTCGGCTCCCCAGACAGCATGGAACTCAACATGCGCCGCTTCTTGCACACGTACACGCACCTGCGGAAAGACCCGCAGTCTCGTGTGCGCGACCTCGCAGCGGTTTGCACGGATACTAAGCTGGAGATGGGTATGCGGACGGTTCTTCGCGAGACGGAGGGCATTCCGGTCATGCGTCCGCACATCAGCACCCGTCAGATCAGCACGAGCTCCACGGAGTTTGGCGCGTCCACTGTGGCGGTGTACGCGTTCGACACGATGAACACAGTTCAGATCTTCCTTGCTGCGTGTGGAGCCATTCTAGGATGCGGCAGTGCGTGGCCTAAGTACACGCAACTGGACTCGTATGGAAAGGTTGTTGATGCGCCTTCGGACAGCATTCGGTACGGAGTCTCGGGCTGCCGATACCGCAGCGACGATGGCCAGGACGAAGTGGCTGTCGAGAGTCGAGGACTATCGTACTTCAAGATCATGGATCGGTGCGCAGTACTGCTTTGGGACTACGCGGATGATGACGATGTGTACCCGATGAACAAGAACACGCTGGTCAAGCGCGACGTCATTGGAACGTACGTTCGCCTCCTGCAATTTGCTCTGCCTGGTAGAGTGCATGTGTGTGCTGCAAGTGTGCTAATGCTTGTTTGTTTATTTGCTTTGTTTACAGTGTGGTGGTTCGCCCTGAGATCTGCGAAGATGGCATTGAACGTGTGGTGTGCCGCAGTATTTGCACCAAGGTGCACTCAGCCAGCCTGACTCAGTTGTCTCCGGACATTCGCCGATTCTCAGAGTCCAAGAAGATGGGCGCGCAGATTTGTGGCTCGATGGTGTACCAGACCATCGTGGGCCACTGCCCGGATGCCCGGCCAATTTCGGCGTAGGAAGCTGTCATGGGGGCGTCTCGTTTTTCCTGTTGATTACTAGTATTTAGTTCTTTTAGTGCGTTACCCAGAAGGAGGATAATGAATTCTTTGAATTCTGTCAAGGCTGAACTTGTATGGCGCCTCGGGGATATGTTTGGACTGATACAGCTACCGTCTTACCGCGCACCAGACGCCTAGGTCCTCAATTCTAGAACGTTTTCAATTTCCATGGGCATGGTGCCCTCGATTTGTACGTATGGTCAAATAGACCCCTAACAGTTGCTGCACTCGACATGCTTTCACCAACCATGCTAGTTCAGCACGCCTTCACCAACTGCTTCTCGTCTGCTTGAATTGCCAGCCTCCTAACGAGTCTGCTTTCATTCCACCGCCGCTGTCATTCTGCAAACCGCCTTCTTCAACAACCGTCCAGCATGTCACCCCCAAAAAAGCGTAGCTACAGTCTAAACTGAGCGTCACCACAGCGTACAAGCCTGTTGTGAGAGCTGCTATCGCCCAGTATCGACATGGACGAGTGGCATCTTCGGTATCAGGACTTGGTCGACGACAACGATGACAGAGAGGAGATCTGCTCACACTCTCCAGCTTGGTACCTGCCGGAAAACATAGATTCAAGTCTGTTCTGCTGTCTTAGGTACTCACTCGCGAGCAATGTAGACGACTATGTTCACGTCCTGACGAGCTATATGCAAGAGCTGGATGACCTGAACGGTTTGTTCGATGAAGACTACATCTATTCGATTCGGAATGGGAAGAAAGATGGCAGCGAGCTCGAACTTTTTGCTGCAGCCCGGCTCCACTGCTGCGATATTCAGGTAAAAAAAACTCAACGAGGATGCAGAGTTATGCCGACGTACACGTACACCGTCGCGAGCGCTTCTCGAACGATTTGTATTGCTCGACTTGGCCCCTAGCAGGTGGATGGTATGCACATTTAATACAGGAAGGTCATCTCGCTTCAGTATTCTTCTGGTTTTGATACGCACACTGCAATAGAACGCCTAGGCGTTATACAGGAATACAACGCCCACTAGGCTGTCTATTATATTAGAACGCCTAGGCGGCTGGTGCGCGGTAAGACGGTAGCGAGTCAGCCTTCCCATTCGTGATGTCAGGGCCCGAAGTGCCGAAATCTTAGAACGTGTGCGGATTCACTGTTGTACATGTACACATTTCGGTACATGTCCACTACAAATAGTACTGTCAACGATATTGAGCTATATGGCGGTCGATCATTCGATGAATGCAGCGAAAATGCAACAAGAAGAGAAATACCTCTTTAAGACGGTGGCCCGGGGTCCTTCATTTGCTGGACAGCAACTTGCCTTCACTACTTGAAGCGCTAATCGTCACAGGTTGTGACTCACAGCATCTCAAGCGTGACAACAACGAGGCAAACGCACCGGAAACCCCATCAAGGGCGAAACTCAACTTTCGAGCCTTCTGTTCACAACTTGTGAATCACAAGCAAACGTAGCTACCAAAACCATGACTTCCAAAAAACGGTACAAATTTCCGGAACGAACGCAACCTCAGTAGTGACACGTTTTGAGTACATGGGACTTAGTAACCCACTCAGCAGTGACGTTTTCTGGAGTGAGTCAACTCTTCCTTAGTCAAGGTACGTAGTAGACTCAGGCCAACGCTCGACATACTGAATGACTAAAGACAGGAGAGACGTGGCTTCCGCTGCCTCAAGGCTGCTAGCGCCCCAGTTAGCGAATGCAACGGGAGTCTAGTGGTCAGATGGACGACGTCGACTTGAGCTTCTTGTCTGAACTTTTGTCTCAAGAGCCAAACGTCCCGAATGTCACCGCTCCCGTTGCGAACTCAGCGCCGTCGCCATGAACAGCGCTGACAGTGCACGGTCGTCGGAAGAATTGACTGGAACAAGTGGATCGGAGCGGAAGAGAAAGCTGGTGTCGTCACCGGACTCGGCGGGTGATGATGCCGAAACATACAACCGAGACGAGAGACGCAGAATGCTCAGTGCGAAGAACGCTCGACAGTATCGCTCCCGCAAGAAGGTATCCGTGTGCAGTGGTAGGAGTCGTACTTCGAAGTATATAACATCGCTTGCTTGTGTTAGAATGAGCTCGTGACGCTGAAAGACCAAGTGCAGCGCTTCGAGGAGCAGCTAAAAGCGTTGCGTCTCAAACACAATGTGCTGCGTGCGGATAGCGCGGTTGCGTGCTGGGAGGAGAAGGCCATTGCGCTGCGTCTAAAGCGACGTCAAGTGGAGGAGACCAACGAGCAGCTGCAGCAGGCACTGTTCGCCCATACCGGCCACGTTCGCAACCTTAGGCCAATTTTTGCAGAGTCAGCGCCTTCGAGCACGGCGCTCAACATGCGGCATTGTCTTCACATGTACACTCACCTCCGAAAGGACCCGCAGCTTCGTGCACGCGATCTGGAAGCTATTGGTACGGCTGCTAAACTGGACAGGGCTATGCGAGTTGTTCTGCGCAAGACTTCGACTATTGCGGTTTCCACCTCCCCAGAGATCTTGTTTCAAGAGCTCGATCTTGGCGTAGAAGGTCTGGGAAAGACCAGTACGGCAGTGTATGCGTTCAACACACGGGACGCAAGTAAGGCGTTCGAAGTGGCAATTAAGGTAATCGTCACCACTTGCGGGGTGTGGCCAGATCACACCCGAATTGAGTCGTCAATGAAGTTCGTGGATGTGCCACCCACGGAATTCATGTTCGCTACGGTACCACACGGCACAACTATCAGCATAACGTGACGAAGGAGAAATCGGTCACTGAAGCGCGAGATCTCTACTACTCGCGGATGGTCGACTCATGCGGTGTACTGGTTTGGGATTTCGTCGACACCAACGACCTTTATCCTCTGAAGAACAGCACGTTTATCAAGCGCAATACCGTTGGAGCGTAAGTTTGTTGCGATCTCGTTAGAATTCCTGTTACATTGGATTCTAGCTGACGTTATGGAATTTCTCGGAACAGGTAGGTGCTACGTCCGGAGGTCTGCCCGGGCGCATGGTCTGCCGCAGCATTTGTACCGACATGCAAATTTTGGTAAATTCACCTAAACCGCCATTGAAAGTGGCCGAATTCGCACTACTGGAGGACATTATGGTGTACGAGACCATCAAGGAAGGCGCTACAGACTGGCAGGACACTGCTGTGTAGCGAAGCAGCAACACTGTTTTAACCTTTATTGCTGTGTTATTTTTTATAACACAGCAATAAAGGTTAGCTGGAATGACTAAAAATGATCTAAACATTAGTTCAGTTTTGATTACTGAATCAACTCGATTTCTCTCTCATTTGTTATCGAGCTTCGCAATGGAGCGGGACGATGGCACATGCCGCTGGTTATGGCCACCAATGAGCAGGACGTAAGAGGATACACACCGGACCTTCAGATCACCGACTCGTCAGCACTTGGGGAACTCGATGTTGGTACGAAATACACTCTATTCTTCGCTACGTTTTAGTCGCTAATTGCTCTTCGTGCACAGAATTCCTGGTCCATGGAGAGATGGAGCTGGAGACTGGGACAAATAGTGGACGATCTGCTGCAGCTGAATGCTTGTGGAGTCTTGGGTCACTGGGAGAAAGAAGGACAGATGGACGACCTGGACATGAACTTCCTGTCCGATTTGCTGCAGGAGTGGAGATTCTGCCCTCGAACAACGAGTCGGGGGACTCTTCACCGACGGTGGACAGTCCCATCAGTGACGCAGCTGACACAAGCAGCAGCATAGAGGAACCGGTAGTGAGAGGACGAGCTAAGAGGGCGAAAAAGACACTCTCCTCGACTTCGTCCTCTTCATCCATGGAGATCGTAGAAGCTGAAGAAGGACAAATCGTTGATCGCAAGGCAAGACACCGAGCACAGGTCGCTAGCAGTGCTCGACGAAGGTGGGTTGGGCTCTTCGTAGCTGACGTTATCGACTGTGGACTAACTTGTATGTTTAGTATGAGGTGATGACGCTCAAGACCGAGGCAAACTTCTTGGAGCAGCAGTTGGAAACTCTTCGGTCGAAGCACAAACAGATGCGCGCTGATAAATGCTGTCGCAGCGTAGGAAGAGAGGGCTATTGCGCAGTGCCACAAGCGACGGCAAGCAGAGAAAACCAATGAACAGCTACGACAGGCACTCTTTATGCAGAGCGGATTCGTGCGGAATCTACGGTCGATGTTCTCTGAGGCGATGCCTTGCAGCATCGAACTGAACATGCGCAACTTCCTGCACACACCCACACGTCTGCTGAAGGACCAGCACTCTCGTGTACGGAATTTGGAGAGGGTCTGCACCGACGCAAAGCTCTACATGGCCAAACAGATCACCATGGAAGAAACGAGCGGCATTAAACCGTTCACATCACCGCACATTGCCTGCCAGCAGATCGATCTAGGACGCGACGGTTTTGGGATGACTACGGTGGCCGTGTACGCGCTGGAAACACGGAACGCGTGCAAAACCTTCAAGGCCACGTGCAGCGCCATCATGAACTGCGCAGCGGTATGGCCCCACTATACACTCGTGACCTCCTCGTTGAAGTCCGTCGACCTGCCCCCGACCAAGCTCAATATCCGCTACGGAATGTCCCACAACATCTACGAGAGCGACACCACGGGCGATCGGGTATCTGTGGAGAGCCTAGAGATCTCGTACTACCGCATGACTGAGGGCTGCGGCATCTTCTTGTGGGATTATGTGGATGCGGACGACGTGAATCCACTACAGAAGGAGACGACTGCCATGCGCTGCACGATCGGAGCGTAAGCTGACCTTTGGTTGTACATCGTTGCTGGATGTTGTATCGACTGATTCGTGTGTGTCTTGTTATTGTTATTGTTTTCGGCTGCAGGGTGTTGGTGCGGCCGGAAATCTGCTTGGACGGCGTGGAGCGCATTGTTTGCCGCAATATCTGCACGAAGGTCCACATGGCGGACTCATCCGAGCTGACACCGACCTTGGAGCGCTTCTCGAAATCGAGGCAGCTGTATGCGCGGATCTGCGGGTCGCTGGTGTACGAGACCATCAAGAACAACGCAGCGGCGAGTTCATCGTGCTGATGCGACAAGAGGCAATGGGTCGACCCGTAAACGCACGACATGTGGTTTTCTTTGTCTATGTTTGCCAACAATGTTTTACCTAAGCGACAAGCACTGCACTGGGCCGGTTGCTGAAGTCTACGCGCAGGGGTGAACTTTTGACACCTTGAAGCACCGTGGCCGCCACGGTGTGGCGCTCTTACCGGCATCCTCCGCTTGTAGGAGACAACTTCATATAAGAGCGGCCAATCATAATGCTCTATTGCTCAGTTCCACTCATAAGTTCTGAACGAAAAATGTAGCAAACATATCGATAAAATCTAACCGGTACTGTAGAGTTTATGATCGCCATTCATTTTGCTGTTGGCAATGCCTTCAGCACCGACCAGGGTCACCCGCCCTCCATGCCGAGACTCGTTTACTGCCCGCGAGAAGCTGGACGTTGCCGAAGCACTGGAAGCTTCGGGCGACGTACGATGTGTTGTCAATGCGTTCTATCCAAACCTCAGCGAAGATGCATACAAGTCCCGACGGAAGCTCGTGCTTAAATCAACGTTGTGCTTCTAAAAGTCCCCAAGAGTGCCACATCAGTGAGTCAGCCGGTTGGAGTTTTCCATTTAAGGCGCGTTTGCGCGAGTGTTGGGTGGCGAATTTGCGTGAGCAGCTTCGTGCTCACTCATCTGGAAAAAAAATTGCGCTTTCCGCTCCTGAAAGATCCAAAGTGGCCAATCAGCGTGGGATGGGTTGACAACAACGACTATTGCAAGTGGCTATCGGAAGGCGTTTGGCTACCTACTTGACGACACCGACGTAGCAGCCGCTGATTTGATTGGCAACCTTGTTAAACACTAGCCGAGCGCCGCCGCTACGCGGCGGTGGGTTTTGTGTTTGTCCCAGTTGTGTGGGCTTGAGCGAACCATAAATAAAAGGAAAAAAAGGGCTACACGATAGATAATCTTACATACGAAAAAGTCTGTTCCTAACGGGGATCAAACTCTTGGCCTCCAGAACGACGAGTCGACGACTGCACCAGCACAATCTTACACATTACTGAACTGAAACTAAAATTATAGCGCAACATAAAATGAGCAAGTTAGACAAAAGGCAACACCTAGCGGACTCGAACCCTCGACGTCCCACTTGGAGGGTCGCGCCACAAACGATTGACCGAACATGCAGTGTTGTTTCGTACTTAATCTGTTAAAAATCTGATTGGGGGCCGAAAATTATAGGGGGGGGAAAGCTGCTGAAAATCGTCCAAAATCAGTTGAAATTTCTCCAAAATCGGGTCGGGTCATGCCCCCCCCCTATTTCGCCCCTGAACTCGATAGCTTTCACCATCCATCTTTGTTTTTTACGAAAGTTTTACGTTCTGTGTGTGAAAGTGTCCGAGTGTGAGGTGCAAGAAATATATCAATGTTCTAACGATGTAACATAGCCAATGAGACACCATGTACACATACGCTCCCTGAGGCAACAAACAGCAAGGCTAAGAGCTTACCTACTTCGAATTCACTAACTCCCTTGACTCAAAATAACTATTTTTGCTATGTGACTCTCTCTCTCACTAAATCACTCACTTACGCACTCACTCACTCACTTATGCACTCACTCCCTTATGCACTCACTTACGCACTCACTCACTCACTTATGCACTCACTCCCTTATGCACTCACTTAGGCACTCACTCACTCACTCACTCACTCACTCACTTATGCACTCACTTACGCACTCACTCCCTTACGCACTCACTTAGGCACGCACACTCACTTATCCACTCACTCCCTTCAAGTTGCCCAAGCGGTCTGCCCGCCCCTGCTTCGCTCTGGCGGGGTTACATCTCAAACAAAAAGATTCCCCGTGGGAATCTAGCTCACAGTCTAAAATTTGGATAGTTGGTACAAAACGTCTCAGCCAATACACGTGCTTGACTGATACGGTCTCCTCATTGAATCTAAAAATAATCCAGTCTGGCTCACTCACACTAATTCGTACAAACACTCGCTCAAAATTAAAGGAAAGCTCTACCACGCACATTCAGAAATGTAAAGCAATGTATTTAGCGTGTATACGCCTATTTTCTTCCAAAACTATTGAAAGATCTGCCTATAAACGACATTGTTTGTGTAGACCCCGACTTCTTCCTCCAGCTCGGGGTATTCGATGACTGCCTTGAACCTCAACCGAGAAGTCACTCGCGATAGGGCCACGTAAAGCTGCCCGCGTGAGAAGCACGGTGTGGCAAGATATAGTCCCAGGCTCATTACTGTTTGTCCTTGCGCATTGTTTATTGTCATGGCGAAGGCTGGTTGTACCGGGAACTGCTTGCGGCGCAGTTTGAACGGGAATTGCGGATCGCCGTCGTCCCTCACAAAAATTATTTTCGGGATGGGTACGTCTTATCCCTGCGCTCCCCCGTCATGATTCTTGCGTGGATAACATGGGGCTTGAGATCAACGATCGCAGCCAACAGTCCAAGGTCAGGGTTTAAGTTCCGCATCAACATGATTGGAATCCCTTCTTGAGTAACAGTTTATGCGGTGGAATTCCGTTGATGTTCACCGCGTGCAGTACTTCTTGCTCAGATAAGTTTCCATCGATATCGTCCTCTACAGCATCTGAAGACAGGTATTCGTGGGCTGTATCTGGTAACCGTTCTGCCACAGCTTTATTGATGCGGTGCACCATCGCGTTGGTTGTAGTTAATATCGTACGGTTGGCAAAATAGTCGTCCGTCGCAACATCAGCGTTGTTCAAGTCAGCGTACATGAAATCAATAAGATGTTTCATTCCGCGCGGGTTGCACCTGGATCGATTTCAGCGTCTTCATCGGGCACTTCAGGTGGAATATCAAGTAGCATATCCCGTGGAATCTTCACGTATCCTCTGCCGAGAGCATGGTTGACCTCGTGTCTACCCCCTCCAACTTCAAGCAGAAATTCAGAAAACTCCATCACTTCTTGTGCGTTCATCTCGTTGTCCGCCGATCGGACACGCATGTTTTACGTGAGTTGAACCTGCTGGAAATGACGCCACAACTCCGAAGACTTGAGGCAAGCATCGATAGTATCCGCAGGTGTCCCCCTCTTGACGACAGGCAGAATTTGCCGGAAATCCCCTGATAACACGAATACCTTACCCCCAAAAGGCTCGCGGTCATTGCTCATAACATCGCGAAACGTCCTACCCGGGCCTGCTTGCTCCCTTTGAGGTTAACGCCGATCACTTATCCCACAGTCAACAGACCTTGCAGCCCGGAGCGGTTTTAGTTGCAAAAGGTGCAGTCGGTTACCTAGGGTTGGGCCGCCCGGGTAGTCCTGTGGTTGACGGGACATGTCCTTTTCCGCATTCAGTAGAATGGGTTGGCCGCTATCACCGTGTGACTATTGTCACGGGGGTCGCTCGGCATGTATATAGCGGCCGCATCACCGGTTGGTAATAGGGATTGTGGTCAATAGACGGGGTCGAGTGTGTGCTACTCGCACAGAGTGGGCGGTGGGCCAAAGCCCTAAGCACACGACCCCCTAGACAGGAATAAACCCGCAAGATCCCTGGGTTTCGAAAAACACATAGGAACCGTTAGGAATATCCCCACCCGGCTTAAACTCCCCCAAATTGCCCCGGGAGCTCGGACAATCGATGTGGTTGTTGAAATGTCAAACTAACATGCATACATGCCGCGCACCTTGTCTGATGCTTCCCGCTGCGTACGTCACCTCCCCGCTGCGTATCTTGCCTCTGTGCGCGCGCTTTTCAACTTTGGAAATGGCGCCGAAAAACGTTTTACATAGTTGGTGTAGACCACATAATTATGTGGTTCACACCAACTAAAGTGCCTCTATGAAGTATCACCAAGAAGTACCATCAAGATGTACCACAAAAGTAAAAACAATTTTAGCCAATGGAATGCCTTTATTTTGTACCCATCTACTTCTTCTTCAGCGCTGCCACCTTCGCGCGGCGGCGCCGGGCCCATTGTGTCGGACACCAGGGCGGCGCTAAGCGCCCGCGGGTCCACTGGTGGCTGCGGTGGCAGCGGCGGTGGCGTTTTGTGCCAACACGCCCGGGCGTTCGGGCCACTGGCGCACGCTATGCAGCGGCGCGCGCCCGCTCTGGCAGTGCCCCATGCGAAGGCGTCGTAGGCCAGGAACGCCTCGCAGCAGGCACACCGCCGGAGCTGCAGCCCGAGGCCGTCCACCACAATTGGCGGCGGCACCACCCGGGCACCGCACGTCGTATAGTTGAAGGAGAAGTGGAACCGTTTTGCTAATTTAATATAAGCCAATCGAATTTTACATCGTTTTGGCCAATCACAGCCGCCGTCGCTACGCTCGGCAGCATTTATTGGTCAAAATAAAATGGCTACATTTTCATCACACTTATTCGTCACAAACTGACTGGCTGACTGACTGACGAACACCTTGCTCGAGTCGATAGTTTAGGATTGCGCCATCGACTCAAAGGTACGCGAGGTACCGTTAAAATCGGCTCCAGTGCGACAAACGGTTCCAGTGCAACATTGATAAATGTTGGGATGACACCCCCTCCAACAACAAAAATATAATAACCTGCAAAATATTGTATAGTTTAAAAATCTGATTTGTTTTTCGGTCGTCGCTTCATGACAGCGAGTAGTTTAACCTGTAGCTTGTGCTCTGTTGGGCGGGCGTTTGGGCAATGGCACACCACTGGCAGGATGGATGGATGGAGGGAGGGAGGGAGGGAGGGATGTCATCTGGACGAGTCAACTAAAAAACCTTACGAGGTAGACTCAGATGACGATATCGGAGGACTAGATGCTTGATAAACGACTTTTCACTAATCTTGGTTTCGGTATTGGTACCGGTAACCGAAATCGGAACATGGCTTTCGGTAAATGGTACACTGTACCGGTATGGACCTGTCCTCTACAAGCGGAGGATGCCGGTACTCGTCGGCGATAAACGCCAGCTGATCCCCGCAAGTGGCGTATGATCTGCCCCGATACAGTTTTGATTGGCTCGTGAGGTTGGGGGCATTATCAATTGCCGTCCTCGATTACGTTGACCGAAATTGTCAACGAATCTGGCTGAGATCAGAGACTTAGTCTCCAAGTTGGCTTACCTCGGTGACGGATCGGTCAGCTCCAGCTCCGTGGTCGACGCGGACTTTGACATGAATTTGCTGTCCGAGTTCCTGTTCCAAGCAGACGGGATCCCCAAGCTCATAGACGATAGCGACCTTCAGATAAGCGCAACGACAACGACACCAAGCACGGATGGCACAAGCAGCAGCGACGATGCAGGTGCATCGCCTGATTCTCCCGTATTTGGTCGTGCAGCGGGGTCCACAGGGAAGGACAAAACGTCGGACCGCAAGGCAAAGCGAAGGGCGCAAGTGGCCGTGAGTGCGAGACGCCACCGCTATCGTAAGAGACACGAGATGCTGGACTTGAGGAAGGAGGTGGAAGACCTCACCGATCAGTTGCATTCATTGCGCTCCAAACACAAATTGTTGCGGCCTGATGGAGCTGTAGCGGAGGCGGAGGAATACACCATGGCACAGAGGCACAAACGACGGCAGTCGGAGATGGTTAATGAGCAGCTTCGGCGTGCGCTGGTGGTGTAGCGACGCTTCCTCGCCTCGATGCAGGGCCTAGTATTGAACTCGCCCATCACGAACGCTGAACTCAACATGTCCAGCCTCCTGCATACGTTCACGCACCTGGGACGGACAGCGTATGCGCGTCGTCGGGACTACCTGACTCGAAAGCGGACTTGGCTGTGCAGATTCTTCTACGTGAGACCGAGGGGATGAATTTTGCCGGACCACCGTCGATTGTCACGCGTAGCGTACCAGCTCTGAAAGAGCAGCAACAGATTGTGACCGCCGTCGCCGCGTACGCTTGGATCTGAAAACGATGTTCGTGTCAGCGTGCAGTGCTGTTCTGGGTTGTGGTACCGATTGGCCTCAGTACACTACGGTGTCACGAAATGGCGAAGTGCTGGACAAGCCCCAAGGAAACATCAGCTACGCGAAGTCAGACGTAAGTTACCAAAGCTCTGCCCTAGATATCCAAACACAAGAGGTGTCGGTTGAATCTCGTTCGCTCGTATTCTATCGCATGGCCGACAACTACGGCGTGCTGGTATGGGATTTCGCTGATGAGGACGATCTGTACCCAGTCAAGCTCGAGACGACTATCAAGCGCGACCTCGTTGGAGCGTACGTATTTTTTCTTGCTTTATTGAGGATGAAATGCTTAGTTTTACTAACGGTGTCTGTTTCCTCGAATAGTGCTATGGTGCGTCGCGAGCTGTGTCATGACGGCGTGGAACGCGTAGTATATCGATCGATCTGCACGAAGGTGCACTCGTTCTCATTGCCTCCGACAGCACCTGAAATCGCGAATTATTTACAGAAGTCTGAGGATGGAGCCAAGGTATGTGGCGACACCGTCTTCAACCACATTCGTGAGCACGCCTCGCAGCCAAGCATGATCAGTGTGTAAATTGCGTTTGCAATCCCAGTTAGAATGAGTTGCTATCGAAATAAATTCATACATTAGGGATTAATATTGCCACACACAAACACAAGCTCCAGCTCCTAGAACCCTACTCAACCACATTTGTCCAACCGCTCAAGAGCTTAGCTTGTGGTGGTAAAATGACGTGTCTAGCTGTCTACTACTTGTAGTAGTAGTAGATCACACGACAATTTCCGCCTTCGGCACGCGCTCTGGGTGCGTTTTCATCAGCAAGTTCCATGCCGAGTTCTCGACTGTATCGGCGTTGCGACAGAACACCGTCAGGAATGCCTCGTTCACCTTGCCACGAGGGTGCGTCATGACGCCAACGGGTGGCGTGCTGTGTGTGATGGAACGGAATGTGGTGCGTACACCTTGGTCTGGCATGCGCTCCGACTCCAGAATCATGCTGCACAAAAACATGCACGGGCAACATATTAGCCAAAAGCTCATATGGACTGAGGCAAAGACAACAACAACAAACGTACCATCCAACTTCATCGTTGCGCAACGTCGTCTCCGGGTTCTCGTCAGCTTGCGGCGGGTACAAGTCATCGTCCGTGATCGTCTCCCATGTGATCATCACATAGTCATCGCGCACATGTCGTCGAACCAGGAAATACGAGTGGAAGTAGACCATGCGACCCTTATGGTCACGCAGCACCGGAACGATCGTGCGTCCATAGCGAGTATTCGAGTCCAACTCCATGAGCCGTTCGCAAGTCACATGGCGTCGGAATCGCTCCGGAACGTCGAATATGAAGTTCGAGAACGAGTTCCAGCAAGCTTCGCCCACTTCGCGGTGGGTGAAACCCGACACCACTCGTCCGCGCACTTGCTTGATCTCGAGATCAGGTCCGTTCGAGTTTAGCTTGATATCCGTAAGAGGATACGACGCCCTAGCGCCAAACTCAGCTCGAATATACTGCTCACCAATAGCCATGCGCTTATCAGCGATGCGAGTCAACATGGTCGATCGCTCGAGTGTGTCGACAGGCAAGCGGTGGTACCAGTGCTGGATGTGGGGCTTCTGCGGGGGCATGGAGATGAGACCGATGCTCGGGTCGGTGAGCACTCCGCCGCCAATCTCCTCGTCGTCTTCGTCCACTTTTTTGCGCTTACGATGTTGCGTGATGACGTCTTGCTCTCGCTTGATGCTCGTAGGGGAGCTGGATCCTTGGTGGTGGGTCATGATGGCCATCTGCTCTTGCAACATCTGCACCTGCTCTCTTAGTCTCGCGAGCTCTTCCTTCTGACGGTTGCGGTGCTTCCTGGCCGACTTGGCCACTTGTGCACGTCGTCGCAGCTTCTTCTCCTCCTCGGTGAGGCTCTTGACGGGTGCATTGAGGATCTCCTCCGAGTCCTTTAGGCTGGAACTACCGTAGTCGCTGCCACCGTTGACGCTTGACGGCGGCGAGCTAGTGGGCGAATCCGAGCGTGTGGAGCTGGGCGCCGATGCCACGCGGGGACGCGCACGCTGACGGCCGCCCGAGCGCGAGTTCTTGCGGGGTGACGCGCCAAAGAAGGTCTTCTGCTGCTTGGGCGCGTCGCGGAACGCCGACGGAGACAGCAGCGCGCTGTCGTGTGGCTGCGGTAGGTTCAGTGGTTGATGTAGTAGGCCTTCGTCGAAGGGTTTGAGCTGCAATAGCGGCTGGTCGTTCTGGTGCGTGGGTAGCGCCTGCACGGTGGCGCAGAAGTCCAAGTCGGCGATGGAGGCCGGGTACACGCCCATGAAGAGCTCGTTGTCGGGCGAGTCGACAGTCTCCCCTTCGAGGAATGGATACAGCTCGTCTGCATGGATGGCGTGCGCGAGTGGCGTCTCCATGGCAAGTCGTGGGTTTATCGTGGGTTTAACAGCGGAAGAAGGAAGAGGTCGATCTGCGCTGTGGCTGGTCTCTTGAGGACTGGCACATGCGCCGTCACGACCGCAAGCCGCGGCTCTTTGATACCCTTAATTTGGGTAGGTCAAATTCAGTGTTTTGGGTAGGTTATACTGTGAACCGTGGATCGATTTCAAATTAAATAACTCAGGAGGACAGGGAATTTAATACAAACACCAAGTCAAAAAGCTTTGTGTATACATGATGTGGTATTAAATATTAGCATACAAGGGATTAACCTTCAAAGTTTGAATCAAACCGCCATACATGTAGCGGTCCCGAAATAAGAAAATCGAACCCCTTTTCATCAGAGATGTGTGGTGTGAGAAGAAGACCATTCGAGTCGAATTTCGACGCCCTCGTGCTATTGACGAGCGTAGCAGTCCAGCAAGCTATCCAGCAGCTCTATGGCTCTCGGCAGCCTACATTGCTCACTGCCGCGGTGCAGCAGAACCCGTCGAGCCAGTCGAGCGGTGCGGAGCAATCGCCGCTCGGTGTGCGTAATCTGCGCCAGCCAATCAGCGCCCGCTGCAAACTGATGAAAGAGAGCCGCGTCAGCTCATCGACGCAGCGACGGGCCATTTCTTGACAAGTTGAAGTTTTTAGTATCCGGTCCTCGCGCCTTCAACCACGAACGTGGGCGGGTCTCGCCAGTTGGCGGTGGCGGCAAATGCGCTCGTCGTCAAGGTGACGCCCATGATCAGTTCTTGAGAAGCAGAGGGCACCGTCCTCCATTGCACCAACCATGCTGCTTGGAGGCGGGGCATGTTGAACACCAGGCAGCGCCATGCGGAGACCGCAAGGTGGGAGTCGATTCCGATGGTGATTTGGCGGCGTTAAACGGGGCCATGTAATCGCCACGATTGCATGAGCGGAGACGGGCACGTTGCAGTTCTCCCGTGAAATCAAAGTGGATCCTCGAGTCGCTGACGCCGTCAGTGACAGCGAGTGCTGTCACCCGCTTTCTGAAGCTGCCACCAGCTGAAATGCCTTGACCGAAGAACTATGCATCGGGCATCGGGCATTCTTGGCAAGCCATGTGCAGTGCGCACGAGGCTTCTAGCTGCAGTGCCTGCCATTTGTGGCTGTCGCGGACCAGGCAGCTTCAACGTGTTAAAGCAAGTCTCCGAGACCGTCTCGATCACTTTGGCCCAGCGAATGCTGGCGTCGTGGGTGCGCAACGCAAGGTCTTCAACCGGTTCTTAACGCGTCCAGCGTAACCGGCCAAGTCCTGATTGCGCGTAGCAAAGTTTATCCCGGGCGGCGGCCAAAGTCTCCGTTGCGAATGGCTCGGTCTCTGCTGGCTCGGATGTGACAGCTTTGCAATTACAATGTGATTTCAGTGTACCGAAGCCTCCAAAAATACCATTCTCTTTCTTTAGTGTCCGACGTACTGAAAGCGGATGGGCCACTGTAGGCAGCGACACTGCGTGCACCCAAGACCAAGGGCGCGTAAGCATGACGGCCCGACGTCCGCTTCAGCTTCAGCCGCTAGATAAACTCGACTCAGCTGAGCAACGTGGGCTCCTTTCGGACCCTGTCTGTCGGAGACAGTCTGCGCACGAGCCTGACGACATGGGCCAGCACGATGATGGCAGCTGTCGCGGCGTACGTAGCGAAGATGAACGGCTCGTGCGGCAAATGGCAAGCTGTCACTTCTGGGCGCCACGTTCCAGCGTGGCCGGCGCGCGGCAGCCGCAGCAGCGCGTAGCTCGGGTCAGGACGCTGCCCCCACGAGAACGCCGGGACGGTGTACTCCTTGGCCGTCGTGGTCGTGGTCGGGTGCTGGTACGTGCACCACGCGTGTGTGTGACCTGACAGCACCAGATCAGGCTGCACTTTGGCCAGCAGTTCCTTGGACAGCTCACGCGAGAGCACGTGGTGGTGGGTCTCGTACTTAAAGCCCGGCGCCTCGTACGTGACGTGTCCCGCCTCACGAAGCCGCTCTTCCCCGCACTGGAGATCATCCACGCGGAAGAGCGGCAAGTGTGTGAGCAATACTACACTCCCCGTTGTCCGCGCTCGTAGGTCGTCAAAGTTGACGCTCTCCAGGAAGCTCCTCGCCTCCGTCTGCACCTCTTTGCTGGCCACATCCGCATCCAGTGCCATCGTGTTGAGGCTCACAAACGTGTGTCCTTCAATCTCGTTGATAGCGTTCGCCTTCCCGAACGTCACTTCGTAGCGTTTTAGGTCCTCGACACGCATGTCCCGACCGAACGCCGTGTCGTGGTTGCCCACGAGGTAGAGCGTCTTCAAGGGCAAGAAGCTGGCAAAGGCCTGGAAGAACCGTCCGACGTACTCGTCCCAGTCCGCGTTGGGTGTCCAGCGACTTCCCTCATCAAACTGGTCGCCCAACACTAGCGCCACCTCGGGACTATGCACGTCTACTGCCGCCCTCGCGGCCGCGCGGACTTGCCAGTCAATCCAGAGCCTCTCAACGTAGGAGCGCCGCCTTTTCCCCAGTAGATGCACATCCGTCACGACCAGCAGAGTGAGTGCGTCGTTCTCCGACGTCTGCGGCAGTTGCAGCTGACAGCGCCACGCCTGCAGGTAGAACACGCCGGCTTGGCACAGTAGAACCACCGCGGCGACCAGCGCTGCTAGCTCCCAGCGCTGCATTTTTTTTAGGTAAGCCGAACCTGTATTGTGGCAAATCCCGACGTTGAAGAGTCTCTAAATATTAATAATTAAAAGATGGCACGGCTCGAAGCTGGTGCTTTCGAGGAGCTGCTTCTGCAGCAGCGCGCGCTCATCGATCACGCGCTGTACCCACTGCTGGAGATCGCACCAGTACGTCACATGTCGAGTTTTACGCTGTGTAGGTGTAGCTACATCCCATTCTCACGTTGCCATTGGATGTTGCTCCTTGTTTTTGGTAGCTTGGCGACCTGTTGGAGCATTTCCAGTCAACGATATTGGATCTGCAGTGCCAAGAACCCTCGTTCTGGCAGTTGCAAGTGGTAGAATTCATCCGGAACGTGCTCAAGTCGCAGGTGGGCAGCTGCATCGATAAAGTAGTAATTTCCCAAGCTTCTCGAGAGCAGCTGGACCCTGCACTCATTGTGGCACGTGTCAAGGCTCAAGTGCAGACGAGCAG
Source organism: Phytophthora quercina (assembly GCA_014706105.1). Lineage (NCBI taxonomy): Eukaryota > Oomycota > Peronosporomycetes > Peronosporales > Peronosporaceae > Phytophthora > Phytophthora quercina. Next base: position 2,081,521 of record JACBOW010000003.1, on the reverse strand, counting down.
CGAGCTGCAGACAACACTAATCCAATTGCAGAGTGATGTGGAACTGGAGTTGGCCAGACTGAAGGAAACGCTGGATGAAGACAAGGAAAACCAGTTGAAAACTGAAACCTCGGACGAGCACTTCCTGACCAAATTCTGGAGGAAACTCCGGGATGTGGTGGAAATGAGAGAGAAACTGCCCAAGTCGGACGACGAACGAGGCGCAGAAGAAGTTGAGCAGGGATTCGACAACTGCTCATTCGAGAGACTCACTTTCGACGACGATTTTAACGACATGTCGAGGTCGGCGATGAGGTGGGAAGCAACTGGATTATTTGGCTTCTTGTGTGGGCAACTGATCAAAACATTTTCCTTGATACTTCGACGCTAAGCTTTCCATGCATGGAGGACTTCCCCGCTATGGTCAGACGGATGCAGAGCACCGATTCGGTGGAGCGCGCGACTGGTTTGGACGAGTTGCTGCAGGTTGGTTGGATTATGGACGTTTTCGTTTTGAAATGGTAGAATGCTCATGGTTTGTTGCGTAGATGCCTATTCTGGAGATTATCCATTCGGGTCCAATATTTCCTGCTGCTTGTTCAGCTGTAGTGGGCTTGTTCCTCGATACAGATATTCATGGAGAAAGGTGTGACTCGGCTGAACGGGCGAAGAGGGTTGTCTACGACTTGATGAATCAAGTTGAGGATTCGGCTCAATTTATCCAGCTGTATTGGGCAGTTCTCGACTTTATCGGGTTGCACTTGGAGACTGGAGGGCTGTTCTTACACCGTCAGGATATCTGCAAACTCACTGACGTACGCTCTATCGCCGTTCTAGACTGTTTTCGTGTGTTGCACGCGTTATTATGCAGGGTTACGCGACACTGGGTGTATTTTTCAGCCGAAGACCTCGCTCAACTCCTGCATGCAACCTTCCACCTCCTGATCATGTACTCGAAGACAGAAACTGAAGTCGAAGCAAAGATGGTTCATCCTCTTACATTATTGTTCCTGATCGATGACCATCCAGTGCGATGGTTTAAGCTGTGGTTACTCAATGCTCCAAGTTCACGGCAACTTTTTGTGTCGATTAATGATTCTGGCTTCATTGCTGATCTACTCCAGTATTTGTCTCGGGTTCGACCATTGGCACCGATGAAGGCGTCAAACCCTTCGGTCGATGCCATTGAAAAACGCACTGCCCAATGTGTAAGTGGAAGCGCGCTTGTAGGATATTATCGTTCGAGTTGATCTGATCTGACCTTATTTAATTTTTGACCAGGCGTTGACTATCCTGTCGTATATTTGCGAGTATCAACAAGGGAGGGGTTTGGCAAGCCAGTGGCGACGTTTTCCTGCTCACGCATACATTCGAAAACGTCATACAACATGGGAGAAGCCTGCTCTGGAAACCTTTGCAGCTGAAAATGATTCGCTGTATAGCACACCACAGTACCTGATATCCGAAGAGGTGAGGTTGTGCTGCTACAAGCTACCATAGCTGGACTTGAGTGCTGATCTGATGAAAACACGTAACCCGCCCTAAATTGACCGATAGGAATCGCGCGATGAATTAGAAGCTGCTTACGAGCAACTCGGAACTGGCACTGTTGATGCACTCGTTGTATCAGTTGCCACGGTCTGCTGCATTCGATCGTTTAGAAGCCGTAACAGTTGGCGTTCTAACGCGAGGGTGCCTCTTTGTTGTGTAGATCATTACCACGGCTCCGAAGTGCTTACAAGAAGGCTCAAGCGTGCCGTACAATGAGCAATGGACAAGGTGTATCTCCAACAGTGTTGCAGCTTACCTTCATAACGCAGATCTCGACGAACTGCTTGCAGCGCTCACAAAGGTATATCATCTCTTCAAGATTACCTAGTCTGTCGTCAAGATAACTAACTGCATGCTTTCTCGTAGCTCATCGATGCTTGTTGGGTAGACAACTCCCTCAACTCTTCTGCTACTGCACAACTGGAAGAAAAGGACCCGTGGTTTCCGTTTAGACAATCGAAGAGTGCCACTGACGTATGCGAATTGGTGATTGACAGTATGGCGAAACGAACTCAACGGAGTGTTCTCCACACTTCTGAGCTTCAAATGTCTGGTCAGCTGATCTTACGAATGGTGTTGTCAAGCAAGGCTGTGACGGATGCTGTTACTCGAGCTCAAAACTCAGACACAACGAGGCTCATTTTTGAATTATGCAAACGCTACCTACAATCGCAGCACCATGAATCGATGGCTTCAAGTGACTGCGGTTATGATCCAAACGAACTTCTCGAGTTGATCACGGATATTGCAGTTATTCCACAGGCGTTCAAGGTGGCGAACGAAGTTGGGGTCATTGACGAACTCTGGAAAGCGTACAGCTCACTTTCGGAACAAAGTGATAGCCAGCAAATTTCTCGTTTCTGCAGTCGTATCGGAAGTGCTTTGTGCCGCGCAGCGACAAGGGTACGCAACGTGCAGGATACACAGATCGCTTGCCTGCAACATCAACTGGCAGCGCTAAATTTTCGTGATCTTCTGGGTTGTTTATCTCTCCCGACACTAACGAAGATTTTTTTCGGACGCGACGATGTCCAAGCTATCATAATTCAAATTGTCATCAAACTGCAAGAGACGGTCGACTTCACGGTGGCTCTCAACAGCCCCGATGATGAATCCCCTTCGCAGCTAAACGCTCAAATCAGACATTTACAATGGTTGCGGTGCTGCTTGAGCACGCAATTTGCGCCATCGTCACTGCTTTCAATTGAAACCTGTCCGTTGGTTGAATTTATTTCCGAGGCGCTTGCAGCACACAGAGCTGGAGTCTGCACAAGCTCATGTCAAGCAGAAGATACCTGCTGTGTGGCATTTCAGTTGGTTCTCTCGCTAGTGTCGAGTGTGCCATCGATGCTCGAGTGCAGTGGTCTACTTTCAAAGCTCAAGTTTCTGAACCTCAACGACAAATGCACAACCCAGCGTGACTTGCTCTGTGATGCCAGCGAGATTCTAGGGCCGTGCTCGTTCCTCGAAAAGCAACTTTGCTACGAATTTGAATTTGTTGGTGGCCCGTGTGAAAAGCTGCCCCAGTGTGAACTTTTTGCGTTTGATGTGAACTCTCGTCAGACTAAAAGCACTTACGAAGATGCAACTAAAGTGAAGAAATCGAACGATACAATCTCTGAATTTGTCTTCACACTGCAAAATAAAATCCTCCAAGCCATCAAAGATGGTGTTGAAGCGTGCTCGTCAACGCCGATGGATTTTGTGCTGATCTCGCAAGCTTCGTGGGAGCTCATCAACGACCTTGAGGTTGAATCCGGGGATGAATCCCTTTTTGATTTCTCCAAAGCAACTACCAGCTTCACCGAAGTCTTCGCCAAACTCATACACAATCTAATGATGAGCAAGCTCAGTCGTTTGGAGCCTCCTGTCAAGTCTAACGTAGACGAACTGAAATATGCCACCAGATCAACACAGAATGACGATAGTTTTTACCCAACGGACTCGGCGCGAAAGTTGATGAACCGTTTGTACAAGAACTACGCAAACGGCTTATCCTTGGATTCATCGCCCACCCTGCTGCATTGCATTGTCAAAAGGTTTGGCAAGGCTGCCATGGACTGTTTTCCTGTTACAATTTTGATGGTGCTATATCCGACGTACGGAGAAGCGGATATCCTGAATTTCTTGTCACATTGTGTTACCTCCGAGTTTCTTTGGCCAAAATGCTCTGTTTCCAACAGCGATGGAACTGGTGGAGATGCCGTAGTAACCGCCGCGACAGCAATCGCTGAAGGGGTCGAGATCATAATGGGACGAGAATTTCCTCAGGTATGTTTGTATCTTCGAGAAGCACTGCGCTTGGGTGCTCATTGTGTCGTGTATTTTTCATACTTCGTGCGCAGATTTTGCAAGTAATCGACCAGTGCCGCTGCTCTTTGCTGAGTCTCGTGCTGCGTTGGCACGGCCAAAATTTCTGGAACTATTTCGATTGGGAAAATGTAGTCATCTACACTTATTTCACCATACTTTATGGTGCCGAATTTCAGGTAAGTTCCTACGACACAAGGACGAAGGTAGCTATGAGTTGACACTTTGCAAACCATGGTCTTCTTGCTTCTAGGTTTATCTCATCGTGGCGATTTTGAGGCACTTGGAGCCTGCAATGCGGGAACTGACGGCGAAGCACAGTTCGCAAAGCCTCGCACCTTTCCTCACGCTCATTCGTGAGCCTATTCGCAACTTTCGCTTCAGCCCGTGGCGAACATTTTTACTCCGACTTCGAAGCGAATACCACGAAGAAGTAGGGGACTTACTGTCACGACCATAATAATTTTCAAAGCTCCGATACAAGAACTGTAGTAAATTCTGCTCTTATTGTGCTCTTAGTCGTGAAACTAGTTTGCAGGCGCGGTCTGAGGCTATCGGATAAATGGCAGTTGCTCCGTACAGCCTCAGCATGACTGCTCTAGTGACGGATTTCGATACCAACTTTTCCGATGTGACGTCCAGCTTGGAGGTAATCGAAAGCATTCGGAACTTCGTCGCGGCTGCAGCCGAAAGTCTTCTCCACATACGGTTGAATATTCTTGCTGCTCACAAAGCGCACCAAGTCACGAAGAAGCTGCTGGCTACCGACAGCAATTCCACGAATGATGCACTCGTTCGCGAGGACCATACTCGCGATGTCTGGCATGTCTTCTTGCTTAGCTGGAGACAAGAAGCCAATGACGGCGATGATTCCACCGCGTGTACAAGCTTCGCCGCTCTACTTTATCGTACCGGAACCTCCAGTCTCTAGAATGAAGTCAACGCCGCGGCCGTGCGTGATCCTGTTGGCTTCAGCAGCCCAGTTGGGGTTTGTCTTGTAGTTAATGACATGGCCCGCACCAAACTTCTCCTGGACGAACTTGAGCTTGTCATCGGATGATGAAGTGATGATAGTGACCGCTCCAGCAGCCTTGGCGATTTGGAGACCGAAGATGGACACACCTTCAGTGCCTGCAACCATCTACAACATCACCTAGTGAGCGCTAACAAAATATGAAGAGAAATAGAGCAGGTGAAGCAACTCACCTTGGAAGAGCACAGTCTGGCCCGGCTTCAAAGGAACGGTGCCAAAAAGCGCGTTCCACACGGTGACACCCGAGGCAACAAGCGACGCCATTTGCACGAAGCTCAAGTTGCATTCCTTCGGCACTTTGGTGACAACTTGCGCTGGTAGCACAATGTATTGGCGCAACATGCTGTCAAGGTTTCCACCAAGCGAGTGAAGCCAATCCGTCTGAGGGCCGTACAGGTTGCTCACGTCGAAGTTGGAAATGACTCGATCACTAACCTCCAGACTGTCGACGCCAGATCCAAGCTCCACGACAACACCTGCTCCGCTGAGCACGGAACCAGGTTGTCATCAACCGGAAAAAGGGTACGTGCCGTTGGCCACGATAGTGTCTCGGTAGTTGAGCGTAACTCCACGAACTTAGACCAGGACTTCGTTCGGACCGACGGTCGGTCTTGGCTCGGATTCAACGCGGAGGGTGTGGTGCGAAGTGCGGTCGGTATGACGGAAGACGAGATTGGACGTCATACTTTGTGGCTGGTTGGTTGGGTTGTTGCTTGATCAGCAGAAAGAAAAGTGAGCAGCTCAAAGCTCATGCACAGCGGACGATGCTTACGCCGAAACGAAGCACGGATGAATAATCGAACACAGTTTGCGTCAGTGCTCCACTGACGTAACCAGCCGCTTGTCCAAACCAAACCATGTGGGGGTCTCATTGTCGAGGATTTCGTCATGGTTTATTGTCGACGTATTCGTGGTGTTTTGGTTGCGAAATTACGCAAACCACCTTCACCGGTTGGTTTTGGTTTTCATACTTGAAAAGTCTGTGTTAGCCGCACTCGCGTTCTACTCTACGTCACAAGTGAAGCATGGCGAAAACGATCGGCTTTGTTGGATTCGGAAACATGAACTCGATCATGGCTGAATTGGCTGTCAAAGCTGGCTACCGCGTCATATTGAGCAACTCGAGAGGCCCAACTTCCCTGTCGACTGCCGTCGAGAAGCTCGGTCCGCTTGCAAGTGCCACCACTGTCGAAGATGCTGTCCAGCAGAGTGACTTCGTTTCTGTTTCCATTCCGTTAAAGAACGCCTTCCAGCTTCCTGTCAAGCCGTTTGCTGGGAAGGTAGTCATCGATACGATGAACTATTACCCGGAACGCGACGGGTTCATCGACGAACTTGACAAGAGGATTCTCACATCAAGTAAATTGGTTCAGCGTCACCTAAAAAGATCAAGTTTCATCAAGGCCTTCCACAACCTCGACCAGTTCCACTTCCGCTACGGAGCCCGACCCGTGGACGATCCCGAACGCTGGGCACTCTCAATCGCTGCTGATGATGCCGATGCGAAGGCCGTGGTGAGCGCCTTCATGAGTGCAATCGGGTTTGACCCCGTAGACTGCGGATCTCTAGCAGAGAGCTGGCGCATCCAGCAAAACACGCCTATGAACTGCATCCCATACATCGGAGAGCTGCCAAAAAATGCTACTCCGCACGAGTTGTTCGAGTGGGTGAAACAAGACCATTCTCGGGTGGTGAAGGCTGCGGATATTCGAGCAACGGCGGCAAAAGCGGTCAACTCGGGTCGTGTCGGCCAACTTTTCTCAGACTTTCCGTCGGAGTATGCGGTTCTGTTCACGACATCGTTCGAAGAGTAACTGTTGCCCCTACACTCTGGAGCCCTGAACTGTTGGTGAGTTGCAAGGGCTGAAACAAAGATATCTCGATGAAGACAGCATAAACCATCCGCTTCTCGTGACGGAAGTGGCCATAACAGCAGCAAAAGTCGTTGAAGCGTTCGAGTTGGATAATTTGAGTACTGCTATTGAAGCCTTTGGTAGTGAGGTTCCATTTCTCTGTGCATCAGCTTAAATTCTCCGCTTGCGGCCGAAATGAATGTTTTTGGGAATTCGCAAGTCTCGCATGCGTTCCTCTAGGCCCGCCATATCGACATCTGTAACTTCATTCGGTGAAGCTTCGTCGTTGGCAGTCCCACCAGCTTCCTGGGTGTCTCCTCTTGCGTCTACGTGCATGTCAGAGCCTTGGAGCTTCAACTGCTCCGCGATTTTTGTCTTCTTCTGTTGTCGTCTCCGTTTCCGAGCTTCACGTTTTTTCAAAGTTTCAGCGTCAATTTCTGGCTGCTTGTCTCCATCACCATGTTTACCAGTAGCGACTCCTTTGTCTGCCTTTCCTTTCCCCTTTTGCACACGACGCTGGTGGAATGAAAACGACTTGGGATACTGATGCACTTGGATCAAATGTTTTGTCCGCTTATCATCGTGCTGCAAAGTCTCCGGGCAACCGTCCACCAGACAAACATACATCGGCTTCTTCTTGGACAAAATCTTGAAGAAAGCATCGTGGGTCTCACTACACAAAAATTAACAGCATCAGCTCGGGTACTTTCGAACCCTAAAATTTACTGCTCATTCCTAACCTGATGTGAATGTCCAGCAGACGTAAACTTAGGAATGACCTCGAACACTGTCGGCAAATGTTGCGATGGAGCCTAGTTACAACAACAGCAACAAGTTAGTCTACAGCCTCCACTGTCTAGACCAATAAGTCTTCACGTACATGTCGTAGTGTTCTTCGTACGCCGCAACGGACTGGAACGTCACGATGCAATTTGCCAGTTGACACGTGATTGCCGCTTGTTCAGCGTCACCTACGGTTTCTTCTAGCGGCACCATGGATCTGAATTAACCAATCCACAAATGCCACACATGTAAGTGATCGTTATTTCTCTTTAACCGTATATAACGCTGTAGACGCACTCTATCCCCTGGTAATACTTGGTAGCCCAGAGGCACGTGCCGGCGTCAAACAGCGGGTGCTCAGGCGAGTATTTGCGGACGCATTTGCCATTAGGGAGTTCCCGGACCTGTTCCATCTTTTTATTCTGTAAGATTACTGAAGTGTATGCAAATTTTGCGATTGCTAAGTATTATCGAATGCCAATTTAGTGCAACATCGGCTCGGTTGCTGAAAAACCGCCGTGTGTTGAATCAACTGTCGATAAACGTCACCCTCCCAAGCTTTCGTTTCTCATTGAAATACGTCGTTTCACTTCACGTTTTTGGCTAACGGCATCATATGACCTTGTTGGCAGACGTCCCTACCTGCCCGCCCTCAAAACCCAAGGCACTATTCCTAAGGCTACATTCGCAACATCTCCAGCGGTACTGGTACGTCTCAATGGTGGTTTTATCTTTTACTTCTAAAATGGTCAGGTTGTGGGTGACGCCCACCCGGGAAGTTTGGTGAAGAGCATGCTATTCGCGCGCTTCCAGCAGTCGCTTCACGGCGTATGTCAGCCTCTATCGAATTGAACTATATCTCCTGCCCCACACAGGCAACACCCAAGCAACTAACCCAACGACTGCAACCGCTACCGCTGCTGCTAATCGGTACGTATAATGTCCAATCGACAGGTTAACAGTGCCAGCTCGATCTGCCCCAGAAGACCCCGCCGGTACAGGCTGGACATTATAGGCCTACAAGAGACACACGTGAGATCTGAGGGCGAACTCTCACCAGGCAACCCCGATCTACTAACTGTGAAAAGGCTGCTAAAAATCTGTGAAAACGGAGGCGTGGTCCGCGGCCCAAACCGACTTGACTGAGAGACTAAGACCAGACTTCAACCCAGATTGGACTATCACTGGATTCCAAACTCACCACCCCTGTGACGCATCTTGACGAGGATCGCCGTTCCCAGGAATGGGTCTTTCCCATAAGTGGACTTTTTCGTGTGAACAGCTGGAAGGGTACTATTTTTGGATCTCAGAGTTTGTGCTAAATCCCCGAATCGCGTGCTGGATCCCAGCTCGGTGACTCTGATCCAAGATCAAGCCCCGAGAATGAATACCAATACAAAACCAAAGAGCCGGTATGGGAAACGGTTTTTGGTCTACTGGGAAGGCATGCCATACACTTTGAATCCGTTCAAACGACAACGTCCGATTCCGTTAAAATAACGTATAATGTATATAACGTTACTTTGCGATTCAGTGGCTGCCATCCATTTGGAAATCCCCCCCCGGACGAGTCAGACGAGTCAGAGTTCTCCCCAAATCCAGGTGAGGTGTGCAACGAAAGTGACGCGGTCGACTACTCGGAGCAAGCAATGTACAAGACATCGAAGCTGATGCAGAGCCTACTCCGTCCACCTCAAATAAGGTCACCGTTCCCAGTCTTTTGGACAACAAATTCGACGCATGGGGCCAGTTTTTGAAGTATACTTCGGGGCGTACAAGGATCGCACTTTCCAGGTACAGTCGCCGTGAGAAGTCACGTGCGGCGGTTCTACTAACCGTATCATTGTGCGTAGACTTACTTCATACGATCTTCTACTACCCTCCAAGCAAGAAACAAGAAGATTCAGGTGCTCTACGACAAAATAGGACAAGTCGCCCCGGAGTCGGAGCCGCTTCTGGACGACCGATTCCCACACTACTTCGCGTGCTATTTGTGCACGCATGCTGGTACTCTGATACCACGGACGGAGAGAGAGAGGGGGTCAACAAACACCCACGTCGTAACGTCCGCCCCATAGGATGTCATGCCAAGGTACGAACTCTTTTCCAATTTCTGATCATGATTAATCACTGACACACTATTCTTTATATGGGCCATTGCGTCGAAATGGAACGCGATATTATCTCGTGGTTTTCCAGCACGAGTGTGAATACAACCACCGCGTTGGAAACGAAGCGTTTAACCAGATCCCGAGGAATCGAATGCAAATTGGTAGCACTCACCTCACCGAAGTCAACAAGCTCAGGAAAATTGGGGTTTCGAGAAAGAAAATCCTGAAGTACATTTGGGAAAATACCGACACGGACCCAGTATGATGTATGTACACAATTCGATGGCGATATCGAAGCGCGAGGAGCAAAGCGGTTTGTTGATTTCTGAGAGGTTGTCTGAGACGCTCGATCGCTTTTGTGACGGTGGACTGTACGGGGTGATGCCTGTGGATACTGATCGAGTTGGAGACAAGGTATTTAGATTGCTGTGTTGACTGCTGCAATTGTTTCAGTACTAACCACATAGTGTGCCGTTCCTTCGGAACATTGCTCGCGGTATAGTCTTCCGGACGTCCCGCATGCAGTCGCTGTATTCGTATTTCCCCGAAGTGTTTCTCGTGGACGCGAGACATGGAACGAACTGAGCGCTACAAACCGTTTTCGTTTATGGTGCACGACTTGTTCGGTCAAGGTCAACACGTTCAGGCACGACATATGTTTTGGATAGGAGTGAGGATATCTTGGACATCCTTTGACGGTAGTACGGATCGAGCTGGTGCTGATTTGTAATTGTTTGTACTAGTTTGCGCCTGTATTGTACTAGTTTGTACTCGGATTGTTCGCTAACCAAATGCATGCGCTGGCATGTTGTTGCTGTACATCACGCTCTTATTACCGATGAACGAGTCGAAACTCTACGCCAAGCAATCCTGCAGTTCTAGGCGAGCAAACCTGCATGGTCTAAAATTCGCTGCGTCGTTGTCGACAAGGATTTAAAACAAATTGGAGTATTTACAAGAGAGTTGCCGGACGCCAGGTTTTGGTTGTGCCAGTTTCACGCTGTGAAGTATATCCAGGAGCGCATTAGCAAAAACGAATACGGGTTGGGCGCAGTTCAGCGGGCCTGTCTGAAGCCTAGGACCAGTCTGATTGTGAAGGCGAAGTCTCAAGAGGAGTACGATCCTTGTTTCCAATTCATGCGGGAGGAACAGCATGTCGACAATGTTGGAGAAGATGAAGAGCTGCCGTGCTTTTGGATTTACTTTGTGGCGAATTGGCATAAGGGCCGCGACATGTGGTGTTCTTATCTCAGGGACAATGCCGTCCACCAGGGTAGTACTACGAATAACCGCTTAGCATCATCCTGGCAAAAAGTCAAGGCACTGGTCGACAGGAAGGTTGAAATCGACGAAACACTGACCACTTTGATTTGGTGGGCCAAGGTCAAGCAGAAGGTTTTACGTCCGATGACACGAGTAGGTCGATTGGTTGATCCACTTTACCACACGACCCCCCGAGTTGAGACGTGTTGCTCAGATCTTCAGCAAGTATGTGTTCGATATCGTGAAAGGGAGTACGATGTGACCATCAACTCACATGTCTACTACGAAGTGTGCCAAGAAAGTAGTAGCGTGTACGCGGTCGCCAGCACGTCTACTAAGTGCAGGGTCGACGTGACTCTCTTGGTTTCGCATTGCATGGTCGGAACCACGCAACTATTGCCGTGTCGACACATCATGCATCTAAGAAGATAGATGAAGTGCCCGACACTTATTCCATTAGGGTTCCTGGACTAACGCCGGCGATTTAATTCTTCCGCTATGTTGGAGTGGCTTGTGCATCAAGACTACGACGTGAGTTGATATTCAGAGGGTCAGTTCGAAAGGTCACAGAGAAGTTCACCATTGACCGAAAACGAAAAGTACCGAGAAGCTTTGGGGCAAGTGAAACCGATTGCTGAAATGGTTAGCAGATACTATCCTGGAAATTTCGAAACAGCTCATCGTGGTTTTGATCGAATTACTAGCTTACTGGCCGATGGTAAGTTGCTAGAATTGGACCAAGCGGTGGCAAGGCTAACAATTGCAGACAGCCCGCATAGAGACCGCGGAAACGAACAAAAAGCAGAGACGGCCAATGGTGGTGTATGCGAACACGTGTCGGTAATACACGAGGACCAAAGTCAGGTGGAGACTCGTGACGTGGAGGATACTCAGGAACCAGACGAGACTGCAGCGCGGACTGGAGAATTGGCGGCGAGCGAAGTTATTGTGATTGATGACGAGACAGATTGCAATGCAGGCGACCACAGCGATACAGATACTAGTGCTACCAGAGTTGTTGAACCCCCGTGAATGACGACAAGCGTACTCCCATTTGGACTGTGGCCACAGGACTAAAACGGAGGGGGGGGGTAGCAACCATACAGTGTCAAACAACGATCATTTCAACGGCGGAAAACGTATCGACAACGTTAAAGTAATTGTGGAGGAACGTCGAATGGCAGAAGCTCCGTCCAAGGTGAATCTAGGCCAGTTAGAGTAGGTTTAAGACGCGGACATACTCTCATATCACAATTTGGAGACGTACGCGTCCCAGTTCAAACTCTCACAGAATTTCCCACGGTGGAGAGGCAACCTAATTAGTGCGTAGCGGCACCTGCCGCTAATCAAGCTGGTGGTGTACGGAACGCTAGTTTGTGCCGATGTATACAACAATAGGTCGACCGAAGTATTATACTTATTAAAGAATGCCAGGAAGCTTATAGACAGCGCAAAAACGATGGCGTTGAAGAAAAAGCAGTAATGTTGAAGGTTGAGCTTGGCCAAGACATGTTGCTCCCCAAGTTGACCGGCAATTATATGAAAACAATGAGTTTGAGGTACACATACAAGACTGTATTTGAAACAGCGGAGAAATTGGTACAGGGGATACAATCGATCGACCTGAACTTTGCGACACAGAGTCAAGTATTTGGATATACCTAGGAATTCAGTGCTGATGACGCGAGTACATGCGTGCAATTCGTCAAAATCAAAGATAGCGAAGAGCTTGCCTAGCTCGACTTCGCTCTGAAGCTTGAACTGGAAGATGACATCATGGAAGCAGCCCTCGACGCAATTTGTAGAGATGCACACAAACGATCCGACGGACCTGAACCTATTGTGTTTACAACGCGATTGATGGCAATGGAGGATGATGAACAGCGTATCGCATGGTTGAGAGAACACAAACTTGTGGCCCGAGCGACAGATAATATTGTAGGTGCGGTCTGGTTCGATCGAAACCATTGATGCGCGCAGCGTGTCGGCCTGGAGAATTCGAAGTTCACAGTGATGGATCCAAGAAATGACAAGGACACGATTGACAAGGTGACAGAACTGTTTGACAATGTTTTCCGGCCACTGCTAATCAAAGAGTATCGTTGGCGTCGTGAAGTGAACCGTGAGTACCAGCAAATGGATGGTACAAGCTGCAGGATTTTTGTTTTGGCTTTTATTGAGAGCTACTTGCGCCAACAATACGATGCTTCAGATTATCTGAGGTACCACCTTCAAAGAGGACATGTCTCTTGCACTGACGTTCCTCGAACGTGCCACTCCAAACCCATTCAGCAGTTCCCTACCTGTTCCAATCGAACTCTACCTTCACTCAGGACACTTCTCAAACGCAATCAGACGTCTTCGGTGGCCACTGATGCTAACGTGCGTGGCCTCTCCTTCAAAAGAGTCAAAGCCATAGACGCTATATCTATTTACTCCAAAGGGCAATTGCTCAATAAGCCACTTGACTTGAAAGAGGAGCATACCCGGCACGATACCATCGTTAGTCTCTTGGCTGCCCGCTATGACCCAGACCCTGAAGCCTACCCGGAAGCCATGCGCTCCGCACATGCATCGGACTGGCACGCGACCGCTCTCTCTGAATTCAAATCGCTCACGGAAAACAAGACACGACCACTAGTGTAACGCCCGCATAACCGCAAGGCGATACAGTCCGGATGTGTTTTCGTGCGTAAGCGTTATGAAACTGGTAGCATCGTGCGCTTTAAAGCTCGCATGGCTATCAAAGGTTTTCAGCAGAGGCATGGCATAGATTATACCGAAATATTATCAGCTGTGCACGAATGGAAGTCCTTCTACTGCTGCTCACGCTTGCAGCTATCTCTGACTATGAGATTGAGCAGATGGACGTAAAACGGCTTTCCTCAACGGTTCACTTGATGTAGAAATCTTCATGAGACAACCAGAGGGACTCATCCCGAAGGATAACCCTGGCCCGGTGTGCAGCCTTGGTAAGAGCCTCTACTACCTCAAGCAAGCACCTCGCTCTGGTAATATACCTTCACCAATGGTTTGGCTCCGTTCACCTAGTAAATAACCGTTGTAGGTTCTTTAAGATTATAGCTTATGTCGATGACCTGTGGATCTTCTCGCCGTCCAAACAAGTCGTTGCTCGGGTTGAATCGGCTCTGAGTTCTGGATCCCACATGACCGATTTAGGGGGAGTATCTTACCTCCTTAGCTGGACCATTGAAAAGAGCCGTGCCAGCCGCGTATCTTCATTCACCAGAAGAGCTATACCTCCAAGATGCTAGACCGATTATCGATGTTAGATAGCCGCCCCAAGTGCACTCCTATAGCACAGAAGCTAAGTGCCGACGACTGTCCTAACAACGAAGAACCTAAGGCTGACATGACCAAAATGCCCTATCGAGAAGAAGCAGGTAGCTTCATGAACATCATGACGTGATCTTGCCTGCTTCATCCCGAAAGGAGTTCGCTGTTAACTATTACAACACCAGTGAAATGTGCGCTAACTTTTCACTAAACCACTCGCAAAATCAGCATTTGAGAAAATGAGAGTGTTGTTTGGGGGAGTCATACATTGAAAATCTTTGAGAAACTAACGAGCGAGAAACGGGTAACGTTGTAAGCAACAACATGTCGACACCATGAGCCGAAATGAAAAAGGGGTTTGTCTTGCTCTCGTTTCGTTACGTAGTCGAACCGAGGATCGCACGGATCCGCTTTAGATACCGTTCCTGTTCTTCACATCACCATTTCTGTCAGATCTGACAGGATACGGAATGTGTGAGAGAAATCACATGGCGAAGCCCTTAGTAAACCTTAGGTTATAGAAAAACGGTCTTTCTAAAGAAATGCAGCATAATCTAGACGTTATCGAAGGGTGTAGTCTAATGAAGGACGTGCGCGGTATCAGGAGGATACACAAAAACTACCGAATCTCCCTCAGACATACTGGGGATATTTACCAACTTGTGGGACGGGCGCACGAAATAGAAGAAGTTGGTCCACGTCTTCTGATATCCGACAGTTCCTTCGCGAATGTTGCCATGCTTGTCTTCATCGTAGATCGTTCGGCGACTGTCATCAGCTTCCACAAGAGGAATCATGCAGTGGTCGTAGATGTGTCGTTCGTATGCACCAACCAGATAGTAACCATCGTTAAGCAGCAACTCAGTGCGCCACGGCGACCGCACTTGAAGTAGTTCTTGCGCAGCTTATTGATCGCAATGTCCAATCAACACCCACGCAGACTTGGCAGCAACTTGGCGAACTGCTTCCACGTACACTCCTGCCTTAGGTTAATTCCGGCGACAAGGAACAAATTAATCACAGATTCTGGGACCAAGTTCAACCTGCCCATTATGGGCCCCACAACGGTCAATGCATTGAAGACACAGTTATAGTTGACGTTAGCAGCCAGCATGCGCCGTACTTGTCCGTCTTGCAGAAGTATGGGAAGTGATGTTCTTCGCTTTCCTTTAAGTTCATGGCGAGCCTATCCTTCTCTGAGTTCGCCTCTGCGATAAGGTCCATTGGTTTTCATTGACAGAAGCGTGCGCAGTTCGACGTCGGGCGCCAGGCCCTAAGCACGCTCACCTAAAAGCCCTTGCCGTCTTCAGCGAGCCGCACATCGTCAACTTGCCAAATGGGTGACGTATGTTTGGGGTCAATATCCCATCGGTACACTAGTTGGTCATCCCCCTCTTCCTCGTCGATCCCGGATCATAATAGAGAGGCCGAAGATTTTTGTCCACATTTCTAGTTACATTTTGTTTATTTGTAACTGTCTAATCGTATTTTTATGGCCAGCCTTCATCGCACGCGCAGGATCAAGCGCACGATTTAGTTGGATTTTTAGTACATAACATTGTTATTGGGCGTTTTTTAACCACAAACAAAGAAATAGTTCGTTGTGCTTCTTTCATGTTAAATTGAGTCTAATCACATAGTCTACGTGGAAATCACAACTGTGAAGCATATCACAAACTGGAATTGATGTGTACGACACAGTTTTCCCTATGTAGAGAAAGGGGGGGATACACTGTGCAGGACAAAAGTCACAGATTGACCGCCCACCGATCAGTTACTGGTCTACCAGAGATAGGATTGACAGAAATGGGTTGGCGGAAAGTATCGACTAACCATGGCTCCTCTTCGTCATCACACTCTTCTTCACTCGAATCGAACATTTCGCGCACCGAAAGTCTGCGACGTAGTGTCGTAATGTCGTAATCATGAGACGGGCGCGGTGAAGAGCGTGCAGCAAAGCGTCGATCTCCTCGACAAAATACGAATAACACCATTTGAATGGCAGTCCAGTGTGACGTGGTCTGTGAACCTTAATCGCCCAAATGTATAGCGCTAGCCCTGACTTTAGATTAGACAGAGGGTCAGTCAGAACGCAGATGTTAATCCACTTGTAGATATCAATCCACTTCCTGAGTTGGCGTGTGTCCCTTGTGATATCCTCTTTGCTGTCGTTATCTCGAGGGGTAGACTGAGGGAATCACCGTTGAGTTGTTGTCCACTATGAAGCGTGAGCGTTCTGAGTTGGGTGTCACAATCCTCTATGAACCGTCTCAGCGCTCAGCTGGTTTGCTTCTGAACGCAGATCCAATATAGATAACCAATATAAAACAGGGTATACAAATATACAGCCACTCTTATTCTTTTAGACCCTTGAGTGGTGGGTCTGTACGCCAGTCAACTGGGCCTACGCTTCAGGTACTGGTCAACCTGAAGGCTCCCTTCTTTTCGCGCACCACCTCCCGAAAGAGGAATATACACTTCAATACAATATTTTCCTTTCAAACGCAGTCTAGTAATTAACTCTGGGGGACTGCAAACCAACCAGAGAAACAATCGTTAACATGAAATGGGTACCCGCCCTTACCAACACACGCAACGGGCCCAACTAGGATATGAAATGCGCGGATCACCTCAAACGCTCGTGGCGAATGATCACCAACGCAGGGGGTTGAGTGCTCCGCTCACCGGCTTGTCCTTATAGTCCGATGCGCCTCGACGAAGTCGACTTGTGCTTGTGACGGCAAAATAAACACTAAATTGGTAACCTACTCCTACTACATGCAAATATATACTCTGTTTCACTATACCAAGTGTCGGCTATCTTTGACTGCCAGTTCACTTCGTTTCGATCGTCTTCTGCGGTCTCAGATATTCCATGTTCCTTGGCGTTCTTCCCATCACTCATCTCCCGGGCGTTTGACTTGACTTCAGTATGGACATGCATAACATAATCACGATTGTGGGTACAGGTGCCACATGGTCGTGCGTAACGTAATCAGGATAGTGGGTGCAAATCGCCCACCTTCAAGCGTCCCTTCGCGTACTGGCTCCTTCGCATACTGGCTTCTTCGTTTCAGTGCTGAGTTGAATATGTGATCCAGACTCAGAGTGGATGTGCGTTTCGAAGTTAGAGTTGACCGCACTCAGACTTGGGATGATGTATGGAGTATCCCTGGGTAATAGTCACTTTGAGTTGGTACCCGAAAGTCCCCAACTCCGAAAGCATACACTCTCAAGTAGCTATATATAGAGAAGCGCTTTCCAACTGGGACACCTTCGTCGCAGAGGCTCTTGATCATCCACTTGTCATCACTTGGTCACTCGTGGTTCGGAAGTTACTTGGACTTTGGCGTCTTCGGGGTACAATTACTTTCCCAACTGTGGAAAACATCAGTCCCGGGTACATGATATATGTGTGCCTTTGGTCAAGGCGATACGGGCCACCACGTGGGATACATTCCCCAGGGTGGTTACGACCTTAGAAGGTCTCCTGTGGTAAGGACGGGGGGCGACCTGGACTGAGTGCACATTGTGTTCAGAGCGTACAATTCTGAACACGCACTTCCAAGTCTAAGGGCCCATCCTTGACCTAGGGCACCATCACTCCGCGGGCCAACTGCCACTCCAGCAGTCACCTTGTCTCTCTCAAAATAACCAGGTCTTCTTCCATAACTCACACAATCTCCACTGAGAACAATCCAGATCGTAACGAATCCACATCCATCCGAGAAATTTCCAGATTCCATCGTCACACCAGCACCAACAATTGCGGAGTTCCGCTCCGATTTGAAGTGTGCGACATCAGATCGTGCCACCGGGTCAATGTGATCAGAGTATGTGAATCACAGATCGTGCCTCCGATGCAATGAGGTCACACAAGTTCACGTGCACCACATCGTATCGTGGCCAGTTTTGAATCCTGGGCTCCCAAGGCATACCAGCTCGGCCGCCTCGGCGACGTTCTCGCGGCTCTCCAGGGCGTTGTGGGGGGTCATCCTGTCCTACAGAGGGCATCATCGGCTTCCTCTCGGCGCTCCTGTCCAGATTACAGACTAAACCCCGTGTTTTGTCGAAATAGACCCGAAAGGACACCCAAAATGATCGATATCTGTATTAAGGATAGAACAGCCTTACTATATGCTTGCTGAAAATGAATTTACTCCTGGAGCAGCAACCCGACAGGGAGTTTGTAGTACGAGGCAGAAGTACCGCAGTGCATATCGGCGAAACTGCGGGAAACTGGCGCAGCAAGAGAAATCGGGATACCGCGCGTGTACTTGTAGATCTTGGTGACCACGTGGTAGTAACACATAAGGTTGACGAGATCGTTGTCCACACCGAGCGCGCCGCCCACTGCGTTTCGTTGGGCTTTGTCCGCGTCTTCCATGCCGTAGCGCACATCAAGTTGCTTGTCGGTCACCGTCGTGTAGTCGCGTCTTAGAGCAGCACAAGCTTCAGTATAATGACGCTCTGTTTACTGCGACATAATGAAGAACGCCACGAGGAGGAAAGCGCTTATGCAGTCCGAAACGCCCACCGCCTTACGTGACCTGGTTGAGCTTGGAAGTCGCGTCAACATACAGGACGTCCGCCGATGCTTCACGGCTGAGACGCCGCAGCAACTGCTTGGACGACACACCGACCTCAAACGCGTCGGCATCATAGCCACTTCCAACGATGGGTTCCCTGTTGGCGTTCGCACGCCACATAAAGATGAAGAGCTTGCTCTTTTCCCCTTCACCACCGAATGCATTCTTGCGCACCTTTGCCGTCACATCGTCGTGGAAATCCCCCCCCTCCCCAAGATGGGCGCGACGGCAGTGCTGCACAAAGCGTTACACAGTAGCTAACATAGGCATGACTCCGCAATCTGAAAGCGTCAGATATTCCCGTTGAAAATGGCCATGGGTTTGTGGTTGTAGGTGCGCATGTCGCGAGAAAAAGCCGTCATCTCCTCCGTCAGTCGCACCCGTCAGTCAGGGCGCGATACGTGCTCCGCCGCCCCCGACATGGTCACCACGTTGGATAAGATGCACATTTGCACCTTGCCCCTCCACGGGCAACGAGGGTACGGCGCGGCGCACAGCGAGCACGGAGAGAGGCCACTCTTGTCCATGACGTAACCCTAGAGCAGCATTTTTGTCGCTGCAGTAGGTAGAGAGGTCCTTGGCGAGAAGTAGTGCATGCGCCATCAAGGTTGGCGAATGTCAACTCCTTATTGGCAAATAGCTGGAGAATGGGAGGTTCTTATTGGCTATGAATGTGGTAGGGCGAGAGGCGGGTTTATTGATGCTGGTAAGATGGGTGGTGGTGAAGGTGGGTACATTAGCCCTTTTGTTGCCCATACATTTCCTATTTTCAGGTTTGTATACTTTAATCAAGGCAAATTTGTAAAACGATGCATAATGCCACGTTGTGTTAGCTTTTCCGGTCACCCATATATGACTACATAGGAAGATCAAGCATGTCATTTGGGAGGGGTTTGTGAAACGATGCATTATGCAGCGTTTTACCTCGATTGGCAACAAAAGGGTTAGAGATGTGGTTGTCCAATTCGTGAGTGCCATTTGTCGAATGTTGGTGCTGATGTTGTGCTTAAAGTGCTATTCGTACGTTCTGTGTGATTTTAGGGCGTTGTCGATCTCTTCGCCCATATTACGAGTCAGTACTGCGATTGTTGATGGTGTCGAGACGGAGGTCTACCGCGCGACGTTGGTGTCGGAGCAGTCGGGCTTCCACGTCGGGGTCGTTGGCGCGGTCGCGGAAACCATTGTAGAAGCGCTTGCTTCGTGATTTCAAAATGTAAAGTGAGAGTTTGAATCGGGCACGAATGCAACAGTAACTTCAAATCGATAAATGGAGGGAATGGAGTTCATATTAGCGTTAAAAGGCGTATCTGGATCGTAATGATTCACGTGGTTCGAAGTTGGATGTCTAGCTGGAGGTGGAAGGAGCCGAGGATGCCAACTCGAGGTCTCATAGCTGCGACGCAGCCTAGTGCGTGTCGGCTTTTCAGGCTTTCCTCCTTCTCATTATCATCCGTAAGCCCCGAATGCGGTTGAGACGAGGGCACGTCAACTTCAGCGAAATCGCTGTCCAGATCGCCCACGGACGACCACGCCACCCGAACGTCGTAGATTAACTCTTGGAGAGTCTTTCGAGGGCGCTCGGAGCCTTCAGACGACGCTACAGAAGGCGTAGCAGCATCAGACAGCGTGGACGAAGCGACATCAGAAACTTCCATCGAAGGCATCACCAGAGATGAGCTGGTGTTGCAGTCGGTGGCGCATTCGGTGCTACGGCCTTCGCAGCAGCAGGTGATGCAGCCAGGGTAGACGTCGGAACTGGATACTCGACAGCTGGTCTATTACTAGCCGTCAACACGCTGCAGCAGGCACGTTGCGTGAAGTGGGGTGAGGATGCCAGCTCTTGCGCGGCGGTGCAGGCCCCAGATCAATATCTGTTCCGGCAGCTCTTCATCGGAGTCTTGAGGATCCTTGAACGGTGCAGACGAAGCTCTACGCGGCCTCGAGGGCGGACTATCGACAGGTGCCGTCGCTGCTGCAAGCTAGGAGACACAGGGGACATAACAGCAGCAGCTAGACCACGACAGGAGCTCCCAGCACAAGTAGAACCTATCCAAGCCCACGATCAACCAGGCCGAAGCGTGGATGACAAGGGTCAGACGAATTCTGGCGCGCCAGGAGACTGTATCGCTTTTTCTGGAATGGCAAGACTAATGGGACGCGCAGTCTAGCGGTGGAGAGAGTGTATATGATTGGAAGATATTTCTTATAGCCAATAATCGCTATCCGTAGAAACTACTTAGAGATAGCATAGTAAGCTCTATTGTTACAGTAGTGTAGACAATGTAGGGCGACTGTGGAAGCTTGTAGAATCTTCCGTCGTCCACCTGAACCGGGTGAGAGCACTTTACGTATCGCACGCCCTCCCCAAAGTCCATGCATCTAACAACGTAAGGTGAACCCAGAACCCCACCCCAAAGGCCAGGACGCTAAGTGGGGGCTGAGCTACAGGTACGTACTCTCAGTCAAGCAGGTTATGTTTTGGAAATCGCGAAGTCTTTTTATTGTTTCCCTGGTGGTTTTGACGTATACTCCAAAAGTGGGATCGGATTTGGACTGGTTCGCCACAGATCGAGGTCAGGTTTGCATTACTTAATGTTTGTATTGAAGAGGCTATATCTCCACTCTAATAATACTGGAAATCGTTAAATCGTTTTTGTTTATCCTCAGAGCAATAACAGCTGAAAGGAGCGGATGAGAAGATGGTGTGTATGCAATTAGTACTATTATATTGTATGGATAGTGGAAGAATAGTTAGTAGGCAGCCGCTTTGGCTGGTCCGTACGCATAATTACGGGCGTCATATATTTTTTCAAGCAATTTGCCCCATGTTTCCAAGCAAGCCTGCATCTGATGTCGCCAGATATTCGAGCAAAGGTGTAAGTTATTTTTGGCTCTCCCAACGTTCACCAATATTTACAGCATAGTAGAGGCTATCGAGCAATTTGCGAGTAACTTCACACATTACCCCTAACCCACGTAAACCTTGGGTGGGAAGCGAACATGGCAAGGTTGAGCACAGCGCGCAAAGGCGTCGCTTCGCACGTCGATGCTAAACTTTACTTGGTCGAGCCCGTCCGTTTGACCTTAGTCTTGCAGCGCTGCTCGCTATGCAGGCGAATTTGGCCATCTTGTGGGAATAGGTTTGATAGTCTGTCTTTAACAAAAATGGTGGTGGGGTTAGGCACTCCCAGTTTTTGCAAACAATCCGAGGCTGAGCTGGAAAACGAGGCAGCAAAAATCTCAGAAAGAAGGTCACTGCAGGCATCTCTCAAGCCAAATGAAAGAAGGTTACTGCAAGGATGTCTCAAGTTTATGCTTTTGAGTGGACTACATCTAAGTTGTGCGAAACGCGGGGGCAGTGCGAGTCTCTTAGAAACAACGAATTATGGTGTTCAAAGTTTTTGAATCGAGGGATATGAGCGATACCAGAGAGAGTACCTTTGGTATGGTTCTTAGCAGCCGAGGACTCGTGGAACACCTTCGAATGGCATCTATTTGGGGAGATCGCATCTCTGTGTGGCATGATGAGACATATCGCTTGAAAAGCTGAATGGGCTCTTATTTACTTTGAGATTGTTGGGGTCATCTATGACAAGAAGAATACCACACATCACTAGAGAATGTATCATGTATGTTTGGTTTTGTTCGAAATAAATATAAACCCGCGTTTTGAGCGATTTGCGAAGCAGCCACATTCAGTGCAGGTGGATTTCTAAACAATGGTTTTGGACCAACATTCGGAATTTCAGATCGCACGTCCTGCATTGTTTCGGCTTATCAAGATGTGTGACCGAGCATCACATGCTGGCCTCACGTCAGTCGGAGGTGTGAATCTCAAGCAAGCCACTTAGTTAACAAGCTAAAGTTGACAAGTATCACGAATGCCATCAAGCGAATGCACAAAAGCGCGTCCCGTACACACTTCAAAGCACTTTACCATATTCTGGTAGTATGCAGAATGATCTGATAATCCTGTAAGAATGGAGGACTGAAGGAGATACCACCTACCCGGATTGGTTTTCGGGGGAGTATTTGACTTTAGCCATTTGATTCGTGGATTGTTGGAGCTACTGGGCTACCAAGAATGCTAGCTCAGTAGCAAATGGTTGAGTCGTACAACCACAGTGAAGCGGGCCACTTATCTCTCTCTGCCTGTTGAGCGAGTCGTATACGCTCTGTGTGCTGCTGGCCTCGGCCAGGTCCTCGCTTGCCCTCTCGGTTCTACGCAACGTCACGCTGTTCTGGCTTGGTTCACCGCGCCGAAGTATCCACCGTCGTGTACACTCCTACTTTATTGACTTCTCAATAACAGCTAACATTTCGGCTAACTACTAACACTTCGTCTCACAGCCTCTTTCAGCTCTCACACACTCACTACTGGCTACCCGCTGCTTTCACCATCCATAAACAGCCTACTCACTCCGCTGCCAACGTCCACCGCAGATCGCACGTTGTCACGCGGCCTATTTCAGCCGCCAACCACCGCTTCGTACGTGACTTATTCAGCCACCAACTCGTTCTGCTGCCGAGTACTGTCGTACCCTGCCTCAGTTCGCACTCTCGTCGTCCACACTGTCGCTCACGCTCCAGTCGTCCACTTCGTCACAGCTTGCGTTCTTCGTCGCAAATTCTGTTTTACTTGCGTATTTGGGCGCAAAGTCCGTTCTCCTTGCGTCTCATGTCGTGAATACGTTTGTCCTTGCGTCTTCGGGTGCAAAATGCGTTGTCCTTGTATCCAGTGCCGAAAATTCTCTTCTCGTTGCGTTTTCGGGCGCAAAATCTTTTGTGTGGCTTTGTTCGGTCTCACTTTGCCATCGTTTTCTATATACCGCTCGGCATTCAGCAACCTCTCTGCACATCACCATGTCGTCCGTCCTCACACGACCCTCGGTACACTCAGACGTCGATACGTCATCCCACAGGTATCTGGAACTGTCGCACTCCCAACTCGTAACTAACGCTGCTTCAACCACGTCCCTCCTATCGACTCGACACTCTGGACCTCCGCACACACAGCCGCCGTCATCTCCTGGTACATAGTGCCACACGTCGTCCTTTGCGACTGCCACGTCCTGTCGCGTGTCCCACTCGTTACAACAGTATCTAGCTGTGTTGTTTTACAAATGTGTCCAAATGACACCTTTCTTAGGCGAATCGATGATAAAGTTACTGAACTACAGCTGTGAACATCTGCGGTCAACTGAGATCCGTCTATTTGGCGAAGCTCCCAAACGTCATTGCCAAGTCTCGAAATCTCAAGTGATCGTTGATGATCCCAGCAAATATATTGTGGAGTGGAATGTAGGTGGTCCGAAAAAGCCTCGTGGAACACAAGAAAATACTGACTATGACTCTCACGCAAGGTACATCTCAACATACAGCCACGTCTATTTAAGTGTACACTGGAGCTTACTTCTATTATTGTTTTTCGTGTAGATATGACAAGATGCAAGGTCATTCTCTTTATCGTGTTCGAACCGACGGTGATGTAGATCTCGATCTGTTACACGCACTTCCGATGGTTGTGGCGGAGACATTCTTCAGGTTAGTCAGAAGTCCAGCTGCGAGTGTGAATGATCCGCTTGCAGCTGCCTCCATTGATGGGGATGGAGGCTTGAAGCCCCTCCAACAAGTGATACCAGGTCGCCGACGTAGCGGTCGCCCACGAAAAGAGCTAAACCACTTGATTCGAGATCAGGCACTTGCTTTGAATGCTGACAATACGAAGTATTCTGGTCCGAAGGGCAAACTTCGTCGCCGATTGATAAAGCGTCCTACTGGTGTACTTGGTGCCAGGGTGTTTTATTGTGGATTCCAGCCAAAATTGCACATTCAGAGCCGTTGGTCGAATCTCTCCGTATTCAACAGAGCGACTTGATTGGGTGATAGCGGCAACCTCGCGGATTCTATTGGGAAATCCTCAACGCAGTTCGTGATCAAGTCGGCGAGCGTCAACGCCGTCGCGTGCGTGCGCCAGACCAAGGCGGCGAGCATCAACGCCGTCGTGCGCTTGTGAGTGACCGAGGCGGCGAGCGGCAACGTCGTCGTGTGCGTTGTGACGGCCAAGGCAGCAAGCACTAACGCTGTTTTAGACGAGCGTCGCAAGCCTTACGGAACGGAGTAGCGATTGCTGCGTTGCAGACCGGTGTTACAGGTTAGTGAGCTCATCACGCTCATTATGGTTGGAAACAATAGCTGACTTTGCTGCTTACACAAGTAATCTATGGCAGTGTTATTGATCTACCGCAGTTTACGTCTTGTAGCGTTGGACTAGTCATGGAAGAAGCAGTGACGCAGCAGCATGCGCACCCCAACACCGTATTTCACTGCTTGTATGGCTTCTATCGTCTTGGCTATTCTAGAAATGAACTCGCCCACATCTACCACAAGTCTACTAGCACAATTGGCAACTGGATACGGGTGTATGGAACCACTGGAACATTTTAACGAGCTCAAACAACAGCTGACAAGAAGTTCACGCAGGAACACAGAACGACGTTGTGCAATTTTTATTCTGACCGCCTACTTGCCTATCTGGACGAAGCTCGAGAGGCCTTCAAGCGTGCGCACCTTATCGAGATTTCTAAGTCATCAGTATGGAGGATTATATATGATAGTGGTTTCACCTGGAAAGTTCTTGAACGACGTGCTATGCACATTAAGGAGCAAGATACATTTCGCTTTGTCCAGGAATCAAGTCGAATTGATTGGAACCATCATAATCTTGTCTTCTTGGACGAAGTTTCTTTCGACAATCGTGGCATGATCAGAGAAAGAGGAAATTCGATCAGAGGACCAACTCTTGCTATTCGTGGCGACTTCCAGTGGAAGCTACGAATATCAATATTGGCGTTTATTGGAGTTCACGGGTTAATTGACTATTATGACACCCAAGGCACGTTCGATCGGATTGAGTTTGTGAAGTGCTGCCAAGGCTTTGCCTACTCTACTAGAGGAAAGGTTCGCCAATATCCAGGATCAAACTCTGTGTGGATTTTGGACGGCGCATCCATTCATCGACATCCGGAGATAGTCCACGTTTTGAGAAGCATTGACATTGTGCCAATATTTCTACCGGCATGTCGCGCCAGTTCCGACAGAGCGTCGTTGTCGCACCTCGCAACGGCAGCAACCTTTCATCGCATCAAAAGTACACACACTGGGTAACCTACTCCGCTCACGTACACCTTTTTCAACAAATCCAAGCCGCGTCAGCACAAAAGTACACAGTGCGAATAAAGGCGTTGATCGTGCGTTGGCGTGACTGCAAACCGTGGAGATGATTCTCGAAGAGCTGACCCAATACATCTTAGTGCTGTCGGGGCTTGTTGTAGTCATCAATCGATGCAGTCACGCAATCGCTCGCCATATGCGCTGAACGTGAAAGCAGCGACAACCGCTGCCCTGTATGCGATTCAGGAGCACGAAGCATTCGTGTAACGTAGTTAGGTGGTGGATCAGAAATGGCATCTTCCCACGTTGATCGGTTCAAGTTATGCATAATGTGGTGAGCCCACGGTCGCCACAATACAGCTTCTGCATCGAAACTTGATTCCCACCGCTCTTGTAGTTAAGTAACCACACTAAGAACCGATTTTTCGGCTGCTGCGCCAGCGCGATCAGTTTGTTCCGGGCGAATACACGCCGTCTTGAACGAATCGAGGTCTTGAGCTCCACTGATGGACAAACTATACTCATAAATGAGAAGCTTGACCGTTTCACCGCGTACCGAAGCGAGCCACTAGTGCCTGGAGCGTTCAGACTGCGCGCTGTTGACAAGGTGGCGCTTTCTTTTCAACTGCATGACTTTGCTCCATTCATCCAGAGAGGGGCTTACAACAGTCCATTCGCCATCCCTCTTTACGGCTTGCCCCTTGATCCGAACACTGAATTGCTGCCACAGTTTGCTGATGATGTCCTGAAATGAACCTCCATTCACACAAAGTCGTCGAGAGTCTGACCAGAAGTTTCGCGCTGTCCAACAGTAGATTCGACGATTGGCTGAACGATCAACTGGAATCGTCGTGACTGAGGCGCCGGCGATGCTGCTGTCGAAGATAGAGGGGTTTGCGCTTGAAATGTAGCAGTTGAAGACGGAACTCGAGCATGAAGGGGCGACACGCGTGACTGGGGCTGCAGAGATGTTCAGGAACTAGTGCTAAATGCTGGAGAATGCTGCGGTGGTGTCCTTCGTCGCTCGGGGTACGGGGAAGTTCGCACACTTGGTTGGAGAGGGGACACGCGCGATCGAGAGCTCGCACCTCCTTCACGTTTTTCGTCCATGTTGCCCGTAAAAGTTCTTCTGACAGCAGGCACTATGCAATATAATAAGGAATATGAACTAACATAGGTTTGTTGTTCGTTGGTGGTTTCGCTGCTGGCGATTCTATCAGTCGCCCAGAGCAGTTTCGAGTAGAACCTACAATACGACTCCTCAACAACAATTCCTCGATGTCCAGGACAAGCGCACAATAGTGCATTCGCCCGTCGTATTACACCTTGGCAACTCAAGAAACACAATAGCTTGGATGATTACGTTCGATGAAGATTAGTCGCAGAAAGTTGTGTTGCTTGGAAATCTTATTTCTGGTACGACTGCATCCGTCAACGGCAAAATGACCAACGAAGCGTGAGCTGGGCCACTTCACACAGGTCGTGCATTTAATTGCAAGACCTGACGACAACAGTTCGATGGAAGGCATTACAAAACGTTTGCTGGGCGATTCCAACCTTTTGGCGCTGACGCACATCCCAGCAGTAGCAACGTCATCTTTTTCATACTGTATCACCCAGCACCGTCTGTGTCGTTTTCCTTCTTCGTTGGGCTCGTTCTGTAGCATTAAAGTAGTTCCTGGTCTGACTAGCCAACGATGGACGTTTTCAAAATACAGATTGGGGGCTATCACTTTTCATTTGGTACTAGTTAGTTTTGCATTAATAGATGGCTACTCAAGTATCTAAGCAGCAGCAGCGCAGAATAGACTAGTTGAAATTTACATTTAATTCTAGTTAGTTACTCAAGTGACTACGCAGCATGCAAAGTGACTTGTTGGAAATGGAAATCTACATCTATTTTGCATTATTCTTAGCACTTTTGCGATCGCGACTAACCACAACTGATAGAAATCATGCAAAAGTGACTAGTTACGGAATGCACTTTTGCGAGTGACTAGTAATCTGACCAGTTACTAATACCTATTCGTTAGAAAAGCAACCTAGACGAGAATGTTTCCACAACCAGATCCAACATGGAGACATAAGTCATCTTTTCGAAGCTTTGTTTTCATTAGACTCTTTGAAAAGCCCATATATCGTAATAGCCCAAGTATTCAGGTGGCGCTTTTGTGCGCGTACGTCACGCCTGCAAACAGAGGAGAGAGTCTTTGCGTGGCCCTGTAAGTTATCCTTTGGTACCAACGACACAATCACACAAGCTGGAGCAGTTTCCGTTAAAAATCGGACGTTGACCCCAAGTCCCCTCTTTAGAGTCTTGGAGTGCTGTTAAAGCTTGGACGCACTCCAGATATGCTGTCACCTATTTGATGAGATAGCGACGCCTGAGTCGTGAAACCGTGCGTTTCGCCATTCACTACCTCCTCATCAGTGGGCGTTTCTATGTGGAACTTGGGACTGTCTGACCCAAATCCGATAGAAATTATATTTCATAAAGATAGTACATCTAACATTTTAAATTTGATTGGCGTGAAAAACACCGTGCCAATGTGTAATGACTTTCTTTGAATGTATTTATGAACAATTCATTGATGTAGGATTTGGGAGTATGCCACATAAATGTTGAACAGCAAGGAACACGACACAGCCGTGGTCAATAGACCCGAGTTTGAAGTTCGCCACGATTTATTCGCAACTGTATTGGCTAAAATATGATACTTAGTACAAATTGATAATTTGCTCTAAGTTGTCAAGCAACATACATGTAAACGCGAACTTCTTAGACTGGTAGGCCGACGTGATTGTAACCTCGAGTCGGTGGATTGTTTTGGATCACCCGATAATGCGTACACGAGCTGAGGTTACTTGTGTATTATCATAAAAGCTGAAATCTGCACAGATCATTAAAAAAAAAAAAATTCAACTGACAGATAAGTGTAAAATATTTTTTGGATCGTTTGCATTGCTGGCTTATTATTATCGTTGCTGAACAGGTCTGGCCGAATCGACGGTTCATATCGGCAGGTTAAGTAGAGCATTTAGTAACACAAATGGTTAGGAGCGCTATATGTGTCTGAAGATAATAAGGTACAAAGTTTCTCACTGGGGTTACATCTCACCCATATCCTGTCGATGCTTGCATACCATCTACGTTTTCCAAGAAGCTATGGAGAAAGAACTTGGCGACTTCACGCGTAAGACGGGGCGACGTTAGACGATCGCTTACTAGACTCATCGTCGAAAGACTCGTTAGAGGAACAATACACGTCACCCGAGGAATCCATACCTACAATTAGCCGCGGGGGAGCGCAAATACGACGCGCCTACACGCAAATTGGCGAGTTTCAATCTATCACGTCTGCAAATATGTGGTTCAATAAATAGGGGATACGTTTTACCGATGGGCACGTGAACTCGATTAGTGTCTATCTTGGACATGTAGCTACAACTTCACGCTATTCGATGCATGTTGAGTGCGGATCATTCGCTTGGCTAGTGGAGAAGAATGTCGATGGATTCTGTTCCGTCGAAATCACTGGGCAACAACAGCATTGTCATCGACACCAATAACTGCAAACGCATCATGCCCACCGCTGATGATTTCCTACAGGCCGCAAGTGGTCCACAGCTCTGCCTCAACACGCTCGTCACCAGATTCGGTGAAGATGCGTCTGTGCCGAGACCAATACCAGCTCACAAAATTGCAGTCTTGTTCCCAGTTAATGGCGAAGAAGAACTTTGGAAAAGCAGCTAAAATATACAACGGCGTACTTGCATGGGTTTCAGACAAAACCGTACCGCATGAAGGGGGATTCCTTCAGCAAATGGGCGGCTTTGAAACTCAAACATACACGTTTTTGCCATTCAAAGTGACACATATCCCAACAACAATATCGTTTTGCACTTTGAAACTTGATCCCTGGAGAGAAGCCTTCTCTGGGAGTCGTCGGTACGTCGTGAAGGCTATATCACAACACGATATTGTGCATCCGAGGTCAAGAACAGGGCGGCGTTCTTGGTGCTTATGGATTTTAATATGTTGTCATCAAGAGAACTAACAACTGACTAACATAAAATAGGCGTTAAGCAATGGTCGACAGAATTCAAAGTAAACTGATGTGTGATTGCAAGGCATTTCACACCACGCGTTGGCTGTGTTTAGATATCCTAGTCCCCCTTCAAATGAATCATTGAGGAAATTTCCCTTGACGGTCTTGATCTGAATGATTTGTTGTCAAGTGTTGAACCTACCCGGACACCCTCGCAAAATACGTTGCTCTCTCGACCACGAAGAAGACAGTAAAATTTATTCAGCAAGGTATTTGATCCTTGGGCTGATCGAGAACCGGCACATGCCATCAACCGAAAACTGCTACGCGAACAGGTGATAACGAGATAGATCGGAAAACACTTAAAGTTGGCTTACACTTCTGAGTTAGCGTCGCGGAGGAATGGATAAGGAGCCCAAGGAGAACGGAGTATTCGCCTGCAAGGAGAAGGAACCCAAGAAGAAGGGAAGAAGCGACCGCAAAGAGAGAACGGGTCGTGATCAACACAGCGGTGATTGAGAAGTGGTGCTTGTATCGGAATAAGCAGCGGTAATGATGGGCACACGCCTGAATAATACATACTTTACATACGGCTATGGCAGTAGTTCTTGTGATGGCCTGTTTACTCTGTCCATATGCTCTACAAAGGTTGCTTGACAACCTCATAATAATTGTTTGCTTTTCAACATGACACTGATCCCATGCAGAGGAATCCACTAAGTTACTAACTGCTATTCACCTCATAACATACGAAGTGTTTGAAAACATGTTGGAAACAAATATATTTTTCATAATGGTCAGCCGGATGTTGTAGACACTGCATAACATAGCGGGCGATTACCTGTTCCCAAATCATTGAACCAGAGGTTACAATGCATAGCCATGCTCGCTGCTCTCAAAATGGTTTATTATTATTCCCTACTAAGGTTATATGCTGGCTCGGTGTCGTATTTGGGGTCTTGGAAGATCCAGTAGCACACTAGCTTGGGAACTTCCAGATCCCTGGTTCGTCATTGCTTGACCGATGAAAATCAGGCATCTTATCCATTCTTTTCCTATGTCAGAGTGGAATGCTAGTGTTAGACTGGTTTGCGGTGAGCTTTGCTAAGCTCATTCGAAGCACCGGTCATATCGATCGTGAACCCGTGTAATACTTTCCACCAGCATTGCGCGTGCTATCACATGAATTCCAAATAATCTCGGACGCTATCCAGCCCCCCCCTTAGCCCCGAGCCATAAAGAAGTTTGCCAGATCATCTGCGAGCTGTAGTGGTTCAACCGAGTGCTGCAAGAAAAAGAAACACACCGAAGATGTCTGCTGGCATCCGATTTTGGCTTGTCAAAACGGCCAGGGTCGGTAGGGTGTCAACCTACTGAGCGAAAACTGTGGGGGATGCTGTCAGTAAGCCCCCTGCAGACGTCTGTTGCCAAGCTGGACCCAAACCAAGGCGAGAAACAGCTAGTTTACCAGAGGGACAAAATCTACTGCTATCTGGTCCACATGGCGTGGATTGACATCCGGCCAGCCCAGCGCTTCGTGGACAGTGGGTCTTTTTTCAACGCTATCTCACCATACGTCGCACAAAAGCTGGACCTCAATGTGAATACATCCACCAAGCCGCTGTCGGTTAAGATTGGCGACAACCGGTGCATTAAAATCCCGCGTCGAGAAGCGATCGTGTCTTTGAAAATGGATGGGTTTCCTGAGTACCAGTCCCGGGTTTATGTAATGCCGATCCCGGAGGGAAAGGGTGTGCTGCTAGGCTGGTCGTGGCTGTCAGAAGTTACGAAACCCAGAGATAATGGACCGAGCGCATTATCACCTTCCGTGGAAACGACCAGCTGCCAATTTCCTTTCGGCGGTGTGTGCACCATACGCCAGTGAGGCGTGCGGGTGGATGGCGCCACGCACTCACCTCACGTGCCCTGGCGACGACGACTCGTTCAAGCGCTTGTACATGCACGAAGACTACTGTGCAAGTCATACCACGGGTCAACTCGTGTCGTGTCCACGAAGTGGACGAAAAGGTTGCTGCGTGCGTTGGATAACGAGTTTTGTTTCATGATTCAGCTTGACGACAGTAAAACAAATCGGATCGCCAAAGGTCCAAGACTAGGACGCGCTAATAGGCCATCCAGCGTAACAGGTGATGCTAAAACGCAAGGACGGCGTATTCTGAGCTCTCCTGCCAACAGTCTATCCAACGCGCAAGAACAACTTTAAGTCCAAGATCGAGCTAGTCGACGGCGCACCTGTGGCGCGGAAGCAATTTCCATTAAGGGAGGCCATAAAGACTGATATTCGTGAGTGGACAAGAGAAATGCTGGATGCTGGTACATGTACCATTCGCCATTCAAAATCACCCTATTCGGCACCTATGTTTTGTGTGAAAAAGGCGGTTGGCTGCCGTATAGTCGACGGTTTTCGTGGAATCAATGCCAAGATTCAGCTGCCCGCTACTCCTGCCTTGCGGGAGGAGGAAAATTTCGACGCCACACGAAATGGCAAGATGTTCTCAGCAATGGACTTACTCTGGGGCTTCTTCCAGATTCGCCTTCGTGAACAAGACGTACCCTATACAGTATTCTCCACTCCAGACGGGCTTTCCGAATACCTGGTTACACCCATGGGGTTATTACGATGTCCTGCCGCATTTAACCGCCTCTTCCAGAACATCTTCGCAGGTCAGAGCAGATTTTGCAAAGCGTATTTTGATGACTTATTTGTGTTAACGCCTTCGGGTGGCGTTGCCGAGCACCTGGTTGCATTAAAAGGTGTTGGAGTACGGTAGGGACGAGCAACTGTATGCGAAACTCTCGTAGTGTTCATTTCGTCTAAGCGAGATACCGTGTCTTAGAGATTTTTACCGGAGCTGACGACATCCGAATGGATCCAGACAAGATTGATCAAGGGCTGATGGGTTCCTCAAATGAAGCACGAGTTTCAGTCGTTTCTCGGTACTTGTGTGGCCGTCTTAAAAATATTACCTCGGTTTCGCAGAGCTGACACCCCCATTGACCGACTTGGTCAAAGGCCGAATACGCAGTGAGAGAGTCGAGTTTGATGAACACCAGCAGGTTTGCTTCGACAAACCGAAAGACAGGCTTTCCAACCCCCGGTCCTCGCGCACCCCGACTTCGAGCGACATTTCTTTGTGAAAATAAATGCGTCTGACTTCGCTGTCGGTGGATATTCGTACCAAATTGGCAATGCTGGAAATGAGCACGTGGTGATGGAAAATTGTCACCAGCGGAGATTAAATACCCCCAAGAGAGAGAAAGGAATGGTTGGCTACACTCTACGCTATGCGCACGTGGCAAGTGTACTTGATCGACAAACCGTTCTAGATTAGCACTGACCATCGAACGCTGGAGTCATTCTTGCGACAGAAGACCTGCTCTCAGTGCTTGGCAAGATGACTGAACGAGATTGGTATATTTTAGTCTCGTTTCCGGTAGATTAACGCCGGTGGGTTAAAGGTCGTAGCTGACTGTATTTTGAGAAACCCTGCTTGTAGTCAGGACATGTCGACAATTTCGATCGTCGAGCTGGTAAATGTCTATTGGCGAAGAAAACGATGAGGCTGGCGTAACAATTTGTACTCGCAGCAACGCCGGTCGGTGACATCTCGCACTATCCGAGATCAGTGTGTTCGGCTATACGAAAAAGACGGATATTTCGGGCCAGTATGGATATCAATGTCAGTAACCCGAGATTGATCACCATGCAGCAAACGCATCTCCAATTTCTAAGACTATTCGCCTTGACAATTTTAAAGTTCACGACGGACTGCTGTATTATCGCTCTCAGAATTCGCAAGATCTTCGACTTGAGTGCCAGACGGCAGAAACCTTCGTGAACGGATCCTCTTAGAAGAGCACGACTCAGCTAGCCGTGGGCACACTGGCATCTTTGAGACACTGAGATTCATGCAGTCGAAACACAACTGGCCTTCAATGGCTGAATTCGTTCGTCGATGCGGTTCGTGTGAAACTTGCATGCGAACGAAGACGTCATGGCAAAAGAAAACTAAAAACATTGCATTCCATGGACACACCAGACAGCCGCTAGAAGCATCTTACGATGGATTTTAGTGTCGACCTACTAGAGTCCAAGCCGCACAAATACGATGTCATTATGGTCATCGTCGATCGACTAATAAAAAAAAAAAAGCGCGCATTTCTTCGCTACAAAAAAGACTGCTACTGCTCAGTACGCAGCAAAACTTTTCTGGGACCATAATCACCGACTACGTGGCCTCCCTGTATCAATTATCTGCATCGCGACTCCAAATTCACATCGAAGTTCTGGCGTCGGCTCCTTGAATTGCAGGGTACGAAACTGTGCCCAAATAGTGCTTTCAAACCCTCAACGGATGGGCAGGCGGAAATTATCAACCGATATTTTGGTGATTATCTCCGTTCCTGCGTGAAGCGAATTTATGGCACTGGCCCAATTTGCGTGCAACGCTCGAGTTCACGACAGCACCAGAATTGTCCATTTTGTGGTGGATTTGGGCTACTTTACCTTTAATCCACAATCAATATCTGTAGCTAGCCGTGCACGCGGACACGTGCTCTCGATCATTTTTTTCCTATATTTGAGACTGCGTCAACCAAAAAATACTAATGAACCTAAGTACGAATCGCGATTTAAGCACATCACTAGAAAGAGAAGCGTCTTGCGCGTATTTAAGCCCTTGTATGCTCCGAGATGTTGGATACTCGACGAGCAACAGGATGTTGAAAATGTTATCTCCATTTTCAGGACGTCAAAACGGTGATACATTTTGGTGTCGTGTGAATTCAGTACGCTTTCAATTTCCGCATATTGTATATTATCAGAAAGCTCTTGTAAAAGTTTAGTAATCTTTTGTCGACGCAGTAACAAATATCAATCATTGACTAATTTAAATTAATCATGCTGGTTTTCATTTTATCGAACCATGGTCCGAAAGATGCCATCTCGGAGGTGGTGGCGGTCACGGTGTCAGGATTGGGTCCTGGTCCAGAAGAGTCAAGGCCACCAGAACGTACGGGTGTCCAGAGTTCACCGTCAAATGAAGAAGCAGTCACATCCGGTGAGTTGCAAGGACCACCATCTCATGTGGAGCAAGTTGCAGTAGTGAACGCACCGATGGAGTCGGAATTGAACGGTGCCTTACCAGATTGGACGGATGACAATGAGCAGTACAGACTCGTCGGGACGCGTGGATTCTCAAGTTGCGTATGAAGTGAGACTTTAGGGCCGATGAGTAGGGGTGGTAAGGCTGATGCTTCGATAGACCAGCATATTCGCGTTTCACTGAGTCAGACTTAGTATTTGCCTATAGGGCTATAATCGCACCGTATATGACTTGTTGATTCCGACATTGATGTTTGAGTAGGGTAGAGGGTATACTACAACCTGTCAAATGCAATGTCCACCTGTTATAGATATTAATCATATGTTGTACCATATGTTTGGTACAAAAATAGCTTGGACGCTGAATTTGATATCACCATCGGATTCGGGAGGGGGGTTACCCTGGCAACCCTCCCAACGCGGAGGCCGAATCCTACAAACGGAAATTCCAGACGCGAGTGTGCCCGTGCGCGCGCGGGGCAGCAAGCGTTTGTATTATACTGTGTATTGCAGCAAATGCTGGTCAACAACATCCGTTTCAACCTCGCCAATGCGACTATCTATCAAATCTAAAGCCGCCAGCTTTTCAGCTATGTTGTCATACTTCTCAGCTAGTTCTGGGTCCAAAGCACTGTCCGCCACTACACAATTAAAGCCATTCGCAATAGTGGTCGAAGCAATGTCGCTCCACGCGTCTACAATCCACCCGATCGCCTTCTTCCTATCCGGTGGTGTCAGCTTGAAAGCACGTCCGTCTGCCTGATCCATCTGGTGTTGCAGGTCCCCCACCCAGGCACCACGGATTCGCTGCTTGAGTGGGTTGTTCCAGCTGCGTCAGCTGGCTGACAGACGCAGGTATAATCTGGCGGGATTGGCATCAGCTCAACGTTGAGCTCCTTGGCACAGGCGACGACTTCATCAGTCCAATGTGCTGAGAAGTCGCCCCACAACAGCAGCACAGGCTTCGTCATGTCCGCTCTGTTTCTGAATTGATGACGCAAAAACGCCACCGAGATCGTGGTGGTCCACCAGCCGGTGCTGTTGCCGTAGATCTGAACTCCAAAGGTCTGTTGGGGCTGCTCAATATCCTTCCAGAGACGCTCGTCGAATCCATGACGTTGCCGAGTGTTGATCGCCGCCGTCTCAGGCTTCTTCGAAGGCTTGGTCTTGAGCACCAGGAACAGCGTCTTCTTTCTCCGTGCGATCTCCCCAGAAGCATATCCGTGGGGGACATATGTCGAAGCACTTGTTGAATATGCTGAGTTTTGCATACTGGCTGTACATAGCCAGACAAATTTCGAACCAACCGTGCTAACTATGGAGTACCTTACGCCACATAAGTTTGGCACAGCGTGATCTCCACAACGACTGACATCACGCCATGAAGCGAGCCGGATGCTTGACCAACAGATGAAGACCCCTGCTGCCTGTGCTGCAGCGTAGCCATGGAAGCGGCTCGCTGCGCCTTCGCGAACTCCTTAGCAGCGGTGCGTTCTACCTTCTGTTTCAATTTTGCGGCTGCACGCTCGCGTTTCTCGATCGTTTTCTTGGATTTACATCTGTTTGATGGTTAACGTTGTCGTGCAGATTCATTGCTTCTCGAGCGCGCTTCTCTAGTGGGGCCGACGCCTTATTTGCTTGTTTCTGAGCTTGCGCTGCTGCTTTAGCTTTAGCTGCAGCCAGCATCATATCGTAGCTAAGTAACTGACCGCCAGAGTAATCCTCGTCAACCCAGTCTCGTCGTTGCCGCTTCTGGGGTCGCGGAGTCAAGACCTTACTCGAAAGCAGGTCGACGACGTTGCGCGTCCACATTTAGCTTAGTTTTCTTAGAACACGCTGCTGTCGGTCCGTTACTTCCGGTGGGTTACCAAGAGGGGGCCTCTAGCCCAGTATAACGGAAATATGCGGCATTGTGGCGCGCGACACGTCCGATTTGTTGCCAATAATCTTTTTCATCATGGTGTCCAACGACAGTGGATATACTCCAGCATCATTTAATCCCTTCTTAGCGTTGTCAGGACAGCATGTCTTAATCAAAGGCTTGGACGCAATACCAGCAATATCATCCTTAACAAGGGGTTCGCGACTCAGTCGTAGTGAATAGGGCCTCCGTGGTAGGTCGACCTGCGACTCAAATTGTCGCCAGGAACTACTGGTGGATGATATTGCACATTTGCATCGAACGTCCGAAAATATGAATATTCACGTCGAGTTTGTTATGCTCTTCCACATGCAGGCCGAGCTATTTAGCTTTGAACAGCCCATCGCTTCCCATTGGTCATGGATGCCTTATTTTATCCTCAGCAATTGTCGAGATACCTATCACTTCTGGGTGAGGGTTGTTGTACGGTTGTCATCATCTGCACTCGGTGCATGGAGCTTCGGGAGGAGGCCAACGACAGCGAGCGCTTCTCATGGAGCTTGTGGACCTGGAACCAAGCTGCGGTAGATGCTGCGCTGAGCTCCCAAACTGTGTGTACCAACCGCTGAAACCTATCGAGCACATACTGCCCGCCGTAGAGTACGACCCCATCCATTTCAAGAACTGCACTGTTCTGCTCAACCCTTGAGTTCGTCTTCAGACTTATTTTTCTCCGTATTCGTGGCATGTAGCCACTTTCCACCACATTACGGCGAGAACACCATGCAGGAGATACTCCCGGCTGAGCTGAACGCGCTCCAGTCGTTGGCTGGAACCCCGTCTTCAGCTCCCGCATTAACACATCCGTCCACAAGGCGGAGTTCTAGCACTCAATGACGCCATCCAGTAACCTCTCAACCAGCTGCCGCCTGATGGCTCATCAAACTCTTCGGCGCCATAGACCAGATCGGCGAGTTCGAGATCAACGAGCCTTGCGTCTAGTCGTCCACGTCGCCGGTGCTTTCTTCAGATCGTCGATGGCGCTTCAGGTCGTCCACGTCGTCTTGCTCCAACAATGTGAATGAACCCGACGCCGGCTGAGTTCGAGTATCAGGTAATCACCTTTTAGGGAACTGTCCACGTTACATTATCTTACAAGCACAACAACCACCGCGCTAATTTTTCAGTAAAAAAGGATTCTCGCTGCACTCTTTGACGCGCACCTCCTCAACTACAGCACTAATCGGCACAACAAGCATCTTATAGATAATGTAAGATAGAAACGCCTAAACATGTCTTACTCAATCATCCACGAAAGTTCTGGC
The DNA here is from genome assembly GCA_014706105.1 of Phytophthora quercina. Classification (NCBI taxonomy): domain Eukaryota; phylum Oomycota; class Peronosporomycetes; order Peronosporales; family Peronosporaceae; genus Phytophthora; species Phytophthora quercina. Next base: position 2,043,219 of record JACBOW010000003.1, on the reverse strand, counting down.
GACAAATTCGTGTCACACTGGACCTACCTGGGGACCTACAACTGAGTCGCGAACCCCTTATTAATAGGGAGCTTCCCGCCATTTTGTTTTGGGAATTGCTTGAGTGCTGCCTCGTAGTGGCGTTTGAACGGTCGAAACACGGCTACATCCAGAGGTTGTAGGAAATGCGATGTATGTGCAGGCAGCACAAACAGATGAATATTGTTCTCAGCTCCATATTTGGCGACGTCAATCCGAATGTGGGCGTAGTGTCCATCCAGCAAAAATAGCTGGGGTCACTCTGGCGGTAGGCAACCAACAAACACTTAAACCAGTAGAGAAATAGTTCCCCGTTGATGTTGGCTCTCTCGCTCGTTGTACAGCGCGCAGCTTTCTCAGCCTTTTCCATCCATTGTTGTTTCTTGTTCACACCCATAAAGATGTACAGCGGCGGCATTCTCTCACCGACCGCACTTACACACGCCATGATGCTGACGTTCTCTCGGTCGGCGGAGCGCTGCATATTAGCGCGTAGGCCTTTTGGGTAGATAACCCTCGTTCGACCTCGCCCTTGAGGACAAATGTCCGTCTCGTCACAGTTCCAGATGCGATGGGACTTGTCCAATAAGTTTAACTTCTCTGAAACGCTCTTTAGATTATTAAATAATGCATGGCAACGTTAGGTGTCGACGCAGCAGCACGATCCACATCCAAGAGCTGGGCGGTACGAGTTGATAAATCCGGATGCTTCTTCGTCCAACGTTCGATGAAGTTGTTGTTTGGGGAGTCCTCCGTTATCGGTCGCGTTCCTGTCGCCTCTGCAGCCGTTTGAATCATGCTACGCAGCTCTTCATATCCCACACACATTCCATGCAGCGCACGATAGCGAACCATCTCGATGATTCCTTGGTCAGCACCTTCGGTAATGTAGACCAGCTGCGGCCCACGGCGAACGTCGAGTGGCACAAGCCCCAGAACGCGTTGCCGTAGAGGTCCGCGTGTAACTCCATACGTCTTGGCAGCCATTCGCTCGCTCATGCCGCAAGCAACGGCGTCGACAGCGGCTTCCCAGGTCTCCACTGGAACCTTCTTCATTTGATGCTCTTCTGTGGCTTGGTGTGACTCCCGTTTTTGCCAGATGGGGGGGGCACTCTCGAGCCACTCGGAGCGCTTACAGACGAAGCATAGTCGACAAAACTGGGGCGCCGTCGTCGCGGTAATCATTAATCCATCTCGCGAGGTCTTGTTCAGCGTCCGCGCTCAGGGATGTGCCGAGTCCGATCTGTCGGAAGCCTCGACTGGAAGCTCCTGTCACCGTTTCGCACATAGCGATGATCTTGGCCTTCTGTTTTACCCATAGGTAGGTGTTCTTGCGCTTGGTGTCGAGCGTGGTGCCTTCAAGCCCCGGGAAGAATGCGCCGAGCGTGTCTTGGATGTCGACGCTTTCATACGACTTGACGACGGCGAGACGAAACTTGTAGACCTCCCAGGTGTTCTTGTGCTGTCGCTGTTTGCGACTTCCAGCCTCACTCAGCGGCTTTCGTCCTCGAGGCATCTTGCCAAATGAACTCTAATCTTTGTAGGAAGGGTGCTTAAACTTTGCGATCCGGTTGATGTAAAAATCGCTGGTTGTGGTGGAACTTTGTCGGAAACAACATATTCAGTTTGACTTTCTCTTTGGTTCGATGTAATTGGTCAAAGTTTCATGTAGGAAATTTACATGTTGTCGGAATCAACAAGTTCTATACGGTATCTTATTTATTTATCGGGTGCATCCTTGGTTTGATGCAATGAGATGCTCTAGATGCGCATCTTATGCATATGGTGCATTTCACGTGCATCAAACTACAGGCATCTAACAACGCTAGGTCCACCCATTTGAATTTGAATTTGTTGCAGTTATGGCGGCTACGCCCGAGGCGCACTATCCACCACCTCCTGAGACCATACTGCGTCATATCGTCGACCCGATCGCGCTGCCCATCAATGGTGACATAGCATGGAGCATATCGTCAATGGTTTTGGGTGGTTTGCGGATAGTTACTGTAAACATCCTAAACTATCGACTCGAGCAAGGTATTCGTCAGTCGGTCAGTCAGTCCGTGACGAATAAGTGTGATGAAAATGTAGCCATTTTATTTTGACCAATAAATGCTGCCGAGCGTAGAGAAGGCGGCTGTGATTGGCCAAAACGATGAAAAATTCGATTGGCTTATATTAAATTAGTAAAACTGGTCCACTTTCCAAATGAACTCATTCGACTGTACGACGTGCGGTGCCCGGGTGGTGCCGCCGCCGATTGTGGTGGACGGCCTCGGGCTGCAGCTCCGGCGGTGTGCCTGCTGCGAGGCGTTCCTGGCCTACGACGCATTCGCATGGGGCACTGCCAGAGCGGGCGCGCGCCGCTGCATAGCGTGCGCCAGTGGCCCGAACGCCCGGGCGTGTTGGCACAAAACGCCACCGCCGCTGCCACCGCAGCCACCAGTGGACCCGCGGGCGCTTAGCGCCGCCCTGGTGTCCGACACAATGGGCCCGGCGCCGCCACCGCCGCCACCGCCTCGCGTGAGCCACGGCCGCAACCGTCGCCGCTGGAAGCGGCGCCGCCGCGCGAAGGTGGCAGCGCTGAAGAAGAAGTAGATGGGTACAAAATAAAGGCATTCCATTGGCTAAAATTGTTTTTACTTTTGTGGTACTTCTTGATGGTACTTCTTGGTGATACTTCATAGAGGCACTTTAGTTGGTGTGAACCACATAATTATGTGGTCTACACCAACTATGTAAAACGTTTTTCGGCGCCATTTCCAAAGTTGAAAAGCGCGCGCACAGAGGCAAGATACGCAGCGGGGAGGTGACGTACGCAGCGGGGAAGCATCAGACAAGGTGCGCGGCATGTATGCATGTTAGTTTGACATTTCAACAACCACATCGATTGTCCGAGCTCCCGGGGCAATTTGGGGGGGGGGAGTTTAAGCCGGGTGGGGATATTCCTAACGGTTCCTATGTGTTTTTCGAAACCCAGGGATCTTGCGGGTTTATTCCTGTCTAGGGGGTCGTGTGCTTAGGGGCTTTGGCCCACCGCCCACTCTGTGCGAGTAGCACACACTCGACCCCGTCTATTGACCACAATCCCTATTACCAACCGGTGATGCGGCCGCTATATACATGCCGAGCGACCCCCGTGACAATAGTCACACGGTGATAGCGGCCAACCCATTCTACTGAATGCGGAAAAGGACATGTCCCGTCAACCACAGGACTACCCGGGCGGCCCAACCCTAGGTAACCGACTGCACCTTTTGCAACTAAAACCGCTCCGGGCTGCAAGGTCTGTTGACTGTGGGATAAGTGATCGGCGTTAACCTCAAAGGGAGCAAGCAGGCCCGGGTAGGACGTTTCGCGATGTTATGAGCAATGACCGCGAGCCTTTTGGGGGTAAGGTATTCGTGTTATCAGGGGATTTCCGGCAAATTCTGCCTGTCGTCAAGAGGGGGACACCTGCGGATACTATCGATGCTTGCCTCAAGTCTTCGGAGTTGTGGCGTCATTTCCAGCAGGTTCAACTCACGTAAAACATGCGTGTCCGATCGGCGGACAACGAGATGAACGCACAAGAAGTGATGGAGTTTTCTGAATTTCTGCTTGAAGTTGGAGGGGGTAGACACGAGGTCAACCATGCTCTCGGCAGAGGATACGTGAAGATTCCACGGGATATGCTACTTGATATTCCACCTGAAGTGCCCGATGAAGACGCTGAAATCGATCCAGGTGCAACCCCGCGCGGAATGAAACATCTTATTGATTTCATGTACGCTGACTTGAACAACGCTGATGTTGCGACGGACGACTATTTTGCCAACCGTACGATATTAACTACAACCAACGCGATGGTGCACCGCATCAATAAAGCTGTGGCAGAACGGTTACCAGATACAGCCCACGAATACCTGTCTTCAGATGCTGTAGAGGACGATATCGATGGAAACTTATCTGAGCAAGAAGTACTGCACGCGGTGAACATCAACGGAATTCCACCGCATAAACTGTTACTCAAGAAGGGATTCCAATCATGTTGATGCGGAACTTAAACCCTGACCTTGGACTGTTGGCTGCGATCGTTGATCTCAAGCCCCATGTTATCCACGCAAGAATCATGACGGGGGAGCGCAGGGATAAGACGTACCCATCCCGAAAATAATTTTTGTGAGGGACGACGGCGATCCGCAATTCCCGTTCAAACTGCGCCGCAAGCAGTTCCCGGTACAACCAGCCTTCGCCATGACAATAAACAATGCGCAAGGACAAACAGTAATGAGCCTGGGACTATATCTTGCCACACCGTGCTTCTCACGCGGGCAGCTTTACGTGGCCCTATCGCGAGTGACTTCTCGGTTGAGGTTCAAGGCAGTCATCGAATACCCCGAGCTGGAGGAAGAAGTCGGGGTCTACACAAACAATGTCGTTTATAGGCAGATCTTTCAATAGTTTTGGAAGAAAATAGGCGTATACACGCTAAATACATTGCTTTACATTTCTGAATGTGCGTGGTAGAGCTTTCCTTTAATTTTGAGCGAGTGTTTGTACGAATTAGTGTGAGTGAGCCAGACTGGATTATTTTTAGATTCAATGAGGAGACCGTATCAGTCAAGCACGTGTATTGGCTGAGACGTTTTGTACCAACTATCCAAATTTTAGACTGTGAGCTAGATTCCCACGGGGAATCTTTTTGTTTGAGATGTAACCCCGCCAGAGCGAAGCGGGGGCGGGCAGACCGCTTGGGCAACTTGAAGGGAGTGAGTGGATAAGTGAGTGTGCGTGCCTAAGTGAGTGCGTAAGGGAGTGCATAAGTGAGTGAGTGAGTGAGTGAGTGAGTGAGTGCCTAAGTGAGTGCATAAGGGAGTGAGTGCATAAGTGAGTGAGTGAGTGCGTAAGTGAGTGATTTAGTGAGAGAGAGAGTCACATAGCAAAAATAGTTATTTTGAGTCAAGGGAGTTAGTGAATTCGAAGTAGGTAAGCTCTTAGCCTTGCTGTTTGTTGCCTCAGGGAGTGTATGTGTACATGGTGTCGCATTGGCTATGTTACATCGTTAGAACATTGATATATTTGTTGCACCTCACACATGGACACTTTCACACACAGAACGTAAAACTTTCGTAAAAAAAAAACAAAGATGGATGGTGAAAGCTATCGAGTTCAGGGGCGAAATGGGGGGGGGGCATGACCCGACCCGATTTTGGAGAAATATCAAGCGATTTCGCCTCATTTTGGACGATTTTCAGCGGTTCCCCCTCTGCTCCCCTGTATCTTCCTGCCCCCCCCTCTCTAACATTTTCGGCCCCTGATCCAGCTTCAGATTTTTAACAGATACGTACCAAGCTTGGTTAAGTACGAAACAACACTGCATTTTGGCTCAGTCGTCTGTAGCGCGACCCTCCACGTGGGACGTCGAGGGTTCGAGTCCGCTTGCTGTTGCCTTTTGTCTAACTTGCTCATTTTATGTTGTGCTATAATTTTAGTTTCAGTTCAGTAATGTGTAAAAGGGGCTGGTGCAGTCGTCGATCACCGGCTCTTCTTTCTGGAGACCAAGAGTTCGATTCCCTTTAGGAACAGACTTTTTTCGTATGTAAGTTTATCTATTGTGTAGCCTTTTTTTCTTTTATTTATGGTTCGCTCTAGCCCGCCGGAGCGAAGCGGAGGCGGGCCGGCCCACACAACTGGGACAAACACAAAACCCACCGCTGCGTAGCGGCGGCGCTCGGCTGGTCCTTGATCAGTGCTATAAATGGGCTGGTCTTTTATTTCATTCCAATAACCGGTTAAAAAATATTAGAAAACGGTCTTTTATCAAGCGACCACTTGTTTAACTGTTGGAGATTTTGTTTCGGCGATGTGTGAGCAGACTGAACAGGGAAATGTGAACCTTACTTGTGTCTACTCCTCATCTAGAACTCCTCATGTGTAATTCGGTGTACAGATACCCCTCGCCAATTCAATACCACCCGTGGAAGGCTTTCGTATCAAGTACACCAACTTATTAGATTTCGAGGCGTTAAGATCTCAATTTTTAGGCATTTAGTCCAAATGTGTTCCCAAAAAATAAGCAAATTGTGTTTTAGAAAGGGCCATATATCTATTTTTGTTCTATTTGGGGACGAATATACACCTTCAACGGCGAAACCTGGGTCAATCGGGGAATATTTTCGTATTAGCTTTGAGAAATGGGGACATATTAGGTAAGCTCCATAGTAAAGCCTATCTACCGAGTCGGTGGACCGGCTTTTGTATTAAGTTTGAGCGATTTTTAGTTATCTCAGCTACTAATTTGGCGAGGGGTACACCGTTCACCCTAATTAGTCGTGCCATGACTATTTACCGTGTAAGGCTGGCAGCCCAACTTCGCGAGTTTTGAAAATCAATTTTCCATGAAGTGGTTAGCTAATACAAACAACAAAATATATAGCGTGAATAAGCTCGTTGAGATCTATCAGAATTCGGTCTCTTTTGTACGATTTAAGACAGAATTGAACCTTTTTATCAAAACCTGTGACATGATTATTTGCGGTGCACGACTATTTAGGTCACACGACTAATTAGGGTGAACGGTGTATCTGTATAATCAACAAATTGGTTTGATTTTTTTTTTTGATTAACAGGTCACTTCAACTTGTCGCTTTGCATCTAACTGGTGGAAATATTGCTATTTTGTCCAATGCAATCATCGCGCGGGATCGATTCCTATTGGTCAAAATGGCGTGCCCCCTGGAAGCTCCACGTATAGAGGGGGCCGCTTTGTTGTAAGATAAGGAAAGGATTCCTCGTGCGAAATGGTGAGTATACCCGTCATCTTCTAGCCCCTATGCACGCTCACACAACGCTGCCACCACTGCATCAACACCTCTCCGACACTATTCAGTGTCTCCTCTATCTGCTACCATCTGTTACGTCTGCTAACTCGCTCTGGGTGTGTCGCTATGTGCCTTTGACCGTTGTGTAGGTGGTGCTCTCGGCCGCCTTGCTGACCAGAAATGGCAAAGGTACGACCCAGCGCAGGCTCCTGTAGCCCTTATCCACAGCTTCCTGTGTGACTTGAGCTACATACCCGACTCATCGCGTCTTGCTGTCGTGTCTGTAGTGCTCGTGGCGCGTCAGTTCGTGGAGATCACGCGGATCCGTCTAGAGGTGGGTGGATCCAGCTTCAGCATTGCCGGATTTTATGTAGGGTTATTAACGAGATTTTTTTGTGTTAATAGGGTCTGCTGGCGGCTTTCCCCAAGTTGCTGTCGAGCGGCTCCCGCGAGCACACGTTCATTGACACGGAGAGCGTGCGCTACGTGTATCAACCTCTGGAGACCTTCTTCGTGCTTATCATTACTAACAAGACCAGCAACATTGTGGAGGACCTGCACACGATCCAGGTGCTGTCCAAGCTCGTGCCGGATATCTGCGCGCCACTCAGCGAGGCGTCTATTCGGGACAAGCAGTTCGAGCTGGTCTTCGGCTTTGACGAGCTCATCACCGCTGGTGGACACTCGGAGAACATTAACGTCTCGCAGATCCGCGTCAACATGGAGATGGAGAGTCACGAGGAGAAGTTGCACAACATGATCCTTGAGAGCAAGCGCGCCGCCGCTAAGGACGACATGAAGCGCCACACGGCGCGTATCAAGGAGGAACAGCGCGAGCGTGCGCGACTGGAGCGCGCCGGCATGGGTGGCAGCGGATTCGGATCGCAAAACTCGTTCGGTAGCTCTTTCAGCAACGCGTTCAAGTCTCCGCGCAGCGGTGGCAGCAGTGACAGTTTCATGAACAGCCCCAGGTCGCCTGCTGCGACGTCACCGACCTCGTACAACAGCCGTCCGGAGCCCGCAGTATCAGTATCGAAGGCTGCTGGTATGAAGCTGGGCAGCTCGAGCAGCAGCAAGGGCATGGGCTTGGGCAGCGGCGGCAAGTCGTTCATGGATGCTATGGCAGCTGAAGATGGATTGAAGGAGATCCCGCCTATGAGTGCTGCTGTTGAAACGGTGCAGAAGCCTGAGGTGGCTGCTGCTGTCAGCAATGACCCGATTGGTGCGGTGGTTGAGGAGAAAATGACGGTCGTGCTGGCCCGCGACGGTGCACTAGAGCAGTTGGAGGTTAAGGGCAGCATGTACGTGTCGGTGAACGACCCGAGCGCTGGCTGCTGCCGCCTTAAGCTGCGCACAGGTGGTGCAGAGGGCATTTCTTTCCAGACGCACCCTAAGGTGGATAAGAAGCTTTACGACAGCGAATCAGTGCTTGCTCTGCGAGACTCGTCGAAGCCTTTCCCTACTTCCCGTGTGGCGTTCCTGCGGTGGAGCTTGAAGACACAGGACGAGTCCATGCTGCCTCTGAACATTACATGCTGGCCCGAGGAGGAAGGAAACGGCAAGATGAATGTGAGTGTCGAGTATTCGTTGGACCGCGACATGGTGCTGGACAACGTGAACGTCGTAATTCCTCTCGGAGGCTCCGACGCGCCGAGCGTCGCCAACGTGGATGGACAGTACCAACACAACTCGGCCGAAGGCTCGCTCCTTTGGCATCAGGATCAGATCAGCTCTGCGTACGGATCTCGTCGTTCGCTCTTTGTGGTGCATTTGTTGGTTGATTGTGTCTGGCGACTAACTATTTTGTGCCTACTTCGTTCAGCAACAACTCGGGTACGCTGGAGTTCACGGTTCGCGGCAACAACATGGATGCGTTCTTCCCCATCTCCGTCTCGTTCTTTTCGCGCAGCGTGTATAGCGACGTGCAGGTGGAGGCCGTTCAGAAGATCGAGGACGGCTCGCCAATTGCGTTTGGGTTCGAGAAGCTGCTTTCCACGGACTCGTACCAAATTGTTTAGAAATTCCCTCATGACAGGCAAGGCATGCTCTGGCTGCTGGGTTGGCGGGTGTAGCCAGCCCGCTTTCCCGGTCAGGTTTCCTATCTCAACACGTACAGTAGGTGCGAAGGTATGACTCGAATCGCGAGCTCTTTGTCCCCATCGCGTGGCATTAAACCAGAAACAGATACAAATCAAAGCGAACATGTGTGTTTTGTGGAGCGACGACGACTGGGTGCGTTCTATTGGCGTCTATGGGGTGGCGCTGGGTCGGAAGACCTGCGGCTGCGAGGCTTTGAGTAGATCCTCGCTCTTGCCGCGCAGACAGCGCTCCAACAGCCGCTTGGCCAATGCACAGTCTCCGATCTGCTTCTCCTGCGTCTGCACCGACTTGACACAGGCTTCCCACTCCTGCAGCGGCTTCTGGCACAGCTCTCCGCACACACAGTAGAGGTACTCGGCGTACAGCAGCTGCGGCGGCTTCAACGGGGCTGCGTCTGTGTCCGTGGCCTCCTCCTGGTTGGCGGCTTGGCCCCGCTTGAGCATAGCGTTGAACTGGACGTCGCAGGTTCTCAGTCCTCGATACTTGCCGCCGAGTCGACGATCTGTCTCCAACGCGAGCACTTCACGCTCGCCAATAGTGCCGTCCATCAGCATCTGAGATAATGGCGAGAGAGTTAGGAACAACAAGCATACCAGGGCTACTATGGCAAACGCTGGGAGGATCTGGACGATATGATAGATTAAGTGCATGTAGTGGTTGAAAGGATGGAAAGTACCTCGTGGAAACGCACGATGGAGAGGCATTGCGGCAAGTTGGCGTCGGTCATTGATGCCGCGGTAATTGGAAATGATGCATGGTGTATGGCACATAATGGAGATGACAAAAACCTGCGACGTGTGAGGAACCGCAAGATGCTGTTCTACAACACGCTTCTCGACGACTGAGCATGGCGAGGGATCCGTGGACCTGCCCCATCGTCTTCGCTTTCGTCGCTATCCACGTCGTAATCTTCGTCGTCGATACTATTGATGGTGACGCGCGTGGGCTGCTCGAGACTGCTGATGTTCATGTAAGGCTGGCGAGGACGCCGGAACACGCGACGGTATAGATACGCCAGCGTGAGCACAATGATCATTGCACAGGAGATCATGATGAGGTACCCGAACTGGAGCAGTCCCGAGGACGATTTGTCCTCTAAACTTGAACCATTCGCAGCCAAAGCTGTGGTATCTTGAGTGGTGTCAGCAGATGAAGGTTCGGGCGTTGCGGCTTGCTCATCGGCGGACGCCTTCATCTCGTCGTCCAGCGTGGTCTCTTCTTCGCTGTCGTCACTTTCCTCATCGTCGGATTCGCTATCATTCTGGTCGTTTGCCTTCGTATTGGCAGGCTCAGCTGCTGTGGTGGTGGAAGATGGAGCTGTTGCGGTAGCTGAAACATCATCGCTCGAGTCTTCGCTTTCTTCAACTTCGACTGAGGCCTCCTTTGTATGCCCTTTACCAACAGTTGGCGGATCAATGATGTCCTTGCTGTCCTCGCTCTCGCTCTCAGCCGACGCGCTTTGAACGAATGATGTTGATGCCTCCGACGAAGGCACATCAGCTGTAGTTCCTGCCAATTGACCATCCACCTCGGATTTCTCTGTGACATCAACAGTGATAACCTAGCAAAGCAAACACGTAGAATGTTAACGTCTCAAGCAGCAACCTCAGGCAAACAGCGTCCTAGCGTACCGGAGACGTCCACTCGAGAATACCCTTTACTCGGTGGCCATTCCACTCAAAATCCCAATCGAGGTTCGTTCGAGCATTTACGAGATGTGACTGCGGTGGCACGTGAGGAGAGGGCGCATAATCACCAGTACCTTGCTTTTTCCAGTCCTGGAGTACAACACAACATCATGTCAGACTACAGTCGACGTAGACAACAGTCCGGGCTGTTGACTCACCTGGTCTACAGTTGCTACAGCTCGAACGTACAGCTTGTCAGAGGTGACATTACCCAGGTCAAGACACGTAACAAAGAGCGATGTCCCCATCGTGTCCGCGTTCACAGCCGCAGCTTGAGAAGAATCGGATGCAAATTCATAGAATCGCCGGGTGGTTCCCTTTTGCGTAGACGTCTCCATCAAAATGCTGTCGTCTTCGAACGTCGCACTGGAAGAGACCTGGACATGAGTGCTGTCCACAGTGAGCGCGCCAAGCACCTCCCAAGCGATCTGCAACTTGGAGTGTGCTGAGTTAACCACATTGCAATCGGAAACGTTACACGTCGTAACCTGGTTGCGCTCCCACGCCAATGCACCGCAGCCCATTTCAGTGACTTGGTCAGCATTTGCAGTGTACAGGCTCGCAGCAGGGAAGGCATTCAACAACTCTTGACTTTGGGATGATGCTTCTGTATCCACCCAACGCACCAAAGGCTGGGCCATTTCGATCATCATGAGCGCGAGGCGCACGTTCCGCGGCACGTGACCGACAAACTCAGTCGTGATCCCTTCAGTGCGAAAGAAGTTGACGTTTGCTTTGTATAGCTCCTTGAAATATCCCAAGTCCGCTGCCTTGGGCTCCTTGTTATTTGAAGTTTCCACAAGCATGTTGAAAGCGCGGTGGGTGATGTTATTGTAGATAGTCTTTTCCTTCGGATACCCACCAAACGTAGCCGGCTCACACGGATGGAAAGGCTGCGATTTTGCGTCGTAGAACTGGTTTTCCCACGACGCAGCGTAGCCCCAGTCTTCCATGCCACCTGCAGTACATTTACAACTGTTAATCTTGTTCACAAATATTGCTAGCTAATGAGAACGACGCACCTGTGACACCGTACACAACGTCATTCATAGTTCCCGTCGGGTACAGGTTTCCGTCCGGGAAAGCACCAGCAAAGTTGGCCAGTGTGTTGCCAATTTGGAACTGTGCCATGTGATCAGGAGACTTCTCACTCGGCTGCTTTTCGTCACCGTTGAGATAGTGGTCCGGGGAGCCCCACTCGTACGACACGGCTCGAGTGCCGCCATGGAAAGTCACCGCCAACTGGAAGATATGGTCTCTCCAAATCTCATTGACCACACGCGACGTCATCGTCTGCATGCACTCCACGCCAGATCTCATGTAGTTGTAGTCTCGGTTAGGATCCACCGTCAACTCCTCGCGATGGTTGTGCGAGTAGCCGTAAGCGTTGGTCATTGGCGTCACCAGCACGTTCCTATTGTTCACGAGCTCTTTGAGCCAGCGCTGAGTGTCCAGCGTTGGCTTCACCTTGTCGTCCGTGCCGTAGATTGACGTGGCGTGTGCCACCAGTGCAACTAGCTCAATGGCCGCATTGGGACCGACACGTTCGTTGCCGTGGAGCGCTCCGCTGATAAAAACCTCGGGTCTCTCCTGGTCGCTCGCCAGCGTCGAGTGGTTGGTTAGATGCACCACAAACTGTTTGCAGGGCTCCGTAGCCTTGGTATCGTCGTCCACGATGCACTGGAGCTCCTCGGGGTATGGCAGATTGTACGTTTCTTGGGCCACGGACACCTGCACGACGTCCGGGAACGTGGCGTTGAGCTCCAGCAGGTACTTAGTCATATCCGCGTACGTCTTGTAGGTGATGGGGGGCGACGGCGGGTTGTCATAAGCCTCGGAGGTGGGGGCTAGCAGCCCCACGCCCAACAGGGCCAGCAACAGGCAAGGGCGGAACATGGCGGACACGGTTCCCGGTACTGTACGTGGGGCGGCACTTATAAATGAGCCAAAAAGCACTAAATATTGGGTTGGGGGTAGAAAATGGCTACATTGTACTACGCAGTACGAGCGAACATGTACTGTACGCACGACATGTACGCTACGCTTGACAAGATGCTAGTTTATCAGAGCATTAGATACTCTCGTTTTTGCCCTTAGATTGTCGCGACGGACTCGCTGGTTAAATATGAGTTCGCCGCGATGCGGGAGGCCTCTTCGGGCTGGTGGGATAGCTCGAGGTCGAGGTGGTCGTCGCAGTAGCCCCCGCCTACGACCCACTTCTTGCAGTACGTGTATGAGCACTTCTTGCCTCCGCCGTGGCCCTTGCAATAGCCGCCGCCACGGTCTATCGCACTGCAGCCCTCCTCTTTGCATCTCGTGCCCCCGCCGTGACGAATGCAGAAGCCCTTGCCTTTCTGCTTGTTCGTGCAGCCCTCGTGTTGACACAGCTTGCCACCACCATGTGCCTTGCAGAGCTTTCGGTTCTGAGCTGCACGATCGCAGTTCGGAACGCAGCACAGGACCTTGCCACCGTGGCCGCGACAGCGCTTGTTCACTTGACGAATCTTGTCGCACCCTTCCACAACACATTTGCGACCACCGCCGTGGGCAATGCAGTGGCCACCGCCAAGGTCGTACTTCGTGCACCCAAGTGTTTTGCAACGTTTGCCTGGACCCTTGTGCTCCAGACAAATACCTCCACCCAGTGCCCAGTTCTTACAGTTGTCGGCCTCACACTTCTTACCGCCGCCATGTGCCTTGCAGAAACCGCCACCTCGGTCGACTTTGGTGCAATCCTTTGCCTGGCACTTCTTGCCACCACCGTGTGAAATACAGCGACCGCCGCCGATATCTCGTCTCTTGCAGCCCTCGTGCTGGCAAAACCTGCCGCCACCGTGTGCCTTGCAGAATCTGTGCCACGCAAGGTCCATAAACGTTAGTGTCGACCTAAGATAGCTAAATAACACGAAACTATGTGCCGCGCACAACTGTACTCACCCTCCTTCCATCCTCTTGTTCTCACATCCTTCAATGGGGCAAATAGGCTTGCCGCCGTGTCCGGAACAGTAGCCATATCCTTGGACCTGTTTTTCGCATCCTTCATGCTTGCATTTCTTGCCACCGCCATGTTTGATGCAGTATCCGTTTCCCTGGTTAAACTTGCTGCACTTGGGGTGTTTGCAGAATTGACTGAGTTTGTGGATAGTGCAGCGTCCATCTAGCCCCGTCGCAGCACGTTTACACCTCTCGCGCTCTTTGTTGTAGTACCTGCAGGTTTTCTTGGTCAAGACAAAATTGTCGGTCGCCTTTGCAACTGGGGCCTTCGGTGTGCGCCGACTTTGACTCTCCTCCGTTCTCACGCGTGCTGATGATAGCTGCAAGACGCCATTGACTGCAGCAGCGGCCTCCTCGGCCTCCGCTTGAGCGGCTGCGACAGCTTCCTCTGCCTCCGTGTCCGTGTCCTTCTGTTCCTGTTCAGCCTGAGCCAGCAACATTCTGGCAAACTCAGCCCCGTCATGGTCGATCTCTGGCAAGCCATCGGGTCCCACGAACGACGTGCGGAAGTCCAGCTCCGAGGACTGCGTGGTCGGCAGATCAGCTGCAGTCGTCGAATGCACGCACAACACAGTCAGTACAGCAGTTCCAACTCATTGCAATTGCATGACAGTGCAAGAAAAGGAAACGCTACGCACGCATGGAAGCCTGGATGTTGGCGTCGTCCGGCCGCATGCCGCGCAGGAAGCGCAGATAGTCGTTCTCTCGCTCGTCGGAGGCATCCATGGCTCAGTCCAAGCGACGCGCGGGTTGGTAGCAGGTGGATATGGCAAAGCGGTGTCCTGAGAACGGGATCCACGGCCTGTATCGATGGTGAAGAAGCCGAGAGCGGCGTGAGCGAGCTCTGGAGTGGAGCAACACGAGTGCAGCGTCTTTCTTCCAGATGTGCCGTTACCGCTCGGTTTTATAACGCTGTATCATTGGTAGAAATGTGGTATACTTTTCGACCAATCACAAGTGCAAAGACAGATTGGCTAGTTTCGCTCATCCAGTCAATCGTCTATCAATCTCGAACAGCTACAGACGCTGGTGGTGGCGGTGACGGTGACAATGGCGAGTGCGGCGGAGATCAAGCAGTTGGAGGCCAAGATCAAGGAGGATGTCAAGCAGATCAACGAGCTGCCGAAGGTGGTGAAGGCACTGCAGCACAGCGACAAGGCGGTGGCGCAGGCGGCCATGCAGAGCATGCGACGCGTGCTGCTCTTCTTCCTGGAGAAGGGCGACCTAAAGCCCAAGCCCACGGAACAGGAAGCAGCAAAGAAGGTCAAGGGTGGTGACTCGCAGGCCATTGACAAGTTCCGCCGCTGGATTTGGGATGTCTACGTGAACTTTATCAAGGAGATGCTGCAGTGGCTGGGCGACGCCCAAGCGGACAGCAACCTGCGCGTCGGAGCGCTGCGCACACTCATGGAGTTTGTCTCTCGTGAGGGCGAAATCCGCGGAGGAAATGCACCCACTTTTGGCAATGAGACGTTCACCCGCGTGGTCCAGGAGCTGGCGACGACCGAGAAGCTCAAGGGAGAGCTGGCCAGTGTGTTCAAGGGCGAGTACGTCGGTGCCTACATGGACATCCAGTACTACATGGTACGGCCATTTGCTGAATTACCCGTGCTATGTTGCTGCAACTTTGAAGCGATGCTGACGTTGTTGTTGTTGTTGTTGTGTATGTTGGCAGCTCAAGAACCTGGCACAAATTCTCGACAGCGCACACTCTAAGGAGGACAAGGATGAGGCCGAGGACTTGGCGTTAGTTGCTAATGCGCTGCGCATGTTGGGAATGGTTCAGATGCCGTACGACGCGGAGGAGATCACGTCTTTCCTGGTGGAGCCGAAGGACTCGACCTTGCCGGAGCAGGAGCTGGTGAGCAGCGACGAGGACAGCGACGAGGAAGAGGAAGAGGTGCTTGCGAGCGCTGGAGCGAAGCGGAAGGCTTCGTCGGACCCGAAGGCGAAAAAGGCCAAGAAAATGAAGGGTCTACGCAGTGTGAAGCAGCATCAGCATGCCTTCAGTCTGGCATGGATTGCCGTACTGCGCCACAAGCTGCCGCAGGCTTCGTACAAGAAGGTGTTGGTCCAGCTCCCGGACGATATCATGCCGCACCTTGTGAACCCGCTGCTGCTGGCAGACTTCCTCACTGACTCGTACAGCATCGGTGGAGTCACGAGTTTGCTGGCGCTGAACAGTCTGTTCATCCTTATTCAGGACTACAACTTTGACTCACCCGATTTCTACAACAAGCTCTACGCCCTGCTGGACGATCCGTCGTTGTATTCAGCAAAGCAGCGTGACCGCTTCTTTGGCCTCCTGAGCCTCTTCCTGTCGTCTACGCACTTGCCAGCCTACACGGTAGCAGCTTTCGCCAAGCGGTTGTCGCGCAGTGCGCTGACGGCTGAGCCTGGCGCTATCCTGTTCATTATCCCGATGGTGTACAACTTGATTTTACGCCACAAGGAGTGCCTGCAGCTCATCCACCGTACCGGTGCGTTTACTGTGGCAGAAAAAGCGGCCAAGCGCCGTGAGGAACTGTCCAGTGGTTCTGCTGTCGACGCTGCGGCAAAGAAGTTGTCTAACGAGAAGACGGAGTTGGTTTTGAAGGACGGCCACGACCCGTTCATTAACGGCGAGCTTGACCCGATCAAGTGTAATGCCTTGCAGAGCTCTCTGTGGGAGCTGTACACGATGAAGCATCATTACAACGCCGACGTCGCTCTGAAGGCCCGGATGTTCGAGGAAAGGTTGCGCCACCAGTTTGTTGATGTGGATGAGAGCATGGAGATCACGTACAAGAGTCTCTTCGACAAGCAGCTGAAGCGTAAGGAGAAGGGCAAGGTCCCACTTGCGTTCCAGCCCTGCAAGGCGCTCTTCTCGAACGGTCCCGACGCTGACGACAGCGAAGTCAAGGAAGCGGACAACATTTTTGCCAAGGTGTTCGAGCTTTAGAGTTTTTCATGAATCGATCTCCATTGCTTGACTGCTCGTGTTTTGCTACTGAAGCGATGGATCTTGTTGTCAGTGGAGCAATGTGTTCACCAGCAATCCTCAAGCGTTTTTGCATGATGAGCAAATATGAACAAAATGTGGCTAGGCAGTGTAAGGGTGTGGGCTGCAGGCATCTGGTCATTGCTGCTTTATCCACAGTCCGAGATCTGGCAGGCTTGAAAGTTTCGTTATGCGATGCGGAGAATGACATGGATGCCGCTGTCGCTCTCCACCAAATCGCTGAGTTCGCCGACTTTAAGAGCAAACGCAGCCTTTTCAAACGAAGGCGTCATCTTGCCGCGCGTGAACGGTCCCAGGTCGCCTCCGCGCTTCGCACTGCACACAGCAGACAAGCGCATAAGCAACTACAATAACGCCACGGTTCTGTTTCGACAAGGCACGCACCTGCTGCAGTCACTCTCCTCTTTGGCAATTTCTTCGAAATGCTCACGTAGAGCCTCGGATGATCTCTGCAAATGAATGGATCATAGAAGTAGGGTCGCCATTAATGCCCAAACTACATGTAGAGATATCCTCACCACACTTCAACTGCAGCCAACGTACATCAGGGTTGGCCTCCATACAGGCAAGCAGCTTCTCGCGGATTCCGCCCGCCTTGGCCACCGCCACCGCCTTGCTGCGGGTGATGCTCTCCTGCCGCCAGGACGACGGCCTCCTGGATCCCGAGTGCTTCACGAGGATATGCAGCGCCTGCAGTCGGTCCCAAGGCGTCATAGTCAGCCAAAGACCAATATATATAGTTCTCCCTACTTGACGACTCCTGCAACACGCACCTGGACGCTCTCCGGGCCGGAAGAGCCGTCGGCCGAGCGGCGCTTCTTGTCAGCCTGCGCGGCCGCCGCGCGGTGTCGGAACTCACGCTCCTTGGCGTGCACGTGCGAGAGCTTCCAGGTCTTCTCGCCGCTCTTGACGTGCAAGAAGTACACCTTGCCGGGGCGGCTCTTGCTCTCCACCTCCTTCCAGCCGCGCGGCAGGTCCTTGGCCGTCGTACTCATCGCTGGTAAGGTCTCCGTTTCAAAGTGGGAAATTAACGATAAAGACGAAAATTTTAACGTGAAATTCGCCGTAACTACATGTACAAGTTGCGCAAAATTCATTTTTCCATCTCGGATCGGTGAGTTCGTGATCGTCATGTTCGGGGGCTTGATCAAGTAAGTAGCCAATTCCTAGCAGAAGAACAGCGCGTAGCTTAGTGATGGGGTGTGCTGAATGGGCATCGGCGGTTGCGGGGCCAACCTGAGCACGACTGTGACGCTGGCGCACTGACTGTATGAGCCGCGTTCCGTGCCAGTTTACACGACTCCACAGCTTCTGGGCGCCTTCATCTGCACGTTCCTTATCTACGTTATATCCATGCAGCAGTACTTGGGTGTGGTGGCGGGACGACACAGAGCAGCACGAACAAGCGCAAGCTCGGTATTCGCCCATCGATCGGTACGGCGTTCGGCTTGTGGGTTCGTTGCGTGGGTGATGCCAGCCGATGCCTGTTTTGTTTGTGCACGGTAGGGTGCTGGAATAACACGTTTGACTGCGTTCCTGTGGCTATAGCAGCGATCTGCTGCCGGATGATGGAGATTTGGGCTGCAAACTGCTCCACTACCGGAATGGTTACCTTGCTGCGTGTCGTTCCGTGCAGCAGCCCAACCAGCCACCCACACCAACACCAGCCATGGCCATTGTCCCCGCCACTACCTGTCGGACAAAGCGGTCGATGTTGACAGCGACGTGAAGGACCACCGAGTGAGTGAAGAGGTGTTTTCCATGTCGTGGTTACGCCACGGACACGTTGGCGACTACAACACGTGGACACAAAAGCGAGTGACGCACTACATGTAGCACGTTCAACAAGGGGTGGGCCTGCCGGGCTGGAGACATACGGCAAGCTGCTGATAGGTCAGCACATCTTAGGCTGCAGCAGCGGCACAGGTCTGGTCGTCATACAGATCGCGTACTCGAGTGTTATTATAAGTCGAGCCGACCGGGGTGCTGATCGAGCCCTCGGTGGACGTCATTTACGACTACAGTGCCCAAGAACGCGGACGCCACGTTTCACACATGTGCTGAGTTGTATCGAGGACGCCAAATGAGTCTTGCGTGGGATCACCGACTCGGTGAGCGTTGCTTGCTGGCGGTGTCGACGTAAGGAGCTCGAGTCGCATCAACATGGTCGATGACCACGAAGGACGGTCTCTCTTGGTGATTGATCGGTTCGAAAGGATTTGCACAGTCGTCCCCTGCTTCAGAAGCGAAGTGGTCTCGTCGAGACTCGACCGCTTTGCCGACACGAGGAAACACGTCGTGCCACGACGCGTTCCCTGCTATCAATCCAGGCGTAACCGCATGCAGCAAGTCCAAGGATGCCAGCCTCCTGCGCTCGCCAGTGGCGAGTCGCCACAGCACCGGAAGGACTCGACAGCGGTAACGATGATGACGATCGGACGAATACAGGAGACGCAATACATGTACGCTGGCGGGAACTCATTGTCGACAAAGAGCTCTGCCCCAGCCATTATTGCAGTCGGGCCGCCCCATCCCCGCCACTTCACGGTGTCCACAATGTGGACACCGTTGTGGACACCGTGGACTCCACATCCCCACAAGATCCATCAGGTCACGTTCCGATGCATAACCACTGCGCCCGCCCAGACATCCGGAGGTCTGCCCGCCGTATGCACTGCTAAACGGCCAAAGACGAGGAACTCCGTGCAAGCTTGGCAAGTCCGGGCGTGACACGCGCTCCTTCAGCGGCGCCATTGGGTGGTCCCGTGCATCGGCGATTCACGCTGCTGTTTCGCTAGCGGCTCCATGTCGCCGAGCACCGCCTCAGCCGCAGGCTCGCCTTCGGAGGGGGTCATTCGCCTTTTGTCGGCACAAGTGGCAGCTCGCGACTCGCTCCCGTCGACCCAGACTCAACAGACAATCGCAATGGGCTTCTCAGCGCTGTGGCGGACCAAGCCCATGTCGGTCATTCAGGCCGAGGAGAACAAGGAGGACATCCCTCGCACGCTCACATTCTTTGACCTCTGTTGTGTTGGCATCGGCGGCACCATCGGTAGCGGCATCTTCTCCACCGCCGGATCCATCATCTCGGAGACCGCTGGTCCTGCTGCCGTGGCGAGCTGGCTCGTTGGTGGTGTCATTTGCTGCCTCAATGCACTGGCGTACATGGAGCTGACTACGCGCGTTCCGTCCTCGGGAAGTACGTACGCGTACGCCTACCACACGATTGGAGAGCTTCCTGCTGTCGTTGCCGCGTGGCTGCTGACCCTCGAGTACGCCGTGTCGGGAGCTGGTGTCGCGCGTAGTTGGGGAGACAAGGTGGAGGAGTGGCTGCTACTCGAGTACCCGGACAAAAGCTTCCACTGGCTTAACCTGAAGTCTGCCAACCTCAGCGGTGGTCTCATTCAATTTTTGAGCATGGTGGTGCTGCTGATGGGCGTCCGATTTGGCAAAGCGTTCGTGAACACTGTTACGATGATTAAAATGGCCGTCGTAGCTTTCATCATCATTGCCGGCTTCGCCGCCATGAACCCGGACAACCTATCGCCGTTCGTCCCTACGCGCACAGAGCTGGACGGCACGATGGCTTTCGGAACACAAGGCATTATCACCGGAGCTTCGCAGGCGTTCTTCGGCTACGTTGGTTTTGATGAAATTTGCTGTCTTGCTGGTGAGGCCAAGAACCCGAAGAAAATCATGCCTATTGCGGTCATGGTCGTTGTGATTGGCACGATGGTTCTGAGCGCGTTCTGTTCCTTGGTGCTTGCTGGAATGGTGAATTACCTTGACGCTGGCAGTTTCGGTGATGGCTTTGAGGGCCACGGATGGAAGTGGGCTGGAACTATTGTGCGTGCCGGTGAGGTGGTGACCATGCCCGTGGTGGCACTTATCGGCTTCTTGGCGCAGCCTCGCCTGAATTACGCGCTTGCCTGTGACGGGCTCCTCCCGCGTATTTTCGCCGAGGTGGACTCCAGGGGCAACCTGTTCAAGAACACGCTCATCACGGGTCTGTTCTTTACGGTGATCGCCATCGTGGTGCCCTTCGACACCCTGTGGGACATTGTAAACTTCGGCGTCATGATGTCATTCATTATTGCCAACGTGTCGCTCACGATGGCGCGCATGAAGCCCCAGTCGCCTAAACTGTCCCCGAGTCTGGTCGCCGCGCTGGTTGTGACGGCTGGGGTAACGGCTTTCCTGTACCAAGAGGGGTATGAGAACAACTCGTCCACGGCGTGCCTGATCTTGGCAATCATCTTCCTTGTCATCACTGTGGCTATCTCGGTGGTGCTTTTCGTCAAGTGCCCGCAAACTGCCAACTCGCCCGGTCTGTTCTCCGCTCCGCTGGTGCCGTTCATCCCGATGATGTGCATTCTCGCCGACTGGTACATGATCACTCAGATCGGTCACCTGGCCCTGGGTCTTAGTGTTGCCTGGATGGCTGTTGGTGCGCTCTCCTATTTCGTCTACGGCTACTTCCACGCGGAGTCGCGCAGTAACTGGAGCATGTTGATGGGCCAGAGCCTGCCCACCCACGGCGACAGCCTCTCGGCCCCCATGCTTTCGGCCAAGTACTCGGTGCAGGACCTTAAGTCCCCCGCCGTATAAGTAGCTCCACATGTTAGACCGGGGCACCGTCCGTATGACGGCCTCCTCGCTAGGTGCTGCCACGAAGGTTGCAATTGCAGCTACGCAGCAGTTTAACATGCTGGACTCTTGGTTACCTGACGTTAGCGCCATTCATGACCGATGTCACTCTGACGCACCTATAATAATACTACAAAACAAACCCAGACCTTTAAAACGGTTTTTTTCATTCTTCACTATCAAGCGTACCGGATGCTGAAGTTGCAAAGTTGCTGG
The DNA here is from genome assembly GCA_014706105.1 of Phytophthora quercina. Classification (NCBI taxonomy): domain Eukaryota; phylum Oomycota; class Peronosporomycetes; order Peronosporales; family Peronosporaceae; genus Phytophthora; species Phytophthora quercina. The sequence continues at coordinate 2,021,752 of JACBOW010000003.1, read as the reverse complement.
AAAAATAGGGCTTGCTTCGAGCAACCTCACCGAGTGTGCAACTTACAAGTTTATGTTGCACGATGGCTTCTAAACACTTCAGATTCCTCAACCTCGGGCACCGGTCTCATGCCGCTCCGCACGCCTCGCAAGGGCGATGACGGCGCCAAAGGGGCCGCGCAAGGCCGCAAGACCGAATACGGAACCTTCTCTCCCTCCAAACGCGCCCAAGAACCGTCACAACCCACCCAGAAGTCGCAGCAGAAGACAGAAATCCCTGCGTCCAAGGCTCCAGCTCATAAGCCTGACGCACTGCCGCCGCTGCATCCCGAGTCGCCAGCTACCGCCTGGTGGCGCAAACTGTTCTTCGAGTTCTTCGACAAGAAGCGGCTGGACAGTGAGATGGACGCGAGCCAAGTGTGGGAGCTCACGCCCGAGCACACGAGCGCCGAGGCGTCCGCCGCCTTCCGAGAAGTTTACGCGCAGAGCCGCAAGTGCCGAAGCAGATGCCGGATCAAGAGCGCAATCATTCTCAAACACAGGTGGAAGCTGGCGGCCTGCTGGGCACTGCAGCTCGCCAGCCTGTTGTGCGATGCCTGCACGCCCGTGCTGCTCTACATGCTGCTGACGATGGCCATCTCCAGAGAATACACACAGACACAGATATACGCACTGCTGGGGCTGCTGTACGTTACAGCTCTCGGTGAAGTGCTGCTGCATTGTCATAGTCACTTTCTGGGCTGCAAGATTAACATCAAGATCATGGGGGCGCTGCGTGCACTGGTGTTTGAAAATACCATCAGTCAGCCGGAGCACATTCCGGGCCATGCAGCTGGGAGTTACGACAGTGAAAGCGGGAAGAAGAGGATGGCGGAGGTGGCGCATTTGTACGCTGAAGATGTGGTGAACGTGGCGAAAATGGTGACGCACATGCAGTTCTTGTGGCGGAGCGTGCTGCAGATTGTGTTTGAATTGTGTATTCTCGTGCAAGTGATCGGGATCAAATTCAAGCCGGTTGCGATTGCTTTTCTCTTCATGGCAGTGTTCGCGAAGTTCCTTTCTGCGGCAGGAAGCCGACTGCGCCGCAAGTTGCAAAAGAAGATCGATGCAAGGTTGAATGTGATTCACGAGTGTTTCAAAGGGATTCAGATGGTCAAGCTAAATGCTTGGGAAGATAAGATGCAGGAAAAAATTGAGCGTGCGAGGAAGGAGGAGAACCGCGAGCGTCACAGGGTCAACGTTGTGGCTGCGCTACAGTATTGCGTCGGAGTGGATTCGCCTAATCTGGCGTCCATCTTTATCTTCGGGTGGGTTGCGCTGCAAGATACTAGTGCATTGTCACCGGCGCGAGTTTTTCCGGCGCTGCTGCTGCTTCGTAGGATCAAGACGCACTTTTCCAACACTGCGCAGCTTTTTGATCTAGCAAGTAAGGGTCAGTCATCCTTTTGCAAGATTGACACTTATCTCAACGAGTGCGACGCGAAAGCATGTGCACAAGATCAAGCGGGGGATGGTCGATGCTCACAACTTAGTAATGCCGGATCCAATGGTACTGAAACTGTGGTGGCAATGGAACATGCTTGCTTTGGTCAGGCGTCAGAAGAAGGGAAGGCATTGCTGGCCAACGTTTCGTTTCGCCTACGTCGGGGGGAGTTGGCAATGATTCAAGGAAAGGCTGGCGCTGGCAAGTCTACCTTGCTCAATGCGTTGCTGGAAAATACCGAGTGTGTTGATGGAAACGTTTTTATCGCGGAAGATTGCCGGGTCGCGTACTGTGCGCAGGAACCGTGGCTGCAGACTTTAAGTATCCGCGAAAACATTCTTTTTGGGTCGGCATTTGACTACAAGAAGTACTGGTGTGTGGTCGAAGCGTGTTGTTTGAAGGATGATCTGCGGATGCTACCTGACGGTGACAACACACAGGTCGGCCCAAAAGGGATTAATTTGTCTGGTGGACAAAAGTCTCGAATCGCGCTCGCACGAGCATGTTATGCAGACGCTGATGTCTACTTGTTGGACTGTCCCTTCGCTAGCGTTGACGCCATTGTCCAGAACGAGATATTTACTAAGTGTATTGTGGAACTGCTACGATTCAAGACGGTGTTGATGGTCACGCACAATCGGGAACTTTCGTCATCTAGCTTTGTGGATCATGTACTTCGTGTCGAAGACCTCACAGTTGTTGTTGAGTCCGCTGAAAAGGGCTGGGAGGTCGGTCGTCATCCATCCAGGAGAGTTGACCCAAGAAATTCGCTTCCACCCTGGAAAAGCGAGGACCAGCAAGACAAGCAAAAGGACAAGCCTCGCCCACGCGGTCTTGCACTCTGGGAATCTGCTGCGCCGCCGTCGTCCTCCTCCATGATGCTGATCAAACCAAGTTCGACAAAAACACCAATCACATCGGTTAACACGCAAGTACCCGTGACGTCAGAGTGTGTTGGAATAAAAGTGGCGCGGAAGTTTAGGTGGAAGAAGGAGTGGTTTTCGATCAAGACGTGGAAAATGCTGCTGAAAGGAGGCAAGTGCATGCGCTACCACGTCCCAGCCAAATTCTTCCTATTTCTCTACGCGTTTGCAGTCACCTCAAAGGATGTTTTTCTTATGAAATGGAGTGACCGTGTCGACCATGGCGACGTCTCTTCCATGGACCACTTGGCGAACGTCTACGGTGTTTTAGTGCTCAGCTCAATGGTTTCGGGCTTCGCCAGTTCTGTCCTGCACGCCCACGCGATGGCCAATTCAGCCAACAAAATGTTCCATGATATGACTGCAGCGCTGCTGCGGGCCCCGATGACGTTCTTTTATTCAACACCAGTGGGAGAGCTGTTCAATCGATACTTCAACGATGTTCGTGTCCTGGATACAACATTCGCATTGGCATTTATGGCCATGTTTCGCTCGGCTGTGACGATTCTCGCTGCTGATGGGATCCTTTGGTATTTCACGGGTATTGCAGGCACAAGCATCCTTTTGATTGTGCTGTATGTGGTCAAAGAGTTCATGACGTTGGGCTTTTTGGTTGGGTTATTGCAGCTCTCCTTCCGTGCTGAAGCTGCAAATTTGAATTTCATTTCAGAAGCTCTAGATGGTTCCGCGACGATCCGAGCTTTCGGTCGGCACCAAATCAATCGCTTTCGGGTGGAGCATGGAGTACTGTCAGACGAACTGATGAAGGGGCAGTATCACACGGAAGCCTTCAACAGCTTCGTGCTGATCCGTTGTGATCGTGTGTTGGGTATCCACATGTTGCTGCTGATGTTTCTGTTGTCCATGCACAATGTTTCTCCGGCTGAGCTTGGACTGATGCTCTACTACGTTTTTACTATCAACTCCGACGTGTATACGCTCAGCTCTAAGTTGCTTGAAGTCGCGCTGTGCCTGCTGAATGTTGAGCGAGTGCGCAAATACGGCCTTATTGAGCCAGAGCTGCAGAGCTACGAGGGTAACCCGCTGACCATCCCTGCTAGTTGGCCACACCGCGGCGATGTTGTATTCGAGCACGTCTCGTTCAGCTACGCTAACTCAAATGACAAGCTGTCGGAGGAGAAGCAATCACTGGCACTCTGTGATGTGAACTTCGCCGTGCAAGGCGGTGAAAAGATTGGTGTGGTTGGCCGTACCGGATCGGGCAAGAGTTCGTTGGCGATGGCGCTTTTCCGTGTCCACTCGCTTGCTGAAGGACGCATTCTTGTCGATGGGCTTGATGCGTCACTGCTGACCTTGAATGCACTGCGCACCAATGTGTGCATTATCCCCCAGTCACCGCTGTTCTACAGGTGCTCGGTTCGCAACTACTTAGATCCGTTCAATGAGTTTGGTGACGTTGCGCTGCTGCATGGGTTGCGTCAGTGTGGGCTTAAGGGCAGTATGGCCAACCTTGAAGCTGAGCTGTCCGACAATGGCGAAAATTGGAGTTTGGGTGAACGGCAGATGCTGTGTCTCGCGCGAGCTGTACTGCGCCCGTCACGCATCGTGGTGCTGGACGAGTCCTTCTCTGCTGTCGACCAGGCCAATCAATCCACGCTGCTGAATGTGCTCGACACAGCCTTTCGCGACTCGACTCTCTTTCTCATCACGCACCGCCTTGATGACGTGCTCCAGTTTGACAAGATATTGGTCATGCAAGAAGGCCAGGTGGTTGAGTTTGGGCCGGCGGAGGATCTCGCGGCAGACCCAGGCAGCGCGTTTTACGAGTTTTTGGAGACAACGCTGTTGACATACTAGACGAAGAGCTCAAAATTCACTAGATAAATGCTTCGTATTAGTCAAGTTACCCCAGCTAACGAGCAATAGTCATGTAACATACAACCAGTAAGTCAACTCCCAACTTCCGCCCATCAGTCGTCGTCCCAATGCAGGAGGTGCTTGGCACAGAGCTTGGTAGACTTGTGGATCTCCTCCACGTCCACGATCGGCACGCGACAATACGGGCAACACTTCTCTCCCTCCATATTGGCCTGGAACGCCGCGTAGCACACGCTGCAGGTGAAGTGGTCGCACGGGAACGCCACCGCTCGCACTCGCAGTAGATCCGAGTAGCAGATGCTGCACTGTAGTTCTTCCTCCGCCAGTCGGTTCGCCAGCGTATTGTGTCGCTCATCCGAGTACTTCCTCACGGAATTGGCCGCCGCACGACGACGACGTGTCTCAACCCAATCCTCCATCAGCGTCATGGCGTCAATCGCTGCAGGGGCGCAAGCCGACGGTAGTCCGTTCCACAGTATTTCACGAGCAGCTCGACGCACCTGCTCTTCCGTCTCGCGCTGACGACCATCCACCTCCTCTTCTGACGCAGCTTCTTCACGTGGCAAACCTGCAGACGCCGCGCTCATGGACGCGCCCGGGCCTGCCGACGTCGTTATAGCGTCCGCCTTGGTGAACAGCGAGATGAGTCCACCCACTACAAAACCCGCCATACCGCCGACCACAGCTCCCACCATAGCTCCTGCCAGAACCTGGTTAGCATTGGACGTCACCTGAGGAGACGCGCCGAAGCCGTAGCGCGCCCAGGTCACAAAGTGCTCGCAGTTGTTCGCAAGGTAGCTGTACTGGGTCTCTCCAAGACGCGACATGGCCCGTTGCACCACTTCATCACCGTTAAACGGACGCAGCTCGTGATCTGCCAGCATCTTCTCGTCCAGCTCGTCTGAGTAATTCTCAGGCGACTCGGATTCGGCGGACCCAGTGCGTTGCACGAAGCGGATCGAGTCCACGCGCACCTGGAAGTCGCTCTCGCTTTGGGACCACAGATGCACCACTCGACCGCCACCTGCATACAGTGCCAAGTGACTGTATTGTCCGCGGTTAAAGCGCACGACGTCGCCCAGAGCGAAGGATACAGCCGACATGCTTGCGTCCGTTCGGGTATGGCGACGTTGACGACGAAAACATACTCATTTAAGTTAAAAATGAATCATAAGTTAACAGCATTTGCCCGTCTTAATAATCTCGTGGATACTTAAGTGAAACTTTATGGTCACTCTCTGTTCAATACAAGTCCGGCGGAGTTATGAGAAGCGCCAGCGCCGCTAAGGCCGTGCGGAGTGACCAGACGTTCCGCGTCGGGCAACAACAGCCCCCGCGCCGCTACCTGTCTGCGGGCTCGAGTCCTATCGCGGTGACGCCCAACTTCTCGAGTCTGTCGCCGTTGTATCCGCTGCCAGCGTCTCCGAACTCGGCGGGTTCGTCGCCGTCCTCAACCAGCTTGGACGACGTAGTCGGTCGCCTCTTCACGCGGTATTTGCCCACGTTCTTCGACCTGCTGGAGAAATATCAGTACCAGAAAGTGCGTTGATGCGGGTGTTTGGGGCTGTGAAAGAGACTTAATAGACGTTTGGGCTGTGGCTTAGGCGCTGCTGATCGTGGAGGATGAAGAGGAGACGCAGTGGAAGAGCTGGAACGCGCTTAAAGTTATGCTGAAGCTGGGAGCGTCGTGTGAAAGCACGTATGTCGGTTATGCAGATTTGACAGCGTTGCTTTGAGGCTGACTGAGGTGCTTTGTCTGTTTTGGGTAGGTACCACTTGATGAAGTACTTGGAGGCGGAACTGGTGCAGACGGACACAATCGAGCAGATGTACGGCAAGTTGGTCGTGCTGATGAACCATTTGGCAGACGAGTTGAAGCCCATTGTGGCGAGACAGAGCAGACACTTTTCCGTGCACACGCCGACGCCGAGTGGGACGGGGAACGGGAGTAGCAACCAAAATGGAAGTCAAGAGGAAGAAGAGGGGGGAGAGGAGGAAACCGACCCTATGCTCATGATGGAGATCGCCATGTGCGGTGATATGAGTTACTATGTGGAGTTGCTGGAGCAGGGATCTGAATTCTTCTCGGTGCGTGACCACATTGGCTCATAGGACAATGCTACATGTATTCTCAATGGGGATTGCTTATGGGTATGTGCTGATGTGAGGACTATGACTGACCTGTGCATTGAATATGTATGGGCAGCTTCGTGTTCCGATGATACAACTATATCGTGGCCTAGCACTTTCCACGGGGCCTGATGACTACCACAGCGTAAGACATCATTTCTGCGGAGCAGTACTTATATGCATTATGAGATTGAAACTCATCAAAGCGTTATTTTTCGTGATGCTAATATTCAGATACTAAAACGACTGGAAACTTTGTTGCTCCGCTTTGATGCATTCGACCATCCTCTGCTAGAAACGATGAAGCAGTCGGCCATCGAAGAGCTGAGCACTGTGCACGCGGCTATCCAGTGTGAGATCCGTGTGGCTGAATACGACTTCACGCGCTCGATCGTGGCACTGCACCGACTTAAGGTGAAACTACGCTCTTGGAGTGACCATATTGATGTCGTTTCGGACTATCCGTTGTTCGAAGGCAGTGGAATAGATTTTGGTGCCGGTGGTGATGAAGAGGGACTGCTTCTCGACGAATCCGACGAGAACTATGGCATCACTTCGGACTCCATGTACTCTAACACGAGTTATCAGTCCTCTTCATCGCTTGCACGTGGTCACATGCTACACTCCAGTCTAAGCGGAGTGTCACATGGTGCCAACACCGGCGGTGTTCCAGGTGGAGTTCCTTCGTCGCTTGCTGAGTCTCTGGTATCCTACCGTGGCGGACGTTATGTCAACAAGGGCGATACCTCATGTGATATTGCAGACGAGATGGCCTTGCTTGAGAGACATCAGTCTGGCGTATCTCTTAACAGCGTTTCCAGTCCAGCTTCTTCTGAGACGCACAGCACCTTCAGGCGTCTATTGTCCCACAGCAGCCTGCTGCGGCGGGGTGGTGGGTTGACGTCTGCGTTGCCGATTCGACGTGGACTCGTTCAAAAGCCGGGTGATCCGTACATCAGCTCGGGTGGTGCAAACTCCTCAATGCCGACTAACATTTTGGAGCAAGCTATCTTGGGTGGTGGAGGAAATGGTACGGGGGGAAGTGGCGGTGCTGCCGGCACATCTCTTGGAACAATTCAGGGGGCTTCAAACGGTGGAGGTATTGCTGGTGGAAGCACAAATCCTGTGGCGGCTGAAATGATGGCGTCCTCCATGAAGAAGCAAGAACGGGACGATGGTTTTGCATTACCTGTGTTCCAGTGGTCTAAGCGTTTTTATCGTTCTCTTGTGGCCAAATTCACGCTTTACTTTCACGGATGGCTGGAACCGTTTGAGAAGAAGACAGATTATTTGGCGCTCGAGCTCTCTCGCTTTATCAGAACCCCACTCGGAATTTCGTATCTTGGGTTGATGGATGTTCTGCTGTCTCGAGGTTGTAAGTGGCAAATATGTTCCTTTATCGAGGCATCGTGCTCGACTGACGTCTTTTGCCTGTGAACTGTGGTACAGCACACCGAGGAGACGGTAGCAATATTCGCATCATGCTCATTCTTGAGACGCAAGCACTTGAAAACAAGGGTGCGCATTACTACGAAGACGGATACCGTTGCCCTAGCTCGAGCAATGCGCTGTATACTTCTACAGACCAAGAAAAACGGGATGAACAGGAAGAGCAGGAAGCGAGGCAAAAGGCGATTGCCTTAGCTGGTTCTGCTAACACGTCCGGGGTCAGTAGCCGCACACATTCGCCTGCATCTTCCAGAGGTGGTGGCGCATCACCAGCACATGGACGTCGACGATCTATTGATCAACAGGCGAATCACGCGTTGTTTGTGCGAGTCGATCGCGAGGAGAACGAAGAGCAGAATGATTTTTCTGAGCTCTGGGGCCTTCGTAGTTGGCCGGCAGTCTTCTGCTATCCAGAAGGCTCGTCGCCCCCACTTGATCACTGGCCGAATATTGTCAGTCTCATCATGGATAATCGCTCTTCGCTCGACTCGGTTCGCCCAGTGTAAGTAAGCTTAGATCAGACTCTGATCTAAGCTCTGATTCAGAGCCCCCAAATTGTATTAATCGCCTCATTAGCTTTGGTCATTGTGCACTAACGATGTGTTTAGTTTCATGCATTCAGAACGACGGCAAAAGACAACGTATCACATCTCAAGGGTGGACGAGGCCATGTATCTCGTGCTACTTGCGGAACGAGTGAAGAAGGCCAACGAAAAAGTGGCCCAGGTATGCACTTGCGGTTTTGAAGAGTTTGCCGCGCACAAAACGCTAACAATTCATCATTGGTTGATGACCCGAGCAGGACTTCATGCAGACTGTAACAGAAAACTTACAGCACTCAGGTGCGTTTGCACCCCGTGTGCTAGCCGCAGCCACGTCTACTTCGGCGTAGGATGTGCGCATCGGATAGCATTTTGTACTTAGCAAGCGATCAATGCGGTGTTTTTGCTTCACGATTTTATTAGTCACACGAATATGTACTCCCCTCTGTAGCGCATCTTGACCTACTGAGCTTTAGAGAATGTAGACGGGCTTAACGTCGGTAGGTGAGAAAACATCTTGGGTTTCCACACATTTGATCATGCCATCGGAGCTGCGCTGTGTAAGGAGCTCAATGCCCCGCTTGCTGTACACTCGACCATTAGGAAGCACAATGGGCGGGTTGTGCTCGTCCATGACGCTTTGCGTTACGCGGCACACCAGGCGTGAGTGTGGATGATACGCAAACGGGAGCCCTGTGCATAACTGGCTGCCCACCTCACTGCATGCTGGGCAAATAGCCACAGGTAACTCGGCACGTGTATGCTTGCGCTTCTTGCTACCAGGCGAATTTGCTGAAGTGCCCTTCTTTTCGATTGCTGAGCTTGGCCTCAAGAAAAGCTCGTCGGTTTCATTGGTGTTGTCTTCGTTGTCAACATCGCCACCGTCTTTGCCTTCTCGACGCTGCCGTTTACTCCGGTTCCCACTGTGTACAAGTTTCGCCTTCAAATTGGCGTCTCGTGTAAGATGACACGTTCGTGTATTCAGCGTCGATAGCCCGGCGTGCAACGCGATACACAGCGATGGCGGGTCGTGCACCCCATAGACGTCATCGAACGTTTTGCGGAACATCTTCTCCAACGCCACCCATCGGTCCATTGCAAACACTTTCTCGTATGTGTCGATGCCGCACTTTTCGGGTGACTCGAACGCAAGCGTCGCCATGGCAATCTGCACTTCGCCGATAGCTGCATCACGGAGGGTCTGCTTTTCTGGCTGCAGTGCGAGCGGTGTCAGATACGTGCGCGCGTACTGGACAGCCTCTAATGGCTTGTGAGCGCGCACGAACTCGATGAAATCCTGCAGTCGCAGATGAAATTCTAGCGGTGACTGTAGTCGTCGCAGCCGGGTGCCATTCTGCGAGCACCACGTGAGTGCCTTATCTGTATGACGTCCTTGCAGGTCCTGCAACACCGCCTGGCATTCCGCATGAAGATCGTGATCCACCAAGTGGCCGATATCTATACAAAACATAAAATACAACACAAACATGAGATCCCAGCTCAAAAGTGCTACATCCACCCTGTGCACAACGCACCTTTGGTGTTTTCAATGATCTTGGCACTCCTGAGGTATCCTTGCCCCAGCAAGTAGTCAGCGATGAGTCTGTCGTTGATCGATCGTTCTCGGTCGGTCCGGTGGCTCGGCAGCGAGGGGTCACCCCCGATCTTTACCTCTTCCAGCGTCTCGATGTACCGCGTACGCGTGGCACAGCTCTCTAAGTCCGTCTGCTGCGTCAGCACGTTGCTCTTGGCACTCTGCTTCAAGTCCCGGAGCTTCGTGGCCAGCTCACCGAGCTTGCTAATGGCCACCTCGACGTCCATGCGATGGCCCGGCTGCTGGCCGTCGCCGTCGTCCAGTGCCTCGATCTGCGCCGTAGCCTGGGCCAACTCGCGCGTCAGCTGCTTGTGGTACAGGCGGAAGTTCTTGCTGGCCCCTTCGAACGGCACGCGCACGAGCGGGTAGCTGAGCTCCATGCTGAAGATATTCTTGGTCTGGTGGGTTCTAGAGCGCCGGGAAGACGTCGCAAACGGCTCAAAACGAACACTGCAGATGCTCGAGAGGCTTAACAGTTCCCGCCGCACGGTTAAAACGAAGCATAAGAGGCAAGAAACAACAACAGAGAAAAGCCGTCAGGAGCGACTTTTCTCCTGGTTGAAGCTGTTCTACATAGAGAGAGAGACCTACAGACCGAGAGGGACAAACACAAGACACCGCTAGGCTGGGCTGGCGGGTTGGGTCAACGACCGCTTGGGAGAGGGCGGCGGGGGCTTCCTGCTAGTGGAGACGGCTGCGCGGCGTGAGGTTTCTTGAGGAGTGACCATGCTTCTTTGAAGAAGCTCTTGTTGCCCTGACCCACGCAAACCCGGCCCATACCAGGAATATACCACCCTGATTGGCTGTTATTCTTCACGACTTCAAACTGTGCTGCTCTGGGATTTGCATAATGCAGTGCATTGTAGTCAAAGCTAAAAGTTGACTTTGCTTTTTCTGCAGCAATGATCTTCCCTCATGAGAGTTGGAACGAAACTTAGTGGTCACGCAACTTCTCTCTTGTTCAATCTGCGTTTTCTCATAGGACCCGGGGTAGCGACCACAGGGTGGTCAACAGGGTTTTTAGTCTCGTGGTTTTTCCACTCCTCGCCCAATACTCAATCTAAAGCTGTTACCCTCCAGACCCCATGAGCATCACGATGTTGCACGTCACTGCCACGTCACTTTTGAGTCCCCGCTCTTCGCCACTCCCGTCGTCACCGATATTCTTGCCGGAACCGGAATCCGCAGTGGGCAACGCTATAAAGGACTTGAGGAACTAAAGTCGGACACCCAAGTTGTTGTGTATCCGCTGAATGGCACTGCTCGAGTGGAGAAGTTTCAGTTGCTGACTTGAAGAACGCGCTGAATGAAGCAAGCTGACAATTGTGTCGATGGTTTTAGTGTTTCGCGTTTGTCGTGATGGAACATAACCGTTCTTTGTTGCCTTGACGTGCACGTTGATGAAAGCACAAGCTGAAGCCGGTGCTGATGTGACTGTCCTGTAACGCACAGTGAATTTGAGTACCTAGCGGAAGTATCTAGCGTTGTACGAAGTGGACCCGCTAATACTTCACAAGTCAGTTTTGTTGTTTCTCCGTTCTCACGACGCCTGACGAGATAGAATCGCCGCTTCCTGCGTGGGGACTAGCCATTCCGGTTCACTTACCAAACGGCTCAATACCGAAAGCACCACAGTTGCCGTGCTCTCACAAGTTTGCTGCAGTATTCCAACACCAGGTGTGTGCTTTTTCAAATACAGTGGGGTTGCTATCTACGCGGCTTCAAACAATGAGAGGCTTGAGTTAGTTGCGGCTGTGCACGAATAGCAAAGCATTTTCCAAAAATCGATCTAAGTACGATATTTGCTAGAACTTTTATTGTAAGAAATGATCAGTTTTGCGCGCGACCAACACCCGCGCTCGAGGAACAGTTCACCTAGGTGGCAGCATACTGCCCTGGTTACCGCGAGGAGGACGAAGGCAGCGCTCCGTGTCCCCGACCACCCAGGAAGACGACTACAGAAAGCTTAGCCGCTGATATTGACGACACCGCGTGGCGAAAGGTCATATGGTGCGGGACTCTTCTAAAATCTTCCGGCACTTGAACGGCCAGCAGCTTCCGCTCAGTCACTTTGCGATCCGCCGGGTGGGGCGCAAGAGGAGCACACCGAGAGTAGAGCAACAATCAACAGTCACTAAGCAGAAGCAACAACAACCAAGAGAGAACTACAACTGCAGCAGGAGGTACACGACTTCAGCGAAGAATACATTAGACGAGGAGCAGGAGCAAGAGAGACGACGATGCGAGCGCTACGGACGCTCCTCCTGCTGGCGGCGGGGCTCACGTTGTGGGCGTCGGCGTCGGCGTCGGAGGCAGATGGACGAGGGACGTTACCGGCTCAAACCGGGACAGGGACAGCTGGCACCCAGCCGCAGAAGGCCGTGAAGACGAACGCGCAGGTCCAGCTGAAGCGGCGACTTCTGGACGCGACGGCCAAGCCGTCTCCCCGTGATCCGTTCATGTTTGGTGCGTGCAGGGCTGGTTGAATATGTGTGAAAGGAGGTGGCTGATAGGAGTTATGGTGGTGATGCTGTAGATAATCATCTTGTGGGCGACGTGTCGGTGAAGAGCCACCCGCTCTACGGTTCAGGGTCACTGTCCGTCCGATCGGGTAAAATCTATCGGAACATTGATTCAGTCAAGAGTCCGGGTGCGCTGGTGGGGGCTAGAAGTGTCCCGACGACAAACGACGTCAGGTTGGTTGGGTTTGTAGTTAGAAAGTCAATGATCACTATGTTCTGTTACTGATGTGCATTCTACCGTGTACAGGGCGTATGTAAATGTTGGAGATATTGTGTTTTTGGGTCAGCTAGATGCGCGGACGGTGGTCGGGGTGAGCACTACCGCCATCTCTATCGATGAGGGGTTGCAACACCAACTGACTGGTGGTGAAAGCATTGAAGTTCGTAAGAGAGTGTTCTCCACGATGGAAGACACAACACTTCAAGCGCTGATGAACTCGCGCGGAATGCAGTTGTACTCGCACGATGACACAGTGAATTCATCTGCACCGCACAAAGTGGTGCAGATTCGTTACTTTGCTGATGCTAGCTCGAATACAGCCCGCTTGCTGCCGGGCAATGTGTCTGTGGCGCATGGCAGTGATGCTGTAACGACCCTAGTAGATTTGTCGAAAGAGTTGGCCGGCAGCACATTTGTTCGATTAGCAGGTGGATCGTATCTCGTCGATCCTGCCCGCCCAATGACACCGAATCAGTTTTTCCTTGACCGACCGTTTGCTGGTTCTTCTTACGACGACTTGCCCATATATGTGGATGGCATCGGCGCAGGTATTCTGCTAGAAGTACGAGCAGGTGGTGACGTTCGTGCCGGTGCAAGTATTGATGTGGCAGCGACAGCAGTCGAAGGAACAGAGGCTATCGCTAGCGATATCATCATTTCAACGATGGTGGATCGAATATCGGCAGGTCGCGTGAAAATCAATCACACTGGTATCGAGTTTCTCGGGGATGCTGGTACTATTTCGTCAGAGGTCGGCTTAATTAGCCTTCAGCCAGCCAAGGACTTGTCGCTCATCGCAGGATCACTAGACAATAAACCTGGTTCGGAAGTGATTATTCGATCGGGAGCATCAAACTGGCAGCTCGGCGGGAATATAGACGTGAAAACTGGTCAAAGCAGTTACGGTACAGCATCAGGAGAGTTGCTGCTCCACACATCAGATAGCATTGCTGCTCATGCCTCATCAGGGTCGGTCGAGATAGGCTCTGGGGTAGGGAAGGCTGGATCCTCGGGCATTATCAGCCTTTCTAGTGGTGATGCGAAGACAGCAGAATCAGGCACAATTAGTCTTGTGACAGGATCAACTGATTTCACAACCGGAAATTTAACCTTAGCAACTGGCACTTCCTCCGGTGGAGATTCCGGCAGTGTGTCAGTATTGACGTCGCAGGCGAGCGGCGGCGCGAATGGTGGCGCGGGCGGGTCGATCTCGCTGATAGTAGGAACTGGAAATGCAGCTGTAGGAGGAACCGTACTGGTGCGCAGCGGCAACAGCACCGCCACGAACGGCACGGGAGGCTCGGTTTCTGTTCTCGGTGGTGGTGGCACATCTGTGGGCGGCGACTTGAAGCTGGAAGGCGGCGCTGGCTCAGGCGACAAGTCTCTGGGTGGCAGTGTGCGTGTGTCTAGTGGCGGCGGCAGCACTGCGACGAGCGGCGACGTGGTGGTGTCCACCGCGGCTTCTGGTTCTGGTCAGACGAGCGGCAGCGTCTCTCTGTCGACCGGCGTGTCAAGTGCCGGCGACTCGGGTGGTGTCGTGGTGAGTACTTCTAGTGGTTCTAGTGGCTCGACGACAGGGAAAGGCGGTGACATCACGCTGATCGTGGGTGCGGGCGGCAAGAATACCGCAGGCGGGATCACGTTGTCGGCTGGGAAGTCCACTGATACGTCAGGCATTGGCGGCAAGGTGGGTGTTTCAGGCGGGCAGGGTAAGACCGGTGGCGATGTTGCAGTCAGCGCAGGCGTCGGCGACTCAGTGAAGGGAGGTACCGTGTCGATTCAGAGTGGCGGTGGCACTAACGTGGCTAGCGGCGACGTGGTGATCTCGAGCTTGAGTCAGGCAATGCGACGACGAGCGGGGCCATCTCGTTGTCGACGGGTGGTGCAGATGCGAGCGGGATCATCTCGTTATCGACGGGCACGTCGATTGGCAGCGATTCCGGAGCAATCCATGTGGGGACGTCGAACTCGACAAATGGTGCGGCGGGCGACATCAACTTGCTGGTGGGGTCAGGCGGCGCGGCCAGTGGTGGCGACGTGCTAGTGCGCAGCGGCGACAGCACCGCAACGGACAGCAGTACAGTCGGTGTGGGCGTGGGCGGTCTGGCGTCGTTTGTTGGCGGCCAAGGCTCGAAGACGGGTGGTGGCGTGGAGCTCAGCGGCGGTGTTGGCGCTGCCGTGGGTGGTAGTGTGTCTGTCGCGAGCGGCACCGGCGCGGGTGCGCGTAGTGGTTCTGTGTCTGTCGGTAGCGCGGACTCAGGCACGGGTAACGTGAGCGGGTCTGTGACTGTGTCGAGCGGTGTGTCGTTGGGCGGGGACTCCGGTAGTGTGTCGGTGTTGACGTCGCAGGCGAGCGGCGGCGCGAATGGTGGCGCGGGCGGGTCGATCTCGCTGATAGTAGGAACTGGAAATGCAGCTGTAGGAGGAACCGTACTGGTGCGCAGCGGCAACAGCACCGCCACGAACGGCACGGGAGGCTCGGTTTCTGTTCTCGGTGGTGGTGGCACATCTGTGGGCGGCGACTTGAAGCTGGAAGGCGGCGCTGGCTCAGGCGACAAGTCTCTGGGTGGCAGTGTGCGTGTGTCTAGTGGCGGCGGCAGCACTGCGACGAGCGGCGACGTGGTGGTGTCCACCGCGGCTTCTGGTTCTGGTCAGACGAGCGGCAGCGTCTCTCTGTCGACCGGCGTGTCAAGTGCCGGCGACTCGGGTGGTGTCGTGGTGAGTACTTCTAGTGGTTCTAGTGGCTCGACGACAGGGAAAGGCGGTGACATCACGCTGATCGTGGGTGCGGGCGGCAAGAATACCGCAGGCGGGATCACGTTGTCGGCTGGGAAGTCCACTGATACGTCAGGCATTGGCGGCAAGGTGGGTGTTTCAGGCGGGCAGGGTAAGACCGGTGGCGATGTTGCAGTCAGCGCAGGCGTCGGCGACTCAGTGAAGGGAGGTACCGTGTCGATTCAGAGTGGCGGTGGCACTAACGTGGCTAGCGGCGACGTGGTGATCTCGAGCTTGGAGTCAGGCAATGCGACGACGAGCGGGGCCATCTCGTTGTCGACGGGTGGTGCAGATGCGAGCGGGATCATCTCGTTATCGACGGGCACGTCGATTGGCAGCGATTCCGGAGCAATCCATGTGGGGACGTCGAACTCGACAAATGGTGCGGCGGGCGACATCAACTTGCTGGTGGGGTCAGGCGGCGCGGCCAGTGGTGGCGACGTGCTAGTGCGCAGCGGCGACAGCACCGCAACGGACAGCAGTACAGTCGGTGTGGGCGTGGGCGGTCTGGCGTCGTTTGTTGGCGGCCAAGGCTCGAAGACGGGTGGTGGCGTGGAGCTCAGCGGCGGTGTTGGCGCTGCCGTGGGTGGTAGTGTGTCTGTCGCGAGCGGCACCGGCGCGGGTGCGCGTAGTGGTTCTGTGTCTGTCGGTAGCGCGGACTCAGGCACGGGTAACGTGAGCGGGTCTGTGACTGTGTCGAGCGGTGTGTCGTTGGGCGGGGACTCCGGTAGTGTGTCGGTGTTGACGTCGCAGGCGAGCGGCGGCGCGAATGGTGGCGCGGGCGGGTCGATCTCGCTGATAGTAGGAACTGGAAATGCAGCTGTAGGAGGAACCGTACTGGTGCGTAGCGGCAACAGCACCGCCACGAACGGCACGGGAGGCTCGGTTTCTGTTCTCGGTGGTGGTGGCACATCTGTGGGCGGCGACTTGAAGCTGGAAGGCGGCGCTGGCTCAGGCGACAAGTCTCTGGGTGGCAGTGTGCGTGTGTCTAGTGGCGGCGGCAGCACTGCGACGAGCGGCGACGTGGTGGTGTCCACCGCGGCTTCTGGTTCTGGTCAGACGAGCGGCAGCGTCTCTCTGTCGACCGGCGTGTCAAGTGCCGGCGACTCGGGTGGTGTCGTGGTGAGTACTTCTAGTGGTTCTAGTGGCTCGACGACAGGAAAGGCGGTGACATCACGCTGATCGTGGGTGCGGGCGGCAAGAATACCGCAGGCGGGATCACGTTGTCGGCTGGGAAGTCCACTGATACGTCAGGCATTGGCGGCAAGGTGGGTGTTTCAGGCGGGCAGGGTAAGACCGGTGGCGATGTTGCAGTCAGCGCAGGCGTCGGCGACTCAGTGAAGGGAGGTACCGTGTCGATTCAGAGTGGCGGTGGCACTAACGTGGCTAGCGGCGACGTGGTGATCTCGAGCTTGGAGTCAGGCAATGCGACGACGAGCGGGGCCATCTCGTTGTCGACGGGTGGTGCAGATGCGAGCGGGATCATCTCGTTATCGACGGGCACGTCGATTGGCAGCGATTCCGGAGCAATCCATGTGGGGACGTCGAACTCGACAAATGGTGCGGCGGGCGACATCAACTTGCTGGTGGGGTCAGGCGGCGCGGCCAGTGGTGGCGACGTGCTAGTGCGCAGCGGCGACAGCACCGCAACGGACAGCAGTACAGTCGGTGTGGGCGTGGGCGGTCTGGCGTCGTTTGTTGGCGGCCAAGGCTCGAAGACGGGTGGTGGCGTGGAGCTCAGCGGCGGTGTTGGCGCTGCCGTGGGTGGTAGTGTGTCTGTCGCGAGCGGCACCGGCGCGGGTGCGCGTAGTGGTTCTGTGTCTGTCGGTAGCGCGGACTCAGGCACGGGTAACGTGAGCGGGTCTGTGACTGTGTCGAGCGGTGTGTCGTTGGGCGGGGACTCCGGTAGTGTGTCGGTGTTGACGTCGCAGGCGAGCGGCGGCGCGAATGGTGGCGCGGGCGGGTCGATCTCGCTGATAGTAGGAACTGGAAATGCAGCTGTAGGAGGAACCGTACTGGTGCGTAGCGGCAACAGCACCGCCACGAACGGCACGGGAGGCTCGGTTTCTGTTCTCGGTGGTGGTGGCACATCTGTGGGCGGCGACTTGAAGCTGGAAGGCGGCGCTGGCTCAGGCGACAAGTCTCTGGGTGGCAGTGTGCGTGTGTCTAGTGGCGGCGGCAGCACTGCGACGAGCGGCGACGTGGTGGTGTCCACCGCGGCTTCTGGTTCTGGTCAGACGAGCGGCAGCGTCTCTCTGTCGACCGGCGTGTCAAGTGCCGGCGACTCGGGTGGTGTCGTGGTGAGTACTTCTAGTGGTTCTAGTGGCTCGACGACAGGAAAGGCGGTGACATCACGCTGATCGTGGGTGCGGGCGGCAAGAATACCGCAGGCGGGATCACGTTGTCGGCTGGGAAGTCCACTGATACGTCAGGCATTGGCGGCAAGGTGGGTGTTTCAGGCGGGCAGGGTAAGACCGGTGGCGATGTTGCAGTCAGCGCAGGCGTCGGCGACTCAGTGAAGGGAGGTACCGTGTCGATTCAGAGTGGCGGTGGCACTAACGTGGCTAGCGGCGACGTGGTGATCTCGAGCTTGGAGTCAGGCAATGCGACGACGAGCGGGGCCATCTCGTTGTCGACGGGTGGTGCAGATGCGAGCGGGATCATCTCGTTATCGACGGGCACGTCGATTGGCAGCGATTCCGGAGCAATCCATGTGGGGACGTCGAACTCGACAAATGGTGCGGCGGGCGACATCAACTTGCTGGTGGGGTCAGGCGGCGCGGCCAGTGGTGGCGACGTGCTAGTGCGCAGCGGCGACAGCACCGCAACGGACAGCAGTACAGTCGGTGTGGGCGTGGGCGGTCTGGCGTCGTTTGTTGGCGGCCAAGGCTCGAAGACGGGTGGTGGCGTGGAGCTCAGCGGCGGTGTTGGCGCTGCCGTGGGTGGTAGTGTGTCTGTCGCGAGCGGCACCGGCGCGGGTGCGCGTAGTGGTTCTGTGTCTGTCGGTAGCGCGGACTCGGGCACGGGTAACGTGAGCGGGTCTGTGACTGTGTCGAGCGGTGCGTCGTTGGGCGGGGACTCCGGTAGTGTGTCGGTGTTGACGTCGCAGGCGAGCGGCGGCGCGAATGGTGGCGCGGGCGGGTCGATCTCGCTGATAGTAGGAACTGGAAATGCAGCTGTAGGAGGAACCGTACTGGTGCGCAGCGGCAACAGCACCGCCACGAACGGCACGGGAGGCTCGGTTTCTGTTCTCGGTGGTGGTGGCACATCTGTGGGCGGCGACTTGAAGCTGGAAGGCGGCGCTGGCTCAGGCGACAAGTCTCTGGGTGGCAGTGTGCGTGTGTCTAGTGGCGGCGGCAGCACTGCGACGAGCGGCGACGTGGTGGTGTCCACCGCGGCTTCTGGTTCTGGTCAGACGAGCGGCAGCGTCTCTCTGTCGACCGGCGTGTCAAGTGCCGGCGACTCGGGTGGTGTCGTGGTGAGTACTTCTAGTGGTTCTAGTGGCTCGACGACAGGGAAAGGCGGTGACATCACGCTGATCGTGGGTGCGGGCGGCAAGAATACCGCAGGCGGGATCACGTTGTCGGCTGGGAAGTCCACTGATACGTCAGGCATTGGCGGCAAGGTGGGTGTTTCAGGCGGGCAGGGTAAGACCGGTGGCGATGTTGCAGTCAGCGCAGGCGTCGGCGACTCAGTGAAGGGAGGTACCGTGTCGATTCAGAGTGGCGGTGGCACTAACGTGGCTAGCGGCGACGTGGTGATCTCGAGCTTGGAGTCAGGCAATGCGACGACGAGCGGGGCCATCTCGTTGTCGACGGGTGGTGCAGATGCGAGCGGGATCATCTCGTTATCGACGGGCACGTCGATTGGCAGCGATTCCGGAGCAATCCATGTGGGGACGTCGAACTCGACAAATGGTGCGGCGGGCGACATCAACTTGCTGGTGGGGTCAGGCGGCGCGGCCAGTGGTGGCGACGTGCTAGTGCGCAGCGGCGACAGCACCGCAACGGACAGCAGTACAGTCGGTGTGGGCGTGGGCGGTCTGGCGTCGTTTGTTGGCGGCCAAGGCTCGAAGACGGGTGGTGGCGTGGAGCTCAGCGGCGGTGTTGGCGCTGCCGTGGGTGGTAGTGTGTCTGTCGCGAGCGGCACCGGCGCGGGTGCGCGTAGTGGTTCTGTGTCTGTCGGTAGCGCGGACTCAGGCACGGGTAACGTGAGCGGGTCTGTGACTGTGTCGAGCGGTGTGTCGTTGGGCGGGGACTCCGGTAGTGTGTCGGTGTTGACGTCGCAGGCGAGCGGCGGCGCGAATGGTGGCGCGGGCGGGTCGATCTCGCTGATAGTAGGAACTGGAAATGCAGCTGTAGGAGGAACCGTACTGGTGCGCAGCGGCAACAGCACCGCCACGAACGGCACGGGAGGCTCGGTTTCTGTTCTCGGTGGTGGTGGCACATCTGTGGGCGGCGACTTGAAGCTGGAAGGCGGCGCTGGCTCAGGCGACAAGTCTCTGGGTGGCAGTGTGCGTGTGTCTAGTGGCGGCGGCAGCACTGCGACGAGCGGCGACGTGGTGGTGTCCACCGCGGCTTCTGGTTCTGGTCAGACGAGCGGCAGCGTCTCTCTGTCGACCGGCGTGTCAAGTGCCGGCGACTCGGGTGGTGTCGTGGTGAGTACTTCTAGTGGTTCTAGTGGCTCGACGACAGGGAAAGGCGGTGACATCACGCTGATCGTGGGTGCGGGCGGCAAGAATACCGCAGGCGGGATCACGTTGTCGGCTGGGAAGTCCACTGATACGTCAGGCATTGGCGGCAAGGTGGGTGTTTCAGGCGGGCAGGGTAAGACCGGTGGCGATGTTGCAGTCAGCGCAGGCGTCGGCGACTCAGTGAAGGGAGGTACCGTGTCGATTCAGAGTGGCGGTGGCACTAACGTGGCTAGCGGCGACGTGGTGATCTCGAGCTTGGAGTCAGGCAATGCGACGACGAGCGGGGCCATCTCGTTGTCGACGGGTGGTGCAGATGCGAGCGGGATCATCTCGTTATCGACGGGCACGTCGATTGGCAGCGATTCCGGAGCAATCCATGTGGGGACGTCGAACTCGACAAATGGTGCGGCGGGCGACATCAACTTGCTGGTGGGGTCAGGCGGCGCGGCCAGTGGTGGCGACGTGCTAGTGCGCAGCGGCGACAGCACCGCAACGGACAGCAGTACAGTCGGTGTGGGCGTGGGCGGTCTGGCGTCGTTTGTTGGCGGCCAAGGCTCGAAGACGGGTGGTGGCGTGGAGCTCAGCGGCGGTGTTGGCGCTGCCGTGGGTGGTAGTGTGTCTGTCGCGAGCGGCACCGGCGCGGGTGCGCGTAGTGGTTCTGTGTCTGTCGGTAGCGCGGACTCGGGCACGGGTAACGTGAGCGGGTCTGTGACTGTGTCGAGCGGTGCGTCGTTGGGCGGGGACTCCGGTAGTGTGTCGGTGTTGACGTCGCAGGCGAGCGGCGGCGCGAATGGTGGCGCGGGCGGGTCGATCTCGCTGATAGTAGGAACTGGAAATGCAGCTGTAGGAGGAACCGTACTGGTGCGCAGCGGCAACAGCACCGCCACGAACGGCACGGGAGGCTCGGTTTCTGTTCTCGGTGGTGGTGGCACATCTGTGGGCGGCGACTTGAAGCTGGAAGGCGGCGCTGGCTCAGGCGACAAGTCTCTGGGTGGCAGTGTGCGTGTGTCTAGTGGCGGCGGCAGCACTGCGACGAGCGGCGACGTGGTGGTGTCCACCGCGGCTTCTGGTTCTGGTCAGACGAGCGGCAGCGTCTCTCTGTCGACCGGCGTGTCAAGTGCCGGCGACTCGGGTGGTGTCGTGGTGAGTACTTCTAGTGGTTCTAGTGGCTCGACGACAGGGAAAGGCGGTGACATCACGCTGATCGTGGGTGCGGGCGGCAAGAATACCGCAGGCGGGATCACGTTGTCGGCTGGGAAGTCCACTGATACGTCAGGCATTGGCGGCAAGGTGGGTGTTTCAGGCGGGCAGGGTAAGACCGGTGGCGATGTTGCAGTCAGCGCAGGCGTCGGCGACTCAGTGAAGGGAGGTACCGTGTCGATTCAGAGTGGCGGTGGCACTAACGTGGCTAGCGGCGACGTGGTGATCTCGAGCTTGGAGTCAGGCAATGCGACGACGAGCGGGGCCATCTCGTTGTCGACGGGTGGTGCAGATGCGAGCGGGATCATCTCGTTATCGACGGGCACGTCGATTGGCAGCGATTCCGGAGCAATCCATGTGGGGACGTCGAACTCGACAAATGGTGCGGCGGGCGACATCAACTTGCTGGTGGGGTCAGGCGGCGCGGCCAGTGGTGGCGACGTGCTAGTGCGCAGCGGCGACAGCACCGCAACGGACAGCAGTACAGTCGGTGTGGGCGTGGGCGGTCTGGCGTCGTTTGTTGGCGGCCAAGGCTCGAAGACGGGTGGTGGCGTGGAGCTCAGCGGCGGTGTTGGCGCTGCCGTGGGTGGTAGTGTGTCTGTCGCGAGCGGCACCGGCGCGGGTGCGCGTAGTGGTTCTGTGTCTGTCGGTAGCGCGGACTCGGGCACGGGTAACGTGAGCGGGTCTGTGACTGTGTCGAGCGGTGCGTCGTTGGGCGGGGACTCCGGTAGTGTGTCGGTGTTGACGTCGCAGGCGAGCGGCGGCGCGAATGGTGGCGCGGGCGGGTCGATCTCGCTGATAGTAGGAACTGGAAATGCAGCTGTAGGAGGAACCGTACTGGTGCGCAGCGGCAACAGCACCGCCACGAACGGCACGGGAGGCTCGGTTTCTGTTCTCGGTGGTGGTGGCACATCTGTGGGCGGCGACTTGAAGCTGGAAGGCGGCGCTGGCTCAGGCGACAAGTCTCTGGGTGGCAGTGTGCGTGTGTCTAGTGGCGGCGGCAGCACTGCGACGAGCGGCGACGTGGTGGTGTCCACCGCGGCTTCTGGTTCTGGTCAGACGAGCGGCAGCGTCTCTCTGTCGACCGGCGTGTCAAGTGCCGGCGACTCGGGTGGTGTCGTGGTGAGTACTTCTAGTGGTTCTAGTGGCTCGACGACA
This sequence comes from Phytophthora quercina, assembly GCA_014706105.1. Lineage (NCBI taxonomy): Eukaryota > Oomycota > Peronosporomycetes > Peronosporales > Peronosporaceae > Phytophthora > Phytophthora quercina. The sequence continues at coordinate 1,999,245 of JACBOW010000003.1, read as the reverse complement.
GGGAAAGGCGGTGACATCACGCTGATCGTGGGTGCGGGCGGCAAGAATACCGCAGGCGGGATCACGTTGTCGGCTGGGAAGTCCACTGATACGTCAGGCATTGGCGGCAAGGTGGGTGTTTCAGGCGGGCAGGGTAAGACCGGTGGCGATGTTGCAGTCAGCGCAGGCGTCGGCGACTCAGTGAAGGGAGGTACCGTGTCGATTCAGAGTGGCGGTGGCACTAACGTGGCTAGCGGCGACGTGGTGATCTCGAGCTTGGAGTCAGGCAATGCGACGACGAGCGGGGCCATCTCGTTGTCGACGGGTGGTGCAGATGCGAGGATCATCTCGTTATCGACGGGCACGTCGATTGGCAGCGATTCCGGAGCAATCCATGTGGGGACGTCGAACTCGACAAATGGTGCGGCGGGCGACATCAACTTGCTGGTGGGGTCAGGCGGCGCGGCCAGTGGTGGCGACGTGCTAGTGCGCAGCGGCGACAGCACCGCAACGGACAGCAGTACAGTCGGTGTGGGCGTGGGCGGTCTGGCGTCGTTTGTTGGCGGCCAAGGCTCGAAGACGGGTGGTGGCGTGGAGCTCAGCGGCGGTGTTGGCGCTGCCGTGGGTGGTAGTGTGTCTGTCGCGAGCGGCACCGGCGCGGGTGCGCGTAGTGGTTCTGTGTCTGTCGGTAGCGCGGACTCGGGCACGGGTAACGTGAGCGGGTCTGTGACTGTGTCGAGCGGTGCGTCGTTGGGCGGGGACTCCGGTAGTGTGTCGGTGTTGACGTCGCAGGCGAGCGGCGGCGCGAATGGTGGCGCGGGCGGGTCGATCTCGCTGATAGTAGGAACTGGAAATGCAGCTGTAGGAGGAACCGTACTGGTGCGCAGCGGCAACAGCACCGCCACGAACGGCACGGGAGGCTCGGTTTCTGTTCTCGGTGGTGGTGGCACATCTGTGGGCGGCGACTTGAAGCTGGAAGGCGGCGCTGGCTCAGGCGACAAGTCTCTGGGTGGCAGTGTGCGTGTGTCTAGTGGCGGCGGCAGCACTGCGACGAGCGGCGACGTGGTGGTGTCCACCGCGGCTTCTGGTTCTGGTCAGACGAGCGGCAGCGTCTCTCTGTCGACCGGCGTGTCAAGTGCCGGCGACTCGGGTGGTGTCGTGGTGAGTACTTCTAGTGGTTCTAGTGGCTCGACGACAGGGAAGGCGGTGACATCACGCTGATCGTGGGTGCGGGCGGCAAGAATACCGCAGGCGGGATCACGTTGTCGGCTGGGAAGTCCACTGATACGTCAGGCATTGGCGGCAAGGTGGGTGTTTCAGGCGGGCAGGGTAAGACCGGTGGCGATGTTGCAGTCAGCGCAGGCGTCGGCGACTCAGTGAAGGGAGGTACCGTGTCGATTCAGAGTGGCGGTGGCACTAACGTGGCTAGCGGCGACGTGGTGATCTCGAGCTTGGAGTCAGGCAATGCGACGACGAGCGGGGCCATCTCGTTGTCGACGGGTGGTGCAGATGCGAGCAGGATCATCTCGTTATCGACGGGCACGTCGATTGGCAGCGATTCCGGAGCAATCCATGTGGGGACGTCGAACTCGACAAATGGTGCGGCGGGCGACATCAACTTGCTGGTGGGGTCAGGCGGCGCGGCCAGTGGTGGCGACGTGCTAGTGCGCAGCGGCGACAGCACCGCAACGGACAGCAGTACAGTCGGTGTGGGCGTGGGCGGTCTGGCGTCGTTTGTTGGCGGCCAAGGCTCGAAGACGGGTGGTGGCGTGGAGCTCAGCGGCGGTGTTGGCGCTGCCGTGGGTGGTAGTGTGTCTGTCGCGAGCGGCACCGGCGCGGGTGCGCGTAGTGGTTCTGTGTCTGTCGGTAGCGCGGACTCGGGCACGGGTAACGTGAGCGGGTCTGTGACTGTGTCGAGCGGTGTGTCGTTGGGCGGGGACTCCGGTAGTGTGTCGGTGTTGACGTCGCAGGCGAGCGGCGGCGCGAATGGTGGCGCGGGCGGGTCGATCTCGCTGATAGTAGGAACTGGAAATGCAGCTGTAGGAGGAACCGTACTGGTGCGCAGCGGCAACAGCACCGCCACGAACGGCACGGGAGGCTCGGTTTCTGTTCTCGGTGGTGGTGGCACATCTGTGGGCGGCGACTTGAAGCTGGAAGGCGGCGCTGGCTCAGGCGACAAGTCTCTGGGTGGCAGTGTGCGTGTGTCTAGTGGCGGCGGCAGCACTGCGACGAGCGGCGACGTGGTGGTGTCCACCGCGGCTTCTGGTTCTGGTCAGACGAGCGGCAGCGTCTCTCTGTCGACCGGCGTGTCAAGTGCCGGCGACTCGGGTGGTGTCGTGGTGAGTACTTCTAGTGGTTCTAGTGGCTCGACGACAGGAAAGGCGGTGACATCACGCTGATCGTGGGTGCGGGCGGCAAGAATACCGCAGGCGGGATCACGTTGTCGGCTGGGAAGTCCACTGATACGTCAGGCATTGGCGGCAAGGTGGGTGTTTCAGGCGGGCAGGGTAAGACCGGTGGCGATGTTGCAGTCAGCGCAGGCGTCGGCGACTCAGTGAAGGGAGGTACCGTGTCGATTCAGAGTGGCGGTGGCACTAACGTGGCTAGCGGCGACGTGGTGATCTCGAGCTTGGAGTCAGGCAATGCGACGACGAGCGGGGCCATCTCGTTGTCGACGGGTGGTGCAGATGCGAGCAGGATCATCTCGTTATCGACGGGCACGTCGATTGGCAGCGATTCCGGAGCAATCCATGTGGGGACGTCGAACTCGACAAATGGTGCGGCGGGCGACATCAACTTGCTGGTGGGGTCAGGCGGCGCGGCCAGTGGTGGCGACGTGCTAGTGCGCAGCGGCGACAGCACCGCAACGGACAGCAGTACAGTCGGTGTGGGCGTGGGCGGTCTGGCGTCGTTTGTTGGCGGCCAAGGCTCGAAGACGGGTGGTGGCGTGGAGCTCAGCGGCGGTGTTGGCGCTGCCGTGGGTGGTAGTGTGTCTGTCGCGAGCGGCACCGGCGCGGGTGCGCGTAGTGGTTCTGTGTCTGTCGGTAGCGCGGACTCGGGCACGGGTAACGTGAGCGGGTCTGTGACTGTGTCGAGCGGTGTGTCGTTGGGCGGGGACTCCGGTAGTGTGTCGGTGTTGACGTCGCAGGCGAGCGGCGGCGCGAATGGTGGCGCGGGCGGGTCGATCTCGCTGATAGTAGGAACTGGAAATGCAGCTGTAGGAGGAACCGTACTGGTGCGCAGCGGCAACAGCACCGCCACGAACGGCACGGGAGGCTCGGTTTCTGTTCTCGGTGGTGGTGGCACATCTGTGGGCGGCGACTTGAAGCTGGAAGGCGGCGCTGGCTCAGGCGACAAGTCTCTGGGTGGCAGTGTGCGTGTGTCTAGTGGCGGCGGCAGCACTGCGACGAGCGGCGACGTGGTGGTGTCCACCGCGGCTTCTGGTTCTGGTCAGACGAGCGGCAGCGTCTCTCTGTCGACCGGCGTGTCAAGTGCCGGCGACTCGGGTGGTGTCGTGGTGAGTACTTCTAGTGGTTCTAGTGGCTCGACGACAGGGAAGGCGGTGACATCACGCTGATCGTGGGTGCGGGCGGCAAGAATACCGCAGGCGGGATCACGTTGTCGGCTGGGAAGTCCACTGATACGTCAGGCATTGGCGGCAAGGTGGGTGTTTCAGGCGGGCAGGGTAAGACCGGTGGCGATGTTGCAGTCAGCGCAGGCGTCGGCGACTCAGTGAAGGGAGGTACCGTGTCGATTCAGAGTGGCGGTGGCACTAACGTGGCTAGCGGCGACGTGGTGATCTCGAGCTTGGAGTCAGGCAATGCGACGACGAGCGGGGCCATCGTTGTCGACGGGTGGTGCAGATGCGAGCAGGATCATCTCGTTATCGACGGGCACGTCGATTGGCAGCGATTCCGGAGCAATCCATGTGGGGACGTCGAACTCGACAAATGGTGCGGCGGGCGACATCAACTTGCTGGTGGGGTCAGGCGGCGCGGCCAGTGGTGGCGACGTGCTAGTGCGCAGCGGCGACAGCACCGCAACGGACAGCAGTACAGTCGGTGTGGGCGTGGGCGGTCTGGCGTCGTTTGTTGGCGGCCAAGGCTCGAAGACGGGTGGTGGCGTGGAGCTCAGCGGCGGTGTTGGCGCTGCCGTGGGTGGTAGTGTGTCTGTCGCGAGCGGCACCGGCGCGGGTGCGCGTAGTGGTTCTGTGTCTGTCGGTAGCGCGGACTCGGGCACGGGTAACGTGAGCGGGTCTGTGACTGTGTCGAGCGGTGTGTCGTTGGGCGGGGACTCCGGTAGTGTGTCGGTGTTGACGTCGCAGGCGAGCGGCGGCGCGAATGGTGGCGCGGGCGGGTCGATCTCGCTGATAGTAGGAACTGGAAATGCAGCTGTAGGAGGAACCGTACTGGTGCGCAGCGGCAACAGCACCGCCACGAACGGCACGGGAGGCTCGGTTTCTGTTCTCGGTGGTGGTGGCACATCTGTGGGCGGCGACTTGAAGCTGGAAGGCGGCGCTGGCTCAGGCGACAAGTCTCTGGGTGGCAGTGTGCGTGTGTCTAGTGGCGGCGGCAGCACTGCGACGAGCGGCGACGTGGTGGTGTCCACCGCGGCTTCTGGTTCTGGTCAGACGAGCGGCAGCGTCTCTCTGTCGACCGGCGTGTCAAGTGCCGGCGACTCGGGTGGTGTCGTGGTGAGTACTTCTAGTGGTTCTAGTGGCTCGACGACAGGGAAAGGCGGTGACATCACGCTGATCGTGGGTGCGGGCGGCAAGAATACCGCAGGCGGGATCACGTTGTCGGCTGGGAAGTCCACTGATACGTCAGGCATTGGCGGCAAGGTGGGTGTTTCAGGCGGGCAGGGTAAGACCGGTGGCGATGTTGCAGTCAGCGCAGGCGTCGGCGACTCAGTGAAGGGAGGTACCGTGTCGATTCAGAGTGGCGGTGGCACTAACGTGGCTAGCGGCGACGTGGTGATCTCGAGCTTGGAGTCAGGCAATGCGACGACGAGCGGGGCCATCTCGTTGTCGACGGGTGGTGCAGATGCGAGCGGGATCATCTCGTTATCGACGGGCACGTCGATTGGCAGCGATTCCGGAGCAATCCATGTGGGGACGTCGAACTCGACAAATGGTGCGGCGGGCGACATCAACTTGCTGGTGGGGTCAGGCGGCGCGGCCAGTGGTGGCGACGTGCTAGTGCGCAGCGGCGACAGCACCGCAACGGACAGCAGTACAGTCGGTGTGGGCGTGGGCGGTCTGGCGTCGTTTGTTGGCGGCCAAGGCTCGAAGACGGGTGGTGGCGTGGAGCTCAGCGGCGGTGTTGGCGCTGCCGTGGGTGGTAGTGTGTCTGTCGCGAGCGGCACCGGCGCGGGTGCGCGTAGTGGTTCTGTGTCTGTCGGTAGCGCGGACTCGGGCACGGGTAACGTGAGCGGGTCTGTGACTGTGTCGAGCGGTGTGTCGTTGGGCGGGGACTCCGGTAGTGTGTCGGTGTTGACGTCGCAGGCGAGCGGCGGCGCGAATGGTGGCGCGGGCGGGTCGATCTCGCTGATAGTAGGAACTGGAAATGCAGCTGTAGGAGGAACCGTACTGGTGCGCAGCGGCAACAGCACCGCCACGAACGGCACGGGAGGCTCGGTTTCTGTTCTCGGTGGTGGTGGCACATCTGTGGGCGGCGACTTGAAGCTGGAAGGCGGCGCTGGCTCAGGCGACAAGTCTCTGGGTGGCAGTGTGCGTGTGTCTAGTGGCGGCGGCAGCACTGCGACGAGCGGCGACGTGGTGGTGTCCACCGCGGCTTCTGGTTCTGGTCAGACGAGCGGCAGCGTCTCTCTGTCGACCGGCGTGTCAAGTGCCGGCGACTCGGGTGGTGTCGTGGTGAGTACTTCTAGTGGTTCTAGTGGCTCGACGACAGGAAAGGCGGTGACATCACGCTGATCGTGGGTGCGGGCGGCAAGAATACCGCAGGCGGGATCACGTTGTCGGCTGGGAAGTCCACTGATACGTCAGGCATTGGCGGCAAGGTGGGTGTTTCAGGCGGGCAGGGTAAGACCGGTGGCGATGTTGCAGTCAGCGCAGGCGTCGGCGACTCAGTGAAGGGAGGTACCGTGTCGATTCAGAGTGGCGGTGGCACTAACGTGGCTAGCGGCGACGTGGTGATCTCGAGCTTGGAGTCAGGCAATGCGACGACGAGCGGGGCCATCTCGTTGTCGACGGGTGGTGCAGATGCGAGCGGGATCATCTCGTTATCGACGGGCACGTCGATTGGCAGCGATTCCGGAGCAATCCATGTGGGGACGTCGAACTCGACAAATGGTGCGGCGGGCGACATCAACTTGCTGGTGGGGTCAGGCGGCGCGGCCAGTGGTGGCGACGTGCTAGTGCGCAGCGGCGACAGCACCGCAACGGACAGCAGTACAGTCGGTGTGGGCGTGGGCGGTCTGGCGTCGTTTGTTGGCGGCCAAGGCTCGAAGACGGGTGGTGGCGTGGAGCTCAGCGGCGGTGTTGGCGCTGCCGTGGGTGGTAGTGTGTCTGTCGCGAGCGGCACCGGCGCGGGTGCGCGTAGTGGTTCTGTGTCTGTCGGTAGCGCGGACTCGGGCACGGGTAACGTGAGCGGGTCTGTGACTGTGTCGAGCGGTGTGTCGTTGGGCGGGGACTCCGGTAGTGTGTCGGTGTTGACGTCGCAGGCGAGCGGCGGCGCGAATGGTGGCGCGGGCGGGTCGATCTCGCTGATAGTAGGAACTGGAAATGCAGCTGTAGGAGGAACCGTACTGGTGCGCAGCGGCAACAGCACCGCCACGAACGGCACGGGAGGCTCGGTTTCTGTTCTCGGTGGTGGTGGCACATCTGTGGGCGGCGACTTGAAGCTGGAAGGCGGCGCTGGCTCAGGCGACAAGTCTCTGGGTGGCAGTGTGCGTGTGTCTAGTGGCGGCGGCAGCACTGCGACGAGCGGCGACGTGGTGGTGTCCACCGCGGCTTCTGGTTCTGGTCAGACGAGCGGCAGCGTCTCTCTGTCGACCGGCGTGTCAAGTGCCGGCGACTCGGGTGGTGTCGTGGTGAGTACTTCTAGTGGTTCTAGTGGCTCGACGACAGGGAAAGGCGGTGACATCACGCTGATCGTGGGTGCGGGCGGCAAGAATACCGCAGGCGGGATCACGTTGTCGGCTGGGAAGTCCACTGATACGTCAGGCATTGGCGGCAAGGTGGGTGTTTCAGGCGGGCAGGGTAAGACCGGTGGCGATGTTGCAGTCAGCGCAGGCGTCGGCGACTCAGTGAAGGGAGGTACCGTGTCGATTCAGAGTGGCGGTGGCACTAACGTGGCTAGCGGCGACGTGGTGATCTCGAGCTTGGAGTCAGGCAATGCGACGACGAGCGGGGCCATCTCGTTGTCGACGGGTGGTGCAGATGCGAGCGGGATCATCTCGTTATCGACGGGCACGTCGATTGGCAGCGATTCCGGAGCAATCCATGTGGGGACGTCGAACTCGACAAATGGTGCGGCGGGCGACATCAACTTGCTGGTGGGGTCAGGCGGCGCGGCCAGTGGTGGCGACGTGCTAGTGCGCAGCGGCGACAGCACCGCAACGGACAGCAGTACAGTCGGTGTGGGCGTGGGCGGTCTGGCGTCGTTTGTTGGCGGCCAAGGCTCGAAGACGGGTGGTGGCGTGGAGCTCAGCGGCGGTGTTGGCGCTGCCGTGGGTGGTAGTGTGTCTGTCGCGAGCGGCACCGGCGCGGGTGCGCGTAGTGGTTCTGTGTCTGTCGGTAGCGCGGACTCGGGCACGGGTAACGTGAGCGGGTCTGTGACTGTGTCGAGCGGTGCGTCGTTGGGCGGGGACTCCGGTAGTGTGTCGGTGTTGACGTCGCAGGCGAGCGGCGGCGCGAATGGTGGCGCGGGCGGGTCGATCTCGCTGATAGTAGGAACTGGAAATGCAGCTGTAGGAGGAACCGTACTGGTGCGCAGCGGCAACAGCACCGCCACGAACGGCACGGGAGGCTCGGTTTCTGTTCTCGGTGGTGGTGGCACATCTGTGGGCGGCGACTTGAAGCTGGAAGGCGGCGCTGGCTCAGGCGACAAGTCTCTGGGTGGCAGTGTGCGTGTGTCTAGTGGCGGCGGCAGCACTGCGACGAGCGGCGACGTGGTGGTGTCCACCGCGGCTTCTGGTTCTGGTCAGACGAGCGGCAGCGTCTCTCTGTCGACCGGCGTGTCAAGTGCCGGCGACTCGGGTGGTGTCGTGGTGAGTACTTCTAGTGGTTCTAGTGGCTCGACGACAGGGAAAGGCGGTGACATCACGCTGATCGTGGGTGCGGGCGGCAAGAATACCGCAGGCGGGATCACGTTGTCGGCTGGGAAGTCCACTGATACGTCAGGCATTGGCGGCAAGGTGGGTGTTTCAGGCGGGCAGGGTAAGACCGGTGGCGATGTTGCAGTCAGCGCAGGCGTCGGCGACTCAGTGAAGGGAGGTACCGTGTCGATTCAGAGTGGCGGTGGCACTAACGTGGCTAGCGGCGACGTGGTGATCTCGAGCTTGGAGTCAGGCAATGCGACGACGAGCGGGGCCATCTCGTTGTCGACGGGTGGTGCAGATGCGAGCAGGATCATCTCGTTATCGACGGGCACGTCGATTGGCAGCGATTCCGGAGCAATCCATGTGGGGACGTCGAACTCGACAAATGGTGCGGCGGGCGACATCAACTTGCTGGTGGGGTCAGGCGGCGCGGCCAGTGGTGGCGACGTGCTAGTGCGCAGCGGCGACAGCACCGCAACGGACAGCAGTACAGTCGGTGTGGGCGTGGGCGGTCTGGCGTCGTTTGTTGGCGGCCAAGGCTCGAAGACGGGTGGTGGCGTGGAGCTCAGCGGCGGTGTTGGCGCTGCCGTGGGTGGTAGTGTGTCTGTCGCGAGCGGCACCGGCGCGGGTGCGCGTAGTGGTTCTGTGTCTGTCGGTAGCGCGGACTCGGGCACGGGTAACGTGAGCGGGTCTGTGACTGTGTCGAGCGGTGCGTCGTTGGGCGGGGACTCCGGTAGTGTGTCGGTGTTGACGTCGCAGGCGAGCGGCGGCGCGAATGGTGGCGCGGGCGGGTCGATCTCGCTGATAGTAGGAACTGGAAATGCAGCTGTAGGAGGAACCGTACTGGTGCGCAGCGGCAACAGCACCGCCACGAACGGCACGGGAGGCTCGGTTTCTGTTCTCGGTGGTGGTGGCACATCTGTGGGCGGCGACTTGAAGCTGGAAGGCGGCGCTGGCTCAGGCGACAAGTCTCTGGGTGGCAGTGTGCGTGTGTCTAGTGGCGGCGGCAGCACTGCGACGAGCGGCGACGTGGTGGTGTCCACCGCGGCTTCTGGTTCTGGTCAGACGAGCGGCAGCGTCTCTCTGTCGACCGGCGTGTCAAGTGCCGGCGACTCGGGTGGTGTCGTGGTGAGTACTTCTAGTGGTTCTAGTGGCTCGACGACAGGGAAAGGCGGTGACATCACGCTGATCGTGGGTGCGGGCGGCAAGAATACCGCAGGCGGGATCACGTTGTCGGCTGGGAAGTCCACTGATACGTCAGGCATTGGCGGCAAGGTGGGTGTTTCAGGCGGGCAGGGTAAGACCGGTGGCGATGTTGCAGTCAGCGCAGGCGTCGGCGACTCAGTGAAGGGAGGTACCGTGTCGATTCAGAGTGGCGGTGGCACTAACGTGGCTAGCGGCGACGTGGTGATCTCGAGCTTGGAGTCAGGCAATGCGACGACGAGCGGGGCCATCTCGTTGTCGACGGGTGGTGCAGATGCGAGCAGGATCATCTCGTTATCGACGGGCACGTCGATTGGCAGCGATTCCGGAGCAATCCATGTGGGGACGTCGAACTCGACAAATGGTGCGGCGGGCGACATCAACTTGCTGGTGGGGTCAGGCGGCGCGGCCAGTGGTGGCGACGTGCTAGTGCGCAGCGGCGACAGCACCGCAACGGACAGCAGTACAGTCGGTGTGGGCGTGGGCGGTCTGGCGTCGTTTGTTGGCGGCCAAGGCTCGAAGACGGGTGGTGGCGTGGAGCTCAGCGGCGGTGTTGGCGCTGCCGTGGGTGGTAGTGTGTCTGTCGCGAGCGGCACCGGCGCGGGTGCGCGTAGTGGTTCTGTGTCTGTCGGTAGCGCGGACTCGGGCACGGGTAACGTGAGCGGGTCTGTGACTGTGTCGAGCGGTGTGTCGTTGGGCGGGGACTCCGGTAGTGTGTCGGTGTTGACGTCGCAGGCGAGCGGCGGCGCGAATGGTGGCGCGGGCGGGTCGATCTCGCTGATAGTAGGAACTGGAAATGCAGCTGTAGGAGGAACCGTACTGGTGCGCAGCGGCAACAGCACCGCCACGAACGGCACGGGAGGCTCGGTTTCTGTTCTCGGTGGTGGTGGCACATCTGTGGGCGGCGACTTGAAGCTGGAAGGCGGCGCTGGCTCAGGCGACAAGTCTCTGGGTGGCAGTGTGCGTGTGTCTAGTGGCGGCGGCAGCACTGCGACGAGCGGCGACGTGGTGGTGTCCACCGCGGCTTCTGGTTCTGGTCAGACGAGCGGCAGCGTCTCTCTGTCGACCGGCGTGTCAAGTGCCGGCGACTCGGGTGGTGTCGTGGTGAGTACTTCTAGTGGTTCTAGTGGCTCGACGACAGGGAAAGGCGGTGACATCACGCTGATCGTGGGTGCGGGCGGCAAGAATACCGCAGGCGGGATCACGTTGTCGGCTGGGAAGTCCACTGATACGTCAGGCATTGGCGGCAAGGTGGGTGTTTCAGGCGGGCAGGGTAAGACCGGTGGCGATGTTGCAGTCAGCGCAGGCGTCGGCGACTCAGTGAAGGGAGGTACCGTGTCGATTCAGAGTGGCGGTGGCACTAACGTGGCTAGCGGCGACGTGGTGATCTCGAGCTTGGAGTCAGGCAATGCGACGACGAGCGGGGCCATCTCGTTGTCGACGGGTGGTGCAGATGCGAGCAGGATCATCTCGTTATCGACGGGCACGTCGATTGGCAGCGATTCCGGAGCAATCCATGTGGGGACGTCGAACTCGACAAATGGTGCGGCGGGCGACATCAACTTGCTGGTGGGGTCAGGCGGCGCGGCCAGTGGTGGCGACGTGCTAGTGCGCAGCGGCGACAGCACCGCAACGGACAGCAGTACAGTCGGTGTGGGCGTGGGCGGTCTGGCGTCGTTTGTTGGCGGCCAAGGCTCGAAGACGGGTGGTGGCGTGGAGCTCAGCGGCGGTGTTGGCGCTGCCGTGGGTGGTAGTGTGTCTGTCGCGAGCGGCACCGGCGCGGGTGCGCGTAGTGGTTCTGTGTCTGTCGGTAGCGCGGACTCGGGCACGGGTAACGTGAGCGGGTCTGTGACTGTGTCGAGCGGTGCGTCGTTGGGCGGGGACTCCGGTAGTGTGTCGGTGTTGACGTCGCAGGCGAGCGGCGGCGCGAATGGTGGCGCGGGCGGGTCGATCTCGCTGATAGTAGGAACTGGAAATGCAGCTGTAGGAGGAACCGTACTGGTGCGCAGCGGCAACAGCACCGCCACGAACGGCACGGGAGGCTCGGTTTCTGTTCTCGGTGGTGGTGGCACATCTGTGGGCGGCGACTTGAAGCTGGAAGGCGGCGCTGGCTCAGGCGACAAGTCTCTGGGTGGCAGTGTGCGTGTGTCTAGTGGCGGCGGCAGCACTGCGACGAGCGGCGACGTGGTGGTGTCCACCGCGGCTTCTGGTTCTGGTCAGACGAGCGGCAGCGTCTCTCTGTCGACCGGCGTGTCAAGTGCCGGCGACTCGGGTGGTGTCGTGGTGAGTACTTCTAGTGGTTCTAGTGGCTCGACGACAGGGAAAGGCGGTGACATCACGCTGATCGTGGGTGCGGGCGGCAAGAATACCGCAGGCGGGATCACGTTGTCGGCTGGGAAGTCCACTGATACGTCAGGCATTGGCGGCAAGGTGGGTGTTTCAGGCGGGCAGGGTAAGACCGGTGGCGATGTTGCAGTCAGCGCAGGCGTCGGCGACTCAGTGAAGGGAGGTACCGTGTCGATTCAGAGTGGCGGTGGCACTAACGTGGCTAGCGGCGACGTGGTGATCTCGAGCTTGGAGTCAGGCAATGCGACGACGAGCGGGGCCATCTCGTTGTCGACGGGTGGTGCAGATGCGAGCGGGATCATCTCGTTATCGACGGGCACGTCGATTGGCAGCGATTCCGGAGCAATCCATGTGGGGACGTCGAACTCGACAAATGGTGCGGCGGGCGACATCAACTTGCTGGTGGGGTCAGGCGGCGCGGCCAGTGGTGGCGACGTGCTAGTGCGCAGCGGCGACAGCACCGCAACGGACAGCAGTACAGTCGGTGTGGGCGTGGGCGGTCTGGCGTCGTTTGTTGGCGGCCAAGGCTCGAAGACGGGTGGTGGCGTGGAGCTCAGCGGCGGTGTTGGCGCTGCCGTGGGTGGTAGTGTGTCTGTCGCGAGCGGCACCGGCGCGGGTGCGCGTAGTGGTTCTGTGTCTGTCGGTAGCGCGGACTCGGGCACGGGTAACGTGAGCGGGTCTGTGACTGTGTCGAGCGGTGCGTCGTTGGGCGGGGACTCCGGTAGTGTGTCGGTGTTGACGTCGCAGGCGAGCGGCGGCGCGAATGGTGGCGCGGGCGGGTCGATCTCGCTGATAGTAGGAACTGGAAATGCAGCTGTAGGAGGAACCGTACTGGTGCGCAGCGGCAACAGCACCGCCACGAACGGCACGGGAGGCTCGGTTTCTGTTCTCGGTGGTGGTGGCACATCTGTGGGCGGCGACTTGAAGCTGGAAGGCGGCGCTGGCTCAGGCGACAAGTCTCTGGGTGGCAGTGTGCGTGTGTCTAGTGGCGGCGGCAGCACTGCGACGAGCGGCGACGTGGTGGTGTCCACCGCGGCTTCTGGTTCTGGTCAGACGAGCGGCAGCGTCTCTCTGTCGACCGGCGTGTCAAGTGCCGGCGACTCGGGTGGTGTCGTGGTGAGTACTTCTAGTGGTTCTAGTGGCTCGACGACAGGGAAAGGCGGTGACATCACGCTGATCGTGGGTGCGGGCGGCAAGAATACCGCAGGCGGGATCACGTTGTCGGCTGGGAAGTCCACTGATACGTCAGGCATTGGCGGCAAGGTGGGTGTTTCAGGCGGGCAGGGTAAGACCGGTGGCGATGTTGCAGTCAGCGCAGGCGTCGGCGACTCAGTGAAGGGAGGTACCGTGTCGATTCAGAGTGGCGGTGGCACTAACGTGGCTAGCGGCGACGTGGTGATCTCGAGCTTGGAGTCAGGCAATGCGACGACGAGCGGGGCCATCTCGTTGTCGACGGGTGGTGCAGATGCGAGCGGGATCATCTCGTTATCGACGGGCACGTCGATTGGCAGCGATTCCGGAGCAATCCATGTGGGGACGTCGAACTCGACAAATGGTGCGGCGGGCGACATCAACTTGCTGGTGGGGTCAGGCGGCGCGGCCAGTGGTGGCGACGTGCTAGTGCGCAGCGGCGACAGCACCGCAACGGACAGCAGTACAGTCGGTGTGGGCGTGGGCGGTCTGGCGTCGTTTGTTGGCGGCCAAGGCTCGAAGACGGGTGGTGGCGTGGAGCTCAGCGGCGGTGTTGGCGCTGCCGTGGGTGGTAGTGTGTCTGTCGCGAGCGGCACCGGCGCGGGTGCGCGTAGTGGTTCTGTGTCTGTCGGTAGCGCGGACTCGGGCACGGGTAACGTGAGCGGGTCTGTGACTGTGTCGAGCGGTGCGTCGTTGGGCGGGGACTCCGGTAGTGTGTCGGTGTTGACGTCGCAGGCGAGCGGCGGCGCGAATGGTGGCGCGGGCGGGTCGATCTCGCTGATAGTAGGAACTGGAAATGCAGCTGTAGGAGGAACCGTACTGGTGCGCAGCGGCAACAGCACCGCCACGAACGGCACGGGAGGCTCGGTTTCTGTTCTCGGTGGTGGTGGCACATCTGTGGGCGGCGACTTGAAGCTGGAAGGCGGCGCTGGCTCAGGCGACAAGTCTCTGGGTGGCAGTGTGCGTGTGTCTAGTGGCGGCGGCAGCACTGCGACGAGCGGCGACGTGGTGGTGTCCACCGCGGCTTCTGGTTCTGGTCAGACGAGCGGCAGCGTCTCTCTGTCGACCGGCGTGTCAAGTGCCGGCGACTCGGGTGGTGTCGTGGTGAGTACTTCTAGTGGTTCTAGTGGCTCGACGACAGGGAAAGGCGGTGACATCACGCTGATCGTGGGTGCGGGCGGCAAGAATACCGCAGGCGGGATCACGTTGTCGGCTGGGAAGTCCACTGATACGTCAGGCATTGGCGGCAAGGTGGGTGTTTCAGGCGGGCAGGGTAAGACCGGTGGCGATGTTGCAGTCAGCGCAGGCGTCGGCGACTCAGTGAAGGGAGGTACCGTGTCGATTCAGAGTGGCGGTGGCACTAACGTGGCTAGCGGCGACGTGGTGATCTCGAGCTTGGAGTCAGGCAATGCGACGACGAGCGGGGCCATCTCGTTGTCGACGGGTGGTGCAGATGCGAGCGGGATCATCTCGTTATCGACGGGCACGTCGATTGGCAGCGATTCCGGAGCAATCCATGTGGGGACGTCGAACTCGACAAATGGTGCGGCGGGCGACATCAACTTGCTGGTGGGGTCAGGCGGCGCGGCCAGTGGTGGCGACGTGCTAGTGCGCAGCGGCGACAGCACCGCAACGGACAGCAGTACAGTCGGTGTGGGCGTGGGCGGTCTGGCGTCGTTTGTTGGCGGCCAAGGCTCGAAGACGGGTGGTGGCGTGGAGCTCAGCGGCGGTGTTGGCGCTGCCGTGGGTGGTAGTGTGTCTGTCGCGAGCGGCACCGGCGCGGGTGCGCGTAGTGGTTCTGTGTCTGTCGGTAGCGCGGACTCGGGCACGGGTAACGTGAGCGGGTCTGTGACTGTGTCGAGCGGTGCGTCGTTGGGCGGGGACTCCGGTAGTGTGTCGGTGTTGACGTCGCAGGCGAGCGGCGGCGCGAATGGTGGCGCGGGCGGGTCGATCTCGCTGATAGTAGGAACTGGAAATGCAGCTGTAGGAGGAACCGTACTGGTGCGCAGCGGCAACAGCACCGCCACGAACGGCACGGGAGGCTCGGTTTCTGTTCTCGGTGGTGGTGGCACATCTGTGGGCGGCGACTTGAAGCTGGAAGGCGGCGCTGGCTCAGGCGACAAGTCTCTGGGTGGCAGTGTGCGTGTGTCTAGTGGCGGCGGCAGCACTGCGACGAGCGGCGACGTGGTGGTGTCCACCGCGGCTTCTGGTTCTGGTCAGACGAGCGGCAGCGTCTCTCTGTCGACCGGCGTGTCAAGTGCCGGCGACTCGGGTGGTGTCGTGGTGAGTACTTCTAGTGGTTCTAGTGGCTCGACGACAGGAAAGGCGGTGACATCACGCTGATCGTGGGTGCGGGCGGCAAGAATACCGCAGGCGGGATCACGTTGTCGGCTGGGAAGTCCACTGATACGTCAGGCATTGGCGGCAAGGTGGGTGTTTCAGGCGGGCAGGGTAAGACCGGTGGCGATGTTGCAGTCAGCGCAGGCGTCGGCGACTCAGTGAAGGGAGGTACCGTGTCGATTCAGAGTGGCGGTGGCACTAACGTGGCTAGCGGCGACGTGGTGATCTCGAGCTTGGAGTCAGGCAATGCGACGACGAGCGGGGCCATCTCGTTGTCGACGGGTGGTGCAGATGCGAGCGGGATCATCTCGTTATCGACGGGCACGTCGATTGGCAGCGATTCCGGAGCAATCCATGTGGGGACGTCGAACTCGACAAATGGTGCGGCGGGCGACATCAACTTGCTGGTGGGGTCAGGCGGCGCGGCCAGTGGTGGCGACGTGCTAGTGCGCAGCGGCGACAGCACCGCAACGGACAGCAGTACAGTCGGTGTGGGCGTGGGCGGTCTGGCGTCGTTTGTTGGCGGCCAAGGCTCGAAGACGGGTGGTGGCGTGGAGCTCAGCGGCGGTGTTGGCGCTGCCGTGGGTGGTAGTGTGTCTGTCGCGAGCGGCACCGGCGCGGGTGCGCGTAGTGGTTCTGTGTCTGTCGGTAGCGCGGACTCGGGCACGGGTAACGTGAGCGGGTCTGTGACTGTGTCGAGCGGTGCGTCGTTGGGCGGGGACTCCGGTAGTGTGTCGGTGTTGACGTCGCAGGCGAGCGGCGGCGCGAATGGTGGCGCGGGCGGGTCGATCTCGCTGATAGTAGGAACTGGAAATGCAGCTGTAGGAGGAACCGTACTGGTGCGCAGCGGCAACAGCACCGCCACGAACGGCACGGGAGGCTCGGTTTCTGTTCTCGGTGGTGGTGGCACATCTGTGGGCGGCGACTTGAAGCTGGAAGGCGGCGCTGGCTCAGGCGACAAGTCTCTGGGTGGCAGTGTGCGTGTGTCTAGTGGCGGCGGCAGCACTGCGACGAGCGGCGACGTGGTGGTGTCCACCGCGGCTTCTGGTTCTGGTCAGACGAGCGGCAGCGTCTCTCTGTCGACCGGCGTGTCAAGTGCCGGCGACTCGGGTGGTGTCGTGGTGAGTACTTCTAGTGGTTCTAGTGGCTCGACGACAGGAAAGGCGGTGACATCACGCTGATCGTGGGTGCGGGCGGCAAGAATACCGCAGGCGGGATCACGTTGTCGGCTGGGAAGTCCACTGATACGTCAGGCATTGGCGGCAAGGTGGGTGTTTCAGGCGGGCAGGGTAAGACCGGTGGCGATGTTGCAGTCAGCGCAGGCGTCGGCGACTCAGTGAAGGGAGGTACCGTGTCGATTCAGAGTGGCGGTGGCACTAACGTGGCTAGCGGCGACGTGGTGATCTCGAGCTTGGAGTCAGGCAATGCGACGACGAGCGGGGCCATCTCGTTGTCGACGGGTGGTGCAGATGCGAGCGGGATCATCTCGTTATCGACGGGCACGTCGATTGGCAGCGATTCCGGAGCAATCCATGTGGGGACGTCGAACTCGACAAATGGTGCGGCGGGCGACATCAACTTGCTGGTGGGGTCAGGCGGCGCGGCCAGTGGTGGCGACGTGCTAGTGCGCAGCGGCGACAGCACCGCAACGGACAGCAGTACAGTCGGTGTGGGCGTGGGCGGTCTGGCGTCGTTTGTTGGCGGCCAAGGCTCGAAGACGGGTGGTGGCGTGGAGCTCAGCGGCGGTGTTGGCGCTGCCGTGGGTGGTAGTGTGTCTGTCGCGAGCGGCACCGGCGCGGGTGCGCGTAGTGGTTCTGTGTCTGTCGGTAGCGCGGACTCGGGCACGGGTAACGTGAGCGGGTCTGTGACTGTGTCGAGCGGTGCGTCGTTGGGCGGGGACTCCGGTAGTGTGTCGGTGTTGACGTCGCAGGCGAGCGGCGGCGCGAATGGTGGCGCGGGCGGGTCGATCTCGCTGATAGTAGGAACTGGAAATGCAGCTGTAGGAGGAACCGTACTGGTGCGCAGCGGCAACAGCACCGCCACGAACGGCACGGGAGGCTCGGTTTCTGTTCTCGGTGGTGGTGGCACATCTGTGGGCGGCGACTTGAAGCTGGAAGGCGGCGCTGGCTCAGGCGACAAGTCTCTGGGTGGCAGTGTGCGTGTGTCTAGTGGCGGCGGCAGCACTGCGACGAGCGGCGACGTGGTGGTGTCCACCGCGGCTTCTGGTTCTGGTCAGACGAGCGGCAGCGTCTCTCTGTCGACCGGCGTGTCAAGTGCCGGCGACTCGGGTGGTGTCGTGGTGAGTACTTCTAGTGGTTCTAGTGGCTCGACGACAGGGAAAGGCGGTGACATCACGCTGATCGTGGGTGCGGGCGGCAAGAATACCGCAGGCGGGATCACGTTGTCGGCTGGGAAGTCCACTGATACGTCAGGCATTGGCGGCAAGGTGGGTGTTTCAGGCGGGCAGGGTAAGACCGGTGGCGATGTTGCAGTCAGCGCAGGCGTCGGCGACTCAGTGAAGGGAGGTACCGTGTCGATTCAGAGTGGCGGTGGCACTAACGTGGCTAGCGGCGACGTGGTGATCTCGAGCTTGGAGTCAGGCAATGCGACGACGAGCGGGGCCATCTCGTTGTCGACGGGTGGTGCAGATGCGAGCGGGATCATCTCGTTATCGACGGGCACGTCGATTGGCAGCGATTCCGGAGCAATCCATGTGGGGACGTCGAACTCGACAAATGGTGCGGCGGGCGACATCAACTTGCTGGTGGGGTCAGGCGGCGCGGCCAGTGGTGGCGACGTGCTAGTGCGCAGCGGCGACAGCACCGCAACGGACAGCAGTACAGTCGGTGTGGGCGTGGGCGGTCTGGCGTCGTTTGTTGGCGGCCAAGGCTCGAAGACGGGTGGTGGCGTGGAGCTCAGCGGCGGTGTTGGCGCTGCCGTGGGTGGTAGTGTGTCTGTCGCGAGCGGCACCGGCGCGGGTGCGCGTAGTGGTTCTGTGTCTGTCGGTAGCGCGGACTCGGGCACGGGTAACGTGAGCGGGTCTGTGACTGTGTCGAGCGGTGCGTCGTTGGGCGGGGACTCCGGTAGTGTGTCGGTGTTGACGTCGCAGGCGAGCGGCGGCGCGAATGGTGGCGCGGGCGGGTCGATCTCGCTGATAGTAGGAACTGGAAATGCAGCTGTAGGAGGAACCGTACTGGTGCGCAGCGGCAACAGCACCGCCACGAACGGCACGGGAGGCTCGGTTTCTGTTCTCGGTGGTGGTGGCACATCTGTGGGCGGCGACTTGAAGCTGGAAGGCGGCGCTGGCTCAGGCGACAAGTCTCTGGGTGGCAGTGTGCGTGTGTCTAGTGGCGGCGGCAGCACTGCGACGAGCGGCGACGTGGTGGTGTCCACCGCGGCTTCTGGTTCTGGTCAGACGAGCGGCAGCGTCTCTCTGTCGACCGGCGTGTCAAGTGCCGGCGACTCGGGTGGTGTCGTGGTGAGTACTTCTAGTGGTTCTAGTGGCTCGACGACAGGGAAAGGCGGTGACATCACGCTGATCGTGGGTGCGGGCGGCAAGAATACCGCAGGCGGGATCACGTTGTCGGCTGGGAAGTCCACTGATACGTCAGGCATTGGCGGCAAGGTGGGTGTTTCAGGCGGGCAGGGTAAGACCGGTGGCGATGTTGCAGTCAGCGCAGGCGTCGGCGACTCAGTGAAGGGAGGTACCGTGTCGATTCAGAGTGGCGGTGGCACTAACGTGGCTAGCGGCGACGTGGTGATCTCGAGCTTGGAGTCAGGCAATGCGACGACGAGCGGGGCCATCTCGTTGTCGACGGGTGGTGCAGATGCGAGCGGGATCATCTCGTTATCGACGGGCACGTCGATTGGCAGCGATTCCGGAGCAATCCATGTGGGGACGTCGAACTCGACAAATGGTGCGGCGGGCGACATCAACTTGCTGGTGGGGTCAGGCGGCGCGGCCAGTGGTGGCGACGTGCTAGTGCGCAGCGGCGACAGCACCGCAACGGACAGCAGTACAGTCGGTGTGGGCGTGGGCGGTCTGGCGTCGTTTGTTGGCGGCCAAGGCTCGAAGACGGGTGGTGGCGTGGAGCTCAGCGGCGGTGTTGGCGCTGCCGTGGGTGGTAGTGTGTCTGTCGCGAGCGGCACCGGCGCGGGTGCGCGTAGTGGTTCTGTGTCTGTCGGTAGCGCGGACTCGGGCACGGGTAACGTGAGCGGGTCTGTGACTGTGTCGAGCGGTGCGTCGTTGGGCGGGGACTCCGGTAGTGTGTCGGTGTTGACGTCGCAGGCGAGCGGCGGCGCGAATGGTGGCGCGGGCGGGTCGATCTCGCTGATAGTAGGAACTGGAAATGCAGCTGTAGGAGGAACCGTACTGGTGCGCAGCGGCAACAGCACCGCCACGAACGGCACGGGAGGCTCGGTTTCTGTTCTCGGTGGTGGTGGCACATCTGTGGGCGGCGACTTGAAGCTGGAAGGCGGCGCTGGCTCAGGCGACAAGTCTCTGGGTGGCAGTGTGCGTGTGTCTAGTGGCGGCGGCAGCACTGCGACGAGCGGCGACGTGGTGGTGTCCACCGCGGCTTCTGGTTCTGGTCAGACGAGCGGCAGCGTCTCTCTGTCGACCGGCGTGTCAAGTGCCGGCGACTCGGGTGGTGTCGTGGTGAGTACTTCTAGTGGTTCTAGTGGCTCGACGACAGGGAAAGGCGGTGACATCACGCTGATCGTGGGTGCGGGCGGCAAGAATACCGCAGGCGGGATCACGTTGTCGGCTGGGAAGTCCACTGATACGTCAGGCATTGGCGGCAAGGTGGGTGTTTCAGGCGGGCAGGGTAAGACCGGTGGCGATGTTGCAGTCAGCGCAGGCGTCGGCGACTCAGTGAAGGGAGGTACCGTGTCGATTCAGAGTGGCGGTGGCACTAACGTGGCTAGCGGCGACGTGGTGATCTCGAGCTTGGAGTCAGGCAATGCGACGACGAGCGGGGCCATCTCGTTGTCGACGGGTGGTGCAGATGCGAGCGGGATCATCTCGTTATCGACGGGCACGTCGATTGGCAGCGATTCCGGAGCAATCCATGTGGGGACGTCGAACTCGACAAATGGTGCGGCGGGCGACATCAACTTGCTGGTGGGGTCAGGCGGCGCGGCCAGTGGTGGCGACGTGCTAGTGCGCAGCGGCGACAGCACCGCAACGGACAGCAGTACAGTCGGTGTGGGCGTGGGCGGTCTGGCGTCGTTTGTTGGCGGCCAAGGCTCGAAGACGGGTGGTGGCGTGGAGCTCAGCGGCGGTGTTGGCGCTGCCGTGGGTGGTAGTGTGTCTGTCGCGAGCGGCACCGGCGCGGGTGCGCGTAGTGGTTCTGTGTCTGTCGGTAGCGCGGACTCGGGCACGGGTAACGTGAGCGGGTCTGTGACTGTGTCGAGCGGTGTGTCGTTGGGCGGGGACTCCGGTAGTGTGTCGGTGTTGACGTCGCAGGCGAGCGGCGGCGCGAATGGTGGCGCGGGCGGGTCGATCTCGCTGATAGTAGGAACTGGAAATGCAGCTGTAGGAGGAACCGTACTGGTGCGCAGCGGCAACAGCACCGCCACGAACGGCACGGGAGGCTCGGTTTCTGTTCTCGGTGGTGGTGGCACATCTGTGGGCGGCGACTTGAAGCTGGAAGGCGGCGCTGGCTCAGGCGACAAGTCTCTGGGTGGCAGTGTGCGTGTGTCTAGTGGCGGCGGCAGCACTGCGACGAGCGGCGACGTGGTGGTGTCCACCGCGGCTTCTGGTTCTGGTCAGACGAGCGGCAGCGTCTCTGTCGACCGGCGTGTCGGCGCCGGCGACTCGGGTGGTGTCGTGGTGAGTACTTCTAGTGGTTCTAGTGGCTCGACGACAGGAAAGGCGGTGACATCACGCTGATCGTGGGTGCGGGCGGCAAGAATACCGCAGGCGGGATCACGTTGTCGGCTGGGAAGTCCACTGATACGTCAGGCATTGGCGGCAAGGTGGGTGTTTCAGGCGGGCAGGGTAAGACCGGTGGCGATGTTGCAGTCAGCGCAGGCGTCGGCGACTCAGTGAAGGGAGGTACCGTGTCGATTCAGAGTGGCGGTGGCACTAACGTGGCTAGCGGCGACGTGGTGATCTCGAGCTTGGAGTCAGGCAATGCGACGACGAGCGGGGCCATCTCGTTGTCGACGGGTGGTGCAGATGCGAGCGGGATCATCTCGTTATCGACGGGCACGTCGATTGGCAGCGATTCCGGAGCAATCCATGTGGGGACGTCGAACTCGACAAATGGTGCGGCGGGCGACATCAACTTGCTGGTGGGGTCAGGCGGCGCGGCCAGTGGTGGCGACGTGCTAGTGCGCAGCGGCGACAGCACCGCAACGGACAGCAGTACAGTCGGTGTGGGCGTGGGCGGTCTGGCGTCGTTTGTTGGCGGCCAAGGCTCGAAGACGGGTGGTGGCGTGGAGCTCAGCGGCGGTGTTGGCGCTGCCGTGGGTGGTAGTGTGTCTGTCGCGAGCGGCACCGGCGCGGGTGCGCGTAGTGGTTCTGTGTCTGTCGGTAGCGCGGACTCGGGCACGGGTAACGTGAGCGGGTCTGTGACTGTGTCGAGCGGTGTGTCGTTGGGCGGGGACTCCGGTAGTGTGTCGGTGTTGACGTCGCAGGCGAGCGGCGGCGCGAATGGTGGCGCGGGCGGGTCGATCTCGCTGATAGTAGGAACTGGAAATGCAGCTGTAGGAGGAACCGTACTGGTGCGCAGCGGCAACAGCACCGCCACGAACGGCACGGGAGGCTCGGTTTCTGTTCTCGGTGGTGGTGGCACATCTGTGGGCGGCGACTTGAAGCTGGAAGGCGGCGCTGGCTCAGGCGACAAGTCTCTGGGTGGCAGTGCGTGTGTTCAGTGGCGGCGGCAGCACTGCGACGAGCGGCGACGTGGTGGTGTCCACCGCGGCTTCTGGTTCTGGTCAGACGAGCGGCAGCGTCTCTGTCGACCGGCGTGTCGGCGCCGGCGACTCGGGTGGTGTCGTGGTGAGTACTTCTAGTGGTTCTAGTGGCTCGACGACAGGGAAAGGCGGTGACATCACGCTGATCGTGGGTGCGGGCGGCAAGAATACCGCAGGCGGGATCACGTTGTCGGCTGGGAAGTCCACTGATACGTCAGGCATTGGCGGCAAGGTGGGTGTTTCAGGCGGGCAGGGTAAGACCGGTGGCGATGTTGCAGTCAGCGCAGGCGTCGGCGACTCAGTGAAGGGAGGTACCGTGTCGATTCAGAGTGGCGGTGGCACTAACGTGGCTAGCGGCGACGTGGTGATCTCGAGCTTGGAGTCAGGCAATGCGACGACGAGCGGGGCCATCTCGTTGTCGACGGGTGGTGCAGATGCGAGCGGGATCATCTCGTTATCGACGGGCACGTCGATTGGCAGCGATTCCGGAGCAATCCATGTGGGGACGTCGAACTCGACAAATGGTGCGGCGGGCGACATCAACTTGCTGGTGGGGTCAGGCGGCGCGGCCAGTGGTGGCGACGTGCTAGTGCGCAGCGGCGACAGCACCGCAACGGACAGCAGTACAGTCGGTGTGGGCGTGGGCGGTCTGGCGTCGTTTGTTGGCGGCCAAGGCTCGAAGACGGGTGGTGGCGTGGAGCTCAGCGGCGGTGTTGGCGCTGCCGTGGGTGGTAGTGTGTCTGTCGCGAGCGGCACCGGCGCGGGTGCGCGTAGTGGTTCTGTGTCTGTCGGTAGCGCGGACTCGGGCACGGGTAACGTGAGCGGGTCTGTGACTGTGTCGAGCGGTGCGTCGTTGGGCGGGGACCTGGTAGTGTGTCGGTGTTGACGTCGCAGGCGAGCGGCGGCGCGAATGGTGGCGCGGGCGGGTCGATCTCGCTGATAGTAGGAACTGGAAATGCAGCTGTAGGAGGAACCGTACTGGTGCGCAGCGGCAACAGCACCGCCACGAACGGCACGGGAGGCTCGGTTTCTGTTCTCGGTGGTGGTGGCACATCTGTGGGCGGCGACTTGAAGCTGGAAGGCGGCGCTGGCTCAGGCGACAAGTCTCTGGGTGGTGTGCGTGTGTCTAGTGGCGGCGGCAGCACTGCGACGAGCGGCGACGTGGTGGTGTCCACCGCGGCTTCTGGTTCTGGTCAGACGAGCGGCAGCGTCTCTGTCGACCGGCGTGTCGGGCGCCGGCGACTCGGGTGGTGTCGTGGTGAGTACTTCTAGTGGTTCTAGTGGCTCAACGACAGGGAAAGGCGGCGACATCACGCTGATCGTGGGTGCGGGCGGCAAGAATACCGCAGGCGGGATCACGTTGTCGGCTGGGAAGTCCACTGATACGTCAGGCATTGGCGGCAAGGTGGGTGTTTCAGGCGGGCAGGGTAAGACCGGTGGCGATGTTGCAGTCAGCGCAGGCGTCGGCGACTCAGTGAAGGGAGGTACCGTGTCGATTCAGAGTGGCGGTGGCACTAACGTGGCTAGCGGCGACGTGGTGATCTCGAGCTTGGAGTCAGGCAATGCGACGACGAGCGGGATCATCTCGTTATCGACGGGCACGTCGATTGGCAGCGATTCCGGAGCAATCCATGTGGGGACGTCGAACTCGACAAATGGTGCGGCGGGCGACATCAACTTGCTGGTGGGGTCAGGCGGCGCGGCCAGTGGTGGCGACGTGCTAGTGCGCAGCGGCGACAGCACCGCAACGGACAGCAGTACAGTCGGTGTGGGCGTGGGCGGTCTGGCGTCGTTTGTTGGCGGCCAAGGCTCGAAGACGGGTGGTGGCGTGGAGCTCAGCGGCGGTGTTGGCGCTGCCGTGGGTGGTAGTGTGTCTGTCGCGAGCGGCACCGGCGCGGGTGCGCGTAGTGGTTCTGTGTCTGTCGGTAGCGCGGACTCGGGCACGGGTAACGTGAGCGGGTCTGTGACTGTGTCGAGCGGTGCGTCGTTGGGCGGGGACCGGTAGTGTGTCGGTGTTGACGTCGCAGGCGAGCGGCGGCGCGAATGGTGGCGCGGGCGGGTCGATCTCGCTGATAGTAGGAACTGGAAATGCAGCTGTAGGAGGAACCGTACTGGTGCGCAGCGGCAACAGCACCGCCACGAACGGCACGGGAGGCTCGGTTTCTGTTCTCGGTGGTGGTGGCACATCTGTGGGCGGCGACTTGAAGCTGGAAGGCGGCGCTGGCTCAGGCGACAAGTCTCTGGGTGGCAGTGTGCGTGTCTAGTGGCGGCGGCAGCACTGCGACGAGCGGCGACGTGGTGGTGTCCACCGCGGCTTCTGGTTCTGGTCAGACGAGCGGCAGCGTCTTTGTCGACCGGCGTGTCGGGCGCCGGCGACTCGGGTGGTGTCGTGGTGAGTACTTCTAGTGGTTCTAGTGGCTCGACGACAGGGAAAGGCGGTGACATCACGCTGATCGTGGGTGCGGGCGGCAAGAATACCGCAGGCGGGATCACGTTGTCGGCTGGGAAGTCCACTGATACGTCAGGCATTGGCGGCAAGGTGGGTGTTTCAGGCGGGCAGGGTAAGACCGGTGGCGATGTTGCAGTCAGCGCAGGCGTCGGCGACTCAGTGAAGGGAGGTACCGTGTCGATTCAGAGTGGCGGTGGCACTAACGTGGCTAGCGGCGACGTGGTGATCTCGAGCTTGGAGTCAGGCAATGCGACGACGAGCGGGGCCATCTCGTTGTCGACGGGTGGTGCAGATGCGAGGGATCATCTCGTTATCGACGGGCACGTCGATTGGCAGCGATTCCGGAGCAATCCATGTGGGGACGTCGAACTCGACAAATGGTGCGGCGGGCGACATCAACTTGCTGGTGGGGTCAGGCGGCGCGGCCAGTGGTGGCGACGTGCTAGTGCGCAGCGGCGACAGCACCGCAACGGACAGCAGTACAGTCGGTGTGGGCGTGGGCGGTCTGGCGTCGTTTGTTGGCGGCAAGGCTCGAAGACGGGTGGTGGCGTGGAGCTCAGCGGCGGTGTTGGCGCTGCCGTGGGTGGTAGTGTGTCTGTCGCGAGCGGCACCGGCGCGGGTGCGCGTAGTGGTTCTGTGTCTGTCGGTAGCGCGGACTCGGGCACGGGTAACGTGAGCGGGTCTGTGACTGTGTCGAGCGGTGTGTCGTTGGGCGGGGACCTGGTAGTGTGTCGGTGTTGACGTCGCAGGCGAGCGGCGGCGCGAATGGTGGCGCGGGCGGGTCGATCTCGCTGATAGTAGGAACTGGAAATGCAGCTGTAGGAGGAACTGTACTGGTGCGCAGCGGCAACAGCACCGCCACGAACGGCACGGGAGGCTCGGTTTCTGTTCTCGGTGGTGGTGGCACATCTGTGGGCGGCGACTTGAAGCTGGAAGGCGGCGCTGGCTCAGGCGACAAGTCTCTGGGTGGCAGTGTGCGTGTCTAGTGGCGGCGGCAGCACTGCGACGAGCGGCGACGTGGTGGTGTCCACCGCGGCTTCTGGTTCTGGTCAGACGAGCGGCAGCGTCTCTGTCGACCGGCGTGTCAAGCGCCGGCGACTCGGGTGGTGTCGTGGTGAGTACTTCTAGTGGTTCTAGTGGCTCGACGACAGGAAAGGCGGTGACATCACGCTGATCGTGGGTGCGGGCGGCAAGAATACCGCAGGCGGGATCACGTTGTCGGCTGGGAAGTCCACTGATACGTCAGGCATTGGCGGCAAGGTGGGTGTTTCAGGCGGGCAGGGTAAGACCGGTGGCGATGTTGCAGTCAGCGCAGGCGTCGGCGACTCAGTGAAGGGAGGTACCGTGTCGATTCAGAGTGGCGGTGGCACTAACGTGGCTAGCGGCGACGTGGTGATCTCGAGCTTGGAGTCAGGCAATGCGACGACGAGCGGGGCCATCTCGTTGTCGACGGGTGGTGCAGATGCGAGCGGGATCATCTCGTTATCGACGGGCACGTCGATTGGCAGCGATTCCGGAGCAATCCATGTGGGGACGTCGAACTCGACAAATGGTGCGGCGGGCGACATCAACTTGCTGGTGGGGTCAGGCGGCGCGGCCAGTGGTGGCGACGTGCTAGTGCGCAGCGGCGACAGCACCGCAACGGACAGCAGTACAGTCGGTGTGGGCGTGGGCGGTCTGGCGTCGTTTGTTGGCGGCCAAGGCTCGAAGACGGGTGGTGGCGTGGAGCTCAGCGGCGGTGTTGGCGCTGCCGTGGGTGGTAGTGTGTCTGTCGCGAGCGGCACCGGCGCGGGTGCGCGTAGTGGTTCTGTGTCTGTCGGTAGCGCGGACTCGGGCACGGGTAACGTGAGCGGGTCTGTGACTGTGTCGAGCGGTGTGTCGTTGGGCGGGGACCCGGTAGTGTGTCGGTGTTGACGTCGCAGGCGAGCGGCGGCGCGAATGGTGGCGCGGGCGGGTCGATCTCGCTGATAGTAGGAACTGGAAATGCAGCTGTAGGAGGAACCGTACTGGTGCGCAGCGGCAACAGCACCGCCACGAACGGCACGGGAGGCTCGGTTTCTGTTCTCGGTGGTGGTGGCACATCTGTGGGCGGCGACTTGAAGCTGGAAGGCGGCGCTGGCTCAGGCGACAAGTCTCTGGGTGGCAGTGTGCGTGTGTCAGTGGCGGCGGCAGCACTGCGACGAGCGGCGACGTGGTGGTGTCCACCGCGGCTTCTGGTTCTGGTCAGACGAGCGGCAGCGTCTCTTTGTCGACCGGCGTGTCGGGCGCCGGCGACTCGGGTGGTGTCGTGGTGAGTACTTCTAGTGGTTCTAGTGGCTCGACGACAGGGAAAGGCGGTGACATCACGCTGATCGTGGGTGCGGGCGGCAAGAATACCGCAGGCGGGATCACGTTGTCGGCTGGGAAGTCCACTGATACGTCAGGCATTGGCGGCAAGGTGGGTGTTTCAGGCGGGCAGGGTAAGACCGGTGGCGATGTTGCAGTCAGCGCAGGCGTCGGCGACTCAGTGAAGGGAGGTACCGTGTCGATTCAGAGTGGCGGTGGCACTAACGTGGCTAGCGGCGACGTGGTGATCTCGAGCTTGGAGTCAGGCAATGCGACGACGAGCGGGGCCATCTCGTTGTCGACGGGTGGTGCAGATGCGAGCGGGATCATCTCGTTATCGACGGGCACGTCGATTGGCAGCGATTCCGGAGCAATCCATGTGGGGACGTCGAACTCGACAAATGGTGCGGCGGGCGACATCAACTTGCTGGTGGGGTCAGGCGGCGCGGCCAGTGGTGGCGACGTGCTAGTGCGCAGCGGCGACAGCACCGCAACGGACAGCAGTACAGTCGGTGTGGGCGTGGGCGGTCTGGCGTCGTTTGTTGGCGGCAAGGCTCGAAGACGGGTGGTGGCGTGGAGCTCAGCGGCGGTGTTGGCGCTGCCGTGGGTGTAGTGTCTGTCGCGAGCGGCACCGGCGCGGGTGCGCGTAGTGGTTCTGTGTCTGTCGGTAGCGCGGACTCGGGCACGGGTAACGTGAGCGGGTCTGTGACTGTGTCGAGCGGTGCGTCGTTGGGCGGGGACTCCGGTAGTGTGTCGGTGTTGACGTCGCGGCGCGGCGCGAATGGTGGCGCGGGCGGGTCGATCTCGCTGATAGTAGGAACTGGAAATGCAGCTGTAGGAGGAACCGTACTGGTGCGCAGCGGCAACAGCACCGCCACGAACGGCACGGGAGGCTGGTTTCTGTTCTCGGTGGTGGTGGCACATCTGTGGGCGGCGACTTGAAGCTGGAAGGCGGCGCTGGCTCAGGCGACAAGTCTCTGGTGGCAGTGTGCGTGTGTCAGTGGCGGCGGCAGCACTGCGACGAGCGGCGACGTGGTGGTGTCCACCGCGGCTTCTGGTTCTGGTCAGACGAGCGGCAGCGTCTCTTTGTCGACCGGCGTGTCAAGCGCCGGCGACTCGGGTGGTGTCGTGGTGAGTACTCTTAGTGGTTCAGTGGCTCGACGACAGGGAAAGGCGGTGACATCACGCTGATCGTGGGTGCGGGCGGCAAGAATACCGCAGGCGGGATCACGTTGTCGGCTGGGAAGTCCACTGATACGTCAGGCATTGGCGGCAAGGTGGGTGTTTCAGGCGGGCAGGTAAGACCGGTGGCGATGTTGCAGTCAGCGCAGGCGTCGGCGACTCAGTGAAGGAGGTACCGTGTCGATTCAGAGTGGCGGTGGCACTAACGTGGCTAGCGGCGACGTGGTGATCTCGAGCTTGAGTCAGGCAATGCGACGACGAGCGGGGCCATCTCGTTGTCGACGGGTGGTGCAGATGCGAGCGGGATCATCTCGTTATCGACGGGCACGTCGATTGGCAGCGATTCCGGAGCAATCCATGTGGGGACGTCGAACTCGACAAATGGTGCGGCGGGCGACATCAACTTGCTGGTGGGGTCAGGCGGCGCGGCCAGTGGTGGCGACGTGTGCGCAGCGGCGACAGCACCGCAACGGACAGCAGTACAGTCGGTGTGGGCGTGGGCGGTCTGGCGTCGTTTGTTGGCGGCCAAGGCTCGAAGACGGGTGGTGGCGTGGAGCTCAGCGGCGGTGTTGGCGCTGCCGTGGGTGGTAGTGTGTCTGTCGCGAGCGGCACCGGCGCGGGTGCGCGTAGTGGTTCTGTGTCTGTCGGTAGCGCGGACTCGGGCACGGGTAACGTGAGCGGGTCTGTGACTGTGTCGAGCGGTGCGTCGTTGGGCGGGGACCTGGTAGTGTGTCGGTGTTGACGTCGCAGGCGAGCGGCGGCGCGAATGGTGGCGCGGGCGGGTCGATCTCGCTGATAGTAGGAACTGGAAATGCAGCTGTAGGAGGAACCGTACTGGTGCGCAGCGGCAACAGCACCGCCACGAACGGCACGGGAGGCTCGGTTTCTGTTCTCGGTGGTGGTGGCACATCTGTGGGCGGCGACTTGAAGCTGGAAGGCGGCGCTGGCTCAGGCGACAAGTCTCTGGGTGGCAGTGCGTGTGTCTAGTGGCGGCGGCAGCACTGCGACGAGCGGCGACGTGGTGGTGTCCACCGCGGCTTCTGGTTCTGGTCAGACGAGCGGCAGCGTCTCTTTGTCGACCGGCGTGTCGCCGGCGACTCGGGTGGTGTCGTGGTGAGTACTTCTAGTGGTTCTAGTGGCTCGACGACAGGGAAAGGCGGTGACATCACGCTGATCGTGGGTGCGGGCGGCAAGAATACCGCAGGCGGGATCACGTTGTCGGCTGGGAAGTCCACTGATACGTCAGGCATTGGCGGCAAGGTGGGTGTTTCAGGCGGGCAGGGTAAGACCGGTGGCGATGTTGCAGTCAGCGCAGGCGTCGGCGACTCAGTGAAGGGAGGTACCGTGTCGATTCAGAGTGGCGGTGGCACTAACGTGGCTAGCGGCGACGTGGTGATCTCGAGCTTGGAGTCAGGCAATGCGACGACGAGCGGGGCCATCTCGTTGTCGACGGGTGGTGCAGATGCGAGCGGGATCATCTCGTTATCGACGGGCACGTCGATTGGCAGCGATTCGGAGCAATCCATGTGGGGACGTCGAACTCGACAAATGGTGCGGCGGGCGACATCAACTTGCTGGTGGGGTCAGGCGGCGCGGCCAGTGGTGGCGACGTGCTAGTGCGCAGCGGCGACAGCACCGCAACGGACAGCAGTACAGTCGGTGTGGGCGTGGGCGGTCTGGCGTCGTTTGTTGGCGGCCAAGGCTCGAAGACGGGTGGTGGCGTGAGCTCAGCGGCGGTGTTGGCGCTGCCGTGGGTGGTAGTGTGTCTGTCGCGAGCGGCACCGGCGCGGGTGCGCGTAGTGGTTCTGTGTCTGTCGGTAGCGCGGACTCGGGCACGGGTAACGTGAGCGGGTCTGTGACTGTGTCGAGCGGTGTGTCGTTGGGCGGGGACTCCGGTAGTGTGTCGGTGTTGACGTCGCAGGCGAGCGGCGGCGCGAATGGTGGCGCGGGCGGGTCGATCTCGCTGATAGTAGGAACTGGAAATGCAGCTGTAGGAGGAACCGTACTGGTGCGCAGCGGCAACAGCACCGCCACGAACGGCACGGGAGGCTCGGTTTCTGTTCTCGGTGGTGGTGGCACATCTGTGGGCGGCGACTTGAAGCTGGAAGGCGGCGCTGGCTCAGGCGACAAGTCTCTGGGTGGCAGTGTGCGTGTGTCTAGTGGCGGCGGCAGCACTGCGACGAGCGGCGACGTGGTGGTGTCCACCGCGGCTTCTGGTTCTGGTCAGACGAGCGGCAGCGTCTCTTTGTCGACCGGCGTGTCAAGTGCCGGCGACTCGGGTGGTGTCGTGGTGAGTACTTCTAGTGGTTCTAGTGGCTCGACGACAGGGAAAGGCGGTGACATCACGCTGATCGTGGGTGCGGGCGGCAAGAATACCGCAGGCGGGATCACGTTGTCGGCTGGGAAGTCCACTGATACGTCAGGCATTGGCGGCAAGGTGGGTGTTTCAGGCGGGCAGGGTAAGACCGGTGGCGATGTTGCAGTCAGCGCAGGCGTCGGCGACTCAGTGAAGGGAGGTACCGTGTCGATTCAGAGTGGCGGTGGCACTAACGTGGCTAGCGGCGACGTGGTGATCTCGAGCTTGGAGTCAGGCAATGCGACGACGAGCGGGGCCATCTCGTTGTCGACGGGTGGTGCAGATGCGAGCGGGATCATCTCGTTATCGACGGGCACGTCGATTGGCAGCGATTCCGGAGCAATCCATGTGGGGACGTCGAACTCGACAAATGGTGCGGCGGGCGACATCAACTTGCTGGTGGGGTCAGGCGGCGCGGCCAGTGGTGGCGACGTGCTAGTGCGCAGCGGCGACAGCACCGCAACGGACAGCAGTACAGTCGGTGTGGGCGTGGGCGGTCTGGCGTCGTTTGTTGGCGGCCAAGGCCTGAAGACGGGTGGTGGCGTGGAGCTCAGCGGCGGTGTTGGCGCTGCCGTGGGTGGTAGTGTGTCTGTCGCGAGCGGCACCGGCGCGGGTGCGCGTAGTGGTTCTGTGTCTGTCGGTAGCGCGGACTCAGGCACGGGTAACGTGAGCGGGTCTGTGACTGTGTCGAGCGGTGTGTCGTTGGGCGGGGACTCCGGTAGTGTGTCGGTGTTGACGTCGCAGGGAGCGGCGGCGCGAATGGTGGCGCGGGCGGTCGATCTCGCTGATAGTAGGAACTGGAAATGCAGCTGTAGGAGGAACCGTACTGGTGCGCAGCGGCAACAGCACCGCCACGAACGGCACGGGAGGCTCGGTTTCTGTTCTCGGTGGTGGTGGCACATCTGTGGGCGGCGACTTGAAGCTGGAAGGCGGCGCTGGCTCAGGCGACAAGTCTCTGGGTGGCAGTGTGCGTGTGTCTAGTGGCGGCGGCAGCACTGCGACGAGCGGCGACGTGGTGGTGTCCACCGCGGCTTCTGGTTCTGGTCAGACGAGCGGCAGCGTCTCTTTGTCGACCGGCGTGTCGAGTGCCGGCGACTCGGGTGGTGTCGTGGTGAGTACTTCTAGTGGTTCTAGTGGCTCGACGACAGGGAAAGGCGGTGACATCACGCTGATCGTGGGTGCGGGCGGCAAGAATACCGCAGGCGGGATCACGTTGTCGGCTGGGAAGTCCACTGATACGTCAGGCATTGGCGGCAAGGTGGGTGTTTCAGGCGGGCAGGGTAAGACCGGTGGCGATGTTGCAGTCAGCGCAGGCGTCGGCGACTCAGTGAAGGAGGTACCGTGTCGATTCAGAGTGGCGGTGGCACTAACGTGGCTAGCGGCGACGTGGTGATCTCGAGCTTGAGTCAGGCAATGCGACGACGAGCGGGGCCATCTGTTGTCGACGGGTGGTGCAGATGCGAGCGGGATCATCGTTATCGACGGGCACGTCGATTGGCAGCGATTCCGGAGCAATCCATGGGGACGTCGAACTCGACAAATGGTGCGGCGGGCGACATCAACTTGCTGGTGGGGTCAGGCGGCGCGGCCAGTGGTGGCGACGTGCTAGTGCGCAGCGGCGACAGCACCGCAACGGACAGCAGTACAGTCGGTGTGGGCGTGGGCGGTCTGGCGTCGTTTGTTGGCGGCAAGGCTCGAAGACGGGTGGTGGCGTGGAGCTCAGCGGCGGCGTTGGCGCTGCCGTGGGTGGTAGTGTGTCTGTCGCGAGCGGCACCGGCGCGGGTGCGCGTAGTGGTTCTGTGTCTGTCGGTAGCGCGGACTCGGGCACGGGTAACGTGAGCGGGTCTGTGACTGTGTCGAGCGGTGCGTCGTTGGGCGGGACCCGGTAGTGTGTCGGTGTTGACGTCGCAGGCGAGCGGCGGCGCGAATGGTGGCGCGGGCGGTCGATCTCGCTGATAGTAGGAACTGGAAATGCAGCTGTAGGAGGAACCGTACTGGTGCGCAGCGGCAACAGCACCGCCACGAACGGCACGGGAGGCTCGGTTTCTGTTCTCGGTGGTGGTGGCACATCTGTGGGCGGCGACTTGAAGCTGGAAGGCGGCGCTGGCTCAGGCGACAAGTCTCTGGGTGTGCGTGTGTCTAGTGGCGGCGGCAGCACTGCGACGAGCGGCGACGTGGTGGTGTCCACCGCGGCTTCTGGTTCTGGTCAGACGAGCGGCAGCGTCTTTGTCGACCGGCGTGTCGGGCGCCGGCGACTCGGGTGGTGTCGTGGTGAGTACTCTAGTGGTTCTAGTGGCTCGACGACAGGGAAAGGCGGTGACATCACGCTGATCGTGGGTGCGGGCGGCAAGAATACCGCAGGCGGGATCACGTTGTCGGCTGGGAAGTCCACTGATACGTCAGGCATTGGCGGCAAGGTGGGTGTTTCAGGCGGGCAGGGTAAGACCGGTGGCGATGTTGCAGTCAGCGCAGGCGTCGGCGACTCAGTGAAGGAGGTACCGTGTCGATTCAGAGTGGCGGTGGCACTAACGTGGCTAGCGGCGACGTGGTGATCTCGAGCTTGGAGTCAGGCAATGCGACGACGAGCGGGGCCATCTCGTTGTCGACGGGTGGTGCAGATGCGAGCGGGATCATCTCGTTATCGACAGGCACGTCGATTGGCAGCGATTCCGGAGCAATCCATGTGGGGACGTCGAACTCGACAAATGGTGCGGCGGGCGACATCAACTTGCTGGTGGGGTCAGGCGGCGCGGCCAGTGGTGGCGACGTGCTAGTGCGCAGCGGCGACAGCACCGCAAACGGACAGCAGTACAGTCGGTGTGGGCGTGGGCGGTCTGGCGTCGTTTGTTGGCGGCCAAGGCTCGAAGACGGGTGGTGGCGTGGAGCTCAGCGGCGGTGTTGGCGCTGCCGTGGGTGGTAGTGTGTCTGTCGCGAGCGGCACCGGCGCGGGTGCGCGTAGTGGTTCTGTGTCTGTCGGTAGCGCGGACTCGGGCACGGGTAACGTGAGCGGGTCTGTGACTGTGTCGAGCGGTGTGTCGTTGGGCGGGGACCCGGTAGTGTGTCGGTGTTGACGTCGCAGGCGAGCGGCGGCGCGAATGGTGGCGCGGGCGGGTCGATCTCGCTGATAGTAGGAACTGGAAATGCAGCTGTAGGAGGAACCGTACTGGTGCGCAGCGGCAACAGCACCGCCACGAACGGCACGGGAGGCCTGGTTTGCTCTCGGTGGTGGTGGCACATCTGTGGGCGGCGACTGAAGCTGGAAGGCGGCGCTGGCTCAGGCGACAAGTCTCTGGGTGGCGGTGTGCGTGTGTCTAGTGGCGGCGGCAGCACTGCGACGAGCGGCGACGTGGTGGTGTCCACCGCGGCTTCTGGTTCTGGTCAGACGAGCGGCAGCGTCTCTTTGTCGACCGGCGTGTCGGCGCCGGCGACTCGGGTGGTGTCGTGGTGAGTATTTTAGTGGTTCTAGTGGCTCGACGACAGGAAAGGCGGTGACATCACGCTGATCGTGGGTGCGGGCGGCAAGAATACCGCAGGCGGGATCACGTTGTCGGCTGGGAAGTCCACTGATACGTCAGGCATTGGCGGCAAGGTGGGTGTTTCCAGGCGGGCAGGGTAAGACCGGTGGCGATGTTGCAGTCAGCGCAGGCGTCGGCGACTCAGTGAAGGGAGGTACCGTGTCGATTCAGAGTGGCGGTGGCACTAACGTGGCTAGCGGCGACGTGGTGATCTCGAGCTTGGAGTCAGGCAATGCGACGACGAGCGGGGCCATCTCTGTTGTCGACGGGTGGTGCAGATGCGAGCGGGATCATCTCGTTATCGACGGGCACGTCGATTGGCAGCGATTCCGGAGCAATCCACGTGGGGACGTCGAACTCGACAAATGGTGCGGCGGGCGACATCAACTTGCTGGTGGGGTCAGGCGGCGCGGCCAGTGGTGGCGACGTGCTAGTGCGCAGCGGCGACAGCACCGCAACGGACAGCAGTACAGTCGGTGTGGGCGTGGGCGGTCTGGCGTCGTTTGTTGGCGGCTGGCTCGAAGACGGGTGGTGGCGTGGAGCTCAGCGGCGGTGTTGCTGCCGTGGGTGGTAGTGTGTCTGTCGCGAGCGGCACCGGCGCGGGTGCGCGTAGTGGTTCTGTGTCTGTCGGTAGCGCGGACTCGGGCACGGGTAACGTGAGCGGGTCTGTGACTGTGTCGAGCGGTGCGTCGTTGGCCGGGGACTTCGGTAGTGTGTCGGTGTTGACGTCGCAGGCGAGCGGCGGCGCGAATGGTGGCGCGGGCGGGTCGATCTCGCTGATAGTAGGAACTGGAAATGCAGCTGTAGGAGGAGATGTGATGGTGCACAGCGGCGACAGCATCGCAAAGGACAGTAATTCGGTCGGTGTTGGTGTGGGCGGTGGTGTCGCTGTAATTGGTGGGGGTGGATCTGCACGTGGTGGGGATGTGAAAGTTTTGGGAGGTGGTGGAGGTAATGCGGACGGAGGCAAGTTGACATTTACATCTGGAACTAGCTCCTCTGGTGCAAGTGGCTCTGTTACCATAGGAGCGGCGGATGCTGCAGATGGCTTTGTTAGCGGATCTGCTATGATTTCGAGTGGGGTATCCAAATGTGTTCAGAGTGGTGATGCCAGCATTATGACTGGTGCATCATTTGCTGGTAAAAGCGGATCGATTAACCTTAGTGCCGGCTCGAGTGGCACAGACAAAACAAGTGGATCCATACTGGTGACAGGCGGACCGAATGAGCTGACAGGCCCAGGAGGCGAAATTGTTATGATAGGAGGCAGTGCAAATCAGGTTGGTGGCAACATCAAGATCAACGGAGGGAAATCTATTCAAGCCTCTGGTGGTTCCATTGATATTTCCAGTGGGGGAAGCCTGGCAAAGATGAGCGGAAACATTACTGTGTCCACCCCAGCGTCTGGACTTGCAGATAGTGGATCTCTGAATCTTTCGACTGGTGTCGGAACGAACGGAAGTTCGGGAGCTATTATGTTGAAGACTTCTGGTGCAACCGGAGGCAATGCTGGTCAGATTACTTTAAGTTCGGGATCCGGCGATGACACAAACGGAGGCGCTATTAAACTTCGTGCTGGGGATTCCACCCCCGATAATGGCGTAGGGGGTGCCCTGGACTTTCAAGCAGGATATGGTAAGGAGTCTGGTGGTAACGTAGCAATCACTGGCGGATCAGCAGACGATAGTGCTGGAGGAAATGTGCAGGTCACAAGTGGAAGTGCCGCTTCGGTGGACAGTGGCAACATCGTAGTAGCAACAGGGACGTCTGGGGCAAGCAAAAACAGTGGTTCTTTGACATTTTCATCTGGCGTCGCCAGTGGGGAGGCATCAGGTGGAGTGAATATTTCTACCGCAAATGCTGCAAACGGTCTTGGTGGTAGCGTTATCATCTCTTCAGGTACTGGAGGTGTCAGTGAAAGCGGTCAAATTCAACTTGTTGGAGGCACAAGTACAAACGATGGAGGCAAGGGAGGCCGTGTTTTTGTACAGGGTGGTGCAGGTATAAGTGAGGGTGGCGACGTTGAAGTGACTGCGGGAACTGGTAAGTCAAAAGGTGGAGGAAATATCCGACTACAGAGTGGGTCAGGAAGTGGAGCCAACAGTGGTTACACCCTAGTGTCGACTGCTGACGCGGGTATTAATCACGACAGCGGTCCCTTAGGCTTTGTAACAGGTGATACCGATGGCGGCGATTCTGGGGACATTTCATCTGAAACGGGGGACACTCAAGATGGCAACGCTGGTTCGATCTTATTCGAGGTGGGCGTCTCGGAAGACACCAAAGCAGGGGCTGTGACGATTGTGGCGGGTAAAAATGCGGCTATTGGTGGCACAGGTGGTGCTCTGCTTTTGAGTGGTGGTCCGGGTGATGGAGCTGGTGGTGAGTTAACGCTGACTGCAGGTACTGGAGGATCTA
Organism: Phytophthora quercina; assembly: GCA_014706105.1. NCBI lineage: Eukaryota > Oomycota > Peronosporomycetes > Peronosporales > Peronosporaceae > Phytophthora > Phytophthora quercina. The sequence continues at coordinate 1,962,740 of JACBOW010000003.1, read as the reverse complement.
AGGCTGGTGGCGACGTCAGCATTTCCAGTGGAGCTAGTGGAAGTGGGAAGACTGGTTCTGTTTCCATTACAAGCGCAAACTCGACATCGGCACTGCCCAGCGGAGCGATTACGCTGACAACTGGAAGCTCAGTTGGTGGAGATACAGGAAGCATCTCCATTCGTACATCTGACACCGAAGGTGGTGTTTCTGGCGCAGTAACTGTGAGCTTAGGTGCTGCTGACACTTCCACTGGCGGGACACTAACGTTGAACGCTGGACCAAGCACAAATTCGGGAGGCACTGGAGGAACTGTTGACATTAGAGGAGGATCAGGTCCGTCTGCTGGCGGCGAAGTATTGATAGCAGGTGGATCCACCACAACTGGTGTTGGCGGGCCTGTACGTGTCACAAGTGGCTCAGGCGATAATGCTGCAAGTGGGAATGTATTAATTTTCACTGGCGATGCTGGACTCGATACAGCAAGTGGGTCTATTGCCTTGTACACTGGGGCTACAAACGGCTCCAACAGCGGTGATGTGTGGCTGCAGACTTCAGATGCCGAAGAAGGAAGAGCGGGATCTATTTTCTTGAGTGTCGGAGGCGGTGATACTGTTGATGCTGGTACAATAGGATTAACGAGCGGTAGTACAAGCAGTATCGCTGGTGTAGGCGGCTCAATTTCTGTTATCGGAGGACATGGAAAACTATCAGGTGGGGAAGTTGGCATCACAGGCGGGGAAGGGGATGGGATGGTTGGTGGGAGTGTGAGTATGATGAGTGGATCGTCCAAAGCAAGTGGATCGCTGACACTATCATCTGGGAAGGCAACCGCTGGCACTTCGGGTGATTTGAACCTCGCTACATCAGGTGCCACAGCAGGAGCCGGTGGATCAATTAGCGTCACAATAGGCTCAACTAGCACAGGAGATGCTGGAGTCTTAAGCTTACAGGGTGGAGCTAACACAGCCGACGCGAGTATTGGTGGTGCAGTTAAGATCACAGGCGGATCCGGAAACGCTACAGGTGGCAACGTTGAAATTACTGCTGGTGCTGGAAGTTCTACAAAAGGCGGAAACATATTGCTAACGAGTGGATCTGGCGTTGGAGCTGTCAGTGGCGATGTGGTAATTGTTAGCAGCGAGTCCGGTACAGCGAAGGGAAGCGGCTCAGTGACGCTTTCTTCCGGAATTTCAAAAGGCGGCGCTACGGGCAACGTGAAGTTGACTACGTCCACTGCTGTCGGGGGCCCTGGCGGTTCAATAACACTCTCAGTTGGCTCAGGTGATAGCGCTACTGGCGGAAACGTTGAGGTGAGCGCCGGTGGTGCGACTGGCGACCTAAGTGCCGGAGGAAAAGTTATGCTTACGGGCGGCACTGGAAAAACCGGTGGTGATATCCTGATAGCTGGTGGAGATGGAAATGCAACCGCTGGCGGTCGTGTTGAGCTTGTGAGTGGAGCAGGCACTGGACTTCCGACTGGAGATGTATTGATCAGAAGCGCAGATCCCACGACGACTTCACAGAGTGGGTCGATAGAGCTGCGTACTGGCACGACGACCGCTGGGGCTTCTGGGTCGGTACTGGTTAAGACGAGCGATGCCTCTGGCGGGGCAGCAGGCTCTGTAACTCTTTCGGTGGGATCAGGAAATACGGCCACAGCAGGCAACGTCGAGCTATATGCTGGAAATAGCACCCATGCAGCAGGAGTTGGTGGTCGCACACGACTTACGGGAGGCACTGGAACAACAGTTGGCGGAAAGGTTGTGCTTCTTGGCGGAGTAGGTACGCAAACGAAGGGTGGAAATGTTGAAGTCACTAGTGGCGGAAGTACTTCTGGCACATCTAGCGGTGACGTTACCATCAGTAGTGGCAATGTGGCTGTTACAGGACAAGTGAGTGGTTCAGTGTCGTTGATGTCCGGTGAGTCTAGCCATGGTAGCTCGGGACAACTGACTGTGGGCACAGCTGCTGCCACTGGTGGAAGCGGTGGTGCGGTGACGTTGAGTGTTGGGTCCGGTGACAAATCTAACGGAGGTGTCATGAACATATTTGGAGGAGATACATCGGATGCGGATGGCACGGGCGGCATGGTGGGTATTGTCGGCGGTGACGGTGGTACCATTGGCGGACCCGTAAAGTTGACTGGTGGTGCAGGCGGTTCAGATGTCGGTGGTAGCGTCCAGATCACGAGTGGCGCAAGTACTTCTGCTATTACAGGAAGTGTAAGTATCGTGTCGTCGGACTCCACTACTGCGGGTACTGGCGGATTGACGTTGTCATCTGGTACCACCAGTAGTGCTACCAATACTACTACCAATACTGGTTCGTCAGGAACTGTTAACATTTCATCAGGTGATTCGGTTGGCGGCAGTGGTGGAAACATTGTTGTGCAAGTTGGCAGTGGGAAGGCTGTTGCAGGTGGTGAACTGAAGCTCATCAGTGGTCGTAGTACCAACGACGACGGTGTGGGCGGTAAGCTGAGCATACTTGGTGGTGTAGGCACGAAGACTGGAGGTGGCGTGGATATCCGTGGCGGCGTTGGAACGGGAACAGTTGGCGGTGGCATTAACATTGTGACGGGAAGCAGCACGACTGGTGGAAGTGGCGATGTGCTGGTTGCCAGCGCAGATTCAGCTACAGCTGCAGCAAGTGGATCCGTCACAATTTCGTCGGGCGCATCGACAGGAGGAGGAGACTCAGGTGCTGTCAATATCAAAACGTCGGATGTTTCCGTTCCTTCTCCAGGAACTACAACTGGATCGTCAGGTAACATTACGATTGCGTCAGGTTCCTCTGTTGTCGCTGGTGTTGGTGCCGGAGTGTCCATCAATTCTGGGGCCAATACAGGTGGAACTGGCGGATTGCTGGAGCTTACAGGAGGCTTAGGAAATATTGGTGGGGGTGTAACAATTACTGGTGGAGCAGCATCTGCAACTGGAATCCGTGGGGGAGACGTGAATATCCTTAGCGGTAGTGGAGATGCTGTCACAAGCGGCAACGTTGTAATTGCAACCGCTGGCTCAGGCACTGGCAAAGTCAGTGGTGGAGTTACATTGTCTACTGGGGGCTCGTCTGGTGGAAACTCAGGGGCGATTTCGCTCTCAACGTCCTCTGCTGTCGGTGGCCATGGTGGTAGTATCGGTCTCTCCGTGGGAAGTGGAAACGCGGATGTTGGTGGGAATGTAGATTTGGCGGCAGGAGCAAGCTCTCACCCGACGGGTACAGGTGGAGCTGTGACTGTGACTGGAGGCGGTGGTGTTACTGGGGGTGATGTTACAGTCAGTGGTGGTGCTGGTAGTGGCGCAACTGCTACAGGTGGTGCTGTTCGGATCACGAGTGGCACTAACACCGGTGGGAACAGTGCTCCAGTCGTAGTAAAATCTGCTGCTGCGAAGGTGAATTTCGACACTGGTGCTCTTCAATTTGAAAGTGGTGCTAGTACGGGTACTGGTAACAGCGGCAGCGTGACGTTTTCTACTGGAGCTACAACGGGTGGAACTTCAGGCAACTTTGAGGTCGCTGTCGGGGACTCTGGTGAAGCGGCAGGAACCGGTGGTGCAATTAAGCTGACCGCAGGAGCGAATACTGCTAGCATGGGAGGCTCCATTGTTGTGACTCCTGGTGCAGGAGCGAGTGACACCACGCATGGTGAATTTCGTGTTGAATACCCAAGTGGCACGCCACTTCTCTCTGTGGCGAAAAAATCGTTCACAGTGAATAATGTTCAACTCGTAAGTCTCAACTCATTGACGAACGTGGACCTAGCAGCCTCAGCCACAATGACACTGACAGCTAAGAATGTAAATGTTGCGGGCGGGCCGCTGAACATCGCAGGCAGCGGCATTACGCCGACAGCTGGCAGCCCTTGCACGGTTGGCGACCTACGCTTCGACAACGCGAAATTGTACATTTGCGTTAATGCTAATACCACGCCAACCTGGTACTACGTCGCCCTGGCCGAGTTTACAGCCAGCACAACATAACTTACGGAGCACGTTATAAATGCATAGTTGCGTGTGTGAGTCGTTGCAATACACGTACGTTGCATGATGCAAACATCAAGTTTCCTTGTGTGTAATCATAACTCACTCTGAAAATGATGTCTATTGACAGTCTACGAAAAGGTCAACGGAGCCATAAGGGTGAAGAAGTACTGAGTGGACTTGCTCATGCTGTACATGTACACATGACACACATATTCTTGCTCTCCAAATGGTACGCCTTCCTAGGTGCATGCACTTACTTCTGTAAATTTACACAAAGCAAGCAATCCCGTCAGTACTGTTTGCCATTCGTGGCCATCGCACTCACGATCTATTCACAAACACTTGCCTTGCGATTAAAGCGCTTGCGAGTAGCCCTCTTCTCGTTCTTAGCGTCGATCTTCTGCTGCTCCTCGTACGACAAGGACTCGTACTCCTTGTGCTTCTTCTCGTTTAACTCGCCCTGGCGACGGGCGATTTCCTTCAAAGCAGTATACGTTAATTCAATCAGTGACGGCATCAAACAAATACCGAGTTTTGCAGCACGTACATCTTCCTTGGCTGAAGCAAGTTCCTCGGCGGCCTGCTTGAGCTTCAAGCGTCTCTTGATAGCACTGTGCTGAGCCTGTTCCCGATACAAAATAGTACTGTTAATGCATACCATGTTATCACGGCGGGTAAAGTTCAGCAGAAGACGTACGTTCGGCGACAGCTTGATTGTGGATCCAGCACCGTCAACCAGGGCGAACACAAACCGGAGTGCCTTCGGGATATCCAGCTTCTTCGATCCGGCCTGGAGTTTGAAGCGGACCCGCAGAACATGCTTTTGCGTCTTGGGCATACCACTAATTGACACCGAACAAAGAGCCAGTAAGTGTTTAGTCCCATGAGTTCAATCCTACTATCAATGAGCTTGACAAGTATCAATTCAAGCATCAATACCCACATAATCAGCTGCTTGTTCATGTCGGTGATCACGATGTACTCAAGGAAGTCTTCCAGCTCGTTGAGCGACTACAGTACATGTATCCCATTCAATCGATCAGCACTGTTGGGTAGCACTTCAAAACCCCACGGTTTTAAGATAACAAAGCCTTACCGCTTGAATGGAGTGCGTCAGGGCCGCCTTGGGAATTTCAGTGCAATCCGTAGCAACCCACATCGACTCAGGCACCTCCTTGACCGGGACCTGCTTCGCCGTTTCAATCTAGCATCACAAGCAACATTCGCAAGATAATTAAAACGTGCCGCTACAATCCAGTCGCACAAGTAGCAACACGCACCAGTTCGGGGAAAAGCTTAGACAGCGCGGTGAAACCCAGCTTCTTACTGATACCAAGGATGAACGGGTCCACGTCCTCGCCATGGAGACCAACGTCAATCGTCTAAACAAGTCCAGTCCACCATCACATAGCGTATTAGTATTAAACACTTCGACACCGTCCTATCATTCTCAACAACGTGCTTCGTACCAGGTAATCCGACGTCGGCACAACGAGGCGGTAAATGCGCGAGATGAGGTCATGGCGAGATTTCAACTACATAAAACACAAAGACAGCACAAGTTAGCACTCCTCCTTACTGCAGACAATCTGCAACCAGCAACTACCTCCAGGTCTGCGACGAAGCGCGTCAAGAAGCGGCGACCCGTGCAAAAGTACTTGAAGTTGCTGCGGCTCTCCTCAATCAAGCCAATGCCGTTCTCGACCGATGACCCCGTGTACGAGAACTGAGTGCGTAACACAGGCTCCGCTTCCTCCAGCCTGCAATAGCATCACTTTTATTTGAGTAAAAGCCCTAAAAACCCTAAAACAACAATATTTTCTCGAACTCCGTACCATTTGTCCGCAATTTTGCGGTTCTGCGCCTTGCCCACGAAGAAGAGAAGCAGGAAGAGGATACCGAAGCCCCAGCTGCTGGCCTCAACGGCCAAGTAGTCCGCTGTAAAGTAAGTGACAAAAGGTGCATATATCAATTAGCACCAGCTGCATATTCCTTATTGGGGTTACGGTATCGCACGCACGATTCTGGAAGGGGATGAACTGCTTAGCCAGCGTAGCGAAGTCCCGCGCCGGCATTGTGTGCGTGGGGGTTGGGTATGCCGTCTCCTGTGGCTATAAGATAGAGTACCATGTTAGTGCATTGTCCCTAATGGAATACCCTATTTGGACTCCTTAATCACCTCCACGACATCGAACTCGTCGGCTTCTTGGGCTGATGACACGTAAATAGAGGAGGAAGAAGGTTAGAGTACTGTTACGCAGCTTCTACTGGGGGGAACGCGATGCTTTACCGTGTACGAACGCCATGGCCAGCGCCAGCAGCGCCAGAACTCCAACTTTGCGCCAACACATCGTGTCTTTGCTCGATGAGGTGGCAATTGATTGATTGACCCGTTTACAAGGTATCTGCTAAAATCGCACTTAAGTGCGAAGGGAATGAAGGGGACATGAAAATCGGGACACAGCTACCAATAGTTGAAGTTACGACGTCCGCCCGAGGTTGTAGTCTACATGCCATCGCAACGTGACCGCGTGCATCTACAAGTTTGTAGATACAAGTTGTAGATGCACGCGGTATAATAGCGTGTCATCGCAACGTGTAGATACAAGTTGTAGATGCACGCGGTCACGTTGCGATGACACGCTATTATACATGTACCTCACGGGGTATTGACTGGGCTGTCGGTTACTTGTTTGCCTTGTCACCAGTGGGAATCCTGGTGTATCGGTTGAGTCCGTGTACTCGACTTGGAGAAGTGAGACTCGTCGTCGTGTTCCCCACGTTGCGAACACTCTTTTAAGGACGACGTCCGCGAAGACAGGAGCGCCTGTGTGACGAAATATTGTGCTCGGCATTACGGTAGACGAAATTGCTGTCGATGTCGTACTCGTGTCCCGCATTCCACGAGCCCTTGAGGCTAACGGTGTAGTGCATTCGTAGTTGACTGCAATCACAGAACTCGTCAAACCACCGAGGTTTCATCATTGACCTGCTTGCGTGCTGCAAATAAAAAATAGACCGAACTTTGCCGTCATGCTGATCCGTGAAGGATTCGACCAGTGAGATTCCGAGTCTCAGACTCAATTGTATGGCCCAAGTGGCCGTAGGGTGTACCTCTATGCGACGAAGCGACCTTGAAGAGAAGAACACTGTTACTTAGGTACTTCGTTTGTTGAAAAATTCTGAGTCCGGGGAGCTTTTGGAAGCTGTTGGCACGTGCATCTTGAGAGATCGGCTAGCCGACCCCATACCGCTACGCGGTGGCAAATTTTGCTCTAAGTTATCGGTAGGACGGTGATTGCATTTCCCCGTACTGAAATGGCTACTTGCTGCTATTTCATTTGCCCGTTACCAGCATATCGACTTATCTTATATGCTTCGCGAGGCACACTTGCACAGGGTTGATTTCAAAGGAAATTGGTATTATCGGTAGCAACCAAAATGAACGCACCGATGTGTTTTCCCTCGAATCAATGCAATGAGGCCTCAGAGTAACAGTCGTTGTTTTACAGAGGGTCTGGACTGCAGATATGCATCGGCATTTACGAAACATCGTTGTCTGATTCTCGATTCCAGTCTAGCCTTAGGTTAGGAATCCAAATTTCGGATAAATATTTTATCCGACGGATTTCCAAATTCTGGATAAACATTTTATCCAAGGAATGTTCATATTCTGGATATCAACGTACAGTAGTATTTACTACTGTAGTATCCGGTAAGTTTCCAATTGTTGGATAAACATAATAATATTACTATCTAACGGTATCTACAATATACCGTACTCTTCAAAAAAAAAAATCCGGACCACTTGGCCTAAAGCCGAGTGCCATAAAGCAGAGCATTGGCCAAAGCAAGAATAGAATACCGGTCTCCTAATTACCCGACCATGCTCGTGCGTAGAGATTTTGACCTTGGTTTGCGAGTTCCTGTTTTCGAGGAGATCATCTGCAGAAGCCCAATTTTTCAAGTACTCCACGACATCAAAGCCGAGTTTTGGTAATACGTATGTAGTTCTCCGCGGATTTTCAAGCCTTGGAACCGTCCAGCTACATGTACCTCGTCGATCAACACTGACGTTATGACAGGCTGACAGCTGTCATTGACAGCGGCTTTTGACGCAGCACAGGCTGCAAGAGGTGAATCTCCAACACAGCAGAGCAGACAAGCTTCACATCGGATCCTGCAATTAAATCAACCCAGGCTGGGCGTGACTCACTCTTCACTCGTCGTTTAATGCCGCGGCTACGCGGACGAAGACGTCGCGTGGGATTCCGCACGTGCAACCAGAAACGTCGCAGACAAACTGCTGCCCAAGACTCCCACCTCGGCTTTGAGGCACCGAGTTGTTGTCTTCGTTGCCTTCTCGCTGTCGGGGTGTCTTCTTCATTGGTGTTGGCGGTACGTTGCGCTGGGACAAGTTCGACTGCAGATCTTGCTCTTGACAAGAAACTTGCTGCCGCCGCTGCTCAAACCGAGCAGCATTGGCCTTGACGGATGCGTTCTCGATCTGCCGCTTGAGCGCATGCAGCTCGCGAGCGTAGTGTCCACAGTCTTCTTGAGCCTGGTGAGCCTCCTTCAGCAAGTCCACGATCTCTTGCAATTCGAGCTCCAAGGTCTTCACAGCACTATCCTGCTTCGCTACACAAGCTCGAGCAAGATCGCGCTGATTGATGGCGCCGGCAAGTCGCTGGGCATACAGTTGCCGGCGCTGACTTCGTTGCTCCTGCGCTTCGCGAGATTTGACCAGCAACGCTAATATTTCAGCGGCCTCTTGGCTTCTAGCAGCCTTCTGCAGCTCGAGATTTTCGCTGATTGCTCTCTGTTCAGCTCGACGAGCTTGTGCTTGAGCTTGCAAGGCAAGTAACCGGCTGCGTGTAGCCTGAGTGGTGCTGAATTCGCAACAGAGCCGAGTCCACGTGCTCAAAGCTCGGGTAAGGGCATGTGTGCGCCAATACCGGAGCTTTTCATCCGCTACCATCAAGCCACGCTGTGGCTGAGGCTGGGAACGGAGGTTGGAGGACAACTTGAAGGTGCACTTATCCATGTCGGATGGGCACTGATGGATACAGCGGAGACCGTGGAACCATCCGTCTACAGACATAATATCCGTCGAGCTCTGAAGAGTACCAAGACCTGAAGGATGGACATGGCCGACAATGCTAGTATCCCAGCATCCGGCGAAGAGTGCCCCAAAGGTGTAAAGCCCCACTCCATGGCAGCTTGCAGCGGCAGTGTTGCCGTCACCGAAGTCGCCTTCGTAGTGCAGAGTGGGACTATAGCGCGTACCGTGGCGCACTTGCGTCCCTTTGCGCCAGTGACCGCAGCACGTGTGGCCTGTTGCAATTGTCAGCACGCCGAGGCCGTGAGGTTGCCACTCGTTCTGCTCAGGTGCACCACGCGCTTGAACTTGTCCGCGGTAGGTTCCACCGCCGAAGTCAATCACCCGGTACGCGACGGTCTCGGAATCGCCGTTGTCTGTTGTAGCCGTCGCCGCCACGCCGTCTCCAGCATGAACGTCTTCGACTTCACCTTGCTCCTCCGTTAGCGTTTCTTGGAGTTGTGCGAGCTCGAGGCGGAGGACGGCTAGTTCCAGCTCCTCCTTAGTTGATCTCGAGGGCGTACGCCGGATTGCGGCTTGATAGCGATTCGACTCGCCCGGTTGATTTGGCTCGCCGCTCGAATCTCCGGCCGGGAGCTGCAACACGGCACTTGTCCGCCCTTCCGCAGATCCGGGGCCTCCAGTTGCAGTTGCAGTTGCCGGCACGCGCAAGGACTGGTCTGCAAGGATCGCGGCTGACGTAAATTCGCCTGCAGCTTGCAGTGCAGCGGCGTCATCCCGGTCGGCCATCTGTACGGCTGATGTGCGGACGCCCCGTCCAAGAGGAGTGCAACGGTCTGTTGTTGTTTGCTGCCTCTTCGCATTTAACTGGCGTGTACAGTACCAAGCAGAAGCCGACGATCCATCGCGCAATGGTCAACACGTGGTTGAAGCGCGCGCAAGTTCAAGCGTAGTTCAAGCTGCGCGTGTGTTAAGCTAACGCTGAAGCGATTGTGAGGTGGGGCCTTGCAGGCTTCGTTGCGTTGCGATTAGCGAGTCCAGCATAACGGTGACCGGGCGTGATTTGACGTCGAGATTCCCCAACGCGCGCTTTCATCGAGAACCATTATCGGCTAGACATCGATCAGGTGGCATTTGCCACCAGGGAGGCCCACGGCGGGCGGACTTGGTCGGAGGACTTGAATCCAGTCACTCGGCTGATGTGCTGCACAGCTTGTCGTGTTCAAGCGTGCGGACATTTTTTTCCGGTGCAATTTCGGGTCTGTCTCTGGTGGTGAACACTTGCTTTTGACCAAGTTTTACAAAACTTCACACCTATTCGCTGCTTGCCATCGCCACGTCACACGTGCTGCGCGCTTTGAGATTTGGCCGGAGACCGCCGAAGTTGCAGCCATGCTTCCTACAGCGGACGCGGATCGCCCAAAACTCCAGATTCATTCCTCATTCCGCTCCGTCCGTGACAAGCGCCTGCCCCAGTCCAAGCAGAAGGAAGCCGGCCGTCGCCTCCGTTCAGATGATGCAAGTTTCCCAGTTCCGAGCGCTGCGCCGCGCGCAGTCGACCATGCACAACCGTCCGCTCAAGGCGACGCTGGCCCGGGCCTTCTCGGCGCAGAGCGACGCGGACGTGGTGGTCTGTGAGGAGGAGATGCTGCGCGCCCTTGACAAGTTCCAGAAGGATGCCGCCGGAAACACGGTGCCCTGGTTCCTCGAGAACATGCCGCCGTCCTACTTCCGCTCCATCCTGGAGGAGGACCGCCTGCAGCACCTCAACGCCATCACGGCGCTTGTGGGCGCCGAGCAGCCTGAGGTCCTCCTGCGTTCGCCCGACCACAAGATCTTCTCGCACTTCCGTTCGGGCTCCAACTTCCCCGGTCGCCTGGCCAACGTGCTGGACCAGCTCCCTCAGACGGTGGATGGCGCCACGCTGGCCCGTGTCAAGATCTTCACAGCCCTGGACGACTCCCTCGGCCTGGACATCTTTCGCTTCGGACAGCAGGAGCCGTTCCTGAACAAGACTGAGGACGAAAAGCAGGCTCGCGCCTCCATCCAGCAGTTCTGCGCTGACATCCAGGCCAGCAAGTACGCCGGTGACGCGTCCTACCCGGCGGCGGGCCCGCACTTTGAGCCCGAGGCCGTCGACGCCTTCCTCAACAGCAGCAACACCATGTACGTGCAGTTCAGCAACCAGCGTCGCCTCGCCAAGCAGATGGAGCTGTTCCAGCGCGTGCGCGGCACCGAGGGTGTCGTCGTGGACGTCGAGCACAACTGGGAAACCCGCAGTGAGGAGAACAAATACGCCGCGACCGGCGTCTCACAGACCATGCTGACCATCGCTGCGTCCAACGTCATCCCCAAGAGTTTCATGCAGAAGGCCGCCACCTACCTGGGCCTGTGCAACCTCAACGTGGTGCGCGCTCACCTGGACGTGGTCAAGGGCGACGGTGATGACCGTGTTGCCATGATCCGTATTCTGGTGCAGCCCAGCGAGCAGGCCCTGAAGGAGAACTTCGAGTTTGAGTGGTCCAAGATTTCGGGCAACCTCAAGTACATCAAATGGGTGGACGACCGACCAGTGAACCTTACGCTGCAGCACCCTGAGCTGGGCATCTCGCGCGCTGAGCTGATCTACACCTACGGCAACATGATGCACGGTGTCCTGGCCAAGAAGGACCCGTTCGCGTACTCGCTCACACGCATCATGGAGACGCTGGAGCACGAGCAGCACCTGCCTCTCGCTTCGCGTATCTCGGACTTCTTCCTGAAGAAGTTCGACCCGCAGCAGACCCCGATGACGGATGCCGAGCAGGACGCTGTCGTTGATGAGATCAAGACGGACATCCGCCGCAACGTGGAGCACGAGGACGCCATCGTTCTGCTCAACACCATGGCTGATGCAGTCCGCGGCACGCTGCGCACCAACAAGTTCGTGCGTGAGCGCTACGCTCTCTCACTCCGCATGGACCCGAAGGTCATGGGCTACGGCACGGTCGGCAACGACCAGCCGTTCGGTGTGTTCTTCATCTACGGCCGTCGCTTCAAGGGTTTCCACGTGCGCTTCCGTGACATTGCTCGTGGTGGTCTCCGCATGGTGTATCCCAGCTCCACCGACGCCCACGCGCTTGAGAGCGCTCGCCAGTACAACGAGGCGTACAACCTTGCCTTTGCTCAGCAGCTGAAGAACAAGGACATTCCGGAGGGTGGCTCCAAGGCCGTCGTGCTGTGCGACCCTATCGTCGGACCCATTGGTGACGTTGCCCCGCGTGATTTCATCATTCGCAAGAGTGTCAAGGCCTTCTCGGATGCGTTGCTCGACCTGAACACCACGGACGAGGCCGTGAAGGAAAAGATCGTGGACTACTACGGCCAGGACGAGCTGATCTACCTTGGCCCGGATGAGAACATCACCCCGGAGGACATTGTCTGGATGACCAACCGTGCTGGTTACCGCGGCTACCCGGTCCCGCGCGCCTTCATCAGCTCCAAGCCTGACGCTGGCTTCAACCACAAGGTGTACGGTGTCACGAGCGAGGGTGTGGCCGTCTTCGCCGATGTGGCTCTGCGCTCGCAGAACATTGACCCCGCCAAGCAGCCGTTCACTGTGAAGATCACCGGCGGAACGGACGGTGATGTTGCTGGCAACGTCATCAAGATCCTGCATCGCGAGTACGGCAACAACCTGCGCGTTGTCGGCATTTGCGACGGCACGGGTGTGATCGAAGACCCCCAGGGTCTGGACATGGGTGAGCTGCTGCGTCTTGTGGACGAGTCGCTGCCTCTGTCGAGCTTCGACGACTCGAAGGTTTCGTCGGCTACGGGTGTGAAGCACGACATCAACACAGCTGAGGGCATTCGCGCTCGTAACACGATGCACAACCGTGTCAAGAGCGACCTGTTCATCCCCGCTGGTGGCCGTCCCAACACCATCAACGAGAACAACTGGAGTGACTACCTTGACGCCGACGGCAAGCCGTCGTCGGGCCTCATCGTGGAGGGTGCCAACCTGTTCGTCACGCCTGAGGCGCGTCAGCTTCTGTTCGACAACGCTGGCGTGGTCATCGTGAAGGACAGTTCGGCCAACAAGTGCGGTGTGGTGTGCTCGTCCTACGAGATTGTCGCGAGTATGCTGCTCGAGACCGACGAGTTCCTTGCCGTCAAGGACGAGCTGGTCGTCGAGGTGGTTGACAAGCTGCGTGCTCTGGCCCGCGTTGAGGCTCAGCTGCTGTTCCGCGAGTACAAGAAGGACCCGTCGTCGGCCCTGCCGCCTGCCAGTGAGCGCATCAGTCGGGCCATCACCTGCGTGCACGATGCCGTCCTGGCCCACTTCGACGATGTGTGTGAGGAGGACCAGCAGATTCTGTTCACACTCATCGAGGAGCACCTGCCGCTCAAGCTCCGTGAGCTGGCCCTGCACCGTGTGCACCAGAACGTGCCTCTAGCTTACATCCGCTCCATTGTGGCTTCGAGCTTGGCCAGCAAGATCGTCTACCGTGAGGGTCTGCAGTTCACGGAGGCGCTGCCGGAGGGCAACCTCGGCAACATGGCTCTGCAGTACCTCAAGCAGGAGAAGAAGGTGCAGCGTCTTGTGCAGGACGTGCGCTCGTCAGAGCTGCCCAACAAGGACGACATCGCCGACCTCATCGCTCGCGGTGGCGTTCGTGCCGGCATGGACACGCCCAACTAAACTGTGCATTAATTAAACGTGAATTCTTGGTTCCTTCATGTTAATAAGTGTCGTCCAGCGTCCTCCTAGGCGTTACATCCAAACTTTTTTTGGAATTGAAGGGCAACGATAAGAGCTTACTCTGCTGCACGAGCGCATGGCATCCGTTGTGAGTTTATTTCGACAATCCGTTCACTAACGCATAAGCTGCTGAAGTTGAGTGCGTTTGCTGTGTCTTTCACTCGATAAAACACAGTCGAGTTTGTGTGTATCAAAATGGACAGCAAACAACAGGATCAAGACCACACGGATCCCGCATCGGAGGAGAGCGAGGTGTCTACACGAGGTGAGTCTCATATTTCTAATGTCTAGTCACACTTTTCCTCATTTTATTTTGTCTTCTGCTTCATGTTGTGTAGATGCAGCGGTACAATGTTGTGTTGCAGTATCAGCGATATTGGAGCTGTAGAGATTGATAGGCTCATGATTTTGTTTGCAGGTTGCGTTCTTGGAGAATCGAGGAGCTGTCGTGAAGAATAAATCCCCATCAAATGCAGCTCTACTGAAAGCTGGACTGAAGGCGAATCTGTCTCCGTCTGAAGCAACCGCACAGTTGCGTGTGCTATGCCGAAAGTTTGCTGCACTCACGGAGAAAGTTAAGGTATGACCTCCACCGATGACTTTTACCATTGTTGATACCATGATTCATTCGTGCTGTGTGGTTTATTAGGAGGAAACTAAAGTCCGTGAAGCTGCGGAACGAGAAGTCCGTCGTCTTAAAGCGCTTCTCGAGAAAGAGGCATCACCCGTAGTTGCATCCTGTCGTGCCGAGACACAAGCCTACGTTCGTGAACTCAAAGAGACTCAGGACAAATTAAAACGTGAATTGAGACTTGAAAAGGAGAAGAACGAACGGGTTGTGGCGAAGGCGCTAGAGCTCGAACGCGAGAAAAGTGCTCTTTTAACAACGCAGTCTCAGCAGCCACAACCAAGAGTCCAAACTTCTCAACAAGATGGCAGCTTAAAGCATCATACTGCTTGGGACAAGGAGCAAGTGTTCAAGATCCAGTCAACACTGAAGCTCACGATCGAGGAACTTGAGGAGGAGCTCTCGCGAAAAGAGGAAGAAGTTCAAACGTATCGTGAGCGATCTCAGCGTGATCGCGCCCGTGTCAAAGCACTTGAGGACGAAATTCGTTCAAAGGATGACGCTCAGCGTACTGCTCAGGAAGCTCGACGGCAGCTTGAAGCAGATTTACGCCAAGCTCAGACCGACATCACAAATGAGCTCGAGAACATGCAGCGTATCCACGACCAAGCACGGGAAGACCGAGCACTGCGCGATACACTTGAGCAACAATTAGTGACACTCGGTGAAGTGAACGCTGCCTTGGAACAGCGGAGTCGTGCACTTGTCCGTCGGCTGGAACTCTCGTCAGCTGTGACGCAGGAATGTCAAGACCTCAAGCTACAGCTCCGTGATGCCGAGGTGGATAATGGAACTCTGGTTCAAACGGTAAGTGAAGACTGCAGCAATGCTCGATCGCTCTTATCTCTAACTCGCTGGTGTTGAAGATCCGAAACCTGAAGGACGAGCAATTCAACCGTGAAAAGGACTGGAAGGTGCGACTGGAAAACGCCAAAGAAGAGAAAGCACAAGTTGAGCAACAAGTACGCGAGCTTCAGGAAGACCTCGCTTCTCTCCAGGCGCAGAATTCACTCTTCTCCGAATGGATGCTTGTTCGCAATGAAAATGCCATCGCTGCACAGCGTGACGCTCCTCAAGACTCACAACAAATGCAACAAGCGCAACCACGAGCTGCTTCACCCACGGGTAAGCGCAAAAATGCTTGGCATCTGGAGCATGAATACGACGCCGACTGCAGTAGCGAGAGCAATTTCGCTTGCCGGAATGTCCAGCACGATGTCTCGCCACGCAGTCGTTCTAGTCTTCGTGGACGTCGTCCTGCATCTCCTCAAAAGAATTTTCGCAACGAACACGACGACGATTCTCACTACACCAAGCCAAGCGCACGGTCTCGACCAAATACACCAGGATCCCCATCAACGACCAGGCAAACATCGTCACGGAATTCACGTGGGGTTGCGTGTCATCGCAATGCGGAGCGAGTCAATCCGCTGCCACACTCACCCCACCGAAAGATGGTGACAACGTCCTTGTCTTCCTTGAATTCATCTGCATCTTCGACCTCCTTCGATCATGAGCGACTGCGAAAGCTCATGAGCCGCAACCGCGAACTGCAGCAACGCCTGCAACAGGAGACCATGGCCACGTACAACCTCGAGAGGGAGATCACCAACATGACGACGTAAACTTAACGAGCAATCCATGTCAAGAATGTAGCAATACATCCGGATACTACTCGATTGAGATCAACATCCGTGACTACCGGTAGCTGCACCGTCCACCTTGCCCGATTACTTCTTCTTGGAGCCTACCGCTCCGTTTCTCTTAAAATCTCCACTAGTAGCCACAGGCTCTGATGGTTGACTGTCGTTCTCTTCGTAGAGCTTGCTAACGTAGTCGATCATGCGCTGTGACTCGTGCTTGACTCTTTCTTCGACGTCGGCCAGGGCGTCACGCAAGGACGAATCGGTCAGGATGTAGCCCATGCTACGCAGCAGCTCCTCGTCGCGCCTGCGCAGCGCTAACAGGCAGTTCCGGTCTTCTACCACATGCGCTTCGATCTCAGCAGCCTTCTCTTCGAGCTCTTGAGCGACAGCCGACACGCCCAACGCTCGGTACGATGCAATTTCTCCACGCATCGGGGCCAGCTTGGCCTCGTTTTCCTCCACTCGGGCCATCATGAACTTGACGCAGGGCAACTCGCTTTCGAAATAGTTGAGCGAGGCCTCGAGTTGCTGCGTAGCACAAGCCGTCTGCTTCGCACGTAGAGCGTGTACTTGGCTGTGCGCGAGTCGCGCCTGACGCACTTCATTCTCCACTCTACTCACCTCAGTCGTGATAACACGACGCCGTTGCGCTCTGGAAAAGCGCCGCGTTACATGCTGGTGCTCGGCACGGAAGCGTGCAGTGTCAGCGATGAAGCGCTCTTCCACCGCACGCATCTCCTCGTCAGCCTGGTGTTGCTCGCCAACCGCTCGCTGTAACTCGCTCTTAACAGCACGTAGCTGCGCTTCCAGCTCCTCCTGTTTCTGTCGCAGAGTCTGCACCTCAGCGCTTGCTGCCGTCTTCTTCTTACGTAGCGGTGTCAGCTTAGCATCCTTGAGATCCTGCATCTCCTGTAAGGACTTGGTTACCTCCTGCATGAGAGTTTCATCTTCTGCTGTCTGTGTATCACCTTCCGAGTTCCCTTGCTCCTCCTCTACTTCCTCCTCCACTTGTTGCTCTGAACTACGAACTCTTTCCTCCACTAACTTCGTAAGTTTCTTAAGACGAGTTTCATGCATTGACAACGCGTCACTCCTTAAATCACGTCGCTGGAACGACTCCCGGATCGTTTGGCCACGTACAGCGTCATCAGCATGCGTCACTTGGGCAATTTTGGCCTCTAGATCCTGAATATCCTTCATCAGAGGCGAGTCCAAGTCCACACCATGCAACGAAAGTGCGTGTGCACACACCAGTCGACTGAGACTCTTGGCAGCACGTTCTGCCTCAGCATTAACGTCCTCTACATCCTCTGCATCCTCTTGTAACTGGTCTGCAATGGTCCTCACAGCCGCCACAACTTCTCCAGCCATTTGTCGATGCGGCGCCGTCTCAGATCTGCTCTCAACCGACAGACAATTGGCCAGTAAAGCTTCCAGATTGTCCAGTACAGTGACAGCAGGTCTGGAACGCAGCAAGTTGCTGAGTAGTAAAGACAACGCGTCACTTTGGAAGAAGATGAGGATCGTCTCAGTGTGTACGTAGAGTCTACTCCAACCTAAGAGCCCCACGAGAGCCGCGTGGGTGTCTGGGATGGCTGCAGCCACCTCCAATCTCTTGGCTAGAGGCAACTGCGACGGGTTTTCCTCCTGTTCCGATGGAATTGTCTTGGATTTCTTGTTCTCCTTCTTGGAGCTGGTGGTTGACGATGTGGGCGTGCCACTGGTGCTAGTGCTGGCGCTTGTACTACTGCCTCCAATGCTGCTGGTGTTGGTCAGGGAACCGAACATGTTGGCGGTCTTGACGGCCTCGTGTGCCAGCATCTTTGTAGCTTGTGTCTTCTTAGGGGTCAACTTGTAACTGAGAACTGTTAGCCGCGACCACGTCGTGTCTTCTAGATTTGAAAGATCGCGTGTATCAACATAAAGAGGGTACGTAGCTGCATGGCATGTATTGTTGGCATGGATAAACTATAGTCCGAGGCTGAAGATCTCGTCTTCGCCCACCGTCACAGGGGCAGCGTCCTTCTTGTCTTCTTCATCTATAGGCACCTCCTCCGTCTTGACGTCCTCCTCAGTCTCCGATTCTTCAACGGTCTTGTCCTCCGCAGCCTGTGCCTCGCCAATCTTGGCTGCAGCAGCTCGTAGCGCTGCCTCATTATGTTCACGAGCAGCTTGTTGCACCTGTTCGTTAATTGACGGTGCGTCCGTCTTGCCTTCCTCCGCTTCAGATGTCATACCTGCCGCTGCAGCCGCCGCGTTCACTATCTCCATCGCCTGCGATACAGGCGTCGCCGTGAGTGTGTCCATCAGGAACGCCGTCTCGTCCGCTGCAGTAGTCGTGGCTGCAGCCATGGGCATCGACACTGCAGGTGGCACAGCTACAGCTTGCGGCACGCCCTCTGCCGACAACGTAGGGTCCGTGACAGCTCCTGCGGCAGCAGCATCTCCTGCTGCATTGGCGACGATCGGGTCCAGTCGGTGACGCGAGCAGAAGCGTGCGAACCAACCAGGTGAGGCCTTAAAGTTGGCCATCTTCTCGTAATTCTTAGACAAAATGATGGCTTGCTGTCTCACAGCCGTCTGCGTGAGCGGCATGAGCTGATACGGCTGCGACTCGCGCATGCGTACGATCCACTGATAAAGCTCCTCTTCAAAGGGCGCGTTGCGCTTAAATCCGCCGCGTTTACGTTTGTCTCGGTTGTGCTCATTGCCCATGTAGTAGCGATTGCGGATAGTGTCTTTCATCTGCTTGAGCTTACGGATGGCACCTTCAGACACGCCGTATTTCTTGGCCAAGTCCACGTTCTTCACCTTAGCTTCACGCTGGATGATCTCCAGGATTTCCATACGCTCTTGGTCATTCAGACGACGTCCGGCGCCACGAGGTCCCATCGTAGCAGTAAGAGGGGTAAGAGTACAGGTAAGTAGATGCTACGCGCGACTCGCCCTTGTCCACCGTCGCCGATATTCTCGTTTTGTCTTTTGGGACTGGCCTCTTCCTAAGTACGAAATCAATGGCTGCAGTCCTTTGTACACCACTTACACACAAAATAGTAGCCACTTACACAAAAGTGATGGCACCACCTGCATCAGCTAATAGGAAGCGTCGCAAGCCACGCTCGTTGTTGCTGCTGCTCAAGAGTTTCGTGGGGCTGCGTGTGCGTGTCGACCTGAAGAACGACTCGGTGCTGGAGGGTATAGTGCAGGAAGTTGTACAGGATATGGACTTTACGCTGCTGGACGCCTGCGAGACCAAACCCAACGTGTGTCAATTTGAATCAATTTGAAGTTATTGGCAGCAACGACTTACTCTCATTATACTGCTGATAGGGCAAAACACTGATGTTAGACGAGGTGTTCGTCATGGGCAAGACGGTGCTGTACGTGCACATCCCCGACCAAATCAACATCACGCAACACCTACAGCAATATGTACGTCCATTGCTGTATCTGGTGGGTTTTTGGGCAAGCACTCATTGTTTGTTGTGACTGTAGACACGCATGATTCGACAGAGTGCTACGATGTATATGCGAGCGAAGCGCACAACAGGATCAACGCGACCAGGACAGTAAAATGTACGTGGGTATTATACAGGTGGAAGTCTGGTGTACTGCTGTTGTTTGTGCTGCGGTGAGTTGTTGGATCCAGTCAGTGCAAACTTGAGACCGCCACCGAGGGTCTTCTGCAGCTCAGTGAGTCGACCCTTGAGCTGCAGGATGTGGTCCTTCTGGAACTCTGCTTCGCGCATTTTCTCCTTGCGCTCACGCATCACCTCGCTGCTGACGGAGAGCTTCTTGTTCGTTGCACTGTTGGCAATTGAGACAGTGGACCTGTACTTGGTTTCGCGCACCTCCTGGGTCTGCATGCGCACGTTGTGGAACTCGCGTCGCAGCTCATTCACCTGTGTCGTTAGGATTGCATTTTCACGCTGTAACCGATGCAGCTCGCTCTCGCTGATGGCCATGCCTTTCATGATTTTTCGCTTGAGTGACTCCACTTCCTTCTCGAGGTATTCGCGCTGACGGTTGTACTCGGCCTGCGAGTTCGGTTCTTTAGCGTCATGGGTGACGCCGTCCTCATACTTCTTGTTCAGCGCCATGACGGCGACCTTGAGAGCCTTCTTGTTATCCAGAAGCTGTGCACACCCGAGCAAATCTGTCTGTACTTGTCGTACTAACGCCTTGCCCAACGCCACCTGTGCAGCTTGCAAGTTAAGCTCCTTTTGCATGCCATCCATCTTGAGCCGCAGCTCTCCGATCATGAGGTCCAGCGCGGCATTGCTCTTGTGATACTGCTCCAGCTCGGCGTCCATCTCTTCAATTTGCGTCTTCATGTCAGCGATTTCTTGCTCGCGCGGCTCAATCTGGCGCTTCAGCTCCTTGATCTTGTAGTCCAGCACGAACTTGAACTTTTCCAGCTCCTGGTTCTTCTTCTTCAGATCGTAGATGCGCTTCTCCTTGTCTTGGATGGTCTCCTCACGTTCTCGGATCTCCTTCTTGTGGCCCTGAATATCCTTTTCAAGGCCGCGAATATTCTCTGCCAACTCCTTGCCCTTCTCTTCAAGAGATCGGATCTCCTCGCGTTGGTCCTCAATGTCCTTTTGTAGTGCAGAGAACTTCTTCTTCATGATACCGTTTTCACCTTTGAGGCGTAGTGTTGCCTCACGCTCATCCGACAGCTTTAGCTCGTACTTGGTCTTCAGTTCCTCCACTTCAAGCTCCGCATCCTCCTCCAGAGCACGCTTTAGTGCCTCATTCGTCGCAACGAGCTCTTCCTTGGCCTGCGCACAAACTGCCTGCAGTTCCTGCTCACTTGCCACCTTTTGATCATATTCGGTAGTCATTTCTGCTAGGAACTGCGTGTGGCTCTCAACGAGGAGGTGGTTCTCCTCTTCAAACCGAGTATTCTGCTCACCACGTGCCTGCTCCAGCGCTGCGTAACGTGCTTTTTCAGCCTCCACTTTCGCTTCATACGTGGTTCTCAGCTCCTGCACTTCACTACGGTGTGTCGTCGCCATTTCACGCATCTTCTTCTGGTATTCATTCTCCATTTCATTCTTGTCATTTTGTAAATCACCACAGCGTTGTCGATCTTGCGTCAGCTCGGCTGTGAACTTGTCCGATACCTCCTTGATCTTCTCTTTGTAGTTGAGATCCTTTAACCGAAGTTGATACTCGTTGTGCAGTGTAAGTTCATCCACCTTAGACTTGAGTTCGTTCATCAGACGATTTTTCTCCTCCAGATCCGACTTGGTAACCAGAATTTCCTCCGCAAACGGTAAACCCGATCCAGTAGCACCACTGCCACCTCCTCCAAGCATGGCGCTATCGCTTCGTGCTTCTCGTGATGCAATTGCACCACCACCGGGGCCACTGCTAACACCACTGCTACCTTTTCCGATAACATTTTGCGTCTCGAAGATACACAACGAGCCATCTTCACCTGCAGAGAAGAGAAACTGGTTGTCGAACGATAGACGAAGGCGAGATACTGGGAGGTCATGGCAATGGTACTCAGCGTATGACTGGGACGTTGAGCCTGTACCTGCTGCAGCAGATATTAACGCCGACCCAGTCTGACCTGAAGACAAGATCGAGCCTGGTGGCGACTGTCCTCCACCGCTTAATAATGCAGGCGTAGGTGGCTGATGGTCCTTCTCAAGTGGCAAACGATATAGCCTCACCATACCAGGACGACCAGGTTCTGCTGATCCGACGAAAAGCACTTGCTGGGAGTTAGCGAGGGCTAACGGACCCAAAGTAGCCCCACTGCTACCAGTCCAATGGTCTGCCCGTGCTAGACCCGTTGCCATATCAATCTCTTTCAGCATGTTATCGGAGCCTGTGACATAAGCCACATCTCCGTCAGGGGATAGCGCGGCGTCAATGTACGAACAACGCGCCTGCGAATGACCATCACCAACTTTTGCTGCTGCACGCAGATTCCACAAGAGCACTGTACCATCGGCACCGCTTGTGAGTAGCTTTCGATCGTCAGGTTTCCACGAGATAGCTGTCACTCGATTGGAATGTCCACGCAGTACAGCCAGCAGCTCGCCTGTGTAGGTAGCATACACGTGAACGACGTTGCTGTTAGCTGCAGCGAAAAACTGCCCGCCTTGCGAGAACTGCACCTCACGACAGCCTTTGATGGAAAACTCACGACAAGAACGGATGTCGTCCATGAGAACGTTGAGCATTCGCAGTTTGTCAGTAAATCCAACAACAACGTGCAAGCCCGACGGATGGAAGGCCACGCACAGTGCGTCTTCACGGAAGAACTTGAGGATATCGGTTGACTTGTCCAGGTAATTCCACACTCTCACAGATCGATCCAGTGCACACGTGACTACCAGCGGCTTGCGAATGCACGTATCAAGCCCAGTAATGTGGCAACTCCCATTGCCACTCGGAGCATGAAAGGCTGTTGAGACGAGCTCGAAATTCATGGCATCTTCTTTGAGAATATCGGTGCTTGAAAGTGTCAGCGCGTACAGTTGGTTGTTTTCAAGCGAGCACACGAGCAAGTCTTCACTTGGACTGATAGCCAAGTCCTTAATAGTGCTGGTATCTCCCTCGATTCGGAACGTCTTTGCCTTTTTGTAGTACTCGCGCGATCCTCCGTCATCGCTTCGGTCGTAAACGCGTACACATCCACCAGATCCGCCACAAACAAACCCCTTCGAGTAGCCCAACAAAGAGCTCACAAAGCTGCCGTCTCCTGTCGTACCAGTGGTTGCCGGCGTCAAGATTTGTCTGAACTCAAACTGCTCAAATAACCACAATTCCCCAGAGTCTGCTGCCGCCACTACACGGTCGTCCGACACCCACGCGTGTCGTAAGAAGTGCGCGGGATCACGCTTCAGCGGGGTCGCCTGCAGCCGCAACTGACCGTCCGTAAACCGGAAGAACTTCAACAGGCCATTGCCACTCGCACAGATCGTCAGAGGATCATTCGGACTGAAATCTGACTGATGAACTGCGTTGCCTTGCGGTGTCGAGGCTTTCACACTCGCGAGCAGCTTGGTCTTCTCCCACAGCCAAAGCGACAGCATCCAGTCCGGTGCGCCGCCCTGTGTGATGCAGTACTTGCTGTCTCCAGAGAACGCCACCCAGACACACACATCTGACAGTCCGTCGCTGAGCGTCAGCGTCTTACGGCGCCGCAATGTGTTGAGGTCGTGGATGTGCACAACTGCGCGTTCCGCCTGCTCTGCTACGGCCACGTAGCGTTTGTTGGGCGCGACAGCGAGCGCCGTGATGCCGCGTCCCGTGGTTTCGCCTCCATGTAGGAATTGCTGCTCCTTGGACTCGAGGTTGTAGACGATGACGTTGTGGCCGCACGGATACACGAGTACACCTTCCTCGGCGAACGCGACGTTGTTGTTCACACTGCCTTTGAGTCCGAAGAAGTGGCTGGTAGTACGAGTTAGCACTGCGTAGAGTACAATAGCAGACAAGTGTATAAAGCGGCGTGCTTACCGATGGATGAGTCCCGGCGCGCTGCTGTTGGTGCTGGCGCCGCCCGCCATCTCGTGGCCGACTTAGTGGACGTTGAAGTGACCTGTCGTTTGCAAAAACCGACCTGGCAACAATATATTGTGGTGTAAACCACACAAAACGTTTAAAATATTGCAATATATGTTGATGTAGACCACGCGAAATATACAATATATTGCAATATATGGTTATGTAGACCACATCAAATGTATTGGAATGATCGCTCAGCGTCTTGCCCGCCAGCAGATTTTTCCTCCTTTGACACCGCCACCTCCCCTTTTGGCGTCCAGTGGCTTGCTAGCGGCAGAATCTTCGGACAGGTAACGCCGCCGCCACGACCTGCCGCCCACAGCTCCCACGTGATAGACGAAGAGCTAACACTGTTATGTCTGTGTCTCAGACCCCATCGACTCAATCATGCCGGAACTCGTACAGAAGCATCTGGCGGTGCAGGACCTGACTAAGCTCAAGGTCGAGGAGCTAACCCCGCTTACTCCGGAGGTTATCAGTCGTCAGGTACGTCCTATTAATTTACTATCCTATCAGGTCGGTCCTAACCGGTACTTTACTACTACTTCTTAGGCCACAATCAACATCGGTACTATTGGACACGTCGCCCACGGTAAATCGACGGTGGTGAAGGCCATTTCAGGCGTGCAGACGGTGCGTTTCAAGAACGAACTGGAGCGTAACATCACCATCAAGCTGGGCTATGCCAACGCCAAGATCTACCGCGCTGAGAACGGCACAGGCATTGGCTGCTACCGTGCATTCGGCAGCTCCAAGCCTGACCGCTTCGTGGACGAGAACGATGACAAGACCACGTGGGTGCTGCAGCGTCACGTGTCCTTTGTGGATTGCCCTGGTCACGACATTCTCATGGCTACGATGCTTAACGGTGCTGCCGTCATGGACGCTGCTCTCCTGTTGGTTGCTGGTAACGAGGTGTGCCCACAGCCCCAGACGTCCGAGCACTTGGCTGCTATTGAGATCATGCGTCTCCAGAACATCATCATCCTGCAGAACAAGGTGGATCTGATCAAGGAGGACGCCGCGGTGGCCCAACACGAGCAGATCAAGAAGTTCGTGGCCGGTACGGTCGCCCATGACGCCCCGATTATCCCGATCTCGGCCGTGCTCAAGTACAACGTGGACGTCGTCTGCGAGTACATTTGCCGCAACATTCCCATCCCGAAGCGTGACTTCACGTCGAAGCCCAAGCTGATTGTCATCCGTTCGTTCGATGTCAACAAGCCCGGTGAGGATGTTGAGAACCTCAAGGGTGGTGTTGCTGGCGGCTCCATTCTTGAAGGTGTGCTTCGTGTTGGTGACGAGATCGAAGTGCGTCCTGGTATCGTCAGCAAGGACGAGGAAGGCAAGATGACGTGCGTGCCTATCTTCTCACGCATTGTGTCGCTGTACGCAGAGAAGAACGACCTGCAGTTCGCTGTCCCTGGTGGCCTGATCGGTGTAGGAACGCACATTGATCCCACGCTCACGCGTTCGGATCGTCTGGTGGGTCAGGTGCTGGGTCTCAAGGGCAGTCTGCCGCACGTGTTCACGGAGCTCGAAATTAACTTCTACCTGCTGAAGCGTCTGCTGGGTGTGAAGACCCAGGAGGGCAGCAAGGCCTCCAAGGTGCAGAAGCTGTCGAAGGCTGAGGTGCTTATGGTGAACATCGGTTCCACGGCCACTGGTGGCAAGGTGCTGGCTGTGAAGCAGGATCTTGCTAAGATTCTGCTCACGGTTCCCGTGTGCACGCAGGAGGGAGAGAAGATCGCCATCAGTCGCCGAATTGACAAGCATTGGCGCCTCATCGGTTGGGGCCAGATCCGCCGTGGCAGCCGGATCGAGATTGCCGACTCCGAATAGATACATATCCCGTCCAGCCAGCCTCGTGTCGCCACAGCGAAGAGTAAGTCATCGAGCAAGGAAGCAAGGAAAAGATCAGATGGAGATGGAAGAGCGAATAGCGGGGTCTGCAGCTCGTGTAGTAATGGTGATTCCAGTCTCAAGCATTTCGTTCTCTACGTTTCATGATGTCTGAACAGAGTTAGGAGGCAAGAAGGCAAGCATCAACCAAGGCAAGGTACTTATGTATGACTTGCAGACTTGCGATTATCTAGCACGGGATGGAAAGCGACCACGACACCACCTCTTAATGCAACTGCGGTAAAAGAAGCACAACTACAGCTACGACCTTACTGGGCGTAGACGTAGATGGCGGGCTTGCCCGGCGACGCCGTCTCCATCTTCTTCGCGTCTGCGTTCGGGATCTCCTCGCCCACGTAGTAGAACTGCAAAACAATACGAACAAAAACACCCGTTAGATCACGATTCGATCACCAAGAACATCGGTGCAGCCATCTTACGTCAATGTCCTGGAGGTCCAGCGACCGGCAGAGGTACAGCTTGTTAGAGGCAAGCACGCTCTTCTGGTCGTACGGCATCCTGCGTTTGCATAGCATCGGAAAAAACAATAACATCAGTAAACCATTCGGCAGCAGCATCGATAAACAGGTCCTACAAGCACCGTACCTCAGTTCCAGAGCCTCACGGCCACGCAGCTCAGCCTCCGCCTTGATAAAAGCAGCGAACTGCATCACATTCTTCGTGAGCTTCTTCAGCGAGTCGTCCTTCGTGATCTCACCCTTGAGCTGCTTCATGAAGTCAGCAGCGAACTGCTTCGTCGCGTCATCGAACAGGCTGTCCATGAACACGAGCACCTTTTGCTGCCACTCCGGGAACTCCGTGGTCAGGTACACCTGGGCGTGAGTAGGCTTCTTGGCCGGCTCGGCCGGGGCAGCTCCCTTCTTGCCCTTCTTCTTGTTGCCGCTCTTGGTGAGAGCCTCACGGAAGCTACGAGTCACCTTGTTCAGGAAGTCACCCGCACGCAGAAGCGCGTGATCGACCTCCTCGGCTTCCGGCCAGGAAGCCACCGACACGAAGCCCTCCTTGCCAATAGCGGTCCACATGTACTCGCAGAAGTGCGGGCAAATGGGAGAGAAGATGACGAGCTGCGACTCGATGAAGCGCATGATAACGTCGTGGTGCATCGGCACCTCGCTACGGGCGCAGATGTCACGGTACGAGTCACGGGCGATTTGGTACTCAAAGAAGCCCGTGTGGAGACCCTCACGCCACTGCAGACGGTCGTAGAACGAAGCTGTCGTGGTGATGAGGTTGTTCATCTGGTTCA
The DNA here is from genome assembly GCA_014706105.1 of Phytophthora quercina. Taxonomy (NCBI): domain Eukaryota; phylum Oomycota; class Peronosporomycetes; order Peronosporales; family Peronosporaceae; genus Phytophthora; species Phytophthora quercina. The sequence continues at coordinate 1,935,999 of JACBOW010000003.1, read as the reverse complement.
TGAACACTTTGTCGTTAAAGTTGAGCTCGCCCGTGCGCAGCGACGCCTTGTCCTCCACGGTGCGCTTGATCCACTCTTCCTCGGTAGTAAGACGCAGAATGGCCATGCGGCACGTGTCCAGAGCGTAGTTGGCGTCGTCCATACCATCACCAGCGTCAGCGCAAGCGAAACGAGTGGCATCAGCACCGAACTCGACGGCGCAGTCCTTGAGCGTCAGGAAGTTACCCATAGACTTGGACATCTTCTTGCCGTCCACCTGCACGTGGCCGTTCGTGAAGAAGCCACGCGGCCACTTGGACGGGTCATCACGCCAGATCTCAGCGTGGTTGTACAGGCACATCGTCAAGTGGTTGCGGATCAGGTCCTTGCCAGAAGCGCGGACGTCAACGGGGTACCAGTACTCGAACTCGTCACGGATCTGCTTCAGCACAGCCAGTGGGATCGTGGACTCGGTGGGCGGCGACGCCTTCAGGAAAATATAGTCGAACACTTCCTTGGTCATCTGCTCGGGCTTAATGCCGTGCGGGCCCAGCTTCGAACCGTCCAGGTTGGTCTGCAGGTGGTGCGCGATGGTGTAGTAAGCCATGTAGATGGTCGAGTCCGTAAGCGACTCCACCACGAACTCGGGGTCCCAGGGGAGACGCGTGCCCAGGCCAGACTGGCGGCACGGCGCCCACTCCTTCAGCCACCCGAGCGTAGACTTGTACTCGCCAAGCGCCACCGGGTTGTAGGCGTCGAAAGTCTTCGGGTCGCTGATGTGCTCCATCACGCGCTTCTTCCAGTCCTCAGCACCGTAGGTCAGGTACCACTGGTCCAAGTGAGCAACCACGCACTCGTCGCCACTGCGCGACATCACAAGCGACTCCGGCTCCCAGTACGGGATGGCGTTGTCAGCGTCCAGGAGCTCCTGGCGCATAACGGCCTTGGCATCGCACACCTTTTGGCCCTTCTGGGAGCCCACAATGAGGACACCCTCGTAGAAACCCTTGAGGTACACGAGCTCCTTGGCCTTAGCGAGTTTGTCCTTGTCGTTCTGTGACACAATCTTGAGGTCGTTGCAGACCTTCTCGGCGGCCATGTCACCGAAGCCCGGAATCTCGATAATGGGCACGGGTTCGTACGGCAGCACCATGTGGTCCTCGATGCCGTACTTCTCACGCAGAGCGGGCTTCTGCTTCAGGTCACGGAAGGCAGCGTAGTCATCCGGCGAGTCCGACGGCACACTCATAACCACACCCGTACCCTTGCCCATGGAGATGGTGAGCAGCGGCAGCGTGTAGATCGTGTCGTACGGCGCATTGGGTGACGAGAGCGGCAGGCCCAACAGGTCCCAGCCCTTCATCTCAAGCAGACACTCCTCCTTGCCCCACACGCACGAGTACTCCTGGTGGGCCAGGTTACGCGCAGCGCGGCGGCTCATCACCAGCACGTCATTGTCGTCGTTGATAAGGAAAGCGCCGTAGTCGCCCTCAGGCAGCACGAAGCAGTTGGTCTGTCCGTAGAGCGTCTCAGGACGCAGAGTGGCGGCAGCAAGGTACACCTTCTTTCCAGCGAGCGTCGCGAGTTTCTCCGGGAACGGCTCTTGCACGCGCAGCTTGGCGAGCGTGTACTCCTGAGGGCCCACACCTTCACCAGAGGCACGGTCGTGATCAGCACAGCTTTGTCCATCCAAGATAGAGTAGACATTAGGGCGCTTGCCACGCACGACGCGTCCGTTCTCATTGAGCTTGTTAAGTTGCCACGTAACAAAGGCGTCGTAGAAAGGGTTGACGTCCGTCGTGATGAAAGAGCGGCGCCAATCAATGTTCATGCCGAAACGCTTGAGGTCGGCAATAGCATGAGGTGGGAAGTACTGGAGCCAATAGAGAGGGTCATGGAACTTGGAGATCTCCTCCTCAGGGATGTTGGAGATCTTGAGGATGTCGTATTGGTGCACGACACCTCCGGTCTTAGCAGCAGCCTTGGACTTCTTGCCGTGAGCTTTGTTGAGTGAACCCTCAGCGGTCTTAGCAGCCTTAGGCTTGGCTTCCTCCTCCAAGTCACGGGAGAAGTCAGGAGGGTTGCCGTACTGCTCCAGTTCACGCTTGAGCTTGTTAGCTGCAGCCTGGATGGGCATTCCAGTGCAATGGAAGCCGAAGGGGAAGATGACGTTCTCACCCTTAAGACGGTGGTAACGGGAGGCAAACTCCACCTTCATGAGCGTAAACAAGTGACCCACATGCAGGTAACCGTTCATGTAAGGGTACGGGAAGGTGACCATGTACTTGGGTTTGCTAGGGTTGGGGTCCGACTCGAAGAGCTTGGCGGCGTCCCACTTGGCAATCACCTCGTGCTCGATGTCGATCAGGTGGTCGCGACGCGCCATCTTCTTCACGGGCGTGGTGCCGTCCTCCAGCTGCACGTCGTCCATCTTGACTGTCACGTTCTCCATCCTTTGCCTGCGGTTGTTGCGGGCCACTGAAAGATGTGTTTTGGGTTTGCCAAAACCCAAAACACATCCCCCCGGTAAGGTATTCGGATAAGTACGATCCAAAATACAATCCTCTCGGTAGTGATAGTGTCGACATTTTATCACATTATAGGGAAATCACTATCAGGAGGTGTACCGTTTTTATGGCATATTCTAATAGAAGCATTTGAATGTTTCCCTAGTTGCGCAAATTCATAAAAACGTATTTACGTTGTTTTACTTTTTCACTTTTGTAGACAAAGTCACTCCAGCGAGGATTCAAGTCACAAACACGGGGATGTAAATGTCAAAGTATCCGCACGCGCAATGAACTCGGACCGGCAGGCCGCGCGCTTAAAGCGGCGCTCCGAGCGTCTAGGCCCACCGTCGCGCACTCACAGCAGCTCCGTAGGTAGCAGCAGCAGACACAGCGCCACCGATGTGTCGTCATCTACCGCTTCCTCTCGCACACGCGGCTCCAGCCTCCCGACCAGTAGCAGCAGCGACAGCCGCCGACCGCCGCTCACATCCGCCACAGCCGTCGCCATGAGCACGCGCCGCAGCTCCAGCGTCCGGAGTCCGAGAGACATCAACGTGCTGGTGGACAAACTGCTGGCCAAAGTGCACGGGGCGCCGTCCGCCATCACCACGCGCCGCACCGTCGTCCGGCTGCACGACGCCGTGTCTGTGGCCCCGCAGACGGACGCGTTCTCGGTGCTGGACAAGATCAAGAGGAAGATCGCCACAGACTCGCCACAGTTCTACACCAACGCACAGGAGACAGTCATGAGGCTCAACGAGGTTTACTCACGCTTCGTCAAGTTCAAGAACCTGGACAAGAAGACGTACAAGTTGCTGTATTTTTTTTTATTTTATTATTACTAGCTACTGACTTTTTTATTTATTTTTTAGTGAGGCACTGCTGTTGCTCTACGGTCTGATGGACACAGCTCCTTCGCTACAGAGTGAGGAGACTCCTGATCATCCGGACGTGGCAACTGTAACTATGGACAATTCTGCTGCAAGTGGATCGATGCCGGAGAGTATGGAGGTGGAGAAGAATGAGGACCTGGCGACACATCATCGATCACAGTCGATGCCTGCAGCGCCATCGACTTTAGGAGGACAAGAGGCGGCGTCGGCTTCATCAATGGAGCAATCGAAAACAGATTCATCAATGGAGCAATCGAAAACAGACCTCGACTCGTTGGAAGATTCGTTCAAGTTTGTTGTTGGTATCGCTCCAACGCACAAGCCAAGTAAAGGCAAAGGCAGTCCTCGTACGCATATTGACTCGGGCGTGTCGGGTGCTATGGGTGCTTTGAGTGCTGCTGCAGGACGCTCCTCTTTCGACGTACCGGAGGAGGTTCTTCTGCGTGACGTCTTGTACGCTCTACAAGCAATCGAGTCGCGCTACTTGTACTTTGACGACTCAGCCGACCGATTTCAGATTACACGGAGTGTGGGCGTTCCAACGCGTAAGTGGGGACTTACACTTTCTAATGTGATGAGTCTAAGTACTCATACTTTGTGTGTTTTGCTTTTCCAAACAGCCATGCGCGAGCTGATTCACATGCTATGCGACCTGGGTTGGATATATCGCAAGATATCGGAGTACATCAAGCAGCATCGCGAAGAATTGGCGTTTGGCTTGGTTCGTTTCGGTTGCTATCTGTGCTTCTAAACAAGAGACTTACTCGTGGGGTTTCGTGATTTTGCTACTCATAGGTGGGGCAAAGCTTCTGTCATGTGCTCAATACCGAGTTGGTGGTTTATTTCCGCTTGATCGCCGTACTGGCTGCTCAGATCGATGAGGATGCTGAAACAAGGCAACCAAGTGAACGTGGGGTCAGTACCCTGACTCTGCGGACATTAATTGTGTGGCTTCAGGAACCACTAGACAGAATGCGGTTGATGGCGCGTCTTATCGACAGGTAAACTGTGTTGGCTTCCCTACACGGTAGAACATTAGCATGGCATTAATTATCGATGCATTGCTGCAGTGTTGAAGGACTTCGCGGTGGTGCACTTGCGTCCGGTATTCACTCGCACGTATTGCATGGCGATCCAGAGGTGTCACAGTCCGTTCAAAAAGTGCTGAAGCAGATTGCTGCTCCAATCGTTCGGATGATTAAGCGGTGGGTCTTTGAAGGGGAACTGGAAGATGTGCATGTAAGTAGAACATTGGTTTGCATGCTACTGTTTCTGATGTACTGACGCGGTCATGCTGGCAAACATCGATTTGATAGGGTGAATTTTTCGTAGTGGCAGATCCAACTGTGAGCGATGATCAGTTCTGGGCCAAGAAATACACCCTGAACTTAAAGATGCTGCCAACATTTATCTCGACGTACGTTTGCATTTTCGCTTTGTTTGCTTTGAGTTTCTTTGGTAGTTGTTCAAACTGACCCTGTCTGGCGTATTATGCATAGAGAGCTCGCGAAGAAGGTTCTGGTCATTGGAAAGAGTATCAACTTCATTCGCCAGTGCTGCGGAAATGCTGATGTAAGTTGAGGGCTGTATAAATTTCTTGATTAGGTACTGTTGCTGACCATACTTAATATTTTGACCTAGTGGGTCATGGATGCAGCGCAAGAGACTGCCGTGGTTGGAATGGAGACTGAAAATGAAAGGGCCTATTTTGCGGAGCTGAAGCGTCTTGAAACCGTAATTGGGAACGTGGCAAACTCGACCAACGAGTATTTGATACGCACACTGACGGAGAAGTACCGACTTCTGGACCATTGCCAAGCATTGAAGCGATACTTATTGCTAGGACAGGTAAGCAGTACTTACTATATTGCTGGAGGGGGTGAATTCATTTTGTGCAACGAGGTTAACGCTTATCCAACCATGTACGTGTACTTTGTCCGCATACAGGGTGACTTCATTCAATACCTAATGGACCTTTTGGGACCTGAGTTGTCCAAACGAGGGTCGCAAGTGTACCGTCACACGCTGACAAACGTGCTGGAGACAGCGCTGAATGCATCTAATGCGAAGTTCGAGGTTCGTCTGACATGCAAATTTCGTGTAAAATTGAATTTGGATTGATGGCCATGTTTGATCTTTAGTCAGCGGATATACTAGGGCGCCTAGATGTTGAGTTGCTCCAAGGGTCCTCGGGTGGGTGGATGATTAACCTCGTACAGCAGACAAGGCGTATTCTAACTACAGGGTGTTCTCCTGATCTTTACTGTGATTGACAGCGGACACTGGATGGGACATCTTTTGCCTACATTACAACTTGCAACCACCAGTGAACAGTGTCATTCCTGCGTCTTCGATGCTGCAGTACCAGCAAATTTTCGACTTTTTGTGGCGAATGAAACGTGTCGAGCACTCGCTGTCTGCATCATGGACAAAGGATATGAATCTTGGACATGAAGTTCAGGTGCGCGCCGTTGCGTATTTCAACCCACAGGTGTGTTATCTAACTTGCCCTTTATTTGGACGTGTGGTACAGGGATGTGTACCGGGACTTAGGCCTGTGCTACACAGGAGCCAGCTCGTGCGATCTGAGATGATCCACTTTATAACGAACCTCCTCAACTACATTATGTTTGAGGTAAGGTGCTGCATAGCCAACCTTCTGTTTGTTGAGTTTGACGTGTTTGCTTTACTTTTCCTAGGTTTTAGAGACGGCGTGGCATAAGTTGGTGAAGGATCTAAACGCTGCGAAGGACTTGGATGAACTCATTGAAAGCCACGCGGCGTACATTACATCCATCAAGAAAAATGTAAGAACGTGTCGTTTTACCAGTGTGGTGGCGAAAAATAATGATCGTGTGTGGTGCTTTTTTCCGTAGGGCTTCATGATGAAGGAATCAAGAGAACTTCTGAAACAACTGAAGCTCATCTTCGCAACGATAATCAGATTCTGCAAGGCGCAGGAAAATCTATACACGACTGCGATGCACGAGAAGCATGTGGAGGAAAGGCGTCAGCAGCTGATTCAGCGCCAGGAGCTAGATGTAAGCTTTTTATTATTGTTGGAGTAGCTCACCTTTGTTGTGCTGATATTAATGGGCGTGTGCTTGTGTATTTGATATGCAGGGTTCGTGGGGAATACCAGAGGAGGAAGACAACAATATGCGAACAAATCGAGACACGTTTGGGACCAACTCCAAGATCTTACGTCAGATTGAAGAAATTTCAGACGATTTCAGTACCCAGTTCCTAGAACTCCTCGAGATCGTCAAGCAGAACTCAGTTCGGTACGGAACAAAGTGTTGGCTACGATATGATTCGTTCTCATAATTCTAACTTTGCGATGGTGTGTGCAGTGGATCGCAAAGCCTGTCGTTTCTCATGTCGCGCTTCGATTTCAACGAGTTCTACCTCAGGAAGACGGCTCCTCCCATGGACGCAGACGATTAAACGTTTATAGGTAAGAGGCAGCACAGTTAGTGAATGCAATGCCATTACTTCATGGACGGGTCTTTTCAAGTTTCATGAAGTATTGTGTGGTCATACAGGTGGCGCTCCTCGTGAATTAATCCAGAAGGTCTCTTAAGAAATAGCAGAGCTCGTTATCGGCGACATTTGCTCCCTTGTTGATGGAAAACAGGTCTTCCAAGCGCCGAACGATCTCCAACGTACAGTCGATGAATATCGTGTTTCCAAATGCATCTAACAAAGCTCTTGCTGAGGCGTCTTCGCGAGTATCGTCTCTCTCATTATCGTGACGGGCATCTTCATGTTGCTTAGCTCCGCGGAAAAGTTGCTGAATTTCACACAGCGTCAAGTGGAGCATTTTCAAGAAAGTGTTGCGATCGATGAGAAGTGAGTCTTCATCTTCCATCTGCGTTCTCAAGCTACTTAGCGCTGTTTTCACGTGTTGTACAGACTGCCGATCCAGATTGCAGCACTTGCTCAGTAAAGGAGACGATGCGAACTTTTCCATCCGGGCCATAGCATCGTCGTTGCCTGCAGCGGGCGAGCCTTCAGCAATGGACATCTTTGCCGTACCAAGCGTGAAGTAAAACGTGAGTTTGGAGTTGTGTCCAGATGTGGACGCAATTGCTGGAGCGAGATCTTGTCCCCAAAGAGCACAAACAAGGCCCGCGCGGATCTCAGGATCAGTGGAAGGAACAGGAGACAAGTCCGTCAAACAGCCCAGGCGAGCGTACGCTGAATGATGCCGCGTCAAGAAGGAGTGAATAAGAGCACAAGTGTCCTGAAGCGGTGCCGTGCTGACTGGGAGAATGTGCTGCATACGGAGCAAGCGCACAAAGTAGTTGACGATTGCGCCTACATCCGGAGCTTTCGTGGTTGCTAGTGGTGGAACGTCGATTTCTTCGGACTGAGCGTTGATGGAAGCACAAACCGAAGCTGGTAGCGTCTCCACTGAGGTGACGGTGCCGTTTTGGAGCTCAAGCGTATCAAAGAGGACGAACTCGTGCTTTTGGACTTCCAGTGCCAGATTCAGATAGTGAAATGCGGCTTGAACGTGCGCGTCCTCGTTACTCGGAACTAGCTTCTGACCAAAAAGATCAACCAGCTCAGTCAGCGCCAACCGGACTAACTGACGATCGTATCCACCTTCAACGGACGACTTGATGCATCCCGTGAAAGCCTCCGCGCATTCTTCAAACTGCTGCTTCAGCTTTTCTTCGTTAAGCAGAGGCGTTGAACTGTCAGTTCCGAGCTGTGTCGTGGTTGCGTACATCGTCTTCGAGAGCACGACACCCTTCAGCAGCAGAAGTCGTGCTTTGGTTGCTGCCATTTGTTGAGTAGTATGCTCAAGAGCACGGATACCATTTTCAACAGAGCAAAGCGCTCTTGCCTGTCTCGCAAGCACATTTTCATTCTCAAGAGGGCACTCCAGCAGCAATTGGGCCAAGTCAGCGTGAACTTGCACGAATTCTGGAATTGCAGGATGGTACAAGCTAAGTCTCTTCTCGAACTGCTGTGGTGCTGACTGGTGATCAGAGCCAACACCGATCCAACCATCGTGCTCCAACAAGCCATCCAGCACCTGTTCTGCTTCAGTCAAGCATTCACTAACTTCGTTCAACGCGGTTGGCTGGGACAACAAAACCGCTTTGGAACGAAGCAACGAGCTTAAAGCTTGCAACGTGCGAACGTAGGTGAGCGAAGATGACGTATGTGTTGCCTGAACATCTTCTCGCAAGGCAAAGAGTTCGTATTCAGCTTTTTCGCGTTCACCAAGAAAAATAGCAGCCTGTAGTCGCTGGGATTCCAGAAGCTGACGGAGGTGCTCTTCACCAGTGGCTCTTGTCTCCTCGATAGCACGTTCAGCAGTCTCAAGTGCAGCACGGTACTGGGTCTGGGCAAGGCAGCAAGCAACGACTTGGATTCGACACTTGGCAAGGAATGTACCTCGAGAAAACACGAGTGAGAACTTGAACTTTTGATCCAGCTCCAGATGCAGCGGTCGTTCAGATTCAAGAGGGATCGCGTTGTACTCTCCAATTGCGTCCATGCTGCTCGCCTTCGATGCGTTCCAGTCACCTTCAGAGAACGCAAGATAGCTCAACTGAAGGTGAACGTCAGCGCGAACTCGATGGAGCTGGAGTACCTCCCATGAGACTGACTGCTGCGCTAGATTTGCTGTGACGTCGTCGTGAGATTCTCCAACCTCAGTGGTTCTGGAGGTTTGAACGGGTGTGGTTGTCTCCTCACTGGGTATATCCAACGAAAGCAGCGCTTGCGCCATCTTCATAGCTCCAGAACGAGCAATCGCAGCATCACGGTCGTATCTGCTTTCATGGCGTGCAACTGCCACAGCAAGGTGCAAAGTTGCTACCAAGATATGGACCACTAGTGCCTCGTGGTAGTGCTTTTTTAAAGCTGCTTGGGTTTGTTCTACATTGAACGAGACCAACCAGTCCAATGCCGCTCGATTGCTCTCATCCAGAAGCGATTTCCCGTCGTTGAACACCAAGGCATCCAGCTCCGGAACACCACTACTGTTGCGAGGAGTTATCCCTCCACGTAGCAAATTCATCAGCACTTGGAAGGCTTCACGGAAGCGTCCACACGGAACAAGTGCCTCGACTCGAAGTCTTCGAGCATTCGCCACGTGGTTTGCGTCTTCAAGATAGATCTCCGCTACGTATTCGTAGCCAGTGATGACAGGCATCGCAGTGGAAGCGTACTGATGATCGTACTGAAGTAAATGCTCAGGAACCAGCACGAGCATGACTCCAAGAGACAAGAAGGAGACACGATCAGGGTCTGTCAGCAGCTTACGTCCTGGCCAAAATTGTCCAAGCATCCGATACGATCCGTACAAGAAACATTTCGTCGGATGTGGCATAGAACAACCAAAGAATCGAGTGAAGATAGCTGCTGCCATCAACGCGTAGTCGACCGCCTTCTGCAAGTTGATACCAGACGAGTGCATGATCAACTTGGACAGCACACTACAGCACTGCATGCCTATCCAGAGCTCATCGCCGGCGATTTTGTCCTTATTGGTGTTACCTTCGAGAAAATGGTCTGCCGATGGAGTGAGAACTTCTCGCCAACAAGTACCGACATTTAGTGTGCTGAACGCATTATCCAGTGACTCGAGCCAACTCTTGGTAGCAGCTTTCAAATCTCCAGACGCAAGATGGAAATCCCCCGCTTCATGGAGAGCTTGACAGACAATCCGCGTTTGACGCTTCTGTCGTGACAAGACCACACATCTCCCGTATGAAGCGATGATCTGGCGTCGAAGTGCTACAAGCTCGTCTTGGATGTGGAGCCGACGGTACTTTTCGACAAGTTCGTGGCATGTGTTTAATGCCTGATGACTCTTGTTGATTGTTTTGGAGAGTCCGTCGTAGATTTCCACGAGATCCGCCAGTTTGCCACGCTCGAGATCTCTTTCGGTGACGAGTTGTTGGATTCGCTGCTCCATTTCTTGTTTGTTGGCTCGGAAAGTGATCTCCTCGGGTGACAGGACTTCTTCCACCACAAGTCTCGACTTTTTCTTTTTCTTCTTGGCTTCCTGCTCTTGGAACGCGGCGATGCAGGAGCTCAGTTTCTCCTCTGCTGTTTTCAACAGTGTTTCTTGGTGGTTCACGATTTGTTGCTGCGCGTATATCAAGATGGGGAAGTTCTGCTCGGAGAATCGACTACCTTCAGCGCTGCTACCACACAAGGAATAGTATCTGCTTCCTTTCTGCACGATACTCTTCCAGTCTTTGGACGCACAAAATGCCCGCAGTGCGTACGCCATCAGCCTCGCGAACCAAGTCTGATCAACGTTCTGTGTGGTTGAAAGAGCCATCGATTGTTCACTTGAAGCAGGAGCAGACGCTGCCAAGTCCATCATGTCCAGGAATGCGTCAAGGCAGATTGAAAGTTGTGCCAACCTGGTTGGTGACATTCCAACTTGACTTGGAGCTACCCAGGCGAGCCAAATAGCGTTCCAGAGCTGTTGAGTAACGGCTTGTAGTCCTTGCCAGCAATTGGCAAGTCGAAACAGCTTGCAACATGCCGTCGATTTCTCCAGAAGCTCGTCAAAGAGTTGCTCCTGTTGGTTGTCTTCCAATGCTGCGCTGGTGTTGCCTGGCTCAACTTGTGTCGATGTATCCATACCTTCGTGAAGTTCGACACTCGATACCGAAGTAGGTTCCAAGTTCGTGAGGCTCGTTTCGTCTTCATCGTTGTCTTTACCACCATGGAGCAGTTCATACGTGCAGTCTTCTGTGTCTGGTCCATTCGCAGTGTTCACGGTGTTGATGGTATCGCACAGCTTGGAAATCTTCCGGTACTATGGACATTTAACAACGAAGTTAGTGAATGGAAGCAACGCGAATAATATCGCACACTGATGACGTACCAGCAACACTGATTGAATAAAGAAGAGCTCACCACACCATCGATACAGGTATTCATCATCAGCTTCAGCCTCTGGAATCGTACTTTCAAGTGGAGGTGTCTCGGTTGTGGAGTCCTGATCTACTTGAGCACTCAACGAATTTACTTCATCGGGAGACGCATCTTTCAGCTCAGGTAGAAGCGAACCACCACCAAGTGCGGCGAGTGTAGCTCGAAATTGGCTACTTATTTTTCCTGTTACCTTCAGAGACGACAAGAACTTGTCCATTTGGGGAGCATCATTTACTCCAGCTCCAACAAGTGTTCCACAAATTTTAGTCGCGAACTCAACCGCTCGACGATCGGAAGAACTGTACTGCTCAAGTGTGTTGAAGACCTTCACAAGGTCATTCCCAGCAGATTCTAGGAGTTGATTCAAGCTCTCCAATATTCCTCCAGCTTCAGTCTCGCTGGTAATTCGTGGAGTGGCTTGAGGAGTATTACTCTGGCTTTTATCTTTTGACACTGTTGCCCCCTTTGCTGGAACACCTCGAGGTGAAGCTACAGCAGCCATTGCGGAGGTTTCTGGAGAAGACAAGTTTGATTGTGAGCTGCTGGCTAATTTGAACAAAGCCACAACTTCACGTAAGCTGTCATCTTCATTCCGCTCGATACTCTCAGAATGGTGGGTTTGACCCGCTGTTAGTACGAGAGGAAGTGTGACCCGAGAGATATCGCCGTGTGCTTCTTGTGCGATTCGAAACAATTCAAACCCGACACGTGCACAGATCCTTCGTGTATCGAGGTCCCATTTCTCATCAGGAATCACTTGAAGTGCTTGATAATACGTCACGAGAGCAGCAAAAGTGAGACCGTCACAACTACCTTTCAAGTGAAGCAAAGGGAGCAGCAAACGATACCCTTTGAAGCACAGCATACGAATTGCTTCCAAGTTGTCCGTCGCGCAGGCGATCTCAATGGCCATCGAAATCTTCCGACTGTCTTCAAGTGCTTTTGTTTGTGTCATTGTCAGTGACTGAGCATCGAAGTCATAGGACGTGACAAGTTTTCCATCAAGTTCCAAGTCTCCAGGTTCGTCGTGACACAAGATAAGCAGCGCTTGAATGCAGAGGTTTAGTATCGGAATGGGGAATTGAGCCACTACGTCACGCTTCAATGCTTGTCTGTAGAATGGATTTCCCATCCAAGACGGACGTCCAGCACACACATGGGAAATGACAGCATTGTACAGATAATTCGCAGCTTGGTTAGCTCGTGTTGGGAGTTGAGCGTGGTAACAGGCTTTGGCCAGATACCCATAGCACAAAGACAAAGGCAGTGGGTTAAGTGCCACAACTGGTTCCGACGTGTCTCCGATGGATTGGATAAGTTCGTGTTTGGAGTCAAAAGCAGCGACAGCGAAGACGTAGCTTTCGTTCGGTAGAAGTCCCGAAATTGTCACGTTTAAGTGTGGAGGGTACACAGGGGTAGCTGTTCCTGCTAGTTGGTTGCTATTGAGCGAGACAGCAGTTCCTACACCCGCGGATTTGGCAAACACCATGTAATACTGCACGTGTTTCTTTCGCAGTGAAGGATGATACTCCACTATTTTGACGGTGATCGTCGAGTTTGACCGAGAGATTATGATCGGTGCAGCAGGAACTGTCGATGATACACTTCGTGAAGTTAATTGGTGACGAAGCTTCTCCTCTTGAGTCTCCATCTGCTGTAAGAGGCGAATACTTTCGTCTGCAAGTATACGTCTCTCCTTCACGGACTTTTGCGGGTGAGCTAGACGCTGAATATTGACGAGAACCTTCGTGTAGCCATTTTGATGACACTCCTCGACGAGTTTCGTCTCAGTGGCAAATAACACCGAGTTCGTTTTTGAAGATGTACCCGGTGTGATGGTTGAGACTTTGGTGCTGGTTAGAGGAAGATTGTCGATCATTGACGCAGCTTGAAGCTCCAAACGGTACAGCAAAAGCAGCAAGTCGACTTGGATGCAGCACAAGTCTTGATTGAGACCACCGAGTTGGGACCCTGTACCTGGTACACCAACACGATCTCGTGCATTGACTGACGAATTATTCAGCTCTGTTGAGTCTCCAATTGCACAGGAGAATGAGGCACAGGAAAGTGGCGTTGTGGACTCTTTCTCAACAACAGAGTGAAAATGTGAAGAGAAACTCACTAACTCGCTTCGACGCGAGTTTATCCGGTCCAAGCATTGTCGAACTACTTGGCTTCCTTTACGGGTTTTACCTCGTGTAGATAAGAGCGTCGCCAAGCGTAAACAAACATGTGCGTGAAGCAAAATGTCTTCAAATTTGACAGCAGTGAACGTGAAATGAATCGCCAGCAGCAATTCACACGTAAGTCGCACCAGTGACTTTGACAATTGAGAAGGTTCGGTAGCGTCCAGCTCCTTTAGCGTGGGGATCACGAATTCACGCCACATTTGCAATGCCACAGGCGTCATCAAGTCTTGATTGGTACGGGATATAGCACCATCGCCGTGGAAAACGCAGTCTTGCATCGCTTTTGACAGTCGTGTGAGAAACTTCGCCGCTGGTATCGTACCGCCGGAAATTGGCAAATGAACTCGTGGTTTCGACTGCGATTCTAAGCGTTCGTCTTCTGACAGAACTTCCCACGTTAACCAGGACTGTTGAACCTCATGAAGTGCCTCATAGAGCTCAAGCAAACACTTGACTATCTCTGCATCTGTCGTGACTAGACCCTCGAACGTGAATTTTAGTCGTGAATGAGCGCTTTTACTGAGTAGAAGCATTTGATCATGAGGTTTTGCAAGCTGGAAACACTGACGGATGATAATCAAGTGGAAAGACATTGGGAAGATATCTGGATCAAATGTTGAAGACGAGTCTTCCTCTTCGAGCAGAGACTTCAGCATGGGGGTCACAATTTCCATAACGAAGTCGAACAACTCCATCAAAGCTTCATTCATCGGTGGAGTTGACGGTATCAACGTGAAAGTGTCTTGTCGTCCACGCTTCTGTCTGCTTTCACGCGCCAATGTCTCGATTGTATCGATTGCAGCACGAAGTTGGTCTCCTATAGTGGAAAGTGCTGCCTCAATTGCACTTTTCGTGAGTGGCTGGCGAGCTGCAGAAGCTTTCACTCTGGATATTAACATAGCAGACGTAGTCTCTGCTTGAGTCAGAACGCGTTGAACTTCGATCGGCAGAGGCATATCCATCTCTTCCTCTTTACGCAGTCGTTGAACTGCTTGTTGGAGATACGCTGCACAAGCCACTGCCGACTTTAAGTGTTGATCGGCTTTCGTATCCTCTTTCAGTACCAAGTCTTCGTAGCAGTCACAAATCGTCGATCCAAGCTGCAGACGCCACATAATGTACTTCGTCGTTGACAACGCCACCGTTGATTGCATCGCCAGTAAACTCCACTTCAAATAAGCGACAACTTCTTTCGAGAACCCCATAGCCAGCAGTGGCTTGGTAATGGAGTAAATGAGCACTGTACCATTCAACGTCAACCACGAGAATTGACCAGAGTATTGACGCTCCATCGCTACAGAAATCTCCATTCCAAGTCGCAGAAATGTCAACGTCTCGATCATTTTTTCAAGCTTCCCAGGACACCTCACTGACCGCTTTTGAGCGTGAAAACAGCACATGGCCACGCCAAAAAGTGCTCGAACGTACATTTGACCCTGAAGACGACTTCGTTTCCATATTGTTGAATCTGTAGAGGCCAGAATACGCTCAAGAACGGTCTGTTGTGTATTAGTGAGCTCCATTTCGTCCAATATGAGCACTTTTTCATAGAAAAACATGGAAGCAGCACGGAATTCCTGTACGTGGTAGAATTTGTCTCCGAATGTAAGTAGCATTTCAGTTTTCTTCATCGTGTTGATCTGGTCTGGAGTCGCTTGCATCAACCGATCTACCAACGGAACCAGTTTTTGGGCAATGTCACCGAAAAAGGCAACTTCTTGTCGTTTATTGACCACGTCGTCTGTGGCGCCTCCAAAGCTCTCGGGAGTTAATTCTTTGGATTGTTTTTCCTTTGTAAGCTGCAAAACGGCGTTGAACTCTCGTGAGAACTGGTCCATGACCACATCCGATCCATCGGAAGTTTTATCCGATTCAATCCGGATCCGTGAACCAACTTTCGACATGGAATCCCTCGAAAACCTCACCAAAGTGAAGCGTTCGAGTGAATTCTTTGACGTTTATCGAGAGAGTCGCGTGAAGATATGGCAGCAAAGTCTTGGAATGAAAGGTCGGTATTTTTCCAGAAGACTCGCAACTGTCGATGGAGTTGGCAGCTTTTGCAGCAAAGCAACATGTTAAATCACTTGATGGTCTCAGTAAAAGTGATAAAGGGGATTCACCAGGTAGAACGTTGGCACAACTGAAGGTTCCGTCATTGAAGACACACAGTCATGTCGTTAAGGAGTTAAGTCCCGTTGGTGTGTCTCCTGTGAAGCCGCTGAAAGCGTTGAATGAACTACGGCCAAGTGTAGAGATACCATTGGCATTTAAACCAATGTCTGCATTGAAGTCAATGGAGACTGACATGACTAGAATTGATGAACAGACAAAGACTCGTAACGTGATTGCTTCGCCTCGTGTTGGGAATACACGTCAGTCGTTTTTGAAGCCGAGTAAGGTTGAGAATTCATCAACTAACGTTACTATAGAAGTTCAAAAGGAGAAGATGACGAGCAAGGCCACTGAAGTTGACGCGAGTACTGTTGAAAGTGACGCAACAGGTACTAAACCTCCTACCAATGGTGACGAAAGTGATACCGAAGAGTTCAATTTCGACGACGTAGACGATGAAAAGGAAGACGTTGAGCCTACAAAACCCGTAGACGAAGTAGAGAGTTCAGCGCCACCTGAGACTGAAACGAGGCCTGCTACGATTGACGTTGAGGATCTTTACGACTGTCCGCAGGATGTCAACAGTGAAAACATTCGCAACCAACCAGAAAGGTAGGATACCAGTCACCCTCTCGTCTGGAACATGATATCTTAATTATTCCTATGTAGTCTTCACACAGAACCAAGGATGTTTCTACCCAGAGCAAGTGACATCGAGTTATTTCACGTCGTCCTAATGGAGGACACGGGTCAATTGGAGCGGTATTTAGATGAAATACCCCCTCAAGAAATGCTGGAAATCGTAGACACAATAGGGCGTACTCTGTATCACTACGCTGCTCTTTCAAAAGACAAGCTAGTGAAGGAAATGATCTTTCAGCACGTGAATTCCTATCAAGACGCGCAGTTTGAGCTTGAATTTCAAGCTCTGATGCGAAAGAAAGCGCAGTACGTCTGTAATTACAAGTTTTGTCGGAGCTAGAGCTGGTCTAACATACTATTGATTGAGAATGGTTAGATGGATGCAAGGCACTGAATCAAACAGAAGCGGATGGGTGCCACCTCGAGTGAAAGAGCTGCAACGAGAGACAACGAAGCAAAAGTGCGCTGACTGGGTTCGCATTTGCAGTAGTGTGGATGAGAATGGCCGCTCATTTTTTCACTATGTAAGTTACTGTGCTTCAGTACCATGAATCTATTCAACCTGACATTCTTGGTATCATTCAGATTGCAACTACGACGTCGCTGATTCCAGTCAAGGACGACTATGAATTTTGTAGTGTTCTTCGCACCCAGCCCAGTATATTGTCCACGAAAGGTAAACACCGAGACACTTATCAATTGTGAATCGCTGCTGAATGTTGTTCATCTCTTGTTTGTTAGATAAATTCAAGAAACTATCTCTTCATTACGCTGTTGAGGCCGGAAATCTTGGGCAAGTCAAGTGGTATTTCCAAATGGGTATCACGTTAAACCAAGCTGACGTCGATCTATTGCTCTCATTCAACGTATCTCGAGTCATGGAGAAGATCATCCTACGCCAACTTGAAGCAATCGACATGCAGAATTATTATCTCCCAACTTCAAAGCATGCAGTAGATGAAAACTGCGACCTAGGAGTCAGTACCTTTGTGCTAGCCAAGTTACAGCGGATAACTGATAACAGTGCTGGACGACTACACCAGCTCCCACTTCACCGAGCTGCTATGTTCGGGAATATCCGCGCTGTGGAGCTTCTTCTCGACCAAGGAGCAGACCCCAATGCTCGAGATGCAAACCTGTGGTCACCCTTGCACGTACGATACACATGACTAAACATAAAGTGTATGATGACTACTAACACCATTGTGTATTTTATCGGTAGTATTGTGCGTATGAAGCCACTGCCAATCATTTATCTATCGCTGAATTTCTCATGGAGTCTGCAAAATCCGTTGACGTCAATGCGAAGTCACTGAAAGGAAGATCACCACTTCACGTCGCAGTTCGGTCACGAAAGCGTCGAATTCCTGACTCACAGGGGTGTGAATCGAAAAATCGACTATCTTTCGTTACGTATCTTCACGAATGCAAGGCAGACTTGGATCTCAAGGACAACCATGGAGCAACGCCATTACTTTTAGCTTGTCGTGGTGGAGATGTGGGTGTGGTTAGATTCCTATTGTGTGCTGGGTGCGATTCAACTTCAACGGGAGACAATATGTGGAATCCTCTTCACTTCACAGGTATTGTAGAAAATATCGAGTCTGCTAGTATCATTCATCACGCTCATGCTGTCTTTTACTCAGCAATTCGAGGAAATCCTAGAATGTTGGAATTTCTGCTGTCTTGGGACGCAGACTCACGATTGTGGATCAACTCGCCTGGTATCCAGGGCAGGAAGCCTATTGATCTCTCGAAGAATGATAATACTCGACAAATGCTGGTGGTATGGTCATCTTCAAACACTTCGTTATGAGCCACGTACTCATGATTTTCGCTGTTAAACAGAACCTCTGGACAGAATCCTATAACGGTGATGTTGACCAAGTAAGGCGTCTGCTGCTAGCAAAACGAGAGGCACAACAACCCTCTGTATCGGATAAAACAGCTCAAACGGAGAGGACTCTACTTCACCTGGTGGTACGAATCTAACAACTCGCAGTTTTTGACGATACCAGCTAATTTTTTTCGTGTAGATTCTGGGATATATGAACGCGTTACAGGCTCCAGAGCCTTCGAAAACCTTCGCTTCATCACGTGAAGAGCGTCTCAAGCAAACAAAAGCAGCTAAGCTCAAGAGAACAGCTCCAAGTCGATTTTTACAGACTGTGATTCTGTTGCTTCAAGCTGGGGCTGAATTGTGTGCAACAGACAAATGGGGAATCACCCCACTCATGCTTGCAGCAACAATCAAGGACGCTATCTTCATGGAAACTCTTCTCGATCGTCTTTCTGATGAAGATGACCTGTTAGTTATTGATGCAGATGGAAACACCGCTTTGCACTACAGCTACGCGTTCTGCCAGGTACGACTACATTTTTCATGATAAGTAGCATTTTGTTGTAAACTAACATCCACACTGTCAATTGTTTAGGCTCAAATTTCAATAATGCTGGAGGATCAAATAGACGATGCAGTAAGCAACCTATACATGATAGAAAAACCTGTTAATTTCTTGCTAACGATGTACTCTGGGCAGGATATTGAGAACAAGCAAGGCAAGTCACCGTTCGAGATGACCGGATACCGAGAGAAAATCTACCCAAAGGGGTATCGTGAATTCCTCAAACAACAACAAGACTTGAAGCAATGAAGTGAGCGGAATCGCTATTGAGAGCTTCTATGGATATTTCCCAACGAAGTCAGCGTCTATGAGAGCAACGCTATTCAGCCGGTGCGTCAAAAGTATATGTCCAGATTGTTTGTGACCTCAATAACAATTTTACGCAGTTTTAGCCTTATTAATGGCATATTGGCGTAATAATTCACGAAATACCCGTCGCCACCCGCCTAAATCCCGATTCGTACTTTGGTTGATTAGTATTTTTGTTTACGTTGACTCACATGCCCCCTACCACCGCATACTTATAATCCCCCCGTGGAGGACACCCGCACTGCTGCGCTGCATGAGTCTCCATACAACCACGCCGCCTGTGCTGCTCTGCGTGGACTTTGACGATACCGTCACTCAGCGCGACACCACCTATGTGCTCTTCCAGCTGGCGGCCAGTTCCGCTTCCACGGAGCAGCAACTGGTGACGCAGTACGTCGACGAACTCGGCGACTTGCTCCAGCTCTACGAGACTAAGTGGCAGCAACAATGCAACATCAATAAAAGCTTCGATAGTGCTGGGTTACACGAGTTCCTGGAGGGGTACGCTGCAGTAGATCTGCGCTCATTGCAGCGAGTGGTCGACTGTCGAGCATTGAAGGGCATTCAGCATCAGGATATCACCAAGGCAGCAAGCAATGTACAGATCCGACCAAATGCTGTCGAGACGTTGGCACTTGCTGACGAGTTGAAGGTCATTTCTGCCAATTGGAGCCAGGAATTGGTGAGTTCTGTGTTGCTACAAGCTGGAGTGGCACATGGGACGATGGAGATCATCACTAATGGTGAGTTTTTGGTGGAAGGAGGAAATGGGGATCAGGCTGACTGGTTATGTTGTTTTGTTTTGTTTGGTTAGAGTTGAAGGTGGATGAGCAGGGGGTGACAACTGGAGAGATTGACATGAAGGTGCAGTCGTGTATGGATAAAGCCAAGTGGCTTGACAACGTGCGGTCGGAGACTCAGTCGACGGTTGTATACGTCGGTGACAGCGCGATGGATCTGTTGGCAATGCTTGCAGCTGATGTGGGCATTTGGGTCACTTCAGACACAGCAGCGTCCTCTACGAAGCTGTTGAAGCAGCTTGTGGAGAACTATAAGATTGAAGTGCATCCGTTGATGAACTATAGCTCTCTTTCTGACTGCTTTGTCAAGGCTTCGGACGCTGGCAAACCTGTGCTTTTTACCATGACAGACTGGATACAGCTCAAGGCAATAATCGGAGAGCGTCTGAGAAACTGATGTACAAGAAGCTTCATCTTTGCACTGAGGGGGGCTTGTGTTGAATGACTCAGGTCGCCTACATTCTTCCAGTGTACGATTCCAGGAACTAAAGTTCTCTAATGGCAGTCCTAGGATAGTTACCACAATAAACTGCGCCCCGGTGCTCAATGCAATCGTTGTCTCAATAGACGGTAGGTTCCATAATACTGCTACATGTAGTAGAAGCTATCAACCAAAAACTCGATAGATTAATGCAACTCGCTGAAGTTTAACAGAGCGGAGCTAACAATGAGCTCCTTACAATAGGATTTCATCGTGGTAGCTCTGCGTAAGGGTCTTGTGTGGCAGCACGATGCAGTTGCGGATAATGACCTCCGGGTTGGCCACGACAGACACGCCGAAGATGGTAACATCGCGCACCAGCGCCGTCTCCGCCGAGTGCACCTGGATCTGCGACGCATTGGGCGGCTGGCCTTCGACACGAGCCCACTGGCCGATGATCGAGTTCCAACCGATGACGGAGAAGAGCACACAAGCGTGGTCCTTGATGGTCACACCCTCGAGAATGATAGAGTGGGCAACTCTTACTCCAGGTCCGATGGTCACGCCTGCAGCAATAGTCACGTTCGGACCCAACTTCGCCGTCGGGTGCACGTTGGCCGACAAGTCAATCACCACGTTGCCTTCAATAATTGGAGACAACTTCCCGCCCGTTGTACTCAGTGCGCTGGGGTTTGTAAAGCGGAACCGCTGCATGTACAGCTCCGAGCACGTGATCGCCATGCCGGGCGTCTTGATCTGGCACCAGAAGTCACCGAGTTCATACAGATAGAGGCAGTGTTGATCCGCCAACGGCAGCAACACATCTTGCTCCAATCTATCAAAACACACAAAAAGTTAACATCTACCATGACAACAACTAAACTCACAACTAGCAGGACGTACCGAAGGTTGTCAAGATTACTAAACTCCGGGAAGAGCTTCTTGAGGTCATGCTGCGTGTTGGCTTCCGAGCTGGACTCGCTACGTAGTCTCTGTCGACTGATCTTGTCCCCCACACTAACGATCGTGTCCATAAGTGACACATCAAAGAGGTAGACGCCGCAGTTGATGATGTCGCTCACGAAAGTTTCAGGTTTTTCAGCCCAGTGGAGGATCTCCTTAGTCATAGGGTCTGCCACCAAACAGCCGTATTTCTTGGCTTCATCATGGAACACGCGCTTGCCCAGTACAGTACAAGATCCTTCATGTTTCAAGTGGAAGTGCATCATCTCATTAAGAGGAAAGGAGCAGCACACGTCACAGTGCAACACAAAGAGACTGGAAGGATTTCCCTCCAATATCTCGTCTCGGAAGAAGCGGATGCCACCAGCTGTGCCCAGCGCCTTCTCCTCACGTAAGTAGCGGATCTGCACGTTGAAGCGACGCCAGACTGAGTCGAAGAAGCGCGAGAAGAGACCCTCGTCATATGAGCCAATCATCAGGATCTCCTTAAGGTTGGGAACACGAGCACAAGCTTCCACGTGGAAGTAGAGCATCTCTCTTCCCGCTAACTGGAAGAGAGGCTTGGGTAGATCCAATGACAGCGGACGGAAGTGGTTGCCCTGTTGGTTAGGCCCACCAATGAGGATCACAGCCTTGGATGGAGGGAAGAGCGCGTCATCTGCCCCACCTGAAGCGGCAGCCCCTGACGACGACATGACTGGAAGACTAAGAGAGAAGACGCAGCTAATGAGCGTGAGACGATTGCCGTCTCCTTATCTTCGACTCTGACGGGGCCAAATAGAACTGTGGTTACTACAGATGTAATTATAACGAATCTAATCGCATAGATATGTAATTAACTAAACTTGAGTATACAGTCACTCAGTAAATAGGATGGATTGTGTTTTTCTTGAAAGGAGGGAGTGCGGTACCTGTACTTCTTAGGACAATCACTCTTCCATCATGCAGTTCACGGAGCTGAGCGAGGTCAACCACGTCGTGGGGCTCATGCGGCTAGCAGCTTGCAACAGCCCTACGTTCCATGACCGTCAGGACTCAGAGGTGGATCGCATCTACAACTCTTCACCTAAGATGGAGTCGCAGCTGCGGAACTCTTGGATCGACAAGATGACAGCTTTCAAGCCTCTAGCATCCACGTCAGGTGCTTCCTCAGGGGGGAAGAAGTCGCCCAAGGGGTTACGCAAGGCCAGCAGTTCCAGTGTATCAGTATCTAATGGTGGGCAGACTGGAGACGACGCAGTTAAGACGCGCGAGGGTCGGGAGAAGAGTGTAGCGTCCAGTAACGTGGCTAGAAGACGCACTTCTACTCAGGTTGGACGTGACAAGAAGAATAGTGCGGCTGCTAGTGTCAAAAGTAGGGACAAAGAGGACGGAGCAGCTGCTGACAAGAAGACGGACGACGGCTTCACCTTTGTGAAGGAGGAAGTGTCTCCGATCTCCTTCCATGAGTCATCGCTGCTGGATAAGGCTCTCAAGGGTCCTGCAGCAGCGGCAATGGGAGCTCGACCACCTATGATGGGTGCAGATGGAGGAGCTGTACTGCATCTGACGATCTATTTACCTACGAGAGATGAGATGAAGATCGATGTACGTGTTGGGTTGACGTTGTTGAGTGTGGTAAGAGAGTATTGACTTGGTGTTTGTAGTTATACGACGTGTCGACGGTGGACGAAGCTATTCAAGAGCTACTGCGTGTGCATCAGGTAGATGCACGACAACCCGCGCTGTATTACGGCCACCCAGAGTGCTATGAACTCCGACTGCATGACTCCGATGGCATTCCTGATGAAGATTTTCCAGGTTTGTTACAGGATTTGATGGTGAAATTGTCAGGAAATGCTCATGTGCTGCTGCGTGTTTGGTTGGTGGCAGCTTTGGATCGCTCGAGAAAGATCAAAAACTTTGGTGACGCTGGAGGCCATGAATACTGCTTGTGCGAGCGGCCGGATGCGTGCCCGCCTTCGGATGATGCTCCTGCTGGTACACCAACGCTGTGTGCTCCTTGTTTGCTCTTATCAATCGCTCATTGACGTTGTTGGTGGTGTATTGTGCTCTGTAGATGCAGCTGCACCTGCCGCAGCAGCGAAACCTATTGCTGCTCCCGCGAAGGCTCCTCTACCCAACGACAAGGCTTTCCTTAAGATCTTCATGTGCGCTATCACTATTTGCATTAGCAGTATGGGAATTATTTGCTGATTTGTGGTGTTCTAAACCAAACTGTGCGAATCTTTAGGCCGAAGAGTGATGACTACACTGTGGTTGCCATTGACGGCACGACAGTAGGCCAAGATTTGCTTCCAACTCTTAACAAAAAGCATCGGCTCCAGCTTTTTCAAGAGCTGTACGTGCTTAAGATCAGCGAGGCAGACCGCGAGCGTTTGGACCTTGCCAGCGATGAGATCGATATGCATACAAAGTTGCGGCCGTTGAATCTCCACGAAGTTACACTCGCTACAAGTAAGTCGCTGCTGTCTTTTTGTACTGTGTGGATGTTGAAGACTAAGTTGTGTTACATGTATTGCCTTTTTCAGAAATTTTTGCCGATGCACCTCAGATCTCTGCTCCAGCTCCGTCGGCCGTGGAGGAAACCGCGAATGTCGACAGTCGTTCACGCCCGCCTCCAGAGACGTTTATGTTCAATGATGTTACAGCCGCCATGTTCAAGGAATGGCACGTTATCAAGAAAAACAAGTACGGCAAGAAGCAGCAGCGTATGCTGGGTATCGATCTCAACAAGATCTACAACCGCAAAGTGGGAGAGCGCGTCATCACATCGAGCAAGTCCACCAAGATTGTACGTGTTGAACGTTGCTGGTGCCGTGGGCCTGGTTCGAAGCGTGCTGGTATCTTACGTTCGTTACTCTTTCTTTTGTTCAGGCGGAGAGGCCAATGTCTGGCGTGGTTTGGGTTCGCTTCAACCAAGACCCGTCCGAGTTCCAGATCTACTTCAAAGACAGCATCGAGGAAATCATTACAGACTACACAGCGGATTCGCCGTATGAGTGCGGTACGTCTTGCACTGGGGTTGGTTAGAAATGCTGCTGGTGAATACGGACTAATCGCTTATCTTGTCATGCGTCAACTTGAACAGCCGAGATCGTTGCCAAGCTCAAGTACATTCTCTCGCGTAGGAAATGAGTTAGCCCAGGATCTTTCCTTCAGTGTTGTTGTTTAGCTGCATCAACAACTTGTCCAGCTGCTTCTACAAAATTCTCAGTCGCAGCTTCTAAAGTCTACCCGTTTACATTGCTGGTTGGAGTCAACGAAGGAGCGAAGACAATAATGGTGCGCGTCTCAATTTTATTCCCTGGGTTTTGTTTATTCCAACCGCTGATAAGCAAGTAGCCATCTCCACGACTGCAGCAGCGACGCCGAACAGCAAGACAAGCTCGCCGCCAGCACACAACAGCTCCTAGCAAAACTGCTGCTACAACTGCCACACCCACCAAACGATGGCGACCACGTTCCCCACCCACGTCCGGAAAGTACAAGACCGAGAAATCCTGGTTTCAGTGTGTTGGTGGCTAAGCCGCTTACACCTTGAAGCCACGCGATTTCCTGCGGCCACGGGCACGCTCGAACTTGCGGCCCTTGCTGCGGACGTACGGCTTGACGTGGTCGTGCGTGTGCACCGACTCGAGCGTCGACTTGTGGCCGAAGTGGGCGTACACGCCACGGGCCTTGCGGGCACCGCGGAGCAGCACCGTGTTGGTGCCCTTGGGGGCACGCAGGGCTAGCTGGTCGAAGCTCAGGCACTCACCGCCAGCCTTGACGATGCGGGCACGGGCCGTCTCGGTGAAGTTAAGAGCGGCAACCGAGAGCTTGGGGACGTTCAGAAGACGGATGTCGTCCGTGACCGTGCCCACCACGACGGCGATCTTGCCCTCGTGCTTCTTCATGAAGCGAGCGACCTTGCCCAGGGACAGAGGAGCCTGGTTGGTGTTGCTCTGGTAGAGACGACGGAGCACGATGTCGTTGAACTTGGCGTCCGTGCGACGAGCCAGGAAGCGGTACAGGCGCACCAGAAGGTTCAGGTACACATTGTCCGACTTGGGGTTCGTGCGGTTCTTCTTGCCGACGACCTTGCCACCTGCGACAAGATCAATACCCTGAGATTGACACAGAACACAAGGCGACCTGTTAGCACCGACTTAGTTGTTGATCCTGTGTGGAGAAGTCGTCCTGTGGTCCTTATGCTGCTGCATGTGTGTCTGTCTCCCGTTGTCCTGTCAGCTTGTTGACCTGCATTGTCGTCCTGTTACTTCAGTCCAGCGCTTGTTGTCTTTTTATTGTTGCGGAAGGCGGGAGACAGATCCACACTGGAGCTGATGTTCACTGCTTGATTGCAGACAAGCTATTGCAGCTGTGAAGCTGCAGGCAGCGCGACCAGATAGCCGACCTGTCGGACGACCTTCTCCACTACAAGTCCGACCCGCGCGCATTGGCGCTGGCCTCAAATCAATCGCCAAAGGCAACGTACCATATTGCTAGTCTTAAAATTGAAACTTGATGAAGACGGCGCCGCAAAAAGACTGCCTCGGCCTTGGGCTCAGGCCGTGAGCGCTGGGAACCAACCACGCCGCGGCTGGCTCGGCAGTCCAAATTTTAAGCGCTTAAATTCGTAGCAGGCAAATTGCACCGCGCAGTATCGGAATTTGCGTTAAGCGCGCTTGAAAACGCGAGCTACCAGCCAATCGCTCACCCCTTGTCGGGGTTAGGGACGAGTACCTATGATGTACCAATTCACTGGTACACTTGACGTCGGGACCAGTCGCCGCGCTAAGTTCGAATTCAATGGTGTATCATTGGTGTGGCAGATGGCTGACGTTGTTGCATGGAGACGTCTGGACCTCATCGCCTGCCCTCCTCGCTACGACGACATCGCCCACACAGCGCCTCGACCACCTGAACGCATCCTCGCAGCTCCGTAACCTCCCTTTCAACTGTGTGAATCATGACTGGCGCCTTCACTCACGTCCCGCTCGAGCACGTATATCAATGTCTTTGATGTGCATCAAAAGTGTCACTACCACTAACTATTGTATCTTTATTAGACACAAAAAGGTTCCATTGCAAGAATTACCTGTGGAAACTGCTAAGGACTTGGCTATGGTGGTGCCACGCCAAGAGAACATCGACATCTCTTTGTTACAGAAGCGTATCCTGGCTGAAGGAGGCGCACTATGGGATCCAGCAAGCCAGAAGGACAATGTACCTGTACGACGCGCTGGCCACGATACATGGGGCATTGGTAAAGTTGTGTTCATCTTCGGTGACGACTACCTTCAGAACGTCTTCACGTTCCCGTGGTTCCATTCGTGGCAGAAGGAACTCGCCCCTATCTTCGAGCAGATCAACATCCCTGTGGACCGCATCGTGCGCTGCATCTTGGCCTCCATGCCACCTGGAGCTGACATCCCTGTGCATCATGACACTGGATCATGGGTGCATTTCACGCACCGCATGCACATCCCCGTGTTCACAAGCCCCGACATCGACTTCATGGTGGGTCCGAACGACGACAACATGCAGCGCTACGAGTTCAAGCAAGGTAACCTATACGAGCTCAACAACATCAGCCGTCACCGCGTCAAGAACAATTGGGACCAGCACCGCGTGCACATGATTTTTGACTACGTCGACGAGGACTTCCCACTGAACCGCAGCGACCTCAAGCAAGGCACGGTCGTCTGGCAAACGCGACGATCCGTGGACTTGTCGACCGACTACGGCAAGCGCGTGCCGCCCTCGTTCGTCGTCATCGGCTCGCAGAAGGCTGGCACCACATCGTTGTATGACTACATCCTGCAGCACGACCTCGTGTGGCCTGCCAAGCGCAAGGAGACTCACTACTTCGACTGGCGCTGGAATAAGGAGCTGCCCGACCCGTCGACGCCCGAGGGTGCCGAAAAGCACCTCCGGTACTACGAGGACACCTACCTGGAGAGGAAGATCCTGTACCGATTCCCGTCGCTGATGTCGGGTGAGGCCACGCCTAGCTACATGCTTGGCGGAAAGACGGTGATCAACCGCATGAAGCAGGTGATCCCGCATTGCCGCAAGATCCTCGCCATCATGCGTAACCCTGTGGACCGGGCGTACTCGCACTACTCGATGACTGCCGATACGGAGGGATCTGAGAAGCAGAAGCGCAACCGTGGCCACCACCACCTCAAGGGCCGCAGCTTCGAGCAGATCATCGACGACGAGATCGAGGAGCTCTCGAAGCTTGGTGTGCACCCGGACATGGACTTCGAAGAGTTCGATGAGAAGGTCATGCGCCAGCGTCTGGAGTTTGACCACGGCGCACACTCGTTCGTCACACGCGGGCTGTACGCGCTGCAGCTCGCGGGTTGGATTGAAGCGTATGGGAAGGAGAACGTGCTGCTACTCACTTTGGACGAGTTCAAGACCACGGAGAAACTCCACGTACGTCGGCTATTGCCTGTTTGATTTATCTCGCTCAGTTGTTGCTGACTTGCTTGTGGTCTTTTGTGCAGACCACCATGGACAAGGTGTTCAACTTCCTAGACTTGCCGTACCACCGCATCAAAGACACTTCAGCCAAAAACACACGCAAGTACGACCCCATCGACGACGCTGTTCGTGCCAAACTAGCGGCCTTCTACGCGCCGTACAACGAGAAGTTGTATGCAATTCTCGGCCGTGACATGGGCTGGTAAGAAAGGCGTCTGCTCCTCTTTAAGATTTGTAGACTGTATTGTTTCATTTACTTCTCTTCAACACAATTTCTGTTTCAGTTTGTTCACTAAACAAGCGTCGTTGGAACTCCATGTCCACTTGCTCACCTTTGCGTTGAGCAATTCTCTCCGCTTTCTTCACATGTGTAGCTTGTGATTTGCACAGGAAAACTAGTTTCTGCAGCTCCTGCACACGTTTCCGAAGACTTTCGTTCCCACCACTTACAAGCATTGCTTCGTAGTCGTTCCGTCGCCGCTCAACTTCATCCTGAAGCTGCTGTAACTTGGTTTTCTTCTTCTCAATTTTCCTCGTAAGGTACTCGCAAACTGCAGTGGAAGACGAACTGGAAGCTCTTGTTGCAGCTGAACGACGAGGTTCTTCGCTACTTTGGTCTCGTAGAATTTGAATAGCAATTTGCAACTGTGTGAGTTCTTGGTGAGCTTGATAGCACGTCCACTGTTCTTCTTCTTCACGTGAAAGTTCCAAGTTTTTCTGTCTCCTCTTCATCTCTTGGAGTGCTTTCTGGGCTTGGGCAGCGTTCTTCTTGTCCATTTGTCGATGGAAAAGTTGTGTCGCTATCGCAAGTTCCCACTTTGACTGTTGATCATTCATCTCATTATCGAGATCGAGTTCCTGCTGATTGAGAGTCTTAAGCTCTTGACTTAGCTTTTGTTTATCTGCTTGAAGACGCTCTCGATGTTGAGTCAGAAGCTCCAATTCTTGCTCCTTGCGGTTCTTTACTGAACTATCTGTGTCGTCTTGGTTGTTATTGCTCGGAGTTGCTGTCTTAACGGATTTTTTGCTCAGTGGTTTTGGCTGTCGTGATGTCTTCACAGAGCTCCCCGACGTAACAGCAGCACGAAGTAGACAATTACGTACGTGTTGATCCTTCTTGTTGAGAATATCCAAACGCAAAACACTCTTGTTCAGCGTATCCACTTGAGATTTTAGTGTAGCAATCGCTTCCTGAAGTTCCACGACGTCCTCCACCATTTGATGTTTTTGCTGGTACTTAGTCTGAGCCTTTTCCATGATAAAATCGAGCTCAACTTGTCGCTGCCAACGTTTATCCTGTGCGTGCACCTTATCTCGATCCATATTGTCAAAGTTTGAGCAGTCTTTGGGTTCTGCTGCTGCCCAATTACTAAACTTTTCAGGATTGCGAGCACCTTCGTCACTGTTGAGAATATTCTGCAGTCGTTTACCGATCGCTTTGTTCTCTGCAGCAATTTGTTGCTCAAACTTGGTCCGATTAATTCCTGAATGAGCTTTATGCCCATGTTTCCTAGCTCCATATTGAGGTGGAGTCACCTTTTTCTTCTCTTGAGTTTCTGCTTGAGCTGATTGACGAGTCCGACGTGCCTCTTTCCACTCTAATCGCTTAGCAAAAGACCGGTTATCCTTCGCAACCTGCTTCTCAAACCGCCGACGATTAATACTACTACTACTCGTTTGAGCTGGGGTTGTTCGCTTTGCACTCCGAGCTTTATCCTGTCGTGAACCTTGTCTGGAAGAAGTTTTACCAGGGGCTGCTTGAGATGTACTGGGCAATGAATGTGAAATTTTTGGCTTAGTCTTGCTCTCGTACGTTGGGATAAACTTGAACGAAGCGACCAAAGTCGGAGCTTCAGCTCTACCTTGGTCGAAAAGGCTTCGAGTTGATGAATTGCCGTGCCCGAGACGTTTTCCACTGCGTGATCGAAGCTCGAGAATTCGAGTTGTGAATGGAGAAATTGTTAATAAATCTTGCAAAAGACTTCGTAGTGATACTTTCGCTTGGCCGATATGTTCATTCGCGCCATTGCGAGAGTTACCATCGGACTTTGAGGCTGAGAATACCGTGAAATGTACGTCGCCTGGAAGCTGGTGCCACGCAGGTTTCGTTGTTGGTGGTATGATTCGAGGAAGTAACTCAAGCTGAAATCCTCCATCACCACTTTGTTGGGTGTCTCCACTCAGTAGATCTTCGCTCCACATGGGGTTGACGGAACCTCGAACGATGTTTGTAGTTGATAATGTTTCCTTGCATCGAAGCATGGCACTCGTATGTGTTGTGTCACCAGACTCTACGAAAGACACTCGAACAAATGCATTCGGAGCAAGTGCTCTACTAGTTTGAAGACCTGTAGCTCGTAGCACTCGACCTTCCAAATGTCCTTTTACCGGAACTGGTACAGCTGAAGATCGGCGTTTGTCCGTCGTCTCAGTCCCGAAGGTTTGTGGGATTTCCGATTCCGCGACGGATTGTTCCCCATCACTTTCATTGCCATTGTCACTATCGTCCTTGTGGTCATTCTTGCTCTCCATTTGAGGATCTTGTAGATCTTCCACATCTTGTTGATAGGAATCATCAATTTCATTCTCGTATGCTTCATTCTGTTGTTGAATGTCAGCCTCAACTGGTAGATCCTCAGCTTTGGCCTCGTCGGTATTTTCAGGCACTTGGTGACTTTCACTTTGTTCATAGTCGTCATCGTAGCTTCCAGGCGACGTTGGAGGTTCCATCATTTCAGGTGCTCGACGCAGTTCTTCATAGTTTGCATTGGTTTGAGTCTCTTCTTCGCCTTCAACGAGCATCGGTTGACTCTCCGGTTCCCACCGTTCATCGCCATCGTCATACAGGACGTAGTAACCTTGAGATTCCTCATACTCTTGAATAGTACCTTGAAACCATTCCTCCTCTTCAGACCAGTACACTCGAACACGCTTCCCCACTCGCTCTTGGGTCATGATTGACGCCTAATTTCGTTCACCAAAGCCTCCAAACCTCATGCCGAGCTCGAAACGACCGACGAAAGCTTCAACAACCAGAGATAGACAACAACTACATGTAGCTATTCCTGATCAAAACATTTGTAGTCCTTGGACGACTAAGTGCGGGAATTTGCGGTCGGAACTCGATATTCTTAGCAAGTTTCTTGTCCGATGTCATGCCTCCTTCTCATCCGAGTTCAATTGTAGCATTCACTTTTGCTTTCGCCTCCAAGCAAGTCAGCTCGCCCCAGTACCGTCGTCCACCATGGACTTCTCGAAGCGTATGAAGGATTTGATCCTTCCACCGTCACCTCCGACTATCAAACCGAGTGCCAACTCTACTGCTGTTGCTGCCACTACGACAGTACAGTTAACTGGCATTGCTCCTCCACCCTTGACTGTGCTCGACTTGAATGAACACAAGGGTGTGCGTCGTGCACCGATTAAGGAAGATGCTGTTGAACCTGGTGACTTGGACAGCAGTCAACATGTCCGTGTGCCCAAGAACAACCAAACCCGAGCCATGATCACCAAAGCTCTCAAAGCTCACTATCTCTTCAGTTCACTTGATCAAGGTGAGATCGACGAGATGATCGACGTTATGGTCATGGTCACCATTCAAGCAGGTGAAGCGGTCATTGCACAGGGCACGTCGGGTAAGTGTTTCTACGTGCTCGAAAGCGGCAATTGTGACATTGTCATCGATGGCAAATTGGTGGGAACCTACACGAACGGAGACGCTTTTGGTGAACTTGCATTGCTCTACAATTGTCCACGAGCAGCTACGATCCGTGCCACAACCGGATGCATCCTATGGACTGTGGAGCGCACCACATTCCGCAAGATCATGGCCACTACAGCTTCAGCTACACAACTCGCCCGTGTCAACTTTCTCAAGAACGTCGAGTTGCTACAGCGTTTGAGCAACAACCAACTGCAGAAGGTGGCGGCTGCACTTAAACTGCAGCGCTTTAACGACGGTGACTACATTATCCGACAGGGTGAAAATGGCAACACCTTCTACATTATCGTGGAAGGCACTGTACGCTGCACGTCGCGTACCAGTGGTAGCGAGGAAGCGGAGAAGGAACTCATGACACTTCAACGTGGTAACTACTTCGGTGAGATGGCTCTCGTCCTCAATGAGCCACGTCAGGCGAACTGCATTGCTGTGGGTCCGGTTGACTGCTATGTCATGGACCGGTCGGAATTCACTAAGCTGCTTGGGCCACTTCGATCTCTTATCGATCGTCAGATGCGCATTCGAGTCCTGCGTAGTGTGCCGCTTTTGTCGTCACTTACAGACGATGAACTCGACATCCTCGCACATGCTCTCAATGTCGTATCGTTCGAGGACAAGAGCACTATTATCAAGGAAGGTGATGCTGGTGACACGTTCTACATGATCTCGGACGGCAAAGTGAGTGTCCGGAAGTCAGGTTTTGAGATCATGCAGCTCTGTTCAGGCGAATTCTTCGGTGAACGTGCACTTCTTGCTAATGAACCTCGTGCAGCCGACTGTGTTGCTATCGGTCGTGTGGAATGCCTCACACTTCAACGTGCAGCTTTCGAGCAGCTTCTGGGCAAACTCGACCACATCATGCAACGTGAAATTCAACGCCAGCAACTAGTTCAGCAGTCCGTTTTGAGTGGAAGGAGCGATGTTCGTGCAGGATCTACCACCACCACGGTACCAGCAGCCAAGACGCTACTGTACAAGGACCTTGAGAAGATCCGCACCATCGGTACAGGCACCTTCGGTCGTGTCATTATCGTACGTCACCGCCCCACGAACCAGGCGTTTGCTCTCAAGTGCATGTCCAAGGCGTTGATCGTCGAGACTCACCAACAGAAGAACGTCATGTACGAGAAAGGAATCATCGCCGAATGCGATCACCCGTTCATCCTCAAACTACACGAAACGTACCAAGATGCCAACCAGCTCTACATGCTTTTCGAGCTTGTTCAAGGTGGTGAACTGTGGAGTTTGCTCTACGAAAAAGCTTTTAAAGTCGCTAAAGGTGTTTGTGGTGCTTTCGACGTCTCGGCTGCGAGGTTCTACACTGCGAACGTGGTTGAGGCACTCCGCTACCTGCAGAAAATGACGGTCGCTTATCGTGACTTGAAACCCGAGAACTTGGTCATTGACAGTGCTGGGTACCTCAAAATGGTCGATTTCGGCTTTGCCAAACACGTACCGTACTACCGCAATGGTGCGCTTTACGAACGCTCCTTCACTCTCTGCGGAACGCCCGAATATCTCGCTCCGGAGCTTGTGTTGAATAAAGGTCATGGCAAAGCTGTGGACCACTGGGCTCTTGGTTGTCTGCTCTACGAACTCATTGCTGGCCGTACGCCGTTCCAGCACAATGACCAGAACAAGATTTTCGAGAAGATCCTCCAAGGTCGTGCCATGGTCAAGTTCCCGCCCAAGTTCGATCCGGATGCCAAGGATCTGGTCATGAAGCTGTTGGAGACGAACCCAGCGCTGCGTGTTGGCTCACTAGCTGGTGGAATGCAGGATGTCGTGAATCACCCGTTTTTCACGAACGCCAAGTTCGACTGGGCTGCTATGGTCAAGAAGACTATGAAGACACCGTACACACCCGCGATTAAGGACGCGTTTGATGCTGGCAACTTCGACGCTTACCCGGAGGACGCCAAGATTCGTCCGTTTACGGGCAGCGACACCTTTGAAGGATTTTAGGTGCACTAGAAACCGAGGTGATGGAAGTAAGAGCTTAGACAAATTCATAATCTATGAGGCATAATGATGCTGTGTAACATTATCTAGAACGCAGTTTTAGCCTTATTAGGGGGTGTCAGACTAGAAAAAATCGCGCTAAAATGCCATGGCATTTCGCCGCAACACCACATGTGGTATTCGACCAAACGGCATGTAATCTGGAACAGTTTTCAAGGGCGCGTCAGACTTAAAAAAACTATATACTGCGCGGGAAATATATAGCGTTTAGCATGCCCAAGGCCAGGCTTCATCGCTGATGTGGTGGGTCTCTGTGTCTCTCAATTCTTGAAGAAGAGGATGACGAAGATGTGGGTGCTCCGAGTGCTTCCCCGTCCGGAGCTTCATGAGATCTTAGTCACTAAGTTAGTGCAAGTTCTATCGCGGGCCACATGATGGAAAGAGTAAATTGACGAAGAAGCCGAGGGTTTGCAAGAGTGTCTTCTAAACCTCGCTTAACGCGCACTACAAGAGAACACTTTCAGTTTACCTGTAGCACAAGTGAAGGCCATCGCGTTTTTTATTAGCAATTCACAAGTTCCACTGAGGCAGCTTGCATGGGTCTTGATCAGCTGAAAACAAACGGAGTGGCTACGTACAGCACACACACCTGACGCTAGCAAGGTGATCTGAAGCGTAATAAACGTATACCAGTAAGGAGACGAGAGCCGCCCGGTGCAGCTGTTGTAGGTAACTACTTGGTAGTGTCGGTGTTAAAGCCCGAGCAGGGGGCGGGGCTCCATACAAAATGAGGGGGCCAGGGCCCCCTCATTTTGGAGTCAGATCCCCATTTTTAGGAAGATTTTGGCCGATTGTCAGTCAATTTTGTATCATTTCCACTCAAACCACACCCCTGGCCCCCTGAAACTCGTCGAGCCCCCTACAAAATTTTGCTCCCTGCACGAGGTAATTCGCAAGGGGTTTCAGCCAATAGAATTTGTCTATTTGGATTATGATCCAATGAGGAACGATCACCGACCCTTCAGACCTTTTTCATGGACCCCTTTGCAATGTCCACGGGGTCTAACTTATCGACGAATTCGGTAGTCTGACACCCCCTATTTCGCGGCATAATTATTTCTCGAAAAACCCGTCCACGCAGACATATGACCAGCACTGTAATACATGGAGAACCAGGGTCTACATGTATTACAGTGCTGGTCATATGTCTGCGTGGACGGGTTTTTCGAGAAATAATTATGCCATGATGTATTTTAATACATTAATATATATTAAAATAAAAAGGGATTTACGACATAAATATGCGATTAACCCTATTACCTGAAATTGGCCAAATTCGCCTGCCGAAGGCAGGCGAGATCAAGCGCTGCAAGACTAGGGTCAAACGGACGGGCTTGGCCAAATACGCTTCCCATCCAGGGTATAGGTGGGTTAGGGATCGGGTGTAAAGTAGCTCGCAAGTTGCTCGATTGCCGATTCTATGTTGCAAATACATGTATTGGTGAACGTATGGGACAGCCTAATAAAAAAGCCTTGCCTAAAAAGGATAAAAAACATTAGGCCCAAGGGGTACATTTGGTACAAAACATTAGGCCCAGCGGGCCAAAGTGTTAGCTCGGAAGGACAACGCGGAGCCCACCATGGCGTCGAAGAACGAGACGTTGGGGCAAGCCAAGCAGCGCCACAAGCTTGAACTGCGTGTACGTGTGTGCTGCTATCTCTCCTCTATCCACTCATGCAACTTTCAGTCAAATCCGACCTCTGTCGCCTTATCCAGCGCTATAAAGGTCAGAAGCTCACCTTCACATACTGTTCCCCTTAGACGCTGCAAAACGACATCAAGGCGTTCCAAAAGAAAGCCAAGAAGGACAGACTGAGCAAAAATGACATCGAGACGCAGGTAGCTGCCATGGAAGCTGCTCTGAAGGAGCGTCACGACCAGGAGCTCCAGTCTTTCGAGTCGGAGCAGGACGAGGACGCTGAAACCCCTGACGCAGCCTCAACTCAGACCGAAGCTGAGCGTGCAGCATCTTCCAAACAAGCCAAGGCTCAGGCCAAAGCTCAACGTAAACGTGAGGCCAAGAAGCAGCAGGAGCGCGAGCGTCGCGATCGCATCGAAGAGGCAAACAAGAACACGGTGAGTGAGCGGCAGATCGAAGCCGACATGAT
Source organism: Phytophthora quercina (assembly GCA_014706105.1). Lineage (NCBI taxonomy): Eukaryota > Oomycota > Peronosporomycetes > Peronosporales > Peronosporaceae > Phytophthora > Phytophthora quercina. The sequence goes on along the minus strand of JACBOW010000003.1, from coordinate 1,900,530 downwards.
CATAGGACAGCTGGCCAGACATGGTCTCAAGATCAAGGACATCCCGTCCGATGGCCACTGCATGTATCATGCTGTGGCGGACCAGATGAAGCAGAAGAACCTGCCGATCGCAGACGATATGGCAGGATTCCAGTACCTTAGGAAGCTCACGAGTGTGTATATGCAGGCTCATCCGGATGATTTCTTGCCGTTTATGGCACTGGATGAAGCTGGTGCCAGTCCGGAAGATGCTTTTGCAACTTATTGCAACCGAGTGGCGAATACGGCGGACTGGGGTGGTCAACTGGAGCTTCGTGCTCTGGCTTGTGCACTGCGAACGCCCATTGAGGTGTTTTCGGCTGAAGGAGACGTGCTTGTGATGGGCGGCGAGTTCGTTAACGAGGACGATGAAAGTGCACCCAAGCTGCAGCTCACGTATCATTTGCACTACTACACGCTAGGCGAACATTTCAACTCCGTCATGGCACTGTAGACGGCTAGAAGCTATCCTGGATAGAGCTAACGAAAACGACATGTGGAGCAGCATCGTTCAGCATCCAGTGGAGTGACCTTCTTTTCCGATACATGTACTACACTACGACAGTGCCACACAAACGGCGTTTAACGTGAAAGATGGCCATCGTCCACATCTCAACTTGACATTCTCGGTTTTGCTACGCTGTATGTTCACGTCGAAGTACCATGCTAGCTCGTGTGGCTTCACTAAGTGCAAGAGGGCGCTTGTTTGCGAGAAATTCGTGTCCTGACTAAATCGGTATATCCCTTCATCTTCTAAGCTCGCGAAATTACTGCATGCCGGACACTTCCACTTCTACGATGCTCACCTTACAACGTTAGTGAACGAGATTGCCTACAGCTGAGCGGACTCACCTTCCAATGAACACTCCACGACTCCTTCCACAAAACATCGTCCAAGCCACCCACGCCAGTGCTTCACAATGCCTTTTACCACAAGATATCGCTCCATAGCTTCGGCCAAACTTGCTGCTCGCTATCATTTTTTGGTAGCTTGGAAATCGCGGGACAAGCGTCATCCTTTTCATGCACCGCCCCACGAACTGGACCACACCTTGTGCTTTCAACTCGGCATCGCCTTCTTCACGTTTACTATATGGATACCACGCTGCAAATTCTGGGATGAGAACTCACATGTATCTTCACCCTCACTCAATCTGACAATGAAAGCAAGGACTAAAAAGCATTGTTATTTGTTTGCTATGCTACACAGCGAGAGCGACTACGTTACTATACGTTCAGACACAACTGCTCCAAAGCAGCACGGCAATGGGAGGCTAGCTGGGCATCACGGTGTTTGGCGTGCAGCCGAAGAACGTGTACACACCGTTCATCGTTTACAGTGGAGGCCGTAACAGACCGCGGATCCACCTCCGACACCAGTCTGGCAAACGCACCTAGTGCTCGGGCGCATTCTCTCAGCAACTCAATCGAAAAGAGTGAGCGCTCGCTTGCGTGCTCAAGCTGTGCCAGAACCACGGGTGTAGCTTGGATCCGAAGCTGCTGCGCTGTCCGTCGAGCCAGCGCTAATTCACTCTCTGGGAATCGTGGGACAGCACGAGCAATGTTCGCTAGCGCCCCAACTGCGCACCGTGACATACTAAGGTCCGTAGCTTCGGCCACTTGAATCAACGGCGTCACCAGGTCGGCATGGGCAACGAGACAGGAGTTCTGTACGTCTTCTGTGAGCTCTGCAAGTCCAGCGCAACCTTCACGCATTGCGTCCAAATACCGAGAAGTTAGCATGATCTTCATGGCTTCGATACCTGAGCTGGGCGTCGGCTTCTTGAGTGACAAGGTTCGCCAAATCTGCGTTCCAAGGCCCTCGTGATCTGAAGAAATTGACTGCGTGGAATGAGCGTGCTGGTTCAACCCATGGCCGTGATCACCTGAACCTGACGTAGCACTCTCTTTCGCTACACGTTTCTGACCGCTGCTCTGCGAACACGGCAGCGCCGTCGCGTCAATAATCGGCGTCAGCTTCTGGTGAAGAATACGATACAGTCCGTCCCAAAGCAGTACACTTCCACTACGTCGCTGGAACTCCACGAGCAATGTCCGTTGGTGTGCATACACTCTCACCACAAACTCAACGTGGCTGTAGTGCACGTACTTGAGGCACTTGAACTTGCATTTCAACGGGTGGAAGATGGCTTCAATACCGCAGTCTGCAAAGAGAGCTGCAAGTGTCGACGTCACCTCTGCAGCAGCAGTACCTGCTCCTGTATTCGTCCGCTTGGACTTGCAGTAAAAGTGATATGGGTCTACCGGATACGGCGGCAGGGGCAGCGACGGCGCAATGATATGTTGCAGCACCGAAGGTAGTCCTTCCTGTCTCTCTTCCTCTTCATCCACATCCATGTCTAACTCCTCCTCTTCATCATCCACTTCATCGTCACTTCCCAGTCCAAAGTCATGTCGTCCAGTCTTGGGATTCACCACGTATGACGCAAAGCTGCTGGTACTGCTAGTACTAGCGCAACTATTGCCACTAGCAGTACGTGCTCGTCTCAGTCGTCTCCACTGTTCATACGGTGTACTTTGCACCCCGTTATTACTCTCACTATGTCCACTGGAACTGGGTGAGAAGCCGTCGACACTTGCATTGGCACTGACTTTAGCTGTTCGACTGCTACGGAACACAGGGATACCCAATGCTCCATGACTGCAACTAAGTGCGGCCTTAGCACCTCCAGTCTCACTGCGTCTCAGCTCCATCTTGGACGGTAGCCGTGATGTTGATGAACGTAGAGAAGCAGATGAAGACACAGCACTGGAAGACGCTACGAGACGTGGTGGACCATCAAAGAACCCTCGTGAGTTAGGCTGAGGTGTTGGTCGCTGGTGTTGACGGTGATAGTGATGCTCCAGCTGTGCGATGGGTTGCTGTGGGTACTGACGACGTAGACGACGTGCGGCGGCGCGGGTGTCTGAAGAGGAGAGGTCGCTGCTGCTGCCGTTGGCTATGGACGCAGCGTTCTCTTGGCCGCTGCTGTGTGAGCGTTGCATGGTCGGAATAGTGCGGCTGGTGACGACGCCAGACTGAGGCCCGGCACTCTTGCGCGGCGTCCACGTGCCGGACTGGAAGGTGGCCATGGTAAAGGGCCTCAATGCACCTGCTGGTCTCACTTTGATGGAATTGGGCTGCTGGAAGGCGGACTAAGGTTAGCTCCATACATTTGACAAGATCAACTGATTTTACTTGGTTTTTGTATGGATGTTGTGGATCGCACTTTTTTTCGCGCTAATCACGGAAAAAGTGCAGAACGTTCGGCACTTGGTATTGGTACCCATTTTGAAATAATTGTGCACGTTGAAATGTAGAAAATGCTGACTACCGTAGTGGACTTGATCTTGGGGTGGATACCCTAAATCCTTTAGGGTATAGTGTCCCGTGCCGTGATCGACAAAGAGCATCTAAAGAAGAAGTGATCCCGTTGGGTGACCCGCGCGCGGGTCGACCGCCTCCGAAAACGCCGAAGACGGCTTCTGAGTCCGCGCCAAGAGCGACATCACAATGTGCACAATCTCAGCACGGCGCTATAACCTCGCTGATTATGAGCCAACGCGTTACAACGTGACCTCGAGAAACCTTACTGTCGCGCCAAAGCCCAAAGTGCTGGACGTGATACTGCGCTCCGTGTATGTACCTATTTGCCAGTGTGTCACGTTGACCTAGCACTCTTGGCGTTGTACCTAGATTTATCGAGTAATTTGAATCAAGAGTATATCAAAATAACGCTGTAAAAGCGTTATCTTAATGGCGCTGGTGCAAGACTGATAAATATTTGGCCCTAGACACGATACGAACGAACCCAAACGGCTGTAGAATGCAGCTTCGACCTCATCCTACGCACGTGCATGGAAACGAATGCAGTGCTGAACGCCCAGTTACGAGTATGATATGAACCGCGCAACGCGCACACGAACGGGAGAATTGGAGGTTGAAGCTCTTCGCCAAGTCGCTTCCGTTTCTATCTAAAAAAAAGTAGGCACAAACCACGGTTTGGGTACCCGATTGACCTGGATTTACCCATTCTGAAATATCTGCGACGTGTGACGCTTGTCAAAGAGCCTCGACACGTAAATGCGATTCGCGGACTTCAATGAAAAGTACTGCAACAACCGAAACACCTCGGTGATGCATGTCCCCAAAGCTAGCGGCGCAAATTCAGCTTCATCCACCGTACTTGTTGCAACACGTCACCAGACCATAGAATCAGAGTGAAGCGATTGCGGGTGCCTTCTTCTACGACTGATCGCAGATTCATCTGAGCATAGTGTAGCGGTGCGTGGTTCGTAGCCGCACTAGACAGGTCGGAAATGGTGTTAGTTTCCGATACGTTGAGCTTTGGGATTCGGCTGGACCATGACGTCGGGATCACACCAACCGCACCATCGCCACCCAGAACACTTTCAAGTTGGCCGTCGCAGCGCTCACTTCAAGCAGAATACGGCAACTCACTTGACGCGGCGATCTCCTCTTGTAAGCATTTGCTCCGTACTCCATGTGTCACTCCGTTGTGAGTCGCTATCGTATGCGCCTCCGTTGTCGCTATCGTCGTTCTGTAGATATTTGACGCTAGATTCTCTACGTGCGCGACGCCAATATCCTGGAGTGCCGACGTCGTGCTTCTTGTAGATTCTCAGTATCCAAGGCAGGTCTACAGGAGCTTTCGTGCTCAACATCCTGAGAGTACGAACAGTCTGAAGCAAAAGCTAGGGGACAAAGAGCTTTACTCCAGGCACGGCCATGCATTCTTCACCACTGAGACGACAAGTAATCCAAGCCAGCATCGTAGCAAAGAAAACAGAAGTTGTCTATTAGTAAATGGTACTGCAAGCAAAATACGCCAGGGTTACAAGTCGCAATAGGGCAAGAATATGTCGCCAACGTGACAAGATACCCGACCGACAGAGCGGTTTGTCGCCTATTTCCTCTGCGTGGGCAGCCACCTGTGGTCCTTGCTGGCGTTTTTCTTGCGCTTCTTGGCCATGAACTTGGACAACCTGCCAGTCTCCTGCAGGTCCTGGAACTTGGCGTGCAGCTCCAGCTTCTTCTTGTCCTTCCTCTGTAGCAGTAAAAACAAACAACAAAAGTCAGCACACTCTGCTCCATCACAACACCTCTAACCAGCAACAAACCTTGAGGTAGAAGGCTCCTTTGCCACTAGCCACCGCCTCGCGTTCCTCACGCTTCCTCTTCGTCAGCGCGCTCTTGATCTTCTCTTGTTTCTTCTTCTCTGTCATTTCCTGCTGCCTCAGCGCGATCTCATGCTGCAAAGTCGATACCACAAAAAAATCAGTACCCTGTCTAAAATATACACAGCATCTCCTCCATGTACTGACTTTAAGTTCATCCTTCTTAATGACGCTCTTGGTCTTCTTGAGCTGCTGCTTGAGCTCCTGCAGCTCGCGCTGCTTGTAATCGTCCAGGAAGGCGTAACTCCTATTGAACAGGTCCTCATTCAACCGTCCACTTTGCGCCTCGAAGCGAGGGTCCAGCACCCTCTTCTTCTTGACCTCCACCACCTGTCGGAACCTTCCCACGGCGCGCTTGGAGCTGAGTTCCAGCGGCTGATTCTTGTTGGCGCGGCGTGCGGGACCACTGGACGCCTGCGTCTCCGTGTGTGCCTCCTTCTGCACGGCGAATCCCTGCTTCTTCTGGCGCAGACGCTCCTCTAGAGGCACGTCGCGAGCGTCTGTCGGCTGCGTCGGCTTGACCATTTTGCTGGAATTGAGACCAGTTATAACTGACTTTTGTTTTGTATGAGATCAACTTTTGCCAATTTGACAAAAGTTGATCTCTTACAAAAACCAAGTTATATTTTTGAAAAATGATGATTGGCTAACCACGTTGAAGTTTATGTCAGCACGAGTTTTATCTGGTTGCAGCATGACAAATCTACATCTTCGAGTTATGCTGGTACACAGCAGCAATTTCGGAGTACACCTGCATGTAGTGTGCTCGAGAACGGATGCTAGTGTGGTCTCCAGGTACCATCGCCACGTAGCTGGGCACTACCGAACCATCTTGAGCATTGTCTTCGCTGTTTCCGACCAGCTTTTGTAGCGACCGACAAGCGAAGTCGAGGTAGTACGTGTCCTCAACACCGCAAATGACGTGAACCTTTCCACGCAGCTTGGTAGTCAATAAGTCGGGCCGTTTTTGGAGGAATTTGCAGATGTCGAAGCGTTCCCAGTACTTCGCAACGTCGCGGTTGATGTCGCCTGATACCTTGTCGAAGAGGGAGATCGGCATTCCATCAGCTCCTCGCGGACTAAACAAGGCAAACTACATGTACAGCAAGAGTCAATATCAACATACATGTAGAACAGTATTTGACACTCACACTCACAACAACTTACGAAAGCATCCCATTGTCCACCATTGCCACGACCATATACTCGCTCCACCAGGTTCTCGTCACGGTTGCTGCATGTGGTAAGTCCATTGTTTCGGCTCGTCAGGTACGGGTGGCCGTTAGCATCCCAGTACGCATTCTCGGCCTCGTAAATGTTCACCACTTGGAACCGCGAAAAGTCAACGGGGTCAGGTGCAGAACTCCATGTTCCGCCAAAGAAGTCGGGGAACTGCAACTGCAGCCATAGTGTCGCCCAGGCTCCAGACGAGTGGCCGTGCAGGAAACGACCTCCAGCAGAAGGAACCGCGGGGTACAAGCTTTCCAAGTACGGGATAAATTCGGTCACCAAGGCTGTTCCCCATGGACCATTAGCGTCCGTATCAGCGAACGAGGTATGACCAAATTTGAACCGCGAGCCCAGCGTAACCCTCAGCATGGGCGTCGACCAGCGACCAGCTTGCCAGTCTTGTCCCATCTCAGACGACAAAAATCCCTTGGCACGCTTCGCATACGACTCGGTACCAGTGAACCCTTCAATATAGTACACTGTCGGCAATTTGTGCGTTTCCTTCAAACTCTCGTAGTCCTTGGGCAGCACAGTCGAGGCCATCATGTAGACATCTTCGTTGTGGTACTCACTCAGCAATTCGCTCTTCATGGAAATGTGCTCCACCCACTCGGTCGGAGTCAAATCCATCGTCTCCTCCACCACCTGGTCCACCACAATCTTGACGACATTGTCACCATCGTCATCATCAAAGCGCACCTCCACAGGTTTGCTGTACGTGTTGCCCACTCTCGAGTTCGCATCCGGGTCGTTCACATCTAAACCCCCACATCAAAACACAACCGTCGTCATCAGAACCCCAAAATCTCCTTCATATCATAAACAATTTCTCCGTACCATGGTGAATCAGAGCTTGGACGAAGAGTTCATTGGAAAACACGTCAAGATTCTGCGGTACGAAACCCAGCGCTTCGGGTGTCGAGTATTCGGTGCTCTCGAACTCAATCACATCTCCAGGTTGCACGTTCCTCTACAAACCTCACAAACAATAAATTAATCATCTAAAGGCTCTAAATCATTGCAAACGTCACCAAATTTACGACATACGACATCTTTGGCGAAAAGTGGACGAGGGGCTTCCAAGTCGAAGGCCTCGAAACGAGGTTCGGGTTCTGGACTGGGGGCGAAGAAGAGGATCACACGACCGTCCTCGATCGGCTCCAGACCTTCGTAAGCGACGCGGAAAACAAAGTTCGACTTACGGGAGCCCTGCAAAGGAATAAATGAGCATTGACACACTGGAATTCCAACAATTGACACGGCATACCTCTGGATAGGAATAATAGTTGCGCGTCGTAGCGTGGCGACTAAAATCCGAGAAAACGGTCTCCAGTGCGCGGTTCATAGTAAAAGTTCACGTCGACTTGCGGCTCTAATGGTGGAAGACAAAGTGATGTTGCGCTACGTCAGACAAGAACTGTGGTTTGTGGTCTCAGATCGTGAAGCCACCAGAAAAAGTATGTGGCACACTCCTGATATATCACTTCTGCAAGGGTATCAACACTGATTGGTCAACACAAATACTTAAAAAGTTAGATAAAAAATCTGCGTCTCATTTTGTAAAAAAAAGTATCCGACGCAACATGTCTTCTATCCCTTACGACCCGGAGAACATCTTCCTCAAGATCATCAAGGGCGACATCCCGTCCTACAAGTTATTCGAGACGGAGCATGTGGTGGCCATCTTGGACGCCTTCCCGACAGCGCCAGGCCACGCGTTGTTGATTCCCAAGGCTCCGGGTTTCGCTACAGTCATGGACATGACCCCCGAAGTGGCTGCCAATGTGTTCAAGGAGCTGCCACGTCTGGCCAAAGCCGTTCTGGAAGCTACAGGTGCCGACGGTATCAACATTTTGCAGAACAATGGCGTCGCATCGGGCCAAGCTGTCTTCCACGCTCACATCCACGTGATCCCTCGCTTCAAGGACGACAACCTCATCACGCTGCCGTCAGGCCCAGGGATGATCACCAAGGAGGACGGTGAGGCCATGCAGGCCAAGATCCAACACAAGCTTTAGATCTAGTGAGTGTCCTAGTCACAAAGGCCCGTTTCAAGGAGTTTTTCATCAATGATGACATCAATGTTTACCCCTTCTTGTCTATATATTTAGGCGGTGGTTATGCTGTTGTGTGGCTCGTGGTATTTTGGATCATTCTTCAAGAGCCAACCGCCGACGAAAGCACAGAAGCTTCTGGTACTGTGCAAGTGACGATGACAGTGCTGGAGTCCGTGATTGGAGTGGGGGCAGCTCGCGTTACCGACGTATCGGTGGATGCAGAGTCCACGTACAGGACAGTACAAGTGGGTGAGTCCCCCGTAGCAGCTTCTACTGGATGGGCTCCAAAGATGTTGGCGGAAGCTGCAGCGGGTCTTGGGACGTCTACCATGTCCATCTTGAGTGCAGTCAGTGATGGGGCTGTAGGAGACAACAGTGGCGCTTTGGGTCTTTCGGAAACCAGCGCACGTTGCATCTACGTCAACAACCACGCGGAAAATGCCAAGCAGAAGTTCTGCAACAACAAGGTGATCACTGCCAAGTACACCAAGCTCAACTTCATCCCTCGGTTCTTCTATGGGCGACTCTCGCAGGTGGCCAACTTCTACTTCTTGTTGGTCGGTGCCGGCCAAATCATCCCTGAAATCTCGTCGACTCAGACGATTCCGTACCAGTGGATCGTGCTCACTCTTGTGCTGTCGATTGACGCAGTGTTTGCAGCTATCGAGGACCGAGGTCGACACATTGCCGACGCGAAGATGAACGCTCGGTTTTCGCACATCTTTGATGTCGATGAACCCGACTGCTTTCGTGACGATACGTGGCGAGGTATTGCAGTGGGGGACATCATCAAAGTGGAGAATTACGAGGCGATTCCAGCAGATGTGCTCTTACTTGCCGTTTCCGAACCAGATCCGATTGCTCCAACTGGAATTTGCTTCGTGGAGACAAAGTCGCTTGATGGCGAGACGAATCTCAAAGTGAGGCAAGCACTAAGCTGTACGTTTTCACAGTTGAGTGACCCTCGTGCACTTGCTCAGCTTCCTGGTCGTGTGATCTGTGAGACGCCCAACCACGACGTCAACAACTTCTCTGGACGCTTTGAACCTCATAGCGGCCATGCAATTCCGATCGATCTGAAGAATGTGGTACTGCGCGGATGTGTCATCCGAAACACCCCATTCATTTACGGTCTTGTGCTGAACACGGGAGGCGACACCAAGATCATGCAGGCTGGTTCACACACTCCCCCGACGAAGATCAGCAAGATCCTGGCCATTGTGAACCGCGGCAACGCGTTACTCATGGCGATTCTTGGCTCGTTGTGCATTTTGGGTGCTGTGTTGTGTGCGTTCTGGGTTGCTCGAAATCGCGATGGTGCCACGTACTTGCATCTCGAAAACCTCAGCGGCGTCGCACCGTTCCGCAACGATGTCGTGGGCGTCTTGATCTATCTGGGTTACTTCTGGATCCTCATCGCGTCCTTCGTTCCCATCACGCTGTACGTGACTATCGCCATTGTGAAAACTTACCAAACGTTTTTCCTCAACCGTGATCTCGGCATGTACGATGAAGTTACAGATACGCCAGCACTCGTACGCAATTCGGATCTCAACGACGACTTGGGCCAGGTGACGCACATTTTCAGTGACAAGACTGGTACTTTGACAGCGAACGAGATGGACTTCCGTAAGATGAGCATTCACGGCGTGTCGTACGGCCGTGGAACCACTGAAATCGGTCGGGAAGCTACACGAAGACTTGGCAAGGATCTATCAGCCAGTGATGTGCTTGCAGATAACACTCCCACTCTGATCAAGACGGACAATGTGAATTTCTTGGACCCGGCTGGGGATTTGGAGCGTGATAGTGATGCACGGTTGCATCCGGAACAAGCTGCACGCATCCACGACTTCTTCATACACTTGGCTGTGTGTCACTCAGTTGTGCGTGAGACCCTGTCAGATAGTGATGCAGGCACAGGATTCTCCGCTTCGTCACCAGATGAACTTGCACTTGTATCGGGTGCCAACTACTTTGAGTACTCGTTCCTTGCGCGTCGAAACGGTGCAGTCGCGATTTCAGTTCCTCGTAAGCGTGAGGAGGTGGTATATGAACTCTTGGAGATGGTCGACTTCACCAGCACCCGCAAGCGTATGTCGGTGGTCGTACGCACACCAGACAAGCGCGTTATGCTGCTGACTAAAGGTGCCGACTCGGTTATCTTCCCTCGGTTAGCACCTTCGTCAGACCCAAAGATGGTGGAAACGACACTCGCCCACCTTGAACGGTATGCAACTGAGGGCTTGAGAACTCTGGTTATCGCGCAGAAGGAGCTCTGTCCGGACGCGTATGCTGAGTGGTCTTGCGAGTATGATGCTGCCTTGGGTGATCTGGAGCAAATGGCGATGCAGAAGCGTGGTGAACCAAATCGAATCGAAGAGCTTGAGGAGCAACTGGAGCAAGGTTTGGAGCTCATGGGCGCTACTGCCATCGAGGATCGACTGCAGGACCAAGTGACATCCACACTTGGAGATCTGTCCCGAGCTGGTGTCAAGATCTGGGTGCTCACTGGCGACAAGGAGGAGACGGCTGTGAACATTGGGTTCGCGTGCCAGCTCCTCAACAACGACATGGAACGTATCATGATCAACGCGGAGACGACGCCCTCAGCCTCAGACCTCTACGACATGCTGCTGGCTCGTTGTGTTGAAGCTCGAAAGCGTGCCGAACGACAAGCAAGTGGAGCAAAAGAAGTAATGCAACAACAAGCCATCGTGATTGACGGCAGAAGTCTGACGATGGTGTTCAGCAACAACGTGCTGTCCGAGCTCTTCTTGGAGGTATCCCAACAGTGTGTGTCCGTCATCTGCTGCCGTGTTTCACCCAAGCAGAAAGCACAGGTAGTTCGCCTCTTCAAGACAAACCTACATGGCTGCCGCTCTCTCGCCATTGGCGACGGTGCCAATGACGTCGCTATGATCCAGGAAGCGCATATCGGTGTTGGAATTTCAGGGCACGAAGGTATGCAGGCGGTGAATGCAAGTGACTTCGCTATCGCCCAATTCCGCTTCTTGAAACGTCTGCTTCTTGTCCACGGTCACTGGAACTACCGACGCATGGCCAAGCTCGCGCTGTACGTGGTATACAAGAACATTTTGCTGTTCGGAACCGAGTTCGTGCTCGCTGTACTGCCCCAGTGTGGTTCCTCCGGCACGCTCTTCTACAACAATATGTGGATCAACGGCTACAACGTCTTCTGGTCGTCAATGCCCATCGGTATCGTGGCTATCATGGAGCAGGAAGTCCCGGCGCGCATTGCCGAGCAGTTTCCTGGACTCTACCATGTCGGTGCGCAGGGTGAGCTATTCAGCCTTCACATCTTCGCACAGTGGGTGGCCGAAGCACTCTACGAATGTGTCGTCTGTGGATTGGTACCAGCGGTTATCATTGGTGGGCCTGTAGATTCAACTGGCAATGGCTTCTCACGCGACTTGTGTGGCGCCATTTCGTACTGTTGCTTGATCAGCGTTGGGTGGGTCAAGCTTGCGTTAAATATGGTTACTTGGAACGCCATTACGGGGTTTGCCTTCGTCGCCTCGATCATTTTCTGGTACATCTCGGGCTACGTCGTTGCCGCGTCGTTCCCTACATCCGTGGCCGACACCGCATTCCCACACATTTTCGGATTGCCCGAGTTCTACCTGGCAATTTTCCTGTCTCTGTTGCTGTGTCTCGGACGTGACTTCCTCTGGAAGGCTTACAAGCGCGAAATGCACCCCGAGTACTACCACATCCTGCAGGAATTCCACAGACGCGGAAGCCAAAATCCCGACAAGGCTCGTTGGTCGCCGCCTGAGCTACGTTATGAGCGATTCCAAGCCGACCTGACTGAGGAGAAGCCCCGCTTCGACCTACCTGAACAACAGGCACTACCGAACCAACGGCCATCGCAGGCCGATCAGAAGGTCTACACCGGCTTCGCGTTCTCGACTCAAGTCCTCGAAGACCGATTCCTCAATCCGCTACGCGAGATGGTGTTGCCCGTGAGTCAAGTTGCAAACGCTATCGGAAGAGTCTTGTCGCCGAATGGAAGTCCTACTACCCGACACAACCCCGATAGTCCAACACGCCGTGAAACCCCGGAAGAGCCAAAATCGTTTGAAGAGAAGGTTCTGGCACTACCCATTGAGGAGCAAGCTGTATACGAGATCCAGCGCTTCCAAGTGTTCACTGGATGGGGATCACTGCGGCCTGGTCACCTTCTCATTACGGATCCGCCGAAGTTCACGAACGCGATCATGACCGATGGTGCTGGAACCTTCGATCTCGATCACTGGGTTGTTGATCCGGGTTTCGGTGGCTCCGATCAGTGGCAGTACGCCACCAGATTTAAAGACTTCCTGCGTGCGCAGCAAAAGTTGCAGCAGGAAATGCCCGAAGGCGGCCCCCCGGAGTTCCAGACCCATGCGAGCGGACTTGACCCTGACCTGCAGGAGCGACGACGCATCAAGAAGAAACTCAACAAACTTGTCGGTCGCAGCGTGCGCCGTCGTCGCTGGGTACGGAAGGAAAAGCTCCTTGCCGAGGCTATAGAGCGCGCCAACATCGCCTTGGCAGCACCTGATCCGGATCCGTATCCTCGCACGCCTCCCAATTCACCTCCTTCGCAATAGGCTGTATCACTTGCATATTAATTCAGCACGAATCTATGGCTGCTTACTCTCATTTGTGTCGATATTTTTCGTTAAGGCTCTGCATCATCAAAGCAGCGCAAAGCGTAGTGGCAGGTCAATCCGAGCGAAGCAACCGAAAGTGACCACCATGGTCACGGCTGTAAGGTACCAAAATTGTGCATGGAAATCCTGCAGCATAAGACGCTGTATCCAGAGTCGTGCCGGCATGCCATCAATGGAGCCGCTGATAGCATCAGGTTGGGCTGTATCGTTCAGGTCATCTGGCGACGAGCGTAACCGCGACCGCAGTTTACAGGTGAAGATCTCTCGTGCAAGGAATGAACCACCGAGGCGTCCAATAAACATGCACACACACCGTAGCCACAGATTCGTTTGGTCTTGCAGCACGGCGAGAGCACTCCCCGGCTTTTCAAACACTGCTAACAGTGTCAGCAGTGACGGAACCAGTATGAGTGCTGTCGTGTCGGCCATGTTGTCTTGCTCCGCGAGTTTCATGAGAAAGTAAAGCGGTCTCAAAGCATCGCTTGTAGCTGTCCTTGAAACAGCATTCATCGCTGTAGTTGATGGAGCCACATTTCCATTACTAGACCGAGACGACTTGTCAGTGTGGTCAGCACACTTCCTGCAATTCATTTGCGCACGAGAACACTTGTCACGAAGAGATGTAACCTTCCGTGTGCCAGTCTGGCGAGCTGGAGAAGAAATGTCCAGGATAGATGCTTGGGTATCTCTCCGACCAGCGACACTTCGGTCTCGTTCACGATTCCTGCTACCTGTTTCTTGCCAAGACGGCAGCTCGCCGACAGTAGGTTCTTTCTCGTCGATATTTCGTGTCACAATAAAGCCGTCCGAGCCGTAGCCATTGTCGTACTCGCACTCGTGATCGCTATCTTCAAGTAGATCGGAGTCGGTCTCCATTGCTGCAGCTCCGGCCACACCACAGTTGAGCCCTAGTAGTCCTTGCCTTCCAAACGATCTTTTACGTGGCATACACCTTGATACATTCATAGCTGAGGTTGTTGTGCGCAGACAAAATGCCACTGACGAGGTGATATTAGCTTGCAGTGGCAATGCCAGCCAGGCTGAAGATGTGCGCTTGAAATCCGTGTAGACGCCCGTGTTGAGAAAAGCAATGTGGATGTTGTTCAGTAACAGCATACCCCAGTACAGCGCGTCGATGGGTGTGTCCGATCCCACGAGGATGTACCAGAACACGTAGTAGTAGAGTTGTCCAACATACAACAGCGACGGATGTGCAAACGGCTCTGACATGCTGTTTACCATGTGCGTGATCACGAAGAAATAGCCCTGCATCAGCAGCAGATACAACACCGAAATCGCCAACTTGAGCCACGACTCGCTACTTGTCGTCGACGGTACAGCAGGGTCCTCCGCCAATGTAAACAGTCTCACACACAAGTGTCCAAGAAACAGCGGGACATGCACCACCAACGTGCTGTACGCGACTGCATGTTCAAAGCTAAATCGCACCCTTGCAACTCGGGAGCAAAACAGCACAAAGCACAAAACCGGCGACAACAGGTACACCAAGAACCACGATCTCGTGGCAGCTTCTGCTCCTTTAGCCGAACTATATGACGAGAACATGATGAGCCACAGCACCAGAGCCCAGAACCCACACCCATACAACAACCTGGTCATCACTGGTTGTCCCTGTCGTTGATTCATCTCCACTTGTCTTAAACTCTCACTGTCACTTTTAATCCCCCCTGATCTCTGTCTTGGTCCCAACCTCCTCGTCTCTCCTTCATTGTAAGAGTCCAGTGACGACGACGATCCCGTTGTAATTGATGCGTAGAACTTGTCTTCATCTTCCTCCGGTACTCCACGCATCTTGTCCTGCTCCTGCTCCATCACGAGATCATCGTATTGAGACCTGGCTGTCCTAGGCTGCATACTGAAGAATAATGGCACAGCACCTAGTGCCACAATGCCGAATAACGTATTGCCCACAATCCACGAGTATCTGCTGGCTGGTAGACTCATGTACCATTCCACGAGGCTAATACCAGCACTGATAGCTGCCAATATGTACCAGATCTTGATTTGAGCTTCTCCATCTTCTAAATTCGAAAACCTAAATATGAGCAGATATGGTGTGGTGACCAGCACTAAGTTGCAGAAGTACCACACTGGATTCACTAGAAGTGAGTATGCGGCGTAGCCAAACTGACCCGCAACACAGAGCAACGTAAGCAGTACGAGCGACACAAGGGGAAAAGTTGCGCGCCATAACAACAAATTCCACTCGCTGTGTGTCTCTGGTCCCTGACGGAATTTTTCGAGCAACTCAAGCGCCGCATGGGATTGACGTCGCGCGCGTCGTGGTCCCGCTGTTAGGAAGCTCCAGACACTGCTGCGCGGAAGTGAGGGGCTCGATACAGCGCTGGGTAAGCTGGAGGAGTGTGGACTGCGCATGAGCTTGACCGTCCACGTGAGCAGTGCGTGCCAGACCTGCGCCAAGGTGCCCATCAAGGTCTGTAGACTATTGAAATGATAGTGACGAATTAGACTGATTATTTTCGTACTTAAGTTGTTTTATGATGTGTAGTACATCATCGAGCAACATTCGAGCATATCAGGAATGCGCTTGGCGCCAGTCACTTGGGAATATATTGCGAGAACGAGATGGCAGCTGACGGACTCCACGTGGACCGCACGCAGTCGAACGCCATGAACCTGCAGGTGATCAAGCGTCAGGATGCCGACGTCATGGAGATCGTGGACACAGCCAGCCACGTCGTCATGTACGAGTTCGACCAGGACGCGCAGAGCTGGGTGCGTTGTGTCACATGAGGGGGTTGTGTGTCTTCTATTACGGTTCTAACGTTGCTGGTGGAATGATTTATTATGTTGCAGAAGCGCAAGGATGTCGAAGGCTGTTTGTTCGTGGTTAAAAGGTATGCGATGACAGCAGTAGAAGACGATAGGAAGACAATTAAGAGATCGCTAACGGTTAAGTTGCTCTTGTTTGCTACAGATCGTCAGCTCCACGCTTCCAGATCTTCGTCAACAACCGCCTAAGCACGACCAACATGACGCTGCCACTGGACGAACGTCTTGAGGTGGACAACGTTGACACTTTCCTCATCTTACGTAGCCCCGACGCGGTAAGTTGCAGCATGTTGATTGATGTTAAATGACTTGGAAATGTACTGATTCACGGTTATTTTCATACTGACAGGCATACTCGACGGGATACGCAATCTACGGCATCTGGTTCTTCCCTGAGGAAGACCGTGCCAAGATTCTACAGTTGCTGCAACGGTATACTTCATATAGATACTTTATGACCTGGTTACTTGGTATGTTGAAGTGCTGACGGTTGTTAATGCTGTATTGCAGTCTGATTCAGTCGCTGAAGGCCCCACAGAACGCTGCAATTGCAGATGCTACGCCCACCAAGCAGCAACCTGTTAAGACTCAGTCGCCGCAGAAGCCGAAGCAGCAGACGTCACAGCTTACGCAGCAGCAGGAACAGCAGCAGGAGCGTCCCCCCTCACAGTCGCGTAACCGAGGACGTTCTCGCAACAAACGTGAGGACTCAAAGCGCCGCGGCTCGAACGCCATCAACCCCACAGCGATCTTGCAGCGATCTCCCAAGGACAAGCGCAGCAACAGCAGCAGCAGTGGCGGCAGTGCGAACGGCTCAGTTAAGCAGGAGGTGGCTCCCAACTCTAGCGGTATGGTTCCTATCTCTAAGGCGGACGGTATTGCTGCGGGTGAGGCCATTATGGGCATGATCTCGCAGAATCGACCTCAGCAGCAGCACAAGCAGCAGCCAACGTCCAGTGTGAACAAGGAGCAGCTGAAGCAGACGCTGATCGGCCTGCTGGATGACGCGCAGTTCTTCGACCAGATCTACCACGCGTACGTGAACCGTGTGTCGAACCGAGGGTGAAGCGTGAGCGACACTGGGCGTAGATACAAGTAGCGTAGGCAACGATAGCTGCCATTGATGATCGCTGGTATAGAACTTGAGCGGACACCCCCCCGAGTCGTTGGAGAGCGAAGGGGGCGGCTTCAGCATGCACGCAGAGCAGAGAGACCAGTCTAACCCACACACACATTAACATGGGATCACGTAAGTTGCGTGCATGAGCGACCTTCTCATTTCTTAGTCAAAGCACTAATTAACATCCAAACGTGCACCATAATTATCGCCTTGATGAGTGGCAGTGGTGGCAATCCGTTCACGCGGTTCGCGTTCGCTTCAGCCCGTCCACAGAGCAGTAGCGCCCATGCAGACGTCAAGCTGGAGGAGGTAACTGCACAGCAGTGTAAGAGTTCCAGCGCCAAACGTGTTAGAAGTGAAGAGAAGGAGGAGAAGAAGGAGACTTCTCCCAGCCATCCGACGAAGCTCTTCAAGACGGAGCCTGAGACTGAGCCCAAGCAACACATCACTGTCTCTCAGCCAGCAGACTCTAGCAGGCGGTTGGACCTGCTGCTGGAGCTTTATGAGGCTCGGAAGAGTATGGAGACACCAATTGACAAGTTCGGGACACAAGTCTGTGTAGGTCCTAATGTTACTAACGCCAAGGTCGAGCGCTTCCAGCTATTGGTGGCAGCACTGCTAAGCTCTCAGACACAGGATCCGATCACTTACGCTGCAATGCAACGACTGCATCAACTTGGAGAAGATGAAGGTCTTACTATTGAGACTGTGCAGGCCACAAGCGAGGAGAAGCTGAGTGAAGTGCTTAAGCCTGTGGGCTTCTACCACCGCAAAGCGCACCAACTCAAGCGAGTAGCTGCCATCCTACGCACTCAGTTCCACGGAGATATTCCTCGCTCTCTGGACGAATTGCTGCAATTACCAGGTATTGGACCCAAGATCGGCCGAGTCATCACATTGCTAGCGTGGGGCCAAGTGGACGGCATCGTGGTGGACACCCACGTGCATCGCCTTGCTCAGCGACTTGGCTGGGCATCAACTACAAATCCTGAAGACACGAGAAAAGAGCTGGAAGATTGGATCCCTCGAGAACATTGGGGCAAGCTCTCCCTCTCCGTTGTAGGCTTCGGCCAGAGCATTTGCACCGCGAAGCATCCGTCCTGTTCAACGTGTCCATTAGCTCCCAAATGCCCCAGTGCCTTCAAAGTGGCCACACCTAGCAACAACAAGAAACGTCGCACACTTGAAGCTTCAAAGTCCTAAAAAACAATAAACAAGAGCATTTCATTAATTGCAGCGACGTTCAGCACTGCGTAGCTAATAGAACACGGAGCATATGACGTCATTAACTTGGTGATACATAATGATCCCCTCCCTTTACGCCGTCTGGGCGTACACCACAAGCAGCAGTAAGAAGCAGAAGCCCAACGTGATGAGCGCCAGCTGCGCCAGTGCGCGTTCCGACACCTCGTCCATGTTCTCAGCTTTGCGTCTGTGTGTCAGCATCTGCGTACTCAATGAGGCCGGTAGTGAGCTCTTGGGGCTGCTGCTGCGGGGCACGAGAAGGTTCCCAGCGGCCGAGAGCGACACCATCCAGCTGCCCACAGATCGCAGCATCTTGAGCGGCTCCACACTCACCATAAAGCCCCCGACCACTTCCCCCAGGTCCTCATCATCCTTGCGACGTCGTCGTTTCCGGCGGGTCGCTGCGCCTTCGTCGAACTGCGGCCGCATGTTATGGTGGGACAGCAATCCGCCCATCTCTGCGTCGTCGTCGCTCTCGTCCTCGCTGCCGCTGGTCATTAGTGGCTGGCGCAGCTTCCCCGCGTCGTCGTCCATCACGGTGCAGACTTTGCGCGGGTACGCGGCCCGGAAACGGTCCCACACGACGTCCATGCCAGCCTTCTCTCTAGCTAGTCGAGTGGCTGTCTGGTTCTGATAGTGAAGCCGCTTCAATGCTAACCAAGAGGCGTGATATTTTGGCGCGACATTCGGATTTCTCAAACATTTGTCACCACATTCGCGCAACATTGTAGATGCGTAATCAGATTATCCGGAATCCGGATAGCCTCACAGTCATGGAGGACAAGCTGCGCCTCGAGCTGCAGCAGCTCTCACACACGCAGCTACGGGAGCTGCTGAGCGCCAGCGGCCACGGTCAATTACTACGTGACGAAGAGAACAAGTCGACACCACATGCAGTGGACGAGCAGCTCGCGACGGAAGCCAAGGACGAGGGCAACGCGTTCTTCCGTCAGGGTCGCATACAAGACGCCGTCTCTGCCTACTCTCGATGCATTGAAATGGATCCAAGCAATGCCGTGTGCCTCTCGAACCGAGCTGCATGTTACGTGAAGGTACATCACCTCACTGATACTCCAATAACAGCTTGTTTCTGACTGTTTTTGGTGCTATTATGCTGCAGTTGAAGGAGTATAACTTTGCAGTGACAGACTGTTCCAAGGCAATTGAAGTGACCCCCACAATCAAGGTGAGAGGCTTATTGCGACTTTTTGTTGCGTAGTTTTGAGCTGATGAATTTGCAGCCGTTTATGCGGAGAGCGACGGCGTATATTGCATTGCAGCAGTATGAACGAGCTGTGGAGGATCTGGTAGCGGCGTTGGGGTTCGAACCGCGTAACAAAGAGTGTCGTGCAAAGCTTCAATCCATCGTGGATACTGCGACCGATGGGAAGCACTGTGGAGCTAATGTGGAACTACGTCGAGCAGGGATTCGAGCTACAGCGATTTTCTCTGTTCGTGAAGGGTGGTCGAAGAGCATGGTGCGAGGCAACCCAGGCCCTGCTGCTGTGAACGGACACACATTGATCAGAGGAGACAATGGACGCATCTATTTGTTCGGGGGAAGAGCTGTCCGTGAGCAAAAATCCAATGTGTATGTGTTAGACGAAATCGACGAATCAAGCTGGGACATAGTACCTACTAGAGGAACAGGTGCACCGTCATCGCGGGCCTGGCACTCAACCTCAGCTATCGGCAAGGAAGGACGAGGGATATTTTGCGTTTATGGCGGGGTATCGTCACAGGGCGAAGACTCCAGCGTGCATTTGTTGGTGCCAGCTTCACCTCGGGGATTTCAATGGGTTCAACCACATTGTTCGCAAGATCCGACGGAGATTCCTGCACCCCGGTCAGGCCACGCAGCGGTGTCCGTTGTGAAAGAAAATGGCGACCGAGTCGTCTTCATTTTTGGAGGTCGAACAAAGCGAGGTGTGAGCGACCAATTGCTGATCTTGGGGTTACCAATTACGAGGCTTGACAGTGAAACAAGCAACTTGGAAGATGTGACGGTTGCTTGGGAGGAGGTTCATCCTCGTGACCAAGATAACAGCGTGGAAGTGCGCTCCGGTTGGCCTTCTGCTCGTGATGGCCACTCGATGTGTTTACTACAAACTGCGGGAAATCAAGTGCCTCGACTCATTGTCTTCGGTGGCAATGGCCAGCTCAACGACGAGAGGATGAACGACGTGTGGTTGTTTGATGTGGAGAAGCAGCTCTGGACCGAGTTGCAGTGCGCCGGAGGTATTCCGCCACCACGGTCTTACCACACGGCCCACACTGTTGCCGAGTTTCTTTTTGTTGTTGGTGGACGGACGGCGGTATCTGAGGATGACAGCGTGTACATGTTGGACATTGGGGCAGCCGAGTGGTTCAAGGTGCCGATCCCGAGCGACCACGTTTTAACTCCTCGCGCATGGCATTCCAGCGTTCTCACCGAAGCTGGCAAGCTGTTCGTGCTGGGTGGTGGCACTTACCACGGTCCTCTGAAAGATGCTGCTACGGCTGATCTAAGCTACTTTCAGTCCAAGGCACCGTCACTACGTCACATGGACGTATAGAATGACCGCGGTGACAAGTATCAACAGCGCGTATTCAATGGCCGAGGCAACGTCGTTACTTGTGGCAGCATCTGCTTCAGCTTGTGGCACGATACAGGTCCTTGAAAGCAAGGAAGACTTGTAGGTGAGTAAGGACATAATGATCTCGAACGCTTCACTTGGCTTTGAGATAAGGAGACTTAGTTTTCTCTGACAATTAGTGCCATTGCATGAAGGCATCCAATGCGATCAGCTCCGAGAGACCAGGCCTCCTCAATCAGCATCTTTACCTCAGGTGAGAACTCCAAGTGGTCTGGGGAAGCTAAAGGACATCTGTGCTTCTAACGAGGTCAACGACATTGAGGTCATATTATCTTTTTTTCCCACCAAATACGCACAACTCCTGGAGTACTCTCTCAGAGCAGTCGCAAAGGATTTTTCAACAGGAACAGATACCAGTAGCGAACGGAATCGTAGACAACACTCGATCTGAATGTCCAAATCCAACAGAAGCTTAATGAGTTTGCCTTCGCTTGGTTCATTCCCGCCAGTTTTCTTGGCAGTATCAACAGCTTTTTAAACGTCTGCAACAACGATAGCATCATCGGCTTTGCCTTTGCCAATTTGAAAGTAAGAAATGCTTTAGTCCAACACCGATCGATCACCCACGTTAATTTTTTGACAGCGTTCCGATCAATGAGCCAAGACGAGATCATCAACTTTAGCAACGCACAATTCGTTCAAGTAGCGACCCTTATAAAAAAATAAAACGGAGGTGGGCACAACATCCTCGATCATTTTGCCTGCACGGTGGAAACCTCAGGGAGCTGAAAGACGCGCTTTCGTGAGAACTTGGCCACGAGATGGGAATTGTTGGCAGGGTCGTCCTCTGGGGCTCCGTCGCCCAGGCTTTCGTCAATACCTTTGTGGCCGAAACTTGGACTCAAGAAAGAGGCCGACGAATTGGACGGCGGGTCTTCAAGTGTCTGCAAGAATTGGTGCGACGACGTCGGCGGCGTATCAGGAGTTGGCATGGGGTCTCCCAGTATAGCGTGACGGTAGCTGGCCTTGCGGTTCTTCCACTTGGTCATGACAGCTTCTAGACTGGAACATCCATCCAGGAAGTTAGGCAGCTCACCGCGTAGTCGGTTGTCACGGAAGTCGGACTCTTTAAGGAACTTAAGTCGTGCGATACTGCCCGGTACTCGACCTTCAAATGCGTTGTCAAAGAGATAGAGATACTCGAGGTCTTCGAGCTCGCCCAGCGTCTCAGGGATAGGTCCGCTTAGCTGGTTGCTGGACAGGTTGAGGAACTCCAGCGCCTTGCAACAGCCGAGCGACGGCGGGATGACCCCCGTCAGTTCATTATTGCGCAATGACAGGAACACGAGCGCCTGCATGCGGCCGATGTCCGCCGGGATGCGGCCCGTGAGGCAGTTGCCACGCACGCTGAATTTGCTGAGCTGCGTCAGTTGACACAGAGCTTCCGGTAAAGCTCCGCACAGGTTATTGTGCTGGAGCTGAAGTATCCGTAGACTCTGGAGCTTGCCCAGTTCTTTGGGCATAGTCCCCGACAGTGAGTTCTGGTACAGATTGAGCTCCTGCAGCTGGTTGCAGTCGCCGATCTGGCGCGGGATGGCGCCGGTCAGGTCGTTACAGCTCAGATCCAGGCGTTTGAGGCTCGTGAGTGCGCCCAGTTCGGCCGGCATCTCGCCGCGTAGCTGGTTCTTGGACAGGTCGAGTACGCGGAGCTGCGGTAGCCGCGCGAGACTGGCGGCCGGCAGACACCCGCTGAGTTCATTAGCCGGCAGCTCGAGCGCCACGACGTGTCCCATGGCCACTTCGACGCCGAACCACTGCTCCGGGTCGCGCGTGGGCTGTTTCCAGCCGTCGCGGCGCCGCCAGCGATCGCCGTTCAGCGCGTCGTACAGCTCCACGAGCGCCGTCACCTCCGTCGTCGGGATGGAGCTCTGTCCTTGGCCCATGGCGTGCAGTTCGCGCGGTGTCGTGACGATCCGACCTCTTATTCTCTCTACCGTTAAAGGCTCTTTACGCCAGACGCGGCGGTTTCTAACGAGAATGGGTTCGACTGAGCTGGCAGACGCTGGCCGGAGATCAGACACAGGAGTATTGGCTACGGGCAGTTCGGTGTGCAGTAGCAAAAATGCTGGCCGCGTTACTTCCGCCACGCCAGAGTCGAGTCTGTCTGGCACGTTGTGGCCGTCCCATCTGGTCGAAGCTGTCGAAGCAGCATGTCGATCCAAGGATGGCCAAGACGCTGAAGAAAGACAATGAAGGCTTGTATGCATGGGTGGGGAATACCGCAGCTCCCGGTGGCTGCGTTTATTACGATATACTACGTAGTAACTCAAATGACATGCTAATAATTAGGTGGACTGACTAGCTGGTGGGCGGAAGGCTGCTAACTCGCGCTCCGTCCGCCTTATAGCGCGTAGCTCTGCTGATCCAGCGAGGGCTCGCGGTTGCGCGACGACTTGGCCGTCACGGCGTCGGATTGGTATTCCGGCACGTAGCGCGGTACGTACTGTGGCTGGTGCTCGTTGCCGGCGTTGGCCACGGCTACCTCGAAGTTGGGGCCGTTCACGGACGCGGCGGCCAGCGCCTTTGCTGCTAGCCGCTTCTGTTTGCGCTTGTTGAGGCTGTACGTGATGATGCTGTTCCCTGGACCTGTAGAAGCAGGCGCGTACGGGCGCGTGAGCTCTTCTTCACCTGATAACGCTCCTCGACGTCCGCGTTGACGCGGCGCCGCGGTTTCCGGCTCGACCGGCAAAACAGGTATCCGCGAGTTCTCGGGCGTGGGCTCCGGCATGGGCTCGCCGAGGCTGCGCGTGGACGTGAAGGACGAGTTGTGGCTGGAGCTGGCTGAGCCCTTGGTGAGCGAGGCTACAAGCTTGTTGAGGTCGAAGGCGAAGGCCGACTGGAAGGTGTGCGGGTCCTTCGAGGGCGCGACGCCGTCAAGCGCGGCGTTGAGGTCGCGCCGCTTGGCCACGGCGGGCAAGCGGCGCATTGTTGTGGTGCCCCAGGCGGCGGCCACGGCCTCGTACTCGAAGCCGTCGTAGTTGGTGAATGTGGACATCTCAGGCGCGAGCTCGCGGCTAGCCATAGTGTCGGCGGAGATCGGTACGTTGTAGTAATTGCCGCTGCGCGTACTGCGCATGACGGACGTGTAGCGCGACTCAACCATCATCTTGGTGAGGCGGTGCTTGTGGTGAATGTACTCCGGTCAATGCTTTAGCGACCGAGAGTTGGCAAATGAGACCCGGCGGGATCTGTCGGGTACGCTGCTGCTTGCGGTGAGGCCGGAGGTACGCGGAGCGATGAAATAATGGTCGGCCGCGTCTGTCGTAACGGTGCCAACCAAGACGTGCTGCGTGCGACCTGCGTGCTGGTCGTCAAGTGCTCAAGTGAGTCGTACCCACGTTGCTGGTGCTCCGGACTCTTGCTGAGGTCCGCACGGCTCTGGCCTGTCGTCGTTCCCTTGCCACCTCTCCCCTACAGGCTAGGTCTGCCCATCCGGTCGCCATTTCAGCCGCGGAGCGGACACTTTGGTGCTGTATGAGCTGAGCTCAAGTCGCCGCCGTCTGGACGAATAAGCGCGCCACGGTGCGGCCACCTGGCCAAGCTGCCAACAGCGTGCATGCCAATCTGATGGGAACGCGCGCGAGAGACAGGAGCTCGGTGTCTTTGCTCGCTGACTGACATCGTCCGCCGGTGGGCTGCTATTCCGACGACAGCCAGACAGCTTGGCGAGACGAAGGCATGCGGTACGGCGGCAATGAGATGTCAAGTCGAATCAGGTGCGGATGAACTGGAGCGAGTTGGGGCTCCTTGATTCATGGCACGAGAGCTTTGGTGCTCTAGTCGTCGGAGTGGAGAGGCACAGTGCCTCCAGCGACCCGAGGGAGGCTCTATGTAGAAGTACGGTTTGCCCGGGAAGTGCCGCAAAACGGTCTATTAGCCGTCACGGTAGTCGCCGCGTCCTGCTCCGGAGCCACGCTTTGCAGCGTACACTTCGGTGCTGTCTTCCTGGCAGGGCCGATACCTCCGAACTCCATCGTTGGAACGGCGCCACGTCGGACGTAACGCTGTACTACACGTACATGTAGCCGCTCTTTGCTCGTCAATTTGATTCTAGCGGGTTTGGCGTCGTCGACTGCAGTGGGATCGCGGCAAGAGATGATCGCGCTGTGCAAGCATCAAGCAAGTCACTCCATTGTCATCCACGCCGTGCAGAGAAGTCTGGTAGCTTGGCGACGATTATGGCTCACAGGCGACGTTGCGCTACGACGCACGGCTGCAGCTCACCTCGCAAACAACTCAAGGCGTGACCTTGTGGACAGTTCAGGCCGAAGCAACAGACACTCGAGCGCTGGTAATGACATTGAAGTGAGCGGTAAGACCGCTTGGAGGGTATCGGTACAGGTAGAGCTGCCTTACCAGGAGCGCTGTAGAGCGTTGCAGCTGCGTTCGTCTATTCTTGAGATGAAGAAGACGCGCAGAGGAGCTATCAAACACATCGTTACCCTTGCTTGCGGGTCGGTTAGACATGTGTATCTGCCCTCGCCGCTGCATGATACGACGTCAGAGCTGCAAGAAGCGAAATGGGCACCAAACCGAGCGTGAACGCACGACGCTAATCAACGACGCCACCAAGGCCAATGCACAGCAGTCATCATTGAAGTCGTCGAGCTCCCAAGACTCATGGTAGCCATGTACAGTACACAACACACCAATTGTCATGGCACGCGCATTGGAACGTCCTGTTCGAAACAGGTGCGTCAGCAACTCGGAAGACGTTGAAGTTGCCTTTTTCGTTTCATGTCACTAAAACACCTCACTTCAATGACCTTTTTCGCTTAGCACCAGTCAAGTTGAGCATTACTGTAGCATCATGACCGACGCCGACGGTAAGCGCCGCATCAAGAAGCTGACAGCGGAGAAGCTGGCGCAGTTCCGCGACGAAATCGTCAAGCGTGATGGGCAGCAAGTGGACCTCACAGGTCGCGGCATCGAGAGCATCGTGAGCTTTGAGGGGCTGCAGACTGCCACGAAATTGGACCTGAGCCACAATAAACTTACCAAACTCTCGCAACTTAAGGCTGTTCCACGCGTGACGATGCTCAAGCTGACAGACAACAAGCTGAACGGTGACGGATTGGCTGAAATTCAGCACCTTAAGAAGCTCGTGATCCTCAACGCTGCTGAAAACCAAGTGACACGCATCCCGTTCGAAGTACTGCGCAATGTGCGTACCCTCAAGGCTCTGGTGCTTAATAACAACTCCATCTCTGCATTAGACTGGATGCCGAAGCTACCGGAGCTTAATTCACTCATTGTGAGCAACAACCGCATCACAGAAATCCCACAACGTGTGCTAGACGGACTTCCGAGTCTTAAGAAGATTTCCATGTACGTGGTTATTTTTTTAGGTTAGAGGGTGTAATATGGTGATTTTATTCAATGCTGTGATGTTGATGATTGCAGCTCGCACAATTTGTTGGAGGAGATCCCGAACTTGAGTCAATTGTCGGAGATCACGGAGCTTCGACTGTCGCACAACCGGATTAAGAAGATCCCGGCACATCTGGCGCAGCTGAGTAAGTGGAGTGATGTTGCTAGGTTTGAGGTTGTTTGTGTTCTAATGATGTGGTTGATGGTGTTTTGTGTTTTGCTTTTTGCAGAGAACTTGAAGGTGTTGGAGTTGAGTCACAACCAGATTGACGACTGGTCGGGCTTGGAGGCGCTGAGTTCGCTGGAGAACCTGCGCCAATTGAATTTGATTGGCAACCCCATTTGCGGAAAGAAGCTGGAGATCACGGCCAAGTCTGCTGAGGAGAAGGAGAGCAATGACAGCGACAGCGATGAAGAGAGCAGTGACAATGACGAGAGTGACAGTGATGACGACAAGAAGGAGAAAAAGCGCAAGTCCAAGAATAAAAAGGCTGGCATTTCAGAGGAGGAGAAGCAGCAGATCAAGGAGGCGAAGAAGCTTGACGCGAAGCACAAACAGTACAACTTCAAGATGAAGCGCTTGTTCCCGAACTTAGTCGTGCGTGATGCCCAGCGCGTGCTGAACAAGCGTGTGCACGGCTACGTTGCGCCGCCGAAGGAGGAGAAGAAGACAAAGCAGAAGGAGTCCTCCGACAAGAAGGATAAGAAGACTGTTACGGGCAAGCGTAAGCGCGACGAGGATTCCAAGAAGAAGTCGAAGGCTGAAAAGCCTGCACCTCAAAAGGACCCCAAGAAGAAGTCGAAGGCTGAAAAGGCAACGCCCATCGACGACAACAACGACGATGTCGAGGAGCTAACAAAGAAGGAGAAGAAGTCCCACAAGAAGCACAAGAGCAAGCGGCCTGCTGCGGACAAGCCAGTCAAGGAGGTAGCTGCCACGCCCGATCCCGAGAAGAAGAAGGTGAAGCACCACAAGAAGCAGGCGGAGACCAGCGGGCCCACGCCCATGGAAGTTGATCAGACTGCGCGCGCGTCCAAGACCGACGCAAAGGCTGAGAAGAAGGCTGCCAAGGAGAAGAAGCGGAAGGAGAAGCAGGACAAGAAGAAAGACCAGCGCCAGCCCAAGGAGATCGCCAGCGGCGTGGTGGCCATGAAGCAGTTCAAGAAAGCTAAGAAGGCCAAATCCGCGGAGCCCAAGCCCGTAGACCTCACGCAGATCAACTTCACGCCCGACGTTGGCTTCGGCGGCTCATCCGCTTGGGATTAGAGTACCAGTAACTGCTTCAAGTTGCCTTTACGTACGGCACACCAAATAGATTTCTGGTGGTCTCGCTTAACCTCTCAACATGCATACTATGAAATTCCATAGGTGCTCTTCCAACGAGCGGTGCAGAGCTACACAGACAGGTAAACGAAGATGGCGAGCAACCCGGTCGGCGAGTTCATCACGAAGCTCATGGCGTCCAAGAGCACGGGCGAGGAGGAAACTCTGGTGCGTCATACTGCTCTAATTGTCCTCTTTACAGTGCACTAAACCCCCGTGTATTCATACAGGCACACCTGTCGACGCTTGCGGAAGGCGCCAAGTGGCGGCTGAACGATGACCTGCCGGCCCACAAGAAGGTTGGTTTCCACCGCCACCACCAGTACACGAGCCCTGAGGGATTCCCGGAGGTGCCGCGTCAGTACATTGTTACCACGCACTCCAAGGACCAGAACTACGCCACGTACGCTGCCAACTCGTACTCTTCGGCCATCGCCATCCAGGAAGAGATGAAGACTCGCCAGTTTTAAGTTGCTGAAGCTGCAGCTGCTATATTCTAGTTGCTATGAGACTGGAGAGAAAGTGGTGATAATACGTCGGGGAACAGCCAAGACACAAAAATCTCAAACTGAAACAAAATGAAGGAATCAGTCGCTATGGCTTGGGAGTTGACGTCGGGAACTTCATTTAACTTGGATTGTTTTGTAGATATAGGACTATTGTTCAGGGACTGCTGCAGGAGAATTGTACAGATAGATCTGCAAACAAGGGAGGTGAGGTTATGAAAGGTATCCATCCAGGATCTATAGCCAGAAAGCAAGCGTACTTTGGTGCCTTTGTAGTTGCGCTGGTCGTCGGGTTTCCAGCCTGGGATAGAGAACACGTACGTCACAATACGCACGTGTAGTCGTCGTGCTTCTTCCAACCTGGTACATCGCACGTTAGACCACCATCGTTTCCCTCCACAACCCAACGAAAGCATGTACTTTGGCAGGAGCATTTTAATTCCCTGCAGACAAGCAACCAAGCATAAAAATCTGTTAGCATCTGACAACCCCCTTCGACTTCAAACTAAAATCCTCTCACTTGTGGCACAAGATACAAGAACAGCGCAGTAGCCGATGTGAGATCTACTTCTAGTGCGTCACCATGTCGAATGTCTACCAACTCCTGCACTCCATGTTCCTGACATCAATTGCACACAAAAGTCACTCCATCAGTCCATTGCGGCATCGACACCTTGCGTCAGACGTCTGTGTCGCCACCTCGACGCGTGCTTGCGCTCGCTTCACCAGGTCTTCGTTGTACTCCACACCAATACATCTGCAACATAAGCACACAACATGCAACATGTAACAGCCAATAAATACGTCTGCAACTTATTGAGCAATGTACAGGTATGTGACGCAATTCGTCCCACCTGGCGCCGGTCTTCTCGGCCGCATGCACGAGGATCCGCGCGTCGCCGCAGCCCAAATCGAACAGTACGTCGTCGCTTGAGAGCGCCAGCAACTCTAGTGCGTGATCGAGCACTCCGTCGCCGCTGGGCGTGAACGGAGCGAGCTTTGGACCCAGCTGCGTCACCGACGACATCTTGGTCTGATACGAAGTCCTCGCTCCAAGTTCATTTGAGTTCAGTATCATTTTTTTTATCCGGCGCATTCAGTTCAAATATCCGGCACATTCGTCGCGTCAAGCTTGAAGAGGAAGGCAACAAAGGATTGCACATGACGAAGTTGCATGTTGTTGTATTTTGTTACATGTATACTTCATTTCATGTAAGCTATGAAAACTTTTCACATCACAGCGTGCGTGACGGACCGAAAGTGGATATGAGGCTCCTCGGGGGTATCCGTGGCTGGCTTAGAAGAGATTGACCTCTTTCTTCTTGGCCTGCTGCTTCCACTTGGGAAGGTCAGCGAACTCGTCCTTGCTCATTTCCATGACCGTCTGGAACTCGGCGTCATTAAGGTAGTTCTGTGGAGACAAACCAGCCCAACCGCATGCATCAGTGATGAGATCTACAAGATCAAGCAGCCACAGTGATCTACACTTACCTCCTTCTGCGTAATGTCGATACCCTCAACGCCAGCCTTCAGCTCCTCGTAGGTGAAAGTCTCGCCAGCACTGCCGGTGGCCTTCGCAGAAGCCGGAGCAGGGGCAGCCTTAGGAGACGCCGGGGTGGGAGCCTTCGGGGAAATGGGCGCGGCCTTCGGGGATACCGGAGCGGGTGGAGGGGTTTCCTTTTCGTGAATGTCCTCGTTAGTGATCGTACCAGGAAGGTCCTTGGGGGCGTTCTTCTCCTTCTCCTCCTTCAGCTTCTGCAGGCGCGCCTTGTAAGGGTCCAGGAACCCATTCTTGGTGAAGAACTCGTCGTCCCATGCCAAAAAGTTGCTCGTAAACAGGAGTGGCTCGTTGTTGCAGTGCACCGCCACAATGGGCGTGCCCTCTCCACGGCCGTCGCTCTTGGCAACCGCCAGGTACTTGTGAGCGAGAGCCATGGCCTCGCGTCTCTCGGGCTCGTTAGCACCAGCACCGATCCACACATACAGCGTCGTGTACGTGTCAAGGATAAACACGTCGTCCGTGTTAAGATCGTCCTGGGCGAAGTTGACGATCTCACGCGCATCGAAGTACCCGTACGCGTTCGAGCACTGGAACAGGCGGGGCTCGTGGGGAGCCTCGAACGACGATTTCGTCTCGGCGTACTCACCCTTGCCTCCAAGGAATTCCCAGAAGTCGTCCGACTCGCTGCCTTCTTCGACGACCTCGCTGTCCCGATTCTTCTTCAGGATCGAGGCGATCTTGGATGCAATCTCACGCTCAGCAGAGCTGCTGCCGTTGCCCTGCCACTCGAACACCTTGCTGGGGGTCACGAGGACAAAGCAATCGCCAGAGGTAAGACTCGAGGTTTTCTCGTCCACTTGGACGGCTAGAGTGTTCTTCTCGTTGGTGCCCTTGACCTGGTAAAGCGAAACTCCGTCCGTGTCGTACGAGTCCTCGTCGTCGCGGTTGGTAAAAGCGCTGGCCTTGCCACCAGCGTGCACGATCATCCTTCCGTTAAACAGAGCACGGAAGTATGCCGGCTCCTTGCCCTGCGTCACGCGGACCTGAACCGGGGAGCCACCAAGGTTGTCGTCCAAGAACGTTGCCAGTAGAGCAGACGCAGCCTTCTCATCCGTCGTCGACGAGCGTCCCTGCCAGAAGTAAATCACCGGGGTAGGCTTGCCGCTGGAGGGCGTAACCACGTGCAGAACAATGTAGCTGTCGCCATCGTAGAAGTGGCCGTACTGCTCCTTCGGCACCTCCACCTTGTCAAAGTCTTCGATACGCCACACCGTAACTTCGTGGTTGCCATCACCATTCGGGTCCACGCCAACGTCCTCCTCGGACTGCGAGGCGGCCTTCACCAACGCCTTAACATCAACAGGCTTGTCATCCTGCATGTGAGCAACACCCTTGCTCGGCTGGTAGCCAAACTCAAGCACCTTTGGCTCAGTCCATGCCTTAAACAGAGCAGTAAATAGCGGAGTCTCGCCCTCCTCCACCACGCGGGTAATCGGCGTGTGCGAGGGGCGGCCCTCCTTCTTCAAGTAGTGCACAGCAATCGTCAACGCGTTCTTACGCTCACTCTCAGATGCACTCTTGCCGACCCACACGAACACCTCGTTGCCAACGTCAATAATGAAAACGTCCT
This sequence comes from Phytophthora quercina, assembly GCA_014706105.1. Lineage (NCBI taxonomy): Eukaryota > Oomycota > Peronosporomycetes > Peronosporales > Peronosporaceae > Phytophthora > Phytophthora quercina. The sequence goes on along the minus strand of JACBOW010000003.1, from coordinate 1,869,201 downwards.
CAGCCTTCAGAATGTCCTTAGTGAGGACACCCGACGACGGGGTCACATCTGCCACTTGCAGGTTGTCGTCGGTCGATCCACTCACACGTAGCACTGTTGTGTTCTTCTTCACTGCATTCTCGTGGTGCTCGTCCGACTCGCCCGAGCGCGTCACGGTCTCAATTCCGCCCAGAATCTCCCAAAAGGCAGCATTCTCCGGGTCCTCATCAACGAACGTGACGTCGGCACGGCCACCGCGAGCTTCCCTGATCTTGCTGATAAACTCAAGTGCCTTGGCCTTCTCCAGACGGTTAGCCTCCTTGCTGGCGTACAGGTAGAGCTCAAGTCCAGCGTCAAGAACGTAGGCGTCGTCCACACTCAGCGATGAGCTCCGCAGCGGTACCTGCTCCACACGAACCGTGCGCTTGCCCTTGATTCGGTACAGACGCGTGACATAATCGTCACGCTTAACCTCATTGAAGCCACTAGCCACGCCGCCCTTAAGGTATTGCAGGCCTGTAGCCTTGAAGTAGGACAGGAACAGTGCCTACATAAAGTATTCACATTAGAAGAAGCTGTGGCAGCCACAATGAACATCGTCATCTATTAGACGCACCGACTCGTGGCCCTGACACTCACGGTGCTGCACGGGTACGCCGCCTAGGGCGTCGTCCAGCTCGACGGTCTTGTAAGCGGCCACTCCGCTCTCGTCTGTGGACGTTTCCTTGCCCAGCCAGAAGTGGATGTCCCATGTCAAGCCGCTGTATAGCAGCAGAGAGCAAAAGAAGGCACAGGTTAGTTAAGGGTTACTTCATGGCAGGAGGCAGAAGGTTGTGCGCTCGTACGTCGTTGCCTCGCTGGTCTTGAGGAAGATGTAGCTGTCGCCGCTGTGCAGCTTGTGGAGCTCGGTGGCGGGCACAGCCACGGGCTTGAGGTCCTCAATACGCCAGGCCTCCAGCCCGGCCTTCTTGCCTGCCTCCGTGAACGCGGTCTCGGTCGCCATGATGTTGTTGTCGCTCGTAAAAGATTCTCCCTTCAAGCTGCTTGTTGCCAAATGAGCCTCCGGATTTTCCTCAAAACGTATCTGCGGATGACGCGGTGGGGGGAATGACTTGGATTCACTATGCCTCATTTGTGATTTACTTCGAAGTATGGTTTCGATGACACATTTCTCATATTTGTGTGCGAGTTGTGTGATGTACACAATTGTGTGTTCGCGAAACACCAGTTTGTGTTGACACCCAAAGCGCACACGAATTGTACACATATTTTTGGGGACAGATTGTCCCTAACGCCACGTTATCAAGCCCAGCCGCTGTGCGCTGGTGCAGCACTGGTGACCAGTGGTGCTCTTCGTCATTCGTTTTAGTCGGCGCTCACAGGGAGCGCTGGGCGAGATTAAAAGAGGGACAGCGGACCAAGCATGAAATTATGCTTGGCCCGCTGTCCCTCTTGTAATCTAAGCATGCTGCATATATGTTTTGGCTAAGAGTAAGCTGTTCGCGCCGTGAAAATCAGCGAAATGCAACAGCGGGTGCATACGCTACAGGCCATGCGTGTCGCTGTGGCGTCGCCACCGCATCCTCGTGAAGCGGAAATTGCAAAAAACGCTGGGCGAACCAATGCGGTTGTACATGCAGGCCTAGTCCACCATAATTGGTAACTTGTTACTTCACAAGTCCGTGGATCTGAAGACTCTTGCTCGGGCCTGTCTGAACAATGTTGTTGGCGTTGCACGTGATCTACCTGTTCCAACAGAGTTGTCGAGTTATTATAGTGTTTTGTTAGGAATTGCTTTGCAGCAGGTCTGCAAGACCAACTGCGAATTTGTCATACAAGCTTCTGCTCGCTCCTGTCGATTCAAGGCGCACGCACCAACCATCCCAACGAGTGCTTCGACTTCAACCTCGAAATCTGTTGGCTTCGGTGTTAACTCCGACAGAATCGGCGGCTCCAATGCTTTCTGGGCTGTTTACCACGCGTGTACCTTCGTATGTCCCTCCTTGAGAAGAAGCAATCGGTACAACACATAACGAGTGCTGCTACTGTTGGCGCTGTCTTGGCGAGCGAGGTGCTCCCCGCTGCGGAGCTCGTCTCCTTTTGCTCACTGAGACGGGAAGCCTCAGGACGATCATGTAAGCGAAGAACACTGGGATCTGCATGCCGTCAACGTGTTGTTGCGGCCCGACGGCGCTGCCGAGTGTATTGTTGCTTGGAGTCATGGCGCATCCCGGCTGTTTATCAGCAGTGTGTTTTCGACCAATACGGTTTTTTTGCCGCATTTTCCACCACTCGCGGGGCGGAGCTCAACTCAGTCGGACGGTGGCGCGGTGTGTGCAACTGGAGGGCATGAAGCGGCTGCACGAGAAAGTGCGACATGACTCGCGGCGGATTCCATACAAACATCAAGTCAATCACGCTACCACCACCGGACGCACCAACTTCAACCGGATACTTTGTGTGCCGCACATAGACCGTATACAGTGTAGTACGGGTGGACGGTCATTCGGCATTTCGCTCCCAAGCAGCCAAGCTTCAGTTTTCCAAGCAGCCTCCGATCTTGCACGATGTTGGCGCGCCAGTTACGCTCTCAGAAGCGCTCGCTGCAGCAGGCGGCGGCTGCCATGCCTCGCGGATCGTCAGCGCTTCAGACGCGCTTCCTGTCGACGCCCATCTCCACCCAGGACCACGAGGAGGACGAGGAGGCCATGAGCGTCGGCGAGCCCACGGGCTCCGAGCACGACACGCTCGACACGTACCTAACCACGCTCAAGAAGTACAACCCACCTATTAAGACGGGGCTCAAGGGCCTCAACATCATCCACGACCCACTTTACAACAAGGGCACGGGCTTCCCGCACGTCGAACGCGACCGCCTAGGTACGTTAATGCTATTGCTGCATTGTTGCAATCGACTCTAATATTTGTATGCAATTGCTGCTATTACAGGTCTGCGTGGCCTCGTACCGCCGCGTCGCCTTACGGTGGAGGCGCAGCTCACCAAGCTGTACGACACCTTCTGTGAGGAGAAGGACCCACTTAGCAAGAGCCGCTTCCTCACAGACCTACACGACCGTAACGAGACGCTGTTCTTCCGCCTTTTGATCAAGCACATGAAGGAAATGGGTGCGTAGTTGTGCATTGTGTGTGGTGATTGCATATCGCTGACTGACACTTGTGTGCATTGCTAACTTCAACTTCAGCCCCCATCGTGTACACCCCGACGGTCGGTCTGGTGTGCCAGAAGTTCGGCCACCTCTTCCGTCGTCCGCGTGGTATGTTCTTCAGTACACGTGACCGCAGTCAATTCGGTGCCATGGTGCACAATTGGCCGTGCGATGACGTGGAGGTGATTGTGGTCACCGACGGTAGCCGTATCCTTGGTCTTGGTGACCTTGGTGCGAATGGCATGGGTATCCCTATCGGCAAGCTAGCGCTTTACACAGCTGCCGGCGGTATTGACCCGCGCAAGGTCCTCCCGGTGATGCTTGACACGGGTACCAACAACAAGAAGCTGCTCGAGGACCCGTACTACCTCGGTGTGCAGCAGCCACGTCTCACCGGCGAGGCTTTCTGGTCGATGGTGGACGAATTTATGCGTGCTGTGCGTAACCGCTGGCCCAAGGTGCTGGTGCAGTTCGAGGACTTCTCGAGTGAGCACGCTGCCGACGTGCTGAACGCGTACCGTCTGAAGCAGCTCTGCTTCAACGATGACATTCAGGGTACGGGTGCTACGGTGCTGGCTGGTGCTCTGAGTGCTTGCGAACGTGTGAAGATACCACTAAAAGACCAGCGTATCGTTATTCTTGGTGCCGGTAGTGCCGGCCTGGGTGTGGCTACTACACTGCTCCAGGGTATGTTGCGCGAGGGTATGACAACCGAGGAGGCTCGCGAGCGTTTCTACATCCTCGACCAGCATGGACTGCTGGGTGAGTCCCGCGAGTCGCTGAACTCGGGCCAGCAGTTCTTCTCGCGCAAGGATATCGCGGATAAAACCAGCCTTGTCGACGTGATCAAGCAGGTGAAGCCCACGATGCTCATGGGTCTGAGTGCCGCCGCCGGCGCCTTCTCGCAGGAGGCTGTGGAGGAGATGGCCAAGCACACGGAGCACCCGATTGTGTTCCCGCTGTCGAACCCCACGTCTGTGGCGGAGTGCACGGCTGAGCAGGCCTACGAGTGGACCAAGGGCAAGTGCGTGTTCGCCAGCGGCAGTCCGTTCGATCCGGTGATGTACAACGGCACGCAGTACAACATCAGCCAGTGCAACAACATGTTTATCTTCCCGGGTGTGGGTCTCGCGGCGTCGGTGATCCAGGCTACCCGTGTGACGGACGGCATGCTCTACTCGGCTGCTAAGGCGCTGTCGCAGTGCATGACTCCGGAGGAAATTGCGAACGGCCAAGTGTTCCCGTCTGTGGAGAACATCCGTGATGTCTCGCTCAAGGTGGCCACGGCTGTCTGCGAGACTGCTATTGAGGAGGACGTTGCTGGCTTCCTACCCACGATCCGCCGCGGCGCGACGCTAGAGGACTTTGTCGCGTCCAAGATGTACTACCCGACGTACCACGCGCTGGTCGAGTAAGCGATCTACCCCCGCGCACGCGAAAGCGCATGCTTGGTGGGTGGATAGCGCAAAGGTACGAATTTTTGGTCGTATGAAAGCAACAGCTCGATGTCTGCAGGACTGCCATGCATGCATGCTCTCTGAAGCCAGGAGAGATGTTGCAGAAGTATATGTACACACACCTCTTACAATGGGTCACTAGGGCTCCGCTTCATTACAGTAGGAGCAGCGCTAGATCCATACAAATATGTTTCAGTTCTCGTGCTGCAGGCATTGCCTCAGCGATGACACAGACCCACGGTATCCCCGGGGCCACGGCAACTTCGAGATGACGCGAAGATGGGTAGATCCCTCGTCGACAATTGGTTGTACCCCTGCTTCGCGCGCGCGTCTCCTTCGCAGCTTTGAAGCAACCAGCGAAATGGTTTGCATCTGCAACTTCTATTTGCACCCAGCTTACTAGGTGTGTGTGTGCGGGGCCAGTAGGGCGAACTTCGACACAAACGCATCGAATAGCTCGCCGTCATCGTCGTCCTCAGGGTTCTTCGTCTTGCGCACAGCGTGCAGACAGCCAGTGACGGATCCTCGCGGGGCATCGATGTCTACTCCGCTAGCGTACTCGAACGTCTGGCCTGGTGCCAGCAACGGCGTGGCGCCCACCACTCCAGGTGAGTTCCGTGGCAGCGCGATCCGCTGGCCTTTTCCGCTTTCGAACGTGTACTGGCGTCCCAGAATTTGAACCGAGCACTCCTCGTCTGGAACACGATAAACACAAATCAGTCGCGCAGTGAGCTCATGCAGCCACAGGGACACGGCAATCCGAAACATCCTTACTTTGGTTGGTGATGGTAATCCGGTACGTGAAGCGGTACGTGTTCGAGGACGGGTTGCTGTGGCTCTGCAAGTACTTGCTCGTCGCCTCTATACGAACGCCGCTCGTCACAGTCACTGCAACAACAAACAGCAACAAAACACTCAAAAATCAGAAACTCGATCCAAGATTGAAGAGTAAATCTGCAAATACTCGCACCACTCGAGCACTGAGCTAGCAAAAGCTGTTCAGACAGTTCGCTTAACGCTCTGCAACATCCACAAACTCAATGGTAAGCGCATCAAATCCCCAACAACAAACAGAATCAACAACATACTCAATAGCTTCGTCCAGCTTTGCACTCACAGCCTGCCACACACATTGATACGTCAGCAGATTGATACACAACAGATCACCACGACTCCCGTCACCTTCGGGTCACTGAGCTTCATGTTCTCTCTGAATCCCATCCGGATGCTATTGATGACGTCGACATTGGGTGATTCCATACGGAACGCATTGTCCCGCAGTCTCTGGAACTCCTTGAGCGACTTGAACACCTTCGGATCGGTACCGTCGTGCGTCTTAAACTCCTTCTGCTTTTGCGCTGACAGCAGCTCCACGAAGCCACCTTGTCCCCACTTCTCGAGCTGCAACTTGCGGCGGACATTAAAGTGCGGCGTGCGTTGTAGCTCGCGTGCGTCGCGTAGCAGACACCGGTAGATGGCGCGCACCGTCGCCGAAGACATGACCAACTTACAATGTCATTGCAAGTTGGTGTGCGTCTCAACATATTTACTTATACGTTACTTTCCATAGTTTATGTGTACCACACTATTACCACAACATAACGTTACTTCCGGGGGGATTCGAGCCGACACCCGATAGATCTGTATCTGCACGTGACAATGGCCGAGCCGGAGACGACGCTGCACGTCAAGGGACTACCCGAGGAGGTGGTGACGCACCCTCTAGTGCTTCTAAGCATCGTGGACCACTACAACCGCGTTGCGCGGGACACGAGCAAACGCGTTGTGGGTGTGTTACTAGGCTCAACTTTCCATGGCAAATGCGACATCACCAATTCATTCGCTGTTCCTTTCGACGAGGACCTGCGTAACCCTGGGATATGGTACTTGGACCACGACTTCTTGGAGAACATGTACCAGATGTTCAAGAAGATCAACGCTAAAGAACGCATTGTGGGCTTCTACAGCTCCGGTCCGAAGATCCGCAAGGCTGACTTGGACATTGACGACTTGTTCCGTCGCTATTGCCCGCACCCGGTGCTGGTTATCTGTGACGTGCGCCCCAATGTTGAAGGTCTGCCTACTACAGCTTACGGTTCCATTGAGGAGGTGGAAGAGGACGGCAAAGCCATCAAACGCGTCTTCAAGCACATCAAGTCGACTGTCGGTGCCTATGAAGCTGAGGAAGTCGGTGTTGAGCACTTGTTGCGCGACATTAACGACCCTTCAGTGAGTTCACTGGCTGGACAGGTGAAGCACAAGATGACGGCACTTAACGGACTGAAAGAACGACTAGAGGAGATGAAGACGTACTTGGAGGACGTTGTGGCTGGCCGTCTACCGCCCAACCACCAGATCATCTACAACATGCAGACCATCTTCAACCTACTGCCGAATCTCAACATCGACGAGTTGGTGCGCTCCATGTTCATGAAGACAAACGACATGCATTTCGTAAGTAGACTTTGAAGCATTTTTGAGGTGGTACAATTTTTTTATTAACCTTTTTTTGTATGTTTTTTGCAGGTGATCTACTTGTCGTCGCTTATCCGCTGCACGATTGCGCTGCACAACCTCGTGAACAACAAGATTAAGTACAAAGAGTCGGAGGAAGTAGGCTTCACGGGCAAGCAGGAGGACAAGAAGGAGGCCGACAAGTCGACCAAGGACAAGACGAGCGAGAAGGCTCCGTAGAGTTGTCACGCAACTAATGCGTCGACGAAGTACGTCGTGCTTTCAATGAATTGGCTTTCTCCTTTACCTATTTGTCTTACTACAGGGTATCCGTTAGCTCATTGCAGTTTCGATGGGTACCCCTTTTTATACGGTATTATGCCAGGCAATTCCTGACAAAACAATGATGGATCCGGAGTTTTTCGTATCGGAGATTTGCCGTGAACTCCACCCATCGACTGCTTGCTGCACCCGCTGGACGACCACTTGGGTTTTCGATATTCCTTCACGTCGATCACTTCTGAACTCGCCTCCAACTCGACAACGAACTCCACTTCAATTTACGGATTTCTCGAAATTCACGAAATTCACGAAAGCAATGGAAATTGGTGAAGACGGCGACAAGCAACTCGGTGATCAGTCTCCGCACTTGGACAATCTCATGGCTGCAGGACCCGATGCGTTCCACCACTTTGTGGCGAACAAGTTCAGTCTCGCTGCAGGACAATCGCTTCCTCAACTCGAAATTCGTGTCCGTGACCTTTCACTTTCGGTGAAAACCCACGACGTTCATGATAATGCATCGGATGCTTCTCCAGATCTTCCGACGTTACCGACCGTTCTTCCTCAAGCTGTGACCAAGGCCTGCATCCCGTCGTGCTTGAAGCGAGGGGGTCACGACAACCGCTACATTCTTCTAAACATTTCTGGTGTCTTCAAACCGGGCACCATGACACTCGTTCTGGGCCAACCAGGGTCGGGGAAGTCATCACTGCTGCAATTACTAAGCGGTCGGTTCCCCCTTGAGAGTGAAGGCATCACTGTTGACGGCGACGTCACGTACAACGATGAGTCTCGTGAATCTCTGGCTCGACGTTTGCCGCAGTTTGCAGCTTACGTTCCCCAGCAAGACCTGCACTTGTCCACTCTTACGGTTCGTGAGACGCACGAGTTTGCACATACTTGCAGTACCGGATACTTTGACAAGAATGTTGAGGAGTTACTCAGTCATGCGTCAAAGTCAGAGGACAATGCAGAAGCACAAGCCACGGCACGGTCGCTGCTGGATCACCTGCCACAGATCACTTTGGAGCTTCTCGGTCTGCAACACTGCGCAGACACGAATATCGGCGGAAACCTGCAACGTGGAGTTTCTGGTGGTGAGAAGAAGCGTGTTACCACTGGTGAAATGCTTGTCGGGTTCAAGCTCGCGTTGTTCTTGGATAGCATCACTACGGGCCTCGACAGTGCTGCAGCTTTCGATATCGTTTTAACGTTGCGAGGTCGAGCTCGGTCTTTGGACCAGACTGTTGTAGCTGCTCTGTTGCAACCTGCCCCCGAGGTGTTTGAATTGTTTGACGATGTCCTGTTGCTGATGAGAGGACGTGTTGCTTACCACGGCCCCGTACAACAAGTCCGAGGTTACTTCGAAAGTCTCGGTTTCTACTGCCCACCGGGACGCGACTTCGCAGACTTCTTGATGGATTTGGGCACCGATGACCAGGTTAGGTACCAAACTGGTTCAAGTCAAGAACTTCCGCGTACGGCGGAGCAGTTTGCTGCAATGTTTTCGAGGTCTTCGATGTACCAGCAGAATTTGCAGGAATTGGAGACACCAGTGGACGCAAGAATGGCTGAAGACACACACAAGTACGTCGACACTATTCCGGAATTCCAACAAAGTTTCGTGGCGAGCACTTGGACTCTTGTACGCCGCGAGATGCTTGCATTGAGCCGCAATGTCGCGTTCGTAGTTGGTCGAGCCGTGATGACTGTAGTGATGGGACTGCTTTATGCCAGCATATTCTACGACTTCGAGGCAACCGATGTGCAAGTTATCATGAGCGTGGTCTTTTCAGTGATCTTCTTCGTATCGCTGGGTCAGGCAGCTCAGATCCCGACGCTCTTTGATGCACGTGACATTTTGTACCGCCAACGTCGAGCCAATTTTTATCGATCGTCGTCTTTTGTGCTTGCTAGCACACTGAGTCACATCCCAGTGGCATTATTCGAGACGTTGGTTTTCGGGTCGCTTATTTACTGGCTTTGTGGGTTTGTACCGGATGCTGAGCTCTTCCTGCGCTACGAGGCAATCGTGTTTCTCTCCAGCTTGGCATTCGGTTCTTGGTACTTCCTGTTGGTAGCGCTTACGCCCAACATGAACGTGGCTATGCCCATGGCCATGCTATCCGTTCTCTTCTTCGTGATGTTTTCGGGCTTTGTGATTCCGAAAGACCAGATTCCAGACTACCTGATTTGGCTTTACTGGGCCAGTCCCGTAGCATGGGGCATTCGTGGACTAGCTGTTAACCAGTTTCGAGCACCACGCTTTGACGTGTGCATCTACGAAGGAGATGACTACTGTTCACTTTCGGGAAAAACTATGGGTGAGTATTATCTCGCACTGTTTGACGTTCCAGCGAGTAAGGAATACGTAGGTCTCAGTATGATCTTCGTCGTGGGTTGTTACCTCCTCTTCTTGGTTCTTGCTATATGGGCATTGGAACATCGTCGCTTCGAAGGGCCCGAGAACGGAGGTGCCGGGGTATCTGAAATTGACAATACACACCAGAAATTGAAGGCCGGCCAAACTCAATCTTCAAAACAAGCAGATGACAACTCGTACAGATTGATGAAAACTCCACGAGGGACCGAGTCAGTGGAAATTACGGTTCAACCTCCCAAAAACCACAATCGAAACTTTGTTCCGGTCACGTTAGCTTTTGAGAATATTTGGTATTCTGTGCCGATGCCTCACCACCTCAAGAGCGCGAAACTTGACGGAGAAGGTGGTGATGCAGAGCAAATTGCAGATATTTCAAGTCGAGATAAAACCCAAGACGGCATGTTGCAAATTCTCAAGGGCGTTTCTGGGTTTGCACGACCGGGGTTCATGACTGCGCTCATGGGATCTTCTGGAGCCGGCAAGACAAGCTTGATGGATGTCATTGCGCACCGTAAGCCTGGAGGCTCTGTGCGTGGGAGAATTCTACTTAATGGCCACGAAGCTAGTGACTTGGCAATGCGTCGTTGCACTGGTTACTGCGAGCAAACAGACGTGCATTGCGAAGCGGCCACATTCCGTGAGGCACTAACATTTAGTGCCTTCCTTCGCCAGCAGGGAGAGGTTCCAGACAGCGTCAAGCGGGACACAGTCCGCGAGTGTCTTGATCTACTTGATCTGCATCCCATAGCGGATCGTATCATCCGAGGGGCCTCAATGGAACAGCTCAAGCGACTTACGGTTGGTGTGGAACTTGCTGCTCAACCCAGCATTCTCTTCCTCGACGAACCTACCAGTGGTTTGGATGCGGCTGCAGCGAAGTCAATCATGGAAGGTGTGCAGAAGGTGGCGCGTTCTGGGCGAACAGTGCTCACTACAATTCATCAGCCGTCAGCTGAGGTCTTTGGGCTTTTCGATAGCGTTTTGCTACTACAGCGAGGTGGTCGAACAGCAGTTTTCGGTGATGTTGGTCCGCATTGTCGTGATCTGGTGCAGTACTTCGAGCAGCTTCCTGGTGTCACTCCACAAAACCAGAAGCGATTCCAGCCACTTGGATGTTGGAACGCATTGGCGCAGGAGTCAACACTGGTGATAAAGCTTCTGGAAATGTACCAGCGACTGATTTTGCGGATATTTTCAAGACTAGCAAACTTCAGGAGCAATTGGATGCTACAATGAAGGAACCTGGTGTGGCATGTCCTTCAGAGGATCACGCTGAGCTGACATTTGCTAGGAAGCGAGCTGCAGGGGCATTTGTACAGCTTCGCTTCTTAGTGCAACGAAGCTTCAGGGCGTACTGGCGAACGGCATCCTACAATATCACGCGTGCTGGTATCTCTCTCATACTGGCGCTTATCTTCGGTATTGCGTTCCTTGAGGCAGACTACGGATCATACGCTGGTGCAAATGCCGGTGTTGGTATGCTCTTCATTGCCACAGGATTCAACGGAATCGTGTCATTCTTTCGTGTGCTGCCTGTGGCAGTAGGCGACCGAGCTTCCTTCTATCGTAAGCGTGCTGGTCAGACGTACAGTGCGTTCTGGTACTTCGTTGCCGGGTCGATCGTCGAGATCCCGTACGTGTTGGCTAGCACATTGCTATTTTCCGTCATCTTCTACCCCATGGTTGGCTTCACGGGCGGGCTTGCATCGGGTGCACTCTTCTGGCTCAATACAGCACTCCTCGTATTGCTGCAAGTGTACATGGGTCAGTTGCTGGCTTACGCTCTGCCAAGTGCAGAACTGGCGATGGTTGTTGGAGTGGTGGTTAATACTGCCAGCTTCCTCTCCATGGGCTTCAATCCACCAGTGAACTCGATCCCTACCGGGTACAAGTGGCTCCACCAGATCGTACCGCTGCGTTACTCCTTCCGTGCACTCACTGCACTTGTATTCGCTGATTGTCCATCAACCGTGACTCCGACATCGGTTGCCAACATTTGGCCAACGCTCCGGTAACTCTCAAATTCTCAAATGTCAAAGAGTACGTGGAGTACACATTCGGTGCTCACCATGACCAATTGGCACGCAACATGGGGGTTGTAGTGCTTATCATCGTCATTCTGAGGATTCTGGGATTGCTAGCGTTGCGGTTCATCAACTACGAGAGGCGCTAAAAAAAACTAGGTAAAGTTTGGTTTTTCGATGCATAATTCGGTAAACTACGTTCATTGTTTATCCCGAAAATTGAAAACTTGGATCATATTTTCTATGATCTAGGCGCAAGTCTCACCTTCACCGTCCGAGAGGTCAAGCACCCAGTAGTGTTTGTACTGCTTGGTCTTGTCGTACTTGTAGCCGGGGCCAATGAACGGATAGTCAGCGTAGATGTACTCGCTCGAGGACTTGAGCCACGCAGCCACCAAGCCGTCCACGGAGGTGTTGCCGGCACCAACCAGCTCGGCGGCAGCGGTCACCGTCAGGTTTTGCGCCTCGAGGCGGTCCATTTGGGTGGATCCGTCCGAACCCGAGGTGCCAATGAAGTTCTTGGCGGCCATGTCCTCAGCGTGGACTTGGGCAGCAGCAGCCAACTTGGTGTTGATGCAGACTGCACTCAGACCTTTCTCGGCACGTTTGGCGTTCACGGCGTTCACGGCGTTCAGCATTTTGGTGCTGTAGTCAGCGACCTGGGCGTCGACAGAGCTGACGAGAGCCACGAGAGCAAGAGCGAGGACGGCCTTCATGATGATATTTCTTGGTACTTCGCTTGGAGTGGAGAGAGACGAGTTGGTATTGCGCTACAATTTGAAGAATGAAAGGAGACGTCCCAAGATTTTTTCGGGTGGCAAGGTGAACCGGAAGCTGTGACCCTAGAGCCCTAGCTGCAGGTGAGAAACGCACTCCACGCAAAGCTTATGATGACCAGATCCGACTGCAGTCGTTTCCATGCCTGACCTTCAGCCTGAACATGCGCAGCGCAAGGTATCCGAACTACATGTAACGTTACCTACACAGATTCCGGCCCACGACGGCATGGTGTGCGTATCCTTTGCGACGCCGGAACTGCGCAAGTGTAGAATGTAGTGTTGGAGGTCCTGGTTGCAGGTAAGAAGCGCGTGTGGTCCATTATTGTGCTACGCTGGCATGGTCATTGCAGTGCTCTAGAGTAACATGCCTATCCAATGTGGTCTGGCTGTCTTCTGCCAAAACTTTGTCATGTGGCCCTTACAATATCCAAGTGACGAGGCGAATCTGTCGTTGAAGCGTGTGTAACGTAGTGTGACCGTTCAAATCGACGACTTGGATTGCGGCAATCGACACTTCGGTGGGGACATTTTGTGAAGTTACTGTAGGTTTGCAGAATTTTGTGAGTACAGTTGCAGGTTTGGTTGTATTACAGAGTATCAGCTACTGCCTCCGGCATTATGCGTTCGGCATGTTTTCCTAGCGTGTGGCAAGCCTAGCGAGTAACAATTTACTGGCAGAACTCGCCCTCAGCGTTGGCGAAGTCGAGCACCCAGTAGTGCTTGTACGTCTTGGTCTTGTCGTAGGAGTAGCCGGGGCCAATGAACTTGAAGTCGCTGTACAGGTACGCGCTCGAGGACTTGATCCAGGTGGTCACCACGACATCGACACTGGCCTGGCCGGCAGCCACAACCTCGGCCGACTGTTGGGTCTCAATGCCCTGGATGTCGTAACGCGTGGTCGGAGTCGAGCCGTCCGAGCCCTTGGTGCTGACCTTGTTGTTCTTGGCATTATCATCAGCAAGAGACTGCGCCGCCTTCGCGAGCTTGGTGTTGATGCAGACAGCAGCGAGGTTCTTCTCGGCACGCTTGGCGTTCACGGCGGCGAGCAGCTTCGCGCTGAAGTCAGCGACCTGGAGCTCACGGGCGACGTGGTTCTCAGTCTCGGCGTTGGCCATGCCGACGAGGGCGACAACAGCGAGAGTGAAGAGTCCCTTGATGTTCATGATGTTAGGAGTGCTTGGAGTGTTGGGAGGTTGTTGCAGTTCCGATGCAAATTCTAAAGTGAGTGGTGGCGTGGAGTGGCGAAATGGATCAACAAGATAAGGATCCCTTCCTCGGTGAGGCACGGTTGGTCCTTGCAAAGCCCATGATGTCTGGCAAAAGTGAGGCGTAATACAGGAACCAGGATGGGAAGACTATGAATCAGGGCGTCAATACGGTCTTGTAATGAACGCACGCACGGGTGATCGAGGCTGCCTGGATACATTGCAACCGGGGGATAATTACATGTACCAATACATGTTCATGTATGCTTGCAGGGCTGTGCTGCAGTTACAACAACAGACTATAAAGCGCCACTGTAATTATACGAGAGGCCCCTCGCCAACACATGCGAGCAAGCGTTAACCCTTTAACCCTTTTAATTGCCTTGAATTGTTCCGCTGCTCATCGAAAGCATTGTGCTGATGTACACGTACAGTAAATGCTCTCACTTCCGACACCACAATCCCACAATAGCCTTAAAACCTTTATACATCCCGATTTATAGAATTATGTAGGGAAACCATAAAAGGAGCCGTAGATATAGACCTCCACCTCCCCAAGAAGACCGACCACCCACGCAGCATGGGCCGCTGGATGACCATCGCGAAGCAGCATGGCTTCCAGTACCGCTCTAACGAGAAGGCGTAGATGGCATGTGTTATCGTAGTGTCTTATGGCCCTCGACCGGGGCATGTGAGCGGCTGGGCGGCACTTCTTTTGCGCAAAATGGATCGGGTTGCCAGTGCCTGTAAGTTACAGGCTGTAACTTATCCAGGCTTCAATCTTTTCATGCTGTACATGTACATGTACTTGTCTGCTGGGTCTGCCGGAACCTACCAACGAGAGGGTTCATCTCCCTCGTGACCGTATTTGGATACCACGCCCATAGCTATCAAGTTCTAACTACTAGTAGTTAGAACTTGATAGCTATGGGCGTGGTATCGTTTAGTTATTAACTTGCATTACGACAAGTCCACCTAACAGTTAATCAACACTTTTCTCTCTCTCTCTTGTATGCATAGCAATTTAGGTCTATGTACAGCAAGCGCCACCGTGTACTACATGTAGTACATTTACTAAGGACAACAGAAGCGAATCATGGTGGCATCTTTGGTGCTGTACATGTATTAACCCTTAATACTTGCCCAGCATGCACAACTCGTCCACATGAACACTACCGTCTTACCCCGCTTCAGCCGCCTAGTCGCACAATTAAAATACACAGTACACTAGGCGTTGTATTCCTGTATAACGCCTAGTCGTACTACTGCAAACCATGACTCAAAACAGGAAGGAAACCAAAGTGAAGAATGTTCATTCTCCTTTAGACAGGCATTCCGTTTACCTGTAATGCAAAATATGGACCTATTCGAGCGACACACACTGTACGGGTAGCTTCAGGAACGGAGTACGTAAACGTCGAGATAACCTTGCAGTCCTCGTTGAGTGTCTTGACCTCTATATTGCAGCTGTGAAACTGGGATGCAGCAAATAACTCAAACTCACTGCAGTCTTCTTCTCCGTTTCTGATCTCTTCGATGTTTTCGTCGTCGAACAACCCCTTCAACTCGTCTAGCTCCTTCATGTAGTCAGTAAGGACAGTAACGTAGTCAGGAATCGTACTCGCCAGACTGTGGCGAAGACAGCAGAATAAACTTGTTTATATATCTTCTGGGAGATACCAGGATGCCTGGCATGGTCGAGACCTATGCGCTGTGAGGAATGCACTGGAGAGTACTGTTCGTAAAACGGTTGAGAAACCTGGGGATGCAACGCGTACTACGCTGAATCAAATGGCTGGCTGCCGTCCTTTGTAGTGTTCGTTCTATTTGTGTATGCCTTCAAATCGAGGGAACACTGCATTACAAAAAATATTTTTTGTTCGTTTTGAACGCCTAGGTGGCTAAAGCGGGGTAAGACGGTAACATCCACTCTGTACGCTAAATGTCGTAAACGACAAGTACAATATTCGTTGTTCGAACAGTACGTAAAACGTGCGTACATTGTCCGTTGTACGGTCACATTCCTTAGTTCGAGCCCGTTCGATCCCAGAAACAGAAATTAGCTTCGATACGAACGGAGCAGGGTCGTATTTCACAAGAGCAGCGCTTGTATTTTACTAGATGCTACTACACGTAGTGCCGGTAGCCGTAGCTACGGCACCTATCCGAGCATTCGATCCATTTGCCTACCCGCACACTTCTCCATTCGCGTTGGCCATGTCCAGCACCCAGTAGTGCTTGTACAACTTGGTGCTGTCGTACTTGTAGCCAATGCCGACGAACTTGAGGTCGCTGTACAGGTACGCACCGGCAGACTTGATCCACGCGGCCACGACGGCGTCCACAGAGGTGTAGCCCGCGGCGACCAGCTCGGCCAACTTGGTCGGGCTGAAGCGCTGCGCGTTGTAGCGCATCGTGGGCGTCGATCCGTCCGAGCCGCGCGTGTTGACGAAGCTGTTCTTGGCCATGTCGTCTGCCAGGACCTGCGCTGCCTTCATGAGTTTCGTATTGATACAGACGGCCTTGAGCCCCTTCTCGGCGCGCTTCGTGTTGATAGCGAACGCCAGCTTCGAGCTGAAGTTGACGACCTGTAGTTCGCGCGCCACGGCGTTGGCTTCCTGCACGGCTTCTTCACCGTTGACGACACTGACGAGCGCAACTAGCGCAATCGCGAAGAGACCCTTGATGTTCATGGTGAGAAGTTGGTTGGTAGTGTATTGGTTTGGTAGTCCTGCGCTATGAGGCGGTTGGTAGTTGGAGTTGCGCTGCAATTTGAAGAATGAGAGGTGGCGTGGCTGATCGTGGATCGAACTCGAAAGCCTTCTTGCTCTACGCTTTCTCCGTCGTCCTGGCGTTCATGTGCCTGTGCCGTGGTAAAAGATGCCCACTCGGTGACAGTGTTTGGTAACGCAGCAACGGACAGAAACCCCCTTGGCGTCACAGGATTCTCGGCGATAGCGCTCGGACGCTCCGGCGGAAAGCTTATACTGTTGGGGTGGTTGAAGCTGGATGCTTGCGATCGAAACGACTGGCGCGGACAGCAAAATGTGGCGTAAACGAGGGACTGGGAGGACGCAGGGCCACTGTAGTAGTACAGTACTACATGTAGCACTGCCAGTGCCACTGGGTCCGGTGTGCTTACCAGCATGCAACGGTGGAACCAATTTGGTTACCATTTGTAAGCTTAGGAACCTTTCGATATTTGACAAGTGGGCGTTGAGTCTACACTGATTTACTCTGTAGAGTCTACAGAGTAAATCAAGTGCGTTAGCATCGAGCTTGGCGATTGATAATACTCGGGGTAATTGATACAATTTGATATCGCTGTTACAGACACTGCAGTATCAGAGTGGTCACCCGTGGTCGAGCAGTGAAAAAAAAACAGATAGATTCCGGGTAATCCAGTCTTGGTCAACGGCAGACGTCGGCGAGCTGAGGCACGCGGTCTATCGTAGAAATCTAAGTGGAGGAACGAAGGAGGACAAGCGGGAGAATATTTCCTGTTCGGTTGGCAGCAACTTAGAACAAAAGGGACAATACATGTATACGCTTCTTTATCATCAGATAGGCCCCACGTATCTGTAAGAAATCAGCACGCTTTAGTTCACGACCGCAATAACGGGTTTTGGCAGGGTGTTATCATCAAAGCTGCGAGTTCTGCGCTCGACCGACGAGAGCGTTACGTTGGAAACGGCGAATCTTTCCTCGCACTAAGCCTTACGCTACGCAACCATGAAACTGGGAAAGTTGTCAGACCTCACCGACTCGTTTGGTTCATTTGGTTCATTGTTATACATGTAGCCTCGACACCAGTTTATTAAACAAAGGTTCCGAGTGTTTTGGTCTGCGCGCATGCTGCTTCGCACCTCCTGACTCAGGAATAGACGCACAGTGTTCACTATGTTCATACATTTACATGTATTTGACTCCCTACCACACTAGTGATACGAGCAAGCGGATTTCAAGTCCGTGCATCCGACAACGGGAGTTATGGTACCAGTCGGTAAATTTGAGTCCACGGGTGTTTTCGAGGGCTTGCGTCCTTATTGCGACTAGCCTTAATCTATCCAGAAACTATCTCCTCCATGAAAGTTGCCACGCCAATCCGTTACGGTATTACTCAAACCAGAGGTCTTCCGATACCGTACAAATTGTATTGGTGCTAACGAAACGCAGTAATAAATATTACAATTTAGCATCGCTCAATAATAAATATTGCCGCAATTTATATTGTATTGTGTACTAGTATTATCAACTTCTCCTACCTTTTCTACAAAGTCTAATACTTTATGTAGCCACCCCGATTTGGATCCAGGCGAAAGTCTAAACCTTGCCGAGATCTTCATTTCCGGATCTTGCAATCGCAACTTGCAGGGCTTGTGGCAAACAGCACCTGTATTTATGTTTACTTTGAAAATTCCGAGACTGGCCTTTGTGCATCTTTTCTCATCCTTAGTTTCAATTTCATTTTCATTTTTCAGGTGAGGTATAGTGTGTTCTCAACCAGGAGTTTCACAACTATCTTCTTCTGATTCATACGGTTCCAAATCTTGTTTCTTTGATTGCCTTCCTATTTGTGCGCAAGTTATTCATGACTTGCCTACCTACACGACCGCTGCTTGACTTCATATGACTCATACGCGTTTTGAGTGGTCAATATCATTCCTGAGGAACTTTACCTTGAAGACACTGCATTCGACGTGGATGCTGTGGAAAAACATTATAGCTAGCCGCCATCGAGCGGAAATTTGAAGGCGGCTCGCCGGTCACTCTTTTTTCATATTTATTGTCAATAATTGGGTCAATTTTTATTGTATTGGGATCATGAATCACCAATAATAAATATTTTATTGAAAAATCCAATAATGTATTTAATTTAAATATTTTGTGCTGACCTCTGACTCAAACGCACAATCGAATCCAATATGGATACGTAAGAGCGACAGATTTTACTGAGACGCTGTGAAATCAATAATCCGTATGCATGTATTACGAGCTGGTTCCGTGGCGTAGTGCGAGGAGGGATTCACCGTTTCCAACGTAACGCTCTCGTCGGTCAAGCGCAGAGCTCCCAAAAGCCGTTATTGGTGTCGTGAACTAAAGCATGCTGATTGTTTACGGATTATCTTTGTTCCACACTGTTGGTATGACTCAACCACGGGTGATCACTCTAATACTACAGTGTCTGTAACAGCGATATCAATCGCCAAGCTCGATGCATAACGCGATTAATCTACACTGTGGTTTGCTGGACGATCGAGGCTCAACGCACCTTATCAATAGCGCATCAGACCGGATCCAGTGCGACTTCCACACAGCGCCGTCCCAGCCTCTCGTTTACGCCCTCCGAACTGACAGTTTGCTGTTCGCGCGCAGTCGTTTCGATAGCAAGCATCCAGCTTCAATCTCCCCAACAGTATAAGCTTTCCGCCGGAGCGTCCGAGCGTTCGAGCGCCGAGAATCCTGTGACGCCAAGGGGGTTTCTGTCCGTTGCTGCGTTACCAAACACTGTCACCGAGTGGGCATCTTTTACCACGGCACAGGCACATGAACGCCAGGACGACGGAGAAAGCGTAGAGCAAGAAGGCTTTCGAGTTCGATCCACGATCAGCCACGCCACCTCTCATTCTTCAAATTGCAGCGCAACTCCAACTACCAACCGCCTCATAGCGCAGGACTACCAAACCAATACACTACCAACCAACTTCTCACCATGAACATCAAGGGTCTCTTCGCGATTGCGCTAGTTGCGCTCGTCAGTGTCGTCAACGGTGAAGAAGCCGTGCAGGAAGCCAACGCCGTGGCGCGCGAACTACAGGTCGTCAACTTCAGCTCGAAGCTGGCGTTCGCTATCAACACGAAGCGCGCCGAGAAGGGGCTCAAGGCCGTCTGTATCAATACGAAACTCATGAAGGCAGCGCAGGTCCTGGCAGACGACATGGCCAAGAACAGCTTCGTCAACACGCGCGGCTCGGACGGATCGACGCCCACGATGCGCTACAACGCGCAGCGCTTCAGCCCGACCAAGTTGGCCGAGCTGGTCGCCGCGGGCTACACCTCTGTGGACGCCGTCGTGGCCGCGTGGATCAAGTCTGCCGGTGCGTACCTGTACAGCGACCTCAAGTTCGTCGGCATTGGCTACAAGTACGACAGCACCAAGTTGTACAAGCACTACTGGGTGCTGGACATGGCCAACGCAAATGGAGAGGTGTGCGGGTAGAGTTTGTGAGGTTTCCTGTAGGAAGAAATTACACCTACCGAACTAATCGTGATAATGGTTTCGAAACATACAGTACTCTATAAATACTTTCGTTATTCTACTTACAATCTCGGTCTACAGCTTGCTGCTACATGCACACGGAGCCAATATTTAAGCAAAGGAATCAAGGAACGCCACGGGCATTCGCGAAATCCTTGATAGGTTGAGTGCGTAGCGATCAAAACCAAACGAATTGTGGGGTTAGGAAAAGTTTCGCGAACCGTGGCAATCACTGGCAAAAATCGATCCTTGATCCCTTGCGTACAGCTGCCACTGTGAAAACTGTACGCAAGTTCCACAGGCCATTTGATACATGTATGCTGCAAAAAATTCAATCGCTGGCGCTCAATCATTGAGTCCCAGTGCACAGATCTCTGTGACAGAGGTTATTATAGTGTGCCGTCAAATACCAGAACGGCTGGCCATCCTTTCCAGGTATCTACTGTAGGTACAGTATCCGATATAGTTGGATTCAAAAACCATATCCAAGCCGTATTCAATGAATACTATTCATGTGCTGTACGGACAACGCTCTCTAACCACACCTTTGTTGTGCTGTTCGTTGACCAGCTTCGATTTCCTCGTGGGTGAATTTTATACATCATCGGCGGGATATAGGGGTCTTCCCACGCATTTCCCCACTTCTGCAGAAATCCTGTGCTGTGCAAGGATCGCTCTGGTCTTGTATGAGTCGAGGGGCTTTTGCTGCAACCCTCTCACTTCTCAACTTGCAGAGTCCTCCAACAATCTCCACCCCCAACAAGCCAAGCGCACCACCAACACCATGAACATTAAGGGACTCTTCGCTTTCGCTCTTGTGGCCCTCGTCGGCATGGCGAACGCCGACGCTGCTGTGCAAAAAGACCACGTCGCCCGTGAGCTCCAAGTCGCTGATTTCAGCAAGAAGTTGCTGGATGCGGTGAACGCAAAGCGCGCCGAGTAGGGACTCAAGGCAGTGTGCATTAACACGAAGCTGGCCAAGGCGGCCCAAGTCCTGGCCACCGACAACGCCAAGAACAACAAGGTCACCACCAAGGGGTTCGACCCCGTCCTCGCGCTACAGCGCTCAGAAAATCTAGACGACGCAGTCGGCTGAGCTGGTGGCCGCTGGCCAGGCCAACGTTGACGCCGTTTTCGCCACCTGGATCAAGTCGTCGAGCGCGTACTTGTACAGTGACCTCAAGTTCATCGGTCCTGGATACGCTTACGACAAGACCAAGACGTACAAGCACTACTGGGTGCTTGATCTCGCAAATGCCAACGGCGAGTCCTGCGCGTAGGGTGCCAGTGACTTAGCAGCCTCAATCAAGTCTGGAATATAACTACTACAAAAACTCAGAAGCAGACTTAGTAGCGCATTTATCCTTCCGAATATACTACTAGTAGTATAACCGAAAAACCTTTTCATTGTATTTTGCAAAAAAAAATCAATACTGGTGAAAGCGAATGATTGCGCCTCTTCTTCCCCAGAAAATTGTCATGTCGAGACCACTTCTACAGGAAGCAAAGAATTTTACAAAAGAAATCTTGCATAGGTCTATGACCAATTTGCTGTTTGCGCAGGAGTAGCTTCAACATCGATTTCGGTGTGTCCCATCGCAACGAGATACAATCATGACACACCATAGAGCGTTTCCCATCTTGCCTCGAAATATTGCCGACTTCTGCTGGAGATCATGAGCTTTGCCAGGATCAAAGCGGTTCGTCTCTCTTGCTGTTGTTACGTCAGTTATTACTAGATAAACTTTGCCTGCTCTGCTCAACTTCCGATGCCATCTCTCACTTTCCAACTTGCAAAGCAATTCCAACAACCTCCAACAGAACGACAAAGCCGCGTACACCATGAATATCAAAGGACTCTTCACTCTCGCTGCTGTGGCCCTAGTCGGCATGGCCAACGCTGAAGCTGAAGGCCACGTCGCTCGCGAACTGCCACTAGCCGACTTCAGCACGAAACTGCTGAACGCTGTCAATGCCAAGCGCGCCGAGAAGGGCCTCAAGGCTGTGTGCATCAACACCAAACTGGCCAAGGCTGCGCAAGTCCTCGCGGATGACAATGCCAAGAACAACAAGGTCAGCACCCGCGATCCGATGGCTCCACTCCTACGTCCCGCTACAACGCGCAGAACATCAAGACCGCTGAGTCGGCCGAACTTGCCGCTGCTGGCCAGGCTACCGCTGCTGGCCAGGCTACCGCTGACGCCGTGGTGGCCACCTGGATTAAGTCTTCAAGCGCGTACCTCTTCAGCGACTTCAAGTTCATTGGCCCTGGCTACGCCTACGACAAGACCAAAGTGTACAAGCACTATTGGGTCATGGACATGGCCAACGCCGACGGGGAGGTCTGTGCGTAAGTCCGATAAAACTGGTTGGATATTATCCAACAAGTTAGGTCAACGACACTTCTCATAACATACCATCGATACCAACGTAATATCAACGCTATCGTCGTTCTTTCGATCTGTTTTTGGTCAGTTGGACATTAATTTCTGAGAGAATCTCAACTTGAGATGGACACATAAATCATATCATTTTCACCCAATCCCATCGTGTCAAATCACCCAATTTCATCCACTCACATCTCTAAACATTCTGACCAACCAACTTAATTGCATTTGCCAAATCGTCACCATGGCCCGCGCCGCGATCGCCACCAAGTCCAAGAAGAAGCCGGCGGACTTCAAGCGGCCCAAGCGCAAGGTGGGCCGTCGTGCTGCACCCGCGGCTAACGTCACGTCTGTGGGAATCACGTCACGACGCATTAATTTACTGGAGCAGTCGCTGTTACAGGACAAGGCGGGCGCGGCCCAATTGACACATCGACGTCAGGCGCTGCCGGAACTGCTGCAACAGGCGGGCCACTACAACGCGCACGTGCGCCAGCGCGCGTTACAGGGTCTCAAGGAGTTGGCCACGCAGGCCACGGCGGCCAACCTGCGGGCCAACGCTTCAGTGCTGTTGGAACGCTTCCTGCCTACACTATTGGATGAGGAGGCCGTAGTACGCGAGGCCGCGGTGCAGGCCTGGAAGACCATGTTGCCAGTGCTACGTAGTGCTCTGGCCCCCTTCGCCACACTCGTGGCCACCTACTTCTGCAGTGGCCTGACCCATTTACAAATAGGAGTACGTCAGGATGCTCTGAAAGCCATTGGGGAGCTTGTGGACGAAGCACCCGAGCTGTTGAGGGAAGATGCAGGTCGTGAGGCGTTGGCCAGACTCTTGGAGAACTTTAGGGACTTAATTTGTGCTGCACAGACGCAAGGGATCAGGATGATGAACACATACGACCTGTTACTGGGTACGGAGTCAGGTTCAGGTGGGAAGAAGGGAGCCAATGGACGTAAAAGCCAGAAGAACAGTCAGAAGGGCAAACAAAACAAGAAACCTAAAGCTCCGTCAGGAGCGTTGACGCTGAGATTCGCGGCGTTGAAGGTGCTGCACAAGTTGCTGCTCTCGGTGAGTGTTGGACTGAACGACGGTAAGACTGCGGCTATGAGCGCGCGGTCAGCTTCTGTGCCGACGACGAAGACGCTGCTGCTGTATCCGACGCCGCAGCTTGTTACGACGAGTATGTTTGCTGCTACATCTGTCACTACCAGCTCTGGAGAGAAGGCGAGCGCTTCGTGGCAGGAGAAGGTTCGGGCTCTGCTGCCGGCACTGCTCGATTTGTGGCTTGAATGCCTTGAAGGAAGCACCGATGCGCTCTCAGACGTGCACGTGGAGCACATGAAGTACATTGTGGAGTGCACTACTGCTGTGGTTGGTGCAAATACCGACCGGCTGAATATTGACTCGGACGAAGCTAAGAACAGTGAGTTTTTCCAAGCAGCTCTGAAGCTGCGTGAAGAACTTCTGGCGCCGGAGGGTTTCCCCATGCTGCCGAGTGCGAGTGCAACCCTCGCTGCTGCTTCCGATGGCCCCGGTGTGCTTTCGAGATGGCATGGGATGAATGCAGCGCTTGCTAAATTGGCCTGCGAATACCTTCGCCTTCCTGCGTTGATGCGTGGTTCTGGAAAGGGTGTGCCGCAGAGTGAGGCGCTGGAGCAGCGCGTGTGCTCTTACGTTGTTACCACGCTTGCGAAGTACAAAGAGACACCTGAACTCCGCGCTGTTGCCAGCATGCAGAATGTGCTTCAGCCTCTTTTGGAGGTTGTGACGCTCATCTTGGCATCTGCATCGCAACGTAGCGAGGACCCCAAGAAGACGGCTGCTGAACGAACCCTTTTGCTGGAGGCAGTGACTCAGTTTTACGTGCTGTGCACGCCGAAGTCGGTGAGCTTCCGCAGTTGTACGGGTTTTGTCGTCGAGCAGCTTGAAATTACGCTACGTGGACAGCAGCGGCAGAGTTACAAGTTGGCGTGGCCCATGGTTATGCAGTGGGTGGTGTGTCTTGCGGATCTGCTTGGTCAACTCGACCCGCAGCACATGGAACTCGGTCGGCGCAGTTTACTTGCCTTAATCTCTGTTCTCAAGCAACTACCTGCTGAATTTACAAGTGGCGATCAGATGGACGGTGTGCTGACCAACTTGTCAGCTTTCTTCGACCTTACAGCGGTGCCGTCTGCTTCCATGACTGAAGACGAAAAACAGCGGATGCTAGCAAGGACGCGCTTCGATTCGTTGGGTGCGGCGGACCAACTTGCCTTCGTGGCGCTCGTGTATCACCTGCCTCGGTATCCTGTTTCTCTACTGCGTGCTCTCGCGAGCTGTTGCAAGAGTCCGCGCATCTATAGCGAGGCTAAGAGCTTCCTTGTGGACATTCTGTTCCAGCGGCGCGAGGCTGTGGATCTTGCACACATCGTGAGTTTCCTCGTCAGTACCGCGCTCGCACCTGTTGAGGCTGACGCGCACCAGCAGCGACAGCAGTTGCAGCTTGTTGACCATGTGTGTCGCACTTTTGTTGCGATGAATTTGGCCAACTCGCTCCCAAAGATTCTAGCGCCAACGTTGGCGAAGGCTCAATCTCGTGAGGAAATGAGCTCAATGGAGCTGCATACATTGGTGCTGCTTTACCGCACCTGCGTGTCGTCCGCTACTACTCGCAGCGTTGAGGTTCAGCAGCAGCGCTCAGATATTCCCGCGGAGATGGAGCGAGAGCTGGTAAACTTGTGTGTGAAGGTCATGGCTAACTTCCCTGCATCATCGTCATCCGAGCAATCGACGACTCCAGAGGAGATTGACGCGCGTGAGCAGGAGCGATTACTGATGGAAACCTGCGTTTCGACACTGATTCTTGGCGAGACGAACATCTTCTCCTCCTTCTTGGATGAATTTCTGGTGGCTTCACAGCAAGTGCTCGTCCTGACTCGTCGCTTGCGTGTGATTCAGACTCTCGTGCGGACATCTAGCCTTGCAGGAGCTTTCAGACGTCACCAGAACCAAGTTGAGCACCTGGTACATGCGGTGGAGCAGCAACACGCTAGCGAAGATGATGTTGTGCAGCTTGTCCGACAATTGCGTGGAGACCTGGAGCTTCTTGCAGTGGGCCAGCTTACTGAAGACAGTTCCAAGTAGATAGACAGCTGTGAATAATATGTACTTCAGCTCGACCTGCCCACGTCTTATTTCTTCGGCTTTTCTAGCCATTTAGCATCGATCCGATCAAGAAGAAGAGGCAGGGGCGTTAGGAAGCATATTGACGGTGCGAGGTGCTATGCATCTGATCGAATTGGGGATAACCTTCATCCTCTGCACCACTGTTTCGACACGGCGCTCAGTCACGATACAAGAAGACAACCCGCAGGTACGATCAACTACATGTAGAGACATTTGTAGTGTCATTTCCATTTGCTAATGGAATCTCTCTCTAATGCTTGAAGGCATGCAAATGGGACATCAAGATGTGCATCGATGGCACGTGGGTGTACCGCAATGCGGAGCTCAATTGCGAATTCAACGAGTGCATCGCGAAGGTTGAAGAAATCAACCACAACTCGTCGTATTCATCACCGACACGCCACTAAAACAATGGTTAAAAGAAGCAGTACCTACATGTACTGCTTATGCTCTATCAAAACAGCCAACAACTATTTTACCCCAAAGCGTCGGCAGTTGCAGTGAACCTGTGTAGTAGAGAACGATCTATCAACTAAAGATGATGAAGCCTGGCTTGTGGATCAAAACGATGGCAGCGAGTGCGCTGAATTCCCCAAGAGCGGCGTTCCGTAAAGCCAACAGCATTCCTGCTACCACCAAAACACCACTTTCCTCTGCTCCCCCAATCCCTCTTTCGCTGTTGGCAACACTCACTCGAGTGGTTCAGTTCCTCAACGATAACCATCTCGAAGAGGAAGGACTCTACAGTAAACCTGGAGTGAGGCTGGAGCGCAAGGAGATACTT
Source organism: Phytophthora quercina (assembly GCA_014706105.1). Classification (NCBI taxonomy): domain Eukaryota; phylum Oomycota; class Peronosporomycetes; order Peronosporales; family Peronosporaceae; genus Phytophthora; species Phytophthora quercina. The sequence continues at coordinate 1,842,872 of JACBOW010000003.1, read as the reverse complement.
CGTTTCTGTAAAAGTCAACAACTACCAGATTTGTCCGTGTATAGCCTTCACTCCATCGCTAGTGCTATCAAGGAGGTAAAAGAGCAAATTGGTGAATACAATTATTTCGTTGTGCTAACCTAAAATCCTGCTTTTTTGCGTAGATACTGAGCGAATTGTACGAGCCGCTGATTCCTGGTGACATCAGCGAAAAACTACTGGAAGCTGCATCTAGTGGCAGTATTGATGAAGAGGCAGAACAAGTGGTAACAGAGACATTCAAAGAAATTCGCTCGAGCACGCGCGAGTTTCTACAAGTCTTTCTGGGCCATTTGAATAGTGTACGTATCTTCGTGGCAAGTATATTATGTGTAAACTGTTCCTAACCAGAATGTATCAGCTTGCTAGTTCTGCTTCAAGTCGTATGAGCGCGACAAATCTTGCCTTGCATATTGGCATTGCGCTGGTTCGACCTACAGAGGACAAGGCCATTTTGAACTCGAGTACGTACGCCTACAAAATCAGCGTATTTTCTGAGTTCCGAACACTAAGGTTATCTGTTTTCCTTCTGTATAGAGAACATGATGCGCCGCCGAAAATGCGTCGCTGAGTTCCTCATCCACGAAGCTTCCTCTTTACCTTACGATTGCGCAACTGAAATGAATATTCCTGCGATCCCTGAACTGATATCCATTGATGCTTCTACCGCTTCAAAGCAACTTCATTTCGTTCAAGTTACTTGGGACGCTGGAGAATCAAATTTTACCCCCGAACAATTAGACGTGAGTCAAGAGTGCAGAGTAGTAAATGTAAAGTTCCTTGACTAACAATTTATTTCCTTGGCAGGAAATGTTTATCAAGTTTGGCGAGATAGATAACCTTGGAATCAATGATCAAGGCAACAGGTACGTCTAGAATTTAAGCCTTCTGATTGAGCTCTCACTAAAGCTTTAGCATCTTCACCTGTACAGAGCAATCATAGCTTACGTCAATGTTGCTGGAGCCGAAGCAGCAGAGCGTGCTTCGATTCCCTCTGTCCGTGTCCGTCGACGCAAGCCGAGACAAGGCGAAAAGCGTCGTGAATATTCCTCACACAGCCCAGAACACACGAAATCAACAACCAATCTCCATCTACAAGATGATGCAAGAGACGTTTCCGAAGCTGGTGTGGAGCCTAAACCAAACGCACGTACATTTACTCTAGGTCATTTAGAACCAGAACACAAAGCTGTCCAGGATACCTTTCAAGTGCTTCCTATCCCTTCGTCGCAAAATGAAGCTACTGGAAAATCTCAAAAGAATGTCGACGAAGTCATGGTAGTTGAAGACATCGAGGATGAGCAGCTGGAACTCGAACAGCCTTTTTCGGATCGATCAAGGGCTGAATTTGAACCTAAGGATAATAGTTCTGGCATCGATACAGACGACCAAAGCAAAGAGCAGGACGACACATTTGGTGCACCTATAGTCATATGGAGTGACGTCAACCAAGAATTAACTCCAACTGAGAAGCTCCAGGAAATGGATCATACCTCGATCCTATCAAGAAAATCTGAAGAATCATTACCCACGAAAGATGAAAGTATCGTAAACGATACGCCACTAATTGCGGAGAATAGCCAAGGCAATGAATTTCAGGATAGTGCCGAGAAGATTTTGGGTGAGGATTCTTCCGTTCCAGTCGAGACCGAAACGGAGCTGAAAGCAAATGATGAGATGCCACGACCACTTAGCAGCGCAACGAATGAGCACCAAAGTGTAGTGAGAGATTCCAACGAGAAGATGTCGTCACCGGAGACTCCATCTACAGCTGAACAAGAGGAGCATGTGAAAACGGACGCTCTCAAGACTGTTCCGCAAACAGTATCGTCGACCCCAGAGGACAAAAATCATGAAAGTACAGACACCAGAGCTGAAACTCTTGAGCAAAAACTTGAACAATCACCTTCAGTGCCAGATAGCTTGACCGAGTCATCGTTGGATCTACCTGTGGGAAATGTGCAGCCAACTTCCGAACGAGAGGTATGTCCAGATTCAGAAGATACCAATGTCTCGATCAACGCACTGCAAGGCAGACTTGTTGATATGGAGAAGGTAATATTTCCACGAGTTGGCAAAGTCCTGTTGATGAGAGGTTTTGGAGCTAACTCTATTGTTCACTCAAAATTCGTAGATCCTCAGTACATCCACCGCAGCATTATCCGCGACGAAGCTATCAAACGAGTTTGAACGCGCAGTACTCCAACTACACAGCCAGATTCTTGATATGGTGGCTGAATGTCTGGTATTAGCGGGTGCTAGGCATGGAGATGTATCTGACACTTCAATGGCCGCAGCAACGAATGCTGAATTTCTCGATTTTCTGGAAGCCCAGTCAAGGACACAAGTGAAAATACTGGAAGTCGAAGTACGAGCCGGTCAGGAGCTTCTCCGGTTGCACAAGACACAATACGAGAAAGAACGTATCGAGGTATCTACTTTTCATACGTCACATTTCATGTTTGTCTTCAAAGTACTGACATTGTTCGGGTATTTTGACAGTTGGAAGAGGAGATTACAGCACTGCGTGTTGGGCGTACGGAGGCAGAACGCCTTTGTGCTGAGCTTCGCACGGATTTACGAAAGTGTCGAAGCGAGTTGGCATGTCATGTTGCGAATGCTACAGATATTCAAAGGTAGACCATATTTTCATCTATTAGGTTCTTGTCACTGTACCAACATCTTCCTAAATGTACAGACAAAAGAGCGCGCTTGACGAAAAACTTGTTGCCAGCGAAAACAAACTCCACGCCAAAGAAGCTGCGCTAGTAAAACTCCAAACTGAATACGACAAGATGCATCGTGTTGCGGCTGAGGCGCAGATGCGTGCGGAAAAATTCAAGGAACGTGACTTCGACGAGGAACGCAAGAGTTTTAACGTCTCAACTTCTGTGCACCAGGGGTTATCAAGTGCGTACGTTAATGAAGACCTCCCGCACACTTCAAAGCTCTTCTCCAAGATATCCAAGAAATCCATGGTCAAGGATGTTGGGGAGAACCTAGCGCCACGAGCAGTTCTAATTGACACCCCTACAGTTGCGTCCCAAACGTCAAATGTCGCTGCGTTAGAAGCAATGAAGCAGCAAATGGGACGCGACATTCAAGAGCAAATCGCTACAACAAGGTATGTTTCATGAAAATCTGTATTTGCTAGATATTTCGTATTCTGACTGCAAATTTACTGTGTTTAGGGCTGCTTTGAGAGAAATGGAAATTTGCAGTTCGAGTGGAAAAACGTTGGAGGAAGAAGAAGACGAGTTGCGACAGTTGCAACAGCAACTAGCGGCAAAATCGGCTGAAATTAACGCAGCGATGCACGAATCCAGAACCAAACTGAAACAATTGCTTGATCCAAGAGCAGCTTCTTCGTTCCGTGACGATAATGGCGATGAGAAGGTGTCCAACCAAGAACCGACGATCTTTGACTCAACAGCGTTAGTGAATGAGCTGATTGCCCGAGCAGAGAAAACACCCGCGTATTCCACGCTGCACCGAAGAGCGGATGATGCCTTTTCTTCCTATTCAGATATCGGTAGTAACCAGCAACTGAGTCAGTTTCATCGACCGACTCGCGATGCTCAAAGTGTTCTCTACAAAAAGTGGACGGCTGGTCGATCTCGTAAAATGGTGCAGCTTGCAAGCTATCGAGATCAACACGCAGTGCTTCGGGCCCAGCAATCAATGCAAACTTTCCAGCAAGCCTTAGCAGAAGTACGCGAGCAACGGTAAAAAGCAATGCACTACCTATCGTCAGCGTAGTGACCATGCAGGAAGAACGCGATGCCAAGTTGCAATCTGTTACCGGACGTCAGGATTGGGGTACGATAACGAGGTCGAGAGCGCTATGATTCACACACCAAACAGAAGGCAATAGCCTCTCGTTTCAGCGGTGAATGCGGTGTTGTGGTGAAATCAGACACAAGTACTTGAAGTTTACCGATTCCCTTGTGCATGACAATGAATTTCGGGACTGGTGCATAACGCACCAAGCATGTATTCCGTCGTGCCGTTGCTCTAGCTGGTGATCTGATTAAGTTTGAGTCGTTTTGGTCGAAATCAGATTGCGCAAGAAGTGCCCTCCACTTCAGCGTCATTCACATTGATACCCACTTCGGATGTTGTCTTCAGTAGTGTCGACGAAAAGTGCATCAGCTGCTGTAAGCTCGTGGTAGTTCAAGATGTTATGTCTTCCGGCTCCAACTAATCGTCAAGCACTGACGTACGTTGGTATACGATCGCTATGGCCGTGGGTATCTCCTCGTTGCCTGGGCTACGGAGTAGAGCGTGCGATCTCTTCCTTGCCAAAGCTCATTAAAGCTCACTTGTCATTTCGACACCTCATCAACAACCAAGAACACCAGCAACCGACTACGCCTTCGACGAGCATGAGAATCTCCGCGTCAACATTGATAGGGATTAGTGCAGTTCTCCAACACCTGCAGTTTGCTGGGGTTGCCGGTCAAGGCCTCAACACAAATGGCAACTCAAGCTTCAGTGACGACTCGCCCGTCGTGGCACCCACGTTTGCACCTGTGGTGAACAATTCCATCCCGGAAGCTGGAGATGCTGGTGTCAGCAACTCCACGACATCAGAGCCGAACGTTGGTGATGGTTCTTCCGCGGGATATCAAGCTCTGGAACCGCCCAACTACCTCGTCGAGCACACCGACGCCATGATGGGCTTGTGTCCGCCTCGATTCCTCGACTCCTCCATCATCAAGAACCGCGCCATCCCCACCAACAACTGGTGGGGCAACATCATCGCGCACGACTCCAACGCCTTCATCCAGCCCATTTGGTCCAACCCGTACTCGCTGCAAATGGTTGTCGACAAGGCCCCCTTCGGTATGTCCGTCAGCTACCCGTATCGCAGTCGCTTCAGTGGTGGCAGTTCTGGCAACAACGGAGCCGTCAAGTTCTACGCGCATGGCATGGTTCGTGAGTTCCTGTTTTCGGCCGAGGAGATCGTGTGGCAGAAGCCCAACTTTCAAGTCGTCGACTGGGCCGACCAGGGAGTGACCGTCAAGTTTGCTGCCGGATCGTCCAGTGGCTCCATGATATCGGACCTGGTGTCTGGCATGGTGTACACTTCGATAAAGTACTCGGACTGACTCCGCGACTGGTATCAAGTGCGGCGATTTCTACCATTAATGGTCAGCCATTTGGTGGTCAAGTCCGTGGATCCAAGTTCGAGGTCGTCTACAACTCCGGCCAGCAGTGGGTCGTTTACGCGCTTTCGAGCGACGGGCGCAGTGAGAAGGAGATCACTCTCACAGCTGACGGTACATCTGCTCTCAAGAGTACAGGCGTGTTTGATGGCATTCTGCGTGTTGCCCTCGTACTCGAAGATTCTTGGATGAGTACTCTAGACCAACACAAGTCGTGTGTCGTGCAAGCAGCCAACGTTGATCTCCATGACGACAGCTCGTACGCGTTCAAGTGGAAGACGACGGGCGACTGCTCCTGTGGCCTCCTGCACTACGCCATGAAGCACCAGGCCGAAACCATCGACACCAGCAGCGGCGTCCGCCAGGTGGACGGCATGGTGGCCTACTCGACCACCCGTGGAGCGTACCAGGCTTTCACGACGCCAAGTGGCTCAACTGACCCCGTGTGGGAGATCAAGGAGACCCAGCAAGTCCCTGAGGACTTTTACCCGTCTCGCAAGCTCGCGTCGAACGTGGCTCAGCAGCAGCGTATCCTCGACCACCTGCGTGAAGACATCAATGCCGCATGGTCCATTCCGCTCGACGGCAGCTACTACTTCAACGGCAAGGCTGCGCAGAAGTACGCCTCGCTGTGTCTGATTGCCAACGACCCGGCCGTCGTCGGCGGCGACAAGAGTCTGCTCAACACGTGTCTGACCAAGCTTCGGGGGGTGATGGCGCCTTTCGTTACCAATAGCTGGACCAACAAACTTCAATACGACACGATCTACGGCGGCATTGTCAGCTCGCAGGGGTTCAAGACCAAGGACCTCAATTCAGACTTCGGCAACACCATGTACAACGACCACCACTTCCACTACGGCTACTGGGTGCACACGGCAGCCATCATCAACCGCCTCGACCCGAGCTGGAGCGACCTCGCCAAGCTCAACACCATGGTCAATCTGCTGGTGCGAGACGTCGCGAACTACGACCCAGAGGACAAATTCTTCACGCGCTTCCGCTCCTTCGACTGGTTCCGTGGCCACTCGTACTCGCACGGTGTCACCCCGTTCGCCGACGGCAAGGATCAGGAGAGTACGTCCGAGGACGTCAACTTCGCTTTCGGCATGTACATGTACGGCAAGGCCACTAACAACGCCGCCATGGAGGCTGTTGGCAAGCTCATGACGCGCGTCAACGCACACGCCATCAAGACGTACTTTCTCATTGAGGACGCCAACCAGGTCCACCCGGCCAACTTCCGCCCCAACAAAGTCACGGGTATCTTCTTCGACAACAAGGTGGACTACGCCACGTGGTTCAGTGCTGAGAAGTACTGCATCCACGGCATCCAGATGATCCCCGTGTCGGCCGTCACCGAGTTCGTGCGCACCAAGAAGTTCGTGAAGGAGGAGTGGGAGCAGGTGCTGGCCAAGGAGACCATCGTGACGCGCGAGGACACAGGCAACGCGTGGCTCTCGCTGCTGTACGCGAACTTCGCCATGGTGGACAAGGAACGCGCACTGAGTGTGCTGCAGAAGACCAAGATGGACGACGGTCTGACTCGCTCGTGGGCACTCTACATGGCGGCCAGCTTCGCCGAGTGAGCGTTGGATGTGAAGGCAGCGCCATCATGGCACCTGGCAGTGGGGCTCATCGACAAGACCCAGCTACACGCCAACATTCCACCAGCTTTCAGTAGATAGAGGCATTTCGTTTCGTTCCCTACATGCATTTTTGGTTGAGAGCGTAGATCTCTTGCTTTGAACTCCATATCTCCAATAAACCGCACTTGAATTTCACTCTCGACTTCCATTCTCTTTACAGCTCGAGTACGTGATCAATCTGCAGTCCGCCTAACTTTCTGCGCAATCCTGAGGCTGTGTTGAGTGTGTGCACGTAGATGGCCTCGCCACTTTCCTCTTGCTTGCAATAGGTGATGACACCTCCACCACACCCTTCAGCTCCAAACACAACAACCTTCACTCGGTCGACGCATCGTGGACTCTCCAAATCGTACACGACGATAGTAGGTCCTCCCACATCAGTCGTTGCGAATGCTTTTTGAACAAACCCTCCCGTATCAATCGAAGTCACAGGCACTCCGTCGATCAAGAATGGATTCTGCTTCTTGTGTTTGATAATATACCGCCCAGGACAGTTCCGGATCATCTTTCACGTAGCAAACTCCCTGTCATCACCCTAGAATTAATACGCAATGGGTACTAGCAGGAATCTACTCTTTGGTCTTACCATAAATGCTGTAGTAACTCACCGCCGTCGCCAATGTAGTTCCCATCGCCTACAAACGTCGGCGCCGCCGCGACTTCATCGCCATCCATTCAATACCAATGTGCTATAATAAGAGAATTTTAGTTTTTTTGGAATATGTTTGGAACAACTAAATCTGAATCACTAACTTAAGTACGGATAAATCAGCTCTCTAATTATTGGATCTCCTCAAATTCCAGCACAAGACAGTGGCGAGCGATGACCAAGTTCCGGGTGGTGCAGTTGACACAGGAGGCGCTCAAGGCTCAATGCAAAGTGGACGACTTCGAGGAGTGGGGGGAACCGACGCTGGACCTTGAGCAATACCTACGCAAAGAGGAATTGCAGCGCGCGACGCCATTTTCCCAGCGAGGATCCATTTTCTGGGCTCTTGTGGAGGATAATGGAGACTCTGGCGACTCGAATCTGGTGGCTGGTCAGAGTGTGCTGCCATGTCACTGTGATAGTCACCGCTTCGACTGCGTTATGCGTCGCAGCTCTGGGGAGATTGAGCGGGGCTATTCGTATCACATTGGGTCGGTGTTCACACTGCTGGGATACCGTAAGCGAGGGCTCGCCAAGTTCTTCATGAAAGAAGTGGCTAAGCAGCTGCAGGAGGTGCCTGGGGCGCTGGTGTCTGTGCTGTATTCGGACATTGGACCGACGTACTATGACAAGCTTGGGTGGAAGTTACATCCGTCAAAAATGGCTACGCTGGACGTCGCGCACCCCAGCAACGCTAAGGTTGACAACGGCATCAGTGTGGAGCTGCAGTCCCTGACTCTCGATGATAAACTTAACCAATTCCTTCAGGCTGATAACATAAGGCTGATGGAGGAGCTGTCGAGTGACGAGTTCAAAGGACGAGAGGCATTTGCGGTGCTGTCGACTCGCGACTCGATTGAGTGGCAGTTCTGCATTGGCGTGCACTTTGCTCGAGTTCGAGGGTACGAAGAGCTTCCATCTCGCTGCGGCGTGAAAATCAGTGAAGATGCCTTTGTTATTTGGTGCCACAACTTGAAGGAATCAACGCTGTATATCGTTCGCGCTCGGTTCCCGGAAGTTAGCGAAAATGCAGCTGAGACCACTTGTCGCCTGCTGAATGAAGCGTTGGAGGAAGCTCGCAAGTTTAAGCTGAAGAAGGTTGCGATCTGGGATCCTTCTTCAGCCTTAGCTGATGCTGAAGTTTGCGACCACTTTGAGATTCAGCTTGTCGAACGCGTGGACTCGCTGTCGAGTGCCATGATTTTTCATCAAGGAGGTGGCTCCGATTCCTCGACAGCTCTTCCTCATTGGCTGGCGAATGAGAAATACGCCTGGGTCTAGAAGAAGAGGCTTCTTTTCCATAACGCATCCGGTAAGATACGCCTGAGATTGTTACATATATAACGAATATAACGAATTACATATATAACGAAACAAACTTAGGTTACGTTGAAGAGTTTCCTTCGCCACTTCAACATGATCGTACTCAGCCAAATCCAATTATGTCATATCATTGATGTGCTAGATTTGAATCCCCCCAGTTCATTCCTCGTCCCGATGGACAAGTTCCGCTTGGTGCAGTTGACACAGGAGGCGCTCAAGGTGCAGTGCAAGACCGACGACCACGAGCACTGGGGAGCGCCGTTATTGACCGTCGAGCAATGGCAGCAAAAGGACAAAGTGCAGCGTGAGACCTCATTCTCCCAAACCGGTGCACTCTTCTGGGCTCTTGTAGAAAATACTAACCAGAATTCCTCTACGAGTGACGTCGATCTGGTTGCAGGTCAAGATTTACTCTACTGTCATTGCAAAACCCTCCGCTTTGACTGTGTCTACCATCAAAGTAACGGAGAAATCGAGCGAGGATACTCGTACCAAGTGAGTTCGGTCTACACGCTTCCGGAATTCCGCAAACGTGGTCTTGCGGGTTTCTTCCTGAAGGAAGTGGCCAAGCAATTGGAGAAACTACCGAAACCTCTGATCTCTGTGCTCTACTCGGACGTTGGGCCGACATTCTACGACAAGCTCGGCTGGAAGTGTCATTCGTCCAAAATGGCTACACTGGAGGACGATCACCCTCGCAATGCCACCGCTAGTGACAACAGTACCGAACTGAAGACGATGTTTATTGATGATAAACTGGCCACATTCCTGGAGGCTGACAATGAACGGTTGGTGGAGGAACTGTCGAGTGACAAGTTTCAAGGACGAGAGGCGTTCTTAGTCTTACCGACGCGTGACTCGATCGAGTGGCAGTTTGTCAATGGTGTGCACTACGCTCGAGTAGCTGGATTCGACGAGCTGCCATCATATTGTGGTGTCAAGGTTAACGACAACGCTTTCGTGCTCTGGTGGCACAACTTGAAGGAGTCGACGCTATACGTGAGTCGTGCTCGATTCCCAGATTCCGGTGACAATGCGGCTGCGACGACGCGTGCTTTGCTGGACGCGGCGATGCAAGAAGCACGCAAGTTCAAGCTGACGAAGGTTGTGGTCTGGGACCCGCCGTCTAGTTTGTTGCGCGACGAAGTACGCGATCTCGTTGAGATTGAAGTTGCCGAGCGCAAACTCTCGCTGTCAAGTGCCATGGTGTTTCACCGTGGAAACGTCGTGATATCTCTGCCTCACTGGTTCAGCAACGAAAAGTATGCCTGGGTATAATTTGGTGGCATACAGGTACGTGATGATCGTGACTTTTGAAGGCCAAGAGGACAATGGATCAAGGTGCGATAACAATTCAGCTTTTGTGGCAAGCGATAGGCTTTAACGATCGAGCTTCGTGTCCGTTGCTGTTTTGCGTTCAACAGTAGACTGAGGTTATCAGATGGACGCTGCCATCATTCGCTTCAAAATCAACAAAGTTTGAGACTACTAAGTGTGGCAGCTGCTAAGCGTGAGGGGGGTGTCTGACTTATGCTATGTTGCTCTTACAGTACGTGTTGTGCCTTCGGTTGATCTGAGTCAACACGATCAAAATCAGGTTGTGTGTTGTCAACCTCAACTTCAGTTTTGGTATTGGATGGTCTGGTTACTACTCCAACGCGTGACATCTTCCGGCTCCAATCGATCGTCAAGCACTGAGGTATGTTGATGTACGATCGCTATGGCCGTGGGTATCTCCTCGTTGCCTGGGCTACGGAGTAGAGCGTGCGATCTCTTCCTTGCCAAAGCTCATTAAAGCTCACTTGTCATTTCGACACCTCATCAACAACCAAGAACACCAGCAACCGACTACGCCTTCGACGAGCATGAGAATCTCCGCGTCAACATTGATAGGGATTAGTGCAGTTCTCCAACACCTGCAGTTTGCTGGGGTTGCCGGTCAAGGCCTCAACACAAATGGCAACTCAAGCTTCAGTGACGACTCGCCCGTCGTGGCACCCACGTTTGCACCTGTGGTGAACAATTCCATCCCGGAAGCTGGAGATGCTGGTGTCAGCAACTCCACGACATCAGAGCCGAACGTTGGTGATGGTTCTTCCGCGGGATATCAAGCTCTGGAACCGCCCAACTACCTCGTCGAGCACACCGACGCCATGATGGGCTTGTGTCCGCCTCGATTCCTCGACTCCTCCATCATCAAGAACCGCGCCATCCCCACCAACAACTGGTGGGGCAACATCATCGCGCACGACTCCAACGCCTTCATCCAGCCCATTTGGTCCAACCCGTACTCGCTGCAAATGGTTGTCGACAAGGCCCCCTTCGGTATGTCCGTCAGCTACCCGTATCGCAGTCGCTTCAGTGGTGGCAGTTCTGGCAACAACGGAGCCGTCAAGTTCTACGCGCATGGCATGGTTCGTGAGTTCCTGTTTTCGGCCGAGGAGATCGTGTGGCAGAAGCCCAACTTTCAAGTCGTCGACTGGGCCGACCAGGGAGTGACCGTCAAGTTTGCTGCCGGATCGTCCAGTGGCTCCATGATATCGGACCTGGTGTCTGGCATGGTGTACACTTCGATAAAGTACTCCGGACTGACTCCGCGACTGGTATCAAGTGCGGCGATTTCTACCATTAATGGTCAGCCATTTGGTGGTCAAGTCCGTGGATCCAAGTTCGAGGTCGTCTACAACTCCGGCCAGCAGTGGGTCGTTTACGCGCTTTCGAGCGACGGGCGCAGTGAGAAGGAGATCACTCTCACAGCTGACGGTACATCTGCTCTCAAGAGTACAGGCGTGTTTGATGGCATTCTGCGTGTTGCCCTCGTACTCGAAGATTCTTGGATGAGTACTCTAGACCAACACAAGTCGTGTGTCGTGCAAGCAGCCAACGTTGATCTCCATGACGACAGCTCGTACGCGTTCAAGTGGAAGACGACGGGCGACTGCTCCTGTGGCCTCCTGCACTACGCCATGAAGCACCAGGCCGAAACCATCGACACCAGCAGCGGCGTCCGCCAGGTGGACGGCATGGTGGCCTACTCGACCACCCGTGGAGCGTACCAGGCTTTCACGACGCCAAGTGGCTCAACTGACCCCGTGTGGGAGATCAAGGAGACCCAGCAAGTCCCTGAGGACTTTTACCCGTCTCGCAAGCTCGCGTCGAACGTGGCTCAGCAGCAGCGTATCCTCGACCACCTGCGTGAAGACATCAATGCCGCATGGTCCATTCCGCTCGACGGCAGCTACTACTTCAACGGCAAGGCTGCGCAGAAGTACGCCTCGCTGTGTCTGATTGCCAACGACCCGGCCGTCGTCGGCGGCGACAAGAGTCTGCTCAACACGTGTCTGACCAAGCTTCGGGGGGTGATGGCGCCTTTCGTTACCAATAGCTGGACCAACAAACTTCAATACGACACGATCTACGGCGGCATTGTCAGCTCGCAGGGGTTCAAGACCAAGGACCTCAATTCAGACTTCGGCAACACCATGTACAACGACCACCACTTCCACTACGGCTACTGGGTGCACACGGCAGCCATCATCAACCGCCTCGACCCGAGCTGGAGCGACCTCGCCAAGCTCAACACCATGGTCAATCTGCTGGTGCGAGACGTCGCGAACTACGACCCAGAGGACAAATTCTTCACGCGCTTCCGCTCCTTCGACTGGTTCCGTGGCCACTCGTACTCGCACGGTGTCACCCCGTTCGCCGACGGCAAGGATCAGGAGAGTACGTCCGAGGACGTCAACTTCGCTTTCGGCATGTACATGTACGGCAAGGCCACTAACAACGCCGCCATGGAGGCTGTTGGCAAGCTCATGACGCGCGTCAACGCACACGCCATCAAGACGTACTTTCTCATTGAGGACGCCAACCAGGTCCACCCGGCCAACTTCCGCCCCAACAAAGTCACGGGTATCTTCTTCGACAACAAGGTGGACTACGCCACGTGGTTCAGTGCTGAGAAGTACTGCATCCACGGCATCCAGATGATCCCCGTGTCGGCCGTCACCGAGTTCGTGCGCACCAAGAAGTTCGTGAAGGAGGAGTGGGAGCAGGTGCTGGCCAAGGAGACCATCGTGACGCGCGAGGACACAGGCAACGCGTGGCTCTCGCTGCTGTACGCGAACTTCGCCATGGTGGACAAGGAACGCGCACTGAGTGTGCTGCAGAAGACCAAGATGGACGACGGTCTGACTCGCTCGTGGGCACTCTACATGGCGGCCAGCTTCGCCGAGTGAGCGTTGGATGTGAAGGCAGCGCCATCATGGCACCTGGCAGTGAGTCTCAACGGCAAGACCCATCATCCGATCGCTAGAGTCACCATCTTTCTTTCCCTACATTCATTCTTGGTTTTGTAGACCACTCACTTTCAACTTCACAAATACACTCATGGCTTTTCCAGTTCACTTCAACTTGTGCCCCTTCGTGTACATTCGTACTTAGTCGCAAGGAATAACTACTGTATATCATCGCTAAAGTTCGATTTGTACCGTTGTGTGTACGCTCGGTTTCGGTAGCCAATCGCGTGTAAGATTCCTGTGTGGTGACCAAATCTTCCTTGGTCAGAGAGCCCCCGGAGTCGTCCTCTCGATCCTCGATCCAGTCACCATGAACAGCATGATGGTACGTCCCCCGCTGTTCCCCTCTCTCCACATTCCCCCTCTAACCTTTCTCTCTATTTACCGAGTAGCAGCCACAGATTATCCTGCTGAAGGAAGGCACGGACACGAGTCAGGGCAAGGCCCAGCTAATTAGCAACATCAACGCGTGTCAGGCTGTGATGGAAGCTGTACGCACCACGTTGGGTCCGCGTGGCATGGACAAACTCATCCACACGGGTGGCAAGACCACCATCTCCAACGACGGAGCCACCATCATGAACCTGCTGGATGTGGTGCACCCAGCAGCCAAGACGCTCGTGGACATCTCGCTCTCCCAAGACGCCGAGGTGGGCGACGGCACTACGTCCGTCGTACTGCTGGGCGCCGAGTTTATGCGTCAGGCCAAGCCTTTTGTTGAGGAGAACATGCACCCGCAGATGATCATCAAGAGCTTCCGTAAGGCTGGACAGCTCGCGGTGCAGAAGATCAAGGAGATCGAGATCCGCGTGGCCGACTCGGACGAGGTCGGACGTCGGCAGATGCTGGAGCGCGTCAGTGGCACTGCGCTCAACTCGAAGCTCATCTCGCGTCACAAGCAGTTCTTCTCGCCTATGGTAGGACGGACCTATTAGCTTTGGGTGGGGGACATTTTTGTTGATGGTTTATGTGTTTTTATTGCAGATTGTGGACGCTGTGCTGAGTCTGGATGAAGGCCTTGACATCAGCATGGTCGGTGTCAAGAAGGTGCCCGGCGGATCGGTGACCGACTCGTTCCTGGTGAAGGGCGTCGCGTTCAAGAAGACGTTCTCGTACGCCGGTTTTGAACAGCAGCCCAAGACCTTCGTGAACCCGAAGATCCTGCTGTTGAACGTTGAGCTGGAGCTTAAGTCAGAGAAGGAGAACGCCGAGGTCCGTCTGGACGACCCCACTAAGTACCAGTCCATTGTGGACGCCGAGTGGAACATTATCTATGAGAAGCTAGAGCTGTGCGTGAAGAGCGGCGCCCAGATTATCCTGTCCAAGCTGCCTGTGGGCGACCTGGCTACACAGTACTTCGCCGACCGCGGCCTCTTCTGCGCCGGCCGTGTTGCGCAGGACGACATGGAGCGTACGCAGCGTGCCACTGGTGGTGTGGTGCAAACGTCGGTGCACGACATGAACCCATCGGTGCTCGGCTCGTGCGGTCGCTTCGAGGAGCGCCAAGTCGGCAACGAGCGATACAACATCTTTATGGAGTGTGCTGAGGCCAAGAGCTCCACGATCGTGCTACGTGGTGGAGCCGAGCAGTTTATTGAGGAAGCTCACCGATCGGTGCACGATGCGCTCATGGTTGTGAAGCGCGCTGTGGCTTCATCTACGGTGGTGGCTGGCGGTGGTGCCATTGAGATGGAAATCTCTCGCCACCTGCGCCAGTACGCGCGTACCATCGAGGGTAAGTCGCAGCTGCTGGTGAACGCCTACGCCAAGGCGTTCGAGATCATTCCTCGTCAGATTGCCGAGAACGCCGGCCATGATGCGACCGACATCCTGAACCGCCTGCGCCAGAAGCACTTCAAGGACCCCGAGGAAGGCAAGTGGTTTGGCGTCGACATCACCACCGGCGGCATCTGTGACACATACGAATCGCACGTGTGGGAACCTGCGGCCAACAAGATCAACTCGATCGCGGCAGCGACGGAGGCTGCGTGCCTCATCCTGTCCGTGGACGAAACCGTGCGCAACCCCAAGTCGGATCAGCCGCAGCCTGGTGGCCCTGCTGGTGGCGCGCCTATGAGCGCCGCCATGGGTGGCCAGGGCATGCGTGGCATGATGGGTGGAGGCCGGGGAGGCCCCAGCGGCATGGGCCGCGGCGTGCGCGCTTTCCGTGGCAAGGGTGGCGCATAATCGCCGCGCATTCCGATTGCTGCGCCTTTAGGTAGAGAAGTTGCGGCCGGAGGCTGCACGCTTTGGAGAGGTTTGCGACTATGGCTTTGAGGAGAGAGCTAGGGAAGACACCGTGTAGGTGTGGCGGTCGTGGTAAGCTGCGACGCGCGTCGACACAAAACATACTTATTTGAGTACAAGTTCGCTGCCCCCAACTGCGTGTATGGAGTCGTTCAATGCACAGCAAAATGCTCAGCAACTAAACCACTTGGGTGACATGGTTCAGTATCTGGTTCAGTAGCCACCGGAGCCTTATTCGAGCGGGCACCGCACTGCTATTGCCGCCTCAGAGCCAAGAATATCGAGGGGCGAGAAGTGTACTGAGTTGCAGTGTAGCGCTGACCGTCCTCAGTTTCAACGTCTTATGAATTCTGTACTCGGAACTATTTGCAGCTCGATAACATGCTGCACTCCATAATTGGTCTTGAGTCTGCTGCATCGGTTAAGTCCTTCCCTCTTAAACCATACAAGAATCAAACCTTCAACACACAAGTATGTCCGCCTTCTTCGGCCTCACATACCTCGGCTCGCAGGGCTCCTTCGACAGGGTGAAGGAGACACCAGTCCACACTTTCCAACCGCGTGATTTCCAAAACGCCTTCATGCAGACTCACCAACCAGGTTTCTCGATCTACTCTGAAAGTGACGAAGAGGTTCAAGCAGCCAACGCAGAACTCGACTCCGCCACCATCACGCTCGCGCAGTTACCAGTCATGTTGCGGTACCTTTACCAGTGCCCGAAAGGCGTCGATAACGTCCCTACCAGCGCCCGAACGTTCGTCGAGCAAGCTTTCCGTTTTCAGAACGGCGCTGACAGCTCTCAATCGATCAACCTCCCCACCTTCTTAGCCCAAATGGAAGAAGTGTGTCGCCACTCGCAGTCCGTGGAGTCCGCCGCCTCACACAACTCCTACCTGAAAGACGGCTTGTCAACACGCGAGTTCGTGTCCAATCTCGACTTTCGGGCGAAGCTGGTGAAGCACCAGCGTATGGAGAAAGACCCTCGCCAGAAGGCTCTGGCACCCATGACCGACTCCATCACACTCGGCTGGAATCCGCCTACGATAGCAACCAAGCGAGTGCCCAACAAGAGCTGCGAGGAGACACGCTACGCCAGTGCCATGGTCAAAGCGGGCGTCTACTATTACTAAAACCCAATGCATGTCAGTCACTCCACCTTAATACTCATAATCTATCACAAAGCTGTACTAGTTGTCTCAATCTCTGTCTCCGGGTCCGGCATAGTATGTCCCCGTTGTGCGCCCTGTGTGAAGCCGTGTCGGCGTAGGAATGATTGTCTCCATGTCCACGAAGCCTTGAAGCTGTCCGGATGCAGTTTGTCCTCCTGCGCCGCCTGCATTGCGCGCTCGGTGAGTCTCTTGGCCGACACGGCGCGGCCGGCCGCCTGTTCTGCGTGCATCCAGTCCACGATGCGCCTCTCGGCGTCGGCTGACAGCGTGGCGCCCATGCCGAACTTGCGGTCGTTGGTCTTGCGGCCGCCGCCGGCCTCGCAGATGGCCGCGATCTTGCCGCGCTCGCGCCGCCAGCGCATGACCAGCTGCTTCTTGGCGCGCACCTGCGACGCCGGCGCGTCCGGGAAGAAGTGCGCCACGGTCTCGTCCAAACTGTTGTGCGCCTCGTAGTGCGCTACGATATCCAACTTGCGCACGTAGCTCACAGCTTCGCGCCGCTGAGTCGCACGCAGGGGCTCCATGGCCGCATCCGACGCTTGCACGCGCACCACACGCGGTCGACCAGGCATCGTCGCCGTATTTTGAAAGTTGTGTTTTGTGGTGCGTCTAAGTACGAATTTGTGTACACATTGTTGTCGTTAGGAAAACGCCGGTCAAATTTTTGACTGGGGTTTTCCATCAAACGTTGCCAACTTATTGAGAACTCGAGAACAAATAATGACCTGCCCACTACGGTACCGGGATGGCGATGGTCCACGTCAAGTGTAGAGCACAGTTAACCGAGTTCTGAATGCACGAAGTCACGTGCTTAGCAATTTTTTTCTCTACCGTGTTCGACTTACTTGGAGGAAGTGGGTGCCAAGGACACTTCATAAAATCCATGTTCAGTCCTTCATCGTCGTCATCGTCGTCGAGGCCGTCGATATTGACCATGCTGCTCTGAACAGATGGCGGTTCGCTGTAGGCCCCAATAGAACTGCGAATGAACTTGAAGTTCCTCTCCTCCGTTGTCTCTGTTCGACTAGCGGGGGAGTCATCACTGGATGGAGGTTCGCACGCCGGCTAATCCTTCTGATCCTCTGATGCATCGGAAGACGCAGTAGACGATGCCACAAAGGATGCGAATCCGTTCGTCATCGATATCGTTCTCGAAGTCCTCCTTCATGTGAGTAGCTTCCACAGGTACCGGTACAAATTCGTCAACCGAAGGTGGCATCGGTGGGGTGCTGCTGGAACTGGTCGATCAATCGGCATCACTGTAATGAAGCTTAGATTTCAGGTTCTCCTTAGTGAGAGCTTCTTTGGCTCAGGACGCGGCGGGCTGCGACGATCTCGTGACGAGATTCTCGTCTGTTGTTCTTTGGCTTTGTCGGGCTACCAACTGGAGGTGTGTACTTTGGGATGGTGTTGCCCACACAGCGGCCCTTCTGGTCAACGGGCATCGCGTCCGACAGTGGGTGGTAGTTAGTGAAGTCCTTGACATCCAATGTATCGCGGGTGGCCTTGCTCGTGGGCGATCCGCGTTATTAACGACAGGCGTGACGCTCGTGAAGACGTGCTTGCGCGGGAACTACTGTAGAACAGCTTGAGCACCTTCGGCACCCGGAGATCCGGCTTGACGATCGTGAGTGACGTGCAGCGTCCTCCCAAACAGCTCAGACTCTGGTCAACACACACGATGCACCTTTAGCACTTCTAATACTCATATCCACACACTACTCAACACTCACGTACCATCAATGATGTCAATACCTACTCTGGCATCTACTGCGTCCTCGAATTCAACGAATCGATGCCTTCGCTTCTTTCTGCGCAGAGCATTTTCCACCAGTCAGTTCAATCGCACACGTACGTGTCTTGTAGTCCGTGGGGAACTGCACGCTCTTGACCCCGAAATGTGTGTTGCCCGAATGCAGATAAATTGTTGCTCCAACAGAGGCGAAATGTGATATTAGAGAATGCAAAATCTTACAGGTACAGCATCAACATCCATGGATAATAATATTACAATACTAGTACGGCAGCATCCTCAGCCCCCTCGAACGTCATATCATATTCTAGTCGACAGTTAATTGAATTGCAATCTTCTGAATCGCAGACGAAATTCTTCGAGCGGCTTGAACACCTCCGGATTGCAACCTGCTTGCTTGAGGTGAAGTGTTCCCGTGCCTCCGAACCACGCCGCCGATATCATGTCCTCACGTCGGTTATGTCTGCATTTGTGTGCGCTGTTATGTCATTGTGTAGGGCGTATTCAATGGTGCGTCCGGAGAAGCGAAGACAGACCAACCCATTACAGTGCCAGTATCCTGGTAAACGCCACAACGATAGAGCTGTTAAAGCTGATGGCGAACGCCATTGGCTTTGCGATACTCATCGTGACCATCAAAACGCTCTTCAACGAGCTCAGTATAAACGCGCTATGACATCAAAGAGACGTAAAACTGTTGCCAGCTCCTCTACGAAGACTGCCACGCCTCATGCGGAGCGAGAAAAGCTGTCGATCAAGCGAAATCCATCGAGGAAAGGCTCCACGCAGACCGATGCACCATCGCTCCAGAAAAATCATCGAAGGCAAGCAAATGGCTCTGACACTGGTGTATCCAGCAAAACAGCAAGCGCGCCAAGCGCGCATGTGGAATGTCATCGTTCGGCGGAGATCCTGCTGTTGCCGGTGCCTGATCCGAAACCATGCAGACATATAAGTTGCGGCCAGAATTTCCCTGTATCGACGGTAGGCGTGTCGGATTCGTCATCAGCTCAAGTGACGTGCATTTCTGTGCATGCACAACAACCGACCGCCGTTGCACCTACTGTCGAATGATCAGGAACACCGCAGTGGGTTTACGTATTGGTGCAGGCAGTACCCATGTCAATCGTATCTCAAACCCAATGCTGCACTGCTCATGAGATGGAAAATATTGCTCCGGCTGAGTTAATTGGTGATTGCGCTGTTCCGAGCAGAGCAAGTTCCATTGCTGGAGGAGAGAGATGTGGCGGCCAGCCTGTGGGTGTAGCTTCGCCGTACTTGCGGACTACTCCTGCCGTAGGGCAACGTTACTTCGTCGCTCCGCCCCCAGTTCAAGCACATGGTATGGCATCACTAGCGCATTCTACTCGAAGGACGTCGAGCTCAAGACGGGTTTTGCAAATGGCGGCTTCAACACGACGCTCAAGCATCGCATCAGCTAGTACGCCTAGGGGTGGTGTCTCCTCCGACAACCCCCCAGGAAGATCCTTACCCCAACAACACAGACACACTCATGAGGTGTGAGGGTGCTGTCATCGACTCGAGCCGTGCAGGCCATGATAGGGTGGAGAGAACGTAACACATGCTTTGCTGTTCGGTAGGTAAGAAGCATGCATTTGATGATCGTTGGTTTAAGACAATGCAACATGCTCTACATCTTCGTTCAAAAAATGTTTAGCTGCTGCAGTGACGTGACTACTTGTTGGAGTGGACGTAGTGACCACCAGAGCTCAGTCACAGAGTATTGTTTTCTGTAACATGATATAAACGAGTTTCGTTAGTCTGTCGCGCTCCACACGGAAACTCGTTTCAAACACATTAGATCTCACCTACTGTATTGCTGACCCTCGACGATCTCGATGGAGACTTGTCCGCTGAGCGTACGTTCATGCAACGTAGTTGCGAGAATGGTTTACCGTGGCGCAAATGCCGCGTTGTGAGCTATCGCCACTGCTTTCATTCGGCCCACAACCGGCATCGTAGAACTTGTTGTTCGGGCGACAGCTTCCGAAACGCGCTGGTTCTCAGCCTGGAACACCGCTATTTGCTCGGGTGTAGCTGTAAGTTTTTCTATTGTCAATGGCTGCGTAATGACGATAGAATTGCGGTGCTGGGTGCGCGATAGAGCTACGTATGCAAACGATATGTTTGGTATGGAATTTGAATGAAAAACTACGTGTGTGCAAGTAAGTCCTTGTACTTTATGAACAGTCGTTGCATACGCCAATCTCAGCGGGATTCCCCGGCGAACAACACGTAAGTCGCTGGATGCTTTCCCCCAAGATATTTCTTTAGGCACGATTGGAACGATGTTCGGTACGTCATCCAGCAGCGAAGGGCCTAAATATGGATCCGTAATTTGCACAAGAACGATGGGTAAGTCGCTACCAGCTACAAACATTAAGTCATACACTATTGCATTTGTACCATTACACAATCCGGCTGATTGGGCCATGTTAATTAAGCGTGACAGGAGCTCCTACACACAGCTTTATTTTCCGAGTTACTACTCGATATCATGATCAGTATTTGTCGTTTGTGCGTCTGTCAACAATGCGGCAACTGTACCGGCTGGGATATCACGCCTTGCGGTCATTCTTTTTTGCTGCACAAAATGCTGTGAAGTAATGTATACTATCGGTGAGGCGGCTGACAATATACTTTGGTCATTTGCGGTATCAACATCAGCGTTTTTAAGGCAATATGTTTGGCTTTATAGCGTCATTCAGGTGTTCCCACTACGACTGAGCAGCGGGTGTTGAAAAGGTCGATGTTAGTTTGGGTTGGTATCTTTTGCCGCAGTCGACCTAGTGCGTCAAACCAGCCAGGGTCCAGTTTTCCTCTATTTTGACTAGTAAGCGTACAGACATTTTCAATGCAATTCCAAATTTCTTTTCCTCGCCGCTGCACTGGATTTGTAATTTTCGTGAGAGGTGTAGACAGTGAGTTCGAAACTACAGGGTCTAACTGAGCAGAATCGCCCGTAAAATATACATCTCTACCTCCAAATAGCTCGTTGGAATGGTCAGGCCAAATTTCCCTCATCCGCGTATCGATCCAGTACAGCATCCCGCATGATATCGTGCTGAACTCGTCGATGATAACCAAATGCACGTCTTTGAATCGCATTTGCCTCAGCTTTGCCGGTCCAGTTTTAGTTTCCGTCAACGATTTATAGGGGACCGAGAACGCCGATTTCGAGAAAGAAGAAAACGAAAAGGCAGAACAAAGTGTCGTTCCCTTTATGTTAAATGCGGCTGTGCCTTGATGGGCTAGTAAAAGAACTCCTTTTGATTTTTTTCTGGTTGCTTTATGCTCGCCGAAGACGTTATGCATATATTTAACAATATGACGGATCCATCAGCTTTTACCAGACCCATCTTCGCCATTTGCAAAGGTTTGCAAGCAGACTTGTCCACTGAACACTTAAATCGCTTCTTAGATTGTTTCATTGCAATAGCAAACGGAATCCATTGCGATTCTGCCATTTCCTCTTCCGTAGTAAACTCTTCCTCGCTATCACAAATATGGTATCAATAATGTGAGCTCAAATTTTCGTTGTCACGAAACACGCTGCCTAGAGAACGAGATTCTTTTTTCTCTTTCATCCATGGCTTTAAACACGCATTCAGAAAATCGCGGGCTTTATCGACAATTGTGAATAGATATGCTTCGATTTCAATTATGCTATGCCACCCAGGGAACCCGAGTACGCAATTTTTAATTAATTGGGTCGACCAGATCAGCACAATTAATAACTCAATTATTTCAGTTACGGCGATCCGTTTCGGCGGTGCTGCTCAGATCGAATCTCATCGACAATATGCACATCCCAGTATGATCGGTTGTACATCAGAAGCATTACCTTCTGAAGCAGCAGAGGATCCATCCGCTTGCGAAGGTCTGTGTAGACTAGTTTCACAGTTGAAAAAAGCGCTCGCATTCGTTTGACGTTGGTGGGATGTACGATGTGTTGACGTACTGCGAGCGCTTGGGAGCCTTGCGCTTCATGAATGCGCTGGCCAGAAACGAGGGCTCTGCAACGTCTTCATCACGACACTGGACTAATGCCTTGAAAGGAATGCGCGCATTGCGTTCGGAGGCGCTGAGCGTTTCGTGTCATTGCAGCTTGACAATACCGAACTCGAATTCAGGATAGTTGACTATGCGTACTTGAGGTCTGAGGCGGTTTTTCATGGCAGGATAGTTTTTGACGACATGGTCGAAAATCCGTCGAGCACCGGAAATTGTGAGTGTCGTTTTTTGCAATGTTATTGTGACTGCTTCGAAAGTCTTCATATAACTCAAAAGTGACTTAACGCGCTCGTTGTCACTACGACAAAGCAGGAGCGGCTGTATGTCGAACTCGACGAGCACGCCATGACTCAGAGAGCTCAGAGATGGCTCCGAATCAGCGTAGCGATCCAGTATAGCATACGGGCTGGACCACCTCGCGACGTTGTAAGTCAGTGGGGCCTTGTCGTAGACGCGACTTAAAATTGCGCGGCCTTTAATCGAGCGCATCTTGGTCATGAGCGCGTTTACCTTCGCAATCAACCGGTCATCCTCCTTCAAGTAGTCTGCGACAACGAGGTTGAACCGGTGGCTGGCACACCCGACTAACGGGATGCCGCCGCGTCTATTGCTGAAGTACTGTTTATCAGCACAGTTGTCGCCGGTCATAACAACTACCGAATCCCACGGTTTATTGTACCGCGTGAGGGTGTCAGCAATTAAGTCGAAATGACTTTGCGCACCCAGGTCCTCCTCGTTATCCAGCGGAGAGAAGGCTAAGAGGACAAACGCACGACTTGTATAGTCGAGATCGCTGAAGTTGGTGTCCGAAACCGATTCTGCAGGTGCCGATCCATTGTCATAGACTGCAAAAATTCCGACAAAGTGGCGCCCCCCTTCACTCCATCCGTCAAACACTAGGCCAAACTTGTCAGGAAGCGCACAAGCAACCCTAACCTCCACCTTGGCGGCTAGCAAGCATAAGTATCGCACAACCGTCTCCTCGCTGATGGTGGATAGGTTCGTGATAAGCCTCGCAAGCTTTCGCTCGACAAACGAGAAGGGGGGGCGCTCCATAATCAGTAGCTCGAGCCACCGAAAAATGTCTCGGGTTCGTTGGTCCACCACGTGAAGCCCCAGGCGATTGTGTCGTTTGACGGCCTCTCGAGCGTCCGCCTCGTACGTGGGGTGGTCGCGCTTAAGATGATTGAGCAGATTGGTGTAGCCTTGGCTGCTGGAGTAAGACTTCGTACACGTAGAGCACTGGAACCATCCATCTTCTCTTTCAGAGAAAAGAAGGGCATAGATGTCCTTGTTGCTGAGCGACATCGAGTTGGGGTGGGTGGTGCTTGATGGAGGCGGGGGCAGGTGGCGTGACGAGCTCTTCGTGGAGAACTGAAGAAGCGAGAATGAGCATGAACGGCCTCTATTTGTACGAACCACCAATACAAGTGAATGGTTGAGAAGCTGGGTAACATCAGCGGCAATTCTTTTTTTAATTGGAAAAAATTCCAGAAAATTCTTCTGGTCTACAATTAATAATTCCGTACTAAAATTGAAAATAATTTTTTGAGTAATTTTAACTTTGGGTTCACTGATGCCACCGTCGTCATTTGACGATTTTGCTACCTCAATCGAATCGAATCGGTGGAAAAGATGATACACTAGATCCTGAATGAGATTTTTTAATAAATCCAGTTGATGCTGCCGGAACTCATGGTTAGCCTTCTAGTAAGCTCCAGTGTTGCCCTTGGCGTCCCATACAGCGACTTGGGCCAAATACCGCTTCTGTTTCAGGGGGTCAGGTCGTTGAGTGCGTTTGCAGTAGGTTCGAACACTTCATGCTGCGCCGCATCGATCAATGTGACGTGCGTTCCTTGGTTGCCTTTCAGGCACTCGGCCCGTAGGCAACACATGGTGAGCTCGACGCTCACATCGGAACTGGGTTTAGACTCCAAGATGAACTTGCCAAATTCCTCCACGGTCGAGAACTTGTTCAGCACCTCCTCCGCCTTCTGCTTGAGAACTTCATCTTCAATAGCTTTAAGTAGCTCCATTATAGTCTGGGCAAGTTGGCTTTCGAAGAGAGGCGAGGTTGGCGAGGTGAAGTGAGGCAAAGTGAGGTGTGGATGTCAAAACCAAAAGTGAGACCTGCAACCATGAGTGCTTAACGTGCTCGAAGTGTAAGTGCTGGTAGAATACCTACTTTTAAGTCTAAATCTAACGTGATCACGTCATAAATGGCATTGTACTTGTATGTGTGGTACTCTACGATAGCTGGGTGCGAAGACATGCATATGAACAGCTTCCAAATCTCGAGCACGCAAAAATTATTCCACGGTATTTTGCTACACCACAGTGTCTCTCGTGTTCATGGTAGATATGCGCAGTTAACGTCATGAAATTCATCATCGTGCCAATGCTCGGCATGGGATAGCAAGCTTAATTACAACAAATTATTGCGTATCATTCAAAATTCGGACACTACTGCAAACCTCACAGCTTGCACACTTTGGCAACCTTGAATTCGTGATGCCAGCAAACACCACAATCTAAGTTTTGGGCCCGCCGAAGCGAAAATGTATGTATCACTATTCCCTGTCATCTTATGAGTAGAGTCTATTTTAGCTTCGATCGCCTGGAAGAGCACTCTGTTTTGTTGAAGAAGTGAGAAGTAAGCGAGTCCTGTATGCTGCAGCCATTTGGCCAAAGCAGCCTGACGTCACTAATTGCTCTTCTTCTGTAGATACACAAGCAGGTGCCAGCAACCTTCAACCCTTTGTAAAAATTATTTGGGTGTAGCCGCAGATTCTGAGGTACGAAACTCTCCGCAATATTTACAGTCGCCATCAACTATGTAGAGGTATTGTAGCCATCGACATCACCTGAATTGTACCACCCACGATATTTGCAGTAGGCATCAGCTCTTTGTAGGTATCGCGGTCTGGACATCAAATACGCTAACAACTACATGTACTTCGTGAAGAATAAATTACACCTACATGTTTTTCTGAATAAATTCATTACTCGTACCAGCGATGTTCATACAACGAACGTGCTTTCGTGGCGTTAAATTAGTGATGGAAGCAAAAAAGAAAAACAAAATAATGCTTAGTCTGCTTTAATGAATTTGTTTTACAAAATTTTATGTTATCTCGAATGTGTACGTACTAACATTTCCCTATTTTCGTGTAATTATATCAGGATTCCACTGCAAAAAAACGACAATTAGCTACATGTTCATTACTCAATTTTCTTGCAGTATTACTAGGTCTCGCATCATAATACGCGATTGATGCCACCTGTGTAAATTTAAGAACATTCTTGCAAGTTTTGTAGATTCCTTGCATCGACCACGCTAAAGCGTGAGGAGCTTTGTTGAAGAGGTGAACAGTCAACGTATCTTAGGAGTAGGCTCAACACAAAGATACTTTCTCAACAACAGGTACCAATATGTGTGCATCTGCTAGCTGATATCTCCAAACGGGATGTGCTACTGCGGCGTTGTAGTATTCCTTGCTACGGCTAGACCCGTTGCCTGTTGTAAGTTCTACAGCAGCCTTCAATGCGTTTGGTATAGCCCAACGTCAACGCACTATAGCATAGCTCAACAGCCCACCAAATGTTTGCTTTTTGTACACAAATGGACGCATCAGCTCTTGCATTAGCATTAAATTTTCTAGGTCTGCTCCAACAATCGCAACTTCAAGCGACAGGAAGTCAGTCAACTGAATCATACTACCTGCTCGTGACTGCTTCATCGTCAAAGCAGCCTGACGTCATTGATTGCCTTTCTAGATACACAGGCGGGTACCAGCAGCGTTCAACTCTTCATAAAATTGGTTTGGGGTGTTGCCTCAGCATTTGAATTACAACACTCTTCTGTTCGTACGAATCGCTATATTGCTCTAACCATTCGCTATTTGCCCGCTATCATAGGGTGGGTCAGAGAACGTCTATTTTATTATTTGCTAACTATATATCACAGCCATCGCTATCACAAGAACTGTTGGATCTACATTGTTTCATTCATTATCATACGGTACTTTAAGCCACGCCAACGCGCTGCACCACAGAGCAATGGCCTACTGAATAATTTTTTTCTGTATCTAGGCTACTGGTGCACACAGGAGCGGTTTTTCTTAATCTACGCTCTACCCGTACTGCCGTAACTTCAAGCTAACCGTATCCATCGCACTATCTGCTCATAACTCCACCCAGAAGACGCGAGTAGCAACTCGCATTACCGGGATATTTCAATTTTGTCATTTCGATTCCCTTCACTAATTGCTTAATGCTTAACGTGGCTCCTTAGAACTGTAAGTCTGAGATCTTTTCGCTAGAGCTTCTCACCCGCCAAAACCATATATGGTGCGTCCTTGGTGCTTCAGAGCGTAGACAACGTCCATCGTACTAACTGTCTTTCTGTTAGCATGCTCCGTGTACGTCACCGCGTCTTGCACTAAATTCTGTACGAAGCCTTTGAGTAGAGCTCTGGCTTCATCGTAGATTAGAGCTGACATACGTTTGACTCCAGCGCGCGAGCAGTGGGCGGATTGATTGCCGACCTATACCCTGGGCATTACCCCGCAAGATGTAATGGTGACGCTTAGCACCACCTTTACCTCCGCGTATCCGTGGGTGAGCGGCCTGTATAGCTAAATATGAAACGTCCCCAAAAAAGTTCCAAGCTCAAATTTAACGACCTGTCCAGAAAAATTAAAAACACCCGGAAAGTTATGATCCCTCCTACAATCTAATGTGGGAGGTGCAATCGGTGCGCGCCGTCTACCACCGTACCCGTGTCATCCTCCGTCCAAACTCGCGGTATGTTACGTCCAACTTGAAGGTCATTTGGCTGTAACGGAAGCTCCGCGCTCTCTCTTGACATGAGTTCGACAGTTTTCCTCTATAGAAATGGCCAGTTTCGTACACTTTTCTGAGGCGCCTCACTATTTGCATGTTACCAAAGGTTCCAGGTATCGGATTGTTGCATAAAGGGTACGAGGGAATAGCTCAAGAATGGGGCAATTTAAGGTTGATCTAGATCACCGGATAAAAACCTTTGTGGAGTCTGATTGGCCCCTTCTGAATAATTGTTACATTGGAGGACGAACCAGTTTCGTGCACCACATACACTCGCTATTTGAATGGTCTGCACATCTAGAATCTGGTGCTCAAGAAGCCAACCAAAAACCTCTTTACGTAGCATAATCAATATTTGCATTTGGTTTCACGATCTACCAATTCGAAGAGGTGATGTTCAGACCACTTAAAAAGTGAGAAAAGTCACATTTCCCACTTTTAGCTTAAAAGTGACCATATATCTCGTTAGGAAGTGGGAAAGGTGGGAATGCATACATTAACACTGTTATACGGAGAATGGGTACACCAGTAAAGGTGGTAGTAGTAGTATACTCGCTCACCGTAAGTGGGATGTTAGTTGTGATTCTACCAATTCTAGTATTTGCCAGGAAGCAGAAATGTGGAAAAATTGAGATTTTCCCACTTTTTAAGTGGTCTGGTGATGCTTGTTTCTAACGCTTGTCGCTCCTGGTGATAAATCTAGCGGAAAAGATTGCTGATTGAGTATTAGCGGTTTTGCGGTGCAACCAATCACACTCGTATATATCCAACATCAAGCCATCATTGACTAAAAATCGCAGTGAACGAAACCGATCACTTGCTCGAAACTGGCATTTCCCTTACGTCTAACTACGCGCAAATCCGTGGATCGTACTGTTATTACAGTATTAGAAGTCGTGAAAGAGAAAGAATCACGTGAGCATGTGGAGACCCTTTAGCTTCATTCTCTGCGCCATGCACGAATAAGGACGAGTGCTCCTGCGTTAGGCTAGTTCCACTTCTTGGAGGAGTGGGGTCTGATCTCCTCATAAGCATTACTCCCGTCACGGTATGAAGCTTGTTGCGCACACTCTTAATCAACGCCTCTCTCTCTCTCCCTCCCTCTTTGCACCTTGTTGCGCTCTTGCGAGAGGAGCTCCCTTCATCCATGGGGTGGTACTCTTGGTGAGAATATTGGCGAGAACAGCGGGCTATATACTTTTCGCAAAACTGACGGCTTCAAAGCGTTCAAAGTTGAATGAATGATTGCAACATTTGGTGTAACTACAACTATTGTAGGGGCCAAAAATGGAAGGCCCAATTTCAAGGGCCCATTTGGTTCAGATGACGACTATTTTCCATAATATGGAAAGTGCATATTATGCAACATTTAGATATAGGGTAGAACACACGCGTTAGATTTCAAAAATGGGGTCAAAAACTGCGAATTCCCAGCCGTTTTCTCGGAATGGGCGGTTAAACACAGAGCTTCGAGTGGTCCTGAAAGCGTGGCTCGAGTGCGTTAGGTTGTTGGGGATATGAGCAATTGTACATTTTGGGTTGGTTGATCTTCAGATAACACATGGTTTTTCGATAGTCGCAAGGACGGGGCCACTGCTGTGTCTGAATACCCGTATGAACAACACAAGTATGGATAGCATCAAATTGTAGAGGACGTTTAGAAGCATCGCGATAAAGAAGGGATTTTGGACGCTTGCGTAGCTCCTTCAACGAAGGACTCGATACGTTGGCAAGCCTTTCGGCAAAAAGAACGTACTACAAGGTGAGGCCTGTTGAGGACAACCCAGGCAACAAAACGCCCATACGAGTTGTGGTACACTCTTCGTGACTGCGCGCTCACTGTGTTGCTCGCTATTTCGCTTATTTTTCTTGTAAGCTCGTCCAGGTCGACGTTCTGCATCGTTTTGATCTTCGAGGGGGGTATGTATTTTTGTACGGAAAGCTATCCTACGAATTCGATGGAAATTAGTGCTTTCGACGGCCCCATAGTTAATCCCTGTCTATTTTTCGCAGTGTCTCTTTCCATCCGGAAATACATAACACTGTGTCCTGCAATAAGCAAACTACATGTAGTGGGTACAATGCGGTACGAACTCTAGAAAATGTACCATCCCTGGGCCAGCCCATTTCGACAACTACTCACTCACTCACTCACTCACTCACTCACTCACTCACCATTTACTCACTCCCCCAACAAAATTTCAACTTCCTCCGCCGAAAAAACGCACTTATGTGGTCGTACACAAATACGGTTTAACCCCAGTGAAATTTATCCTATCAAATCGGTTTTTGGTGTGGCTTACACAACACAATTTATCCTACACTCCTGGCCAAATTAAACCGGCCACCCACACTTTCGGCCGTAGCTCAGTCAATTTTCAAGATCTGGCGCTGTGCTTTAGATATGTGTTTCCTATTGCATAGAGGAAGAAGGTGTTTGTGTTAACATCTGTACTTTTGCGGTTTATAGGGTACCTCCCATACAATAAACCGATTTGGTCATGTGGCCCAAACTTCCAGCCACCTCTAATCTATAGTGAAAGCAAGACATGTGTATTGAAAAGATTGTATTAGTAATGTGTCTTTGCTCCCTTCTTCTCAATCACTTCAATGCAACGGCGTGGCATAGACTCAATCAGGTTCACGAGTGCTGCCTGATCAATGGTAGCCCACGCAGCTAAGATGGCTGTAGTAAGGTCAGCAACAGTAGCGTATTGCCGACCGTTTGGGTACACCTTGCGAGTCAGCGCCGCCCATAGATTTTCTATGGGGTTGAGGTCGGGGGAGCGGGCGGGCCAATCGAGCACGTTGATCTCTTGCTCCTCGAAAAACTCCATGGTCTCCTTCGATGTATGAATTGATGCGTTGTCCTGTTGATAGACAAAGTCTAGTCCATAGTGTAGGTGAGCGAAGGGCAGCAAGTATTCCGACACAGTCGTGACATACTGGGCCGAAGCCTGCCGCCCCACCAGTACTGCCAGCTTCGACCTGCCCTTAGCACTAAACGCGCCCCACACCATCACTGAACCACCGCCGTTTTGCCGCCTCACCGTCGTCCTTGGAGGTCGCCGCACGTCTTGCCAATATTTCTGGAGCCCATCAGGCCCGTCCAAGTTGATTTTTGATATCATCAGAAAAAATTATGTTCTCCCAGTCCGCCTGTTGTGTGATGATCATGTCCTTGGCCCACGCTAGACGGTGCGCCTTGTGCGCAGCGGTTAGAGGTAACGTATTCTCCATTTTGGAGTAGACTAGCCAGTCTACACCAGCAAGGAGACGCCGAATCGTGCGGGTGGAGCACGTGCACTTGCATTCGATCTTGAGTTGGGCGGCGCCATAGTCGCCACTGGATGCTTTGCGTAGGAGCAGCCGTGCTCGCCGCTCCGAGACGACCGGTTTGCGACCGGGTTTGCAGCAGTTCCGACGTGGCGTAGATAGCGCGCGCGTCACCGCGTCACGTGACCGCTTCACCTTCTTGGCAATGGCTCGAATTGAGAGCTTCCCCTCCCGAAGACCACGAACGCGCCCCTTCTCCTCATCGCTCAGCCAAGGTGGCATGTGTAGGAAAATGTAGAAATGATGCTCAAATCCAGAAGCGCGCAGCGGGGCCGTTATCGTTCGTCAAAGCCATGGTTGGACGACAAGCCATTGACTCGGCAGAAAATAGACACAATCTTTTCAATACACATGTCTTGCTTTCACTATAGATTAGAGGTGGCTGGAAGTTTGGGCCACATGACCAAATCGGTTTATTGTATGGGAGGTACCCTATAAACCGCAAAAGTACAGATGTTAACACAAACACCTTCTTCCTCTATGCAATAGGAAACACATATCTAAAGCACAGCGCCAGATCTTGAAAATTGACTGAGCTACGGCCGAAAGTGTGGGTGGCCGGTTTAATTTGGCCA
This sequence comes from Phytophthora quercina, assembly GCA_014706105.1. Lineage (NCBI taxonomy): Eukaryota > Oomycota > Peronosporomycetes > Peronosporales > Peronosporaceae > Phytophthora > Phytophthora quercina. The sequence continues at coordinate 1,811,807 of JACBOW010000003.1, read as the reverse complement.
GGAGTGTACCAAAAGCCCCGTAGGATAAAAACTGACTTGATGTTTGTATGATAAGGATTTTGGATCCCGAAAGCGTCAGGTATCTCTTATGACAAATCCGCCGCTTCAACCAGAAACTATAAATAGCTGCGGTCACCAGACCGTACTCAACTCAATAAAGCTCTTATTTTATCCTATGCGGTAGGACAAAATGCTCAAATGATGTGTTATTAGATATTTTTTTGAAGTTGCTATGAGGTCCACATGGACAAAGAAGACAACATGTCGGTGCCATCATTAATAGCACTAAGACAGATCTTTGTGCACATGGCCATAGATGTTCACATTTCTCAAACCTATTGCCAAGAGAGGGCACCAAACATTTATTCCTTTATTTCATCCTATGCCAGGGCTCACTGGGGTTAATATTACATCTCGCTGAAATCGAAGCGATCAGTTTAAACAGGGTATCATCTCTTTTGCCCTTTTCTGAATTGGTCACTTCGCAAGACCCCCTCCTCCTCAGTTCAAGAAATACGAGTAACAGTGCGACGAAGGGCAGCGGAGCACCAGAGTGGTGGCTACGCTGTAAGACACGCACTGAAGAAAGACCATCTACGCGTGTTGTTGCACGTCATCTAATGAAGGAGCGTGGGGGACCATAGGAGAACTAGAGGTGTGTACGCTCGGACAAATGTCGTTCACTGACTGGTCGTATAAGATTGATTGTATTTCTGAAAGCGGAACGCATGTACTTAGGTTGTGCTGCATATGAGAGAGGATGCTGCGGAAGTGTGAAGATACCGGCGGAGAAGCCCGCGCACTCATTGTTTGGGGGCGACGACCACAGAGGAGCCCTCGCACGAAGCAATACAGGCTATTTATCCATCACCCTCAGTCAAGTCCACCATGACTACATGTATTTATTACTGTGTCGCTCAAGCAAGGAACTATTGACGCTGGGATACACATATGGTGGCTGCTCATCGGACAGAACCCAAAATTTTAAGGCCCACGAATTGTGAGGTGTTGGAGCAGATTTGGCGGAGCAAGTACGCCTAAGGAAGTTTTGTTGTTCATGTGAGTTGCTTTCCATTCGACCTCATATCAAAGCCTTTCAATTCAAATGACATTGCAGGGTGCTTTGTACAGCGAACCTCTGCACAGCTTAGAGAACATGGGGGAGCTTTCTAGATTTTTTTTTAGGAAATGTGTGTTTATTTTAGGGCGGAGGTAGTAGTCGTTACCACACCCCGGCCCTGTTTTCGGTCCCGGACACCATCGAGGGGTGTTAATCATGCCCACTTCTATTGTACTGGCAGGAAGTCATGATACCAGAATTTTAATCGTCGATAAAATAGTGAGTTTAGGTCCGATTGAAACCAAACGACTGTCATTCGAAAGTTTATTGTTTCAGCTACGTAACAGACTCAACATTGTTCGTTTGATTGGAGGCAGAAGCCGAGTAGCTAAAGTGAGGGTGGTATCATTGTGGGAGGTTTCCCCCTCGTCAGCCAATATTGTATAAACTTATGGCGCACAAAGCCGCATCTCTTTGACTGAACGTATACTATGTAAAACCACCTGTATGTATTTATATAACATGTTATGATAAAGGTAAGGAGTTATATACGGTTGGGGAAATCGTGGCAGAATGTTTTTTGCTCGCTCCATTTACGTATGTTTTGGCATCTGGGCCAATGAACACTCGCTATTTCAGCAAAAACGAAGCAACCCGAGACGCTGGACCTGTTTCACCACTGGTATGCTTTTTTGGGAAGGTTCTAGCGCAAAAACGGCTGCGAATTGGCCAAAATGGACCTTATTTTCGGATTCCGCGGGCGAAACTACCCCTTATATTTAACTGTCGATATACAAGGTCCCTAGACAGTCTGCTACACGATTCCGCGATCGCAGCTTCCCCCACAAGTGTCCTCTGGACTCCATGTCCGTATATGTGTAGCACATCACTATCACGCGCTTTTCAGCTAGGCTGAGTTTCTCCACGACGCGCCTCTGAGGGTCTTGCTGCATGCTATCGGTTCTGTTGCTATGTGCGAAGCTTTTGAGACCTTACTCGTTTAAACGGCCCACTCAACGCGCAGTCATGGCTTAAAATAGACAGGTGTTACAAATATTGGGCCCTTCATTTTGGCCTCTACAATAACAAGTATAATTACATGGACAGTCCAGTACCAGATGTTTATTGGCGCCTTCCACGACAGCGCCAACAGGTATATCTCCGTAGTAAACTTTCGTTTGGCGCGAATATCGATGCGCATCTAGCCATGTTTGGCTACGTCTTTATGATTTTCCGTGAAAGAATACGAATATAGCAGTTATTGTATTGGCAGGAAGTCATGATACCAAGAAGTAGGCATCCATATGGAGGGCATAAGCGCATAAAACCTAACTAACTTAGCATTAGATTCTTGCTGAAGCTCACCATCTAACGGCAAGTCTTGTGCTTCGAAAAACCGCGTAATTGACTCCTCATCAGTTTTAGGTGACAAGGCTGCACTGGCTCTCGAACGCGAAGTATCACCTGGCGAGCATTGTGAGAGGTCAAGAAAAATATTGCAATACAATATGTTGTTAGTTTTATCAACAAAATATTTAATATTGGCGTTATTTGAAATACAATATGAGATTGGGTCAATTATAGACAATAAATATAAGAAATGAAGCTGACCGCGAGAATCCCGAAATTTACCACCACAAAAGGACTTCTGAGGATGAACAGCACTACGCACGAGAGCAAAGATAACGATCACCTTTTACCATCTACTGTGATTACTGCCAAAATTGGGTCGAACTTTGCATCCCGAATGTACGTACAATGAAATATTCAAAGTATACTCGCTTTCGTGGTGTTTTGGCAGCCTGGATGCCATCACCTGAGAATGTAACATGCCCAAAACCCTGTCAAACATGCTTTAGGTAAGCAACCATTTGTAAAACTCAAAAGAGGGGCTGAATTTGGGTTTACCCTACGGTGCTTTCATCGTAAAGTCGCCACTATCGTTATTAGTGGTGAACTGACGTAGCTGCTCTCGCAAAAACTCAACCCAGAACCCACGCAAGCGGTCTTTCATGGGTTTGATCCATACATTATCAGCAGGCTGACTGAGCCATGTCAGTCAGGCGGGTATTTTGTGTAGAATTACACCCAGAGAGCGGGCATAATCCACCACGCCATCGACCCAATGACCACTGAAGTCATCAAGCAGCAGCATGATGGGAGGGCTGAGCGGATCACGGTGGCCAAAATGAAATCGTAGGAACTTAAACGTCATGTCGCCAGTCCACCATGCGGCTTCATTCTCGTAAATTTGGACATCATGCTCCTTCTGTAGCGCTTCCACTTCTTTCCACACGTAGCGTCCAAACCCGTGGCGTATACGTGCGTTTTCAGCACGCACTTTGGGCACCTTCGACGGCTTCATACATCGCCCGGAAGGTGGGGTCGAAGCGCACGGCGTCTCGGACAAACATGCACAGGTCCGTGTCAGCAGTGTAAGCGTCTGCCCGCGCGATGTCGATCCTATCGGCGATCACCCGCTGTCCGCCATCATAACTTCTCTACTGAGGTAACACCAGAAACAAAAGACAGCGTCTGACTTAGGTGAATATTCTAGCCACTTGTATTCTTTGAACCACTGAGGCTGAAAAGAGCGTAGCCGACCTCCAATCGAGGTCGAAGGGTGATTGGGTAAAGCTGGTTGAAAAGCACCAATGTGATCGTATGCCAGCAATACGGATCGTCGAAGGCTAGATTCTTCGCAGAGTTGGTTAATAGCAAACAGATTAGGAGGGCGCTCTACTGGGTCACCTCGGACAAAATCGTGGGCAGTACACTCGGACGGCTCGTCTATTTTTGCATCAAAGCTGGGCAGCTTGTTCCCTAGCTGTCATATCGGTACGAGTACTGCACAGGCCGGGGCAGAGGTAGTATCCTTGTCCTTCGCACGAGGTATAGTGTCAAAGAAGCTCGTAATTGGAGCACTCTTCAGTCGTTTGTTCGCCATTTGTCTCATTAACGTGCGCTACTAGCCGCTAACTTTGTGACTATACTAATGAGAGTAAATATGGTCGAACGAAACTACCTGCCCCCCCCTGATATTTTGGGCTGGCTCCGGCCCTGGACACCAGCATAAACGAAAGCACGGCGTTGAGAAAAAGCGTTATGATTGTCGAGTGGAATTGGAATGCATTCGAGATATACTGCAACGCTTGGAGAGAAAGGAGGGATCGACAATACCAAGAGTTCGAAGACAAGACCAAACCCTATAGAGGTGGTTGAGGCTCCGTGGACTGGCATTGAGCATGTTGAGTTTGGTCGTCTCAAGTGCAGCTTCGGAGCGTAACTTTTCGACGCGTGGCTTCATTAACAACAAACTTAGTAAAGCGTTGAGCGCTATAAAGGTGATAAACTGTTTCACATCAAAGCAAACTAAAACTACGCTCGGGAGTACCTACAAGACAGCGAAGGTGACGAAGGGTAGATGGCAGACAATAACTAGGATTTTATAGCCTAAACCCCAATAAAACCTAAAACAAATGCCATTTGAAAAAAAACGACAGATTTTACAAGCCCTGGTCGGATTTCTGCGAAAATGGTTTCGGATGATGGCTTCGTCGTCATTTGATGTCTCTTTCTCCACCACCACGTCCGTCATCTCCATCGCGGACGCTTCTTTTTTCGTGCACTCATGACATCTGCTGGTGCTTTCGTATTTCAACTGGCCCTGCCGTCATTGCCGACTCCACCACCGCGTCCTTTACAGACTGATTCACCTGTGTGTCCGCCTCGCCCGCCATCGAATCCTACCCCTCTGTGACCGCCTTGCCTGTCGTGTTCTTCGTAGACGTCTTCGCTTCTACGGCAATCTTGCGTGCCGTATCATTCGAAGCCGCCTCGCCTATCGTGTCCTTCACAGACCGCTTCGCCTCGCAGAATTCAGCTCTTTATTGATTTTGATAGACAAAGGGTGCACTGATTCAGGATCGATCGTGCGACGCAACCCACAAGCTTCTTCTTCTCCTAAGCGCTAATGTTGGCCCGCGCAACCGTGGGTGTCCGCTGCAAAATCTTGAAATGAGAGAAGATGGCACGCGATCACTCATTTTAAAGTGTTCTGTCTCTGTCTTGTTTACTGTTCTCCCATCCTTCCCCCACTTTCTTTGGTTCCAAACCCTCTGCATCGATGCATCGCTAGCCCCCACAAATTACTTGAATTAAGGATTGGTAACATTAGAATACAAACGGTCAGTTTAACATGCCTTATCTGACTCAGTGAGACGAGGTCGTCCGATGGCCAAAAAATCGCTATCGACAAGCTGACAAAAAAAACAATGGGCTCTAATGTAGCTTTAACGCATTTTATTTGAAATGGAAAAGGTTGCATTGCTACCAGACGAGTGCAAGCTAACAAAACGGGGAGTGCAAACTTTCAACCTCGCTATATTTTTTAATACAAAGCGGACTTTGGCCGATTTATTAGAATACCCCCAGTACAGCATGGCGCTTGTAAATATAATAAGTAAATATTGGTAAAAGAAAAATTACTTTGCTTCACATATACAGGGATTGTGTTGCCACGCAATAGCGTGCTGAACCTGAGCATTTTGTACCTTGACTGTGTTGAAGTGGGTCTCCCCACCCTCATGTTTTGTCATTGTACCGTAAAATTTATGTGTATACGGACAGTCGGGATTCCTGACGGACTATTTTTCATCCAATCATGAGGCAGAGTTGATCAAATCATGAGATATGTCCGTAAATGGAGAACGTCCGTTTGCACATAAATTTTGCGGTAATAGGATTATTGTACTTTCTCGTATGATAATGTACTGCGCTTGAGCAAAATGCTTCGAAAGAACAAAGTCGTGCCTCCGGCCCGAGGAAGCTCTGAAATGTCACAATGTACTATATCTCGAGATCACGTAGCACTCACAGCGTTGTTGCATATGACATGCGATCATGCCCGTAGACTACGCCAAACGATGCGCTGTGCTAGCGTGAGCGAAACAGACAGCAAACACAATGGCGGAACGGTAGCCGCTCGTCAGCTACTGTTGACGATGACAGTGAAAAGCCTGATAACGAGGACAATTGAGACACGATGACACACCACTAGGTGGTGTAAGAGTAGCAAGCAACTCAGTTTTGAAGGCTCTGGTCGCTGAGGAGCGGTCTCCAATGCTGCAGCCACTCCTGAATTCCTAAGGCATTATCGCAACACGGCATCACAACGCCTTCTGTACAAGCTTGCGGGTCATGATTGTAAGGTTGATTCACTGTGGCGTCTGCCAATTCAGTTTTTTATTGTATTGGACATCGTCAGTGCCACATCGACTTGAGCCATAATAAATATTACAATTTCGCGCAAGCAATAATAAATGTTGCCGCAGTTTTTAGTGGTATTGGGGTCATTTCCAGGGCTTGGCTCAAACAGGCTCCCTTTCAACCCATCACATTTTTGTTTCCCCTAAACGCTAGTACACAAGTACACCAGATATACATAAAGTGCGTATCCCGAAGATAAATGTACCAAGAGAGTGGTACACGTCGGAGAGGTCGGCGGTCGGATAAATTTTGGTATGGGTAAATGATCCACTTTTACAGTGGTACTTGTTGTGGCGTCTTCAATGATTACCACTTGAACTTTTGATCTGAAGTCACTGGCATAAGCTCACTGTTAGCCACACCTTGAGTCAAGTACATGGTAGGAAGACTACTGCTACAAGAGATAGGAGTAATAACGGACTAGAGTCGCAACTAAGAACAGGTTCGCCCCAAACGACTTGCATACCCTGGAGTGTATCTGAGCTGTATGTAAATCATGGTAAATCCTAGGGTAGGTGTAGATAAATGTAATTCACGCGAACCATGACCACGCGACCGGGCTAAGATCAGCAGCTCGCGCGATTTAAGCGATTAGTCGCGAGCCAGGCAGCTTTAACCTTCCCTACTTCATATGCATTTGTTTCGTTTCCTTAGGAACACATTAACGAAATTTGAATCCCACAATCGCCCGTATGATTTCTTTATTTTGTATCTTTGAGGGCGAGATTGGGTGTTAAAATTATGCTCGTAAAATGTACCAAGTATTCCTGAATGATTTGAATTGAAATGTAGAGGTTACTCGTCGTTCCCTTCGCTGTAATCACTGATATCTTCTTCCTCCTCCTCTTCTTCACTTGAGCTACCAGCTTCGCTCCCGGAGCCTAAATCACAGTCATCCAAGCTGCTAACGTATCTGTCTTCAACTTTCTGGACGCTACGATAAACATTTGACCCAATGTTTACGCTTCGAAACTCTTCGCCACCTTGACGTTGCGTTCAGCAGCGTTACGAGCTGGTTTTTTCGCTATGCGTTGTTTAGCCTGAGCCCAGATGAGCTCTATAGATTGTTCAGGTGTATATGGTGGCGTGTAAATGAGTTCGTGACCATAAGCTTGGGCAATCATGTACGCCGCATACAGTGAAGGTGGCTTGTACAAGCGCACCAGTTCCATCAATTGTGCTTTGACAAACTTGTTGTCAAACTCATTTCCTACGTATACCTTTTATCTCTCAATTAGAAAATGAACATTGCACAAAGAAAAAAAACTCACCGTTATCACGCAGCCATTACTGCATATCAGCTTTTAACCAGCGTGTCGCCGGAGCTGGATACAAGTTTCTCTTGTGGAAGCTGGCCCCGTCCATAAATATTTTGCAGGACTTAGGCGGTGTGAAGCGCTGGAAAAGCTTAATACACAGGTTTTCGAACCATCTCGAATTTGTCAGCATCAAAATTCCCGCGATAGTCGTCGTCATCCGAAGTCGTTTTCGTTTTCTTTTTACGGCTTGCATTCCAGTGAATCAGTGACTCATCGACAAATTCGGCTTGCAAAGAACTCGATGAGCGATACAGCATTCCTGCACCTATAATGCACACACTAAAAATTGCAGTTAATTTGTTTTTAATCATAAAAAATTATAACAATAATGAACTACCGTTCACCCTTTCCACTGGGGGCGTAACGCGTTTGCTCGGAGGAAAGCCACGTTAGGTTAGTCACATGGTTGAAGTTCACGTACGATTCGCCTGAATAAACTTCGGGCAGTATCGGGTTGTTGCGGCTGTCTCGGTTGGCTAGCTTTTGTTACAAATAAGTTGCACTGTAGGCAACGTTTTCGCTACTTACTGCCATGATGTAGCGCTTTTCGCCCTGAATGTACGAAAACCCGATTCGGCGAAGCAGTCACCGCATCGAGCGCACCGAAATGCGCACCTTACACTTCTCTTCAACTTCGGCTCGAATCGTTTGAGCTGTAATAAGAGTCTGTGCAACATTACTGGCATCTATAAACTGCCAAATGACGGGGGCAACGGTATAGGCGGCAGGAAATCGCCTAAAACGGCCTGTAGGCTGAGAAAAACGTATTTTTCTAATTACGTGCAAATTGCGCTCGACAGCCATGTTTTTGCTCTCGAGCTGGTAAAATCAACAATGAGACCGGAATTTTGAGATAGTCCGGATAATGAGGCATCTGTCCGGATATTACGAGGATGCCGGTAGCCAGTCATCACTGGGATTAGCCTATTGGCTATTATTCTACCAATAAAATCTTGCCACTTGTCGGTGCACAGGCACGCAACCAACTAGTGGCTGCTAGCCACACTTACCGTAGGGCCGCTTGCCGACGGAGAGGCCTTGATCTCAGTCTTCTTTTTTATAACGCGACTGCGCAGACTTCGACCCAGCCTCACAGGCCGTACAGGACCAGAGCACAACTACCAACCGCTGGACCACATGCCCGTCCCAATTCGCTCATCGACACCCTACGACGACGAAGCTCACTGGAAGAACTCAGGGCTACGCCCTGAGGTTACTGGTTCGAATCCAGTCGTCGCCATCGACTTGCCGCGGGGTGAGGCTACGGCTTGGCATCTAGCTGCCAGGGGGTATGTTGGTGTGTATGTAATGCATGTGCTTGCGTGTGGAAGGCGTTTGTGTATGTATTTCATGTTTGCATGCAATAAGTGTGGCTCGAATCGCTGCTTCAAGCTTCGCTCCTCTTGATCACTAGGTGGTCTTCAACAGCAGGGTTTGATCGTTGCGGAAAAGCTTCATGAAGTTCATTCGCTGCACGGCGCAGCTGGAGTGGCCTCGGTTCTCTTTCGAAACACTACAGATGTTAGCAATGGACAGCGGCAATATGAGCTTACCTTTCGCATGCACGAGCGCTTTGTTGACTTCACGCATGAAGTACAACATGACGACACCACAGTCGTACTGGTTGCGTTGGCGGAAGTTGGTCGGGTGGCATTTGACTTTGTACGTGACCTCTTTACGCCGTACTTCGCCAGCGCCTCCTTACGTACCGCACAGTATGCGCTCGATTCTGCTCTTCTCGTGATACTGCAGGAAATCGACGTGCAACATAGGGGGTGCCAAGCCCTCGATTGCCCTAACAGGGTTTTGCATCACCACGAAGCTCCAGTGAAGGTCCATGCAGACAGGTATCAAGATTGACTCGTACTGCTCGTACGGGAAGTGTGCAGTAATCCCTCTGATGTTCTCGTACGTCTTCCCCATGTTTCGCTTGTTAGCTTTGTATTCCACGAGAATGGTTCCAAAAAGCTGGCCGTCGAAGTTATATGTCGATCTGTGTGCCTTCATGAACCCGCGGATAAAGTAAGAAATCACAGTGCCGTTCAGCCACCCTTCGTGGTCGAGCGTTTTCAGATCTCTTTCAGTGACATGCAGCACGTACTCTTCCTTGAATGGCCTAAAGCAACGAGCCATAGTTTCACATACAGAGAACTATCGGCTTCACGCTGCTCGCCTGATGATCCGGCTGTGTCATCTTCATCCCCCCGGAACGCCTACAGTTGAGTCGCGGACCCGTTGATAAAAAAAAAAAACCGGTGACGTCGACGCCAAGCTCAGCATCTTCTACTTGATCTTCACATTGAAATCCTGTATACCGGTCCGGTACAACAGACGGGGGTTGCAGATCAATACATGAATGTGCTTTTTGTTTTTCGGATATTTCTAGCGTCAGTCTCACTCACTCACTCACTCACTCACTCACTCACTCACTCACTTACTTACTTGCTCACCGAGAGCATCTCCTCCAGTGTTTGAGTAAAACTAAACGTATTTTTTTGTGACCGAAGCATAAGATTGTGAAGGATGTATTTTCTTTTACACTTACGGAATGTCAGAAAGTACAGGTTTGCGAACAAGTTTGAGCAAAACCCCGTATTATTTGCACTAGCGTATTTGTAAAAAAATCCATGCACTGCTTTCGGTCACCAAAAAAAAACTCAAACACCGGTGGAAATGCTCTTACTCACCCCGCATAACAAAGTCATCCTACGAGAGGCATCAACTCAGCATTTTCCGCGCACAGATCAATTGTATTTTCGCCAACTACTGTAAACCCCGTCCTAATTAGTCCCTGTACATACTAATAAATTGTGGTACTTAATACGGTATAAATCCACCGAGTTGGTGGTTAGTATTTAGTATGGGCTTAATTAATACTCGTCAAACTTCAAACTTAATCGGTACTTCAAAAATTATCAAATTTATCAAGAGTGTTCCACTGCAGTGGTTACAGTAATTAGTCTGAGTTCAAAATTAGTCTGTATTCACAATTAGTCTTAGTTAGATCAATTCATGTGAGCGAGAATATGCGAAATTCATAATTAGTCTGTGCACGAATATTCAAAATTATTCTATGCAAGCTCTGGGCTCGTCTTGGGGAAGCGGTTTGGATGGATAGGCGCTTGTTTCGTGAGTTTCTCACTGAAAAGAGAGCGATCGCGGCGGATCCTCGAGGGCGTCAAAAGACAGTATTTCTTGACAACTGTTCGGGCCACCTCGACGAATCAGAGCGTCAGACAGCATTGGGGAACCTTAACGCCCGCCTACGTTTTCTTCCAGCAAACGCAACAGATTTGTGCCAGCCTGCTGACTCATTTGTGATCGCGAAGATCAAGGATGTTTGGTCTCGCATGTGGAATGAGAAGAAGATCGAACTGATTGAAGACAAGGAATGGCAGAATAAGGTACGCAAAGACGGCAACTACTCCAGTAAATTGAAGAACCCTGGTAAGCGGTTTTTCCTGGAGTTGGCGGCTGCTGCAGTTAGAGAAGTCAACGCTAAGAGTGACAATAACGGCATTAACTATGCGCGCAAAGCGATGATGCGCTGCGGCTTGTCTTTGGGGGTCGATGGAACATGGTCCACGGAGCAACTTTTCCCGCGGTTGCAGGAAATTGTAAAAATATATCCGTTATAATTCGCGGATACATGCGAGGTACAGGACGAATCCGAGGCCAGTTCAGCAGGCGAGGAACTGGTAGCTGATGATGATAGTGTTCGCCTGTAGACCAGTTCCAATGCCTGTGCGTTGTAGATAATGTGTAATCCATCCATCCATACCTGTGCGAACTCAGTGTGAGACTATTTAGTGGATTCATAATTAGTCTATGTTCAAAATTAGTCTTAGTGAGACTAATTAGAAAAAAGAAGCCTAGGATTGTCGTTTGAGTCAGCGCCGCTTCTCGTTCGACTCGTAGCTCGTCCCGAACACGTTGTTGCAGCCGCCGCAGGCCCTCCATAGCCTTCACTTCAACATCAGGGTGCTCAGCCAGCATGAAAATCAGGGATCGTACGGCATCTACTCTATCTGCAGTTGAGAGCGCTGCCAAAGGACTGACTACTTCTTCGTGCTCTGCAAATTCGTCATCAGGAACATGTTGCGCAGATGCAACAAGGGCATCGTCGCACACATTACTGAGCAGGTCATCCACAGAAAGCACCTCCATCTCGGTGTCATCCTCAGCCGGGTTGCATACAAACTCGCTGATGTCCATGGGGTCTCGGATGCGGAGCAAGCGCATCTGAGTCTCCAGCGTTGTGCCCAGCATCCCGTCTGCTTCTTGGTCAGAGCAGCGGGATGACGAACACCCAGGAATAAGGCCAGTGTGCCGAAAACAGTTGAGCACGACACGAGGTGGAACTTCCCGCCAGCAAGCCTTGACCCATCGCATGGTAGTCAACTGGTCCACCGCGTAGATATCGGACGTAGCACCAGCCTCCTCGATGTCAAGAGCATGCTGAATTTGTCGAGCGCGATAACGTCGCTTGAACGCAGAGATAATTCTAGCGTCGAGCAGCTGAAGGCGCGCTGTGGGATTGGGGGTTAAAAAGAGAACTTTCACTGCCCGAAGCTCCATACTGCCGATCGTATGGGAAAACGCATTGTCTAAAAAAAGAACATTTTTTTTGTCGCTGCTGCTCCATATCGACATCCAGTTTGTGTAGCCATTCCATGAAGAGCACACTCGTCATCCATGCTGTCTTATTGTTCCGATAGTAAAACCCAAGCTCCCCACCACTTTTCCTTTTGAAACATCTTGGTTTCATCGCGTTGCCGATGATGAACGGCTCGCGCATGTCGCTGCCGTCAGTATTGCATGCAAGCGCAACCGTAACACGAACTTTGTTCTTCTTTGAGCCTTGAATCTGACGACTGGCGATTGTCCTATCGGGCGCCATCTTTTAAAATAAGCCAGTCTCGTCCATATCGTAGATGTCTGCGAGTCGATAGCCTTCAAGATGGCTCCGCAGCTCCGCTCGCTGCATTGGAATCGCTTCCTCGTTAATCGAACCGCCTTCTCCATGCATCTTGAGACTTGAAGCCGTGCCGAGCCTGAAATGAATGCAGCCACCCGTTCGAAAACTGCAAGCGCACATCTTGTGGGGTGTCAAACAGCTCCTCCAACCGCCGCGCTTTCGCTTTTAACAGGTCCCCGCTCAAACTGGCCCGCCTTGCCTGACACTGATGAACCCAGTTTGCAAGGGCGTCGTCAACAGCAGGATGTGTTACGGTGGCAGTGCGCCGGCGCTGGAGATCTTCGTCTGTGGCCTGCAAAAACTTCTCCTTCTCTTTTAAGATGTTTGAGACGGTGCCCTAAGTAGGCGGCTTTATCAAAGCCAGCTCACGCATAGCTTTATCCGCTAACCCCCGCTGCTTGAGTGTCAGGTAGGCGTCTTTCCATTCGCAGATCCGCTTTTCTGCTCGAAGGTAAGGTTGCCGACGTGCTTGGACTTGCGAGGCATGTTGAAACTGTTGCTTAAGCGTAAATGGCTTGTATGGACCTGATTGGGGGCTTCCAATGAGTGGTGGACACAGCTGCCCTCTACATACTAATCAAACTGCTGTACTTAATCAAGAGTCTGTCCACCGGGATTTTTTTTTTAATTAGGACAGGGTTAACAGTATAAAGTTAAAGTGCAGGAGGGATGACACGAAAAGATGCTCTAGGAGGGGCTCGAACCCTCGACCTGCGGCTCATAAGACCACCGCTCTAACCTACTGAGCTACAAGAGCGGTAATCATGAAAATGAGAGTCAACTTGATACAATGTTAAACTAAGATAAATTGATTGAGAAAAAAAACATGATGAACTCAGGGACTTAATTGGGCGATAGAATCCTACTTTCGCAGCTACGAGAATCAAGCATTCCAGAAACCTTTATGGAAAGGCACACAACTTCGAGAAGCCCGAGCGCATCCATGTTTAGATAACATGGGTGCTTTAACAAAGAATCACGACCGCTCGGAAACTTGACTCGCGCATGCATTATATTCACAGTTGCTTTCGCCACATCTCGTACAATTTCAGCAGCCGTACACTTCCCAACCCCAAATTAAGATCGTAGCTGGTGTAACGAGCAACCTTGTCCATGTGATACAGAAGATTGCCAAGCGGACTGGTGCAGAAAGTGGCACACGGCAGTTTGTGGTCTTCTTTGTGATATTTGGCTCCAATTTCAAAAGCAACCGCACAAACGAAGCTTTCGTCACCGAAAATTAGCTCGAAACTCTCTGGGTGTCATGAGCGGAGTAAACACGCGTGTTCGCCACTCTATGCTCCGGCAGATTTTGTTACGCGTGTAGCCAAAGCGAGCTAGATCTGTAGCAAGAGGAGATGAGACAGCTTGCAGCATGAGAAGAAAATCTATTTTTCTTGGTGACAGAGACATCTCCAGAAGGTGCTTCAAGAGAAGCATCAATCCAATTCACTTCTTTATCGATAAACAAAGCACAACCTACAGCATGTAGGAAAACGTAAGTCGATCATTAGTGCAACAAAGTGTAGCGCAAGGTATTGACGTACACCGACAGAAACCCGAGTGAGAGGAGCGCTCTGACAACTGGTAGGTCACTCGCAGCTAGCTGCTGACACTGCAGCTTGCAGGAACTGTGGGCCTCATAGGGCTCGCTATCTTTGAGTACTGGTCGATGGCTCGGCGGCATATGATTCGCAGGGTGGGAGTCTTCACTTCCCCCGTCTCTATGGCTTGCCTCGCTGCTTCCGTGTTGAGCATGCTGCGGCGTCCCCCCGCGCGCTTCTTGTTGGCTTCTACTGGCCGACGACACGGTGTTTCTGGCGCATCTCCGGGTGCTTACCAGGGTAAGGACGCTGTATGGTTGTTGCTTGTGGTGACTGTTGTGCTATGCCGGATGCTATAGGGGCTGCCTATGAGCAGGGGTTATATAACGGGAGTTCGTACGTTTTTTTTTATTTACGAAATGTGTATACCGTAACCGGCAGTATCAACCCCTCGTTACCGGGATGGTTCGGCATTGCATACCGGTACCGGTCAGTCTGCCCCCAATGCCCAAAGGCATCACATTGCTTTGACTCGAGAAGCGGTTGGAAATGCTTGGACCCCCAATATCATTTCAACTTCTTGGGCGAGCTGCGGGTTATGGCTAATTAACCCCGACAAAGTCTTTGACAAACAGCTATTGTCAAGGTTGTTGACTGGACGCTCCGACTACGCAAACTTTACGGTGGAGAACGACCCCTTGCCACTTGCCAATTTATCTGGACGATTGTTGCGGCAGCTTACACGCGAGGGAATCAATGCCCATGCATTTTTTTCTTCGAGCGTACAGGACTACAAGACTCGATCCGAATTCGGCAGCAGCACCTCCAGCGGCATGCGACCGCATCTTTATAGATGTACCGCTAAAGATCCTTCTCACGCACGACGCTTGCATGGCCGACATGCGGCTACGACAGAGGGAGCGCGAGGACGAGGAGCGACAGCGTTTCCACAAACGTGAGGAGCGTGACACCAAGAAACAAGAGTGCGAGAGTAAGAAGTTCCGTAAGGATATGCTCGCCCGCTGGAAACGCATCACGAGAGCGGTCAAGAATCTTGTCGCTGCCGTTAGCCAGCCAAGCGGCAACCACCGCGGGAAGCAATCAAAGTTGAAGACTAAACAGATGGCGCCTCCCACTGAAATAAGTCGGTCTCCGCACTCAACGCTGCCTCCGCCACCACTCTTGACTACACACAGACTTTCTCGAACGTCTTTGGAAGATAACAGTGACGTCCACCCGCCCAGAAACTCATTACACCCGCCAGCACACACCATCACAACATTTGGTGGGTGATTTAACTTGACAAGTCGAGCAGAGCCCCGCAATGGGGGGCTCTTTCACCAATTTAAGCCGAGCAAATTGAGTGGCCGCCTCGCTGCTTAAGCCCGTGCACATTTTTCAAAAGTTAAATCTACTTCTGCCAGTATCGGGAAGCGAAAATCAAGTTGGACTATTTCGCATTTCTGAAAAGTGCGCGAACGGGGTTAATCTCGAGTAAAAGACGACGCAAGCAAGTTTAATAAAAGCCGAAGATGAAGTAAGATGATAGAGTAAAACCTACACTTCGAGTACTATTAGGTTGTCGTCAGCTAGAACAGTTAAGTGACACACGTCAATGAGAAAACGAAAACTTCGAGTACTACCAAAAAAGATTCGTTTAGAGTACAGTATAAGTAGTGACCGCGTCTGCAGCTCCAGTTAGTGATGCATACCTTTCGTGCTGACCTCCGGAGATCTGCTGAACTATTTGGTGAAGCTACTTGCCGAAGGCGCGTGTGTGATGAAGCGCGGCCACTATCCATTTAGCGGCCTTGTCTGACGTATATCTTCAGATGGTGCTTGACCTTAGTCTACCTCTTATCCGTCGTTAGATATCTGACTGCAGGACCTACTCGGTCGAGCGCGTACTTTTAGCGCTACTTTCCTCGATTCAATGGTCTTGATGCAACGTAATTAATTATGATTCTTGAGAGCAATTGTGTTTTACTGCTCCTAACGTCTACAATAGGTGCCCCACTCGATGCGATGAGCAACAATAGAGTCGTTCTAATGACCCACAAAGCATTAGATCTCAGTACTACCCGTGCGTGACACCTGTTTGCATTATTTGAAAATTCACTTTTCGTGATGCAACTCGAAGCCGAAGCTTAAATTACTCGAAGTTAAGCCCCACCCGTAAGTGCGACCCCCGTTTTACTGAGGGAAGGTAATGCACTTCATGTAACCGAGTGCGTGCATAAGATATAATATTTTTTCTTAGTATTGCGAATAATAGTATTTTAGACGTAATCGCATCAATCTAGAAACTCTGGTTAAAAAAACACACAGAAAAAAACGTTCACTGCGAGCTCTTCGACTTCCCAGCGGGTACACTTCTCAATTATACAGAATTTGTACCTAATTTTAAAGTAATCCTAAAAGGGATGCACAAATGGTAGCATTTTCGTAACCTCAAATGGTGTAGCGATATAAGAGTCGTTCGGACACACATGCACGCTCTCCATGTTTGTGTACCTCATTCGACATACTATTCCCCGCAGTACATACAGTATGTCCATTCTGGTTTTGTCTTAGCGAGTTGCGGAATGGCATTAAAAGACAGACCTTTTGCAGGAGAGAAGATTTGACTAAACAAACGCACCTTCATGAAATGGAAAAAAGATAAAATACGTCCGTAGTTTTAAATTACTCGGAAACTACTGTTTGGTGTTTTATCATTTAACGGATTTTCCCGAATACAAGACCTGTAGGAAATACAAGTCCTGTCATGAATTGCCGTTGCCGTCTAAAAATACAAGTCCTACACCAAATAAAAGTCCGATGTATTATTTATGATAGGTACATCATCAAGATCTAGAGATTTCGCTCGTCCGTATCCTCGACTCTTACCTGCTATCTATCCCAACCTCAATAATACATTGTACATACTCTCGAAGTAAAGTTGACGAGTAAAGTGTAGCGAGAAATCGGTTTGTATGCATTTCTATTGTACACAACAGGCTTGATTTTAATTCCCAGTCTAAACTCCAGAAAATAGAAGGCCTCACCCAATTACAAGCCCCCCTTCATATCCGATCATTTTTTTTGGGCCTATACCAAATAGAAGACCGGTTTCTATTTCGTAAAATCCGTTAGTGATAACTCAGTCATTAACGCGGCCATCGAATACAAAGTGCAGATTCTCACTTATCACAAGGTGGTTAAATGTAGGGAAGTCCCAATTGGTGGAATGGGTCAACAGCAACAGTTGCTGCTTCCGGCCTTGCATGTGACTTGGATCCTCTCTAAATACACTTTGCATTATTCACAGGATGCTAAATGATCTGGACGGCTCACCCATGACGCCAGCGCGAATGAAGAGCTTGACCACCACTGCCGTGGTTGATCGTAGGGAAACTAGCTTTGTTACGGCACATCTGCTGCCATTAAGTATTCGTGAGCCTGCTTTGAGTGGAGGCACGTCTTGGAGGGTGATGGCACCGCGCGCGAAAGAAGCGTGATGTACTACAGGAAGATGAAGCTTGCGCCGCGTGCATCCAAGGCTCTTCACTGTTGCATTCATCAGTATAATCACAGTATCCACAGCATTTAGTCTTAGTTGAATAGTGTTAGTTTATATATAGAGTTAATAACGATATTTTTTGTGAATCTGACAAGGATCCCATACGTTTATATAGAAATGCGATAAAGTTGTATACAAACCGCAAGTAAATAACACTACATTGTTTCACATAAATTAACTTAGTTTAAAATCGGGTTACTAACAGTAATTGCAGTGGACTTTTCCAGAAGAAGACTTCGTAATTAATGTACTCTATTTCTCAGAGAGAGAGAGAGAGAGAGAGAGAGAGAGAGAGAGAGAGAGAGAGAGAAGGCCCCAGGAACTTGCCCTGGTGGCGTATATTTAGGCACTTATTTCGAAGCTGCTGACGCTGGCACATTGACGTCTAAGTGAGTTATCCTAAACTATTCCTAGTTGATCGGTTACCCTAGGAAGTGTTCCTGAAGGTTATGGCGAAGCGTGGTTTGAGTAGATGCGGTTGCAGAGGTTAATCGGGAGTTCCAGTTTGGGGGTGTTTCGGGGTTTCCAGGAAATATATTGTTGGAGGTAATCGAGGGGTCGGAAGGGAATGACTTGGCGTTTGTATCGGCGTCGCTCCGTGCGATACTCGAACCCTCAGTGGTACGCTTGATCTTCGTGGGCCTAACCCACAGGAGCACCAGGAGCACCAGGAGCACCCTTGTACTCTGTTTCTCAAGGTGGCACTGGTCGAGGCATCAAGGATGTCAACATGGACACCAACAACGACGCGACGGCCGAGATAATGAAGATTGCGGGCGGGAAGTCCTAATTCGCATTGCTGGAGACGGTGGTTTCTGCGTCCAGGGCATCAAGGTGTCCGTTGGACTCTCAGCAGAAGAGATATAAGTTTGACGAATACTTTGGTCACAGCATCACGTGCACGCACCAGTTTACTGCTGGATTCCATAGCTACTTCCCACCCGAAGGCATGACGAACATCATCAAGCTACTGATGGCAGTGCGTTTGTTTGTGCGTATTAATATAGCTGAGATAACTGACGAGTTTTTATATATGCTGCTCTCACTTTATTCCGTTCTTGCGGCGCCTGGGCCAGCTAAAGGCGTAGCGCAACGAGCCGTAAGGGTAGACCCTCACTGTTCCTGTAGACAGCGATGAGTTGGAAGCCAAAGCGTTAAATTTCAGGTACATGCATGACCAGGCAAAGCTTTCCAAACTTATCGATATGAAATTCAAATTGTTATCCATCAGATACATGCACCACCAAGCTTTCCACACTAACCGACTTTAAACTACCCGCGCAGGGCACCCAGCGAACCCAGTGGCATCCTCCACGATGGGCTTTATTCAAGAGGGCTGCTTGGGATTGCTTTGTTTTTCGCGTGGAATTTCCAGCGATAAACACGAGATTTCGGACCAGTTCAGGTGCCAGGGAGCTGCGCTTGGCAGTGACGATGTTGCCGCTGGTGGAAAATGCTCTTTTCGATGGCACACTGGTCGCCACAACCCCATAACCTTTTTCTTACTCGATGCCTGAGGTGAGGGTAATTGCCCCCTGTTCCCTGCCCACCACTTCAACGGATTCACCTCGTCCACCATTTTTTCAGAGACCCAGCAGCAGCTAACGGACGCGCCCGAACAAAGCCCCCTCCCAAATAATACCCTATGGAGTACTATAACCCAACACTAATGTTAATGCCCCCTCCCGATCTAGAGCGACGCATACAAAATCTCTCTCAACCACAACACGGCGCACCGTCCAGTCATTCTCACACTGCGAGCGCACTGAGCTTGCCATTCTACAAAATGGGTCGGCAGTGGCAAGCGGTCAGTATAGGGCGCAACCAGAAGGTGATCCAGTGGATAGCAACCGTGGGTGAAGGCGTGCCAACGCGACCAGTTGCTCATTTTCGAGCGACTGGATGGAGCATAGATGGTGGGACGGTGCGCCGGTGGTGGCGCCTACGCGAAAAAGTCGAAATGCAGCTCCTCATCAGGCTCGTGTTGCTGGTGGCTGCCGAAAGCCACTGTCGGAGACGCTAAAGGAGCTACTCTACGACGAGTTTGTGATCAAGCACACGAAGAAGGAAATGGTGACGCGCAGCTGGTTGGCAAGCATGACGCTCGCACTCTACGCTGGAGAACCTGCGGAGCGCGAGTCTCCGCCACCTTGTGCTGCTTCGGACCACTGAGTCTCGAATTTCATGCGCCGATTTGAGATTTCGCTGCGTCGTCGTACCAATCTAACGGTACTCGAGGATGGCGTCCTGGTAGAGCGTGCTGTTCGCTACATGGCTTTTCTAAGAGGTCAACTACCTACTGTCGATTTAGAGCAGACTGTTCTCATGGATGAGACGGCTGTTTATTTTGAAGATGCTCGTGCGAACACATTGGATTTCACCGGGGATCGACATGTCGTCGTTCGCTCCACTGGCTTCGCATCAATGAGAATCACGGTGGTGTTGACGGTGAGCGCAACGGGTAAGAAGTTGCCACCGCTTTTGGTATTGATAGGAAAATTCACACCCTCGTTTGAGAAGCGATCTGGACCACTTTATGTTGCCCTCCAACCCCGTGCATGGGCGGACGGTGAGCTACTCAAAAAATGGATCGACCTGGCTTTTCCTATTGTGGTGCACGGCGAAGGCAAAGGCTTAGTCTGGGATAGTATGAGAGCTCATATTTCTACGCGAGGTGCGTGGTGCCCGGTGGTCTGACACCGTACTTGCAAGCGGGGGATATAGGTATTTACACGAGCCTCCAAGACCTACTTTATCTAGAGATCACCGCTTTGAAGGAGTCGGACAAAGTCGAGTATGCTCGCTTTGGCAACCCGCGCATGCCAAGTGTCGACACGGTTTGCGAGTGGGTACTTCGAGCGTGGCGCGACACTGAGGAGGCAACCATTACACGTAGCATCGATGCAGCAGGCTTCGCAAAAAATCCGTCGGACTGGTTTATTGCGAAGCATGACGTGTACGGCTTCATGTTCCGTGAAAAGTGGTCGGAGGAGTCCAAGGAAAACGAAGACGAAGACTTGCTCAATCTTTCGGCTTTGGACGATATATTGGATGATATTAGTCTGCTAGATGAATAACGGATCTCTAATCGAGCCCTCTTCCCGAATACAATCCTCTAAGTCATCTTGACTCATCACTATAAAATAGAGCCCGGGTACTAATAGGGCGCGTCCGTTACATACTCGTCGATTTCTTTGCTATAGTCCGTTTCCAGTGGTGATTGTTCTTCATCCTACTGATTGGCCTTCACAATGCGGTCCGTGAAGAAGTCACCATTCGAGTTCTTTGTAGCTGCAGTAGAGGGAGGAGTCTGAACTATCGACATTCACGATTCGGTCAAAGCAAGAACAGCTTTCTGGAAGGGCTTGTGCCTTGTTTGGCGTGGTCAAGTGGGTAATATTTTTTTTTGCCATTCTTAGATCCAAGTATGCAATCCAGACTAGATTCGTTGCTTTCAAGCTGCCAAACCTACTCGTGAACAGCTGCCGAATCGCATTCTGACACTCCTTCATCAGAACGCGGACTTTATCTACGTCCGGCAGGATTCAAGATATCCTCAACGGGGTTTCGGTCCACAAGGACTTTCTCCAGAGCATCTATTGCCGGCATGACCAACGGCAGCGTAGGATAGCTTTGCCCACCGAGATGTCGAGAAACAGATTTAAACGGCCCGGTAAAAGACAAAGGCACTTGATGACCAGCCACTCTTTGTGTGTCGGCTTCGTTAGTTTGTCCTGCATGTCGTTGAACTCCACGCGCCCCTCGTACGAAAATAAGTGCCAACAAAATTATCCAGTGCTGGCTGAAGGCGAATGGAGCGCTCCAGCATTTCCCAACAGCTATTCCATCGAGTTGGACAATCGACGATCATGTTCACCACTTTTCCTGGCGAAACACGCAACTTTGTTTTCTGGATATCATCAAGTCGATTGTGTGCTTTCGGGGAGTACACAGACAGCGATCGAAACGTTTGAACGATTTCGCGCATGGATTCCGTCTCGTTTGCTGCTGGGATTTTAAGTGTTTCATCCACATAGCTCTCGATTTCATCAATCGCACGATTGCGAAGATTATGCATTTCACCTCTCGTCTTCGTTCAAGTTATCATCACCCTCGTTATCATTAGCGATAGCACCAGGATCCCCCGCAACAATTGTCTCTCACGGTGGCTTTGGGTACTGCTGTGACTTCCTTTTTTTCCGATTTGTTTTGTTCGACAAGGCCCCTGTCAACGCGAGATGGAGTTGATGCGCCAGACATGGATTGTGAGGAACACCTAAATCACCCCCAGATGCTACCATGTTCGCCCCCGAGTCGTGAACAATCCTGATGCAGTACTCCTCTCGAAGACCCACTCCTCCATAATTACGTCCAACGCACATTGAATGGTTCTCGCGTCGTGCTTACCAGGAAGTTCCTTGACTTCGAACGTCAGCTTCGCAACTCAACATCTTCTGTCACGTACTTAACTAATGAATAGAACAAGCAACGTAACTACGAGCATTTCGTACCGTCCAGATATCACTCGTGAACGAGAAATACACACAATGCAGATCAGTATTGTCGCGAATCTGGAATCTCAATCCATCTGCAAAAGTGATAATACATCCCCGCAATTACCCGCGCTTGGGGATGTTCACGTACACTCTACACAGCTTTTCAGTGATGAAGCTAACAAACTCAATAAAGCCTTCATCGTCTACCATAATGAATGGTCGAAAGTACCCTGCAATCCATTTTGCCAGTAGCATGTTAACGTGTTTTTGATCGTCAGCGCTGATTTCGCTGAGCTTGTCGACAGCAGCCGAAAGGTTTTGGGCAAGGCTGCGTCGAATGGATTGCTCGGCTGTGCTAATCAAATATCCTTTGAGCTCACTTCTCTATATGCTGTGATACCTTGTGGGCTTTTGTCTTGAACGCGATCGTCATCTGACAGTGCTTGCAGTACGCGAAAACAGCGTGTTTATTTTGCAACTCAGAGTTCGCCAAATACCAATGGTTGGGATGGGTAGAAAGTTGAATAAACTGCCAAAGCTCCTGCCAACGCTGACGGCGCGTTGCAAACAGTCTAGGTGGGTCATTGATCATATTCAGCAGTAGTTTTTCCCTTATTGCGGGATGATTGGGATCATTATTCACAGGGGCATCATATTCAGAAATTGGGTGATGGCGTTTGGCAAGATCTGACTGCGGGTTCTTGTCGGAGAGGGTCCAGCTGCTGTATCCTCGTCACTGTCGTTTCTCGGTGAGTGTCGTGTACTTGATCGCTGCGGGCATTGCTGTTTACGCTGACGAGTAGAAGACTGTCTAGAGTCGCTGGATCTATCCGCCACTTTTGTTTCCCTTGCTTCCTTTTCGAAGATCGTTGTGTAACTTGAGCAGAACGAGAAGTACACGATGCAGAGGTCGGAATTGGTTTGCATGGGACGGATGGCTGGTCTTCGGCTGAATGTTGCCCGTGCACTCGCTCTGAAGAAGGGGTATTATTTCCTCCAGGTGTGCGTCGATAATAACTGCGTCCACGTGGACCCTTCTTGCTGGACGGATTGCGAGAAACGCTGTTAGAAGGGCTTGAGCTACGAAGCCCGTCTAGTGCCTCCTGCTCGTTCATCGTCCTTGCCAGTGAAATGCAAGTGAGACCTGGAGGTGAGTGCCACCTTTTAAGATCCAACGATTTTATACTTGCTTTTGCATGGGGTAAGCTTAGGGGCAAGTAAGGCTAGCTTGGAGGTCACCCAGGACAGGTTGGAGTAGTACAGCTCACAGCTGAGTAAATGAGGTTTAATGGAAGTTAGGTTTTACTCTGACGACGGCCCTAGTTCTGTAATTGTTCCGTGATGCTGGTTTCGTGACATAGTACCACACCAAATCGGAAATAAGTGAGACGGGATCAGATCTGATTCCAAGAGTTCAAGCCTCCGCCAGGAGTTGCTCCGGCTGGAGAAAGCGCTCTTTGTCTCTGGACGGAGGGTCGCTGAGATCTTTCTGCAGATCCCAAAGAGGCGCGGTTACAACGGCAAGGGCGCGGCTCTGCAAAGCGTCGCATATCAAGCATGCAAGGCTGTGTGACATCGCACACAGTCAACCGAGCAAGTTGGATCCAAAGATTCATCAAATTGCACAGTGCTCCGAGTGGGGTCGCACCCAAGATGCCGACGCGAAAGGTCGAACTAGAAGGAGGCCGCAGGAGAGCACAGATCGTTTGCCTTTCGTTTCTATGCTTTATTCAATACAGTTTGCAATTTCCCAGAAAACTAACAAGCGCTCGCGTCTTCCAAGGCACAGGACCCCAAGGCTAACCAAGGTATGGTAGGCCTTCGTTGCATGTGGTGTGGATATTAGTGTAAACTCCGGTTATGCATGAGTGAACTATTGGCGTGTCTGTATCATCTATGCTACCATCTGCATGTGTGATTCATCCGGTGAACGTGTGTGGAATCGCAAAGGCTTCTGCGGTCGGGCTAGTCATGAATTGTCTGCTCGGAGAAGTTCTGTCGGCCATGCATGTTAGGGTGGGGAGTATGCACTGGGAGTGTTAGACGATGCGGCCATTCATGCCGTGATCGTAAAGTTCTCAAGGGCAAGAAGGTGCCGAGAAGGGAATATTATTTTTGATGACATTATTTTTACGCTATTACCAATCAAGTCGTGTACATGGGGTCTGCTTTCTCATGAAGATCCAAAGATCGGTGGGTTGGCGCAGGCGAAGTTCCGTCAATGCGGGTCCTGTGTATACGCGGCAGCACCAAGTGCCCCAAAGGGCGCCTCTGTTTACAGCTGCGGCGTGGCGGCGAGGAATAAGTCTGAGTCGCTTTGTTCCACCTGGGAGGAGTAAGTCTGGCTGGGAGGAACAGCGTTTGCATGGGTCGACAAACATGCTTGCGGAAGATTGGATGTATGGAACTGTGTGGTTGCATTGAAGTGCATTGGACGTACAGCGTACACGTGCCTAGCTTCAACTGTGTGTGTATGCGAATGCGATTGAGTGAATTGATTCCGGGAGGTGAGGTCCTAGCGGAGTGTTCGGTGGGAACACTTTGTGGCGGACAATGCATTTCCTTTCTTTCCTCTCTCTATTCATACGCGCCGTGGATCCCAGTATGGAGACATGCCATTTGACGACATCACCAGGGCTGACTGCTTGTGTTAGCTCTCGGCGGTGGTCGAGCGTACATAACCAATACATATTCTGTGTGAACTCCTCCGGGCGGAGAAGTTCCACAAGTGACTATGTCACAGGTTTAAGTTGAAGCTAAAGAAGTGCCGTTGTGGGCGTGACCAGGTAACGTTCCTGGGTCACATCGTGACACCCTCGGGCATCTTACCGAATCCGGTGAAGGTGAAAGCCGTACTGAATGTGGCTAGACCGCACGACTTACACACTGTGCGAGCATTTACACACTGTGCGACCGTTCTTTAATGTTGACAAGTCACTTTCGTCGGGGCATTCCGACGAAAGTAACGGCTCCGATAGAGCACTTGAAAGAGAAGGGAGTGGTGTTCCGTGGGACGACGACTGTGAGGCTGCGCTCTTACAGCTGAAGCGACGATTGGTGGAACCTCCTACGGTATACTGGTGTAACCTGAATTCACAAAGCGTGTCAAGTACGTTGTTTTTCTTCCAATTTAGCTGTTGGTGCGTAATGTCGATGGCCGTGATCGAGTAGTAGCGTACGCCAATAAGTTGCTGGTCTACTCCAAGAAGAGCCGGAACAGAAGGAACATGGAACTTCTGAGATCGAATGCAGGGAACTGTTTGGGCTACGAGAAAGTTCAGCCCATGATTGATCTTCTAAACGAATTGGATTCCGACAAAGACGGTCGAATCCAAGTCGAAAAGTACCATGAATCTGGACAGGCTGCTGGGTTCTCCTGGAGCAGACTGATGCTCTACATCCGTCGTTGGTCATCTACGAGAAACGTCGGAGCGACAGACGCCTACATCCGAAAGGACGTATCAAGCGAGAAGCCGAATGGCGCTGGTCGTGAGATCTCGACACTGGAGTACGGGAGAAGCTGTGTAGCAGCCCCTCCATCATGCAGTATCAAGCGGAGATCAAGCGGGAGCAGCATTGCGGGGAGGTCTCGATCCCGACGCGACCAACGTACTAAGACAAAGAGTCGAACAAGACTGGGTACGTTCCTTCAATGACGCGAGCGGAACGTTCAAACAGGCTCTACCACCGCCGCCTAAGTCCAGCAAGAGCCGCTCGACCCAGAGCGATCGCCGCAGCAGTGACGGAGACGACGATAACGTCGACACCGATGATTTGGCGAGCAACAAGGGTTGTGACATGGAATCGGCAGCGATGAAGAAGGAGGTGACGGCCCTGATCCGTTCTTCAAGGAGTTGACGTCCCCGACGTCAACATCCACGTCCCACGACAAGCAGGCCATATCCAAGACGAAGCAACCGGTGACTACGCAAGCGACTCTTCAGGGGGAAGTTCCAGTTTCGCGATCCATTCTGCTGAAATGCGTTTCCCAATTAACGAATGCGGATTTCGTTGATTTCTCTTTTCGTTTCCCATTTTCTGTTCTCAGTTTCACTTCCCATTTGAAGAAAGCACTTTTCCAATTGCGTACCGTTTTCACTAACGATAGAAACCCAACAATTGCAGACACAGTACGAACTGTGCGATCGATATCCAATGTAATCAAATCCATCTGAGCTCGAGCGTTCTAGCCGGAAATTCGAAGCCCAATCACCAATAGCGACTATAGCAGTGATCACCAAGATCACCTGGCAAATATGCCTAGCAGGAGGGTTGGCCTCTGTCGAATACGCCGAAGCTCCGGCCAACCATTCTCTCTTCGCCGTGAATCTTCATATGGATCGATCAACACTTCGTAGGTCGGTGGCAGAGAAGTAGTCGAACGCCAAAACGACTCGTAGGTTGTTTGCCAGCGCTTCCACGATCGGGTTACTCACTCCAGAAAAAGCGGTCTCCTCGCCCCCAATGGTAAGGCTATCTACAAAGCTCGTCGTAGGCAGATCATCCAGCGGAGGACCTGCGTCATCAGCATCAGGTCTCAAATTCACACCAGGCAGGGAAAGGCAAAAACCCCATCTGCTGTATTTTTATCAGTAAGAACCTACCCAAAATACCGATAAAAATCACCACCCAGCCGTGTCCCATACTGAAAACAAGGCAAAATTCAGTACTTGGTGTGACCTCTGCTGGCGATGACAGCGTCCAGCCGAGCCGGCATCGACATTACGCAGTCGCGAATGATGCTGTCCTTAATGCTCGTCCAGATCTTGAGCAACTTAACCTTCAAGTTCTCAATTGAGCTTGCTGACTGCAGATTCAACTCGTTCTTCATGATTGCCCACACATTTTTCAATTCGGTTCAGGTCAGGACTCTGGGGAGGGTGTCGTAGGTCGTGTAGCCCCATGTCCTTGACAAACTTTATGGTAGCCTTGGCACGGTGTGCGGGAGCGTTATCCTGTACAAAGTTTGTTGGTGTAGGAAGCCCAAGCAAGGCGCGAGTGATAGGGATCTCCGTGTTGGGCAAATGTCTGTAGTACTCGCCGTTTACCGACTTCGCACAAAATGCATCGTGCCGATCCCGTCCGCCGAGATGGACGACCCGACCATCAGGGTCTGGCGACTTGACTTGAATGTCGGCACGACGCACTTGTCGTGGAAGGTCTCATGCGTTCGGCGCCACACCGAGACGCGGCCTGAAGTGCCATGGAGCTCAACGCACGCTTCGTCCGTAAACAGCACCGTCTCCCAGTCTTCTTTCTCCATGTGCTTCAGCCTATTTGCGCAGTCGAGACGTTGCTTGCGATGTTTCTTAGAGAGGAAGGGCTTCTTGACGGCGGAGCGTCCGCTGAGACCCGCAGCATTCAATCGGTTTCGCACCACCTGAGATCCGCCCCGTATCCTAGGACGCCTCGGCTGCCAGTACTGCAGCACTGACGAAGCGGTTCGCCTCTGTGTCTCGCAGGATCCGGCGGTCGTCGGGCACTGTGGTAAGGCGGGGGCAACTTGGCGTGGTGCCACGACACAGTGTCCGTACTTCTTGAAGTGCGCGATGATGTCGCGCTCCGACGTGCGAGGTATCTCCAGCTCTTGACTGATTTTTGAGTAGCTGTAGCGTTTCTTCCACTTGTTCACACACAAACAACGCATCTGATGCGAGTGCTGACGACGTACAGAGGCCATAGTTGCGCTTGGTGTGTTGGGGTAAAGGTAAATGCGAGAGGGAGCACTGATGAGCGCGACATCCTTGCTCTGTTGCCGCCAAGATGTATAGTAAGATACGAGCAACAACTTCAATCTGCATACAAACTTTAGTATAATTGGCGAGAGAGTAGACAGTGGGCGGTCGCTATATTTGCACCGTGTTTTGGTAGGATGCTGATTGGCGGAATAGAACCGCGAAGTGATGCAATTGGCTAAACGTTTTCGCCTGCGGGCGCACTTGCGGTTCTGATGGTATGCACGGGTCAGCGATCGGATGTTTGGTCGTCGAGCTACTCCCTAAAGTGTATGTTGAAGTTGCCTGGGCGGTGACTTTCCGGAGCCGCTGTACGTTGGGTTCCTTCAGTTTTGGCTCCAATGGCTTAACACGTTTCTTTCACGTCGCAAACGCACTCGCAATTCCTCCACCACAGGCAATGGCCAGAAATTCGAGATCAGCTTTCTTTTTTTTTACGCTCTTGGTCAATAATTTCAAGGGATTCATGTGTGAAACGCTGGTGACGGCGATATGAAACAGCTTGAGTTGCTTCACTAGCGTCTTTCGCTTACAGGTTGGTTATCGCAGCGGTGCCGATAGCCAGCGTAGCAAAGGTTTCCTCGCCTCTCACGGCAGACGTCGTCGAATCTACCAAACACGCGCTTCGTAGCGCTGGTAGTGCTCAGAGTCGTTTCCTGATGTTCGTCTTGGTTATTATCAGGAATTGATTTCTTGACTTGCTCGGACAGGTTGTACCAGCAGTAGTGGACGATTAATGCTATTCACAAGAAGAGCTTCGAGCTGAAGATTGTCGCGCTACTGGAGTCGGTGAAGGGGTGTTGGTACGACAGATGCAGCGCTCAATGTGTCGATGGAGTCCGTGCCCCTGGAGCTAAACGGTGCGCCTATCACTAGACGTTTCATTGCCTTCACTCATGTTGGCACCGTTCCCCTCCGAACGGGTGGCGCGTGCGCGTTAAGTTAGACTACAGCTAGGTTGCCCCGAGTTGTAGTTGGTCCTGAGACCGTTGCAGTGTTTCGACGAGGACGTGGTAGAACTTCCTCGACTATCGGAGATGATTCTTCGACCAGACTGTCATCCACTCCAGACACATGAAGAGCGCGATTGAACGTTTCTTGCTTTGTACAACGCCGATTTGCTAGACGCAGGAGGCGGACTGCGACTGGAATCGCAGTCAATTTCAGCACGAGAATTACGCTGCCAATACATAAATCGTAGTCTCCGGCGCTTCTTGAAGACAGCAATGAAAATCGATACAGACGCCACCAGAGCTGCGAGGATGATCGGGATCAGCCGCCAGATGTGAATCCAATGCCGTCGCTCTTAGACCCGCTGCTTACTGGGGTGTCCGAAGTCGGTTGGTACTCTTTTCTCCATGTCGTCACCCAGAACTGGCGCCGACACGACTGCGACGATGTCCGGCAACGTGTTGCTTGTCGGGTAGCCAACACGACAAGTGATCCGTAGCCGCCTTTGTTGCAAGTCCCGTACGCTGGCTCCAAGTCCGCTGTCATCGTGTGCACAGCATACAACAAGAACGAGTCGAGCCAGCCGTGGATCACCCTGCGGATTTCCGGGACTATGTCGGGATCTCCTCCGTCCAACCACACGAGGTGCAAGCCCTCCTGTACGAGTCGAATTTGTCCATCAAATACTTGGTCGCCGTCATCATCTGCGTCCCTGTGCAGTATTGTACGTCGTATCGTCCGGTTGACTGAAGTTCAAAACTGTGCATCCTGCCGTGTCGAACTACATCTTAGGGATGACCATATTCGCCATCGATCGGCCTCCGAGAGTCCAAATCTGCACCGCATCGTTCTCGGAATGAAGCATCCCGAGTCACAGAGCAGTGTTTACTATAGTAAACCGGGCAGGTAGTCCAACAGCACGCTCAACGGTGCCAGTCGCGCCGACATCCACTTGCTGATGGATTCACCAGCTGCGTCGTCGCGGTCGTGTCGATGGACTGCTGCTCAGCGCTCGGGCCGCTCGTCCGGCCAAATGCCACGGGGTAGCCCCCGTGCCTAGCCACGCCACCCACATCCTCCGTCGTCGCAGTTTCCGTTGTCTCCGTCACTTCCGTCGTCTAAGTCGAGACGACATGGAACCGCCAGTCTGAAGCTTAGCCACTCGAGGATCGAGCTGATGCCCGACACGTGGTTCTTCGCCGTCAGGTGCGATACACCGTTCTGTGCATGATCGGAAACAGTAGCGCGTAGAAACATCCGAGAGTCAAATTGGTCTTGGTAAATCCGTAAGGCGTATTGCGTTCGTGAGAGAAGCTGCTTGGTCACGAACAACCGATCTATGAGGGAACTTGAGTCGTCAATAGCACGTCCCAGCGCAGTTGTACGATCTTTTGTGTTTTTAGCAGATCGAGCTTTAGGTCGATAGACATAAGTAAGACCAGTTCAGTATATGAACCGCAAAAAACCTTATCCAATTCTTCCTCTTGAAGCAGAGCTAGAAGTTGTTGCTTGGGCGAATAGCATGAGAAAAGATGGTATGCCAGTGTCACCACGAATGTTGACCATTCAAGCGCGGCGTATCGCAACCGAAGCTGGCATCAAAACCTTCCGGGCGTCTGATAAATGGATTCGAGGGTTCAGAGGCAGGCACAGATTGAGCATGAGGGCCCCAACACGTCAAAGCCAAGTCAGTCCCGCCGACATGGTAGAAGCTGCGTTCGCTGCAGAGGTGGAGAAAGCGGCGCGCTAGTTTGGCATCACACGCATCTACAATGCGGATCAGACATATTTTATTTTATTTTTTTACTATGGCTCAACACGTTACTGACTTTTTTTCAAGCTGCCTTTTTTTTTAATATCTGCCCACCAAGAAAACATTGCATGCGTGCGGCGCAAAACCCGTTTGGGTGAGATGTGCTGGTGCTTCGAAGAAGCGTGCCACTGTCATCTTGCTTGGGGATTCAAACAGGGTCCGTTGTATTCTGTTTGTGGTGTTCAAAAATGAAACCATCGAAAAATCTCGACACCATCAAAGATAATAACGAGAAGCGTCGCGGCTTTAGTACGCGAACGTGGCCAGAGATCAAGAAGCTCCAGCTGGAGACAGGGTTGCAGATTAACGCCAACGGAAAGGGTGAGGGGGCTTTCAGGTTTGTACAGAGCGTACAATTTGATTAATCTAGCATTGTTTTTGTGTTTTGATTTTAATTTTCAGGTTGGTGGAACCGTGATTTATCACTGCGCATTTTACGTTTTCACTTTGGCAACTGCTCGTCCGCAGAGGAGCCTGCGCTGCTCCTCTGGGACGACTTCAGTGGCCACTGGACTGATGAAGTGCTCGCCTACGCTGCTTCAATTCGAGTGGTTCTGTTGAAAGTACCGCCCCATGCTACGTCTGTTTGCCAGCCAGCAGACGTAGCATGGAATCATCCCTTCAGGGCTCGGTTGCGCCAGTGCTGGCTAGACCACATGCAGCAGCAGTTGAGAAGGCAGCGAGACGGGCAAGAAAAAACCAAGCTGGTTCCCCCACGACGACCACGAATGTATCATTGGATTCGTGCGATTTGGAAGGCGTTGAGTGCTGAGACTATTTCAAACGGCGACAAGAAGTGCGACTTGCAGCTCGACAATGACAGTCTCGCTGCTGTGTCCCTGGTGTCCGAGCTTCAGCAGCTCTCGTTGATAGAACGTGTATCTTCCGCGGTAGACCACGCCAACGATTTTTATCGCGACTTTGGTGACATCGTTCAAGAAGCTGTAGTGCAGCTTCCCACCAGAAATCGTAGATTTATGCACATTGGCTTTTGAAGGTTTGTTTTTCTCAGTAACATTGGGTGTAGTTATCTACATGTGAAATACGGTATACCTCGGAAATCATTGTTGCACGCGGGTACGACGTGGAGACTCACACGTCCAACGCATCCGAGGAGCTAAGGCGGAACTTTCCCGTGTCGCGAGCAGCAGAATTCGGAAATGTTTCTCCTTCGGTAAAAGCGACGAACGTATTATTTCGAAACAGTGCCGTCAACCAGTTTAAAACATCAATACGACGACGGTCCCCGTCGGTCGGTCTGTCCATCACGAATTAGTGTGATATGCTACATTTATTTTCGACCAATTAACGCTGCCGAGCGCAGCGAGGTGGCTCCGGTTGGCTCCGCCGAGCACCTTTGTGTGTCTTGCGGGACTCCTACCGGAGTCGAAGGCTGAGGTAGGTCATTTACCAACCTAGCATAAGAAGTAGAGAAGCGAGCCCTGCGAGCGGAACGGGGGCGCCTACTGCCGTAGCGAAGCGTAGGCAGCCTGCGTATTAGTGAAGCGAGCTTTTAAGCGAGCGAAACGTGTACCAGACCAAGTTTTATTTACCGCTGCGTAGCGGCGGCGCTTGGCTAGTTAACAAACGTCAATTGGAGCAAGGTGTTCGAAGTCCGTAACAAATTACTGTCATGGATACATAATTTTGTTTTGACCAAAAAACGCTGCCAAGCGCAGCGAAGGCGTCTGTGAGATGACAAATTGCTGACGGGCGAAGCGAGGCGGGCACAACCTGTTCGTGGCTCGCGGGACCCCCCAGGGCCCGCCCTTCCTATCGGAGCCGAAGGCGGAGACAGCTTACTTATCAACCTAGCATTAAGAGTAGTGCAGCGAGCCCCGCGAGCGGAACGGGGCGTCTACTGCCGGGGTGAAGCGTAGGTAGCCTGCGTATTAGTGAAGCGAGCTCTCGAGCGAGCGTAACTGGTATTGTAACTGGTATTAACTTAACACTTACGCACCGCCGCGTAGCGGCGGCCCTCGGCTAGTGGCAAATTGAATAGCCTGTGAATAACTTGTACACCTGCGAATAGGAAGTGCTTAGAACAACAGTGACACTGTTGATGATCGTCAACAGTCGATTGACTTCATTTAATTTTTTTATGGGAGAACGGGTTAGGGTTATTGGAGGGGGTGGGGTGGGGGTGAAGCGATTTTCGCTGAGGAAGCGAAAATACAGCCTAGGGTTTAAGAAATGCCTGCGTAGCGCGGGGGTCTTAAGCCGAAAGCAAGCACAGCCTGATCGCGCCTGCGTTCGGGCTGTGTCAGGGCTCTCAGGTGTTTCAGTATTGAGGCTTGGGCGTAGTTTTGAAGTCGACAGCTCTGACAATGTTGGATTTGACGCCCATGACACCCGTCCCCATCAAGAACCTATGAAAATCTTTCTGGTTGGCTCTTTTCTGGAAAATGTATAAGGAATAGCAGGTACTGTTCCTGTTCGGCAACAATGTCACTGTTGCTCGAATCAGTTCCCTGCGAATATGATGCAAAAAACATGAATTTATCACTTGAATTTTGTATCGATTCAGTACCTACTATTAGTGGTGTACACATCTTTGCCTTTAGACGTTCGAAGTACAATAATTGGGGCAAAGCCCCCCTATAACGAAACACGACATATACTTTTTACCCTTATTTATCTCTACATACACCCTTTTTACAGCCATTAAATGACGGTATCAGCAAGACGGTTAGGGCCAAGTTTTATAATCGGACACGCAGGGGACCATTTTTGGCGAAAAATACTTGTGTATATGAACCCTCCAAACACAATGACCAGCTCTTCAAACAGAAATGCGCGGTAGTGTCCTTTCTTGAAGGTATTAACAGTCACTAAAGAGATGATCCATTTTTATGATACCCACGAGGGGTCGCTTTGTATCAGGCACCGTATCAGGCACCATGGGATTGCGAGATTCGACGGAATATCATGTACATTTTATGGAAGTGGGTTCAGAGGCTGTACCCACCGGTCCACGGCGACGCACTGTAATATATGTCACACACCAGTCTGATTTATGCGGAAAGGGAAGCGAATGAAGGTGTCTGGGATGGGTACAGACCGTAAGACGTCCGTAAAAACTCTTGGCTACATGTACCAGAATGCACTGATTAGGATCTTTGGTTTAAGTTAATAATGGGTATCCATTACGCAACCCGCCTCTTTGCCGGGGCCGACAGGAACTCTGACACTCCGACGCACATGTTAGACGTCCGCTTAGCGGAACTATGGTCTCGGACAGGATCAATCCGCGGGATTAAGTGAGGTGTCGCCTCCATCGCGGGCGTACCAAGCTGGGCGCACGACGGTGAAAAGCAACAAAAGAGGCCAATGCTGTTGGAAATGGAGACAGAGTGATCGTCGTCGAGATGGCGACAGTAGCCAGGGTGGAGGGAACACGCGGCGCGATGCCTACTTGTAGCGCGTGCGGTCATACTTGACGCGCCTGAAGTACCATTTCGATGTGGTTGACGGGAATGCGCACCGACGATGTGATCAAGGTGGTCAAGTAACTCCCAAACATCGGTTCCTGGTAGATCTAGCTAAAGACATAAGCGCGTGTATATCGCTCTTGAATTAAGTTGATGTTCAGATGAAGCAACTAGTTGGTATTTCTTCAAACCTCTCACATGAATCCTACCATTGATGTTCATGGTTTACTTTTCGGAGCAGTTGCGGCACTGCTAGATAATATCCGCGCAAACGAAGCGGAAGCATTCGAATTTAAACGGAAGCCGCTGCAGAAATGGCCTTGAACACGTGTGTGTCTGGAAACATACTTGTTGGGCTCGCTAAACACGATCTGCTTAAGAGACCCGAGAGGCGTTAAGATTGCAAATAATATAGCTGTGAGCGACGTGTACGGTTTGACTTTAACTACTCAACACTGAACGCAGCATCTTTATCGACATATACCTCTAGTTTCATTGTTGCCGTTTAGCACTGAGTTGCGACGAAAAGCCGACAAATGTTAAGATTTACGCAAGCGATGAGTGCATTGGGTGGAGTTGAAGCTTTGGGTGTAGTTGAAGTGAGTAGCGGAAACGTTGCCTTCGTTGAGATCTGTGGAAGCATTCACCCTAACAGGACGTGAGGTGGTTGAAGATGCGAAGATACATCGGACAAGGAACACCATGGTAGAAAATGTAAGGCAGTGCTGGAGGTGGAGCGCCACGAAAACGGCGGGTATAACTTTGCAGTGGTCTACAATAGATACAAAAGCAAGTACAGCTCGAACGAACGTTAGTAGGACATCGCATGCATGACGAATGCAAATTCGTAGCATATTGTTTTGGTGAATTACTGTCCGGTGTATCAAATCGTGCATGGTGTAAGGGCTGCTGTCAGCTTACCAAGCGACTGTTAACTCCACGAAGTGGATACGTTGAAGTTCTAGCCCTGCAAGCTACTTCAAATATATCATGCAGAAAGTAGTAAAACCAACGCCAGCATTAGTGGATGGAAATAGCAAAATTCACGCTGCATTGATTTGTTATCTAACTGTTGCTCGTGCACGCGCCGTAAGGATCATTTTTTATCAGCTGACACGAAAGAATTTTATTAGTCGTTATTTGAGATTTGCGGCAGGCAAGTACCCTTATACTACACAACAGTTTTGCAGGTTAAGTGCATCTATACTTTCATGTTCCTCGACATTTTGCGAATCCATAATGAGAAATGCGGTTTGCACTACTGCGATAATGCCGATGTAATGACTGGTCAGTTGCTGCAAAAATGTTGCCGCAGATATTGCGGTAGGAATATCTCAACATGAAGATGAGAGCATTGCACCTCACATGTGTGAGGAGGAAATATTCTAAACCCATTCATGGAACGTGAACGTGCTTTCACCTGCTTTGGAATCTAGAAGGATCGTATGGTGGCTGGCTACACTACGTTTGCTACGAATCCGTTGTGAGCAGGACAAAATGTCTTGTGGAAGTACATATGGCTGTAGGAAGTAGGGTAGGTGCTACTCTGCAGTTTTTACGCTGTAGGATCATTTCCCAATATTGACGGCTGACCAACAATCTAGTTTTCGTGGTGAGTGTCTTACAAGGCTAATAACGATAACTATCGGAAAATCGCTCTTACAGAGCCCAATCTTAGTGCAACATACGACTAACACTCTGTTTTGTTCGATGATAGGCTTCCATGTCTGGACGAAGAACGGGTGTGAAAGGCATTCACTCACTCACTCACTCACTCACTCACTCACTCACTCACTCACTCACTCACTCACTCACTCACTCACTCACTCACTCACTCACTCACTCACTCACTCACTCAATCGCAATTTACTCAGTCACTTACTCACCCCGGACAACAAATGGCATCCTACGAGAGGCATTAACTTTTAGTTTCATGAAGGCTCTCCCTACGTTTACCAAGATTTCGCATGGTTTCTGTACATTCCAGCAACTTTGCACCCGACCCCCAACACACCTATACCTGGGTGGGAGGCGTAAAATATACTCCCTCCGTTTCACATTGCCTGCAAGATTGGGCAAATCAATGTGTATCAAAATGGTTTGTGTTGAAACCCCTAACAAAGGGCACACTAAAATAACGAGCCCTGATGGAAGCGTCTAATAAGCATGTGTTCGGCACAATTGCTCCTAAATCGGTCTCCTGAGAGCACGAAAGGGTTCTGGGCGATACAAAAACCAAGTGTGGATTTGAGCGCATCTCATGATAGCGTTTAGGCTTTTAGATAATTGACCAATAAGATCTAGTTATTAAGCAATGTTGACCAATTATATTAATCTGCCAAGTAATATGAAACAGGACCTCAGCCCAATCTTTCAAGTAATGTGAAACGGAGGGAGTACCTTGACATGTTGCTACACCTTTCTTGGTCTAGCCCGTCGTTTGACACTAGACTTGCAGCCCTGCGCACTGCGCTTGCCTTCGGCAGGCGACTTTGGCCTTTTATTATTATTAGGTTCCCTCGTGCATAAATAGAGCGATATCTAAAAACTTCCATTTCAGAATGGACTTCGCATCATATCGCTAATTTGAAGGAAGCGTGTCACGAAAAGTTGCTCTAGGAGGGGCTCGAACCCTCGACCTGCGGCTCATAAGACCACCGCTCTAACCAACTGAGCTACAAGAGCAGCAAACTTTATCCGGAGGATCTATTTTAGACCTCCCTTTAATTGCAAGCTGTCCCGGAAGCACAACTCTTTTGCTTGTCCCACAAATGTTGTCACATTATTATCTTGGTTTCAGTATGTGTGAGCATGGGATGCGTCGCAAAGTTCATAAAGATTGCAAATGTGTGTGAAATAGGATTGCTTGTGGTATCTTTTTTCTGCGTTTTGCCGTCAATACTTCACGCAAGGTTAATTTGAGCACACGAAAAAATAGCGAGAGTCGGAGCTATCGTTTGGTCAGCTCCTCATCAAAATTGGACCAGAAGCGGCAAATCGCGAGCAAAATGATCCCAAGTGGACATCATTTGTGGGACGGAGTAGTATGTCATTAGCTTTACACCTAACCACAGCGTTTTACTCATGTTGGAGGCTCCGACATATTTAGATTTTAACATGCCTTATCTGAATCAATGAGACCAAAATCCGGCCATTTTCAGAGGTCAATAAAAAAAACCAAAAATTAGGAACTGCATATTTAGCCAAAATATTTACTGGGGGTAATATTGACAGTTTTGGATGGATTGATATGACACCCAGACATTTTCCTTGAGAATAGAGTGCGGTATTCACACAAACAGTACAAAGTTGGTGTTGATTTTCAGGGTTTCATACAAAAATCAAGTAAAATATATGTGGTGGGAGCGATTTGTACAGGAACACAAAAGAGCTGCCATATCTTTGTGTCTGTCATACCAAAACTGTATATTTCTAAGCATAACTGACTTGTTTGCACGTACATAGCATAACTACTCATGCACAGATATAGCGTCGCAAGAATGACGTTCTACAGTAGCTCAAGTGGCTGCACCTTTTGTTTATCCTCCCATACAACTTATCGACATTTTTTTGATCAGAATTCTCTGAAATTTATTTCAGAGTTTAAGTAGCGATACCAATTCCTGGTCTGATTTATCGTTTAGGTAAAACCTGAAGTATCAAATCAAAAGGTGATTGAAATCGGTAAGAACAGGTATACTTATAAATGATTAGTTAGGGGTGGACAGTGAAATCTACAAAATATGATTCCCTTCCCAAGGAGATATTTTGGTTGAATGTTGAGCCTGGCGGCAGGTTGTCTGGATTACATAGATTAGAGGCTTCACACGACCGTCGCGCAACATTAGCCCTCGCAATCGAAATTTTCGCCTAGGAAATGTTGAATTTCTTGATAACGTTAGGTCCGTTCTCCTTTTGATGGAGAACAGGAATGTAGGGTAAAAATTCCAAGTCGGACTACATCAACGTGACCATACAACTTCAGTAGGTGAGGCTTGGGTGAGAGCTGTTGTTGTTTTTATTTGCACAATGACAGCAAGAGTGGTCACCCGGACTACTGCCAGCGTATGCACCCGCACAAGAAGGACACAGGGGGAGAGGCATGGAGAAGAAGGTGGTGCATTCGTCGCAGAATTGGCTGTCCTGCAGCAGCTTCAGTGTTGGAAGACTGTCCCATTGACATCAATCCTTGGGACTCCCAACAGTCAGGTATGGCACACAGAAACCTATCCACTTGACGACCTCTTTCCCGCCGAAAAAAACACTATCCACTTGCTAGTTATGCGTGTTGTCTATGGTGTGAAGTCCAGGTTCGAGAAGGTTTTGAATGTTTCCAGTACGCACAGGAACTCTCAAATTGCAGCATCTGGTGCTTGAATTCGTCGATGGTGCCTAAGCACGTTACTAGACAGTTACCTGGCTTCGAAGCACGCTGTCGGGTTTAAGCGATTATCGCTCATCGCAAAATCTTATTGCCCGTGATACACCAAGACCTTAAGTCGAAAAATATTTCCATCTTGGAAGCTGATGACGGCAGTACCTCACTGTGGAATCCACAGTGTGGATAGAGCCTGAAGTGATGCTGAGCGAGCGATATGACATCTTATCATAGATCGGCTTACGACCGCGTGTGGATGGCTGCACTCGAGTCTGTCGCATACATAAAAATTAAGAGGTTAACTGATAGATCAGATAAGTAAATATTGGCACGTACAGCGTCAAACATCGCGTCGCCGAGCTTGTTGTACTGCGCCCATACTCGCTGCACCGTGCATATGTAGCGTCCAACTATTGTGAAGTGGGTCGTTAGCGCGTGACAGGAGCTCCCCCCTACAACTATCGCTGCTGGATTTCGAAAGTGTCAATTCACCGAGGTAGGTGACGACGCGCGAACTACGAGGTCGAAGACGCTACGATTCATGCCTCTATTGATGCAGTCATCACGCAGCTCGAAGAGCTCGATGCCTTTGCCGTTGTAGTTGAAGAGGACATCGTTGAGAGCGCAGTTGTCTAAAACTTATGTTTTGCACACTATTTCAGTTTGGTTATGCCGCCCATGTCATTGGCGACTTGACAGTACCGTCGTTTTTGCTTCCCCTCTATGACATGAGCAATGCGGTATTTTACCACATGTGATATCACCCCCAAACTTAATTTTTGCCTACTATGATAAATTATTTAATTTTGAAGGTGAAAATTTAAATTGCTTTATTTTTGCACTGAAATCCTAGTATGCCTGTAGGGCGTGCGCTTAGATAGGCCGTGGCTTATCGGGTGGCGTGGGTTCAAATCCCATACCTGTAGGGGAGCTCGATGCTTGAGTCGTGTGCACATCCTCCGTCAGATCTGAGACATAACCAAGGATTTGGGTCGTCCGGCACGCTCTTCGGAGTGAGCCTCCTGTGGATCAGGCTGATTGAATGCTCACGAGTAATAACCCACCGTGAGAATTTGGTCGTTAAGTCGTTTGGCGGACAGTAAATGGGATCATTCCTTGCTGGGGCTGTGTACAAATTGCGCCACGTGAACGGGGTGGGCTTCTACGCAGACATCGCCAAAGGCAACGTCCAGTACGACCGGGGCAACTACTACAAGGTCTACGAACCGAAGCCACCGCTCAAGAAGCGCAAAAATTCGCAAGACGAATCGGCGCCGTCCTCGAAGAGCACGGGGCATGCATCGAAAGGCTCGGCGGGGTCTAATTCAGCCAACGACGATGTGGTGATGGCGCCGGAGAGCAAGAATGACGACAACTACTCGCCCGTGACGACGCGCAGCAAGCGTGGTCATGAGCAACACCCGTAAAGTGTTCAAATGCTTCACTGCGCCGATTTGAGGCATTCGTAGTGCTTCCCGTGGCTGTACGAGCTGCGATCATCGTATGTTGGCAAGAGCACCTACTTTTAAACTATTTTTCAACAACAATGCAGCATAGTGAAATCAAGTCACTTTTTAAATTGTTGTAAATTTTAGAAACGTTTTCCTGTGAGTACACAAATTATGAAATGGGTAAATTGAAATTGATATATTCAGGTTATCAAATGCAATATATGTATGTGATCAAATTCAAATTAGTATGACATTTAGTATGCCCTTCAGTACTCCGGCGACATTGACCTTCCAGAATCATTGTCCGAACCTGCTTCATCGTCCGAATCTAAATCACCTGAGTCTTCACTGCCCGAGTCCGAGTCCACAACCCAATCAGAGTCGGACTCAAATCCTGGCGCTTGTTGAGGTTCAGCATGGTTCGGAGCACTAGCCCTGCGGTTTGAAATGTCGTCAATGAGTCGGACATTTTCACGGCTCTGCTCCTCGATGACACTGATGAACTCTATCACGTCTGGGTGTGGTACCGAAAAAGCTTCGTTGAGTGTGCGGTTGCACAGTTCGAGGGGATTATTCGTCCTGTTGACGATGTCTTCATTCAGACCATTCACATTCCACCATTCGGGCACAAATTTCTTGATCCAGGTTTTCTTGAAGTATTTCCAAAATTTCTTCCAGTTGTCCCTTGAATAGGCGATACCTTGGTCGCCACAGTCACGATTAATCATGCACCGGACATCGCGGATACCACGGAAAGCGATGTCGCGACGACGGATCACGGTAAGACGGTCGATGCACCCTTCACGCATGGCCAAACTTACTTCGTCCTCGGTGATCTTTAGCTTGAGCACTTTCCGGCGTAAGGCTTGCTCGATGTGAAAGAGACAGCCCACAATTCTAGCATCTGGAAACTGGTACTTGACTGCCTTGATCATTCGTACTCAAAATCACAGACGACGTGAGCTGGGTCGAGACGCTTTTTAGACGCTACACAGATATAGTGAAGGAGGTGCTCATAAATCGGAGACGTCAACGCGTACCAAACAGGAAGGTAGAGCTCGGAAATTGGGTCGTATAACATCACAATCACCAATTGGTAGAACCGAATTGGTACACACCGATAGGTTGCGTCGATGAAAATGGAGCATTGGCGCTGTTTCATGCGGTCCATCAGCTTACAGTTAAGCTCAAATATCTATGTACACAGCGAAAAAAAAACAAGTCAATGCCCTCATCCAGCTTTAAACCATACGTATATCTCAACTTACGCGACCCGGGAAGGTATGAATACAGATACAAAGTATCGAACTCCACAGTTTTCCCACAGCTAAACGCGCTCAACACCTGTAAGTACAACATAAAATTCTTTAGACGGTTTGCTGTCAAGTTAGATTGCTCATAGAATTTCGTCATCACCCTTTCCTGGTTCTCCGGTCGTGTATACGTACCTCTTCCGTTGTGAGCCAGCGTTCGAGAAGGAAGCGGCAGCATGAACGCTCCTCTGCCACGCCTGCGATCAACCATTGAACGGTAGTTCTCTGGTACAGGTCAGATTCGCAAACGGCCAAAGGCCATAGTCACTCCCTTCACCAACCTCGACGAACCGTCACTTCCAGACCAAACGTGTTTGTCTTGTCTGCATGTGTGGATATTCAATATTTAGGATACAAAAGTACGCGCGACGCTCGTCAATTATTAGTAAAACTAAAGATACAAACAAAAACTACGCACGACACTACCAAAGACCAAGTATGCGGTATCCCTTACGAGCGTCACACGTGTTGGCGCTGGAGCAATAGCAGGAGATGCCTCGCAATCGAACGATGCACTCACACCGGCGGAACTTGAGCAACAGTCGACAACGACGGCGGCTGACACAGAGAGCGACACAGCTACAGCTTCCGCAGCCTCTGTGACTGCACCCGAAGGTGTTCTTGTAGGTCGCTTAGCTTTTTCTAACGTTCACCCCCACGTTGGGTATTGTTGTTGCTTAGCTTAGATTACGTAGTTCGTGGAAATTCCTGCGGCAATGTGGTGCACTGTGTTGTGATTGATTGATTGATAGAATGATACACTATACTCCATTGTTCTAGTCTCACTTTGACTTTTGCCTACAGGACACATGGAGCAAGCGGAAAGCGAGCGCAGTGAGGCGATAGAACGCAACGTTGCCGCGTCCTTGGATGTTGGCTCTGGCTTGTAAACGCTACGGTTGTTACGGGAAGCCCACAGCGCCAACAGCCAAGTTGTCAGCAACGCGGTGACGGACCTTGCGGACCGCCAGGAGGCCTATGAGTCGGCTTGTGACGAAGTCGATCTCCGCGACACCCTGTATCACTGCGCTATAGCAAGTTTTATCGAGGATGATCAGCGTCAGCGCAGGCAAGAACACCTGCAACGCATTACTCCGCCGCCGATCGAAGTGTCGGATGATGGCAACAGTGACGAAGAATATCAATCGAGCTCTCCACCCGCTCCCGCTCGTACGACACGCGCTAGGACCAGCGAGAGCGGATATTTTTCGAGCGACCCGTGAAGCGTCTAAATCTCGGTCCGGCGTTAGCCGAAGAAGAAGCTGACGGTGGTTGCGTGCTGCCTGGAGGTCAAAGGGAGGGAAGTTCCTCTGTGGGGGCGGGTCGAGCGAGTGATGATAGTCCCGCTGAGGTGGCGGGTCGAGCGAGCGATGGATATTCCGCTAAGGCTGCGGTTCGAGCGAGTGATGGAGGTCCCGCTGAGGTGGTGGGTCGAGCGAGTGATGATAGTCCCGCTGGGGAAGAGCAAGGCAAGCAAATTCCAGAATGACACAGGAACTGGCACTTTGTAATCCCTGCGCAGCGGTGGTCGTCTACAAGGGCGAGATTAACCTGTGTTTTTCACCATTTTGATGTTCGAGCGCGCGCTGTTTGGTCCAGCTTCTGTGCCTCCAGGCCTCAGTCAGATGGCGATGCTTCATCCCAATATAACCGGGCTCAGACGAAAATGGGCAATGATATTGATCGTAAGTTACTAGTTGAAAAGCGCTTGTCCCAAGCACGATGACTTGTGCTTGCCATTGCCACTCGTGCGCTTTCACAGTGAGCTCTGCTTGCTGTCGAGGGTTCTCACGACGACTTGCGCTAGCAGTTTCTTTCAAACGCCCTTCAGCCAAATTTGCATTATCGATCAATATGCCACACCGGGGATGTACATGTAGTCATTCTAATTGTGTGAGTCAACATCGATGGGATATCGGACTCACGCCATCAGTTCAGCAACCGCGTTGCAGCCCACAATTTGTGTCGAGCGACCGATACGGTTCAAAGGTGTGCTCCGGATCACCACCCGTGCGACCGATAAATCGTTGATATGATCTCTCGGCCATGATACTGTCAACAACTTCACCAGCGCCAACATCTTGATCTGCCTATCGTTCGGAGAACAGAGTTGGAAGACGTTGAAAGCCATGCCAAACATATGTTGAGGGCGGAAGCTTTTCCTGATCCACCTTCCAACCCCATGATTTTCAAGGCGCTTTCATGCAGACCTACCGACCAGGTTTCACCCTGTACTCCGAGTGTGATGATGACGCTGGCAACATGGACAGCCGAGATTTCGTCGTCGTGGCCTCCAATCATAGGCGACCGACCCGAGGTGTGGTGAATGCAGTTGCGAATCAGACTCAACTCGGTCTTTTTACCCCAAAAAAACAATACCGTAGTGGTCACCATCGCACGAAGCCGGGAATTTGGTGTTACCATCGAAATCCGAGTTACGGATCGTGACGCCCGTAGGTCCTGACAAGCTGATGATAATCATTTGACGGCCGACACTAAATACCGTAACATGGTGAACCTACACTCTCTTCGGTGCGACATCGCCTTGGCCTCGAAGTGTGATACCATCGCCACCCCACACCAGATGCGGGTTCAAGTGAGTAATGTCGATATTTTGCACAATTACATTGCTGCCAGTTATAATGAGACATTTTCTGTTCGAAACACCCATCGTGCCAACATCTTGACCCTAGCAACCGTCAACGGGTCCTTGGTCGCATTTGCGTACGTCACATCGACAGACTTACCGCCGCTATCGCACCCTCCCGTTTCCTGCATAGTGGTATCTCCATTTATTAACATGACATATTGTCCTTTAAACCCACTGTTCTCGGCAAGTTGTTGGTCGGACGGCAGCCCGGTACGGATCTAGGTAGCTGGGCTTGACGCTTCATAACTGCATCATGGAGCAGAAACATCTAGGCTTGCATTGCAAGCTTTTCTTAGCTCGCATCATTATCACTGTTGCTTGCCTTACGCACTACTACTAAGTTACCAAGTTGTGTGATTTCTTGCTACACTATGTAGTGTGGCGATAGTCTTCGTGACCTGACCTTGTACTGTGCTGACGGTGAGGGCAGTCTCAGCTAAAGCAGACGTAGAGTAAGACT
Organism: Phytophthora quercina; assembly: GCA_014706105.1. Classification (NCBI taxonomy): domain Eukaryota; phylum Oomycota; class Peronosporomycetes; order Peronosporales; family Peronosporaceae; genus Phytophthora; species Phytophthora quercina. Next base: position 1,767,398 of record JACBOW010000003.1, on the reverse strand, counting down.
CAGAGGTTAGTAAGCTAGTGAGAGATGCCACGGCAGCGCTGTAGGAGTATCTGACGCATCAATGACTATCGCCATGGCACTCAAATACGGCGCACATCTAAATCTTTGGTTGCAAAATTGGTTACTCGTTGGAGTAAGCGATGTTGCTACACGTGGATAGCCACTCAGCTACACTAGTTGACGAAGGGCAGTCGAAAGAAGAGGTCTCCTTTCGCCACGAGCAAGACCAACCTGGCAGGAAGTGATTCTGATATCATCCGTGTGATTTCATAATCACCCAACTCTGGACGTGGGTGGTTTTGAAATGACATGTTATTTGGCGGCGAAATGACATGCCATTTGAAAACGATTTTTGTCAATACTGAGACCCCCTATTATTGATAGCGATATTCCTTTAATAAAGATCAAATAACTTAGGAAGTGCCTGAAATGTAGGACATGTTTTCGCGTTACCAAGTAGTCAGCCTTCACATCTTTCAATTCCTATCCTAAGCTAGACTAAGTGCGTATCTGTTGGACGCCGAGGCTTCTGTAGATAAAACTTGATCTTGACCTCGAACTAGAGCGGTAGGCTGCGAATCTTAGGAAGTGCCTACCTTCACCAATTAATTAGACATAGGCGGGCTATTGACCCTAATCCCCAAAAATGGCTGGCGCAGCGCTGCAAGATTAGGGTCAAACGGAAGGGCTCAGCCAAGCAAGGTTTAGCATCAACGTGCGAAGCGAAGTCTTCGCGCTGTGTGTTGAACCTTGCCAAATACGCCCCCCCCCAGGGTGGTATAGGTGGGTTAGGGCTCGGGTGTAAGGTTGCTCGCAAGTTGCTCGAACCTGCAGAAAATGGACAATTAATTGGGGAACGTAGGGAGAGCCAATAACTTAAGCCTTCCTCTTTACGATCAGCGCCCGGGAGACAGTTCTTCGACCGGTGGTAAAACTCTCGTATTTCTCTGCCTACCTCGACGCTCGGTTGAAGCGACCTCGCCATGCATTCCTCGCGCGGCACTGACGTATCTTGAAGTTGTTGAAGTTGTGTACCAGTTGTGTTCGCTACACTTGCTTTCACTATGGGATGAATCTTCAAGCGTCACACGACCGCGAGATCTTCATGCGGTGGCTGCTAGCCGCTCATTGCTTTGCGTCCTCCCCACTTTCGAACTAACCAGCCTCTGCCCAAGCGTCTCCGATACAAGCTCCTTGCAAGCACCATGTTGAGTACGTGAAGATTTTGTAGCAGGTCTTAGAGGTATCGCTGACAGGTTCTGTGTTGCTCATCCAACTGCAGGTCGCATGCTCAAGACAAACGCCCGCTACATCGCAGGGGTCGGCGCTGTGACGCTGGGTCTGGCAGCGTCCACGTTGACGCAGACCAAACCTGCTGAGAGCTCGAACTCGACGTCCGAGGTATTGCTGGACATCTCAAGCCGCATCAAGAACATCGAGCGTGACTTGGGCATCGGCGGCAGCGGTGCATCTGCCCCCAAGACCAAGTACAACAACTACCCCGTGCTCACCCCCAAGCACAAGAGTCTCATGGCCAAACACCTGTCACCAGGGATCTACGACAAGCTTAAGGACCGCAGGACCGCCAGCGGCTACACCATCGATCAGGCCATTCAGACGGGTATCGACACGCCCCACCTCGGTGTGGGTGTCGTGGCTGGTGATGAAGAGTCATACCAGACTTTCAAGGAGCTCATGGACCCCGTCATCGAAGGCTGGCACGGCTACAAGCCCACGGACACCCACAAAACCGACATCGACCCGTCCAAGATCCGTAACGGCAAGATTCCAGACAGCTACGTCATCTCGACGCGCATCCGTGCTGGTCGTAGCGTTCGTGGCTTGGCCTTGCCGCCTGGAACGTCGCGTGGAGAACGCCGTGAGGTCGAACGCGTGCTGTCCAAGGCTCTGAGCAACCTCACCAGGGACTTGGCAGGCAAGTACTACCCGCTGAGCAAGATGACCAAGGAGGAGGAGGAACAGCTCATTGACGACCACTTCCTGTTCCAGAAGCCTGGTGGTGGCACTCTGTTGACCAACGCTGGTGCTGCTCGCGACTGGCCCGATGGACGTGGCATCTTCCACAACAACAACAAGACCTTCTTGGTCTGGGTGAACGAAGAAGACCACATGCGCGTCATCGCCATGCAGAACGGCGGTAACATCCAGGAGGTGTTCGACCGCTTCAGCCGTGGTGTCTCTGACGTGGAGAAGGTCGTCAAGGGCGAGGGTCGCGAGTACATGTACGACAACCACCTGGGCTTCGTGTGCACGTGCCCGTCCAACCTGGGCACCGGTCTACGCGCTAGTGTCATGATCAAGTTCCCGCAACTGTCGAAGGAGTCTGAACACTTCTACAACTTGTGCTCCGCATTGGGTCTGCAGGCTCGTGGCTCGAAGGGCGAGCACTCTCCTCCCGGCCCTGGCGGTGTGTACGACGTCTCCAACAAGGCCCGTATCGGCTTCTCGGAGGTGGAGCTGGTGCAGACCATGATCGACGGCATCTGGAAGCTCATTGAGCTCGAGGAGGACCTGAAGAAGGGTCGCTCGATCGACAAGAAGGTTGCTGCTATCCTGAAGTAAGTCCACACGTGCATCGCACCAAGGCGAGACTTGCCTCGATAAGCCTCATCGCGCCAGCCAGCGAGGAAATCTATGCGCAATCAAGAGACTACAACACAAGCTGAAAAAAAGCAAATAAAAAACTGCTAGTTTCTTCATCACACGACCATATTGCATTGCCAGCGCACGCTTTCTATCATCTTTGCAGCCAGCAACACGAGTCCAACCTGAACAACGTCCCTTGAGACGCGTTGTCGCTGTCGCTCCATCCTCCATCTACCGAAGCCTGATGGCAATTGCTGACTGTAGCGTCGTCTGCTGAAAGGTTTTGCATATTTACAGAGCCTTGGTGACGCCCTCCATGTGCTTGACGACCTCCAGGACCGACTTGAAGCTGAAGGGTTCCGTGGCGGCCATATCGGCCAGCACCTTGCGGTTCAGCTCAATGCCCGAACCGTTCATCTTGCCGTAGAGCTTCGAGTACGAGAGTCCCTCCTGGCGGGCGCCGGCGTTGATCTTCTGGATCCACAGCGAGCGCATGTCCTGTGTGGCAATAATTATTATTTTAAGTAAAAGAATACATAAAATTAAGTATCAATCAATACTGCTAGCCACTTACGCGCTTCTTCTGCTTACGGTCGCGGTACTGGTACTGCAGACCCTTCTCCACACGGTTGATGGCCGTACGGTAGCACGAGTTGGCGCGTCCGCGGTAGCCCTTGGCCATAGCCAGGATCTTCTTGTGCTTCGCCCACGACATGCTGCTAGTGTCCTGCGTCTATCAGTCTGCGGTGGGGAAGCTCCTTTGGTGACCACTGCCGTTAATTACGATTTATGTCCAATCAGCTGATTTTGTGTTTCGGATTGGTCGAAAAGCTTATTGCGGGAGTGACCGCACACTCCAAGCAACCGCACCATCATGTTGCACCGCATGGGGCGTGGCACGGCCGTCACTTCCGTCCAGCGGTCACTGCGCCGAACCTCCATGACGCAGCCGCAGCGCCGCACCTTCCACTTCGGCTCGTCAGCAGGCAAGCCGGCGGCCTCGGACGGTCATAACCGCGTGGCCAGCGCCGCCTCCTTCTTCCTGGACGCCAAGGCCGCATGCAAGGGCAAGCGCTGCGCGCTGGGAAAGGACAACAGCGGCATCGGTGCTAACCCAGCCACATGTGGAGAAGACTCGTTCTTTCTCACGCCTGACGTGGTGGGTGTGGCCGACGGTGTTGGCGGATGGAACGAGAACGGCGTGGACCCTGGCAAGATCTCGCGCTCGCTCATGCGCAACGCGGCGATGTTTGTGCGTCAACAGACGGCCAACAATGAGAGCGCCACTACGCAGCAGGTGCTGGCTCATGGCTACAACCAGGCGCTGCTGGACGATGAGGTAGAGGCGGGCAGTACGACAGCCTGCATTGTGAGACTGAAGCAGTCACCCCAGGGCAAGCCTGTACTCGAGTACTCGAACCTCGGCGACTCGGGCTTCGTGGTCATCCGTAATGGAGAAATTATCTTCCGCTGTAAATTTCAGGTTGGTGGTGGGCTGTTGTGGTGATGAGTAGTAGATGTGGACTGGCTGACGAAGCAAGTGTGTGCATTGCTGCAGTATTACGGACGTGCACCGTATCAGCTGGCGAAGATCCCGCTGCGATTTAAGCAGTACGGCGCTATCGAGAACCACCCTGACGATGTAAGTCAGCTTAAAATTGCGGTGTATTGTGCTGGAAATGTTGTGTCCTAAATACGCTTTTTGTTGCAGGCGGATTCGGGCGAGATTGATGTGCAAGACGGAGACCTCGTGGTGCTTGCTACCGATGGCGTATGGGACAACTTTGCCCCAGACCTTCAGAAGGCGCCCTCACAGTTCCCGGTAGGTCGCTATAGCATGTCTTTCAGTATTCGTGCTGCATGCACTGACGTTATCTCTTGTTATCTTGTACTTCTGCTACAGCCTGTGCTCTCCTGGAGACGGTACTGGTCGGGCGAGCTTGCGTCCTTCGTGGACGTTATCGCGGAGAACCCCGATAAGGCCGCCGAGAACATTGTGCTGGCCTCGCTCCGCCACAACCTCAAGCCCGACGATATCACGGTAGTCGTGGCCAAGGTAGTCGTGATGGAGTCTAAGCTGTAACAACACCCAAGTGCACTGGCGAACTACATGCTGTTGTCAAGTGGCCTCGACACGTCGTCGCATAGATTAAAAACTGCTGAATCCCATGGAACTCGATTGAATTGCTTCGCCGCTCGGTCGGTCGATTATGTTACGAAATGGCTGGATGGTAAAATATGAAAAATACTGTCGCCAAGTGGCGGAATCCGGCGTCATCATCTGCGTGTGACTAATCAGCCGTAAACGTGGCTTCCCTGGCATTACTGTACATGTACTGGTACGTATGATAGCCCAGGTATTAATAAGTACAACAAGGCAGGCTATAAGAGCGCATTTCCCCCATCGTACAACCATTCTTATGCATGCAGCTTTTCAGCCAGTCACCTGTCTCATCATTTAAACTTGCTCATCGCTAGGGCGGAACAAACGACTGAGCTGTCGAGTGATCGCTCTCCATTCCCACTTCGACCCCGCGCTGGCTCCGTCGTCGATCCGTGACCTCCGCGACTATCTTCCGACCTTCGCGCACTTGCTCAGGCGATCGCGTTGCAGTGACGACGCCGAGATACGAGCAAGTTGATCCTCCCAGACACATAAGCATCAGGGCATCAAGCAGCATGTCAGATCAAGCTATCAACCGAGCGGCTCATCGAGCCCCGCCGATCCGAGCACACTCAGACTCGTCCGAGTCGGAGCAGCGGAGACACGCCCGCCCCGGCAGCGCGCGCCTGTCCAGTAAGTCATCGCCGTTCCACAACCTGCTCACGGCTCGTCAGCGTCGCCGCACCTTCAGTGGCACGTCGGGAGAGTTCAATGAGCTGCTCAACCTAGAGAGCAGCACGGCCAAGTCGGTCGAGGTGTTCCGCGGCGAGGCCAGAGGCATCCTACACGGCATCTTCTTCGTGCTGCTGCTGCGCTTCGTGCTGGCACTCGTGGTCGCTGTGGGCACGCTCGGGATGGCCGCCGTTCTCATTCTCATGGTCAAGGAGCCCAACGCGTCGCTCACGAGCTACCTACTCTTCTACTCGTGAGGCGCTTCGTTCTCGGTTGTCGTCAATGCCGCTGTTCACAAGACGCTCGCAGTTGGCGACTGTAGTATTTATTTGGGAGTCCCTTCGAGACGATCGCGAAGCGCTACGAACTGCGGCCGATGTTGCTTTGCAAACGTAGATAGGGAAGAGTAGCCTTGGTGTGTCAGGTACATGTATTGAAAACGTCATCAATTCATACAGAAACTTGTGAGCAATTCTTTGGGCAAAAGGCGATGGACCCAGATAATTGCCATCGCCATTGGTCTTCCTCCCCCAAATCACAAAGTTTGCGAAGCGATTAGGGTACTTTCATATCCTAATCACTGTGTACCCTTGCCAAATAGAATACCTCCCCTCAAATCTGATAGAGTTGTTGAGTATACAATTTTTATTGTACCCACACCGAATAGTATACCTCCCGCTAGCGTGTTATATAAGTCATTTTTCAATTCGACACGTAAAACGAGCACTCCCTCTCTACCAAGCAACAACACCATGCCCACATCTCGCCTAGCCAAAACTATGGCCGAAAAAAAAGGAAGTCGTCACGTGGATTGAGCGGAATGGTGAGAATCCAGCCAAGGCAGCCGATTATTTTCAAAATGAGCGTGGGTGGAAAATTTCTGAGGCCCAGGTCCGCTATTGGTGGAAGCAGAAAGAATCGATCAAGAACGCTCCAGTCTCCAACCCCCGTCTGAAAGGTGCTGGCGCAAAGCCTCGGTTGGCTGAAGTGGAGGGCATGGTGTTCTTTTTCTTCGATCCGGAAGAAAAAGGTCTCACGGGCTTTTATCGCCGAAATGGGTAAAGAATGGGCAAGTCGTCCTTACCGACGATGTCCTCACGGACAGAGCAGCGCGCTTCTTGGACTACTTGTCCCCGCGGATTGACACGCTGAACCTGGAGCGCACCGTCCTAATGGACGAAAGAGCAGTGTAGTTTGAAGATCCGCGCCGTCAAACCGTTGATGCGACGGGTGCCCGTCACGTGGTGCTCAAGTCTACTGGCTTCGCGTCGACGCGCGTTACTGCTGTCCTTGCTGTGTCAGCATCTGGTCGAAAGCTACTTCCGCTAGTCGTGTGGAAAAGCGCTCGTCGAGATGATGTTATCGATAGGCCTGTCAACCTTTACGTTCTTAACCTTACCTTTACCTTCCAGTACCTCAGCCACCACAACCTCCTGACCTCTGCAGCAATTGATTGGCCTCCTCAACTAACAAACATTGCAAAAATAGCAAACCAGGAGTTGACTCAACAAAGTTGAAAGTGCAAAAAGATATCAGCACGATGGAACTACTGATTAATGGCCTGTGCACACCGATACAGCCATCTCGACACGACCGCCGCCCGCATACTATCACCCGTGAGAGTTCACGAGCTACAGGAGATGAATTCCGTGACAGTGCTTCTGCTGACGCACGTCCGACGAAGCGCTTTCAGTACAGCAGGCCGTCTGAGCCCCGAGTCAACACCGAAGCCCGTCGTACTGGACGAACATTGCAGTATCTGCATGCAGGGAGTCATGTGGCTCCAGGCTCGAGTTCAATGTCGACGCCGAGTCCACTGGATCAAGCTGTTCGCAGTAACGGGGATGATAACACCCGATCGGACCCTCCTTCACTTTGGCAGTCTCCTGTTTACGAAACTGTAATGGCGATGCCGCCTCACAAACAGTATGGCATGCGCCGGATCCGAAAGCCACAATACTGGCAGTTTATTGTACTCGTAGCTCACTACATGTTTTGGAGTATCGAGGAAGACCAACTGGAGAACAAGCACGCTGCGTACGCATACTGCACAAAGTGCAAGCGATGTGTTCGATTCAAGGTGAAAAACAACGGCGTAGAGCGGCACATGAGCAAGTACCACCAAAGTGATATGGCAAGGAGTGCGAATCAGAAAACCATCGGATCGGACGCAACCTCGATTCTGACTTTGCAGATGCTCAAGCACAAAGACAAAAAGGGTCGCTACGTGAAATCAGCGCTGAACAACAGAATGAAGTGTATTTGCTTCTTGCACGTTGGATAGCAGCACATTTCCGGCCACTTCTTATGATTGAAGATGAGGGGTTCATCGTGTTCGTAAAGTTCATTACTGAGACGATTTGCGGCATTAAGGTGCATCTTCCAGGGCGGACACGTTTGCGTGCTGATATAATCAATCTGGCTAGTGATCTACACGTCGAAGTAAAAGCAGATATTGCGCAGTCTTGCATCTACTTCTCGATCACGAGCGACATTTGGACGGCGCGCTTATATATCATTCACAATTCACTACGTTAACGACGATTTCGAGTTCGCCAGCTGGACTCCGGAAGTAAAAGAAATTCCAGGAAAACATGATGGTCCTGCGATCGCTGCTGCTTTGGAAGTGATCATGAACGATTGGGGTCTCTCCAAGCATCTTTGCACTCGGTTCGTGGGCGATTCGGGCTCCAACACGGTGGCTGCTGGCAAAATCATTGAGACCGACCACTCCGCTTGTATTGCTCACGAGCTTCATCTCATCGTTTCGGGACTCTTGACGAAGAAAAAAAGATCAGACCAGCCCGTTCCAGATTGGGAAGCTGTGGTATCGAGGGAAATTGGTGCGGCTCTTAATGATAACGAGGAAGACGATGAATTAGGCGAGAATGACCGAGTTCAAATGGGCGATCTTCGAGATGCTTCAGTTGACGAAATGGATAGCTTTCTTAATGAAGCGCTAAGCCGTTTGGAAGTGGATGAGATGGCTACAATGCGTGGAATAGTTCAAAGCTTTCGTACACTAGCCGTCTACTTTCGCAAATCTTCTAAAGCTCGAACTTGTTTGGAAACTATCCAATACAGGAGCTGGGTATTGCTCCAGACAAGGTATTATGTGGATGATATCATGGTCACGGTGAAAGAGTGCCGCAGCCTTATTCTGCGCTTATTCGACAAACGCTTTTCGCATTTCGAGTCCAGTCAATTGATGTGGGTGTCGTATCTAGATCCCCGGGTTGCAAAATACATGAATCACCTGAGTAATGAACAAAAACCAGAAGCTCGAACGAATCTCATCAATGCAGCCGTTCAACTAGCTCGCGATGAAATAGATCTTACGGAGCGTGGGATCTTATTTTCGCCGGAATCTGTGAAGAAAAAAGTGAATGTCGGCTTCATTGACACTTTTGTTTTTGGTCCCGACGAATCCACCCCCCAAAAAACGACACTGGAGGCAGATTGTGACGACGAATTCACTCGATACATAGCAGACATCACTGCTCCAAATGCTGTACTGAAAAGCACCAAACCTTGCAGATGGTGGGGGCTTAATAAAGATAAGTATCTCAACCTCAGCAAGCTAGCCAGAAAGTGGCTTGGAATTGTCGCGACGAGTGTACCTTCAGAGAGGGCGTTTTTTCGACTAGAGGCAATATTGTGGCCGTGAAGCGAAGTTCGTTGGCCCCAGACTTTGTCCGTGATCTTGTTTTCATTGCAGAAAACACCCGCCGCAAATAAGTGTCTGGGGCCAATGCAAACTGTGAAAGCTGTCATGAATGCTAAGAAACCAATCTGAAGCACGTACAAATTTTCCAGTCTACAAACATGTAGTATTCCGAAGTGAAAGTGTGGGCGTTGTCAAGGGAGCGCAAAAACGGCGTAGTGAAAAGTTTGTGTTGCCATTGAAACCCAAATTCATTTACATTTTTAAATGTAAATGAATTTGAGTTAATTAAAAAAATGTCAAACAAGTTGTGATGTTTAAACGAACTACATGTAGTAGCCGCTGTGTCTGAAAGTTTTGACTAATTTTCGAGGTGGTCGAGGCTGTTCTGTCTAGTCTTCTTACCAGCAAGGCCGGCATCCGGCTGCCCCCCATCGGTGACACCTTCGGCTGCAATGACTCCTACGGCTACGTGGTGAACAAGCTCAACGACTACGACCTCGGCTACCTGCACGTGATTGAGCGTCGCGGTATGCACGCAGACAACGCCGACGTACCGGAGGGTGCCACTTCCGTGGTTTCTACAAGGGCGTTCTCATCACAGCTGCAGGCTTCAACCGTACCAACGTCATGGAGATCATCGAGGATGGCATGACCGACCACAACGTTTCCGGACCCTCGTCGAGCGTCTGAGTACGGACACGAAGCCGACGCCGTACGACTCGAAGACGTTCTACGTGCAGCCGGACATGTCGGTAGAGGCGGGCTACACGGACTAAGGCTACACGGACTAAGGCTACACGGACTAAGGCAAACATGTACGTGGCCAAATTTCACTGCCCCCCCACTTCACCAAAACCTTCACTAGATTGTACTCCAGCAGAATTCCCCCGTTGGGATCAAGCCTCTCTTAGCCTAGGCACTATACCCACGAAGTGGGAGCTATATTGGCCTTGACCACTGTCTACAAAATTTACAGCAACCATCATTATCAGCATTTTACTTCAGCGGAGGCGCACACTAGCAGCAACAAATCCTGAGAGTGCAGTGCTGCCGTTTCTGCGTTCGAGTCATTGCTTGAGGAGCACCACCGCAAGAAACACGGGTATTAGGCGTCCATGTTGACGACGTGCGATAGAAGCCGTATAGCAATAATACATGTGATTGACGCGAAGACGTAATACAACAACAACAACAACAACAACAACATGTGAGCGGCACTCCATGTACACTTAATTTATACTTAAGTTTTGTATGGCACGTATTGCTGCTACAGAATGGCAGTCGTTAATAAGGGTTTGGAGGTCCTTCATAAGGGTCTCATAAGGTTACAGACTGTACATAACGCCGACTCAGAAACACATGAAAAAAACTAGAATGGCACTCCCCTCTCCGTTATGCTATTGCTGTGCGGTTTGGAGGGCTGAGAAGCCCCTTTATTGGTGTCCTTAATACAGCTATGGGGATCGCCTGAGGCTCGATACAAGCTACGTGACAGCACTGGCAAAATGCAGAAAATTAGTTATTTTTCTTGCCATTCTGTAGCACGAATCACTCTCTTTTTGAATTGCGGGTTAAGGAGGTAAAGGGGAGGCCAGTTTAACCTTACCTTAACCTGTTGGATATTGGAGGTTAGTAAGGTGAGACGGATTGGTAACCCATATGTGACGTACCAAAAGCGGGCATGGGTGGACTCACAGCTGCTAATTAAGTGGGTCGATCTAATTTTCCCGCCCATCCTGGACGCGGCAACGACTGGCAAGGCAGTCGTATGGTTGAATATGGTCACTTTTCCGACTATACTAAACAATTGTATGCAGTTATCTATCCAATCATATTCACATTGGATATAATTGACCAATCAAATTGGGTTGACTATGATAAATAGCCAATAAACATGTAGGGGGTTAGGTGAGTCCTGTAAGCCAGCCGTTCCGACGTATCGGGTCGGAAAACTTTGAAAAATATGTGTATTGCCATTCATTTACCAATTAAACTACGTATCACTTGCATATTTGCCTTTCATCCGACAAGAGACATGGGTTTAAAAGAACTAGAGCCTGACAACACTAAGCGTGCTAAGGCTACGGCTGTGGCAACTTTTAAGAAGTTCTTAAAGTCTGAGGGTGTTAGTGATGAGTACGTGCGTACTTGTATTGAACGTGATGATAGTGGAAAGTGTTTTGTATCTGTAATGGATAAGTTTGGTATGTTTCTTGCATTTACCGAGGGCAAAAACGGCAAGCTGTTGGCTCGAAACACTTCAATGCAATACTATCGGCAAGCTAAATTATGGCTACTCGAACAGTTCCCTCAGCACTGAGCTGCACTAGAAGCACGGTTGCTGAAAATGGGGAAAACACTTGACAACTTTTGTTTGAAGAGATATGGTGGTGGCTTAATCAGTAAGGCGCCGCCATGCTCTAAGACAGATTTGAAAAGAATGTTTGTATATTTGTATGTTAACGCAAGTTGTTCCGGTGACTACCAAGCCGCTGCCTTACTCAGCTTGCTCTGGTACCTGTTTGACCGAGCGTCGGACCTTGCTCGCGGTGTCTGGAACATGACAACAACAAACAAAGGGTTTAATTACATCTTCAACACCAGTGCGCAAGACCACAAGATCAGCAAGATACTCAGCGGCCACGGTGCTGAAGCCAAGGTCGCGCTCCAGACGCGCACCAAGGTCGACGCTTTCCAACTTCTCCTGTTCGCTACCTGTCAGAACCTCGAAGCAACAAGACACAACGTCAATCATCCCGTCCTCGATGTCCTTACCGCCTGTGTGCTTCGACACTATCCGCTGCTGAATAAACTCAATCCAGAAGCTCCAGCTATCAAGCGCGTGGAAGCTTGCGTATTTCACAGCGGTAGCTCGGTGGCAGACCTCCTTGGCTGGTCGACGTATCTGGAATCCCCGGCCGCTACCTGTCCCAAGCACACCAACAGCAACACAGAACCCACAACAGCGCAAGCCACCAAACCGACTGAAGTATCCGAGGAGCAGAAGATCATTCGCCATCAAGCCACTGTCATTAACTACTTTATGGAGCACATCCAACGCCAAGATGCGCGGATGGACGCGTTCGAGGCCAAGCAAAACAACGATCCTGTCCAAGCTACAAGCAAACGTAAGGAGCCAGCGAGCACAGACACTGATGTTAGCAAGCCAAAGAAGAAGCAACGCAGGTCGTCGGCGACTCGCCTTCACGCTACCTGGTTCGCGTGGTACGCACAAGAGCCGTGGATGTGGCAAGTGCCAATCTCGAAGCAGCAGAAGTCCGACGCCAAGCTGCTCGTAGCCTTCATGAAGCTGTTCTTGGACGACGGGTTCGAGCTGGACGCGACAGCATCGGACTATCGCGATCGAGTCTTGGACGCGGGCAAGCAAGCGGAGACGGCGGTGCTGGCGTTCCTGGCCTAGCGCAAGATCACGTCGCGCGGGTCTGGCGCCGTCCTCAAGCACCTGCGCACCCTTCACCGCGCTGGAGTCCTTAACGCCAATATCGAGTGCCATCAACGTCGGCTGCAGACCGCTGCCATCAAGGATCCTGCTCCTGGATACACACAGGATGTACTGGAGGTAGTTAGTTAGCAAGCTAAACCACAATACATGAATACATCTCAAAGCAAGTAGTGACAACGGCTGGAATCGAACCAGCAGCCTCAGAGCTTAGCCCTGCGCTCTTGAGCACCAGCGCTGGCTGAATGCTGAGCGTACGGGCTGTACTGCCTGAGAGGCTGTGCCGGAGGTCTGCGCAGTAGCGTGGAAAAAAATGTAGGCTGAGCGCGAAGGCTCCTCGTCGGCCCACGAGAGTGGCTGGAAGCCACTAGTTGGCTGCGTGTCTGTACACTAGCAAGTGGCAAGTTTTTATTGGTAGATAAGTAGCCAATAGGCTAATCCCAGGGATGACTGGTTTCCGGCATCCTCGTAATATCCGGACAGATGTCTCGTTATCCGGACTATCTCAAAATGCTGGCCTCATTGTTGAATTTACCGGCTCGTGAGGACATGGCTCTCGAGCCTAATTTGCATGTTTACAGCAAAAAGCATTTTTTTCAGCCCACAGGCCGTTTCAGGCGATTTCCTGCCGCCTATAGACTAGGCTAAAACAAGCTCTCTGTCGGTTCCGATCTCGTTATTGTTTCCCCTAAACCATAGTGCACCACTTATACATAAAATACAGACCCCAAAGATTAATTTACCAAGATGGTGGTACACGTCGGAGACGTCGACAGTCGGATAAATTTTGGTATGGTATTCAATGCGTGCACATACGTTCAAGGCAGTGAAGGCACAATTTGCGAAGAAAACCGTGCAATGTTTGTCGCCCCCGGAGCTCAACTCCGTATGTTCAAGCCGGGGATATCGGCATTTACAAGTCCTTTAAGGGCAAGCTTTCGAGCATCGATGGACGAGTGGAAATCGTCAGACCGGGTGCTATTTACAAAGACCGGCAACCCAAAGCAGCCACCTGTGGCAGATGTCGCTGAGTGGGTGGAAACAGCTTGGAAAGCTGTGCCAGCCGACATCGTTAGCCGTTCTGTTGCAGCGGCTGGGTTTTCACCATTGTACGAGGATTGGCACATCAGTCGCCACGATGTATATGGCGAATTATTTTGCCGCAAGTGGCTCTCTCGTGACGGGGTGTCCGAGAGTGAAGAGGTCGTCGAAGATCTGCTGGAGAACCTGGACGAGTTCACATATTGGAGACCTCTGTCTAAGACAGATTGATTGTATACCTACTCCTATTTGCATACCCTGCTTCATCTTGATAGTATTATACTAAATAGTATACGGTATACAATTTGGCGTTATCCGTTAGTTGCACTTATGTAATATGTGAATCTCCAACTCACTTGTGCACCAAACTAGATCCAAAGCAAGCTAATAGTTGCGTTGGAATGCGCCCACGAAAACACCTCTTGGGCTAAGTTCTAATATATGTTACCAACTAGATCGTCTTCGACTTGGCTGGGAATATTTCTACAGAAAACGTCGTGCAAAACTGTCGTTTTGAATGCATGTCGTAGTGCAGAATTTATGAACGGCGAATTCCCACCATGCAAAGTCGCAGGCATATAAAAGTGTAGTGAAAAACCTGGCATTGCAAAAATGCTCTGGAAATCGTCGTACATTTTGCACTACGGTTTTTCAAAGCCTGAAAATGGTGGTTATCAATCGATGCAAGATACACTTTACTGCAGACACTGCAGAGAATTAAGTATTTTATGGTTTTAGCTCACAAGCTAGTGCCCGCCACGACAACTGGTCCAATCTCCGCCCCCTACTCTTACTAGATGTAGTCGAGAAAGGAAGACGCTTTTTAGCTGCTCGAAAAGAAGTCCTGCCGCTTCCGTAGAGTTGCGTGTTTGCTTGACTTCATTGTGCGTTAGCAGCTCTTGAATGAGAAGCATCATCCGCCTTAGTTCTGACAAACGAATCTTCTTCAGTCTCGACGGCATGTCGTGCTTCGTTAGTAGCCTGGGTGGACAGCACACCAATACTGCCAAACGGCACGAATCGTGCCCGGGGGTAGCACAAAACCTTTCGGCACTCGGTGAAAGGTATCGTCCCACAGAACAAGCTCTGACTGCACAGTATTCGTGAGAGAAATACGTCCACAGGATCTGAAATTCGCTGCGCTAGTAGCACCAAATTGGACAGAGCCAGCACAGACGCAAATGCCGTCTCCAACGCTTCCATTGTCAAGACAGACCCGGTAATGTGGCGCTTGAGAGCCCTCTCAAAAGATGCAGCAAGTTGCTCTCGCATCCTCACGAGGCCGGGAGAATTCTGTCGCGGTGTACAAGTACACAAATACTGAGTGCACGTTGCCGAAAGTGGACTTCCCCGTCACGCCACGTTGTTCCATAGATGTAAGATACCGCATAAAGTCTTGAGCAGATAAGGGATCCAAACTCATGGGACCTTGTAGCGGCGCTCTCGAGAGCCACGCGATAACTGTTTCTCCTTTAATGGTTTGAAGCTCACGAAATGCACTTGTAAACAGACCGAGGTAGTATTCCCGGCACTTCCTCCACACGTGCATTGAGATCGTCCATCGTTGCAAAGTGACCTCTCAAGAAAAAGTTAGTCTTTTCAGCCAATAGAAAGCTGTCAAATTGTTCCGTAAATTTTGCACGACGAATACCATCCAGAGGCATAGTCTACCACCCAAAGCCGTCCACTGACACGCAGACATCAGCTTCATTCCGATCAGGCCGTATCAATGACGTATGAGGTGGTACCGGGATAACGTGTAGGCACGCAGAACTTAAAACACGCTCGAATTTGTTTGAGCATGGACGAATGAACGTCGCAACCGCGCGCTTATTTTGATTAGGTCGAGAAAACGGTGAAATCCTCGCTATCTCTGCGTTATCTTCGTTGTCAGACTCGTCCACACAAATAATTCCGGGCTTGGATGCACGCGAGGGGATATTGCCCAAGGTGGAACGCTCACGAGGCCTGCTTCCTCCCCACCAGCAAGCTCGGGTTCAAACGTAGAGGGGGCGCTCCAAATTTGCCTCATCGCGTCGGCATTAATGGGTCTCACAGTACCAGCAAACCGCAGTCCCGGCGACCTTACCAAGCGCCAAAGTGTAGGTGCACAACTTACCCCACTTTGCTTGACTAGGTTGGATCTTGCGGCCGTCCACCGTAATAATACGGCGTATCATCATAGTAAGTGGGATAGTTTTTAACGTGTCAACTTGGATTAGAAACCCGTCGTCATTTGTAATCTCCAAGACCTTTGCTGCTCGGTGTCCGCGTGGGTGACCAGCAGCACAGGCTGTGGAGAAATAGCCGACGTTTTCTCCAGCACGAAGCGTTTCTGGCTCGGGCTCGTTGCCTGACAGAACAACCATGGTCTTGTTTCGACTTACGCTTTTGTAGTTGCTGTAGGGATACAACTTGTGTTGGTTGGATCGAGTATTGGTGGGATCAACAGTGTTGATTCAACACTATCTACTAATCTACTGCACATCATAAGTCTTCAGTCTTGTAGTGTTTATGTTGTTTTGGCCTGTTGCTAGCTACTCCCGCGCATGTCGGACTGATTGACTGAGCCACAAACACTTGGCTGTCTCGTTGCAGCTCTTAGCTCCTTCTCACCGTGTCTGTACCCCTGCAAGACGGGTACTGCTGCAGATCCCGAATCGTGGGGCCTCTGCTATGCTCTCTTTTGCGCGGTGGTCCCCAATGTCAAAAGCCTCTATAAAAGGCTACGTCGACATGAACGGATTTAAAAGGGTATAGAGTGGGTGTGGCCCACACTGTACACACTGTGGGTGCAAGTTACTGGGGGTTCTACTGAAACTTTCCATGCGTGGTACTTTGAATCAACCGCCCGGCCAATCGCGCACACCATCGATAAGTACAAATCGTACTTAGAAGGATACCAAAAACCATGTGTTCTCGAGTGTGTGCGATTCGCTATTGACTTGCTTTTGTATTGGGCACGCATTGCTGCTACAGAATTGCAGTCCTTAATAAGGGTTTGGAGGTCCTTCATAAGGGCCTCATAAGGTTACAGACTGTACATAACGCTGACTCAGAAACACATGAAAAAAACTAGAATGGCACTCCCCTCTCCGTTATGCTATTGCTGTGCGGCTTGGAGGGCTGAGAAGCCCCTTTATTGGTGTCCTCAATACAGCTATGGGGATCGCCTGAGGCTCGATACAAGCCACGTGACAGCACTGGCAAAATGCAGAAAATTAGTTATTTTTCTTGCCATTCTGTAGCACGAATCACTCTCTTTGTATTGGCCATGCGGTCCGACTTGGTAAATTTGGTCGTAAGTCACAATAGTGGGTACTTATTTTTAGTTTGTATCCTACCCATAGAAAAGGTGATAGTGTTTCATCCCCGTTTTGCCAAAAGAAGTGAAAAACACAATAAATTCTTTTTTTTTTCATCGAACTACTGTAATAGGTAGTTGCAGAAATGTATATCCTCTGGAAAGAGATACAGGCTGCCGGTGAAATGATGCTCTCTTTCTTACCGAAATAGAGACGCACGAATGATTGGGCGCGGCTGCTCAACTTCAACTGGTGACGTCAGCGACGTCGTCACGGTCTCTGCAAATGACGCTGGAATATTTTCATTGGTCGAAAATACGATTTCTGGCGACTACGACTGGTCAAAAAGGCATCGTACTTAGCCGAGGCTGCTCGTGCAGACGTATCCAACTCGGATTGCTCGCCGCTCGTCATATCGAGCACTTTGGAGCTTACCTCTCCGTCCGCAGACTCTGTATCGGTTCCTGCGCCTGGCACAAAATGGAGAGCCTCAGCACCAGCGACCCGAGTGCGCAGCAGCAGCTCCGCTCGTTCATGGCGCTCCCAGCGGACGACGAGATGGCGCAGCTGATTCTCGAGGTGCGTATCTGCCCTACTGCCTCAGTGACACCGATTGACTAACTGACTGCCTGGCGGTGCTGCAACTTTTTGACAGGAGCTATCGTTCTCGAGGCGCTCGTTTACTGGCGTGGCGGCGGAGATCGCTAACTCGCCGTCGAGCAAATCGGCGACGGGGCTAAACTCGATCTCCGAGGATGACGAAGAGGAATAATAGACGGATCGTGGTGCCAGACGCAGGCAATACTTAGAGAATCACACGGTGGGGCGACCGCGATCTGTGTGTTCGCCCCCGCGCACACCCGAGCGGCGAGTGCAGTATGTGGTGTACAGCGAGCACAATAGCAGCAGGGTAGTCGGAAGCGTAGAGGACAGCGATTGCACTGCGCTATTTATTGGAAACATGGAGTCTGTTTTTAGTTTCTGGTGGTGGTGGTGGCTATTGCGGTGTTGGTTTCATGCCCCGGTTCTGGCGGTGGTGGCAATGCAGTCATTCCTGGGCATTGCGCTGCTCTTGCCGCCCGCGCGCCAGTCAACAGCGCTGCGTCATCGCCGCTCAGCAGGCAACGTCATGCATCCTATCGGATGCGCAAGGATTCATTGCTCGCTGCCGCCGGCAGCCTGCCAGCAACTACATGTACATGTATTTGTAATACTTGCTGATCCTTTGCAATTCATACCGAAAGACTGCAGTCACTTCACTGCCAGTGCGGCTAGTTCAACCGTATCTTGCTGCTTCAACATTGGAAACTGGGCATGGCGTTCATTACCGTGAGGAGCTCGTTCTAAAAAGCATGACGTCACGAGGACGCGTCATCACTGGGCGGTCTCGGCGCGGAGCATCCTGCTGGAGGCGTCATTGCTCTCGATCCAGGCTGAGACGTCCGCAGGCATGGACGGGTTCGCCTCCTCATCGGCCTGCAGTGCCGGCAGCTTAGCGACGATCTGCGCTGGGCTCAGCGCACCCAGCACCGTGTTCTTCACCAGTACGATGGTGTTGACGAACTCGCCCTTGGCACCCTGAGTCACGAAGCGGTGCTCCACGTAGAAAGCGCGCTTGTCCCAACAGATGAGTCGCGACTGCATCGTGTAGGGCTGCCCGAAGGACAGCTCGCGCCGGTACCGCACGGTCTGCGAGCCCACCACGAGGTTGCCACCCGCTGCAATCAACACCTTCCACACGCCGTTATACTGAAGGTGGCGGTCGCAATAGATACAGAGACAATAACACGGAGAAGAGTTAGTAGTGACACTACACTAAATGCCGAAGCCTACCTGCCACAGATCGCGTCGCCCGAAGCCGCACTCACGCAGGAAGCGCGCGTTGTTGCAGTGACCGTTGCGATCGATGTCCATGAGTCCGATGCGGCCCTTGACCTTGCTCACGGCGAACAGGTGTTTGCGAGGCCCGCGCGGCGCAGGTGTCAGCGCGTTGATTCCCATGCGCAGGAAGTACCAGAAGTCGCAGAAGGCGAAGCTCGAGAGCGCACCCACGCCCAGCGCCGCGACGCCGCTCGCGCCGCCTACAAAGTAGGTCAGCGCCGACACGGCTGTCGGTGGCAGCGTTAGCAGCATGAACGCCAGCACCTTGCGAGACAGCACCATGACGGGCAATTTTTTTTATTGAGTGTGCTGGAACACCCACCACGTGATTAACAAAATGTTGCCATCTCACATTGTAGTGTGATGTACACATTTTGAAGTTGGCGCCAACGACGCTCATTGGTTGTAATTCCATTCTAAAACCAACTCCAAGGCGATGGAAGCGCAGGCTAGCGCGCTGGAAGAGGAGGTGCGGCAGCTATGCGAGAAGGAGCAGACCAAGCAGACGACGCTGCTCAAGCAGCGTCTGTACAGTCGCGTGGGCCAGTTCCTCATGGGCAGCCTGGACATGCGCCACTGGTGGTGCGGCTATTCACCGCTCATGGTCTTCATGATGCGTGTGCTGGAGCTTTACCCGTCATCTGAGAGTGTTTGCGCCTTCTACAAGCGGATGGAGCAGCAGCTCGGTACCTGTCGCAAATGGTAAAGTGCTAATACCTGTAACAATTATTATATTTCGTTGCGACGGATGCTTACAATTTGTTTAATCGATGCTGCAGTGTGGATATCTACCACGCGTCCATGCCGAGTGTCCACGTGGAACTGGAGTACGAGTTCACACCTGAGTCTATCAAGGCGTTCTTTGTCAAACTGCAAGGTCTGGACGCAGATCGAGTCCAGCGCCAGCTGACAGACAAGTCCATGGGCTTAGCCAGCGCACTCAAAGAGACGTCGGAGACTGTAGCACTCACACTGTACGAGGTGCTTAGTCAACGACGACTGCTGTCAGACTTCCGCGTCGTGCGGGTGTTATCAAGGGTGAGTGATCGTGGGGGTGGAAGGTTAGGATTTCATGCTGAAATGTGGATTTTCGCTGTTTTTTCAGTGGATATCTTCTCGGTTCTCGGATGTGAAAGTGAATACAAGCTTGGAGAGCCTCCGTGGCTGCGCTGGACTTTATCAGTTGTTGGTGTCACCAGATGGTGCAGTGAGGTGTGTATGATACCTACATGTATTTTTCATTGCTGCTTCATTTTCTTTTATTTTATTGAAGGTAAATTGCAATCTGACAATGAATTCCTCTGTTGAAGAGAGTGGGCCCAGAAAATGGTAACACATTTTGGTAAAATCCAGCTTTCTGGCGATAAGGGCGAAGATCAGTATTTCCTCGAGGTGATGGAAGAGTGGATGTACATACTGGAAAACGAAGCATACAACAAAAGCGTGCTATCACTGGACTTGAGAGCGACAGAGGATCTTCAAGATGTGAGTACTTCTGTGCATTTGGGGAGTAATTTATCTTAGCCAGGGGTCATTTAGCTAACATTGTGCTTCGGTATATAGTTTTTGGAGCCGGCAAACTGTGTCAAAACCCCGACGAAAAAGATTCTGTGGTCTGCACTCGACCATGTGATGCAGGTAAATGCAATGTTATGTCATCGTCATACCTGCATTGATGGGGGCTAACTTAGTATTTGCTTTTGGTGTGCGTAGCAAATGGACGTACACAGCTTAGAAACGATGCTAGATTCTTTCGACACGATCCCGGGTATACTCTTCAACTATCTGCAGGAGGCAGACTCGTCAGGAGACCAAACAGTCGCGTTGGTGGTACGTTGCATACAGGGATTGGTACGGGTCATTTTGTACTCATATCGTATCTTGGCTGCTGTAGGTTTCCAAGTGTTTCACAGTTCTGCTACGCTGTCTTGGGCACCGGTTTTGGAACCACAGCGTAAACGACCCGAAAACCGTGCTGGATGTGGTAATGCAACATTGTCGTCTCGAGTCTTGGCGTGAGTTTGTTACGAAACAGTTTTTAGAGCTCCTGCCACCACTGCTTGCGACGATGCGGCCCCCTCAAGTGTCTAGCCAAGCGGTATGAATACCTTGAATTGCTATGCGTAGCACAGTATCTAACATTTAACTCACATTTGTCTGCAGTCCAATCAGAAAAAGCTTGCCTTTTACTTGAAGACGCGCAGAGAAATTTTGGAGTTTTTAATTGTTGAGGATCTGCGCCCAAAGCATTATGATGGAATTGCCATTGTCGCACTGTCAAGGGCGGCATTTACCATTTTAAATGACTGCTATGAGCATCGAATGCCCGGGTCCATGGCGAATAAGCGTGGAAGTGGACGAGATGAAGGAGCGCTGTCCGAATCGATTTCTATTGACTATTCGGTCTCTGAAAGTGCCTACTGGTGGCCATGTGGCTCAGGATCTGGAGAAGATAGCAATGTGCAGTTGGGGAAGCTGTGGATGGATCATCTCTTTAACATTGTTGTCAGACCTAACAATGTTGAGTCACTCGTTGACTTGGCAGCAGAGACGACTGCCCTCATATTGAGCAAGCATTTGCAACTTGCTCGTGATGTGGTGTATTCGAATGTTGTTGCGAACAATGGCGAAGACTCAACACCGATTGAAGCTGTCACTAAGGGGAAACCGATCATCACCGATTTACTGAGGCAACTATGCTCGTGGAACACGATCACAACGATACCGCTTCAAGTTCATGGAGCATTATTTGAGTCAATTGGAGGAATTTCAGAGTTGTTAAACGGTGTTGCAGCTCAGACCAACCCTAGTGATCGGCTTCAAGATATCACTGGCACTTTACGGAAATACGAGGCGCACACCCAACAGTATCTCCAGAAAATGTGCGACGAAGTGCTACTCAAGGGATTAGCCAACCCGTTTGGTTTTCCAGTGGTGTCCCAGCACATCAGTGCTTGCTATTTGAGTCCGACAACTGGTGTTGATCAGCAGGTTAAAAGGTAAGCCCAACATTCGTCTATCACTGACGACTAATTCCTAACGCTGATGCTATCTATCCTCTGCGTTAGGTTAATTGGTCAATATGCTGCTGACAAGAAGCGACTGACTCAAATACCCTCTCCACTGGAGGCTCTTCTCATTTCTGTTCACCGGAATGCCGAGGCGTTCTTACGTGGCCAGCTTTCCATGCTTCAGTCAATGCGCCTCTACGGTTTTTCGCATGCAGTTTGCTTGCCTACCGTGAAAAAACTAATTTTTGTGTGGTCCCGCGTATTCGACTTGCTTGGCGGTGATCTGGAGAAAGCCTTCCAAAAAGCATCAAATGCGAAAGCTATGGCCACATCGTCGCACCAGGTCACGGATACTGGTATTGCCGCTGCACATTTGCTGAAGCTTCCCAGTCTGATCAATGACTTTTTAATCTCCCTTCTGGCAACCTTATTCGACCCGAAAACGAAACTCACGGTCGAGATCACGCAAGCAACTCGAGTGCAGTGTCTCGATTTCGGAATCTCATTTTGGAAATTCTGGATGTCAGTATTGAAAGATCCGAGTGTGTCCAGCAAGCGCGTAACGGGCCTCATTACTCCATTGGTTGAGTGCATAGCAAGAGGATCAGCGTCTGAAAATAAGCGAGCTGCTGAATTGCTGATGACGGTGTTGGGATGCCTTCTGAAAGGAAACACTCGTCTGGACGAACCCACACTTACTATGATCGACAGCATCAAGGGCGAGGCAGCAGCAATTGAGTCCAAACAATCTACTGACTTTGGTCGGATGACCAAAAAGTTTCGTCGGCTAGATCAAACCTCAAACTTTTTCACGAAGCGCTCGACAGATTCAAGTGGCATGAAAAATTTTGTGGACATGACCTCTCGGTCGAAGTCTACGCTGCCGCCAAGGGCGAAGTCTTCTGCAAGTATGTTTGATTCTACTACTCGACCAATGAGTGGCAAGTCGGCAGCTAGAGCCCAAAGCCGCGCGTTAGTGGATCTCACTGGTATTGAAGAAGTTTCGAATGAAGCAGCTGCACGAAAGCAGCACAGCTTCTACTCCGAAGAAGAGTACCGCACACCATCAAGGAGGGAGCCTTCTCCCAAGGGACAAGCATCGAAGTCAAAGACTCCGTTCGATATGGCTCAAGTCATTAAGGGAATTTCGCACTCACATCCAGGCTCAAACAAGGCGGTTCAAGCGGAACGACCAAGACAACAGACCAATAGGGATGCTGCAGAACCACCGGAAGAGGAGGAGGAGGAAGAAGAGGATGCCGATTTGCGTTTTGCTGCACTCTTTTATCGGATCAAAACTACACGAAAACCCATCGCGGTTTGCTCACTGCTACCATTTTATCGGCAGCTGCTTCAAGTTTGCATGCCTGTCCTTTTGTCGGGTGAGTTTCAAAACGAACGATCCGACAAAGAGCTCCAAGCACCCGACTTAAGTTTCAAGAAAAGCGCTGACTACGTCCGATCTTTCCTGCCGCTGATGCTCGAAGAATGCAACAATGAAGTTCAAGAGGGACTTCAAAAATGTTCGTACGGCAACGGGGGACACCTGCTGCGCTATGAGTCCGAAAAACCTCGAGAAGGAATGCGATGCATTAGCTTCAGCATTGTTCAGAAAGACGAAGGGTTACTAGCAAGCTCTCAATCAAAGTTTGGAGGCAAGGGACGACCAAACAGAGGCTTCAATGAGAAGCTGTTCCGGAACGGCGATGTGGTTCTATTGCAAATTGCGGTTGGAAGTCAAAACCAAAGTGGTTTTATGGGGAAGCGCGAATTTGTGGGTGTCATTCTGATCAGCGAGACGGAGAAAGGGAGAAGGCAAACATCATCGACGAAAAAGAGCAGCAAGAATGAAGAAGAAGAGTCTGTTAAGGTTCTCTTCCTGAACGATGGCGAGTTGGATAACGCGACAGCAAGTGTACGCTCATTCTCAACTGAAATTTTGGCAGCAAGTGCCATTGCTGACTCGGAATGGAAGGTGAATCCACTCTGTAATTTGGTCACGTCCGCACGTGAGTACATCGCACTTCGGTCAGTTGACATGCTCCCCGAGCACTTGAGAACAGCCATTCTCACCCCAGAAGCATACAAGTCTACGCAGTCAGAGCTCATTACCATTACGTCGGTGTTGGATGAACTACGAGGACACAAATCAAGCGAAAGTAACGCAAAGATCGTAAAGCTTCTAAAGCGCTTGGACAAGATGGACGTGATGCTGACAGATTTGAGGGTAAGTTTTCTTGCCAACTGCGTGGTGTTTAGCTTATTGGTGGTATGCTGACTTCTTGATTGTAGTCTACTAGTATAGGAAAAGCTGTGAACAAGCTGCGCAAACACGAAGATGCTGAAATCAAAACCCTCTCCGCGAAGCTAAAAGACAAATGGACAGGTCTTATGGATAAGAAGGACACCTTGGAGCGCGCCCCTCGATTTTTATCACCCGAGCTGTGGGAAGCAATCAAACCCCAGTACAATTCCTCCCAGCTGCAGTCCATCCACAGTGTGCTCAACAACTATAGCATGGGTGTATCTCTGCTTCAAGGTCCACCGGGAACAGGCAAGACGAAAACGATTATGGGCCTGCTTAGCGGCTTGCTGTCATTGCGGTTACCGGCTACTGCAGTGATGCCAATGATAAGCCCCAAAGCTAGTCCTAGCGCTCAAGGCAATGGCACCAAGGAAGACTTCAACAACTTTGAGGCTGCACGGTCTCGTGGCGTTAAGGTCAGTGGACAGGCATCATCTCTAGCCGCAGCATCGACGTTTTCCTTGAGCGGCGTTACGTCTGCATTGGGTAGTATTCTTCGTCGCTCTTCCGACTCTACTTCCACTGGGCCAAGTCGGACGTCCATCCAAGCGCTTAAGAATGTCGCGTCATCACGCAGTCGATTGGAAAACAAGGTTTCTTCACGCACAACTCATCACCCCAGTTCTAGCTTGGTGGTAAAGCGCCGTATAGTTTCAAGAGCAGCGTCAGAGCGCTCCGCGAGTCGGACAAACAACATACTCCTTTGTGCGCCATCCAACGGTGCAGTAAATGAGTTGGTGCTGCGAATCGTTACTGACGGGCTAATGGATAGCTCGGGAAACGTTACCAAAGTTCGAGCACCGAGCGTGCATCCAGAGGCACTATCAGAAGATTACATCTCCATTGTTCGCCTCGGACACGCAGGGGAGGACGCATCTGAAATTGTGAATTCTGTGTGCTTGCCACACATCATCCGGCGCGAAATGGCCATCCACCCGAAAGCAATGCAATTGCACTCACTCCAAGACACGCAGCGACAATTACGCAGCTCCATCCGCAATTTTCACAACAAGGCAGAAGAAGAAAATGGACAAAAGAAGGACCGAAAGGCGCTAGCCAAGATGCACCAACAGCTAACGGAATGTTCGGGCAAGATCCGTCGCTTGCGAGATGAAGTGACTGCGATTCGGGCCAAAATGACGGAGACTATCTTGTCCAAAACAAGCATTATTGCTTGTACTCTGTCAAAGGCTGGAAGTGGCGATTTCTCGGAACTCAAGCATGGCTTCGACGCTCTTATCATTGATGAAGCAGCACAGGCTGTGGAACTAAGTACCCTTGTTCCGATTCGGGAGCGAGTAGCTCGCGTTGTGCTGGTCGGTGATCCTAAGCAGCTTCCTGCTACAGTGAAAAGTGTTGTCGCGGCAAAGGCGCGGTACGACCGATCACTGTTCGAACGGATAGCAGAGAGTGGGGTTGCGCCGTCCATGCTTCGAGTGCAGTATCGAATGCATCCTTTCCTACGGGAGTTCCCGTCAAAGAGATTTTACGGCGGAATGCTGACTGACGGGCCCAGCGTTATGGAACGAGTTCAGAAGGTGTGTCCGGGCGTATATGCACGTACAAGCTTTCAGCCTTTCCTGTTGTATGATGTTGACAACTCACGGGAGGAAGACATGAACGGATCAAAGTACAACCGTGTGGAGGCAGCATTCTGCATCAGCTTGTGCCAAAACATGTTCGAAACCTGTGCAGACGTGTGCAACAACAAATGGAGCGTTGGATTCGTGTCACCTTACAAGGAACAAGTTCGCGTACTTCGACAGGAAATCACGCGATCGGGGATCCCGGCTAATGTTTCGATCGAAGTGAACACAGTGGATGGCTTTCAGGGCCGAGAAAAGGATGTAATCGTGTTTTCGTGCGTGCGTTCGTCTAAGCGCGGTGGCATTGGTTTCTTGCGTGATATTCGACGTCTGAATGTGGCAATCACGCGCGCACGGTTTTGCCTGTATGTGGTTGGAAACGTGAACACATTGGTGCGCGATGAAACGTGGGCTGCGCTAGTCAAGAGTGCTCGTGATCGCAAGCTAATCATTCGAACAAATGGAGAGCCATTTCCAACTGTAGTGAAGAGGCTTGAAAGCGAGAAATATCGCGAGTTGGCTGAACACTACAAATCGATGCACGAGAAAGTGGCCCAGAAGTCGACTGCTACCGTGAAGCCGACAAACGCGAGTAAGCCTGCTGAGGTTACAAAACCAGACGTGAAGTCGGAGGAGGGAATTCAGGAGGTGAAGAAGGAAAGTGATACAACGAAAGCTAATGGTGAAGTGTGCAGCGCGCCTCAAGACAATGAAAAGGAGATAAGTGATCACAAGGTAGTAGCTACTGGCGACAGGTCATCTTCAGCCTCCGTCAAAACTGAATCACGATTGGAGTCTTCACGTGAACATGAAAGCCATCAAGCAGCGAAACAACCTACCGACAGCCATAAAAGATCTGCGGAGGATGCTCCAACTGCAGCAACTTCCAAGAAGCCCCGCATATCTGTGGCGGTGTCTCCCACAGCAGCGGACCTGCGAGGTCAATATGAGATTCGAAGCTTTCGAGACCGAAGTAGTTCGTCGACGCCAGGTTCACGTCGGCGTGATGAGTACCGTTCCCATGAGAGAGCTACCGATCAGCGTCGAGTTGACTACGCAGACTCATCTAGGCGTGAGGTTCGACGTGACGAGTCCACCAGATCTCGCGACTACAGAGGCTCATACGACAGAGAGCGAGGTGATCGAAGAAGAGAAGGCACGAACTGGCAGAGTAGTCGGGATGATTGTCGTGACCACGCCAATCGAAGCAGATATTCACCTGCAGAAGGACGAAGCACGTCTCGATCTCCATCTGCTTTGTTAGCAAGCCAAACACCACAGTCAATTTCCGAGAAGGAATTCTGCCAGGCAAATGAACCTCCTCCTCCGTCGAAGGCCGACCGCATGCGCTCCATTACCCCACGGATGAGAGGAAAACGACCGTATCCAGAGTCTAGTTACCCTCCAGTGCACCCGGACCATCGGAATCGTGATCGCTCATCCTACCGACATGACGATCGTCCTTCGTCAGGAAGGAGTAATTATCGCACTGTGACGAACGAGGCGAGAAACCATAGCAGCAGTGCTAGGACTCCTACCGGTAGGAATACCAGCGTGTTGGGCAATATTCTAGGCAGCGCGTCAAAGCTGGCGAGTTCCACATCGCGCGTGAATGACAAGGCCAACCCGCGTAGCTCCGAGTTCTCGTAGTGCCCTGGCAATTATAAAATTGTACTTACATACATTGTGATATCATGCTGGTCTTCATCAACACCATCTTGATAGTAAAATGGTCTTCAATTGGAATTCTTACAGGACCAGGCGCAACAATGCAGCACCCACAGCCATAATGGTACCGGCAAAACCCACCGCGTACTGCAGCATGCGCTTCTCCACCTTCTCCATCGACAATCTCAGTTCGTTCAGAGTTTCGTCTTCTGCTTGTTTCTGCAGCAAAAATTTCTTTTCAAGCTCTGCGATCTCCATACGGATCTTATCGAAGTCGATCTTTTCCAGCATGCGAATATCCTGCTTTAATGTGTTGAAGTCGCGCTCCAGCAGCTCTCGCGAGTGACGCTGTGCAATATCTACAAAGCATCACAAGTATTTCATTAATAAGACGGCACCCCAGACGCCCCCAGCAAAATTTACAGCTTACCGAACTTCAGTGTCGAGTTAAACACTCGCTCCGACAACTCCGCTTTGAGCTCTACGTGCTCGGATTTCGTTGCCAACTTGAAAGCAGAACAAAAATGTTCAGCAAGTAAATAACAATACAACCTCGTGCAACACTTACAATGCGTGCTTGAGCCTCCAACGACTGGGCCATGGCGTCTTTCATCACCTGTAACATGGCTTCCGACTGAGTAGTCGTGAAACCTGGCAATCCGCACAAAGAGCATCAGTACAGCAGATCAGAGCACTGTAAGACCAACACTTGCCGCACCTTTCTCCTGCAGACTCTTGACGACATTGTGCGTATCAAAGTGCAGCGGTGTGTCGCTGCTGGCAGTATTGAAACAGCGTCGGCCAGTTGCAGGCATCGCCAGTGTCGAACAAGCAATCAGCGGCTTCTGACGCGTTGACCTGCTGCTAGTGAGCGAGGAATTCACTGCACCATGCGCTGCAAAAGTCTGCGATGTATTGACGAGGCCCTGGAACTGCTGTGGAAGAAGAGCGAGCGTCCGCACGCGCGGCGCAAAAGCAACAGCGAGTCCGACTCGAGTGAGCATCTTGCTTTCTGAGCTTTGAGGTCGACTACTGATTGGCTGTTTAACAATTGTGGTATGCGCAAACGCTGTATTTACAGGAGTCCATGTGGACGTTGCCAGACACTCAACGAGCAGATGTAGTAAGTCTCTCATTTTTGTCATTCTGTCACTCATAAGGTATTGTCTGTCCCTGTTTCGAGCGAGCGGAAGCTACCGACGGTCTCTGCTGTCCTGGTAGAAGTAGCGACAACCGACACAGCAGTAGAAGCAGCAGGCTGGGCGTTCCCTCGCGTCTTGCCCGAGCTGGGCAGACCAGTCTACTTATCTCCTGCTCACCTCGTCGCAGGCATGGCTTAATGGTAGCCAGACACCTCCTGGAAGTGACCACCGGCGTTGAACTTGAGCAGGAAGTTGGGCGCCTCCTTCTCCAGCTTGGTCGGCTCCACGTCCAGTTCGCGCAGGCCGGGCAGGTCTGACGTCTTGACCTCGTTCAGGCTGAGACGGGTGGCCCAATCGCGCGTGAACTTGGGGTCCGGAAACTGCTCGCAGAAGTAGCCGATGGCCTGGGCCATGGGCAGCGGCAGGTTGACCAGACTCGGGTTTTTCTTGGTAATATCGAACACGTAGTCAGCCAGCTCCTTGTACGTGAACTCCTCGTCGCCGACGAACTCGAAGGTCTTTCCCTGAATGGTCTCGTCCTGCGTGATGTGGTAGATGGCCTTGGCCACGTCGTTCACGAACACAGGCTGGATGACGGCATCACCGTTGTCCACCACGGGCACACCGCCGTAGGTGAGGCGGTTGCCAATCCACACAAGCAGACGGTCCTCGGGGCCGAACATGTTGGAGGGCCGCACGATGTTGGCTTCTGGGAAGGCCTTACGGACGGCGACCTCACCACGGAACTTGGATGCGGCCCACTCAGAAGGTGAGTTAGGCTGGGCCAGCAACGACGACACGTGCAACATGCGGGGCACGCCGGCCTCCTTGGCCACCTCGGCGATAGTGCGGGCCACGTCCACGTGCACGTCATCGTACGTGTAGTTGATCCACCAGGGAAGGATGTGCTTGGTCTGGTAGTGCTTGCCGATGAGGTTGATGACGATGTCGGAGCCGTCCACAGCCTCGAAGATCGAGTCGCGGTCACGCGGGTGGAACGGCTGCTGGGCCACGTTGCCCAGGTCGGCCGACACGCGCAGGTGTGCCACTTCACTGTCGTCTCCGCGGTACGGCACCACGTATCCGTTTCCGTTCAGGCCTGTGCGTAGAGAGTCACAGTAAGTTAATTAAGGGTGGATGGACCGCCGGGACAGGTAGAGCAGCAGATGTGAGACTTACCCAGGTGCGCGCACACGTAGCGACCCAGGAAACCCGTGGCGCCGAAGACTGTGGCAGTGATGCCGTCGCCACGCACGCGCCCCACGGGGTGGCGCAGAGCCGCTTTGGCCACAGGAGAGAGCGCCGACATGTTGACTCTTCCCAGTTATCAATGTCCGGCCCCCGATAGCAATTGTGCGGCTACGAAGGAGCGACCTTCAAACGACATCGTTGACACCTGGAAAAATTACCAAATGCTACAAGCAACATTACAAGTGGTGTAAACCACACCCGGCCTTTTCTTAGCCCGCGCTATTACTCAGGACCAGGTTTGGTTCCCCCTTCATCCTTCGGAGTGGACTTCCGCCGCTGCGATAGATAGAGACAGCCAAGCTCGCACCAACCACCAGCAGCAGCAGTAGCAACCCACAAGCGTCCAGGAAGACCAGCAGTCGAATTGACGATATGAAGCTTGTAGGCAAGAAAGAGCAGGCCTATGCGTCGCTGGACATGGAGTCACCACACGTCCGGCGCAGCAGCTCCAACCTCTCCAACGTGCAGCTATCCCCATCAGGTGCCTCCACCATCTCCATCAGCTCAGATCGCAACACCTTCAGCAGTCATGGACGGCACGATGACGACGACGGCGTGCGTTCCGTCTACAATAACGTTGCCAACGACATCCTGGCAGCATTAGACGGACCCGTGCGGCAACTCGCGTTCGAGACCAAGGGCGCATTGTTGGCGACGGGGTGCGTGGGATTCTAAAGCTGGTGGACGTTGACAGGCTCGTGTGCTGACATGTGTGTCATAATACGTCTCTTCTTGCTTCTTGATTATTGCAGACTGGCAGCGGCGTGCTACTTGCTGGCTTGGTTCCAGGCCGTCCTCATTCCATTTTTCCTCGCTATTTTTCTGATGTGAGTAGTATGCTGTAAGTGGCTGCACATCTGAAGATTGATCTGACGATCTTTGGTAATGTTTTTTTTCAATTGCAGGTACCTTGTGGATCCGTTGGTGGAAGTGATCGACGTGTCGCCCAAGTATTTCCTCTGCGTTTGCACATCACGCGGGCGTCATGCTCGGCGGACGTCACGCGGTTGCTCGCGTGCGTTTGCGTCGCTGGTGGCGGTTAGCTTGGTGTGC
Source organism: Phytophthora quercina (assembly GCA_014706105.1). NCBI lineage: Eukaryota > Oomycota > Peronosporomycetes > Peronosporales > Peronosporaceae > Phytophthora > Phytophthora quercina. The sequence goes on along the minus strand of JACBOW010000003.1, from coordinate 1,736,585 downwards.
GTGTTCTTCGGGCTGCTGGGTTACATCACTGTGCTGTCAGTCCATGCACTGGATGCTAGCGCTTATCAGACGGGATACAATCATCTGGTTTCAGGTGTGGAACATATTCTTGAGCAGATTGGACTACCAGTGAACATTACGACGACGCTGCATGACAACGTCGACAAGGTTGCCCGCATAGTGGTCACGGAAACGATGGATCTGCTGTCCGTGATGTTTGTGACGCTTATCTACCTGACGTATTTCCTATGCACGCGCACCCGTGCAAGTGATGCCGGAGGCGTTTGGTCCAAGATTGACCACGATATCCAGCGGTTTGTGACACTGAAGTGCTTCCTCTCGCTGTTCGTTGCTCTGCTGGTTACGATAGTTTACGTTTCGCTGAACGTGGGGCTGGCAGTTGTGTGGGGAATGCTTACGTTTATCCTGAACTGGATCCCGAACGTTGGAGCCATGATCGCGTCTGTTGCACCGATCTGCATTATCGCAATCACGCCGTCCGACCTGATGAACTCCATGGAAAAGTTCTTGGCCATGGTTCTTCCAATGTGCTTTCACATGTTTGTGGGCAACTTCGTGGAGCCCAAGGTTTTTGGCAAGAAACTCGAAATCGACCCGGTGATCGTGATCCTGTCGCTTTCTGCGTGGGGTCTTCTATGGGGAGTTGTTGGGATGATGCTATCTGTGCCTCTCACTGCTGCAGCCAAAATTATGTTGAGCCACCTCAAGTTGTGGCCTGAGTTCGTGGCCCTAGTGGAAGGAACGTACTTCACACGGTTTGGTAACAAGACCGGCAGATATAAGAAGGAAGAGGACGACCAAAAGGACTTTGAAAGTATGGAAGTGCGGACCGAAAGCGAGAAAGATCGCGCAAATGGCAGCCACATGCGGGCATAACATGACTTTTGTGAACAGGTAGCAGCATTTTTTTCCTCTATTAGCTTTACTTGTGTTATCTTGTGTCTGCTGCAGCAAGATGATGCACCAAGAAGATGCCGAGCGCTAGAACAGCTACAAGGGTCGATGCTGGCCTTACAGCAGCAGAAGGGTCGCCTAGGCATTTACACCTGGTAGCCGCTTCCTCTTCACCATATTCCTCCCTGCAAAGCTGTTCGTCTACAATTTCAACGGGGTAGTCTTCGTAATTGGGAGGCTTGGCGGCTCGATTATCGTTGAGAAACATGAGTACGCCATGGCACGTATGCCGTGAGGCGTTGCAAGGTACGTCGTTGAATCCTGGTGGCGTGTGGGCATCGCCGCATTCCACGTCGGAGCAATACCAGTTGGATGTCGTGTTGTCTTGGCAGATGTGCTGTCGGTCCTCGCATCCGGTCCACACTTTGTGTGGAACTACCGGAGAGTTCGGGGAGCAGATCGTTTCGCGGCTGTCTGGTAGCAGTAGCCCGCAGTCCGAGAAGAGTTTCGGCGCCAAGTTCATCGCTACACTAGCGCAGATCTTGACCGTCTTGGTGCTTGCATCGAAGAAGTGCGAATCTAATGGCGTCGTGAAGTGTGTTGGCTCGTCCGGGTCGCACGAGTAGCAGAAGGCGAAGGACAGGAAGCGCTTGGCGACATTCTGGAACTTCTCGCACGCTGGGCCGGCTTCAATGAGTGCGAGGAATTTGCTGTTGATGTCTGCGTCGTGTGCCGGCAAGCAGCAGCTCTTGGAGTTGTACCAGTTGCAGAAAACCAGGGGCTGAATGTTCTGTAGGTTCATCAACGGCAGCACAATCCATTTCCGTTAGAAAGTAACCCAGGCTCTACAAACCCAGCCGTAATGGAGCACTACTTGCCTTCCGAGGTGGATCCTGCAGACACTCGCACACGATATCCTCAGTAGCGACGACGAAGGCAACGAGTGCGATGAGCAGATATGCGCACGCGGCGATGACGTGCACTCCGTACATTACCAAGAGGACCAATCGGCCATTTTTTGCGGTGACAACGGTTGCAGCCAACCGACGCCAACGTCACGGCGGTTCAAATTATAATTCCACAATAAGGAGCATGAAGGTTCATGTGAAGGTTCATGTGAAGGTTCATAGTTGTGCTGGAACTTCAGCAGTTCAATGCATGGGAATTTCCCATTGGGAAACAGTGCACCCACGGAGTAATCCGCATCGACGCTCCTGCCCCGTGATCATCAGTAGATTTTGCATGGAAATCAGTTGATCGGGATTTCCACCAATCATTTCACGCTATTTCAAGGCCTCTTCCACAAACGTCGAGTCACATCTCATCCGTCCACAGGCGGCACACGCGCTCCGAGGCCTCTTCGACGCCTTCACCTCTTCTTTAGACCCCTCGCAGCCATGGCCAACCTCGCGTCCGAAGACTACTACGAAAACCTGGGCGTGGCGCGCACCGCCACAGCACAGGAGATCAAGACAGCGTATGTTTCTTCAGTCGGGTTGCGTGCTGGACGACGCCAAGTAACTAACCTCTCTGCTTTGCCACAGCTACCGCAAGTTGGCCATCAAGTACCACCCGGACAAGAATCCAGCGGACAAGATCACGGCCGAGGCTCACTTCAAGATCGTGGGCGAGGCCTATAACGTGCTGTCAAACGAAGACACACGCAAGATCTGTACGTCATCTCTCTTACTTGTGAAACCTGTGCCTTACTGACGCTCTATCTTGTTGCCGTATTGCAGATGATATCTATGGCAAGGAAGGACTGGAGGACGGTGCGCTGCCTATGACCAAGGAGCGCGCCATGGAGATTTTCGAGGAGTTCTTTCGCTTTGGCGAGGCGATGGACCCGGACGCTCCCGACCGCTCCAAGGGTCTTAAGCGCGCTGCGGGCGGTGCAGTGTACGCGCCCGCGAAGGGTCTTTTATACGGAGGCAAGTCTATCGTGGGCGGCATTGTTATGGGTTCGGCCGCTATTGTGGCGGGCGCGGGCGCCATGGTCGTCAATGTGGCCTCAGGCGTTAAAGAGATGGGCGAAGCTGGCGTCCACGCAGCTCGGAAGCGGAAAGATAGCAAGCAGGCTAGCGACAGTGAAACGGAAGTCCCTGTTGCTACGGTGGTGGACGGACCTGCAGATACCGGCGCTGAGGGTGAACAGAAGGTGGCGATTGAGGTTGCCAATCAGAAGCCCACCCCTACTTTCATGGGGGGACTGAAGAAGGCGACCCTCGGTGCTGTTGCCGCTCCCGTTGCGGTATGTTTGAGCTCCCTTTGCTTGGATTGTTTTGGATTGGTATTGGTGACTCACTTGCTAATTTGTGGCAATTATCTTACAGGCTATTGTGACGGGAGGTGGCGTGCTGCTCGCAAGCGGTGTTGCGGCTGGTGGATACGTGGTCGGTGGTTTCGCTGGCGCTGCGACGAATGTGGCCAGCGGAGTGCGTGAGGTGAAGGCAGCAAACAAACTGGAGAAGAAACGCCGAGCTTCTAGCGCTGCTAGCACTCGCGACTCCTCGGCATCCACGAAGAGCTCGCCGGCTTCGTCGGAACCTTCAGTAAAGGCCGTCCCGGTGACAGAAGCAACAGCCCCAGCAGCCCAAACCGCGTAGAAGACAATTGACACACGACAGTGGGGTGGGAATCTCAAGTCGTCGCGTGTAGTTAGAGAGAGTAATTTCATATCCATAGTAAACCCTGATCTAGTTACTTCACATTTTGATTTTCAACGTTCTAATTACTTGTGTCACTTTATCTGAATGCGGTGGCCTAAGCGCGGATCAAGCCCGGGCCCCCAATTGAGCTTGCAAAACACTCGAATCCCTTCGCTTCCAGCTGAGCAATAAGTTTAGCCAAGTCTTCGTTGCTCAGGCTGCGTGGCAACAGAGAGATCGTGCAGCCACCTCCACCAGCTCCAGTCAGCTTAGTAGCTCCATTAAACTGCTTGCAGATACGTGCCACCTCGTCAATCTGCGGGTGGCCCACGCCCAGACCGTTCAGAATTTGCTGGTTGTGTTCGATCTCTTGGCCGAGCACTTCCTCAGACAGCACCTTGCGCTCACTGAGCGCAACGAACTTCTCCACAAGCTGCTGGATGGTGTCGAATTGCTTTTGCACTTTTTCACGATCGGCTTCGTAGCGCGTTCGGACATTGCCAACTTGTTCTCTTGTGGAACGCGGCACGCCCGTGTTGACTAAGAGGAACCGGAACTTGTTAAGCTGGCACCGAATGCGATCGAAAGTAGGCTCAGGGTGCTTCTGGAAGATCAGAGTGCCGCCAAAACATGACACCGTGTTATCTGCACCTGAAGGGGAGCCGTGCAGAATCACTTCGGCACCGAAGGCATATTCGTTAATGAACTCCAGCTCGTGCTTACGAGGGTTGCCAGACAACTCGGCAAAGGCGCCGGAAAGAGCCACTGACATGGCTGCTGAAGAGCCCAGACCTGCACCGATAGGTAGACTGCACGTCGCCACCTCCACATGCAATCCCCCCTTGGTGCTACACACATAGTGGTAGACAAAACACACGAATTAGTCGACAACGAACACTTCCATTTCCCACATGACAGTCTTACCCTGTTAGATATCCTGACGAGCGGAGCAGCGCACAGCACAGGAACAGCGGGGCTCGCATGGCTTTGGCGTCTTCTGGTGTCTCGCTGTCCAGAACGTTCTCGATGCGCGTCATCACCTCTTGCGACGGGGTTGGCACATACTGGACCTCATCCTCGAGTCCGTCCACCACCTTCTGCAGTTCAGACGTTGCGTACACGCATCGCAGCGGCTGCTTGTCGCGTGTGGACTTGATGTCTTTACATGAGAATTCAATCGTAGGCTCGACGTCTGCAGGCACGTGGACACGGGTCTACAAATTGCGTAAGTCTATTTGATCGGGTGCTCTTCAAGTTGCACAAATAGCTGGGAAGTGAGCTTTTGACACGTACAATCTCCGCCATGATGCGCAGATCCGACAGCGCCGCCGCCACCACGGGGCAGCCGTAGACCACGGCGTGCTCACCGAGCAGCAGCAGCTTCCCCGGCGCCGACACGCGCACAACCTCGCGGTCTCCTGCCATGACGATTAGCAACTGTGCGGACCGCCAAATCTGGTACTGGTGGTACAAATGGTACAAGTACCACTTGGTCGCCGCCACTAGTTTTTACGAATCAAGCGTTCATTTCGCGGCAGTATTTACGCGTCCTTCGGGTACGGTAACTTGTCGTCCGTGTTGAAGTGACATTCACTCTTGGGATCCGCGCGCACTAACCTTGCCACAAATGCTGTACAGACTAGAGCGATGCCTACGTCAAGCCGCACGTGGATGGATGCGGAGATGAAGGCCGCCACACAAACACAGAGCCGCGCTATGAATGTTCTCGGAGTGGTGGACGCCGCCAGCGCAGGGAAAGAGCAGGTGGACGCAGCGGACGTGACGACGGGTGCGGCACTGTTCGACCTGTCGAGCTACACGGGCGGAGCGCCGCTGATCCCCATGGGAGACAGCGGTGCGGCCTCGGCGGGCACTGCGACGGATGCGTCCCACGGCATGTTCGACCAGGACGTGGGGCTCATTGGCAAGAGCTCGGACGGAGAGGAGAAGAAGATGGGGCGACCCAGTCATCCAGCCTGGCAGTATTTTGTCCGAGGAGAGAAGCGCAACCGCTTCCACCACAACGCGTACTGCAGGTTTTGCAGCGAGAACGGAGCGGAACCTCTGGCTGTACGTGGCGTGTCAGGCAACATGATTCGACACCTGCAAAAGTGCATCTACTGTCCTACAGAGGTGGTCACGCAGTTGAAACTGCTGTGTGCGCAGAAAGATGCCGCGAATTTTAACAGAAGACACCAGTCGCAGAACCGCAACGTTGACGTGTTTCTACAGGAGACGTCCCCAGTTCCGAAGAAGAAGGCACGACGAAATGAACATCAAGGAGAGGGTAAAGTGCTACCGCTACGGAGTGCAGCTCTGCGAGGATCAGGAGCACTTGCAGCTAAGCCAGCTGCTACTCAGGACACGACTGGAGTGGAAGATTTCATGCCACTTCAGCTGCCATTGTTGTCTTCTGAGATGAATGCAGGGCTCACGACAAGCTTGCCGCCATCTAAACCACTGAGCTATGGCGAAACTATCTCAACACCAAAGAAACCAAGTGTGTCTGCCAAGCCTCGACTCCGGGATGTCACCAAGAAGCACGGAAAATCTCGTGCGGTACAACCGCACCGATCGAATGAACCTCGTTTGACACAATCTGAAAACAGTGAAATCGGCGCAGACGCTTTAAGCAAACTGGTGGTCTCGTCGACGCTCTCGACTGGCCTGCCTTGGGATTGGATGTGGACAGAGCAATCTGTTCGGATGTTTGGATATCTGCATTCGAAGGTTGATCCGCCGAGTGCTGGGCTCCTTTCTACGATGGGGACCGTATCTCATGAAAAACAGATTTTGAAAATGAAAGATGAGCAGGTTGGAATTACGTTAGCCGTGAGCTGGTGGGCAGCCAAATACCCGAGGTCGAGCTTTGTTTTGCTCTCTCTCGTAAATACTCTCGGCGAAGCGACAACCTGGGAACTCATTGACATGGGATTCGAGGAAAGCACTACAGAGACTTTAGCCGAAAAACTTAAGGACTACTTGGCGGATTTACGGAAAAGAGGTATCCATGTGATCAACATTGTTGCTGACACTACACTGACGTACGCAGCCTCTCGTCTTGCTGTCAATTCGAGCGAGTGGACAAGTTTGGCCATTCCAGTGCTCCCCTGCTTTTCGCACTTGTTGCAGATGCTGCTGGGTGTCGTCTTGACAGAGTCCGACAAATCGACGGAAACTATTGGCGAAGTGATTGATCTCGTGCAAATGTTCTCAAATCATCGCGTGGTAAAGGTTTTGCGACGCGAGTGTGGTGATCCAGATGCAGTGCTGCATGCACCGACACGGCATACCTGGTATTCCTTTATTGAAGCTGTCGATTCCGTTCGGCAATATGAAGATATGATCAAAATTATAGCGTCCAAGGTTGTCCGGGCTTCGTTAGACTTCAGAGACTCGGCTGGGCGAGCATTGAACAAACCGAGGGCTGCTAACCCGCGCAAAGATAGCGCTGGAAACACCATGGATGAGCTAGCGGAGTGTGGAATCTCAAGTGCTGTAATTCAAACAATTCAGAATCCGGAGTTTTGGGAAAACGTGGTGGCCCTGAGCGAGCTGATGTCGCCTATCAAGGAGACATACAAGATGATGGGCAGTACTTTCGGGTCATCGTTTTCGTTGTCGGACATTTTCTACCAATTTGGGAGAATGCAGCAGCAGTATGGAATAATCTTGTCTGACTGGGAGGACACTACTGGTGGAGGGCGATCTGTCGAGCAAGTACGATTTTTGCTGAGGAAAGTGAATGACATGTGGAAGCTGTACGACCAACCACTTATGGTTTTGGCGTACACATTTAATTACAACCTTCAGCATCCATTTCTCGCCCGACACCAGCCACCGCTTCAGTGGCTCTCAATTGGGAAGTATGCGAAGCAATACTTTCGGGGTTGGTTCTGCGCAGCGTCGTCTACTCGGAACCCTTCACGCTTGCTGGCCTTGAGTGATGAGGCTGCTGCTCAGTTCATGGAAGATATCCTGGCATTTAAGGAGCGAAAGTATCCCTTTGATTCCGAGTCTATGTGCGACTTTGACAACCCCAAGTTTTTCTACATGCTTGTGTCGGACTCACATCCGTTGATGCACATGTTCGGCTCGAGGCTGTTCAGCTTTGTGAGTAGCACACCGCCTCTGGGTGATGTGCTTCCAGGAAAGTGCTTCATCTCGTCTGCACCGTCGACGACGTGTCCAGAGCAGGCTTTGATGCCGCTACTTCGAATGAAGCTGTTCGCTCAAACGGCCATGCAACCGTCTAAGGAATTGCTTGGTTTTGTTCAAAGCAACAAACCAAAGGGTTTTATGGCAAATACGGATAGTGTGCATTTGCACCACCCTGAGTCGATGTCAGAAGCTGATGAAGCAACTCCACCAATTTTTCAGGGCTTTAACTCAGCTGAAAGGGTCAAAGGAGACGATACATCGCTCCCATCCGATATAATCTGGAGTAAGAAGCAATGGACGGCGATGGCGAAAGAATGGAAATTGCACTGGGTGAGAGAAACTGATACTAGCAGTCTGCTACAAACTTCACGAGTGCTTGACACTTTTACGCCGGATCTAGCGCTCGATCAAATTTTCAAGGAAAAATTACCATCGCGACTCCCTCACGACCGAGAAGATGCTGTTGTGGATGTGTGATTTTCTATGCACTGCGACGATTTGGACTCTTTTGAAGGACTACTTGCCGAGGTACAGCTGACGCTGTTGGATTGGAATGGCCATGAAAAGCTTGTCCAGGGTATCAGCATCCACGTCGCTGTTGCACAGCACTTCTAGGCCAGCCGTTTGTGAAGCCAAGTCTTCTAGCCTATATGGAAAAGACAAGGTCACCTTTTGCGACGATGGTGTTGGATACTCAGTGCTAACGTATGAATGAAACGTACGATGCGTGGAGCTCGTCAATGCGCTTATCCTTTCCTGAAATGTTGTCGCGGAATGCATCGTACCTGGCTCGAACAAGCAATTGTAAGACAACGCTCAAGATATTTGATGCTGGGCGGCTAGCTGGTCAACCAACGGACTTTTGGTGATTTCTTTTGCTGGTTTTGGTGATCTTGCTCAGCATCGCGACAGCCTGACGTTCTGCAGTGTCCAGCTGGAAATGGTCGCCTTGATTCGTTAGACCAAGTCCAAGTTGTGCTTCTTCGTCTGTAGCTGGTTCACTCTCTCGAGAAGACGTGTGCGGGCTACATTCGTAGGCAATACGAAATTTGAGTTGTTGCAGACACTAGAGACTGCACTGAACTACTCACTTTACCTGTTGGGAGTGCTGTTGTTGTCATCATCGCTTCGGATTGACTCGGGGCTGAAAGTTGCTTTGAAATTGCGGTGTGAATTGGACGCGTGGGCTGAAGAGGATTTCAAGTGGGATGGCCTGTTTGAGCGTGGCAACTCGACACCCTTGCTAACAGACGGCTTGGAGGGCTGTGGGGTCCGTGAAACTGGAGTTGGAATCCTGGTATGCTTGGGCATCTTTTCTCTTAGCAAGCGCTGGCGCAGGTGTTTGCGGGCTGCTCGTTATGGACTGAGAAGTATCTGCCAATTGACCCGTGAAGTCTCCGGATTTTAAAATTAGCTTCTAGCAAGCTCGCTCATAGCCACTTTGTTGCAATTGTTGTCTTTGAGCAACGAGGTGTTGTTGCATGACAACATCCAAACCATCCACGGTTAGCGGCAATTAATTAAAGTGGTGAGCATCCGGAGTGCTCGCGATGAGCCAGAGCATCAAGCCCCCAAGAATTTTGTTCGTACGACCAAAGTCAGCTAGACCTGTTCGAAGCCACCCCCAGACCCCCAGCTCTCTCGCATCAACCTCGCGTCCGAGTGAAGAGAAAACTCCAATCCAACTAACGCCTCCGATTTCGCTGACTGGATCCAAACTACCGCAACCTGTTCGCCCTGTAAGCAGCACTGCAAGAAGACCTTCCAGCGCTGTTGGATCAAGGAGGTGCTTTACGGCAGCCTTGGTCTCGACTCTACCTCTGCCTAAAACTGCTCGCGAGGCCGATAACTCGGACATTTATTTGTTGAAGCAGGAAGGCCCCTTTGGTTCAGCAACGTTGCCAGGGCTCGACGTATCAAATATTTATCAAGCGGTTGTTGCCCGGAAGGATGCAGAAGACGCAGCACAGCAACTTGCGCGCCGGATTGCACACTTTCGTATCCAGGAAGAGCGAGTGCTTAGTGAAATGAAAATCATGAGGACGCATCTAGAGACCAGCCTCAAGAAAATTCACGAAAGACCAAGATCTTCTGTCGATGCCCCTGCGCAAACCCACCAAACGTCTCGCTCGAAGCATCTCCAGGGTCAGAACTCGATTTCATTTGATCCAAGTGTTGTTAAACAGAAAGGAGCGTCGGCGTCTTCAGGCTACAATCGAAAAGTGAAAGTGCCGCGTAGCAGCGAGCAGCTGGAGTTTCTCGCGGTAAGCCCGCACCTTCGTACGCCCGCCGTTGGAAGGTGCAAGATCGACTGATGAAATATCTGTACCCTATCTTTGCTTGTACGGACAGAAACAAAAGCGAACACTTGAAACGCACAAACTCAAAGTTGCTCGCCAGCAAAAAGAGCGACGAAAGGTAAGCATGTTTTGCAATCTGTTGTCGGAGTTGTGTTTGATCATTTTGAGTGTTACCCTTTGTGGAAGTTGGCTTTAGACGAGCAAAAGGCGAAGCAAGAAGAGCAAGACCACAAGCGACGGTGTCGAAAAGAGCGCATACGAGCTGAAGAGCAGTGGGCGATCGAGCAGCGTAGTGAAAAACAGGTTTGTCTTTAGCGAATAGATTCCCGTTGATTCGGACTGATCACGAATTTGTCTGTAGCGCCAACTACGTGAAGCAGCAACGAAACAGCACAACGAGCGCCTGATGACCGAAAAGCAACGACAACACGAAGCGCTGAATTTGATAGCAGAAATGGAGGAAGAAGAGAGGAACTTACGTCTGCGTCTCGAGACGCTTCACTTTCACCGCGAGTACATAGAGCAGGAGCTGTGCGGTAGCATGCCACGGCACGACGGAACCTGATTGACGACGACACAATGTCTGCAATCGATGGTAACGCTTCAACGTTCCCCGGTCCTCGAAGTGTGACTCCTCAGGAGAGCACACAATCGAACGCTTTGTGGGAGATTGAGGTACAGTACGTTAGATACAGTACCAGCTTCACACTGCACAATCCAGCAAATGGATCGACACTGATGCCTTACAGTATCCGACTACATGTACTCGTTGCAGCAAAATAGTGAATTAAGCACGGGTAAGTGAGCGCGGGGGTGCACGAGTATATGTACGATATCGGATAGTTTTGATGACAAATATGCTGCAACATCCCACAAAATCGAATCGATTCGCTTGAGTTTTTGCTATGGATGTCCACAGACAAGGCGACACCAACAGGCTGTTGAACAGCAGGCAGAAACTATTTTACAGTATTCATGTATTTTAATACATTAAAATACATGTACCTTCAAGCACATGAACCTTGTTGACAACACAGAATCAGAGCCTCGAGTTTGCAGCAAAGCTGAAAGCTTCAACATGAGCGTCAGACTGATGTGAAGAAATGGTGGGAGATGGCTGGACGTACCACTACACGTACATGTAGCAAGGTGTCTGGTAAACGCCCCCCAACTTGCGAATGGACACAATTCTGCCCCGATAACTAGAGCTGAGAAGTAACAATTACCCGAAGAATTTGCATCGCCGATCAACACGCGATGCAATAGATACTTTCCGAGTGACAGAATCGGAGCATTCTCCTACGCACGTCCTGTCAAATGAGCCATCTCTTTTCGTCCACGATTTCAGGATGGAGATGAGAGCTTTATGCTACTTTTTGTACGGTAGATGGGATCGCAGGGGTACGTGACGCCGCTAGTCGCGCGTTGCTTGGTCTTCCCAAAGCAATTCCGGTCCTTTGCGCTAACTAAATGCACCGTAGACGAACTCCCACCGAGTCGGCGACCGAGAGCATCACGAATGTGACGCGGCGAAGGAGAGTCCTCGGAAAATGGAGCCATCAATGCACAACCAAGCGCCGCTGTTAAGCACGGCATCCGCGTGTTTGCCGATGAAAACGTACACTTGCGCGCCAGCGCTGCCTGATAAAGAGCACGGTACATGTACACCTTCCCTTGCAGCACTTGATTTCACTATGTGAGGATTGGAAGCCTGAACTGGTCTCTAACCATGGGTTTGGCGTTTTTACTGATGAAAAGCGATGCCGTGGGCCTCTCATCAAAGGGATTAGATGCTGAGGGCTGCGAACGAATGCGTTTGAAGCTTGTCCCAAGAGGGTGTGCAACAGCCGTGACTGCATCTGCACGCGCTTGGCTTCCAGTCAATCTCGCTTGAGTATGTGAGCCCAAAGCGCGATGGCTGGTCCATGCTCACCCTGAAATCCCTGCACGACCTCGGTCACACGAGTCGCTTCTTCGCGGTGAGCGCCTTCCGGTGCAGCTGTTCCATTCCAAGTTTTGCTAGCTGCCGTCTAGGTGAACCTGCTCAGCAGACAGCAAGGAAGTAAGCACCATGGAGAAGAGCGGACCCACCTCCTCGATGGCGCCGCTGCTGGAGCGCATGATGCGCCGCAAGCCCATGCAAGTCATCCAGGTACGACAATACCGAGCACTGTACTACTACATGTACTGTAGTAGTTGCGGAACACGTCCTAACTTACATATATATTGCAGGCCGAAGAGAACTCACAGGACCTTCCCCGATCACTCAGCTTGTTCGACCTTATATGTATTGGTACGTCCTAAATATGTATACCATTGATTTAGGACGAATTTAGGACGAATCCTAACGAGTTCAACTTGAGCTGTGCAGGTATTGGTGGCACCGTTGGTAGCGGTATCTTCTCAACGGCTGCATCGATTGTGAGCGACACTGCTGGTCCGTCAGCTCTGATCAGTTGGCTCATTGGTGGTGTGGTTTGCTGCATGAACGCCATGGCCTACATGGAACTAACCACGCGTGTACCCTCATCCGGTAGCACGTACGCGTACGCCTACCACGCTATTGGTGAAATGCCCGCTGTGGTTGCTGGCTGGCTGCTGACTCTCGAGTACGCCGTGTCTGGTGCCGGTGTGGCCCGTAGTTGGGCCCAGAAGGTCGAGGACTGGGTCGTACTGGAACACCCGGACGCCAGCGTCCACTGGCTCAACATGGAGTACGCCAACGTGCTGTCGGCCGTTATCCAGGCACTGTGTGTCATCGTGCTGTTGGCTGGTGTCCGCTTCGGTAAGGTGTTCGTCAATGGATTCACCATCTTGAAGATGTTCGTCGTTGTCTTCATCATTATCGCTGGCTTCTGCGCCATCGACGCCGATAACCTCAGTCCGTTCGTGCCCGCTCGTGCGGAGAACAGCTCGGGCGACATGGCGTACGGCACCCAGGGTATCATCACCGGTGCCACCCAGGCTTTCTTTGGCTACATCGGTTTCGATGAGGTCTGCTGTCTGGCTGCTGAGGCCAAGAACCCCAAGAAGGTCATGCCCGTTGCTGTGCTGAGTGTCGTCACGGGCACTGCTGTTTTGAGTGTACTGTGCTCGCTCGTGCTGGCCGGCATGGTGCCGTACTCGCAGGCTACGAGCTTCCCCGATGGTTTTGCCGGTGTAGGCTGGGACTGGGCTGCTCAGATCGTGCGTGCTGGTGAGACCGTCACCATGCCTGTGGTGGTACTGATTGCCTTCCTGGCCCAGCCACGCCTGAACTACGCTCTTGCTTGCGACGGCCTAATGCCCGAGATTTTCGCCAAGGTGGACGCTAAGGGCAACCTGTTCGTGAACACCCTTATCACGGGTGTTTTCTTCACGCTCGTGGCTTTCATTGTGCCGTTCGTGACACTGTGGGATATCGTGAACTTCGGTATCCTGATCTCGTTCGTCTTGTCCAACTCGTCCCTCATGATGATCCGCATGTCGGAGCAGTCTCTGAGTGCTGCGCCGAAGTACATTGGTTCTGCTGTGGTATTGGCGCTGCTGACCGCCTTCTTCTACCAGCAGGGCTACGTGACCCACGACTCTACCGCTTGCCTCGTGATCGCTATCATCTGCCTGGTCGCAACGGTTGTCATGACACTCGTGCTTGCCATCAAATGCCCGCAGGTTGGCAATGACCCGGCTTACTTCTCGGCGCCGCTTGTGCCGTACATCCCGATGATCTGCATCCTCGCCGATTTCTACCTGGTTGCTCAGATCAGCAACCTCGGTTTGATCCTCGGTGTGGCCTGGGTGCTGCTTGGTGTACTGTCCTACTTGGTGTATGGCCAGCAGCACGCTGCCAGCCGCAACGACTGGGCTGAGCTGCTGCAGTATCACCTGCCCAGCATTAACAGCGCGCGCGATGACAGCTACGTGGGCACGCGTCCTTCACTTAACGAGGTCCGCCCGTCAATGAGTTCAATGGTCAAGGACAACTAAGCAGGAACAACACTACATGGAACTACTAACGCGCAATGATAAAACGCTTGGGTTATACTTATGCTTCTTGCTTGCCTTCCTGTCACCTTATCCGGATACCATCCTACCAAAAATCCACTTCTGTTGTTGAAGAGTAATGTGCCGTAGCCAGTTAGTTAGTGCCCAGCATATCCATCTCCACTTTTCGAAGCAATATTGGCAATGCGGCGCTCGATGCGTTCCTGTTGAGCCCGGCGCGCTAGTGCGATTGCATCCTTGATCAGCGTGGACGACTGACGGTGAGTGTAGGCTAGCCTTTCGGCAGTGCGAGGCGAGACAGGAGGAGTGCCGTCAAGCTCGTCGTAGTTTTCAATTTCCAGCAGACGAATTGGAGGAACAACAGCGGGCATCATCTTCTTTTCAACCACCTCGAAACTTTCATCACTTCCGGTGCTGCCAGCACTCTGCCACGGCGGTTCTCCATAAACGACGTCAGTTTCCTTCTCTTGAACCGTGTCCTTCTCTTCATCTGCAGTTTCCTCCTCCGACTCCAATCTCTCCTCTTCTGCCTCTTCGTACAGGAACTCGCTCTCATCGATTTTCTTCATCACTGAGTGGTTATCTGCTCCAGCAGCCAGCGCATTGTACTTTCGATGGAGCCGCTGGAACAGCAACTCCTCATTGAACTCATACTTCTCCACCAAATCGTCTACCTCGCTCAACTTCTCCGGGTTGTGCTTCGAGTAGAACGCTACCAACCTCTTCCTGCAAAACAACACAGCAACACCACAATGTCAGCACTATATAATTAACCTCCAATGTATCTCTAATTGTAAATTACCCACCGAAAACGAGCTTTGGCGTCGCCTTTGCCTCCGAATAAAATGATGCCTACGATGGCCCCGAAGCACGTCACAGCGCCTACCAGGAACAACTTCTTCTCCGCCTCCACACTCAACCCCAATACCGAATCCTCGGCCAGTTGCAGCCCCCACAGAGTGAGCTGCAGCGCTGCCACTGCCACCAGCACCCAGAACCAAGAGGGTCGGATACTAGCCAATCCATAGCTCACCAGCGTCATCAGGCCGCGCAGCACACGCTCCGACGCGTAACCGTCTGCGCCTTCCAGTTCTGCCCCGATGAGAGGCTGCAGAAGCAGCTGCGGACGCACGTAGCACGCTACGGCCGCCGCTAGCACCGCCACTTTGAGTCCCGTCCCGAGCATTGCTGCTTGATGCCTGAGATGATTTTCCTTAAGTGACGAGACAAACCTTGAAGCTATTCTTATCCGCCAATGAGAGGTGACCATCGCGGATTGGCCAATATTCCGTACCGCACACAAGCATGACGTGCTTGCGGCAGTTGATGGTGCTAAGCCGCGACCTGGCGCGCTCCAAGCAGTTCTACCAGGAAGGGCTGGGGCTTAAGCTGCTGCGCTCGTCGGACACATTCGCGGAGTTCGACACCAAGGCGGGCATTCCACTCTGCATCAAGTTGGCGCAGAGGTTGGTGGGATTTCTGGAGCGGTCAAATGCGGAATCCTTTGGCTAATTACTATTTTTTTATTGCTGTATTTGATGCAGTGAGGCTGCGTGCAGCAGTGGGTACTCGCCATTTCTGAACTTCGACATTCCGGATCTGAGCGATGCCGTGCCGCGGTTGCTGATGCTGGGCGCGATCATGGACGGCCCTATCAAGTACCCGGCACACGGAAAGGTGAGCAGTCTGGTTGAAGCAGTGAAGGATGTTTGCTGACGATGGATTGCTGTTGTAACTCCTGCAGGTGGCGGCGTTGCGATCTCCTGACGGAGTGATGATCGGCTTGTACGAGCCCAACTCGTGGGACAACGTGACGTCAGCATGATGCGGTGCATTTCCAGAACGTATGAATAATATTCAGGTGTTGTAAGCGTGGCTAAGGTTAACTTCAACCAAACGTTACAGCAGAGCGCAGTCATATCTTAGCTGATACAGCCTAAAAGGCTGAGAAGGAGGAGCTTTGCTGACGTTGAGTTGCCATGACGAAGCTGTGAGAATTGATTGGTGAAGCTCGAGCTACTCCTACCTATAAGGTAGATACTGTACATGTACCTTACCATACATAACTAACAGCGCGAATATATCTAACGTCGTCGCTCACGTTTTTCTTCAGCTTACTTGAGCGTAGTTCCCATCCGCGCGCACAGAGAGAAAGCTGCGACTACTGCACCAATACAAAGCGAATTCCAGAGTGTTGCACGGGACTTCTGTGGTGATTCTGTTAAACTGAGAGACCTGGCGCGTGGGCGGACAATATTTTCGTAGGATGTGAACGTAAGTCGCGCCGGAGAGGATTCACTCGCACCATGAAGCGCAGCTCCAACATCAGACAACTTCGCCCCGACCATACTTGAGTTGTTCACAGATCTCAGCACCATGCCCTTGCGAACACTTAACAGCCTAGCTGGTTCCAGAACTTCGGATACCATGATCGGCGACGGCGGCTGAGTAAAGTCGAGCACACAAGGGGACGGAGCACTTTGTAGCATCTCCAGCACTTCCCGCAAACGTTTCCCAATAACGGACTCCTTGCTGACTCCGATGAGCTCCTGACCTGGAGACACATCACTGCGCATGTCGGGTACGTCCTTGACAGCCCGGCCACCTTGAGGCAGCTCGACAAAGGTCAGGCCTAGTCGCTGCTGCTTCTTGGACCAAACGAGTCGTGTAGGCCCCTCTTCCTCGAGAAATCTGGACTTCGCACGCTGCAGCGTCACACACAGCGCGCCGCCGGTGTACACGATGGTCGTCTCCTTTGGCCGGCGGAGCTCTTTAGAGAGGCTGGTGGGGGTGGCATCTTAGCGTTGAGGCCGTGCATCTGCCGCTTGGTGCTACGGAAGAAGCGCATCGTCTCAGGATTCTCGGGTCAAGTCGTCACGTGAGCTCTAGACGAGCGTTTGCTAACTGCAACCAACGCGGCGGGCGCTTCCTCGCCGGCACCAAAGCCTCGAACAGATGAAAGTGGTCAGCTAAGCGAAACGGGCTTGGCTTCCAGGACTTGCCCTCGAAAGCCGCCATAGCCTTCCAAGCCTTTGCTAGCCCTCTTGCTGCCTGTCCATCCAGTGCTCGCGCCTGTCCCCATTAGTCGAAGCTGTCCATTATGTTGCTGCGACTCGCATCCAGAGGCCCCGCGTGTGCAACACTTTTGCCGTTATCACAACCCCACTAACCAACAAGAGATGGACTAAGGTAAATATAACGTGAAGTCGCAGCGGCATCCGCATTGCCCATGCACGTCCGTCACGGACTCCGTGATGCAGAAAGCTTTGTCTGATTTTCATCGTGGCATTTTCAACATGAAAAATTCGATAACTTACACAAACACTGAGAAAACCATCATTCCGACCTTGCAACGACTTGCCACTTTCGGCACAATCAAGTGAGGACCATGGGCAACGCGGTGAGTTGGCTAGCGCAGTGCTTTTACCCGCAAGACCAGGTGTTCTGGGCGGCGGCGCGCTACGGCGACGCGCGCGTCATCCGCTCGGCCACGTCGCATCTGACACCCGAGACGCGCAAGTATCTCGAGTGGCAGGAGCCTTACACAGGCCGCACCGCGCTGCTGGAGGCAGCAGCCAAGGGCCATCGCGAGTGTGCGCGGCTGCTGATCGAAGCCGGCGCCAACTGCAACGCTAAGGACTTTAAGATGAACACGCCGCTGCATCTCGCTTGCAAGCGAGCACAGGTCGATATGGTCAAGCTCCTATTGGAGGTGCCAACCGTGAACCCGTTTGAGATCAACTTGTACATGAAGACGCCGTTGGACTTGGCCAGGAGCAGATTCTCGGAAGAGGAAGAAGAAAACGAAGCTCAGCCGTACGCCAAGTGCATCGAAGTGCTGGAAAAGGTTCGAGTTTGGAGATTTTATCTGCAAATTTTGTGGATTACTTGTATGTGCTAACTGGTTGATGGTGATGCAGAAATTCTGTCTGTATAGTGGCTGGCTATACACGAAGACTGACAATGTATTGTCGTTGGTGTCGGGTATTTCGTCGCTTAATTCGTGGACTCGACGCTTGTGCATCGTGCTGGAACGTGGCAACCCCGACGTGTTGGAGTTGGCGCTTTTCAGCATGAAAGAAGGTGGAGGAGTGCGTCCTGTGTGCCCGACGTCAGTAATGCTGTATAATGTTGCAACTGGGATGGAGGCCACTAGCGACCCGAGATGGTTTAGTCCCAAGGACTTCACGTTTATTGTGCGTGGCGATCAGTCGAACAAGTGCCATTACAGGGCAAGTTCGGCTCTACAAAACCCGGTGCACTTCGCTGCAATCAACCAGGCGAGTTTTGATGCGTGGAAGAACTTCTTTACTCACCAGAAACAGCAATTGGCTGAACGGTCTCACCTGAGCAGCAATCTTCGTGAACAATGGAGACTACCAGAGGCTACTCACAGCAACATTGCTCATGGTCAGTCCGCGGGGCCTGCTGCATCGCTGGCGACTGTGTCACCAGGCATTGGCCCGGAGGAGGACAACGACATTCGCAGAGCCATTGAGCTTTCTCTTCAAACAGCAACCCTTACTGGCCAAGCATCTGGTGCCACCGAAGCAGCGCTCTCGCCGCCATTGCCAGTATCAGCTCCTGACTGGGATGGTTGGGAAGGGTGCGAGATAAGTGGAAAGGAGGTTTCCACCGGGGATGCTACAGAAACGAGTGAGCAAGGCAGTAAATCGGTATCGTCTTCAGCCTCCGAGCAAAAACTACCTGCGGTCAACTACAGAGATACTAGCGCACACTCGTCTATCGGTGAGTGCGTCATTTGCTTCGATGGTCCCCAGTCTGCCGTATGCGTGCCCTGTGGTCACAACGCAGTCTGCATGAAGTGCGCAGAGGAAATACTCACTACCACTGCGGAATGCCCAGTGTGCCGAGCACACATTCGTGAACTAATCAAGCTCTACCGTGTTTAATCAATGGCATCGCAACAACGAAAGTAAATACTGGAGGGTAAGCAGGATCTTGTGAAATATAGTTAATGTATTTCAATATATTGCTGGTCGACTTCAAACACGGTAAGCTCTTACTTACTGGTAATCAGGCCTCCTTAATTAGGGGAATTTTCACTTTTTCTTTATAGTTCCCATTTTGAATTCTAAATTTGTCCCGTGATATACCCGGTTTTCAGATCCAACAATAGATGGCATTTTTGCTTGTAACCACTCTGCACTCCCCAAAACGACAGCTCGACGATAAGCCGCTGCTCTTCTAAACCTCCCTGCTCTGCGTTTGCCTACCTGGCTTTCATCTTCAGCAAAATGGCTCCGACTCTGACACTTCAACAGCCCAAGCCGAAGTCGAAGAAGTGACAGATGTCATTCAAGGACAAGCACGCAGCAAAATACGGGCTCAGGATTACAGGAAGGGACGCCTCGAGTGGCGAGGTGACTTCGTGTTTCTGTCGGTTTTGCGTTGCGTTTGGACGAGAAGCTATTGCCAACCCTGAGGGTAAGCCAAAACGTAAGCGCACGGACAATAATCAGTGTTTCACAACATTTCGAACCGACCTTTACACCGAACACCACGCCTCAGCCCATCGTGATAAATGGAAAGCGTACCAAGCTTTATCTTCCCAGGAAGACCAGGAAGCTTATTGTTGTTGTTTCCATCCCTCCCAAAGAGACCATGCGTGCACACTTTGCAGAGGATTCAAGTCAGCTGCATATTTGCCTTCGTGCTTCTATTGTCGAAGATATAATTGGTGAATTGCTTTTTCTCCCCAACGATATGGGTGGTTGTACAAGGAAAAGAGCTTCCTGCAGATCATCGACAGTGCCAACAATGAATCCACATCAATTGATAAGGGATGGGAACTATTGGGCTCTCCATTTCCTTGGCTGGTGCAGTATGCAGGCGACTTAGCTTCTACCTTTCCGAGCACCGCGACTATGGAGAGTGATTTTCCCGTCATGGGATGGGAAAAAGATGAGTA
Organism: Phytophthora quercina; assembly: GCA_014706105.1. NCBI lineage: Eukaryota > Oomycota > Peronosporomycetes > Peronosporales > Peronosporaceae > Phytophthora > Phytophthora quercina. Next base: position 1,716,645 of record JACBOW010000003.1, on the reverse strand, counting down.
TCGGCAATCGTTTACAGATTTCTCGCTCGAAGGAGTACTACTCGCAACGCAATACAAGCGGCGTCAAAGCATTAGTCGTGTGCTTTGATAACATCTTACAAACAGCAACAACAGCACAGAGCCACCGCAGAATGAATAGGATACCATAATTCCCATAATGAAATCGAACATTTTCCCGTTATATAGCACTACGGGAAACACGGGAACTCCCATTACTAAGGTGGATTGATCATAAGCCATACATTTTGCTACAAAATAGCCCTAATACTGTACATAGTACCAACACCTTCATGTATAATTCACTTTTGCTACACTGATTGGCTGCTGAGGAGATTGGGATCCAGATTTGAGTGGCGTGTTTTGGAGTCGTGGAGATTTACCGGTCGTTATCACTTTCTCCACGAGCTTGCACTTATTTGGATCAGCGCACCGTATTGCGGCATCTGATTTCCAGACCTTCAATCGGCTCTAGGTCATCGCGCCATCTTCTTCCCATTTCATCGGTTATCGTAGTACCATCGTAACCTCCAATACGATAGAAACGTGCATGGCATAATTCACCAGACATCCAGCGTTGCGACAATACTATAAAAAAATTGATTGAGATCTGTCACCGCGCAACAATTAGTATTGTTCAATACCAGAATTGTAACGGTCAAGTTACCACATAGTACTGTTGGCGTTAAGGAATACTAGGAGCTCTAGCGTTGTGGGTTTCATTGTGCGTCGCTGTTCAGACAGCATGAGCTTCGAATGCGAAAACAGTCGCTCACAAATATTCTAGGTCGGAGGCACGAAGTTGGTATAGACGTAGACGTCTTTCGGGGCAGCGCTATGCCGTCGCTTTAATGCCTGTTGGGCAAACGACAAAGGGGATTCGTCTGCTGGTTGGGGCTCCCTCTGGGTCTGTGGAACCAACAGCCTTTCGCATGAGACCTTTTCCGCAGGAGTCAGCTTCTTGCCAGCTTGCAACTTGACCACAGCACTTTCAAAATCAGCTTTGTTCACAATCGAAGCACGCGCTGACAGGTACCTCTTCGTGATGGGATAGTTCTCCGTGGTGTGGTCAAACACATTGCGATTCGGAACATGTGCGCCTTGAGAGTGAGACGAGAGACCTTGACTAGCTTCGTGCAGGCACGTGTAATTGGGCCTTCCGAAAACCTTAGTGGCAACATCTTCATTACAATCCAGTCGACCCACTTGTCAAGGTCGGTGGGTCCGCCTTCTGAGAATGCCGTAATATTTGGCTGCAGGGTTCCGTCAGCGTTGGTGAGAGCCTCGAACCCCTTGTGCCTCCTCTGGAGGTGCTTCAGCAAGTTCTGGTACCCGACACTGATATCTTGGCTGTACACCTCGCTACAGATACAGTGGTGAGACGTAGGGCCGATGACATCGACCTCGAACCAGGCCCTTAGATGATCCAGCTGGGGAGGACATCGTCCCCAAGGGGACAAGACTTTCGGCCGGAGTAGAGCGGGGTCAATAGTGTAATGGAGAGACCCTACAGCACGTGCTTGACATGGCTTCACCACCTCAATGGGTAGGGTATTCGATTAATCTGGGGAGAATCATCGAGGCGAATCGAGGGAGCCGAGAGCGGCTACACTTGCGGGGACTGGGGAGAAAAGCGAAGTGAGTCAACAAGCTGTCGAGCGGATCTCCGAGCTCGAGATCCGATCTCGAGCTCTGTTGGCCAGTGGTGGGTACCAGTACAATTAAATTATTGCAATACAATATGAAGATTGTATTGAAGGCCGCAATACCGTCAATACATGGATTGCAAATAAAATTCTCACAGCGCTACAGGCATCCCTCCCAGCTTCTTCATCACTTGCATGGACGAGTTATCCATGCCAGTGAAGTATGCATCCTAAAGCTCAGTTGCCACCACCAGGCGAACTACAACGGTTGCTTCGTCTGGATCACGAACTCAGAAAGGAACATACAAAGTTGACCGTAGAAAAAACTCTCGGATCGCTTTGCACCCTCACACTTCTTACCAATGTGTCCAGCCAGCTCGTCCATGTATACGACTAGGTCGGTAGATGTTTGCGGTGTTCTGTAACGTAATCCATTGCCATTTTCGCGAAAAGAGGTCTGCTGTGTTGAATAATTGTTTGTAAATCCTTACGCACTGGAAGGAGTTTATATTGTTATGCTGGGAACGTAGGTATTACGACACACCACAATAGCTTCTCCTCACTGCCTCTCGAGTGACCCCCAGTTTCAATAAGATCTCGAGCTGTCCCGTTCGTTGAGCCCAAAATGACTGTCAAGCGAAACAAACGGAAAACATTGCGGGTAAACCGAAGATATGTGACCAGCTTCCCGTTTTCTTTGTCTAGCAGCGGGAATTCGTCCAGGAAGAATACGCAGTCATTGCCTGTGCGCTGCTTCCGTTCCTCCAACGCAATCCGAACAGCTTTCTGGTTTTGCATTCCAGAAAAAGAATCCCTTTCAGACACCAACGCCCAAATGAAGCCATACGTATGCTGCTTGTCCTCCGACGAAATATCGGAGATTGCACCTCCACTCACAAACTCCAAGTCCTTCTCCACACATTTTTGAAAAGTAGCTGACCGCGATTGAAATGCAGTATAAACCAACTGCGCTGTCTCAAATTTCGCCTCACAGACAATATAAAACACGTCCACCTCGTCACGGGCCATGGGGTTGAACGCCATTTGAGTTTTACCCATGCCAGACGATGATTCCAAGACTATGAAATGCATCGGACGTTCAGTAGAATCCATTTGGATCGAGGTAATTGTCTCCAACAGTTCCATCACCTCTTCCGTGTCTTTTAGGACCATGGCAGCTTTTCGATATGGTTTGGTAACATCCCGGAGCTCATTGTTCTCCTTTACGATAAGCGTTCGCAACTCTTCGATTCTGTTTTTTTTTAATCATCTCCCCACCGGCAATGCTGACCTCTTCCGAGCGCCTTCTGAGCGATGGCAGTGCCGCACTGGCTGCACGAAGAGCGGACGGTCCTTCCCAAGACCACCCAAAGGAACACGCGGTCCCAAAGAGTGGCGAAACGTAGCGTTAAACGCCTCTTCGTCTGCGTAGACTGCGAGGTCGGCTGGAGTGATCCCATAGAGATAGCTGTCCCGAAGCTTCTCCTTTACTGCACCTCTCAAATGCGTTACGTTTGCGTCGTCGGGCACATTCACGTGGTTCCCCGAAGTCATCTCATTCTTCACATCCACAAGCTGGAACCACACTTCGATCGTCATTTTAAAAGTGAGTGGGGTGTGGATACAGCTGGGGAGATAGTCTATATCTATCTATCTCAGAACCACAAAGTATCTCCGAGAGATAGAAGGCTGCTGACATTTCGACAGTAGTAGACCTCGGCATTTTACGTAGACTCCTGTGCCCTGTGGTCACAATGCAGTCTGCATGAAGTGTGCAGAGGAAATACTCACCACTGCGGAATGCCCAGTATGGATATGCCGAGCACACATTCGTGAACTAATTCAGGGTTAAGCTCTATTGTGTTCAATCAATGGCATCCCAACAACGAAAGTGAAGGGAAGAGCTAGCAGGATCTTGTGAAAAAAAGTTAATGTATTTCAATATATAGCTGGTGAGCGCGCATTGACTTCAAACACGGTAGAGGCGAATGACCTCCCTAACTTGCTGTCGGCACACAGGACAAAGCCGAGTGGTATCAAGAAGCTCCTGCGCGCAGTCCATACAGACGGCGTTGTGTCCGCACGGAACGCAAACAGCCTCCTGAGGTCCATCAAAGCAGATGACGCATTCATCAGTGCGTTGAGCTTCCGTTTGCCCTGGGGTGTACTTCACCGGCGAGCTCAACACAGCTGAACGTGGGCCTGGGGCAGCCGCGGAATCATCATCTCGAAGAAGTTGCACAATCTCCACTCCATCGGGGCCTACCACCGTTTCGGAGTAGCCTAGTGTTTCCAGCATTGTGTCCGAAGGAGGCGGAGCGGACGGCGAAGACTGGGTTCTCGAGTGACGACGCGCTTCCTCAAGCGACAATTGGAGAGCTCGTTCTAAATCACGTTGTTCCTGCAGCAAAGCAGCCTGAGTAGGACCGGTGCTCTGAGCGGGGCTTGTAGCAGGCTGTGCGGGCTGACGCGGTGGAGAGCGTTGGTTTTGACTTTCTCCAAACGCAGTTGTAATCGGGCTCGTAGAGGGATTAACCTGCACAATATTGCCAAGTTAGAACCAAACTATCAGAATTTTTGCAAACATCGGAAACTTGACTTACTCGTAGAGTCGTTAGGAAGGTCTTCCACGCAGCGAGTTCACCTTGGTTCGTGGCAGCGAACTCCGCCGACTGGACAGCCGAACAACGACTTGTACCCAGCTTCCTGGACACCTTCAAAGAGAGCCGAAAATCCTTTCGGTTGAGCCATGTACCATCATCACTTTGCTGAATGCCATCTCTCGTTTTGTACAAAAGCTCCGAACTGGATAAGATAACAACAGTACTTAGTAAGTGACTTGATACTCGACATCAATTTTAGTTGAACATACCTCGGGACTGGCGGGCGTCGCTCACCAGGCTTCATCGGGAATAGGTCGATCTCAACGACATCTCGTGCAGCTGTCCGGAGCACCATGGCATACCTGAAATACAGAAACCAACACCTTAGAACCTACATGTACACAGCTAAATCAGAGACCGACGTACCTCTTCTTCCACGAATCAAGGCCTGAAATCCCCGATGCAATTGACAAAAAGTTGTCGGATCTCTCATACAACCAGCCCGAGTAGAGACAGAGTTTCTGACAGCACACAAAAGCACAATCAGCGAAATCAGATCTTGCCAACGTCGAACCCACATCATCAATTCCAATCACCTTCTCAATGTGTTCCACACACTGAATGTATGTAAGTCCCCGCCCTTCTGACGTCCTGTATGCTTGACGCGCAATGTCCAGCGCCGTCTGTGCCTTGGTGGACGTCTTGGCGAAATAGTCCACCGCCGGAGTCTCCAGCATTAGCCGCACCACTTCACTCTTCCCACAGGCCGTGGCGATGTGCAGCGGCGTATTACCCTGCGAGTCCCGTGCATTGCAGTCCACGCCGAACACCAGTAGCGCTTGCACACAGTGCAGATGACCCTGCGCGCAGGCGTTGGCAAGTGGCGAGTAGCCGTACACTGGGTCCCGCCACTCCGAGTAGAAGCGCGTCTGCGGCGTCAGGCGTGCTAGTCCCTCGCGCAACGTTGCCAGGTCGCCGCTCTTGGCTGCTACCCACAGCGCCTGCTCCTCCGGACACAGCGACTGCGTCAACCAACTCGTGGCGTTGCCCATGGTCAACTTGGTCTCTCCGGTTCCTTCTCACGAATGAAAAACGATCAACCGAAAGTTAATATTTCGTGTTCTATAAAGCTTAGTAAAATCCATATAAAGTCGAACTATCTTTTGATATTCTGGTGAGCAGGAATGTTTGTAGTCAAAATCCAACAAACATCATGCTACCGGTAGGTGGTGGGTGCTGTCTGGCAATGCAAACACCTCGTCGTTGACTTCATCCTTGTTGAAGTCATCGACCTCCAGCGTTGTGCCTTGCAGGACAACATACTGCAGGTTCGGGCAGTTGACGCTCGTAGTATTTCGCATCAGTTGATCGCAGCCTCGAAGGTTTAGTCGTCGCAGCGATGGCGATCGAATATACAGGTGCCTGAGGTTCTTGAGGAACGACAAGTCCAGGTAAACCACGCACTCGAGGTCCAGTAGCACGTATTGCAAGCTGTCGTTGTGCGAGAGTTCAAGCGTCTCCAGCAACTTGGACGCCACGTGCACTCGACTGAGCTTGGGACAGCCGCTGAGGTCAAGTCGACGCAGAGCTGGGAGGTCTCCTGGGTCTACTAGCACCTGCTCAAGTTGCGAACATCCAGCGAGACTCAGATCTTCCAACATAGGGGACTCTAGAAACATGTCCTTGATCATTTGTCGCGTCTGCAGCGCCGTGAGACTTCGTGAAGACAGTGACAGCTTCTTGAGCTGCGGCAAGCTCGTGACTGCACGAAACCTTGTCATGGGGCAGTTATCGATGACTAGAGTCTCGAGGTTCGGCGCAACGATCGCGGGTTCTTGCACCTGGTAACATTCTCGAATGGTGACCTTTATGAGCTCCTCAGCCTGCAGATGCACGCAGAAGCCGTTGATGCAGGTGACTCTCGTCAGTACCAGTTCTCGCAGTTTCCAGGTTGTGTCCAGCCAAGGCACGAGCGACTCCATCGTCGGCATTTGCTCTAGAAGCGCATTCTGCACCCTCAGACACCACACGTGAGGAAAGATCTTGGACAGGTGACCCATCGACGCGGAGTTGCTGATGTTGCTGGCTGTGAGTTCCCATGTGTGTCGCGGAATTCCTGTGTAAAAGCTGCGATTCAGTGCACGCATTGCGCACAGCTCGAAGCACGTGAGCCACGCGCTCAAGTGGCTCAGCACCGCAGGCGACTCGAGCGACATTGGCTCCGTCGACAGCTAATGCGTCGCTAAAGCAAAAGTTTCACCCCATTGTGAAAAATATTTACGCAAACAATTGTCATTTTTTTCAAACTATTTGTGCTTCTGTGAAAGTTCACTTTTTTGCTGGCCGACGATGAACAGCAACAGCGAAAGTGATGGCGAGCAGTTGATGCTGTCTGGTGCGGCGCTAGCAGCTCTGCAGGAGTTCGCCATCGAGCAGGGAATCGCTGTAGAAGATGACTCGTCCGACGTGCGTTTGGACATTCAGAAGGCGCTGGACATTGAGCCCAAGGAGGATTCGTTCGAGTTCAAGTTCGGCAAGTCCGAGAGCGGGGACAAGGAAGACGCCGAGATCACCATCCGACTCAACGGCCTGCGTCGCGACATCGGCCAGACGCTACAGTCCACAGGCCTTACGCTCTGGCGCGCCGGAGATTTCCTGAGCGACTACATGTACCAGGACCGTGGTCGGTTTGCGGGCAAGTCCATCATCGAGCTGGGCAGCGGCCTCGGACTCATCGGTATCTTGGCCTCGTACCTCACAGACAAGAAGGTGGTTATTACGGACGGGGACGATGATACCATCGAGTTGCTGGTAGCCAATTGTAAGCTTAATAAGGTGAACGACCGCGTGCAATGCCAGAAGCTGCTGTGGGGCGTCGACTTAGACCAGATCGAGGACAAGTTCGACATTATTCTGGGTGCTGACATCATCTACGAACAGGAACACGTGGTGTCGCTCTTCGAGACCGCCAAGTACTTGCTGAAGCCAGGCCGACGCAGTGTGGAGGACGGAGGCAAGGCAGCGTCCGAGTTCTTGCTGGCGTATACAAAGCGCAATGTTTCCATTGACTACGTTCTGGACACTGCCACGAGTTTCGGCTTCGAGTGGGAAGAACCCACCAATGATGAAGGCATCTATACCTATAGATTAGTGTAAACTGGTCTGCTTTTGACGCAGCAGAAATGGAGATGCAGGTAGCTTACCTAGACAAGTGAGGGTTCTATCATCGACGTGACACTACGAGAGAGTGGCTCTATGGTTGTGCTGGCGTTTGCAAATATTTATCCGGATGATGATGGCGACGAATATTTCTCGCTAAACTCGTGCAGGATATGGCGCTGCTTCGGGTGCAGACTCACATGTGGTCGCTTGCTCTTCACGAGCTCGAAGGCCTCCTCCAGTGACATGTTGCGATATTGAACGAGGAAAGCCACTACCACCACGGTGCTTCGACCGCGACCAGCTTTGCAGTGCACGTACGTCGTGTTCTGCTGCACATCAACCTGTTCGTGAACAAAGTTCACACACCTGCACCACAAGCATCGTCAGGACACAACGCAGTAGCAATGTATTTCTCTCAGACCGACCTCTCAATCGTGTCCAAAGTAGGTGGAGAGAAGTCCCCTGTCGAGCCAAAGCACTGAGCGACCTGCGCATTTTCCCACTCCGCTACCCGTCACAGAAATGATCACAAACACATCGTAAGACACCACTCCAGTTCAATGCAAAATCCACTTTTGCAACGTTCGTACCAGGAGAAACTGGTGTGGACAACAAGTTTGGTAGCAGCTCCACCGGCTGATTCATCGTGACGATCGCTTTCACGCCTTCACCCTGCACCAACTGCATCCAACGACGTACACATGCATTGTTTATTTACATGTACTTCAACAATCTAAACGAAACTACTCCGACCCACCTGGTCCAAGTGATTTTTGTTTTGTAGTGGAAGTGCACCAAGAATCAGTCTCGGCTCAATGTGGCTCCACCATGGCCGGCGTTGCTCATGACGCAGCAACAGGTTGTACAGTAGCGACACGTGGAAGATCTATCTACCCAGTAACCAGTCAGCGATGACAGCAGAGTGAACATGCTAGCAGCACTCTTACCACGTCGCGATTGACCGCATCACTTTGCGCTGCGGATGTCATTGGGTCGTCCGCTTGGCGGTTCCAATGTGCGGATAGGTCAAAAGTAAGTGTACCCATGTAAGCTATAAATAGCTGAGTCAGCAACGAATGTTGTGCTAGCTACAACAAGTATTAATATTGTTTCAACTCGTTCTTGCATTGATCCAACGTTAAGGACATGAGCTCCACTCCAACGCCTTCGACAGTGTCATCAAACGCTGGGGTCGCCCGCCGGGTGTCAGGGACTGCAGGGGCGTTGGCATTGGCCAACTTAAAGCGGTCACTGTTGATAACAGCTCTTGAAACCCCGTACGCTCATGCGTGGATCGTAAGCTGAGCCACTGAAAACTGAGAATTATTTCTTGCTGTTGTGAGTGCGCAGACCTCGTTTCCGCAGTGATATCGACATCGTCATGATCCAGCAGCATCTCGCAAGTCTCGGAGTTTTTGCGTATGTTGCGCCGCAGATTCTGCAGTGTACGTGTCAAGAATGGGTTGTGGATTGCTGTTACTGCATTGATCTTACGAGTATTTATTGTTTTTGCTCATTTCCACTCATCAGATTTTGCTACCGAGTGCACAATCAACGTCGGCGTTGAATGTTTTGCGTCGTGTGATCTACCGACTGATTGCACTAACTGCTTGTATTTCCCACGGCATTACTTTGTAAATGCAGCGTATTCCTGATGGAGAAGTTCTTTTCTATCAGGTAAGCGGGCACTTTGGTGCTTCTTTGTTAGTGGCGTGGTCACAAATTGAATTATTTCCAGGAGGACGTAGTTGACGACCATTCTCACGCATGCATCATTGTACGTGTACTTCTTCGCTAAGCTTGGCGTATAATTGTTCGCTCACAGTGAGGCATGCTACATGTACTTTTGGTTGGCATAGCTGGAAGGCTCACTCTGCGGCTACTTCAACAAAGCCTTCAGTCAACGGCACAGTAGAGGAGACAATTTTCGGTCTTGGAATAGCAAAAGATCCAATGCGAAAGGTGTGACTATCGACTTCGGCGATCTCCAGGTCACCTACGGCAAAGGCGGTACGTGAATCCAAGCATCCCAGTCCATTATGACATACTCACAAGTTGGTGGTTATTCAGCCATCTGCGGAGTTGACGACTTCTATTCATGCCCATTGACTGCATCAACTCGAGGCCGCCGGTATCACAAACCTCTCAGTCGCCACAGAAGCGTGGTAAGGTGCTTGGATTTGTTTTGTGATCAGCGCGTTGGGTTGCTTATTCGTTGTGAGTTGACACCATGTAGCACAGCCAAGAATCTACAACTGTCGTTGTTTTAGCTAAGGTGAAAGTACTCAGCATCAAACAAACCCGAGTGCAAATGTTGGCTAATGAACCTTTTGTATTTGCATGAATAGGATACGTTGGATCGTGTATCAGAGCAGTTTGGCTTCGTATATGAAAAAGGTGTCCTCACCTCATCGAAGGTCATGCGCTTGTACTTTTATTTTGTTGGCATTGTAACTTATAGTACTGTTTGGTTGGTACGGTTCTGTAGGACACCACACGCACGGATGTTTCACATTTAGGGCTCTTCTCACTGCTATCAGAAACGGCTAGAAGAGCTTTGCTTCAAACCGCGTTAACCCGACAACTCAATGTCGGGGAAGTTGTTTTTTCTCCCGATGCAGATAAGGATTCCAGCACGTCAGCTTTCGCGATAGTTCGCAACGGTCTTCTAGACATCCATTGCGTTGAGTATGGTGCTACCCAAACTCCTGTTTTGGTCAGTGGTTCTCAAAACAACGCCTTGGCAGCAAGTCCTAATGCCGCAAGTGGTACTCAAAACTCAACAGTACCTAAGGATTGCGTTGCGTCGCTTACCCGGGGGCAAACTTTCGGGGACCAAATGGTTGCACTGGGCCACGCACATATTTCGGCGACAAATCCACGTCGTGGACGTCAAACAACCGTACGCTTCAAGGTCGTTGCGGGTGTCTCGTCCACTGAGATTCTTTGGATCACGAGAGAACAGTATGAACTGATTGTCCGTGAAGACCAGCTTCGACTATCGTACAACCCGATCTTTGGCATGGCATACACTACGTTATCGACCGCTGCACTGATATCTGCGATTGAAAGTCGCGATATCTCGCAGATTACTCGGCAACTGCTTACTGATGCAACGCTGTCGAAGTTTTTCTTCCAGTTTCCGCCACTTGTGCTTGAGCGGCTATGTCATCACATGGAAACACAGCATTTCGAGTCTAACGGCGTCCTTATGGAAGCTGGCTGCTCCATCGATAGTGTGTTTATTGTTGTCACGGGAGCTCTCCACACGAAGCATTTTTGTGAGTCGGAAAACGATCGAAATGTAGCGAAGAAGACACTTTCCCACCAAGAAAGTGTAAGACGGATAAACCTAGGCCAAGATGTGCATTTCATTCCGGGTGATGCATTCGGTGCACGTGAGTTGATGAAGCGATGTTTCACTTGCGAGGCATCGGTGTTCGCGGATGCTGGGACGACAATTCTCTGTATTACGCGGTCAACTTTTGAGAGGTGGGTATCCCTTGTGCGCCACAACACCATTGTGGAAGCCGGTAGCATTTTGCAACCTTTTTTGTGTAGTGCTTCATCACCTCCAGCAAGTCCGCGGCACTCGTATATAAACAACTATGCCTCGTCGACAAAGGTGAATAGACGTCAGTCTGGTCCATCGCTGTTCTCATCAGCTCTCGTGAAACGTGACAGAGGAAAAATACGCCAGTTCGATGAAGCAGCAATATTACTGAAGCGGTTTGGACTTTTCCAAACCCTACCACGTTTCTTGTTGGCGCAGATGCTAACCCACGCTACTTTAATGACCAAGACGGCTGGAGAAGAACTGTTTCGGGAGGGAGATGCCCAACAAGCACTGGTTGTCGTATTATCTGGATTTGTGTCATTTTACAGTCTCGAGAGCATGTCTGCGGCTATCGACATGTTTCAGAAGCACCCGTTCTGCATTTATTCCACTTTTTCTGCAAGCACTACCAACCCAGAAGACTTCGTGGTCGAACCACGAGACGACGAGAAGGCAGGATATGCTCCGTCCACAGCATTTAAACATCGTGCAGCAATGCATGGCGTGCATATCCAGACTCTGCCATCGCGTAATGCTTTCCGCACAGGGGTGCTTCAGGAAGGCACCGTATGCCCCGCAACTGTGCTAGCGCAAACCGATTGCGAATATCTCCTATTCGACGAGAATATGTACGCTCGGATACTGGAGGAACACAATCCTGCTGTGGATATGAGCGACTACACCATGGTTTCTGATCCATCGGAGACAGCACCAGCATTCGTTTCAGCGTCAACGGAGCCAAAGTCTTTGGCAACCCCAAAATCAATCACACCAACTGTAGAACATCGTCCGGTGGCTATTCCACCTACGTTATTGTCGTATTTGGAGGCATCTCGTATCCCGTGGCTATCGACTTCTTCGGCTAAAAAGACTCTCTTGTTGCGCTCAATGCACCACATGCACCTTGCACCTGGACAGCGGTTGATACAGTACAACGAAACAATTAAGCAAATCGTGCTTGTCGTCACTGGGAAACTTGCTGTGTATGTTCGCGAAAGTCAGGATGTAACTTCGGTTTTGAATGCTAGTCAGCGTTCCGTACAGAGTGCAGCACTGGAGAGAAGTGTTGCAAGCAACTACTCAACTACGTCACAACAATTGTATCAAGAACGGCCTAGTATGGTCGGAACTGTGAACCGGAGGGCACTTCAACGTAAAATTGCTCGGATCGCAGAGACTGAAAGCTCAGAGGATAACTCCAAGACAAATCTTGCCAGCTCAAACTCACGCTTCACTGACTTCGTCCTTCATGCAGCAAGGGAGGCAAAATCCTCCCAACCTGGCAGCACGGACAATTCCCAGCACGAACCTCACGCACCAAAACCTCCTCTGGGTACTCGAAGATCCCTTCATTCTATGGTGAACAAGGTGAATTTCCAGCGCAAAGCTGAAGACCAGAACCCCAGCAATACCTCAGGCGGAACGAGGGAGACAAGCAAAGCTCTGTTCATTTTCCACATGGGCCCGGGGGACATCTATGGCGAAGAAATCTCGGCCCCCATCGGCATTTTTCAGAGTGCGCACGATATTTACGCAGACACTACGATACCCGGGAGCCCTGGGTCAAAAGAAACAGGTGATAATCGCCCACAAGTATCACTTGGAGGGACAGAGATACTTTGCCTCGATCGGCATGTACTACATTCAATTCTTGCCAGAACAGAAGAAGATGCAGCAAACGAACTTCTCGGGAGACCATCAAATGCGAAAGCAAAGTGGCAACTCGCGAGTAACAAACTCTTCAAAAGAGCCTCTCACTCGACTTTTGAAGAACCTGGAGTGAATATCAGAAGAAAAAAAATGCCAAAGCTGTTCGACTTCTTCAAAAACATTTTGAACCAACGGCGATTTCTTACCACGGGTGCGATTGCTCACTTTCCACTACTACGAGACTTGACAGACGATGCTCGGCACGAGTTGTGCTTGAATGCCAGGTTTGAGGCTCTAGATCGCTACACCGACGCGTACAAGGGCAATGGGGACGGCAATGATACTGGTCACCGATTCTTTCTACTGCTGGATGGCCGAATCAATCTAGTTGCCAATGGTCCAAATGGTAATATCGTATCCCAGGGCGCGAACTCATCTACTCCTGAATATATTCTGCGTGAGGTTGTTGCGGGTGAAGGGTTTGGAGAATTTGAGATCTTGATACCGGAGGCACCAGCCTACATCGCTGCAATTGCAGCAGAGCCTAGCAAGCTTTTGTCGATTCCCGCTGAGATGTTTATGAAACATTGGCCGTGTACGAACGAAGCTCGCGGAAATATTGAGTATCTGCGCACGCGAATACCATCCTTCACTTCACTTGACTTCGAGCGAATCGCGTATCTGTATCACAGCTTCTCATTCCAGTCACATGTGCGAGGAACCAGTGAGTGGCCTCTAGCAGTCTCTACGTTTCTTCCTTACGCTTACGTATTCCATTTTGTCTTTTTCACAGGTATATTTCAACTTTACGACAACAACTTAGTTTCGAGTCCAACCAAGGAGGTGTATCTGATCAAAGAGGGCACATGTTGTGTTCGTCAATTTGTCACCTTGATAAGCCCTTCAGACACAAATTCTCGTTATAATTCGTGTGATGATGAACGTCACACTACTCGGAATGAGGACCATGTACCAAAAAAGAGCTCGAATACTATCAAAGTGCTGGCGACTGTAGCAGATGTGAGTGCTGGACATGTCTTCTGGATGGAAGCAGACCATATTCCAATTTCTTTGGTTGCAGCCTCGGCTACCGTGACGGTAGCGAGTATCTGTATCGACAAGTTAAAAGCGATTGTGCCTCGAGGTATATTATCCAGTCTTGAGGATTTAAACCACCAGCTAGGTGCACTGTACGCGCAGCAATTGGAGTTAGCTAAACGGGCCACCGCTACAGTGATGAACGAGAAGTTGGCATTTCGGATTCAAAGACAAGAACCAAGCCAACGGTTCCCAGCAATCCACCCTCATGTTACCCAAAGTTTGACGCAATATTGCGGTAGCGGTGAGGTTTCTTTGTTTTCGACAGAAGCGAGAAAACTAAATGAGTCTGTAGCTCATGATAATGATGTACCATCACACACAGAAAGTGTCAATGCTGCGTACAATACGCAACATCAAATTGAGCGCTACGACATTTCCAACGAGCTGCCAATCTCCTACTTGGTAGGGTCGTTCTTAGACAGGAAGCAAGCTCAACAGGAGGCTGATGACAGTGAACATCAGCGCACAAGGAACTTTGACCACCATGTATCAAAACAAGATGAAAGCAGCGGTCTTGAATGCACTGACAAATCGATGGATGAGCAACTGAAAGAATCGTGGCGCTTGGACGTCAAGGTTTCTACCGCGAGAAATCGCACATCGGCTGGGAGAAGACAGACGAGAAATAGTGATCGAACAAAGTCAACGAATGTTGAAGAGGTGATCACTACGATTCAGAATGGATTGACTCTTCATTATGAAGTTGACGTCCGAACACGTGTTCATGCACTGATGAGCATGATCGGCTCGCCAATGCGATCGATGCGCCTTGAGTCTTCCCGCAAACCAGTAAACAGTTTAGGGAAATACTATGCTGATTGTCCGTCTCCGTTTGCTAGAGCTGGTGATGCTTACCGAAGACAGGAAATGCAGCTGGAGCAACAATCCCAAACACCAAGGTCCCGCATCAATCCACCAACTCTCAAACCAACAAAGACTCCTAGGTCAAATTCAAAGTTGCTGCAAGGAATTGGTCACTCCGACACTCTTCCTCGCCCAGCTTTGACACGAAAGCAAGGATTTCTGACTTCACTACGTGTCAAAAGTGCAGCTTCGTTTGATGGCGATGGACACAATTTTCTCGCTACAATTATCCCACGAATTCACCAAGGGCGGAGATTCTTCTACGTTCTGGTTGACAGCGAGCTACGGGAGTACGCTGACACGATTTCTCTCAACAAAATCACACAAACCCCATGCCTTCGTAGCTACAATCTGTATAACCCTCGCCGAACCTGCAGGGTAAGCGATGTTCCAGGTGCTCCAGGAGACGCTGAGGCCTTGCTAGGCCAGAGCTTTTTACTGATCGTCGACAATTCAACGCAGTTCTTCTTCACTGCTTCCAGTGCAATTGACAAGCAGAAGTGGATGGCAGAGCTCAACCATGCGTCTGTCCTTGGCGAGATACAGCACTCGGTCTCTATTAAAGTACAATCGCCTCGACCTGCTATTGCTGCAACACCACCAACCGATCCGACTGGACTAGCGGCGGCAGTCATCGATGCATTCAAAAGCCGTCGCAAGTCAACGATCAACGATCGAAAGCGTTCGTCAATTTTCGTGCCAAAGCCAAAACCCGAAGAAGCTCTTCAAGTCGAATATCACATCAGTTGAATGAATAAACGGACCATTGTTGAACTCTCGCACTCTGCATCTCATTCAACGTGTTCACGGTATCGCTTCACATCGTCGAACTAGCAGCTACGAGCTAATCGATTGTTTCGCTTCAACACATTTACTTGAGCTCCACAGTCGGGTACCATTGCTTGAGCGTGGCGATCAGCTCCCGGAAGCTGTCGTCCACCACCTTGTTGACGAGGATGGCGTCAAATACACCCGGCTGCTCACCGTAGGCCAGTTCACCCGCGGCGTTCTTGACACGTAGCTGGATCTTGTCCTCCGTCTCGGTGGCACGTCCACGCAGACGCTTCTCGAGCTCCCCCATAGAGGGCGGGGCGATAAAGAGGTACTTGGCCTGGATACCTGACTTCTTGACCTGCTGCACGCCCTGGATGTCGATGTCCAGGATGCAGATCTTGCCCTTCTCCTGCACGTCCTGCACGGCGCGCTTGCTGGTGCCGTACACGTTGCCGTGCACCTCAGCGTGCTCCAGGAAGAGACCAGCCTCGATCTCCTTGAGCACCTTGTCCTTCTGTGTGAAGTGGTAAGCCACACCATCCACTTCGCCCTCACGCGGGCCGCGCGTCGTGTGGCTCACTGAGAAGCCGAAGGTGTTGGGGAATTTCTCCAGCAGCAGGTTAATGAGCGTCCCCTTGCCCACACCTGAAGGTCCAGCGATCACTATGGGCTGCAGCTTCGCGTGTGGCGGCGTGAAGGATGAGAAGTGCTCGGCCGCGAAGGCCACGACGTCCTGCGGCTTCTCGAACAGCAGCGCCGACATGAAGCCGCTCAGCAGCGTCTTGATCTCCGGGTGCGCCACCACGTAGGCTGCATGGTCCTTCTTCAGCGCCTCTTTGCGCTCATTCAGTAGCGACAGCTCTTCGAACGAAAGCGACTCCAGCGCCTTGGCCGCCTCCTGCTCCGCCGCGTTCATGATCTCGTCGTGCGTCACTGGTACCAAAGCAGATAATGATTGAGGATCGGATGGGAACGGGATTATCCGGATGGTTGGCGTGGGTCACATTAAATTGGGATATCCGGATGGCTACAAAACGTGACGAGGCAAACTTCAAGTGTATGCAGATTGAGCACACCTCTTTGACCAGCAGCTGATGTTGCTTACAGTATCTACGGTACTTGCAGGCTACGGGACGCTACTGCTACAACAGCTACTGCAGCACGCTGGCGTTGGCTGATAAATTCACTTCCTCATCCTGTGCAGGCGCGTCGTACTGGGGTGCGCCATGGGGCGGCGCGTATTGAGGAGCTGCCGCTGCGCCAAATTGCTGTGCTATTGGGGCAGTGTTTGGCGCAGTAGGAGCAGCATTAATATCAGCGGCGGTGGCCAGCTTGGGGTTGAAGATCTTGAACTGAGGTGGGCCGCGAGCTGCAACGCCAGCGTTAGGAGGCGCATATCCAGGGTACCCGCCACTTGAAGACGTGCGCGGCGTGTTCGCGTACGAGGAAGCGTACGGGTTCGCGCCAGGGGCAGGAGGGGAAGGAGCACAGACCTCAGCCGCGTTGCTGTCAGCAGACACGGGCGCTGGAGGCACCATCATGGACGGAGGTGGTGCCGTCACCTTAATCTCACGCGTGTTACCGAACTTAGCAGTCAGCTCCTCATTGCCGACACTCGAGCCGAAGCCGTCAGCCTGGATGGGGCGGTAGTCCTTCGGACGAGCGAATCGGGACGGTCCACCACGAGGAATCGCACTGTGCGTAGCGGCAGCGTACAGGTTGTTCTGCGGTGTCTGCTGCTGGGGCATGCTCATGGGAGGGCTCTGCATCGCCGAGTAATCTCCGCTGAGCGGGGGTGGTGCGATGGCCGGTCGGGGAGCCATCGGATCCACAGACGGCGTGATTCCCGGCGGCAGCATCGTCGTGGCCTGTGTTGGATCTTCGTGTCGGAACTGCAGGGGGAGCAGGTACTGGCGGATGATGTCTCCCTTGGCCACGTCGTAGGGCGTGCGGCCGTTGCGGTTGCGCAGCGCGGGGTTGGCGCCGTGGTTCACCAGGTACTTGACCGCATCGTCGCGACTCTGCGCGGCAGCGTAATGCAGCGGCGAATTCTGGCGTGGGCACGTAGCGTTCACGTCCACGTTGCGAGTCAGCAGGAGCTCGATGAAGTCCACGCGACCGTAGTACGCTGCGGTGTGGATAGGCAGGTTCCCCGCTTCGTTCTTGGCGTTGGGATCGATATTCTGCTCATCCAGCAGGCGCACGAACTTGTCGTGCAGCCCCTGCTCGATAGCGGCGTGGAACTCCTGCTCGGGCGTGAGTGTGGGCGCTAGCAACTCGCCCAGGTTCTTCACATTGAGCTTCTCCGCGAAGTAGCCAAACATGTTTCTCTCTTGGAGTGGTTGATACTTACTCTATAGCGATCTGAAGCCCTGATGCACACACGAGAGAAGAGGTGGAGGAACGCCACCAACTCACCTGAGGACGGAGAGCGTAGCACGATGCCTTCGTGCACGTGCGAAAGGAGTCTACTAGCGACGTCTGAGCTAAACTGGCCACGTGCACGTACCACGTACCGGTAATGTGGTGTGTCATACATATAATGTAGCCATGTCAATCGTGAGTCCAATGTCGCAGTGTACAAGTTGCTCGTTCATCCGAGAATCCAGCGCGGTGTGATCACCTGCGACTTGCCTCATTCTCGATTAAGCTCTGTCGGACCAACACCCACAAGTGGAAAACGAAGAAATGATTCCAGCCTCAGTTCCTGCTGCACAGCCGCTGCCGCAGACAGCAGCCGACATTCCCCAGCGCTCGTACGTGCCGTTAAAGGACCCCAAGACGGGCGTGGACACGACCAATGCTGAGTGCGCGCGCTGTCACAAGGGACTCTGCGAGAAGGACATCGTCAAGCAGCCCATGTGTGGCCACCTGTTCCACGCGCATTGCATCGACAATCACCTACGCACGGAGATCTGCTGCCCCGTATGCCGTGCGCAGATTCTGTTCCCAGCCGTGGCGGCCACGATTGTTCACGATGGCCGGGCTGCAGGCTCCGTCTACCCGTCGGCTCAGCTGCCTCCGCGCGCCGTGCCTGTGGCGACGGCATTTGCGCCGCTGGACGGCACGGACGCTCGCGACTACGGGACGTGTCGGGAGTGCGGGCAGACGTTCTACCGTGATCCTACTAAGGTCCGTCCCGAGACCAACGGGTGGTACCGCTGCCAGCGCTGCGCACAGACCGACATTGTCGATTTCATTCGAGGCAGCTGCGTGCTGCAGTGAGAGGAGCACGGTGCTGCTGCGGCAACTACTGAAGTTTACAGTGTGATTCGGGCCGGTACCGAACCGTTCATTTTTATATATTCACCAGTGGCGAGCCACCACCATTTTGTACGCTTAACTCAGTCGCAGTGAAGGAGAACTGTAGTAACAAAAACAGCCGAGTCAATCAAGTAAGTCTTCTCTTCGGCATTCTGCTCGTGGGTGAGTCGCGAAGAAAATGTCGTGCCAACCGTACCGTGCTACCACTAACAATTTAGGTTGAAAGCACAACCCAAGAAATCTGTGTGGTGTGGTGAGCACAGCTTGTTGTTGAAGTTTCTTCACGAATGTTTGGAATGCAGTGAAGTTTAACTGCTTTGGGCGAATTCATTCATTGGCCTTAGTTCTCGAAGGAGAAGTTTCTTGTAAGCTTTGTCTCAAAAGTTCAATTTTGCTTTAGTTGAAGGGCAAAAGTTTCGGTTTCACATTTCAAAATTTCATTTTTTGCAATGGCCCGTACCATGAAGACAGCCCCGATGAGCGCTGAGGTCATCGCGAGGAGGAGGAAGAGAGCCAAGGACAGGGCTCGCAATGTATCGTCAGCGAATCTCCTCAAGGAGGGTGACTGGCTCGGTGCGTGTCTCCTCCCACTTCACAGCTCAATTACTAGACAAGCTGACGAGTTGCTGCTTCGATCTGTTGTTGAGCAGATGTAATGGACGGCGATGGTGTGTGGAACGTGGCTCGAGTGCTGAGTGTCCCGTCGCCACAAGAGGTTCTCTACCATCTCAACATTTAGCTGCACGCGTAAGGTCTGTGGCTGACAAATTTACTGTGCTGCAGGTGGAGATCACGTACGATGGCTGGGAGGAGGAGTATGACGAGGTTGTGCGTATCGATAGTGACCGAGTAGCGCCGTATCATACGTTCACGTGGGCTGTCAAGTGTTGGGTCAAGTATCTCAACTGGCCGTTGTGGCCCTCTCTAGTGCGTTGCTTCTGTCCATCACTCGTGCGATTGGAGAATGGCCAACACGATGCTAATCTATATGCTGCAGATTACAATTCGGACGCCAGGGACGCCAGAAGGCATTCGGAACCTTGCAGCTGAGAATCGCCTCTACGTTGATTTTTTAGATAACCCAAATTTTGCCAAACGCGACAGGTTTGTATGTATATTCACGAATACGGATGTGCACAGCAAGGGATTATACTGTGGTGTGTGGTGATATGTTCGATGCGTTGGTAGGTGCTGGCAAAAGAGGACGCTAGTACGGACCTTCGAAGATAACTACGACAAGAAGCGCACAGATTCGACTGGCGAGCACTTTGAACGATCGCTGGGATGGGTGCTGCAATCAGATGCATCTACAAAAATGCCCAAGTTTACTGTGGGTACACTACCCATGGAGTACAAATTCAGCCCTACAGAGTCTGTTGCGGCGGTACGACGGAATATGGGGGACAAACTATGGTTCCAAAACTTCACGCTGAACAGAATGCGCCACCAGCAAAATCATGTCTACGAAATACTCGGGGATGAAGACGACGACGCGTCAGTTGATGACTCATCGCCCCCCACGCTGCGAGAGAGATGGTTGAATCTGTCACCGATGAAAGAAGAAGAAGAGTCTCAAACAATAACCAACGACAAGAATCAGCCACCTAATATCAAGACAAAGCTCGATCGTCGTATGGAAGTTGAAATCCCATACGAGCTTGAAACGATGGATAGTAGTGACGATTCTGGAACTGAGGGCGAACAGGAAAACAATCGACGTAAGAGAAGGCGCTTGCGGACCAAACGGCGGTCAGATGGATTGTCAAAGTCAAAAAAGGTGGAACGAAAAGAAAGAAGGAATACGGAGTCACCTGAGCGGGATATTCCCCAAAACCCTTTGGGTCGGCGGCACGAGGTGGAGGACGGATCAAGCCACTCAAAAGGTGCATTTTTTTAAAGGAAGGAGGCAACGAGCTAAACTTGATAGCGCTTTTTTGTTGGTAATATGCTGTTTGGATGTGCAGGACGATTAAAAATGGTAGCCAGACGAAGCGTTCCGCCCCTCGATGGAGTTGTCAATTTGCCCACGAGTGGTGAACCGGTTAAACTTCGATCGTCAGGTGCATTTTCCGATGAGGCCGACGATGAAGGAGAAAAGAGGCTTCCGATTGTCTATCAATTGGATACAGTTTCAATGAGTGCTGCTAAGCATCGCCGTGGGCGACCAAAAGGAAACGAGCGAGAGACCAATACTAACGTTATAGGTCCGTCTATTGTACTGCCGAGGCGAGTCACTGATCGGCAAACCGCAGATGCAGAAAGACAGCCCCCCACGCTCATAAAGGAGATGGAACTAGCTTCTAGACAATGTTCGGCAAGGAAACAGGTTCGGTTGACTGGCCCCAGCCTTTCGTCTACTGATGGTAAGTCCCTGTGTGTTATCTACTCGCTTGCGATTAATCTAAAGCAAAACTCATGCATTTGTGCTTCTACAGTGAACACAACTACCTCACCTTGTGTCGGTAAGATTGAATCGCATCGATCGATGCGATCCAGTTCGAAACTGCCGCGCAAAGCTGGTAAAAAGCATTCGCTTTTGCCTTGTGAAGGTAGTGAAGGGATGTTTCTGGGGTGTGCTTAACTGGTACAGGGGTAACAGTGTGTGTACTGTACGTGATGTTTGCGGGTGAACAGAAATGACTACGGGTGACTCGGTGCGTTTCCGGCAGCACTCGATGGAGCTGGATAACTCATTTCTATCCGCGAGCAAAAGTGACAGCTCTGACAGTGATGAAGCGAAATACACCTCGAATGAGAAGATTGCGGAGAGTGTGCAGAATAACATCAAGGAAAGCGAAAGCAAGGAACAATCTATTGATAAGGATTCAGCAGTGGTTGTCACCGCTGATGAAGAACCTCATGGTGCTGGTACAAACAATGACGACCGATACCGGTCTTCTCAACGATTCTGTGTGATGCAAGCAGACGGAAAAGGTAAAACTCTGACGAATTTGATGGTGTTTGGATTGGTACCATTCGCGTTTCCTAACTTGATTTACCGCACAGACGCACCAGAGGTAATCACCACCAACAAAGTGAAGGGATCCAATCAGACAACCATCAGTGTGCCAAGGAAATTTAACGTAGCCTCTGGACCACAAGTACCCGCTTGTTGCACGAACTCGCCTCCTCGCATTGCTCCGCCTCGACTTAGCGTGCCAACTTCAGGTATTCGAGGCGCTGCTCTATCTTCTCCTTCTGCAGCAGTATTCAGCTCCAGCAACGGATTTTCAATGCAGTCGTGGTTTAAGCGCAAATTGATGGCAGACTATATGAGCGATGGGGTTCAAAGCAAGACACATTTTGGGGAAACCCAGATAGATCACAAATTGGTCGTGAGGGTTTGTCGTTCGAGTCACCTCAGTCGTGCATGTAGTTGTTGGACTGGTGCACATGCATAATCCCAATCAAATTTTGTCCTACCATCCTCACTTGAAGTTTGTCTGTGGACATAAGGACAAAAAATAACATCTTGTGTTTTGTATACTTTGCTTGGGCATTTTTTTTGGACTGGAATAATTTGCCGTATCCAAATTCCAAGATGTCATTTTCGCAGTTGTTTGCGTTCTGATTGGGGATAATGCGACTAACATTACCGTGGTTTATTTTAATTTTAAAAAATATATTTCCTCGGATCAGCCGAGTCATCTCTGCATGCAAAGTGCTGTATCTTGGAAAAACAAATTCGACATGTGATTGTCGCTGTTTCGTAGGCGATATCTTGTAGTTTGTATGTAGTCGTAGGAAATTTGGCCATTATTCTTTATGCCATTCAAAATAGTGCACTTAAGTTGATCTTAGGTTTTGTACCGAGTCAGGATTGCTCTGTGAGGCGTCGCTTTCGTTGCTGGATTTTCCAACAAATAGTAGCAGCACGTGATTTGCCAAATCAAAAGAGACCCACACCCCAAAATCTCAGCGATCAATGACGTCTACTGCGGCGAAGAGTACTCCAGGCACCTCGAGCACAACTCATAAGCCTCGCTCTTCTCGGAAGTCTGCCCCACACGCAAGTAAGAGTGGTGTGAAGCCGACCACAACGGCTGCACGAAGCGCTACCAGTGTGACAAGTGGACAAAGACTTCTCGTCTCCACTATCTCCATTTGGAGATAACGACCAGCACTACGCGTAACATCAGCACCTTGATGACGGGTAGGATCGGTGGCTTCGGTGCAGATCGCAGCCGCTCTGCACATGCCACCCTGTTGGCCACAGCGGCTAATGCGATTGCTGAGAGACACGCAGCTACGAGCACAGCAGGTACCCGTGGGGCTGGGATGGCCCTTAGCGCTTCAATAGCAGCAGACAGTGAGACCGGACCGGCCGATGAAGTGCACCCTGGGCCAGCAGAGGTCAACAGTGTGGCGGAACCGAGGGAGGTGACGGCGAAGGATGTCCGGGAGGCATGCGTTTCAGCGAGAACCCAGCACTCGTATCGTGGTAGCCTTCAAGCACTGTTGAAGTGGATAGTCGAAACGGAAAAGAATGCAGCCCCGACCTTCTTTGACCAAACTGGCCAAATTGAATTGACGCGTTTTACACCAGCAGACTTTGAGGCATTCTTGCTGGAAAAGAGAAAAACTGTGAGTATTAGTACTCTCAATAGTTATCGTAGTGCATTGATGGATTTGTACCGCCGGAAGGAAATGCCACTGCCAGAAGCGTACGAAAAAAATATGGCTACATTTTTTTCCGGCATTAAGCGCATGCCAGCCGACAAGTATTAGTCGGGTGCGCCGAAGGAGTCGGGAAAAGACCCGTTGCCGTATTCCCTGTACCAGCAGCTATGCAAGTCGACTCTACAGCGCCAAGACGGAGGTTTTGCGCACTTCTTCTTGACTACGCAGTGGAATCTAATGTGCCGCTTGGAATCGGTTCAGACATTGTGCACGCAGCATTTAAGTGATCACGACGATAGCGTTGGATGTACGATGCACAAGTCGAAGACAAACCAGGAGGGTAGCGGACCTAAGGATCCGCGGCATATGTACGCGAATCCAATGAACCCTGTCACGTCCTGGATCACATCGTTGACAATTTATCTCGCGTGTCGACCAACGCAGCAGCCGGGACCTCTGTTTCCAGGATCACGTCAAAAAGTGCGTTTTGGTAGTACATTGCGGCAAATGATCAGTCAGATGACGGGTCTAAATCACTACGGAACGCACTCAATAAGAAAAGGAGTTGCGACGTTCGCATGCAGCGGGACTACTGGAGGACCCTCTATCGCTAGTGTCTGCTTGCGAGTGGGTTGGTCACTTGGCGGTGTTCAAGACCGCTATATTTGCTATGAGTTGGCTGGAGATCGATATTTAGGACGGGTAGTATCGGGATTGCCACTTAATCGCGCTGAATTTGCAGCACTTCCTCCCCATTTTGAAGTCAATCAAAGCCAAGATCTACAGTCGTGCGTTGAAGATATGTTCCAGTTTTGAAACAGAGCAGCAATCTCACAAACATTTTGAAGCTACGTGTAGCTTCTCTGGTGCATCACCACGACTATTTGAGGCACGTATTGCCGACCTCGCACCCATTGCTGTCAACATCTCTTTTTCGACACCCGGAAATGGTTACCCAGCTGCGGTCAGTGCTCGGCCTGGATAACTCGAAGTGGATGAAGTCGACAGGGATACCACACCATGTCGAGTTGTGCAAACAGCTGAAGTGTATGCAATCTTCGATCAACAATCTACCGCCAGTACTTTTAGAACGAATGTCAAATCTCATTGAAGAAAAAGGCATTGAGGCTGGCAATATTACGAAGGAAATGCTCGAGACGACCATTGCTGCTCAGCTGTTTCGTGTTGGCATGAGCAAGTTAGAGCTACCTCCTTCAAAACGCAAGCGACGACTTGCTGAACTCTCGCTACACACAGTTCTACGTCTCGTTAGGGAGCAGCAAGCAGCAAAGCGCCCAAGATTATTATAAACCAATAGAAACACTCAGAATATTTGTTGGAATGTATTCCTACGAATTTTACAGATAAGTGAATTGCTAGGGCGTCACTTATTTTTTTTGACAGCAACTCAAAAGAATCAAAAATCCCAGCTCGCTGCCGAGGCCTGCTTCATCAAGCACCGAAACTTGCGAGTAGTTGGACAATTGGTACATCCCGAATGTGTACATGCGTGCGGCAACCAGAGGTTAAAAATAGTATCAATACAATAACTACGGTATTTTCTGGACGGAATGATTGATTATGTGGTGGAGCGAGTTCCTCAAAATCCGTTTACGGTCCTTTCGGTGTTTCCTCCGACGCACAAAACGTAACGTCCGTCACTATTGAGTGGTCGTCACGCAAATTCCCCAGAACTTGACTAACATTCCAGGGACAGTAGGCGCGGTTGCTATTGCAGGCGTTGATAACGTAACCGTGCGTTCTTGTTGCTTGTTGACAGACGCGGGGATGGGCTTCTCACGCCGTCGATTGTCTTATTTTCTTTCGTCTTAGGACACAGCAGGACTCTATCGCTTGTCTCTGCGTTCCCGTTCTTGTCGATCTCCGTACTTTGGTCCCGCGTTCCGTTCTTGAGCGTGGACTTCGTTCCGTTCTTGAACACAAGTACCGTTCTCGGATCGAGATTTCTCCTCTCTCCTTGGCCACACTGCGGCCCTATCGCTTGCCTTCGTGCTTCTTCCGTTCCGCGCTGGGTGATGCGTCCGCGCGGTTCGTTCTTTGGTCGTGCTGGAGCCTTATCGTATCCCTGCACACGCCTCCTCTCTCCGTCAGTAACTTGCTCTGTTCCGACGCGGCTAATTTAAAGTGCCTTCCTGTCAGACACTGGTGGGGGTTGAGTACTCGCGGCCTCTAGGTTGTATCGCCCCCCGCCTCGTGGTCTTGCACGGCCGAGGTCGATTTTCCTACGTGTAGAGGTCTTGGGCACGAAGCGAACGGCAAGTTCGTGTGTTTCGAAGGTATATTGAAGCCTTTAGTTGAGCTGGTACTTATGTACTTCGGCGCTTTTTGTGGACTGACCAATCTACCTTGCCTAATCTCTCTACCTTTCTGCAGGTTGCCGCGCTTCTATGTGTGTACCGATCTCTCTTCCTTGCTTGCGCCGCTGCCGCCATTCGTCTCGGCCGTCTTGCCCAGCATATGTCGTCCGTCTATCCGTGGGTACAACTTGACGTGGTCTAAGTATGGGACCGGAGGAGTCAGTTTGTCGTATAGTTTGAACGAACTTCGAGTCGAAGCGGTCCGGTCCACTGTAACCGACATACCGGTATCTTGTGCAATGGGCACAGTCTATGATCGGTACAAACCGGCATGGACCGGTGCGGACCAGATCGAGTGGTTGATTAGATGCACATCACGATCTTCGCCACCTACCACTTCGAAATCTTTGACCTGCTTCTCCACAATTATTGCGCTAAACTCATCGGTGTAAAATATTTGCAGTATAAATGCAATAGTTTGGGGTCTACAAATCTAAATTTAAACAAAAACAGCAATACAATATTTCTTGCAATTTTCACCAAGATGATATATTACAGGTAGTCCCTGTATTACCGAATATATTGCGGGGTGCTGAAAACAGAATGCAATACAGTGTACCATTTGACACGAGGCAACTCGACATTTTCGATCACCAACCGCAGCTGTCTGGACAAAGACATCCGTGGCGACTGATGGAGAAAAGAAGAGGTGATTCAGACTGGATCGTGCGTGGAACACTCGAAAGCGCTGATGGACCGAGGGTTGAGGGAGCTGATTCTCAGCTGTGGAGAGGCTCACAGGTTTGGAGGCGTACATGCTGACGAGGGCCTTAATCTAGAATGTGAGTGAAGCGCCCAGTTCATCCGCCGACTCCTTGACGGTGGGTATCAAAGAAGGGAGAAAATTGCTCTCGGTGAAATGTATCCCGAGAAGCAGTCTACCTTGACGGAGTCGAGCATCACCCAAGCTACCCAAGTAACCACGATACCAAGCAGCTACGCAAGTGTAACCGCCCAAGATTCCAAGAAAGAACACCAAAATGCTGCATACCCACGTTACCTGAAAGGTGAATTACATGTAGAGTCATTTGCGACGTTCAAAATATTCAGTACATGTGCCGTTTAAGCGAAGTCCAAGCTATTTCAAGGATATGGACCAACGGACAACCCGAATGAAGGGCATGCATCCGAATGACTCAAGATGAAACATCCTGAATGAATACGCAACATGAATGGCCAAGCGACGTCGAGAAACAAGCAGTCGCTCTAGTGAAGGAGGTACTGTTAACCCCAGGGTCGACCAGCCATTGCTGGACCTTCGTTATCTTCGTTGTCGTGACCGTTGTCACCGTCCCTACTGTGATAGTTGTCAGGGTCGCTACTGAACGACCTAATCGAGATCGGTCGCCCCGGTGTCCCATGCCTGCAGGCGCTGGTGGGCAACTTGTGGTGTGTCTGAGATAGTGCGTGATAGAACCTCGCGTCGCTACGACTCGACAAGTCACGTGATGCCAAAGACGCTTGCTCCTACCGGCGCTGTGGGAGCCTATCGAAGCAGCTGATTTTTCTGCGACGACGCTTGCCACGTGGTCCGGTGGGATCCGGTTTTCCGAGGGTGAGACTGAAGATGGTGCACATGGATGAGCGAAAGAAACGAGGCAAGCAACGCAATAGCGTGCGCTCTGTCAGTCGGCGAGCGCGAGTCGCGTGATTTCCAGCTCACGTTTCAGGCGTTCGTACTTCTCCTGGCAGAACCGGACGAATGGCGAAGCAGCAGCGACAACAGCGTTCCATTGGTGCGGGAGCTCATCGGTTTGGTGCCGGGTGGTCGTAAACAGAGACGACAGGTCCGTAAAGGCCTGTTATACGTCAGCTAGGCCCTCTACGCGCGTCAAGAGTATCGACAACATGTGCAGCGACGAACGCACTGCTTTGGGATCGATAGTGGGCAACATGGATGCTGAGCGACCCTGCGAAGCCGATCTTGATGCCGCCGAACAGCCGAAGCCGAAACCAAAGTTGCCGGAGTGACGCTGCTCGACGGGGCAGGCTCCCCGAGTGAAGAAGCGTCAGAGGAGGTACTGCCAGGTGTCGCGGAGCTGGAGGATACCATGCCGGATGAGTAGGTCGTGATCGAGAGCAGTCCGCGTCACTGGTCTAGGATATGCAGATAGTAGACGACGTGGAGCTGAGGCAAGAGA
Organism: Phytophthora quercina; assembly: GCA_014706105.1. NCBI lineage: Eukaryota > Oomycota > Peronosporomycetes > Peronosporales > Peronosporaceae > Phytophthora > Phytophthora quercina. The sequence goes on along the minus strand of JACBOW010000003.1, from coordinate 1,688,889 downwards.
CCGGAGTGGATTCGAAACGGAGGAGTCTGTGTGCGCCAGGAAGTAGCCGCTATACGGCTGTTCCTGGAGTAGGTGGACGACTGTGGTGAAGCGGCAGGCAAGTTCGTGAATGGCACGACCGCACCGGATGGCGCGGCCGATCAGGCCACATCGCATCGCTGGCTGTTGGGTGGAGCTGGATCTCAAATTGATGGATGCTTTCAGGTGTGCGTTTCTACTGGATTGTGAAGTGCGTAATCATTTTTGTTCCGACCCAAGCTGATTGCGACATACCCAGGTCTGGATACATACCGACTTTCCTTGTTGAGGGTATATACTACCGGTGCAGTTACGACTATGTACTCGCTACGTTCATGAAGCTAAACGGATCGAACAACGGCATCATGTTCAGTAAAATACTAAAATGACCATTCCTGAGCAATCTCAACTCCGAGACTGTCTGCAACTTCTTCCTCTTCCTTGTCGAAGTCTCTATCGGGTCTGATTTCTCCGACACGCTGATCGACACAGCCTAACTCGGTCAATTCATTAACTAAATCAGCGACTAGGTCAGGCTGAGGCGAGATATCCCAAGCCGCATTTACGATATCCACCCGAAATGATGAAGACTGCCATTTCCGACTAAGCTGAGCTCGCCCAGTTGCATATCGTCGGTCTCGTTTGGGCTTTTGGCGTAAGCGTTTCTGTATTATCCCGAGCCAAAAGTTGTTTTCGCAACTTATCCGCCCATCACACCCCCAAACGAGTCTTTAGAGGTCCGTTCCAGGTTGAGTCAGCCGGTTGGCAAACCAAAGTGGCACCTGGCGGCACCCTCATTGACACCACCTTTAGGTCTTAAGCGCACTGGGTGACTTCCTCGGACCAGTGTCCAGAGAAGTCATCCCAAAGCATAAGTACTGGTGTGTTCATGTCGGTTCTCGCTCTAAACTGGTATCGTAGAAATTCTACAGATAAAATCGAATCCCACCAGCCTTAAAAAAATACTAGCTAATAAATGCAATATATTCAGGGAAAAATCGAGTGATACCTTTGTTGTTCCGTAAACTTGAACATTGTCCCTTTGCTCTGCAGGCCCAACTCCATTCCACATGGTTACACTAAACCCATGGCGTAGCCGCGTTGGCCTCACGACGTTTTGGAACTGTAGGCGGCTTTGTCTTAAGAACCAGGAACGGAGGAAACTTGTTCCCATTCGAGTCACCCAGAAGCACTACTGTGGCTCGCTCTTCGCTTTTACTTCCACAACTTATCCATACCGTCTTTTCTCCAGCCCGAAGCGTGGTCTTACTCGGTAGAAATTAAAACAAAAAGCTGCTGCAGTCCATAACGTATGTCATTAGTCATTTTGTGTTCAACGAGATAAAACAAAAAATGATTTCCTACCAATCACCCCTTTGATCTGCATTGCATATAACAGACACGTCCAGTTCATCTGCTTTTGTTTGACCTTTTTCGAAAAGTCGGCGGCCACTCTGGCCAGCTCTTCAGGACTAACCTGACCTTGCCGCGTCTGCGATCGGGGGAAAAGACGGTATCGGCGCTTGAAACGATGCTGTCAGCTTGATGACACTCGCAACTCTTGAATGCCAAGGGTCTTGGCGGCGGCTGACGCTTTTAGCTCCAGCATTAAAGCGGTGACGGGTACACCTTCCGCTCGCAGGTCGTAGATCCAGCAAAACAGCACCTTGTCAGTGTCAGCTGACAGAATCATCGACGAGCCTATAGCTCGATCTTTTTTCTGATCGCCACCGTCAGTTGAAGAACAGGTAGCGACAATGTTGTAATAGTTGCCCACCCAATTGCAGCAGTTAACACAGCAATCTAATGTATCTTGTCTCCGATTCGATCCATATCCACATGCGCCACCCCGTACTGTTCATCGTTACAAAAGCGATCGAGCGTCTCAGAAAACCTCTCACCAAACGACAACCCACCTTGCTCCTCTCGCTTCAATCTCACCGGCAAGTTGTGTACGTCCATCATGCTGGGTTCCACGTTGGTGTTTTCGCAAATACACGTCAGGTTCTCGAAACCCCTATTTTCTTGAAGTTGTTAACTTCGACGAGGTGATCGCTACCAACTTGCATTCGATTCCTTGGAATCTGGTTAGCCCCAATCAATTTTTGTCCTAGCACCCTCACTTGAAGTTTGTACTTTGCTAGGACAAAATAATCTGCGCCACATTCAAATTCCAAGCTAAAAACCATTTCTGTCCTAGGAAACGCTAGGACAAAAGCAGTATGTCGGTCTGATTGGGGTTAAACTCTTCGTTTCCAACGCGGTGGAAACCAGGAGCTAGTATCGCGTTCCATCTCGTCGCAACAGAACATTTACCTAAAAGCGAATCCGTGGTTTAGCATGATCAGGTACTGAAAAAGCGTTCATACCTTGGCCTGACATCTTATGAAGCGAGCGGTATTGATCTTCTCATTTCTTGCTTGAAGGGTCGTAGAAGATCGTTTGAAGTAAGACGAGCCTCAATGGCACGGTTAGTAGAAGTCGACACACAAGAATTGTCAAAACGACTGTACCTGGAACGTTCGTTTCGAGTAAACCCTGAAGTAAGCTTGAAACTATTCTCATGTGCCCAAGGTATTGTCCGAGAGACTGGGAACGGTCACCTTCTTTGCGGTGGATGGATGCCTATCCTGAATCCTATCATTCTATCCCAAACCTGAATGTTCCCTAGGCCGGCCCTCAGCCACTCATCACCTTATCTTAGGTCTTCCACTCTTGGATCACGGCGGATCTGTCACCGTACTCTCGGATCCGAACCCTTCGGATCCGTACCCTTCGTGAGACGGGAGTCACACAGCACCTTGCGCTTGCGAAAGTGTGCTAGGAGGAGTATACAAACTCCTAGCGAACGGCAATTCACTTTTCTCCGGCCTAAGGAGACACTACTTCAGTTTAAGACTGAATATATTCATAGGTGGGTTGAAGATACCTACAGTAAACCCTATATAAAACGGGCACTTGCTTGATTGGGGGGTGTCGCGAATCGTCCTGGCAAAGGGACGGTTCAGCGTTGTATCGAGGAAGCGAGCACTCAAGTTTTTCAGGTAGCAAGCGAACAATTAAGCGTAATGAGGCAAAATCTAATTGACTTGAGGGTTACCAGGTAAATTCTCGACTGACCTTCTTTTCCTGAACGGCAAACGCTTCTCCGTCGCCACTCTCACCTTTTCCTTGCTCTCTCTTCTTGATCCTGCACGCACGTCAGCGTCAGGCACTCTTCTTGGCTACATCTTCACCCCTTCCCAGCTCTTCATTGCTTCCAATACACGCTCACCTTTGTCATCGCCCACGACATCCGTCCACCAACATCGCTAGCCTTAGCGACGCCGACTTCGCGCCTTAGCGAGAATCCTGCTCTTTTGGAGTAGTCATCGTTCCGTAGGTAGTAATCGGACCCGGGCCGTCCAACACTATGGTTCACGGTAGCCAACCGATCCGACCCGTATCCACCCGCGTCTTCCGCGAACGTGCTCGTTGCTCATATTCTTCAAGCTGGTCCTCGAGTATCTGCTGACTCAGGACGTCACCAGCCAGTGTACGCCAGTCACCGTGACCAAGACGGTTCCCACCGTTCCAGCCTACTCCACCTGGGACATCCTCCCCGACTACCGGTCGGCGTCCTCGTGCTCGTTGCATCATGGCTTGAAGGCCACGGCGGTGCGCTTGCAAACTGCTCAGCGTTCTTGCTTGCACCTTCGGAGCTCCTTCCATCGCCCCATCGGCCCTCCAGACAGCTTCCGCCAGCCGTTCCGCTTGTTTCTGTTCTTCTAAGCCACGTAGCAACGAGGCATAACCGTCCACAGCCAACTCCTTAGGACTTCGCCGTCCGCAAGTTGTGCGTACCACCGTCTCACGTGACTTGCAAGTCCACTTAGGACCACTTCACCACTAGCCGTCACGGATTCAGCGTCAACCGTCCACACTCCAAAGTGCATGTCACCATCAACTGCAAAATAGTAGTTGCTCACAGCTAGCAACTCAGCTACGCCAGGCCAACCCCGACACGTCCATTCCAACGCATTGTAGACCAACACGGTCACGTAGGCCGTCATGTACACCAGTAGCCACACAAACGTCCAACTCCACCGCACAACACACCACGTACGGCTCAATGTGCGACTCCCAGCGAGTTCAAAGCCCTTCCAGTACCTCACGGTCGTCCTCCAGACCTCTTCCAACGCGTTGGGCAGGAAGGCGCACCAGTACGCATGCGATGCGTCGATCAACTTGTGGAGAAGTCGGTCTAGACCGTCCAAATGTTCTTGGCGGGCTTCCAACACCACCATAGGTGTAGCCCACAACGCCTCGTACACGCACCATCAACGATCACCCCGCGGTTTGTTTTACAAAGCCGCTCCATTCACAAAACGACGGTAGCGTCGCGCACATACCATCGCTAGTCCGTACCACTTGTAGACAAATTAGCTCGAGGTCGAGAGCATTCTCACTATCACGTCCCGCACGCGAGCCACAGACGCTCCCTCCAATACTCCGTTACCACGACCTGCCGCTTTCACACCCGGCGGTCACCACTGTGACGCTTAATCGTCCGGCTTCACAGCGTACTCCATCCTGTCTTGTCAAAAGAGAAATGAGCGCACCATGACGCTCGTCCTCAGTACTCGGAGACGACCACCTCCCTTCCACAGACGTTCAGCTAAGTCTCCATCATTCGCGAATCCTCCCATTCTCTTGTGTCCTTGAAGTAATTAACGGTTTTAACCGTGACTTCCGGTCCCATCCATGAAGTGAGAGACTTTGACCAGGCATTTGAGGTCAGGCACCCACATCTTGGTCCACTTCAATCACTCCCTCCTTGCCGACAACCACCAATAGTTCATTCGCCATTTAGCGCTCCAGTTCGCAAGAGCTCGCTCCTGTCGCCACTTCCGCCATCATCGTGACCAAGGCTTCGAAGGAGCTGGTCAAGAACACGGTTGTCAACCGTCCCCAGGACCGTCTCGACGACGCCACCGACAGCTCAAGCGCTGCTCTTCGAGCTCAAGTCGAGTTCTGAGCCCGCATGTGACCCCTTCTCGCCGGGAATAATTCTTCCGTAGGGCTGGAAGTCCTTGGCGACCTCGCCCTGGCCGTCCTTGATGGTCAAGACACTTCTCCGATGGCTCTTTCAAGCGTAATGTTATTACTGCCTCATCCTGATCAGATGGTGCCTGAACAGTCAGCCCAGCACGATATCTTCGAACCAGCGCCCACGACTCGGGCTTCCAAGCGCAAGGTCGCTCGAGGCAAGACCAAGGCCAATTCTCCACCTACCAAGAAGCAGAGAACCACCAAGAAGACCAAGACTCCACTTCCGTACCCGATTCCGGTACCAAACGACACTCCAGACCGTATCAAGCGTGATATGCAGCGCTTGCTCAAGACCGCCGCTGACCAAGGCGTGGCACCGTTCCGTCTGACCTTCCCATGGCATCAATAGCGTCCTTGGTACGATCCGTCCAAGTACGAAGACCTCCACCTAACGCACTACCGCTTCTTCGTAAAGTACCACGAATTCTACCCCCCCTGCGCACTCTACCCGCCAACGGACGACGCCGAAGGTCGCCGTAAGCAGAAGTCCAACGCCCTCCAGGCGCTTCTCAAGTTCCTAGCCAAGAGCATCATCACGTTCGGATACTCCGAGTCCCTTGACAAGTACTAGAACAACGTTCATGACACCTTGATGTGGCTCGGAGGTCGAGCGGCCAAGTACTCAACGGGCTCCAAGAACCAACGAGACTCATCCTGCCTTGCTCCCGAAGACCTCGCTTCACTACTTCGGCGTGACCCGAACCGGTACACTCGAGTGATCGCACGGTCTCTCAATCTTTACGAGATAGATGAGGACGGTTTCACGTCTCACAGCAAACACAAGCTCTTGATCCGTCTCGTCCGTCTCATCTCCGACTTTCCGACTTAGCGCGCGCACACATTGCGCTCAACGTAAAACCACCAAGACCCCATTCAAGTGGGCGGGCAACAAGTCCACCGGCGTGTGGAAGCAGCTGCTCGCCAACAAAGACCTTCGCAAGCTCCAGACCGAAATTGCCGATCACCAGGCCGACCCCAACTACGAACTACTAGCAGACGAGAAGCCCTTCAAACCGTCCGAGGTCGGAGACGACGACTCGGACTTAGAAGACAACGACGTCTACACGGTCCTGCCACCGTCTCATCCTGTCGTCAGCGGTCAGCCTTTGAAGACCGATAGCGACGAAGAAGACCAGTCTCGCACTGGTCTCACTGAAGACGACAATGACGAAGCTGGCGACGACGAGGGTGAAGTCAACAACGACAAAGGCCCCGACGCCGACCAAAACCATGAAGCTAACGACGACGCCACTTCCGACCAGGCCGACGACGAGGACGAGCCCAAGTCGCCGCCCAAGCCCACTTCCACGTCCGGTCGTTCGTCCAAATCCAACACCAAGTCTCGCAGCTCGTCCAAGTCCAAGTAGCAGGACTCGCAATTCCATAGGAACGCTCCACTACGTTTTCTTTCTCGTTTCTCCGTGAGCGTTTCGTTCACCCTCCAAAAGAAAAATACAAACACACAATTTTCAACTTTCCTTGCCCATTCCGTTCTTGAGGCTCGTCCGTAATTGACTTGTCTCCCCTATACTACATCGAGAATCAGAACCACCATCAGCAGGTCGTCGTCCGTTACCTCGGCGTTAGCGTCCGACAACCGAGCTCTCCTTCGTAATGCTGGCAAACCGAGCTTCTTTCTTTCTGCCAGCTCGTATGTCGTAACCAACGCTCCGCACGCAGGCATCAGTGCGACTCTGGGCAACCACAACGTCTCGTAGTTAGCCATTAACGCCAGGTACTCCACTCCACGCTCCACCGTTCTTTTGGCAACAACCTCCAGAATAGGCGAATTCACGCCAGTAACCACGGTGTCTTCACGACCCACGGTCATCCGTTCAGCGAAACGTGTCGACGGTAGGTCCGACTCTTCAAGTGGACCGCCATGCTCATCTCCACTATCTTCAACGATGTCCTCCGGTACTTCGTCCATAGACGGACGAGTCCACCTTCCCCGAAACTTCTTCATCCGGTTGACATTAACTGTAACTACCTTGTCTGGGTGGGATGGAATGTCGATTCGATAGGCGTTCTCCCCGACTGTACTTAGAACACGGTAAGGACGGTGCCAGGAGAACGCCAACTTCTTCGACCGAGCCCCACCTTTCTCGGCCCTGAAGTACTGGTACACCCAGACCGGGTCACCAACTTCATACTGCACCTCCTGCTGTTAGCTCAACCGTTGCTCATGTCGATCTTGTACCTTCACCAATTGATACTCAACCAAATCACGTGAGTCCATTAGAGCCTTAAACAATTCACGTCGATAACGGGCGACCTCGTTGCTCCGCCATTTCTTGCCAAGGTTTTAGAAAGCAACATCCAAAGGCAACACGGCGTCACGCTCGTATAGCGAAAAGAACGGGGCGTCTCCTATCGCCTCGTGATATGCCGTCCTGTACGCAAACAGCTCTTTGGGCAAGTAGACATCCCAGTCGGTCTGCGCTTTGCTCGCATGCATTTTCAGCATTCCGATAAGTGTGACATTAAACCGTTCCACTAAACCCGGGTCTGTGGATGGTAGGTCGCTCCAAAAACCTTCTTGATTCCCAAAGTCTGACAGAAAGACTTCGCAAGTTCCGACGCGAAGTTGGGACCGTTGTCGCTGAGTAAACGTGCCGGGACTCCGTGACGAGCCACCACTCCATTGACCATTATTTCCACGAATGTCACCGTGTCCGAGCTCTCGCCTGCAAATGCTTCTGCCCAGCGCGTAAATAGTCAGCAAAAACTAAAATATAACGATTTCCCTTTTCAGTCACTGGTAAGGGTCCAATACCGTCGACCACCAGCAGTGAGAATGGACCTTGCAGATCTTCCACCGGCACCCGTTGCTTCCGACCCGCACGCCATGGTCTTGGTCTTTTCCCCCCGCCACAATTGTTACATGTTCGTACATACTCCGCCACATCTTTACGCCAGCTTGGCCAGTATGCATGGCTCCGGACCTTCACCAACGTCTTCGTAAGTCCCAAATGAGAGGACAGCAAATCAGCATGACAATAGTGGAGAACCGTAGCCACATAATTCAATGGAACCACTGGTACGGTTACAGACCGTGCGGGGCCAACTCTAGCAGGCAGATCCACACGCCTCATTAACAAACCGTTCGCCACATCATACCATGATGCCATCTTCACGATCTGTGCTCATAGTAGTGGGTCCAAAGGCGAAGCACCCACAGTCAAGAAGGCCATTAACGCCACGATCCACGAAACTTGATGTTGTTCTCCTCAAAACTGCTCTAGGACGAGGCCGAAAGCATCCACGGGTGACACCGGTGCCCCAGAGGGCAGCTCGCTCTCCATTTCTTCGTCCGTGGGCTCCGTGCCGAAGCCGTCCGCGTCCGTCTCACCTGGACCGTACTCAAAGTCGCCCCCGCCCTCAACCGTGCCTTCTTGCTCCCCGATTAAATTCGGAGGCTCGTCCTCCGGATTTAGTAACTCCGCCATAGTCAACGCGTTACCCCGGTCCATCGACAAGCGAGACAAGCCGTCCACGTGGCCCATCGACGTGGCATAATTGTGGTGAAACTTAAACCGCAAACCCGATAACTCCATCGCCCACCGTACCAGCTGGGCGTTGCTGGTACGGTAGCGTGACGAATCGACGCACAACTTGAATCGCCTTTTGCCATCCGGATACACCAAGATAGGGGGCTTCACCAACGTACGCTTGGGTTGTCGAAAAGCCGTCTCACAGTCTTAACTTCTCACAAAAGGAGCGTCCTTCGCTTTCAACCGTTCGAAAGGCGCAGATATCTGAGCGTACCCCGGTATGTACCGTCAGAAATAACTCGTATGTCCCAAGAACGACCGTATTCCATGCCGATCCTGCGGTCGTTGTACATTCATCACAGCTTTCACTTTCTCTGGGTTTGGTATGATACCCGTAGGCGTAACCCCATGACCCAAGAACGCGACTTGACTCCTTCCCCAGTGGCACTTCTTCATCATCAATTTGAAGCCTGCCTGTTGAAACCGTGTCAGCGCTTGACGCACACGAACCAAATGAGACGGATAGTCCTTATTAAAGATGACACAGTCATCAAGGTACACCAGACAGATACGCCATTTGAGATCAACCAGCACGGTCTCCATCAACCGTTCAAACGCCGATACTGCACTACACAGGCAAAAAGGCATATCCAACCACTCATACAAGCCATACTTGCATGTGTACGCCGTCCGGGACACCGCTATCCTCGTCCATGGGCATGATTCAGCACCCGGAGGCGATATCCATGGTCGAGAACAACTGTGCTTCCCCCAGGACACCCAAAAAAGTGTCAATATGGGGCATAGGGTAACAGCCTTTCACGGTTACCGCGTTCAACTTGCGATAATCTATGCAGAAACGGATCCCACCGTCCGGTTTGCGGATCATGAGCACTGGACTAGCACACGGGCTCTTGGACGGTCTGATCAGCTCCAATCCTGATACTGCTGAATTTCAGCCTCCTTCACTTCACTCTCCGCTAACGATACTCTGTACGACAGCAGATTTATAGGCGCGCTGTCCCCAGTGTCGATCTTAAAACGTAACAGGTCCGTCGTGCCAGGACGCTTCGAGGAATCTACAAGCAGGTCACGAAACCGGTCCGGCTCTGCCTGGAACAGTTTCTTTTGTTCGTCCGTCAACTCAGACTCCGAGAAGTCCGCTTTCACACCCTCATCCGGCGGGATGTCGGACTTCGAAGCCTTCACCTTTTCACATTCACTTACTTCCGGTCCTTCACTTGTATGACCCTTATCTTAGTCGCCCTTTGTCTCGTCCTCGTCAGCTTGTACTCCCGTCTCCGTCGTGCTTGCACTCACGGACGATGGTTTGGCGCCGAACGTCGACTCCAGGATGACGGACGCGGACGCCACGACCGTTCCCTTCCGAACCCAATACTCATCCGGGCTAGAATTGCAGATCTCCATGACGTGTTTGCCACTCTCAACCGTTCCGAGGGACCGTGCAACACACAACGTCAGTGGTAAACCCATCGAACCTTCCACCAGAACAGCAGCCTCGTCTTTAACCTGGCATATCACGTTAACCACTAAGAGAACCTGACCTCGCGGCGGTAGGCGAATCTAACAATCCGTTGTAGCCATGTACGTGTCCTGCACCAGAGAGGCGCCCACCTCCAACAATTCACCGGTACGCTTGAACGCCATCTTCCTTTCGGCGACGTCTATCACGGCACCAAATGCTCCGAGCGCGTCGACTCCCAGGATGACCTCAACCGGAAGTCGGTCATCCTCCAGCACGTGCATGATGACTTCAACCGAACCGAGTCGAAGAGGAAGCTCTATCCAGCCACCGATCCGTAAACGATGTCCCGACGAACTCCGCACTTTGCCTTCGTACGGCAACAAAGGCTCACGAGACCATCCCAGTCTCTTCAACACTCGACAGGCCACGAGACTGAGCTTAGCTCCAGCGTCCGCTAACATTTGAGCAGGTAAACATACAATATAACCACTTGACAATGCTTTGTAGCCTCCAACTGTGACCACAACTCGTCGTCCCCCTTCAACCTCTTCATTCACTTCGTCATCTCCATCGTCATCATGACGCAAGCCGAAACCGTCCGGTAATTCAACCGTGACTTCATCCATTCGCCCTCGCCTGGGACGGCTACTCGAGCAACGGCGTTCCGTTCTTATGTCGCTCACTAGGTGTGATACGTCCACATCGCACTCAGGACGCAGTTCTACTCCACCCACAGCCTCCGTTCGATCGCCGTACAACGTCGTACAATCAAAGCACACTACCCGCCGAGCACGACGTCTCCGCCGGCGACGGGCACTGAAGTCTTAGACCGTCCAGTACGATAGCGGAGTTCTCCCCAAATCCTTCGAGCGTTTTCAGCATAGTACCGGTAGACCAGTTGCCCAATTGGACCCAGTCCGGGCTCGGTAGCCCACGATTCGAAGCCACACGCTCAACAAACCAGACTAGTCTCTCTCGGTTCACTTTAGGTGTCTCGTCACGTGATGAAGTGACTCCAGAAGCATCGGGCTTGGGGCGAGGTGGTGCCTCGGCCTCACACAGCAGTCGATCGACCGCTAAGCGTGCTATACCACGCACTTGACTTGGTGACTCGGTTCTTCCTCTGGACACTTCCTCCACCACGTCATCGTCTCGGTCTGTAGGGCCCTTTCACTGCCAAAGTAGATCACTATGTTGGCAACGACGTCCTCCTCCAGTACACACCCTTGCCCATAGTTTACGCCATTCTTCGCAGAGGCCTGCGTCATCTTGTCGTCTGCCGTCTTTGCCACCTGGGATCAGTGTTTAGCCTTCACAGGTGCGTCAGCCGACGTCACCACGCTTCGTACCGTGTCCTCCACGCGCTTGTTGAAATCACGGCTGGCCCGCTTGGCCGCAGTCGAACTCTCGAGTGTAGTCGCGAACCAGTCATGTCAGTACTCGGGCGACGTCAGGCCGTCAGGCGACGCTTCGTTAGTCCGTTCCAGCACATCTACAGCACGTTTCAGGAACCATGCCATGTCCTCTACTGAGGGCTCTCTTTGTGCTTCAGCATTCTTCTTGATTCGCCTTTTGAGCTCCGCTTTGTTTAGCGGGCATAGTCGGCCCTCAAGCTCCTTGTCGTACTTCACTTCCTCTACCGTGCCTGCCAACACGATAGCCTCCCGGCCAGGATCACATGTCTCGATGGCGTCCAGTTCGTCGTCCGTGAACTAGCGTTTGTGAGCGGATGCTCCGAGGACTTCCTTGCCAGTCACCACGGCCGGTTCCTCCATGAACACGGACTCTTATATCACCTGGTTTGTTACTTGTACTATCGTCTCGACCGGGTGGGGCTAGTCATCGGCATACTTCGGGCCTTCAGCCTCGCTCCACACCTCGTCCTCGGCACCCCAATCAGCAAACATGGAGTCGACGATATCGATGTCGGCCTCCATTACGTCTTCGTCCAACTCGGGTCCTTCAGGATCCCTTTGACACGATGCAACTGAACGGAAAATTCCGCCAGCGCCTATTCCCAATTCGCACCCGGAGATATGGATATTGATTGGACGTGGCCGCCTGGATGTGTGCGACAAGTGTAACGGCTGTGAAGACTGTGGAAACATCGGACGTAAAGATACCTGGATCCAGACTACTGACGATGGCTACACTATTGGAGTGATGTATTGTGGCTGAGGAGCGTGCCTCATTCAAGACGACAAGTGATTGGGTTATGAGAATAGATTACTCCATATACGTGAAGTCGCAGTTGCCAACAGAGAAAAGTTGTTTCGGAGCCCGGTGATGATGTACAAGCCCCGTGCCCGAGTTCGTTCAGGATGAAGACTTAGTGTTCCAGACGGAGAGAGTCCAAACGGCGTGCTTCCGGATGGCCTAGTTCCAGAGTGCTCAAAGTGTACCCACGGGCGGGAATGTACCCAGACAACACCCACGAAGAGACGTTCCTGATTCCAAGTATACTCTGGCCAAGATGTTAACGACCGACCAAGACGACCGACCGGATCTGCTATGCACGAAGAGTCCGATAATGTGCAGGACCTGAGAGTGAGCCGATTACGCCACCTGCACCTATAATGAAACCAAGATTAGCGACGCCGACATACGGAAGGACAGTAGTGTAGAGAGCATCATGCATTAACTTTATTCAACAGAGGATTCGTTTTGCCTTGTGAGTGACAAGTGCTGCGGGACAAGCCTGCTTTGAGGGCCCAGAGTCAAGGAACTTGCGTATAAGGAAACCTCGGAACGCGAAGACCGGCGTGGAGTTCTCCGAATCATCAAGACCCAATTGGACGGAGACCTCGGCGACGCGCGCTGGGGAGTGACCCGCTTCATTTCATATTCCAGTTGGAGGTACCGTTCTGAACGGTAACTTCATTTCGTATTAACTTACGTTTTAGGAGGTTGTTGGTAGTCGACCCGTTGAACATGATCGAGTAACTGCTGTGCGGCGGGTTGTGACTTGCGAATTCTCTTCCGGACCGAAACTAGTTTTCCTTCCGGAAGTGGTGCGCATTTGATTGACATTAAGATTTGCCAGTGCGTTTGGAACTGACCAGGGTTCTGAATAAGGCTTTGTTGACAGGACCGCAGACCCACCGTTCAAGGGTCCGAAAGAATATTGTGTATAATTCTCTGTGTTGATATTGGTTATTTGGTACGGCTTTACTAATACCGACTTCCTCTGTTTATTACGGTCACCTACTTATAACGGTCTGCCAATCACAAGGGATAATTTCAAATGTATCCGTCCTCTGTTTATAACGGTCACACACAATTGTACCATCATGGTACCAGTCATTTTCGGCAATGCCAAGGATTGTGCAGGGCAAACGTCGAGCCTCGTTCACGGCGGGGGAGAAGCTTAAAGTGATCAATGCGGTAGGCACGCCACCAGACATACGCAAGGCAATCATGACATTCTATCCTGATCTGAGTCCTGCTGCCTACGTCTCCCGGCGAAAGCTTGTGGAGTCGTGGCTTCGAAACCGAGCGACAATTGAAGAACTCGTCGCAGGAGACGTTGCTGTCGCCCACCGGTGGCGGCACATTGATGGCGCCGAGCACCGTGTTGGCCTGGCACTGCTCCCTCGAGCGGCAGTCAATGAACAGCTCACCCACGTGGATATTGTTGAAAAGCCAGCGACTGTCCACTTCGCGCCGGCGCAGCGCGCGCTTCTTGCATAAGCTTACGGCGGAGGCAACGGTCGCCTCCTTGCAGGTCTCCGCCGGCGCCACTTGTCCGAGTTGTGTCTCGCCCATGGCTTGTCCAGGGCAGCAGCACCAGCAAGGCCTTCGTGTGTGCCTAAAAAAAAACGAAAGTGACCCTCCACCACCAAGAGGGACTTGAGTGCCACTGTGGTTCCATTGCAAATGGCGCCACGCGATTGGCCAGCGGGGATCAAGGAGCGGGTCCAAATCCCTACCTTGCGGCATATCCCCGCGGAATTGATGCACCGGATTTGACGTCCGAGAGCCAAATCCCGTTCGAGCCGACCTGCCGACTAGAAAAGCACCGTCGGTAGCCGGAGCGGTTGGCGCGGGCTTCGTCTCCCAAAACCTCCGCTCCGACTTCTCAGCACAGCGCGCCGCCGTCGGGTGCTGGCGTGGCAGACTGTCACTGGCAGTCAAGGCAATCATCGCCTTCACAGGTCAAATGAATGATGGCGTTTTTTGCCGGAGATGGCTCCGCCGCGCGCCGGATATCTTTATGCGAAAAGCAGCACGCGCGGAACCGCCTCTTGTGCAGGAACTTCCTGCCAGGAAGACATCGTGCAATCCCGTCTCGTCTTGAAAGCGGAAACAAGTCGCCGCGCGCGCTCCGTGATCGCCCTTGTGGCTTCTCTGGGCGACGTTGGCCCACGTGCGTGGCTCCATTGCATCAGCCATCTTGAAGCGTTGCTGCCGTCGGGCCGACTACGAAACGCACGACCACTGCTGGTGCTTCGGTGCTTCGACTGGTCCGCAGCGATCAGAGCCGGATCGCGCACCACGCAAGTTGCGGTCCGTCTACACCTGAACCGTCACATGCGGCGCGCGTACATCAACGTGGAAGAACAGCACAGCATGTAGATACATAAATGGTACTTCCCCGTAGGCTTCATCGGGTTGTACACGATAAGTGGTTTGCCGTACTTTGAGCGACAAGCGATACTCACTTCGTCCAGAGCAATATTTATCACCAGTTCAACATATTTGGACCCCGTCGACTTAAAGCGATTGAGCAATGGCCGTATTCTCGCAGCCTGATCCCCATTGCCACCATTGGCTTCAATACAACGAAAGCAAAACGCCTGACGAAGTAGTTTGAATCGCCGAAGAGTCATGGTTGAGTCAAGCCCTACCCCACTTCCACCGAAAAGTTTATCCTCGACTTGCTCACCCCAGTAATTGCTGTACTCGCCCTTGTCTACAAGGGCCATGTAGAACAACACACCGAGAAATGTCATGATCTCGTCCAGCGAGAACGAGGGTGTTACGGGTATCCCATGTATCCGAGCATAGGTGTTGGTTTCTCCAACCGCTTGCTGCCAGAACGAGATAGTAATATAGGCGAAAACGCTAGATGAGGCCGAGGGTTCAAATAGATGCTTCAATTCTGGCCGTAGTCTGGTCTCCGTAGTGTTGTCATCGTGCTCGTACATGTCTGTTGGTGCGGTAGTTTGAGAGTCAGGATCAAACCGCATGTTCGTTATCGCTTCTTCCGCTAACGTTGTCGGCTGTTCTGTTGGAGGGTCAAAGTGCTCGGCACATTCCTCTGGCTCGTCGAACTCATCGTCAATCTCCACTTGCTCGCCTTCACCTACTCCACACAGCATAACCCAACCAATACCCGAAGTGTTACCGTGCAACGTACGGTGGTTTACGTGTCCCCGCTGTATCGTGCTCATAGTAAGCGTTTCAACACAATTCTGAAACTGTGAATCCAGCCAATCCACTTGAAACAACGAGCGTTTCACAATGCTACAAACCCACCCCACAATGTAGGCATTGCCGACACCAGTATACTTTTTCTTCCGAGTAATCCATCCTTCTTTTGTTGGTGAATAGGCGGCAAGAGTGTTCATGTAAAGGGACGGAATTGTCGGGGAACGACGTGG
The DNA here is from genome assembly GCA_014706105.1 of Phytophthora quercina. Classification (NCBI taxonomy): domain Eukaryota; phylum Oomycota; class Peronosporomycetes; order Peronosporales; family Peronosporaceae; genus Phytophthora; species Phytophthora quercina. The sequence goes on along the minus strand of JACBOW010000003.1, from coordinate 1,673,197 downwards.
TGTACTTTGCGATATTGTCGGCAGTGTTGGCGGTCGATGACTTGGCGTACTGTGCGGCGTAGCCGGTTGAACTGGCGGTGGATGGCTTGGTGTACTTTGTGGTGTTGTCGGTGGAATTGAAGATGGTGGTGATGTCACTGTAGGAGCCGCAGCGTTCGTTAGTTGTGGGGTAGGAGTATTTCCAGCAGCTGAACCTTCTGCACTGTCTGTCGCAGCACTAGACGACACGATAGGCTGTTCATCTCTACTTTGAGACTGCGTTTGGGCTTGTTCTTGCTCCCGGCTGGACTCCCTCGCTTCCGTTTAGGCTGCGCCGCGTCTTCTGCACTCTTCGGCTTGTTCTTCGAGCCGCGAGGCCTGCCCCGCTTGCGTTTTTGCTTAGGGGTTCTTCATCACGGGTAGCTGCCATTGCAGCAGCGGGTGGTCTCGTCTGGTCGGCACCTACATCGCCGCCAAGGCCATCTGTGTTGCCAGTCTCCATGTCTACTTCGCTCGCCGCGCGCGATAACTGTTCTGAGAACAGGAGGGAAAGTTTTGCGATCTTCAGATGAGTATAAGATTCTGGACTCAGTCAGTATCCCGAATGTCGCGGTTTTGATGATCTGATAGGACCAGTCTTTTAGGGATATTCGATTATGCAGTGTAATATTTTTATAGTGTTATAGAAGTTCTCACGTCCAATGGCTTCTGTTGAAAGCTGCTTTTCTATAGTGAAAATAAGATAAATACCATCGTCATAGCCCATGGTTCCAATATCGCCTCACCACTGATGTCCACCGATGATGGTTCATGCTGGTGATGCTGATGATAGCGGCTAGACGTGCATCTAGCAATTGCTGCTGCGAGTGCTACTTGTAATCTTAGTATGTACCGATTTTATGGTTGTAGCTCCGTTATGTGACCTGGAAGGCGTGGGTGCAGACTTCCAGGCAACTCGAGGTGCCGGCGCGCGTCGTCGTGATTGAAGTTGGCGCCGTAAGTTTCGAAGGTGGGATTTGAGAGCCACGAGATAAATTTCAAGCTGTGCATGCACTACGTGAACATGGAGACTCCATCAGCAGCCAATCACTCGCCTCGCTGTCAATTTTGCTCGATGTGGTCGATTTTGTAGTTAATAGGATAATTCCCGACAAAAAATGATGCAAGTACCGTGGCTTGTCAAAAGGGGGCAAAATGCCCCCTTTTACCCTACAAATCCTACTCAATCTGATCGCCCTGGCACAGATAGAAAGAACACGAGTACCGTGGCTTACAGAAGGGGGTAAAATGCCCCTTTCTGTACCTTACCATCTTGAGTTGTATACCATAGTGAAGCTCAGTCAAAATCGGCGTTCACGAGGGTTAACCTTCTTTTAAAAAAATACCCTGAATAAGATGGGTTCCATAGAGTAAGGGGTTTGGCCAGTTTAGTACACAAAACAACCAACTTTATCTTTTACACTTTATTTTTTGTAGTTTGCACTGTCAGTCTTTCGAGATGAATATGTTTCGAAACAGTGACCTGTTCCAAAAACACCAAAGTTCAATAACGTTAGCAGCGGATCTGCGACCATGGCGACCACACTGAAGGCGAAGCGCTCTTCTACCAGCCGCAGTGCATCTCCACGACAAAGTGTCGTGCTGACTAAGGGTGATTGGCTCGGTACGCTGTCCATTTCGCTCTCTCTCCACTCTTTTACAGCGACTAACTGGTTGGTGTGTTTGAATTGCGACTTTTCCTGCTGATATTTCATACAGACGTGATGGATCACGATGGAGTGTGGAATGTTGCTCGAGTGCTGAGTGTGCCGTCGCCTGAAGAAGTGTGACATTGTGTCCTTATCCTGCCACTTTGTGCCTTTGAGTTGATGTCAACTGATCCACATATTTAACTAGGTTGAAGTCATGTACGACGGTTGGCCAGAAGAGTACGACGAGGTCGTGCGAGTAGATAGCGATCGTGTGGCTCCGTACCATACATTTACGTGGGCTGTTAAGTGCTGGGTCAAGTATCTTAACTGGCCCATGTGGCCGTCGGTGGTCAGCAACATCATTTCTACCTGCGTGACGAAGTTAATTGCTAATGTGTTTATTATTGTTTGATTTCAGATTACTATTCGCACACCTGGCACGATGGAAGGGATCGAGAACCTCGCAATGGAGAATCGACTTTACGTGGATTTTCTGGATAGTTCCAACTTTGCCAAGCGCGACCGGTACGTGCCGTTAGAAGGATTACATTTTGCAGCTCTGTTAACTGATTGATGTAGGTGCTGGCAGAAGAAGCGACACGTGAAGACGTTTGATGATTATTTTGACAAGAACCGGATGGGGACAAATGGCGCGCAGTTTGAGCAAGCTATGGAGTATGTACTCCGATCAGATTCAACGACAAAAATGCCGACTTTTGCCAAAGGTACACTGCCTTTCCAGTATGAATTTTCGACGACGGAATCGGTCGAAAAAATGCGGAAAAACATGGGAAACAGGCTTTGGTATCGAAACTTCTCCAACAACAAGGGACGCCACAAGCTGACGCACATATATGTGGATGACAGTGAAGACTTGGCCACTGACGAATCCATGCTTGTACCAAAATTGAAGGTGCGAAGGCCAATAATGTCAGCAACAACTGATAAACGGGCACGTACCCACAAGAAGAAACGGTCAAATCCTGCGAAGAAACAGCCTGTTGCAGTGAAAATTGAGCAGGATCCGCTTGCAGAGGTTGGAGTATTCGGTGAGCTCGGAGAAATGGATAGCAATGAAATTGCTACCAATGATCAGGAGGTCGAACGTGAGCGCGATGCAGCGTTTAAAAAGAGAAGGAGGCTGCAAGCTAGAAAACGGTCGGTCTTATCGCCAACAGTGAGCAAAGGAGTGTTTAAAAGAGGGAACCACTTCAGTCCTTCACAAGACACCAATGCAGCACCAACCATGCCGAGACACGTGACTGTAATGCTGGACGAAATTATCGTCGATGATGACGACGATAGTGAAAGTGGTGGAATTGATCGTAGGAAGGTGGCGAGAACCTCGTCAAGAAAATCACGTGCGGGCAGCACTCCGGATCGTGTAAAAGAGGAAAGTGGTGGCGCAGATAGCTATAATCCGTTGTCGCTTTCAGATTCGAAGATTAGTGTTGACATTGATACCGCTCAATCATCTCACAAAGCCACGAAAAAGGCGAAAAAGGTGAGTCACGTTCGTGAACGAGTTCGCCACAGAAATTCAAAAGAGTCCTCAAATCTACATCGGAAGGCATGGAATGGCATTTTTAGCGATCGGGCAGAATCAGCCACCATCACCACCATCACCACCATCACCACCATCAAACGCAGCAAGCGAAATGGTACGTTTTGACGAGGGGCATTCGTTATACTCCTTACTCTTACTTTTGTCGATACCTGACAGTGGAAATGTGATGTTGTTGTGTAGATTCTTATTTTTCGCCAAGCGACGGGGAATGCGGCGACACTGGGTACTCGGATGGATATGATCCGGGAACTACATCTGAAGACAAAGCTGCGAGTCCATTTGGTTCGCAAGATATTGCTATGGAATCGCGTGCTGGTGCTCAAATCAGATCTGGGGTCCGTTTGAAAGCTATAGCTGCTTGCAAGCAGACTTCAAGAGATTTGACGTTTAGCCCGGGTTTAGCCGAGAAAAGCAGTGATGATATAGGTAACGTGACGTGCAGCCAATTCGGCATGGCTTGATGAGTATGTAACCCCATCACTAACGCTTGCGGCCTTAATATTGAGCAGAGCAAACCAAGATGGCGGCCAGACGAAGCGTGCCTCCGCTTAAGGGTGACCTCAGTCTTGTTGCTAGTCCAAAACCCACATCTTCTATTCGCTCGTCTCGTTCACTCTCTGATGAAGACGATTGGGAAGATGAAGAAAAGGGAGTTTTGGGGGATGCAGTGAAAAAAGTGGGGCAATGTGAATTGCCCCCCAAGAACCCGGGGAAGTTTGGAAGTAGTAAGCAAGACGCCAAATCTGGTGCTGTCGCTGGTCCACAAACGCCCAGAAAGAGCAATTCATCAAGACGCCCCAAGACCCCGATACCTCTAATCGAACAACGTATTGCATTTGCGAAAGAGGTATTACGGGACCTGGACAAAGAGAAACAAGAAGCGACGAAACTCAGTACGCCCAAAAAATGGCAGAAGAGATCCAGCACCTCATCAATATCTGAATGTAAGTACCATTATGTATTCTCGAAGCTGTTCGATGGTCAGGAACAGAATTTTTTGTCTAACGGTATGTGCAGCCCACAGCGGAAAACAGACAAACGCAAAGACTAGGACACGTTCGCACCAACCAGAGAGTTCGGACTTGTCATTCCTCCAGTCAGATAACAAGGAAACTCGACCTTCCGTCTCCTCAGCGCTTGCTGGAGATCACGAAGGTATTATGAAGTGATGGGATGGCGAATATCGACTAGACACAACGAAAGGATTCTAACGGATTTGTGTTTTGCTGCGTACGACCAGGAAATCTGATGGAGCTAGACCTTAGTTTGCACTCGAACCAGCAAGGCCACTCGTTTCTTTCCGTGGTTGACGCGTATACCTCTGACAGTCAAGAATCCAAAGGTATTCCTACACCATTTGATGAAGACGTGGGGATAGATATTCGAAGTGATCCGAAAGAGGTCAAGCGTGCAAAGAGAGCTGAAGCAAAGTCCGTGGCGAAGGAAACAATCGGTACCGGTGCAAAGCAGGTAGGTGAAGAAAAGTTAAATGACGATGACGACGATGAGGAAAAATCTCAAGAGGTGCGTCGACATTTTTGTGTGATGCATGCAGGCTTAGAAGGTAAGCTTACAGCTGTAGTGAAATCAAGTTTAAATCTGACATAAGTTTTGTTGTTATTGCAGGCACACTGGAGACTGATGAAGACGAAAAAGTGGAAATGAAGCCTTCTAAGAGGACATGGATCAGTGTCCCCCAAAAGTTTGAGCTCGTCAAGGAAGCGCCACATCCCGATTCTGGTGATCATTCTAATGTGGCACTTACATCTCCGTCGACGGTAGTTTTCAGCTCCAGTGAAGGGTTTTCGATGGAAAAGTGGCTCAAGCGCAGGCAGGCTGCTCGGTACAGAGGCAGCATGACGTGATGTGTGGTGCCTGTGATTCAGTACGTAGTGTAGTGTGTGCAGTCTATTGACTGTAGTGCTCCGGGAAACGATCGTTATTATGCAGTGACAGCGTGCTAACTGCTTAAGGCAAACAGAACGATGTCAATGCACCTGATGGTGTACTGATCTATTCTGGTATGCCTTGCTCATGAACACTAACGTGCTATTATTTCAAGCATTTTGTATTGAGATCAGATCACAATACAGGAAGAAGCGGATGCAAAGCCGAAGTGACGTAGAAGTTTCCAAGGAATGTAAACGCAGGCCGTTGTATACATTCCGACAACCACCATTGATCCAGCCTTTGCGGCTGTCTGCGTTCACGCAAAAGACATGCTCTCAATTCGGAATTCCTCCAGAGGATCTCGCGCATGAATGGGTTGTGCTGTTTCAAGCAATTAGTGGAGGGAAGATGGGAGGTGATGGCATGCCACTTCAGATTCCAGACACAGTATTGCTCAGTCCAAGCGGGTATATCAGTGGCTATATCTAATTTGCACGCGAACTAACATGATCAAACACTAATCTGGCGTTCATCTATCTGTTTGAGCGTAGCCAACCAAGCGTCTGGTACACAACGTCATCGGCAGGCCGTGTCAGGGCAAAGGATCAAATGGTGAGATCGCTCTTACCATGCTTACAACCAACTCAAATTTGACAAGAGTTGTATTTCTGTTTTCACAGCGAGTCTCTCCTCAAGCGATTCTTGAAGCATTCCAGTCACCGCTGCCTTCTCAACGTCATTTATTGACCTGCACAGATGACATCATTGCTGTGCGTCATTTGGGTTTCGAGATGAAAAGTCTCTCTCGGCAGCAGTTAAAAGTAAGTATTGAGTAGCACATGTAAAGATCACTAACCAGAACTAACAGTTTTGTGTAAGGTGTTTTGCAGAGATATGGAAATCCCCAACATTTGCCTTCCACTTGAACCTGTGTCTACTGGTACTTCGAGCTACAGCTCTGTACGGTCGGGGTTGGCCAAAGGAGTATTTTGCTTGCAGCGGCACATTCCGTGCCAAAACAACGCCAGTTTCTTGATTGTGTGGCGACATTCACCTGTACTGCCAAGCAGCGAAGAAGCTGGTAGCAGTGCCAGAACGCCTCCTTTAGGAGGTCATAATCGCACTGTCGATACGAGCTGTAAAGGGAACGACACTGGCAAGCGATCCACGCCACGTGCTCACTCGGACGTGTTCTTGCTGGCTCAACCTAAACTGGAAAGTGAGCACGCTGAGGGCGACAACATTGAAGACGATGCTGCTGTAAATGAAAACCAACGCAGACAACATTTCCTGCAAGGAGATCGCCGGCTTTTGTATCTCGACATCGGGCATCCCGACGGTTGTACATGGAAAATTTTTCGAAGGAGTGGCTTCGATCCTGATGTAATGGCTCCATTGCTCTTTAACATGAAACGAGTGACTTCGGAGATTGCGAACTGCATCAACCTTGGACGCAACTCAGGACAGGCATGTGGTACGCTAAAGCACAGAGCAGCAACACTTTAGGTGCTGTTTCGCGTGACTTACCTTTTGTGCTGTTTTTTCCTCGAACAGGTCTAGCATGTGAGTTCTTTGTCGGTGAGCACAACAGAAGTGTATACTTCTCCGCATTGCGTGGCATCCAGTGGGTTGCCAGTGCTCCATCCTGGGAACTTTTGCGTGACGTTGATCCACTCTCGCGTTTACTTTGCGAGTTCTATAGCACCGATTTATCCAGTCCACGTTTCAGCGAAAGTAGGACCAGAAGACGGCGTCCCTCTTCACCTCGGAGGCTTCATTCTCCGCTAGCTGGCGACAAAGCGGTGTACTACGAGCAGAACCCGCGTTTCCCATCGGTCCAGGCTCCGTTTGCTAGCGATAAGCAGTGGCTTCATCGTTCTCAATTGGTGGCGCCCGACATTTCACCACGCTACATTGGTGCATCCGTGCCGAAGATTTATCGAGATGGCGTGTTTCAGTCGCTGTTGACAGCGCATCAGGCTGATTCAGTAGTTAGGCTCAACCTCTCACCGCAAGCGCCGGTGACATTAGCAGACGTTCGCCGTGAACAACCGCAATTTTCTCCTCGAATGGTTTCGTTCCAGCGAAGGACGGCAAAAAAAATCTCGGCTACTGGAAATGAAGGTGGTGATAGTTTATCTTAGTCTGGGGGATAAGATAGCAGACTCGTCTCAGTACAAATGTACATTTACAACAAATTGAGAATGATCAGCATCCTCCACAGTAGGCTCTCCTCACTTTCTGTGCAGTCTGCTCTTGAAGCCCTCCGTAATCCATCCCAGAATGCTCCATGGCTGGTTGTCCACTTCGTAGCGAGACCCACCAGACCAGTCCTCAAAGAAGTCGGGGTCTTGCTCGCATGCTTGGCGTGACGTAGTTTGGTCTGATCCCTCGTTCTTAGAGGACTTGTTAATTCTCTCGGACAGCTTGGCAGGTGGATCCTTCCGTCGACGGCTTCCTCCCACATTGGGAAAGTGGCTAGCTTTGGCGGAGAGAGCCGCAGCCTTAGACTCCTCCATTTGGTGGTCTTCACTCAACATCTCGGTGTCCGGCATGCTTGACAATTCAGGCGAAGGCGCTGGGTTTTCGACTGACTTGGACTCCCACGACGGGGCTTCAACTGTAGACTGGGTTTCAAACTCCACAACTGACCGGGCTTCCGTTTTGACTACAAGTTCAGTGTGTCTGGCCACGACGCTGGAGTTGCTGCTGTCCCGGGCAATGCTTGACGATCTGGAGCTCGAGCCGCGGATGGATGAGAGGGGTGAAAGGGAAGAACCAACCATGGAAGTGCTTGTATCGGTCAGTACCTCAATTACTGATTAAAAAAAGAGCCACACATACACAGTCAACACTATGCACGCATGGGAGGCAGAGAGCTACGCACAGGCACGAATGCACGCACCCATCCACCCGTACTACAAACTGCCCGTACAGACGGAAGGAAGGAACGCCAAATTAACCTTTAACGCGTCGGGGTCGGGTGCTGCGGCGGGCGATAGGAGCTGGAGCTGCAGCGCGCTTATTGCGACGGGTTGTCCGTCGTCCCGAAGCAGGAGCTTCCTCCTCCTCTTCTTCTCCACTCTCTTCCGGTTCGTCAGCTTCCGGTTCTTCTTCCTTTTCCTCGCTTTCGTCCTCATCTAAAGCACAAAAATAATTTAAAAAAAAAAAACACACACACACACAACCCAGTCCACCATCACTTTTCCGCTAAGTCCGTTGCAGGCCACATCCAAAGCTCTTTGTACGCACCTTCCGACTCCTGCTTCACAACCTTCTTGGGGCGACTCGGGGCACGTTTGCCCGTCTTGCGACCTGGCGACGAGGAGCTTTTCTTGCTCGACAGCGACGGAGCCGTCGAGTATCCGTACAGTTCCTGGTAGCGATTGCTAAAGTCCCTGTAGAGATGGAACCACTGCTCCGTGGTGCACTCCTTCTTCTTCTCCTCCAAAGGTTCAGCCATCTTGCTCGAGTACTCAATCGGGAGTGTGCCCGGGCCGGAGAACAGCAGCGGCGACGTGCCAGCCTTGGCACGTTGCGTACCCTCGACGAACTTGGGGAAGTTCTTGCCAATGTTCTTGGACGCACGTTCCTCGAAACTGTCACGGAAGGACACGACGTTCTTCTTCTGCATCCAGCAGCGCGAGCGTTTGTCCTCATTGAAAGAGTCGTAGAACTCAACGTAGAGCTTCGTCTCCTCCTCAAGGCCCTGGGCTGCCAATGCCGTCGTAGGTGCGCGTAGTACCACCTATCATAAATAAGAAAATATGAATATTAGTACTACATTCTATAAATAGAAGTCGAGAATTACTACTTCTACAACATACGAAGGCAGGCCACCAGGGCCACTTGGTGAGCTTGGCCCAGCACTTCTTAACGATCGTGTACGTGTGCAGCGGGGCGAGACGTTGCGTGTCCACACCGATCCACTGGTTGTAAAGCTCGTTCCATCCGTCGTACTTGACCTCCACCTTGTCCTCGTCTTCTTCCTTGCCCACATCCACGACGACACCTGTGTTCCAGATGCCTTCGTCATCCAGCACGTCTACAGAGAGAGAGTGATGGTCAGGAGTCTAGCTACGTAATACGGTACAGGAAGATGAAGGGGGGAAGGGGGGTACGCACCCACGCGCAGTCCGATGTCGAGCGGCATTTCCTGGACCATTGTTGGTGCTTCCTTGCTGGTCCTTTGGCTTCTGCTTTTCCCCCTTTTTCCCGCGCGATTGAGCTCCGTTTAACTGGGCATACTGAAATCAAGTGATGGGTCCGAAAAGATTGTACTACCTACAGTTTACTTTAAGTAAGCCAGATCTTGTTCCATAAAAATTAGAAAATGTCGCTTCAAGAGCAATTTGCAGCAGCCTGCACTGGGAACTGCAGGTCAGTTTCTGCTCGATTCATACTCAAGTGTTTGCTTCTGAATATCGCTGGACCAGTGTTTCTATTCGGTTTATGCTCGTTATTCAGTTCTCTTGCGTTCGTAGCTTCAACCTTGTCTGCAGCTTTTTGATCTTACTGATGCGCGTGTTGAGCATGTGCCTTTCCTTCTGGAGTGTGCTGCAAAGTTACACTGCTCCTCTGCTGCTGTTGACCATACCTTCATCCAGGGATCTCACTGAAGTGTACACTGCTTCAGTTTTGGTAGCAGGACTTGGATGGACTCATTTATTAATACATCAAGACCCTCGTCGTCGTCCAAGTACACCAAACGGCCTTAGGTACTCATTAGTTCACGTGTGGGGATACTCTGGCCTTCAGACCACAACATGAGTTAGTGTCAAAAGTTCGTGAATGTCATCCCGTAGCAAAATATTTGGGAAAACATCCACCACCTGGCGTATTTTAGTAAAGATTCTAAAATACGCCAGGTGGTGGATGTTTTTTGCATTGCGGCAGGGATATCTGGTTGATCGAGCAATACGACAAATGCCCTGATGGGAATGCCGGCTCGGGCAGGCGCAGTCTACACTACCGCAATGTATTTGCGACTTTCACAGAGCTGAGCAAAGGATGTAATGGTGTCGGGTATATCCATGTATTAATAGCAACGTAAATGATGATTCGGAGTCTTACATGTGCTACGCTGCGCAGCAGAATTTCAGCAAGGAGAAACATTCCGTTTCATATCAAGCTCCACTACGGTAGTTCAGCTGGATCGGAGATCAAATTCAACTCCAAGCTCCAGACCTGCCTTTCACGTAGTGATGCGTTGACTAATTTCTACTAGGATACACCTTGTTTCAACTATTTGCGGGATAGCTCTAGCTCACACTCACAATGCTTACAGTTCACAACCAATTGCCTCGGACGCCTCGCCCTCTCGGATCTTGCGCGACGTTTCTCGGGGTTATGGCCAAAAACCACCAATTGCGAGGATTTCACTCTGCTGACCGAATATGCTCACAAAAATCGGCAAATGCCTTCGCAATGGGCTTGTTCGTGTCCTCTTCACTGCCCAAGACGAGGCGTGGTGTCACAAGCGTGTCTTACTGGTCGAAACCAACCCCAGTTCTGTTTGCGTCTGCTTCTCCTCTTTGGATGGGAGGTCGTCGGACTCCTGGTTCGTGTTGCTCACCAGCTCGGAGCTTCATACATTATTAATATGAAGATCTGAGCTCGAAAGACAACTTCAACTTGCATGAGACATATATATATATATATCTGCCAGGCCAAATGTGCACACCGCCACCTCTTAGTCCTGTGCGCAAAAATAACACAACATGGTCAATGGTGCAAAGGTAACGATCAATCTTGGCCATGATTCGAGCCATCATGATCGACATTGCTAAAGCTAACAAACTGGGAACGCGAACGGGGTCCTGTTTAAGTCTGGGAGTGTATTGGGTTCTAGTTCCGCGACACGCTCTGTTGTCTCGGACACTCGCACCCTAAGTCATAGCGTGCAATGCGGCTTGGCACGTAGTTTTCATGTAAACTTCTTGATATAGGAGTCGCGTTCATCAACATTCAACGATACTTCCAGCAGGCTCGGGCTTGCCATCCCCGGAGAGAGACAGAGAGACCCTAGGTCTCAGCATCTATCTTCTTGGAAAGCCTCACGAGTGTGAGCGCTCACAGTTGCCATCCTGAACATCTTGCGGGCAGTCGGGTGACACCAAAGGAGCTAAATGCTGCTTCCTTCTTGCCAAAAGTTTTGGCAGTGAAAACCCGGCGGATACAACAAGACCCCATGTCATAGCGATACTGAACAGTTAGATGACGCTTAACGTTCCGCCTCACACTCGCGTTAAGGATGCGGCAAAAGTTTGACCGCATCCTCCGCCGCCCTTGTCCGGGCTGTCCATGCAATATTGGCCCTTGTCCACTTGAAGCCTTCAAGTTGAAGGTGAAGCCTCGCAAAACTGCTTTCCAGCGCAACTTGCAGCACACACTGCCAGCGGGCGCTCTAAGCACAGCTGCTGTTAGGCTATTGCTTCGTGAGCGCTGACCAAGCATCATCGTTGCCCAGTGCGGGCAGTCAACTTCAAACGGAAAAGTCGGCTGTTGCTGGTCTCAGCTTGCTGTCTAGCCGCATGCGCTGCTCTGGCAAACTTGCACAAGGAGGGCCTCATTGAAGCCCGGGATCTTGGCAGAGGGCTCTATCAACGACTCGGAGCCAGGAGGACGCTTTTTCCGAGGACACCTGCGCGGAACTGCGACTTGAACTTCAAGTCGCTACTCTATGGAATGTACCGGGTGTTTGGTACATATGTCCACAACCCTGCCGCGTCACTTTTTCGAGCATAAACGGGTCGATTGAACTTGGAGATGCGCGTTTTTCACCGACCGACCGACCGCGTGACCGACCATTTTATACTACATGTACTGTAAGTAGGAACTGGTGGTGTGGGACGAGCCTTGCTGTTGTTGTTGATTGAGGTGCGCGAAGAGATTCGCCGACGGCGATGGTGATGCATACCAGTAAGTTTCACGCCGACGAAAGTTTGGTGGTGGCGTGCGCCGGTTCGCCAATCTTGCCAACCTGCCAACGCTCGACTTCGCGGCGGAGCATGCCCGATCGAATCGATCGTCGTGTCCAGCCGCAAGATTCACGTCCGGCCTTTTTGATTGTTGCTAAACTGTCACAGGCGAGCACGTGCGGCGGTTGGCTCTTCTTGCTGCTTAGCGGTCGCGCGTACCGGTAGGTTGCCCAGCAACGCTGCCCGTGACTGCGGTGCGCGTTCGTCGCGGGTTTATTCGCTCCGGCACGATTGTTGGGGGCAGCGGTACGGTTTGACACCAGCGATCGGCGTTGGTGATGGCACAGCAAGCAGCTCGCTCGCTGGCAGCGCGGATAAAGGCGAGAGGGTGCACCAGCACAAAGGTAGGTAGCGATGGTTGTCGTGCTCGCTCCGCGGCCGGCCTGCATTTGCCGCGCTCGCAATGCGAGTCGCATTGCCAGCTTAGTTCGTCTCATAGCGCGGAGCCACGAGAACTGTGACCAAGCCTGGTGGCGCGTTGCAGCGTGTCTTTTTGCGCGGAGCCAAGAGCCAATCGCGGACCGCGCTCGGCGCCACACCTCCTGTTTGCGCCGCTTTTCGTCCAACCACGGTCTCCCGTATCTTTGGCGCTGCTTGGTCGGTCGTCGCCACGTCTCGCGCTGTGTACCACTGCGACTGTACCGGCGCATCGGATTGGTCCGCGTCACGCCATTTACGGCCAATCGCAACGGACGTGCGTGCCTTGGCAGCCGAAAATACTGCTGGCAGCGCCGCTTGCACCACAAGCACTGGGCGATAGACGGGCGCGATGATGGCCGCCGCCAGCGATCGCTGCCGATGTAGACGCTCACAATCGAATCTACCACCTCCTCGACAAGCACTCCTGCCGAAAGAGCCGCAGACATGCAAGACTTTTCCGCGTGGATGACCGCGCTGCAGCAGCACAGTCCCGCGTCTTCGTACGCCGAGACCGACGTGTCGGACAGCGACTCGGATAGCAACTGCAACGACGACTGTCAGTGCCGTCTCGAAGCCAAGCGCAAGTTCGTGGCTAAGAACGCCCAGCGCGTCTGGACGCGCACTGCGCCCATTAGCATCCCGTCCAACGGCCGACAGCAGCCGCACCCTCATCTGTGCGCGAGCGTTGTCGAGAGCCCGGACCTTTCCTACCACGCCGACATGCGCCTGCTGCGCACCGGCCGCTATCTGCACGAGGACGATGGCGAGCTGGACGAGGACGATCCGGCCTTCTACGGCAACCTGGCTTTCTTCCGTTCGCAGTACGGTGCATCACAGACCCGCATGGTCAAGCACAGCGTGCACCCGTCCACGTCCTCGTCCGCCATCGCCGAGGCCCCGGCCTCCCCCACGGGCGTCGACGACGAAGACATTTTCGCCATGGAGCTATGAGCCCATGAAGCCAGTACTAGCTAGTTGTAGTAACCCAGGACAGTCTATTTATTTGCCCGCCAGTGCGCGCGTGTAAGGCTGCAGCAATACAATGCCAGCCGTAACTTATCCATCAACGAACATTACCCAAACATCAAGTTGTCGTCGATCTTACCTTTGTCTCGTTGTAGCGCGGTGTCATCGAGCGAGGTGCGATGACAGCCGTGGCGGTTGACTCTGGCACCGGCGTCAACTTGCACACACACCGAGCAAGCGAGCCGCATCAAGCGCCATCACCGCTGCCGTCGCCGTCGGAGCACCATCAGCGCTACGGCAGCGGCGCTGCCATCGTGGCGCTGCTCATTGCAAACATGTAGTTGCAGTTACTTCCGCGAAAGGCGATGCGGTGTACCTGATTTCTGGTACCGTCCGTTATCGCCCCGAATCTCGGGTTCTGGAAGGAGATTCGTTTGACAAAGGAGCCTCGCGCTCGCAGTCGGCAGTGCGGCAGTGCCGACTGCGGACGACTCGGCAGTGCCATAATCGGCCGCCGTCACCGAACCCCAGCAGATATGCGTGTGAGGCGGCCCGTGCTTGGCACGCCGTTGGGCCTCGCGCGGTTCTTTTTACCGGGCCTGGTGCCTTTGTCACCACCGACGCAGATTCGCGGCTCGGCCGTGCACGCGGCGGGGATTCGGCCAACCACGCCAAGATTCCCATTTTCGGCCAATCCCATGGCGGAAACTGGGCCTGCCACGATCTTTGGGCCAATTGCGGAGCCCACACCAGGCGCGTGCATCCACCGAGCGCCAGCTGGCCGACCGCCATAGCGACGCCCGGTGCTGTCACTAACGCCACTGCAACCGAGCGGCGACCCACACTCGCGAGCTGCAACAGCTGCACCCGAGTGGCGCGGCTTCAGTCTGCAATTGTCGAAGCATCCCGCACGCTACGGCAACGCTCAAGTCCCGCGCATTCTTTGACTAGCATCTGAGCCAATTCAGCAACACCGATGTCTCCTGCTCAGACCCAGAGCCTGCCCACGTGGGCGTCCATCCAGGCGCTACCCAGCGTGACCAAGCCCGTCGCCGCCTTTGATGACGAGGACCCGCTGTACCTGTCGGGCGAGGAGACTGACTGCGACTCGGAGCGTGGCAGCGACACACTCAGCCGCGAGGACCAGCAGCTCATGGCCAACTTCATTCGCCTTCAGCGCGAGCGCAAGCAGATCTCCCATCAGGTGGCGGCGCCCCTCCCCGCCGTCCCGCGCACCACACCCGTGCTGATCCCTGCACAGACACGCAAGTACGTGGCCACCTCCACCAAGCGGTGGCTGTGGGACGAGGACGACGAGGAGGAGAACGACGAGTGCAACCAGTGCCCGTGCTGCAACCACCAGAGCATCGAGCGCCGGCCAGCCAAGGCTACTAAGACCGTCGCGACCGAGGCAACCTACGCCTCCGCGGTCACCGACCTCATGTTCGACCTCGAGCTCTAGGCTCCCACCCGATAGTATTATTATGTATGTAGCGCTCATCTACTATAAAAAAGAGAATGCGAGGAGTACAAATACAAGTAGTAATAAGCATGTGCAGAATGAATGCCAACACGTTACAGTGTACCACAACAACCAATGCATTGCGCGTTCTCGTTGAGTTGACCTCGCCGACTTAAAAGTTGCCGCCATCAGCAGAGCATCCCTCTCTACTCGTTTAACACGCTTTACCGGTGCTGGAGCGCAACGGACGCCGGTGCACCCGAACCGCGTCAAACAGCGATCCTTGTCCTCCGCCGACGCTGGAGATTGCCATGCGGGATCTGCCCCATGTCGGATGCATATGCGACGCCGCCGTCGGCGACATTCGCTGCTGGACGATGTCATAATCAGCCAGCAGCCTGCGCCCGCAATCCACATCAACCGGATCAATGATCGCGCTCGGGTGCGGCTCGACTCGAGCCTCGAGCTCTGCAATTTGCGGCGCCCGGTATCGCAGCAACGCCGCCGCATAGACGGCGGCGTCCAAAAGATTGAACGCGGCAATAGCCTTGCCGCGAGGCCCGACCGGCCCCGCTTTGGACCGGTTTGCGCAAATGTCCACTGACGTACGCCGGCAAATTCAACGCAACCTCGGACACCGGACACCAGAGTGCGCGGATTACCTCCGTATCACGGCACTAAACGAGCGGTAAATTCGGGAGCCATCTCGCGATCGGCGCGATCCAAGCGCGCGATCCAGCCTGCTCGCTGCCTTTGCTGCCAGCCTGTCAGGAGGGCATTCAGAGAGCGGGTGATTATGCCCTCACCGCCGCAGCGTCGTGCTCGCGCTGCACGAGTCGTGCAGTCGTCGGTGACGCCCTTGTTCGTCCGTGACTCCGTCCGTCGATCGCTTTATGTGAGTCAGCGGTGACCTCGGGAAAGCATGCCGCCAAAGCTCGTGCCCCTCGAGCTGACCGTACGTCCAGCATCTCCATTTGATATCGATTCCTTCGCATGATTGGTGAAAAAATATTTCCACGAATCATAACAGCGTCAGCCATTACCGCACTCCAACTCCAAAGACCCGGAGTCGGACAGCATTGGTAGGTGCAGACCCTCGCTGATCTGCCTGCTACAGACGCCAGGAAGCCGCGATTTCCTTCTCCAGGACAGGAAGATGGAGACCCTCGTTGTTGGCGTACTCGGTATCGCGCTCTTCGTTGTCATCGTCGCGTTCTTCGTCCATCCCCGCAGGCAATTGTCCACCGCCGCCGAGACCAGCAGCAGCGACGACGAGACGTCGGGGCCGCTCAGCGTCAATGTTGTCGCCGATCACGACGAGCAGGACTCGCTGCTGCCCAAGTTCGCTGGCCTGTTGCGCTCGCCGTGGCATAGTGTGTCCGCTGGACAAAAGGAGCAGCAGAAGGTGATGCGACCGGTCCGGAAGGGATCGCGCTCCATGTCGTTGACGATGCCATCGCCGCTTCGCAAGAAGTGGAAACCGACTGAAGTCCCCGTCAAGAAAGTCCATGTGCCGTACTTCTTTCCATTGCTGGATGAGACCGCGGAGTGGTGGCAAGCGCAGCAGTGTGCTGCTGGTGAGACTCAGGCCACACCAGAACAGGAACCTGAGGCTGACCCGGAAAGCCGTTCTAGCGAGGATGATGTATCCTCATGCAACCAGTGCAAAGGGGATACACCAGTATCTGAAGTATCCGCTAAGGAGTTGTTGCAGGTGGATCGACCGCATCACTTTGCTGCAGCCAAGATGGCCGCAACACCTATCGAGGTTGGAGGGCACTAATACGCAGCAGGACAGCGGCAGGTGTGAACAGGGTTGACATGTGAATTAGCGCATAGATGAACAGTACGCTAGACTTGTAAATAACGTTAGCAAGGATTTGGAAAGTGAGCCACAGTGGCATGTACATGACATACATACGTGTGAGCCAAACCACAATAAATAAACTAACCCCCCACATCCAATCGTGCATATCCGAGGAATCCTCGAGGATGACAGCACCGGATGA
Source organism: Phytophthora quercina (assembly GCA_014706105.1). NCBI lineage: Eukaryota > Oomycota > Peronosporomycetes > Peronosporales > Peronosporaceae > Phytophthora > Phytophthora quercina. The sequence goes on along the minus strand of JACBOW010000003.1, from coordinate 1,656,233 downwards.
AATATCAAACTAACGCCCTGAAAAAATCGACAAAGAAGGCGGAGTTCGATACTGTATTGGCAAATTACCAATGGCAATACACGACTCGTGTAATACATATAGTATTCTTGTACGAATGTAAAAATGAAGAGGTTTTAAAAAACGAAAAGTACGAAGGTGGTTTATTGAGTTGATCAGCTGGCTCATAAACTTCGTACAAATGTCTGTCGAGCAAGCGAGAAGTGAATCCATTCGATGTTGCATTGGACAACATTTGTCCTCATTCACGACCAATGCAACATTTTTAAATGTTAACGCAATTGGCCTCATGACTCATGAGGTCAATTGCATTTTCTAATGACAGGACACTGTCGTTTCAACTGAAACTTTGGAGACGTGGGTCATGTGATGATGACCTCGGCGCGGACACTTCGAACGGGGGTTTCGGTGGTGCCCGCGTGAAAACAGCCGGCGTACTTGTTGACATCGCCTCTCCGACGACGATCGCTGGTGTCAAACCGTACCGTGCTGTCCCAATCGCACCGGAGCGAATAAGCAGTCACGGGCAGCGTTGCCGGGCAACCTACGCGCAACCGCTAGGCAGCAAGAAGAGCCAACCGCCGCCTGTGACAATCTAGTAACACAGATACCTCTCGCCAATTAATACCACCCGTGGAAGGATTTTGTATCAAGTACAACAACTTATAGATTTCGAGGCGTTAAACTCTTAAATTTTAGGCATTTAGTCCAAATATGTTCCCGAAAAATAAGCAAATTGTGTTTTAGAAAGGATCACATACCTATTACAGTCACACCTCTATAACTGACAACCCATTTGAATGGGCCAAGAGGCACTTTCAGTTAAAGAATTGGTCAGATATAGAGATGGCTACATCAAATAATGGCTACATTGACCGTTCTTTTACGCTTTACATATCGTTGTTAGAGTATGGTTGACTCTAAAATTCATCCAGACCCTATCAAAGCAACGATTGAAAAGAGCACTCACATCAAGATGTTACTGTACATGTAGATATCGTTGGGCAGATAGTAATTTCCAGAAGAATGTAGTGTGCTGATTACAGTGTTAAATCACTGACAGTAATAGCTAGATTCCACGAAGACATATCGTAAAAATTAAACAGGATTGAGTCGGTGCTATCTTAGGGTACTTAGGACATAAAGTGCTTCAGTATGAGGACATCAGGGTGGGAATTGTGGGAATTGATGGCAACATCATCATTTATAGAGTCTGTGACACGTTCATATAGGGAGTCCAGCTGGCCATCTCGGCGTCCATTTAGAGAATAAAGAGGTTTTTGGTCAGTTAGAGAACTCGGTAGAGTGAAACTCATATAGATACGAAGGTTGGTAGTCAGATAAAGATCACGTACTCACTTATAGAGGCTTATTTAAGGAGGTGTGACTGTATTGTGATATTTTGGGACGAGTAGGCACCTAAAACTGCGAGGACTGGGTCGATCGGGGAATATTTTCGTATTAGCTTTGAGAAATGGGGACCTATTAGGTAATCTCCATAGTAAAGCCTATCTACCGAGTCGGTTTGTATTAAATTGTATTAAATTTGAGCGATTATTAGTTATCTCAGCTACTAATTTGGCAAGGGGTATAAAGGCTGGACGTGAATCTTGCGGCTGGACTCGATGATCTCCTCAAGGCATGCTCCGCCGTTGACACGATTGGCGAACCGGCGCACGCCACCAGCAGGCTTTCGTGACGAAGTTCGTCGGCGTGAATCCTATGCATCACCGTCGCCGTCGACGAATCTCTTCGCGCGCCTCAATCAACAACAACAGCAACGCTCGTGCTTTTCCTATAAAATGGTCGGTCGGTCACGCGGTCGGTCGGTCGGTGAAAAACGCGCATCTCCAAGTTCAATCGACCCGTTTATGCTCGAAAAAGTGACGCGGCAGGGTTGTGGACATATGTACCAAACACCCGGTACATTCCATAGAGTAGCGACTTGAAGTTCAAGTCGCAGTTCCGCGCAGGTGTCCTCGGAAAAAGCGTCCTCCTGGCTCCGAGTCGTTGATAGAGCCCTCTGCCAAGATCCCGGGCTTCAATGAGGCCCTCCTTGTGCAAGTTTGCCAGAGCAGCGCATGCGGCTAGACAGCAAGCTGAGACCAGCAACAGCCGACTTTTCCGTTTGAAGTTGACTGCCCGCATTGGGCAACGATGATGCTTGGTCAGCGCTCACGAAGCAATAGCCTAACAGCAGCTGTGCTTAGAGCGCCCGCTGGCAGTGTGTGCTGCAAGTTGCGCTGGAAAGCAGTTTTGTGAGGCTTCACCTTCAACTTGAAGGCTTCAAGGCTTCAAGAGGGCAAGCGCCAAATATTGCATGGACATGCGCTCAAACTTTGCCGCATCTTTAAAGCGAGTGCGCGGCAGAACGTTAAGCGTCATCTGACAGTTCAGTACCGCTATGACATGGGGCGCCGGGTTTTCACGGCCAAAACTTTTGGCAGCATTTAGCTCCTTTAGTGTCCCCAAAATGTTCGGGATGGCAATTGTGACCTCGTGAGGCTTTCCTAGTAGATAGAGGCAAGCCCGAGCCTGTTTGGAGAATCGTTGAATGTTGATGAACGCGACCTTCTTCGTCTATTTTGTAACATGAAAACCGCGTCAACGCGGAACTAGAACCAATATCGCAACGCTGACCATGTTGTGTTATTTTTGCGCACAGGACTAAGAGGTGGCGGTGCGCACATTTGGCCGAGATCGGCCTGGCAGATGTATCATGCAAGTCGAAAGACAACTTCAACGTCCTCAAATGAAGCTTCGGGCTGGTGGGCGTCGTGCGTACATGAACCAGGAGCCCGACGACCTCCCATCAAAAGAGGAGAAGCAAACGCAAACAAAACTGGGGTTGGTTTCGACCGATAAGACACGCTTTGTGACACCACGCCTCGTCTTGGGCAGTGACGAGGCCACGAACAAGCCCTTCGCGAAGGCATTTGCCGATCTTCGTGAGCATATTCGGTCAGCTGAGTGGAAATCTTCGCTACTGGTAATTCTAGGCCATGACCCTGAGAAACGTCGAGACGAACTCGAGCGTAAGATCCGAGAGGACGAGGCATCTGAGGCAATTGATGGTGAATTGCGAGCATACTTCAATACGGTGCTGGCTCCGTTGATACAGGAACGTGAGACTGCTCTGGTCAACACCATTCACGAGTGTGTCCAAGAGGAAATACAGAGCCAACAACAAGTCATTCAAAATCAGCAACAACGACTGACTCAACTGACGCAGCAGATCAAGGACTGGGAGAAACAGGTTGTGCATCTCAAAGGCAAAGTCGACCGCCGGGTGGCCGAAAACAACGCACTACGCAAGGAGCAGTACAAACAACTTCTCATGCTACGCGATACCATGAGCAAACAAGGGGCAGAACTCGGCGCTTTGTCAGCGTTGAACGAGGCCATTGCAACAGTTTTAGCTGGAAAACAACAGGTACCAGCACAGGAGACTACATTAAGCAAAAACGAGCAGGATCAACCCAAAAATCCTGGACGTAGTTTAACGGCCCTCAATGCTAACACACAAGTTTTGCATCGAGAGAAGGAGAAATGGGAGCATCGTGCGCGTGAAGCTACTTTAGAGTGTCAAGAGCTTCGAGATAAAATTGCTCGTTTGACGCAGGAAAACATGACGTATCGAGCAAGTGAGGCAGCACCTTGGTTCTTGAAACCCGAACAGGCCATTTCAGAACGACAGCGTATTGCAGACGCGGTTGGTTCGTGTAAAAGTAACTGGGGGGATATTGGTGATTCGCTCGTGGAACTTCTAAACAATGACATCCTGTGGACTGCAGTGGAGCAAAGTGCTCGTCGTGGTGGCAAACGTCGTGTTGCAAGAGGTCTTGAGGCTGTGCTAACTCAGATCGATAACTCGTCCATTAAAGAAGACGCTGCGTCTGAAAAAGGTGAGGAATCAGGTATTTCTCAACTTGGAAAAAGGCACTCTACATTTGTCGAGCTTGGCCGATTGATCCCATGCAGAGCGTGCGATGGGGTTGGATATATCCACGCAGATCGAGGTGACGATGGTACTAATGATTCGGACTCATATTTGCGGAAGACGCTTGAGCAAGTGCTCGAGTTGAAGACCCAGTTAGAAAAAAATAACACTAAGTCTCTGACGCTGGAAGGCCAACTCCAGTTATCGCACATGCACGCGGCGCAGTTAGAGGAGAAGATTCATCAAGCTGAACTTGTCAAATCTACTGCAATAGATAGCTGTCTTCAGACGGATTTGGACGAGGAGGAGGGTCTTGATCTTGACGAGATCATGCGCTCAGCGTATGGCCAAGAGAGTTCTCCCACCGAAATACGAAGGGTGGGTTCGCGTCAAAACCGACGGAACCTGCAGTACGAACACTTGATTGTGGAGCTGAAGAGCACTCTTGCAGTTAAGGACGAAGGCTTGGTGGAAAGTAGAAAAGCTCTCGATGTAGCCCAGGCGAGGACTGTAACTTTGCAACGTGCACTTCAGAAGGAAAAAGATACACACACTCAAGAGCTGACGATGCTGAAGACATCCTTGGCATTTTCACTCAAGTCTCGCAATAGCAAGATCGAAGAGCGTCAAGCGGCGGTGAAGCTTCTAATGAAAAAGTTTTCCAAGAAAAGTAGTGTGGTGGGTTTACCTTCTATGAACGAATCCGAGCACGACGAGGAGGATGCCAGTGACAATGACAAGGAAAGCAATAATAATGTTGAGTTGGTGACAACGAATACAAGTGAGCAGGGTGATGATCAGAACAAGCGAATGGAGGCACTGGTACAGCGCTACGCAGAGGATATCGTTCGTGTACGAAAGGAACATGATACTCAGCAGGAGCTACTTAAAAAAGCTGAAGCGGATATCGTGGAGGAGGACGCAAAGCGAAGTCGGACCAACAGTATTTCTCAGGGAAACCTTGTGGTGAGCTTGGCGTCACATCCTCGTGACTTGTTCAAGGCTCTTTCGACCGCACAAACGGACATGTTGAAACTACGCAGGGCGTCGCAATGCTCCTCAGCACTACAGACCGACCGCTTGTTGACGTTGACAACGCATTTGGGTCACATGTCTGAGGAGCTTTGCACGCTGCGTAAACGAAATCTAGCCGAGCTCGAGTTCTGGAAACTGGAGTGTGAAAAGCTCCAAAACACCAACAAAGCGTTGGAAGCGGAGCAGCAGATCTACCAGAAACAACTGCAAGAAGCCCGCAACAACGAAGAATTTGAAAACATATCTGGAACCTGCTCAATGTGTGAAAAACACAAGAAGAGGCTAATGCAGATATCAAATGAGATTTTGAATCAAACCCAACGCTCCCAAGCAGATCCAGAGGTTGAGGTGCCTGCTCTATCAGCTCTGACAGAATCAGAACGAAAACTTGTCAGCACCGCTCTACTGGATCTAGAGAGCATATATACCGGGATGCCAGCAGTAAAACAGCAGCGTGCACGTGAGCTGGTAGTTAATCATTTCGGTAATGCTCTCATCCCGCGTTCCTCCTCTCGACGTACTACAATAGACCTCGCTAAATCACCGTCCAAGTCCATGCGAACGGGAAATCAGGGTGGAAGAGATGGAGGTTCACCAATGGCAACAAGAAGTGCAGGTAGTTCTCCCAGGAAAAGCTTTACTCCTATAAAATCTTCCAAGTCCAGTCGCCAACTAATGAAAGATGAATATCCGGACAACAAGGTGCAAAAACCAACTCAAAGCCCGACTCGAGCAAGTGTGGACCTTGCAGCGCCACTAATATACACTACATGTAGTGAGACTGATCAAACGGCAGCCTATACTCGAGAAAGCGCGTCTTCTACCTCCCAAGAAAAAGTTTCTGAGACCTACCAGCGAAAGACTCTAGTTAAAGAGATCTTGGTAGGAAGTGGGCTCTTACTCACTAAACATGATTCTACAATCGACAAGTCGACACCCGAAGTTCGTGAGATGAAGATTAACTTGGAGAATAATTCTGAATCCGGACCCGATAACAATGCAGAATCAAACACCAACAGCCCCGTCGTACATGCACACAACAAGGTTTTGGAACGTAACGAGTACGAGCCTCAAGATGATTCATTATTTGACGATGAAAAAGGTTTGGCATTGGAAGTGGAAGAACTTCCGTTGATGAACGCCTCGAATGACATTCAGCGCGACCCCGAGGTGATTCTTCAACTTCGACGCTTGATTGACGAAAGTGCAGAGGCTAAGACGCGTGTAGCAGTCGGGAGGTGGGAAATTTTGGTATGTCGTATTTTGTTTCTGACAGGCGAGCACCGACTTGAACAGGTATCCGTAGTTGTCTAGTGGCGCTAACGCTGATAGCAGGCTAACGTTATGTGTGCTCCAGTTAAAACTTCTTGCCGACAGACGATCAAAGATACATTCAGATGGATCTCTTCGACCAGCTTGCCTCAAGATTATCAGTACGTGTGACGTTATGATAAAGATCGTTCAGCAGCGCAAAATCGCTCTAGCGACTGCAGTGTCAGTCCACGAATGTTCACGCAGAGATCTCAAAAAGGCTCAAGCACAGGTAAGTTGAAAAACTGGGTATTGGTTCTTTACGGCTCCCACTAACACGAGAACTACGGTAAACTGCAGTTGATTCATAGTGTGGCCATGCTTTTGGACAATTTAAATTGCAAAGGAAAACCCAAGATTGAACTAAGGGAGTTGCTCTACCCGAGTCAAGGTGGCTCTCCTCGAAGAAGTCCAACCAATAATCGACCGCTTTATCCAGCGACAAAAGTTCACATGAATCACTTACCACAGACCCAGCAGATTCCGACGTCAACGTTCCCAGCAATAGCTGCACCCCATTCTAATGAGCAAGTGCGTCCAAGTAGTTCAAGGTCTACTGATGGCTTATCACACGACGAAGGTTACGTCCTTCCGGTAGGACGTGTACTACGTCAATTGCCTTGGTTGGACTACGCACTAACTATTGTTTTATTTGATATGATCATTTGCTATAGCATCGACTCGTCAAGTCTGCGGGGCCCAATCCGTTCAATTTAGTTCACTCATCGATTGGCGCACTGCGAGGATCAATACCTTTCCCTGACCCAACGTATATCCAGAGTTATCGCGAGTCGGAAGGAAGTCTCGCCACGAACTCACCTTCTGGACTGCAGCGACCAGTACGACCCCATTCGTCCCCAGCAGGCCCACGATTTATGTCTCCTCGAGCATTCGACTTGGTTTCGTCAGCGTCATCGCTATATAAACCAGAACAAATAGCTGAATCGGACACGGAGACAGTAGCAAACTTCACATGTATCTGAAAGCTTTGAATTCACTAGAAATACGATCAAAGCTCGAAGTTTTATCCCAAAATTTGTTCAAAGCATTGTCTTTTCCTCAATCGTGTATCTCCTTCAGCCAACTAAACTGCCAGCTAAAATCCGCACCTTGGATTCAGAGCATTAGACGATGTTAGAGCACTGAGAACAGCAAATACAGTAGGATATCCGAATTGATGCACCTACCATTGTGGTCCAGCGAATTCTGTATCGTATAACCTATCCACAAAAACAGATTAGACTGTACCATGCGCCGTTCGCGATCCAGCACGAAGGCTAATTGATGTAGGGTTGAGATTCCAAGTTTTTTCTTCAGCAAAACTGACATGGCAATGAATGTGCAGTCCTGTTAACGTAATCCACACGCTGCTTCGAGGTAAATATTTTTCGTAGTGACTTGGACACTTGCGGCTTAGCTGGTGCTACTGCAACTGCTGTCACAAAGGAAGCCGTAGGCGTTTTTGCTAGTATTGGCAGCGTCGGAAATATCGAATGAGCACACTTAAAATTCACTTGTGCTTTTTACGACGGAGTTCATCATCTTGATTGAGTTCACAGAAGTATCATCCCATTTATCTACAGTAAGCTCGATTGCAACGCTTTCGTTTTTTACATGTACTAACGGCGCTTCATTGTGTGTGTGCGTTTGTAGGCACGTACACGATCGCAATGTTTCAGCTGCCAAATCGCGTCTTCTATCCTCAAATTCGGGCGTTAGATCACAAGACACTTGCATCAATGATCGGTAATATCGCCATTTACGGTCTTATGGAGCTCCTCTCCAGAGGTGGGATCAAGATGTACTTTGGCAGATCTGCTGTTAGACACCTCCGAGCGGGGAGACCGAACTGAAAAATAACGAAGAGAAACATCTTTCCTCAGTTGAGCTCTTCGTCCAGCATTTCCAGCGCAACCTCGACAAAATCCGCTGATTTTAGGGGATGGGTGTCTGGGATCTTTTTAAGCAACGCGGTGATGTCAGTCAGGAAGTGGTTCACATCTTTGATTGATATCCACGCAAGCACAAAATCAACAAGTGTTAACGCCATCGTCGTACTAATTGACGTCGCGTTTTGCATGGAACTGGCCACGTAAAGAGAGTTGAAGACCTCAATGTTGAGAATGACAATCTGCGGCTTCAAGTCATCCTTTGTGCCCAGGAAAAAGCTAATCCAGTTCTTCGTTGCAATTTTGACAATAGGAAGCAACAGTACGTAAAATGTTTGCGCCGTAGAACTCACAGATCGGAAGCCATAGAGATATACCGGATAAATAAACGTCAGTACTACTTGGCAAGTAATTACCACAATGTAGTATAGCAATTCCTTGCGCAATTCCGCTTCTCGCCTCAGTTTTGTCCCGAAGAAAATGGCAAAACAAACCACTAGAACTGCAAACCAGACAGGAATTCCAACCACGAGCGTGAAAGGGAGTGGAAATCCGATCAAATTGGTCATGGCTAACATAAACGCAACCGCGCCAGCGCTCCAGATGGAGAGAGTTCGCGAGGTTGTAAATTCTAAGCTTGGTACACTGAGATGGAGCTGCTCAAGAATGGCACGGGTCATCAGCGAAATTGTCAAGTAGTTTCGACCCCAAAACAAGTAGTTGGCTCGAGATCCGTCTTCAGTTGAAGCAAGAGGAACACAATCTATCAGTGTGAGAATGATGAGGCACAGGAATGGAGCCATGATTACGAACCTGCTGGCACGGAAAGCGGAGGTTGAGGTCGTGTACTCAGTCAGTAATTTCATACGGGGTTACAGAGTAGCTGCCATGTAGTTCGACTTGAAGATACATCCACACGTCAAAACGACCTCTGCATACACGCTTTAAAACTCTCATTTTCTCTCTCTTCGTCCACGCGGTGTGAAGTTATTGAAGGTTTCGCATGTGATCATTCAGGAGACGAGTTCTTGAACTCTTTTTTTTAGCAAGAAGTAAGGGTTTAATTGGGGTCCTCAACTATATTCGTCTCGAAAGCGCTGAGTCAGCTCATCGACTTTCTGACTGATCACTTCTCATCGCGAATCGAACTCGCTTTTCATCACCTTAAGCATCGAACAATTATGGGCCACAAGTCTATTTCGACATTCCAAGCAGAACTTCGAGGACACTATTCTTATGAGAGAATGAGCAATTTACTACAGTACAGTCGGACAACGCCGCCAAAGCGGGCAATTCTCATTAGCGTGGTATCACCATTTCCCTGTCTTTTGATTCTTACATTGATCGACTGTGCTCCGTTAGCCCCACCCGAAGACGGCTCCAAAGCAAACTACTTGTTTTGGCTTCGTGACTTCGTGACGATCGCTCTGATGACGCGTGTCATTTTGGAACAGTTCCGGATAAGTGTCCCTGGACTGCACATTAACTCCTTTCAAGTGATTGCCATGCCCTTATTTCGAGTGGAGGAACTGTCATAGTCATGGCCACAATGTCTAGTGTGATTGGGTTCCCACTACCATTTGCACTTGTTGAAGTAATTCCTATATGGTTTGTGGTACTCGTCATTGGCTTCGTGCTGTTCATTGGACGAATTTTGAAGCTCGATCCAGTGCTGCTCAAGGACTTGCTACGGTCTATCATAGTTTTGATCTGTCAGGTTTTGTTGACATTCGTCTATCCGGCTTAACTCTATGGATTTATCAGCGTAGAACCATCAAATCAAAAGTTTTACGTCATGTTACTCCCTATCATCAAGGTTATTGCCAAAAACTGGATCAGCTACTGCCTTGGCAACAAATACGATTTAATACCGCAGATTATGATCTTCAACGTGGACGTCTTCAACGCACTTTACGTGTCCAGTTCGATGCAAAACTCGCACTCCATGCTCACAGTAGTGCAAATGGTCGCGCTTGATGCTCTCCTGCGTTGGGTTTCGTTATCTGACATTTCGGATCTCATGAAGGACGTTGTCAGACTAAGACGCAAACTACCAACCGGACACCCGATGAAAAAGGCAAGTTTTATCGAAATTGCGCTTCAGATCGTTGAAGAAGATCCTACGCGGCGAACGTCTAGCAATGCGTCGTTACAGCTCCACACTTTTGGTTGTAAGACGTTGGAATAGCCTTAGCGTGCCAACTACTCAACGTGGCTCTGCGTCTACCAATAGAGATGCACAACCTACCGGTAGTTTGTTGTCTACTGGCAGACAATTACAACATGAAACGTTGCCCACCAGCAGAAAAGTGCTTCCAGTCGACACGCTAGCTGCGTCAATCCCAACAGCACCAGAAGCAAAAACGTCGTCTCTTCAGCAGCTTGCTCCAGTACAAAAATCACTTGGAAGAGTTTTTTCTCCAAAAGAATGTCGACGATTCCTTGAAAAGAGTGCACGAGTGCTTTTCACGACGGAATTTGTCATCTTGGTTGAGTACACGGAGGTTATTGTCCCATTCATCTACAGTAAGTCATTTGGTCGAGCAGAACTACCTGTTATTCACCATACTAACTACAAATTTGTTATCTACAGGTATGTACACCACCGCAATGCATTTCTTGCCTAACCATGGCTACTATCCGCAGATCCAATCATTTGACGATGCTGGGCTCGCTAGTAATCTTGGATACGTGATTGTGTTTGGAATCATCGAGTTGATGTCGTTGCTGGTGATCGGGTTCTGGATTCAACGAATGCTCCGAATCTCAATGTTGCACTTACTTTCGTTCGTATTGGATCGAAGTCGGAGAATGGTGCGGTCCAACTTGTTTTTGTGGATCTGCTATACGATACAAAACGCTGTGGAGCACATGGTAAGCATGTGCATAACTAACCCCCAAAGAGAAGTTCAGTACTAACACTGTGAATTGCTACTCTGATTAGGTGCCGATTTCAGCTTTGCCTTTAGTTGGCTCCGCCCAGGCTCGACGTGACTCTTCATTACGACTTGTTTTAGGGTGGAGTAGTTGTCATGATATCCAGAGATATGGAGACTTCTGCGGCGACGCAGCTCACATCGCTTAACCAGATCCAAGATGCAGCACGGATTTTGATGCAGCCTCGCAGTTCTCGAAGGGCGTCTGAAGTGCCAGGTCTGGAGGTTCCAAGAAATGTTCTTCTAGCAGAGCAGCAGCTCAACAGCGAGTTTGGAGCGGAATTCTTCCCTTTTATCGCTTTCCCAGTCGTCTCAGCCTCATTGACAGTGATCGATCTCGCTTTCAACGAACTGGATGACCAGTTTTGGATATATTGGACCACTGACTTACAAGAAGCAGCGTGGCCTGCTCTGACGACGCTGAATCTCGCTAACAACCAGTACGTTAATTTTGAGTGAGAATTTGATAGAAGGGCTGAGTTTCGATTCTGCAACTAGGTTCTCAGCCCGAGGATTTGAGGTAACTGCGCCGTTCATTGCACGGTGCCCCAGTCTGACACACCTTGACGTATCGCTCAATCATTTTGGTGAAGACAATTTATGTGTACGGCCGCTGATAACAAACCTGGATGCTAAAGATCGTAAACATCTGCAAATACTGGACATGTCGTGCACGGGTCTTACCAACTTGTCTATCTCACGACTTCTGGGAGCAGAATTTCCCAAGTATCTTGTGAAGTTGTATCTCCGGTCAAATGCACTAACCGACGAGGCAGCAATTGTGTTAGGGAAAAAGCTGCCACAAATGAAACTTGAGGTTCTCTCCTTGCCCGGTAACTCGATAAGCGACTGTGGTGCTGCTAGCCTGGCATTCGTGATGGATCAAACACCAATGTTGCACACGCTTGATCTCGAACACAATCTGGTGAGTCAGAAGACTTTCGGGGATGTCTTTCCGATGATTTCGCTGATAACCCAATTTCTTTTTACAGATCGGACAATCTGGAATTTTGTCGTTCTACCACGCAATCAACGGAATGACAGCAGCATTTCCGCTGCGGTACCTCCACCTAGGCGGCAACAGCTTCACATCTGAACCCATACTGAAGCAGATCCACACAAAACTTCATGAAAAAATAATCGAAACACAATTGACTGCTGGATCACCTACTGCAGTGCTGAATTTGAGCGGGAGCAAAATTAAGCGCGATGTTCTACTGGAGTGCTGCCTAACTGACCAGTACGTTCATGTCGTGACGACAACACTCCGATCATCACCAAACTGGCAGTCTTTAGAGGTGCTCGATTTAAGCGGAAACGAGATTGGACAGAAGGGAACTTACGAAGTAGGCTTGTTCCTGGCACTACAACCTTCACTTCGAGTACTAAACTTGTCAAACAACTTGATCACGGGTAACCAAAGACTTGCAATGCGATGATACGAACGATAGATATTTGATAGTCACCCAATATGTTGTACTGTTGTTATCTTACTGTAGACAAGGCAATTCTTGGGCTCGCGGACGGTCTTGAGCCTAACGTGAAGCTTCAGGAACTACTTCTGGACTACAACCAAATCACCGACGCTGGAGCCAAACAATTATATTTGAAGGCCTTCAAGGCAAACCAGCAGCGCCGAATTCGCCTAAGTGTGGGCAACCCCCTCACTTCTGAGTGCAAGGTCATGTTGACAGCGATTTCTCAAGCTCATGATCTCCGCAAACGTTTTGCGAAAGAGCTTGCGTCTCAAGAGAGGCTCGAGTTCAGTGGCAAAGCTTTGCGTCAGTATGGGGTAGCTGCAATCGCAGAAGAACTTGCAGCAACACCAGAGTCGAAGTGTCGCTACCTTGATTTCTCACGAAATAGTCTTGGAGATGAAGGTGCTCAAGCTGTCGCGAATCTGTTGCGAGCTTACAAGAAGTTGGAAGAGCTCGATGTGAGTTTCAACGATATCGGGGACGAAGGTGCCAAGGAATTGGCCGATGCACTAGCAGAAAATTCCACGTTGGTGTCGTTGTCGCTGCATTCAGTGCTCGAAGGTTCCCAGACGAAGCCTAAACTACAGGAAAATGGACTGTGCTACCTTGCACGGGTTATTCAAGGTCATAAAACATTGACCAAAGTGGATTTGAGGAACAACGTCACCTCCCCAGTGGTGGTTCGTTCATACGTGGAGATGCTGCGTTGCAATCCACGGATTCAAAAGTTCAATGGAACTAGTGCTGCGGTTTTCTTGTCGAGGTACGATGTATGATGATATAAAATCTATACTCGTGCAGCTTAGGCCTTACAAATTTAGTCGCCCACTTCGTTTAGACGGATCACATTGCATTTCGTTCTTCACTGAGTCAACGTTTCTGTTATCAACAAGAATGGGCAGCTTTCGTCACACCTGGAGACGAGTGAACAAGTTCTGTGAGAGCTTTCAGGTGGAATTACGTGGACATTATTCTGCCGATCGAATCCACGACTTCGATGAGTACTGCCGCGAGATCTCAGCGCTTGGGCCTTTCTCGTTTGTATCGTGTCACCATTTCCGTGTGTACTTGTTGTCACTGCAATCGACTATGCCCCGATGGCTCCACCTGAAGAAGGTTCCAGAGCAAACTACATGTTTTGGGCGAGTGATTGCCGTGCTATTGCTCTCATGACTCGAGCCATTTTGGAGCAGTTCCGAGTAAGCATTCCAGGCCTACACATTAACACACTCCAAGTCATCACGATGCCCATTATCGGTGGTGAGGTGCTGTCGTATTCATGATTGCAATGTCACGTGTCATTGGATTTCCTCTTCCGTTTGCACTCGTGGTCGGAATTCCAGTATGGTTTGTCGTGGTTCTCGTTTGCTTCATCTGCTGCTTTGGACGAGTTTTGAGGAGAGATCCAGCGCTTTTCAGAGAGCAGATAAGTAACATTGTCGTTCTCATATGCCAGGTCCTGCTCACATTCGTCTATCCAGCGTATTTGTACGGATTCATCCAGGTAGAACCATCAAACCAAAAGTTCTATCTCGTATTACTTCCTATCATCAAGATCATCGCCAAAACCTGGATCTGCCACTTCCTAGGAAACAAGTTTGATCTGATGCCGCAGATTATAATCTTCAATGCGGATGTGTTCAATGCGCTCTACGTATCCAGCTCGATGCAGAATTCGAACTCCATTAGCACGATGTTTTCGATGATTGGGTTGGATGTTGTCCAAGCTTGGGTATCAATATCGGACATCAGTCACCGAATGAAATATGTTCGCTTGCTTCAACGTAAGATACCCGCCGGTCATCCGTTAAAATCTGCGAGCTTCATTGATATTGCCCAGCAGATTATTAAGGAAGACTCTCAAGCAAAAGCTCACCTTTCGCTTCGTCGCTACAGCACCGCGCTTGAAATCTTGAAAGTCCAGGACAGAGGGAGCGTTGACAGTATTAATTCAGTCGGTACTTCAACTAATGTGGCCCCATTGCCTAGTAAAAGAGTTTTGCCAGTGGCTACAACAGGTGCACCACTCCTTGTTGCTGCAGTTGAGACTTTCACACCCCTGCATCAAGATGACTCGTCTCGACGGCGTAGCCTTCTGGAAAATGTTTTCTCACCAAGAGAACGTCGCCTATTTGTACAAAGGACTCCTCAAGCTCTCCTTACGACTGAGTTTGTGATTCTCGTCGAGTACACGGAAGTCATCGTGCCATTCATCTTCTGTAAGTGTTTATTTTTCTCATTTTATGCGATGGCTAATCATGATCTCACCTTCATGTGTTGACGCAGGCATGTACACGCTTGAGATGTATCAATTGCCTAATCGCGCTTACTACTCTCAAGTTGCGGCCCTTGACGAAGCAGGACTCGGGAGCAAGTTGGGGACCATAGTTACGTTTGGTGCGATCGAGTTGCTGTCGCTGCTGGTGATTGGCTTTCTAATCCAGCGCAAGATTGATATTTCCATGCTGCGATCGTGCTCAATCGTGGTTGGAGAATGGTCTGTTTCTGTGGATCTTCTACACGGTCCAAAATTCTCTGGAGCACAACGGTATGTATATTGTGTGTTACAATCCATTCATCTGCAAACTCTCACTTTACTGTGTGTTGACCATTTACAGGAGCGGACTTCAGTTGGTCATTTAGCTGGCTGAAAAGTAAATCAACGATATAAAATCTACTGAAGCAATACCCTGACTCAAACCAATACAGTATATGTACATGTAGAATATGTAAAGTATTCATTTGACATATTTTGTCTAATTTGAGCGCATTTTTTTTTCGTGATCCACTTGGATAATTCTCTGGATTTTATGTCCAGAGTCCTACCCGGGATACGAACGAGGTCTGAATCTATTAATTTCTTATAACTTTCTCAAATCGATAAACATGTACCTATCTACATTTTCATTGAATTGTCCGGAATTTACCGGATGAATGTGGTCACACAACGCTTACGTTAGGATTGGCGTCCGGTGAATGACTCTTCACGATACATACAATCTTTTATATAAATCGACTTCGGTTGGCCAACCGAGAGGAGTTTTCAGGACGCGGCACTACCCCCCGTCAAAAATAAGACGAAATGTCGAAAATGTCGAGATGTCAAAAATAGTTTTGAACAGTGTACTTTATTGATGACTGTTACAGCTACCCCATACACTCTGCGCACTGCCTACACCTGGTAATGCCTGCGGATGGCCACGACGAGCCCCTCCATGTAGGTGACGGGCACCTTGCCAGCGAAGTACCACGTCTTCCACAGAAACTCGTCCAGGTAGGCAGGAAGCAGTCCTTGCGGATGCCTCGCATCTTCTTGAGGTGCCTCTTAATGCACACCTCCCACGCACCTTCAATGCGATTGGTGTGGGCCCCAGTGACTGGGTCCACGAAGCACTCGTCGTGGTTCACCCATTTGTGGGTGTAGTTCATGCCCCGTAGCATAGTGTTGCTCTCGAGCGTGTGCTTGCCGTTCACGCTCACGTAGAACGTGAACTTGTCACTGATGATGGTGGTTCTTGCCTTCACGTGCTTGCGGAGAAAGGGCGACAACGTTTTCTTCTTGCGGTCGGCACCGGTGAGGATGCCGAACCACAGGTTGGTGGTGCGGTCGACACCACCGAACAACCAGTTGTCTTCATGTTGACGGCCGCGGCCGTACTTAGATTTGTTTTTTGAGATTTGTTTCATCTATCTCGACGATGTGCCCTGGGCCGCCGATCTGTTGGCAGCAGTAGGTTTGAAAGTATTAGTCATAATGATAATACAGATAACTGACCTCCATGTTGCAAAGCAACATTTCTTTCGAGCATATGCCACGGCAAAAACTGTACCAATCGATCGCCGTGACGTCGGAGACGTCGAGCCACTGCTGGGCTATGCCCACAGGCAAGCCGCTGCACCAAAACATCAACAGACGCAGGCACTTGGACAGAGGCAGCTTGGATTTCACGAAGAAGCTACCCGCACCTCCGGTAACTTCATAGTCATGGCACCCTTTACGGTGGCACTACCTAAGACCCCCCCCCCCGTCAAAAATGTCAAAACGTTTTTGACGGGGGGATTCTAAAAACCTCACAATCTCATTCAACCTCAACTTGAAGTGAGCGCCTCGCGCGAAGTATATCTCCCGTTTTGGAGCTCATTTTGCGCGCCTCCTGAAGATCCACTCGGTTCAGTTGGCTCACAACAAAATAAGCCCCCCCAGCCCTCAAGTCCTCACTTCCTTCTCTCCTTCCTGCAACCATGGCTCGCTCCCGCTCCGCTCGCCTCCGTGCCTTACGCGCACCTGTCAACGCTGAGCTGAACATCATGCCCGCGCCTCCTGCCGAGCCGTCCCCGTACTTGTACCCCGTTTCCTCGCCTGACGCGTCGGCGTTCACGTCCGACAGGGTCATGGCTGCAACGCTCGACGTACCGACTGCTGTGGCGTTCATGATGCGCCATGGCCTGCTGTCGCGCACGATGCTATGCCGCCGTAAAGGCAATCCTAAGCAAAATAGCAGCACAACTCGACGGCTCACTGCTATTAGTAAAAGGAAGAAACAAAGGCACGTGCGAGCACGGTTTCGGCAAATTCACGTGCTTCTTATCTAAGTTCGACTACATGCGAGGATATCTACTCCCCGTTGTCCACGATGGTGTCCTGACTTCTACTTCACCCTGGGCTCGAGGCTTTTCTTCTTAACATTTAACAACCATCATTACATCATCCGTGTCCGACAAGACTGCAGCTCTATCGAGACCGCTGTCCATTGATTTTACGATTGTGCTCCAGTTCGGGCCATGTGGATAGAGAGAGAGAGCTGTGGGAGAATGGGCCCCGGCATTTCGGGTCCCACTGGGGTGCTGCTTTATTTTTTCAGAGATGAAGGACGTACACCCCAACTGGAGAGATCATCAGAAAATCCTGCTCATCTTGTGGAGGACCCACATGGCCATCGTGCTTCATGCACTCTGGCGTCTCCATTTCCAAAACGCCAAGGGCAGTTGCTCAAGTGTTCCTAGTATGGGCTCACCATTCCGTCGACACTATCAAAAAAATGCGTGACCTCAAATTTGTAATGAATAAAATTGAACGAACAGCAAAAGAACTTGATCTTTCGACAACAAAGCTAACTTCTTCCTAGGCCGTGGCTGTATACCAGCAGTACAAAGCAACAGTTGAACGTCCTACTGAGACGCAGAATAAAAAAACCCTCGGCGCGGGCAAGCTATCAGTGGCAACAATCTTGCGACAGAAGAGGCCAGGACTCGATGGTGGAAGTACATGTAGTGTTAGTGCACAGTACCGTTATTGAGTAGCCGTCGTTATCAAATACAGTGAATACGCACCTCATCAGCTCGGACTGACGCCCGCAACGCGCGGCACGCCCGCAAACATGTCTGCACCTTCATGTTACGGACCCGTGCACCACGTCTGCATCTTCTCGGTACAGTATCAAGCATGTCGTATTGTAGCTTCGTATGAAGGCAAATAATAGGTCTGCATGCGCAGCGTATCAATGAAGTCTTGTGGAGCACTGAGTCAGTGGCACTGACTCAGTGCATGTTCGTGTCACCACAGCGCTCCCAAACATTATATTATCCTGCAACAATTTATCGTCCTAAAAGAGCCAACCGCCGTCCTGTAAATTCCGCCCACGAGTAAATCTTCTTCATATATTATATACCCTGGTGGATATTTATTTTATCAGATTTTGTGAACCCATCCTATCCCTGTCAAATCCGAACTTTGCTACCGGTTTGGCGGCTCCTGTTCATGGAATTGAAGATTTATTCCCTTCCAAATATCATGTTTCTCATTATTTTCCGCAGCACTCGAATTTTATCCGGGATTCTGTGCTGCGGCGCCGAAGACCGTGCTGGAAGGGCCGAGAGCGCATTCTGCAAAGATTGCCTTCGGTGACTTCAATACCGAGGCGTACGTTGACCTGAAGAACAACGAGAAGATCCCGGACGATGCTCCTTTTGGTTGGACACCCAATATCTTTGCAAATTGAAGCACAACTCCAGCAGAAGACCGGCTAAACGAGTCGTACACCATCGGTAGCGACGTATATAAGTGTAATACAAGCTATACATACTCCGCGGCGTGGGTCAACTGTTCGTACATTGATTACGCGGCCTATATTCTTCCGATTCCATATCGTTCACGCTGTGGCACGAGGACATCGATGTCATCAGACTACGTAGCGGGATGAAGGATGACAAAAACCTCTAGGATGATAAATCCAATGTGGTTGCAGATCAGTGGTAAAACGGGTGTGCCCAGTAGGCAACGATTTAGCACAAACGGGATACTATTGAAGCGGGCCACTTATCTCATTCGGGCTGTTGAGCGAGTAGTCTACGCTCTGTGTGCTGCTGGCGTCGGCCAGGCCCTCACTTGTCCACTCGGTTCTACGCAACATCACGCTGTTCTGGCTCGGTTCCTCGTGCCGAAGTGTCCATCGTCGTGTACACCCCTACTTTATTAACTTCTCAATAACAGCTAACCTTTCGGCCTACAACTACCACTCGTCTCACAGCCTCTTTCAGCTCTCACACTCTCACTACTTACCACCCGCTGCTTTCACCAGCCACAAGTGCCCACTCACTTCGCTGCCAGCGTCCACAGCAGATCGCACGTTCTCACGCGGCCTATTTCAGCCGCCAACCACCGTTTCGTACGTGACTTATTCAGCCACCAGCTTCATTCTGCTGCCGAGCACTGTCGTACCCTGCCTCAGTTCGCGCTCTCGTCGTCCACACTGTCGCTCACGTTCCCGTCGTCCACTTCGTCACTGCTTGCGTCCTTCTTCGCAAGTTCTGTTCCACTTGCGTCTTTGGGCGCAAAGTCCGTTCTCCTTTCGTCCCACGTCGCGAATTCGTTTGCGAGGCCTCGTTCGGTCTCACTTCGCCGTCACTTTCTGAGTACCGCCCGGCATCCAGCAACTTCTCTGCACATCACCACGTCGTCCGTTCTCACACGACCCTCGGTACACTCGGACGTCGGTACGTCATCCCGCAGGTGTCTTGACCTTCGCACTCCCAACTCTCAACTAACACTGCTTCATCCGGGCCCCTCCTGTCGACTCGACACTCTGGACCTTCACACACACAGCCGTCATCAACTCCTGGTACATGGTGCCACACGTCGTCCTTCGCGACTGCCACATCATGCTGCGTTTCCCACTCGTTACACGCCCTCTTCGAACCCAGGGCTTCCACGACCTTGCCAGCTCGGAACAATTGCTCGTATTGAGCAATAGAGAACCATCGCCCATCGTCACCTGCATCGTCACCCGATTGTCGTTGTTTCGCTCCACCAGTGGATCGCATCTCGTACTGCAGTACGTAGTGTCCAGCTTGGTTTCGGCGTCGTCTTCGGCGCACTTTCACCTAGACCCCGTCCGACTCGATCTGTTCCTCGGCGTCGCCTCGTTCCGCTCGCTGTAGCTCCTGTCTCGTCGGCCGCTGTCGCTGCTCAAACAAGCACCCATGCCGTCGGGACATCTTCGCTCTGCTTCCGTGCGTCTTCATCTTCCAGCTCCGCTGCCAGGTCGTCGCCCACTAGCGTTTGTAGTGTCCGTGGATAGTAGTACGTACTAAGAACGAAACATGAGCTATAAATTGCTCCTGATCTCCGTCCCCGTATTCTCTTTCCAGTGCGTAGTTGTCGTAACCTGTCGGCTCCACGATCTTCAGCGGGCCGATCCACGTATGTACAAAATTCGACGCCTTGGGCCCGCACGGAGCGATCCACTGATGTAAACGTCTCTTGTTGTGTCTGACCTTCCGATTGTAGTACTTCACCTCTTGCGCTTGTTCGCGAATCCTTGCCCGTTCTGCGCATTCATGGCTGCTTTTCAGCGTTCTCAGTAGCTTAGCGTGGTGCACCATCAAGTCACCAGCCTCGCCAACACCAGTCACAAGCTCGCTCGGGGACCTTAATCACCGCCCCATCATCAATTCGTTGGGTGTCAGGAACACGGTCGAATGCCGACCCGAGTTGTATGCGTACACGGCGAAGTTCACCCACGCGTCCCAGTCTCGTTGCGCATCGTCACTCGTGTACGTTGCCACCATGTCCTTCCAGGTGCAATGAAATCGCACCACTAAGCCGATCATCTGCGGCCTGTACGGTACAGGATTGATCTGGCGTGCTTGTAACAGTAGCGCTAGCTGTTCAATCACCTTGCCTGTGGTCTCTGGCTCTCCGTCTGTCAAGGGTTCACGGAACGACCCGAACTACAAAACGGTTTGGTTCATCAGAAACTCAGCGGTGTTTTCTGCGGTGTGCCGCTCGACCGTCACGACCACTGCGTATCTCGTCACATACTCTACGGCGGCTACGACGTACCGCTGACCACCACCACTCATGGGCAATGGCTCAACAACGTCTAGCGCCCATCGGCCACCCACGTCCCCTCCACGTATGCTTCGTAGTGGTGGCATCACCTCGCGCGGTCGTGCCTTGCGGCCTCCGCACTATTGGCACCCACGTATCCATTGCCGTACATCTCGTTGCAAATCCCGCCACCAGTAGAGTTGTGATATGCGCGCGTATGTGAGCGTCGCACACAAATGCCCCGCCCGTACTGATTCGTGACATTCCATGAAGACCACCGCCCACAGTTTGGGTGGTAAGATCACTCGTCGGCCATTCGCCGTCTGGATCAAAGTCAATCCATGTTGCACTTCCACTAGCACGCCTCGATACACACCGGCGTCTAGCCAGCGTCGCACCGGACGGCTCCTCTTCTGTGCGTGGGTGATGTCGTCATCCGTGAGTTGAAGTGTCAACTCGTTTGCCCCGGTGTTTGACACTGCACTCCGTTGCCCGCTCGGCTGTTCCTGGCACGTCACACTCGACTGCGGGACCGCCTCTTCGAGTCGTCGTTGCTTCCTCTGACGCACAGCGTCGCCCCGTGTCATCGCCGTCTGCTTTTTCGTCGATAGTGCCATACTCGCTGCTTCAATCGGACTCAGCACCTTCGTCGACGCTGGGGTCGGCCGACTACTCCGCTGTGCTCGATTCCTGGTGGCACCTCAAGGGGTGTCGCCCTCCGAGTCACCTGCGACCACCCCACCACGTGGCTCCTTCGCCATCGTTCCGCTCTCGCGTTTCCCCGATTCGCTCGTGGTGTGGCCACCGACCACCGGTTCCACCGTCGTCACTCGGCCGCTACCATAAGCCTGCGAGGCTCCAGCCGCGTCGCCAGTGCTCGTCACCTCGTGTCTGCCATCGCTGCGTTGGTCCGCTGCGGCGTCGTTCGTCACCGCGGATTGCCCCGGTTCGTCCTGATGCGCTGGTTGTGTGCCGCTTGCTGCCGCTCCTCCTTCAAACGCCGTTTCGCTGCGCGGGTGAGGAGTCGCGGCGATGCTTCCGCTGTCCATGCACGCCTCGCCCTCTTGTTGGTCTTAGACGACCCGTCGCTCGTCGCCTCCATGCCAATGCATCTGCGATTACGTTCATACTGCCTGGTCGATACTCCATGTCGAACTCGAACTCTTGAAGGGTTAATCTCCATCTGGGCTGTTTTGCAGTTAGATTGGGGCTGATCATCAGCCACTTCAAGGCTGCGGGATCGCAAGTGATAGTAGACTTCCGGCCGTATAGATATGACCTAAAACTCCTAATGGACAACACCACCGACAAGCATTCCAGCTCTGTAATCCCGTAGTTTGCCTCCGCCTGATTTTTACCTTTGATAGCATACCTCACGGGGCTGCCAGCCGTCATCCTTGATTTGCATTAAACAGGCTCCCAAACCGACCTTGCTGACATCTGTCACCAGTCGGAACGGCAGCTGGAAGTCCGGATACATGAGCAATGGCTTATTCGTCAACACTGTGTTGATCTACTTGAACGCATCTTCCTGCGTATCGCCCCATTCCTACTCTACTGCCCTCCTCAGTAACTTGGTCATCGGAGCCATGATTGACCCGAAGCCCTCCACGAACCTGCGGTAATTGCCTGCCAGATGTACAAATCTTTTGACTTCAACAGCGCATTTTGGGCGCGGAAAGTCTCGTACCGTCGAAATCAGTCGCTCTAGCGGCCGTACACCGTCTGCACTCAATGCTGGGCCGAGGTGGTACAGAAAAATCCTTTATGTTGGAAACAATCTTGGCAAGGTTTCGCCGCACTGGACCGATTATATTGGCGGTCGCGGGGAGCGGCTTAAATAGTTTTTAATATAACCTGATCTTTGTGTTTTGAGCCATCCCCACCGAGCGAAGCGAGGCTGGCACTCACTTTTGCCTGACTCAAACCAGCCCTAGGAGCCCCGCTTGTGGGGCTTCGCTCGGTTTGCAGCCTGAATAACCGTAACCGGATGGGACTGCCGGCACACAATCACTAGTGGGGCTGCACAGCACTTGGTAGAATACTGCAGCCGGCATCGGTATCCGGAACGTAGGGTACTTCCTGCGCGCCATTGAGCGTCGCCGTGTACTTGGCGTGTCCAGCGCTCGCAGCCTTAGACCGGATTGGGCCATCACGTTGTTGATTGGTATCCCGGAATTACTCGAGCCTCCCTGCGCTGCTCCTCCGTCGCTGTGGGGCACTGGTACAGTCAGTGCGGCCCTTTGCAGAACAGACAGCCTTCCGTTGGTGACGTCACGGCTTTGTAGCGCGAGGCGTCGGTGCCACTGCTGCTCTTGCCTGACAACTCCTTCGCCGTCCCTGCTGCTGCTGACTTGGCCGTCGAAGCGGGTTTGATCGTCGCCGTCGTAGCCCCACCTTTCCCTTTGGCGACCGCCGCACTATCCTTAGATCGATTTGCGTTCGCATGCTCGAGGGTTAGATCAAAGAGAGCGATGTCGTCTGTACGATAGTCACATCTATCAAACTCGATCGGCCTCTGAATCTAATCCTGCAGGAGGGCAGGCTGCCGATTTTCCACCAGTCTCTGAATCTTATCCTGCATGAGGGCACGTTGCCGATTTTCCACCGGCATTTTCCATATGGTCCTTGTGAACAGGGCTAGGAGATCTGTTAACCCAATCCAGCCTTGCCACCCTTTCTCCTCCACGATGCGTGTGAAGTCTTGGAAGTACTGGGAGACCAGTTCATCGCAGTTGTCCACAAACATAGCTCTCGCTTGAACAGCATTTTGGTGTCAGGGATGTACTCGTTCTTCAGCGTTTGGCAGCGCAAGCGGACGAGCTGGAGGATCTCGTCATCCGTGACATACCCCACCGGTTTCACCTTCAATAGGAAGCGTGCCATCTTTTGTAGAACATCAGGCTTCACGGATCTCTACACGATAGAAATTACACTAGTATAGGCTTCACCAGTAACTGAGCAACGCTGCTGAATCTTGTCCTTGAAGTGCTCCCAGTCACGATACTAGGTGATCAGAGCTCCTCGCTCCAACTTGCCCAGTTGTGGGGCAGAGATAAACTCGTAGACCGGCTGGGGAAAAGTCATCTCGACATCTCCGTCGGAGTCGACCGTGTAGCGCATTCCCAGCATGCCGTCTCCGTTGAGCCTTGGAGGTCGGCTCGGGCGAACTTAGCGCGTACTTAACGGGATAACCGAACCTAACAGTCGAGTGAAGTCTCAGCTGCCCTACTGCAATCTACGAATAACATCGCAACACTCTTGGTTTCGCAAAGTTAACTTTGTCGCGCAACCCGGGGTGATCATCAAGGGAAAAGTTGTAGAATGATTGAATTGAGCCACGACACTTTAGCTTCCTACTTGATGCTCCTCCTAGCCTCTCCAAGGCAATCCCCAATAGGCGCCACCGTGTCCAACGCCTCATGTCCAGTGCCGTCATCAGCGCGTACAAGATGCATGCCATCATCGCCGCCGATATGCGGCGAGCTTCATCCGACCCCGCCCTGCTTCTCCTGGAGGCGTTCCGCTGCAGTTCATCGCTCTGCTCGTCCGGAGCCACGCTGCCAGTGTGACGGCGGCGCGTCTCGCCAGCTGCTTCGAGCTTGATCCAGTTCTCTGTGACAGTGTACACTTATGCTTTTCTGTTCTTAGCAATGCTTGTGCATAAATAGCTAATGGGTGTAATAAAGGACGTCAAATATATTTTTACAGCGTAGCGATCTTCCAGCTTCTGCAAAATGTGTTTTCATCTGAAGAGGGAACTCTTCCTCCCGAGCCGCTTAAATAAACTATCATTGACCACTATCGATACCGGCCTTCCTCCATGACTCCTACTTGGTTGGTTCACCGCTCGACAGAGATGATTTTATGCTGACAGAAAATATGTCCAACACCAGAAATTTGGTCCTGCAGAATCGTAGAAAATGTCCGGCACAGATCCGACCCCCTGGAGTAAATAATTATAATCGGTCGATGTTTATGGTCCAAATTAAAGGTCATATTTAGTTGAATCTGTTGGAAGTGGCGGATGCCACAATGCACAATGCACAATGCCAGAGTTGTGTACAAGGTGGACACCAAGTTAGGACTAAATCAGGTTAGATTTGGATGTTCTAGAATGCCACGAAGCTATGAAAGTAAGTCGTTGCATGCTTGGTAGATAAGCGATCACTTCGCAATTAGGAAGCCACTTACGAGGCTCCGGCGGGGATCGAAATGCGTAGGGCACGCGCTAATGAAAGTCACCAACTATACACGCATTATTAGCCTTCCGACAAAATTATAGGATATCTCTCTTTGAATTGGGGATATTGCTAACCATTAGGGTCGCATTAACGATCGTCTAATAGCGAACAGAGGCCCTAGCCAATATATTTGACCAAGTAAGGCATTATATAATAGAGTGCGTTCTTGTGCACAAGAGGCTTCCTTCGTTGTGTTCAATACACATAACATTACTCTCCAGAAAAGTGGTCCATCCATTAGGAATTATTAGCATTAGGTAGAGTAGAGAGTGAAATACAGACATTCGCACTGTACTGTAGCGGTTCTATCCTAAGGAAACTCGACTCCTAAGCGAACTTTTTATAGCCAATACAGTATTCTTAGCATGTGTTGACGGCAGCCTAATTCTAAACCTGAGCTCACTATGACTAAGACTAGACCGGCCGTACTAGTATGATCGTTTCTCACTTTCAATTGTCTGTACATTGACTCGACCTCGTATAATTGGAGGTGGTAGAAAGCAGAAGAAGTACACTTGTATCGCGATGGACTACAGCCCCAAGGGTCAGATTCTCGACACTCTCACCGCTTACTTAATATCTAAGCAGAAACGCATCATTGCTTCATCCAGAATCTGTGTGCAGAACTGTCTCAGGATTGGTAACGCTACCATTCTCTCAGCTGAAGCTGAAACAGACATCGTCATTTGGGTGATCCCAATGCAAAAAAGAAGACTGCCCCGTATCTGCGAAAATGCTGGAGCTCAAGGCGTTAGAGGTGGCATCAGATGACGGGACCCCGACGGAGTTGTTCAGTGCACCGTATTCTTGGAGGCGTCGCTTTCAGTGATTGCACCAGCTCTCCATACTCTCTAGAACACGTCAAGACTAAGCAACTCGAATGGCGTTCTAGACGTCCAGTCGATATTTTCTGAGCAAACCGTACGGAAGGGCAGTACGACGGGGGCCTATTTCGCTTGTTTGCCTCAGATTCGTGGGGGTCAGGCTTTACGCTTTATCCCAGTTGTGAGTGAGTGTAATAGATAAAGCATAGTTTCCAAACGAGTCTTCCTATGTATGGGCACTGGTGGGGACGTGATATGAAGAGGTTAAACAGGGGTAAACACTTACATACTTTAGTCAAATCTGACGAGACTTTTGTCTGGAACGGTAAGTTTTTCAAACCGTGAGAAATGTTGCGTAGTAGTTGTGCGAGATCTCTCGGAGAATTCATTACACCTTACAGCTTATCGAACGCTGTGAGGTAGCCTCGTGCGCCCCGACTGAGGCCAAAACATTTCCGTGTCCAGGGACACACTGCCACGTATATAGGTAGAGCTGGCAAAATACAGTGGGAGCAATGGGTATACCTCGGTGCATCATGTTCGGATAATGTGCATGGTACAAACGTTCCGGATGGCGCGGTAACAGCACAACAGCATCGTAATTATTGGAGACGAAATATTTTGAAATTCCATGGGGCCCCTGGATGATACCGTAATTTATCTTTGATCAGTATGAAGAATTTACGTGTTAGAACCAGCTAAAACCGTATACACTACGTGTCCCTTAATAAACTAGGCGTCTTGGCCACCTGGTGTCAGTACTCTTGGTGCTTACTGCAAGTTTACTGAACTCTAAAATAAGTTTTGTAGAACGCTCTATGCCATATCGTACGCCATTGTTTAGTAAACTCCAGTCCAAGACCGTGTTTTACCTAAGTGTTACAAGTGCCATACTTCATAAGTGTCACACTCCCGCATCCTGCAAAAGTATAATAATACCGCTTTCTGCAGTTATATGACTGACTAGGAGCCCCCTATGTTCATACTAACGAAGCTAATAACGTAAATTCACTGTTGTATATTTTGTACAACATAAACATAGGAGAGGTATGTGATATTGAAGAAAATGCAGCATATCATCGGCTATTTTTGAAAAGGCGCACCAGCCATTCATGCTTGCAGAGGACACGATAGCGTATTTAGTCTCTTTCGCAAATTTACCACACAACTAACCATTCGCTTCAACGGATACAAATACAGTGTCGGCCCAAAACGCAAGGAAACGACGTACTGTCAATGCTGGACGTACCGTTCGACGGGCTGCAAGGGAAAATTGAATGTCACGTTTTTCGGTGACGGCGACAGCGAGATGGTTGATACGGCAAGCAATCCTACAAACAAGAACCTGTCGCTACGCAGTGTGATTGCGATGAAGAAATGAAGGAAATGTAGGAGACAGAGGCTCGGCTTTGCCGGCGGTGCCAGCAGGACGTCTATGGGAAAAGGTTTCTACGGTTCTTGTAGCCAAATGCCCACGCCAAGCAGCCAAGCCGATGCAAAGAGACGGGACCATCAGCTTTGTCAACTACATGAGGAAGCAAGCTATTGGGGGGACGTATTTCGCACACTCGAGACTGATCCAACTATGACCGCGTCTGAGTTAAACAAACGCTCCTTAGTGCAACTCAAAGTTTTTGATGACAACTTTGGGAAAAGGCAGCGTATCACCGGACTGGGATACCCGGATTTGGTCCGATTGTTGAAATGCCCTGGTGTTTCAATTTTTGTTGACGGCGCATTCAGTATCACCCCGCACCCTTTTCAGCAATAATCAGCATGGCGCTTGCCCCGACGTAAGACGTCTACAATTCGGAGTTATACATTTTGGTTGAGGCCAACACGAGTGGACATATTGGCACGCGCTCCACTAGGTACGCGTGCTCAGCAAGGTGCAGATGACGTCCGGAAGTATAACCTGCGAATTCGAGGCCGCCCTTACCAAACAAATCGGCGGCCAGGTATCAGACACGCATGACATTGGCAGTTTATTCCACGGGAAGTAAGCTATTCGCAGAAACCGGTAGATCAGCGAATTCCCGTCAGTCAGATTGGCGAGGCAATGTCGCCAGGCGGCATGGACGCTTTGACTGTGATCCCGGTAGACGCGACTAGGCAGTGAGGATTCCCGTACGTGATGACGATAGTTTCGAACAAAAGGACGATGTCTTTGCGGGCCAAGTTTTGGGTGTATTTTACACGGACGTGGATGACTCTCTTTACCCCAGAGCTGTGGAACGTCAACACGCACATAACCAAGGAGGTAGAGACGCAAAACAGAACGAACAACCCGATAGAAAGCTATACTCGCCGTGTAAAGAAACCGTGGGTGCTCATCTAACGCTGCTCATGTTCGTTGACAAGGGGGAGATGGAAGCGGCGCGGTACTTTCAACTGATGGATGACATAGCGATGATCCACCGCCGTCCGCCACCCCATGCCGATCCCGTCATACTGTCGATTCCCGAAGCATATAATGCGTTCAGGATGCCAAAGCGCCGTAAGACCAAACAATAAGTTGTCTCGGCCTCATGGATTAACAGTCTAATACATTTTACTTGTGTTGTACTTAGTACTTGATTCATCCTGCTAAAGGTCCCACACTGTTAACATGTCCTGAATAATGCCCTTCAAACAGCCGTGTTTAACGTGTCCTACACAACGTCCTTAGACAGTGTCTAGCGCCCTGCACATGGTCCTGCACTTGCAGGACATATTTTCTATCTGCATTGTTTCTTCCGCTCGACATGTACGTTCGTAGCACCCGTATGTAAGTATCATGCCGCCAACGCTTGTTGATGTAGTGTAAGTGAAACCTCAGTGTTGCAGCGTACACCGTCAACATTATATACGCGCTTGATCGATCTGCAGGAAAAGCATGACTGCAGTGAAGTCAAGATTCATGACTATTCCAATCTGTTGAAAAACATGGTCTTTTTCTGAAGGATGTCGCTCTGGATGATATGAAATCTATCGAACAGGAAGCCTGCCATGGCATACAAAAGGTGGAAGGGTAAGGGAAACAAGTGTCCGTGGTTGGTATCGCTGGGATTCCGTCGTGGAAAAGATATATAATATTCAAAGTTACGCGAAACTCTTGCTGGGTTCTGGTACGTGAGCGGCCTGAATGTCATAGAAAATTTTGCGATGCAAACGCAATCTACAGACCATTTGCTTGCGATCAATGGGGCAAGTAAAGAAACAGCCTGGGTTGCGCGACAATGATCGAGCGCGGCCCGACCAGCACTCAATACGTTCCGATTGTCTATTGCGAATCAAAACGGCGGTGGTAAAAAGCGATAACCGAGAGTGGGCATGGAAGATCGTGTACACGCGTGACGGGAGTCACATCCATAACCACGAAGCCTCTCGCGACCCCCTGTCTGTGTGACACACCGCCAACGCGCGGCCAAGCGTGTACAAACAACGGCTCCTCAAACCTTTAACGAGCTAATATTCCTGCCGGCACATTTATGGCCAAGAAATACGCAACCCTTCTCCACACAGATGAGGAGACGATGATCATTTTGAAGGAAATTTCAAACAAAACGGCAGCATGACGACGCAATCCTCTTACTTTGAAAGTGCAATTGAGGCACTTTTCAAATTCTTACAGATCATGGGTTTCACTGTTACTACGAGACCGAGGACTCTAATAAGCGGCTGAAGTGTCTCCTTTGGGCGCATCCTAAAACGTTGACATTAGCCACGAGAATATTTGGATATCTTGGTGCTTGATTGTACTTATAAAACTAAAAAGTACAATTACCCACTGCTGAACATCATAACACTCACAGGGATGAACACGATCTTACCGATTGCACAGTGTTGGTTGCCGGACGAGACCCAACCTGGCCATACATGGGCACTGCCAGCCATGAAGAAGTTATTAATCGACAACGGTTTAATATTTTACGTTTGCTAGTACGGGCCGAGAACTCGCATGTATAAACGCGACGGACATTGTTCTTCCGATTACAACTAAACTTGTCTGTCGGTGGATGTAAATCGGAACATCGAAGCACGAGCTCGAAGAAAGTTAGGAGAGGTACAGATGGCTAAACCCGATATCTTCGGAAGGACAAACATGAATACGTGCAAAACCAACGCGTTCCTTGAGGAATATCACGCTGCTGTTGACACAGACACAGAGGAAGCTTTTGACAAGCATCTGCACTTCGAATGTCTGGATGATCCACAATCGAAGGAACCCATGCAAAGATTAAAACGTGGCTAGACTCGTCAAAAGTAGATCTTCTCACCATGTTTCAAAGCTGCTACCTTGGTGGAAATCGGCCGCTAATTCCGTGAGCCTTGACGCTCAAAGCAATTTTAGTAAGGTTCCTTACAAACTCAGCGACCCGACGTTTGGTAATGACCACAGCTCATGCTTTAAGCGAAACGTATAAGATTTGGAAACAGGCCGTCAAGCATGAACACAATTGCTTAATACGATTGACCGAAAACCCTGCAACATGCTTGGTTTTACTAATTTAGTCTAATCAAAGTACCCCAAATTCATTTTGGACCAATCATGTCACTTGAGGTAAACCATGCCACATGCTTGGTTTTACTACAATAATTGCAATAATTATTGGTAAACCCATGCACTACGCTATATTGTGCTGCAGGAGCGGAGTAAAACCAAGCATTTATGCATGTTTTACAATTTACTATGAAAATTGAAGTATACAAATTCCAAGTATAAAATTGGCAGCAAACGGGTTAAAACACCCCGAAAAGTCAAAGCAGATGCAGCCTTGTACGGGGACATTCCATCGGTGCTATAGTAGGTCTTGCATACACGAGAGGATCCGCGTATGAATCCGACAACACTGTCGTTTTGCAGTCTCGTGATTTCGATTGGAACTGGTGGATTTATAGGGACGGACCGAACCAGACAGACGAAGTAATGGAACCAGCCACTCCAATAAAATATCATGGAGGTCCAACAAAGCTCAAAGCTCATTAAGCTGGGCATGGTGTCAGCAGCACGAGGAGGGAGCCGTCCCACTTCGAAATAATCAACATGGATAGCTCTATGAACGCTACGTCGCAGTCTCACGCGTCATTCGTTGAGCTCTTAACGAGTGAAGAGACATTTGAAGATAGTTGCATGCTCGACGCCTTCATTCCTCCACGCTCTTGGGGATACGCAAGATTGAATTGATCATTTGAAGGAAATATGTAAGTAGGAAGTGTTGGTGGCGTACTCGTCGAGGCGAAGTACGATGTGTCAGTGATGTCAGCCACGTATTTGTCGTACGCGAACTTTCAAGTTTCAGTGGTGTCAACCACGACTATGGTGTACGCGAAATATCAAGTCTACCAAGCTATTTTATTGGTTATCTATATTGGATCTGCGTTCAGAAGCAAACCAACGGAGCACTGAGACGGTTCATAGAGAATTGTGACACCCAACTCAGAACGCTCACGCTTCACAGTAGACAACAACTCAACGGTGATTCCCTCAGTCTACCTCTAGAGATAACGACACCAAAGAGGATATCACAAGGGACACACGCCAACTCAGGAAGTGGATTGATATCTACAAGTGGATTGATATCTACAAGTGGATTAACTTCTGCGTACTGAGACTGACCCTCTATCTAATCTAAAGTCAGGACTAGCGCTATACATTTAGGCGATTAAGGTTCACTGACCTCGTCACATCGGCCACGTACTCGGCTGACGCGCTGATATCGACCAAGGTGGCCCCGAACGTGACGTACGCGAACCTCTAAGTGTCGGCGATGTATGCCATGGTGGCCACGATCTCGGACGCGAACAACGGAGCGTCGGTGATATCGACCAAGGTGGTCCCGTACGTGATGTACGCGAACTACGAAGTGTTGGTGATGTCGGCCAAGGTGACCACGTACATGACCAACGCGAACCTCGAAGTGTAAGTGATCGACCAAGGCGGCCACGGACTCGGGCGCGAGCTAAAAAGTGTTCGTGGTGTCGATCAAGGTGGTCACGTACATGACGAACGCGAAGTACGAATGGTCCGTGATGTCAGCTAAGGTCTCCATGTACGTAGTGCACGCGATGTTGTAGGTTGAAGTGTGCACGTTAGTAGACAACGTCGTTTTTAAGAATCTACACTGTTACTTTCTACACCTGTTGCACTATTGGTACCTGTGGTCTTTTGTGCAGAAATGCAAAAGTGATAGTGTGTATTTGAAGGCTGCATCTCCTACGGCTCCTGCGTGGTCGTTACCTTTGCGACCGCTAGCATGACGACCCTTACAGTGGGCGCCATGCGTCCGTTATGAGATCTTTGTGTTCAAGTCTGAAACTACTGCTGCACTACACTGCCCCCCACGACTTGATCACACGCCAATTTTCTCCTGTAGGTTCTTGAGGTACTTCGTGATGCTGTTGTCTGCACAATTGTCGACGTACTGTGTCACCATGACCGGTACTGCTGCGTAGATGCCACCAAAAGCTTCCCACGAAACTTCGCTGTCTTCCAACCCATGCCAGCTTACCAACAGCTGCCAACCCTTAGCTCGGCGATTACGCCTCCCATTAAGCACTGCACGGACACCCAGTTTAATACCTTGTAAGGCAACGTGGTGCTTCAGTTCCTCTGTGACGTCGAGCGTTCTGTCTGCGTAATGTTTTAGCCTGATCGCGTGAACGTCAGATTGCTCACCAGTCAGCAAATGCTCGATCATGAAGCTGGTTGGGAGTTCTCGTGCAATCCTAAAAGGTCCAACCCATCGAACCATAAGCATCTGCCCCGACATCCTTGGACCCGCCCTTGACCATAACACGAAGTCACCAACGGAAAATGTACATTCACGTCCCCTTTTCGCAACTTGCTGTCTTAGTCGGCGCTGCTCCTTCGCATCGACTACTTCTGCATGAAGTTCATGCAGGCTTGAACGCAAGGCGTCCAGTTGATTCCCAAAGTGTTGTATTTCACCTCGCATCACATCGTGTGTTGCTGACCCTGCTCTTGGCTTCAGAACCACGTTTACAATGGGCTCGCGATCCAGTCCTGTAAAAACTTCCAACGAGATAAAGTCCAGAATCGACTGATAAATCTGAGGTAGACCCTCGCAGGACCCACGAACCCTACCGTCCAGCTTTCCTCGCGTAAGAGTCTCCTCTGCAAACGGCTGGACAAGCAAAGGCCCGATCATTTCTTCAGGAATATGGCTTGTATGGAGCAACGCGTAGGCTCGCAGTAAGTAGCTCAGTGTCAGCGTACTGATAGTGTGGTCACGGTTGTAAAAGGTATCGGGAAAAATCTCGGTCGCGCATTCCGTCTCCAGTCGACGCAAAAGCGTTTCTTCAATGGCAGCAAGGCGCTTCTCCCTCTAATGCAGCGCAAATCATCCTCACTATTAGGCTCTTGTCTAGGATCATGCAATCCGTCTGATGCACACGTTACCTGAATCGTGCCAAGGTGGATGCCGTTCGTGAACTCGAGATCAAGCTGCACAAAGATCTGCGCCGCCCGCTCCAGCTTCGCGCAGCCCTCGGTGACACTCGTGGCATTAAGACTTGGACTTCCCCATTAATGAACGGACTGGTGTCTGGTTCAAGTTTGATTGCACGACTGGCAATTAATACTTCCAGTTTCTTGAGTCGAGTTGAAACTCTAGCAAAAGAACTCTGACCACCTGCAATATGTCGCGATTCAAGCGTTCCACGGTGCCATTGAGCCAGGGTGAATATACCGGTGCAAACCGCTGCTCGGCTCCGAATCTGCTCATTAGGTCGCTCATAAGTGCATTACGGAAGTGTGACCCGTTATCAGACTTCCACGGCTCTGGCAATCCGAAGCGTTTATACCAGTCGAGCACCGCTGTTGCTGCCGCCAGTCCGTCGTCGCTTTCACACGCAATGAGTTCGCAATAATGTGACAGATCATCCTTTAGCACAAGTAAGTACTGCGACTCGCCGTAGCTCTTCCCCGTAGACATGAAGTCCATATGTAGTAGATCATTCCGTCGCGTTGCTGTGTGGATACTATTCCACGGACGCTGGATTAGTAGCCCTCCTTTGAAATGCTTGCATAATAAGCAGTCAGCCACAAATTTGTTGACACGAGCCCTCAAATCTTCTACCTCGAGCTGGTCACTGAGCAACTGCAGCATGGCATCCGCTCGACGGTGCGCTCGTGTGCCACAGTGTGCAATAATCATCACGCGCATAATGAGACTTTCGTCACTGGATGGTAGCCATATCTTGCCGTCTGAAACCCAGACACCGTGCTCGTCCTGTTCGAATTCGGGACCTGGATTATTCGCTGTGGCTTGTGATTCCTTGATTGATTCCAAGGTCGGCCACTCAAAATTTCCATCTTGCATTGTCGAAGTTTCGACAACTTTGTTGTGCTCACCACTCGTGCTGCTTTAACACGCACTGTCTTTGGCTGTGGAGCTGGTCCATTCGGTGGCCACCTCGATATTATATCAGCCCACAGGTTTCATTCGCCGTCAAAGTGCTCTATCGTGTATCTCAAACACGAAATGCGCAGTGCCCACCAGAGTAATTTGCCACGAGTGTGGTTTTTGAGGTCTTCTGAAGGCGAGAAAATCTGGATTAAATTCGAGTGATCGCAAAATGCCTTGAATCCCCCTTCCCTTTCCAAGATGTAGTCCAGCGAGATGCATGCACGGACGACTGAGTAAGCTTCCTTTTCGACGATTGACCAGTGCAATTGTACTCCTCTAACGACACCAACTTGACAAATCAAGAGCTCATGAGCTTGTTCTTCAACCGGACTGCCTTCCTTCCAGTTTCTCACTTGAGTCAGGGTAATTGACCATCCAGGTCACTAGTATCCGTCAGCAAACACATTGTTGCCTCATCTTCTGGAAAATAAAGCTTGGCCGAGTTTGCCATTGACTGAAGAGCTTGTGAGTAAGCCATTCGTTCATCATCCGTCCAAGTCAAGGTCACAGCTCCTGCTGAGTGTTTTTTCCTACTGCGATTCGCCAAAGCTCCATTTAACTTCGACTGCATCGGCTCAAATACCGTGCGAAATCAACCACACTTTCCCGAATCCAGTTACACACACACAAGAAACTTTGAAGATCAGCTGCTGTTTGTGGTAGTGGTAGTGAGACTAAAGCCGACAACCTCTCTGGGGCTTGCCGGATACCTTGGCCGTCAATAATTCTCCCGCACCAGGACACCTCGAATGCCATCAGAACAATCTTCTTTGCGTTCAATTTAAGGCGATGCTTGGCCGTCAGCTCGTAGAATAGCCTAAGGTTTGCTAGGAACTCTTCTTGCGTCCGGCGTTACACGATAATATCGTCAATGCTCCTTTGTACAATAGTGGTTTGTATACTGTCTGAAACTGGTTCTGTAAATGTAGAGCGGAACCGGTCGCTCCTTGAGGCACCCGCAATGGCGTGTACACCCCGTCGTGCGACATAAAGCTAAACATCTCCTGGCACTCCTCTGCGAGCATGATCTGCCAGAATCCCTTGAACATGTCGAACTTAGCAATGAACTTCACACCGGCTACACACCTCAGGGCAATCGAAATGTGCGGCATAGTACCTGCAATTGGCACTGTTTTGTTGTTGACTCTGATGTAGCTGTTGGTCACCCTAAATTCGTCTTTACTGCCCGCCTGTCGAACTGGTATTGCATACGACGCCCATTTGCTGAGATTGTTTATCTTCACAAACCCGAACTTGAGCAATTGCGCGACGTTTTCTTCTAGGAATTTAAGCTGTGCTGGCGGATAGCGGCGAGGTTTACACCGAACCAGTTCCTCGCCCCACTTCAATGTGACCACCAGGGGCTCCACTAAAGCTGGATCATCTGGTCCAATCTTCGGTCGCCATAATTGCAGGAACTCCTTGTTGACTATGATCACATCCTTTCGGAACTCCTTGTACCGATCATCAATCAGCACCACTCTCGCCTCCTCGTACATACGGTCTAACTCCGCCTCAACCTCTCCGTCCACTACATCACCCACTTCTGGTTTGTCAGGGAGGTCATCGTGATTGAGCTCAATGCTAGTATTGGCTAACTGCTCAAATGCGCGCTTGACGTCAATTCCCAACGCTTCATCACTTTTCTGCTCAGAAGAAATTGCTTTTCTCCTTCAACTACCAGACAGTCGAGCTTGTAGAGGTTTACAGGCCCCGCAGAAGTTCTAATCTGCACGTCAATTTGTGCTGCTTCATGGCATAGGATCAGCTTGTACAGCAACCGATCGCTGATTCGAATATGTCGATACTTGACCAGCTCCAGCATCCCTTCGATCTCGTCCCGAAGCATGGGTGGCACAAGATTATCGACCAGTATCTTGGTCCTCTGCTTCATCCGCGGCACGTAGTCGTCATCCGTAGCTGTGCAAGGCCGAGGTGCTCATGGAAGCCGTTATCGGCGATTATTTTCTCGAACTGTCGAAAGTATTTGGAGACTCGATCGGGTACGTCTTTAACCATCAAGTCCATCTTCAGGTGTTGAGTGAACAGCGCCGACGGGTTTCCTAGAAAGTCACGATTCGTCGTCTCGCATCTCTCTCTGACCTTGTCCATGATGTCTTCGTCCGTGATCAGAGCTTTATCTTTGACCATCTCATAAGAAGCCAGGAACGCCATCATATCTGGTTCGACAGTACTACGCACGCTGCGTGCGACAGTTTTGTAGTCTTCACCCGTCCATTCACAACGCTCCCGGATATTCTCCTCATACTGCTTTCGAGCCCTTCGCCACTTCACCAACGAAGCTTGATCCCACTCCGCCAGCTTTGGAGGCCCGATGTATTCGTAGACCGGCTGAGGAACCGTCATTTCCGCGTCGCCGTCGTTGTCCAGCCTGAAGCGCGACATCCTTGGTCTACTTGACTATCGATTGCGAACTGCTCGCAATCAAAGTATATTTCTGGTCTTTTGTGCTGAAATGCAAAAGTGATAGTGTGTATTTGAAGGCTGCTTCTCCTACAGCTCCTGCGTGGTTGTTTCCTTTGCGACCGCTAGCATGGCGACCCTTACCAGTGGGCGCCATGCGTCCGTTATGAGATCTTTGTGTTCAAGTCTGAAATTACTGCTGCACCACAGTACCCCGATGCCACGAAGTTCGGTGCTCCTAAGATTCTCCCCTTCGAGGTCGATTACATGGGGCTAGTGGTCAGCAACCTGGACGAGGCTTTGCAGACGTACAAGAAGGAGTTCAAGCTACACGACGAGTCGTTTCCGTTGGATCCGTAAGAGCAGATGCGCATTAGCGTTTAACCTAAGTGCTGCATGCTCAAATTAGTTCAAGGAGCTCAAACTATCGGTGGTGTTCAGCAAACGTTAAAGAAAGTAATCAACGATCATGCACGTCACGCGTAACCCAGTTAGCGACGAGAAGAAACAGTACAGGGAGTTTCACCTGTACACGCAAGGAGCGGTAGTGGCGGTGGTGGAGACGTACAAGTTTAAGTACTTCAAGTAAGGTAAAATGCCAATCGTAGCACGGTTTCGATGTCCTCATAAACGGGGGTGTAGCTACCGCAATACTCAAAACTAGCGAACAAAAACTATACCATTGACAAGATGCGATAAACGCGCGCCCGATAAATACTTGCGCAGAACCTGGTTCTTACCAATTGAGTACCTAGCTATAACCAAACTTGATAGTGATTTTACAGGTAAAAAGGGTGTGCCAATTCGAGGAACGGTCCATGCAAACCCAAGTCATTTTAAATCACCTAGAAACTTTACATTATTGAGGTAGAAGAAAATGTCCAAAAATGTACTGAAATCAAGTCAAAAAGCGTGCCAGAATTGGTACTTTACGTTAATGAGTTACCGCTGCCAATAAGGGTGCCGTGTTGGCGCTTAACAGTTACATGTGTACGTGACGCAATGTCAAACCTTCTGCGGCGTACCTAGGACAGGAATGACGGTACTCAGGACAGTGTCGCCTGGGTTACGGCCTCGGGCTCAAGCTGTGGTCGCGTCGAGTGTCAGCGCCCGATGTATCCAAGTGGAAGGCCAATGGCGAAGGCGAGGCTGCCGGGGCACACGCCTCAAAGCCTATCGGCGGCGGAGAGGTTTACGGCGCGGAGCTTTACTGGTCTCGGTGCACCCTGCACGAGACTCCAGTGGACGGAGGCACGCGTCCAACAACTGCATGAAGACGAGCAGACTGAGGAACACAGGAAGCTGTTAGTTCAGAGGCTAGTTCGCGAATTTTACATGATAAACTTTCTCATTAAACTTTCCTTCAAAGGATCACCCCGGGTTTCGCGACAAAGCTAGCTTTGCGCTTTCTGAAGCGTGAGTTTCTTGATCCCGGAAGTCGAAGACTCTCCAGTTCATCGTCTCTTTGGTGCGCGTGTCGACCGAAGGTTTCCTGTCGCCGTTTGGTCCAAGACTACCGATCTACGTCGACTAAGTACCAATTTGCAAAAGTTCGGTACTGTCTTAAGTGCGGTTCTACAAGTTCGCCTTAAGTTCGATCAACTTCAACCATGCCGGGCTACATGGTGGACTCCGATGGCGATGTGCAGATGTCGCTCCCTCAGCCGATCTTAGAAGTAATTCGTGCACCCGAGTTGTCCAGCTGGGACCATGCTACGTTCATTGAGTGGCACCGTGAGTGGGAACGCTATGTGGAGAAGATGGGACACCGCTGCACCACGACCGGCGAGACATTAGAGAACGTGGTGGCCACCGTCAAGGGTTGCGTCAAGCGTAAGACGCTAAAGAACATGGCTACCTACGTGCTGAAGAAGCCAGGGGTCGATGTGATCGACGCCGACATCATGCGGGCTGTGCAGGCACGTTGCTGCACGCTCAAGAACAAGTTCGTGCCTGACGTCACGTATCTGTTCCGCCAGAAGCTTAGGATGGACCTATCGATCGACGACTGTGACGCGCGGGTGTTCCGCTACTACGATGACTTCAATGGGATCGTGGAGGACAACGGACTGCAAGGGCTGATTGGGGCAGACAACACGACTGATGCTGGCTACAAGAGCAGAATGAAGGCTCGCTGTCGCCTATTGGTCGAAAATCTGCACCCTCCGGTCCACGAGGCGCAAATCACCCGACTTATCGATTTAGAGAGGCGTGACTGTAAGTCTGATGACGTCTCCCTCTTTGATTTGATACTAGAACACGCGAAGGTGCAGCAGCGATTCATCGAATGGCGCAGGATTAAGCTGCAAAGGCGGACTCGAAGGCGGCAAAGCCAGAACGGAAGTCCCCGAAGACTGGCAACGTCAACGCCAAGACCGAACCTGCACGCTTAACGCCGCCCGCTGCGTCGACGCCCGCTCCGGCACGAGCTCCGCGACCATCTCGCCCTCCGCCCCCAAATGGGTGCCTTTTCTGCAAGGGAGCCCACCGGCTGGCTGACTGCCCGACCGCGACCGACGTCCAACGTGATGAAGCGCGGTGAAAGTATCGCGAGGTTAAGGACCAACGCGCGGGTGCTGTGCGCTCTAAGGCTGCCCCGTATGCGAATACCGGTCGCACTGTCAGAATTAATGGACTGGTTGAGATGGCTTATTCACCAGACACTGGTGCCGACAAGAGCGTGGTGCCCCAAGAAACGGTAGACTCCCTCCGTGGGATGCAGCCTACGCTCCAAGTGACGAACCTCCCCACTGCAGTGGAAGCGGTGATGGCGGATGGACGGGCCCAGCTGTGCGACCAAGAAGTGCTACTCGACGTGGAGTTGACTACTGTGGCCGGTCTAGTCTCATTGCGGTCGGTGCCTTGTTTGATTTTGGCGGGCGACGGCGACGAGGTTTTGCTGTGGCGTGATGTCCTAAAGGGACTCGGTATCGATGTTGACCAGCAGCTTGCTCAATTGGCTGGCCCATCTTTGCTGGAAGGAGCAGTGGACGATTTTCCTGTTGGCGATGACGTTCCTGGCCCACCGGCTGGACCGGAACCCGTCAACGCGCTCGCCCTGCTACTGGATCGTGCAGTGGCAAATGGTTTACCGGCGGAGTATGTCGCCAGAGTTCGTGAACTACTGGAGGAGTTTCCTGATGTTTGGCGTGAGACCGTTGGTCCTAATCCACCGGCGGACGTTGAACCACTCCAAGTTACATTGCGGCCAGATGCCGCCCCACATCGAAGTCCACCCCGTAAATATGCGCCGTTGCAGTCTCAGTTCATTTGTCGATAACGGTCTATGCTACGTCTCGCTCCGGAGGAGCCCACAGTCTTTATCGTCGGTGTGGTACGAATGGATCTGTGATAGGTCATTAATACAACAGCAAAATAGAAGACGTTATCACGAGGCAAAGGTTGCCGTCACTTTTCTGCGTTTGTTCCCACCTCAAGGATACGATGTGAAGAGTTCAGACAACCCTAAACCCTAGAACGGGCGGATTCTTAAGGCAGATCAAGAGGGGGGGGCTGAAATTCTTGCTTTCGCCAATGGAGAACAGAAGAAAACCAAATCATAAGGAACGGTCGTTAAAATGCTGAAGCAAATGTACGTCCAGGACAAGCCGAACCAGCGGATTACCACGTACCAGCGTCTAAGTGAAAGGGGCTATGTCCTCGACGACTTTCCTGCTTCAACGATTCACTCCCTCCTGCCACAAAACGCAACATAAGAACAATCATGAGGGCCACCGAAGCAATCCGATAGGAACGATGCAGCGTTACGAACGATGACTCCGTGTCTTAGCACATTCTAGCCATACATATGGCGAAATAGTCAGTCGAGTCATTACATAAACGTTGACACTATTATTCACTTTTCCTTCGTGTCATCATTCACATGCTGCTGTGGTTGTTCGCCTGCACCCATTTGCCATCTTGTTCTCTGCACTGCTGCTGCTTTTGAGTCGGTCGTGAGGGTCATCACCTCCCCCACGGCACCGAAGTACACGACGTCTTTGTGCTGTTTGGGTTTGACAGTGAAGACATTGTACATATCTTTTTGATGCGGCCCAGATGGTTTCTTGCAGCTAATAAATTTATTTTAAGGGGCGTCCAAATGTCCGAAGATGGGCTTGCGATGTCCGAACCTGCGCGAAAAAGCGCAGTCTTCGTAAAGGAACTGCCTACGTTCACCAATTAGTTAGACATAGAA
Source organism: Phytophthora quercina (assembly GCA_014706105.1). NCBI lineage: Eukaryota > Oomycota > Peronosporomycetes > Peronosporales > Peronosporaceae > Phytophthora > Phytophthora quercina. The sequence goes on along the minus strand of JACBOW010000003.1, from coordinate 1,615,196 downwards.
AGCCTATTAACCCTAATCCCCCAAAATGGTCCAATTCACCTGCCTTCGGCAGGCGAGGTCAAGCGCAGCGCGCAGCGCTGCAAGATTAGGGCCAAACGGAAGGGCTCGGCCATGCAAGGTTTAGCATCGACGTGCGAAGCGATATCTTCGCACGGTGTGCTAACGGTATGGCTACCTCGGAGTGGCGGCAATGGCGTTTGGACGTGCTGGGGCGACGTGTGCGCATTGGAGGTGCTGAGGAGAGCTCGCGCGGACCTATATTGCTGCTGCGTCGTGCCAGCGGCGGTCGTGAACGTGTGGACTGGGTTCTAGGGGCCGGTGTTTGGACGTGCTGGGGCGACGTGTGCGCATTGGAGGTGCTGAGGAGAGCTCGCGCGGACCTATATTGCTGCTGCGTCGTGCCAGCGGCGGTCGTGAACGTGTGGACTGGGTTCTAGGGGCCGGTGGTTGTCGCCGGCAAGCGGTATGGCCTTGCCAAATACGCTTCCCCAGGGTATAGGTGGGGTTAGGGCTAGGGTGTAAGGTTGCTCGCAAGTTGCTCGAACATGCAGAAAATGGACAATTAATTGGTGAACGTAGGGAGAGCCCTTCGTAAATGGGGTGGGTAAGGGTCGCCTGTCACGTTTGCTCGAATGAGCATAACAGGACGAATTATTTAAAGTTGAGAGAGGGTAGGTTCTACAGATAAAACTGGACATTCGTTTTTGTTATCGGTATGTCAGACATGTGGCGCCAGTTTTACCGGATATGTTTCTTCCTGGTTTTGGATCTCAAACAGACCCAGTGGTAGGCAGCAATTCGCTCTACGTTGGAGATGTTTCATCGTTTCTCGGGAAAACAAGGATTGGATATCTGATGATGGATGCCGACGACGCACAGCGGAGTGCTTTCGAAGTAGAAGCTTTGCGTTAGCTGGAGATCGACCACCAGCCGTCTTCCTGATGTTTTTTTTTTTTTTCATGGGATGACTGACGTCCTGAAGCACACGATAAAACATCGAAAGGGAAACAAACAACTCATCTATCGGCACGTATACAGAATACATTACGCTCGCACTCATCAAGATGAGCAGACTCGCATTAATGAGGCCTTTGGCGCATGGAACGTTAACCAAGAGTGTCGATGTTTTAGCAGATATTACGTGGCTCAGTGGCTAACCGGGATATACACGAAGTGGCAGTGTCTTGAAACTCTCACTGGCTTGGCGAAAACCAACAACCTTGTAGAGAATTTACGTAGTAGGTGTCCGATCGCCTGCATGACGACACCTCACGACAGTATAAATCTTCACTGCCAATTACCAACGAAAGTACTGCTGTCCAAAGAGACCGCACCATGCAGCCAACAACTGATCCACACGCATGCTTTGTCTTCCCGCGCATCCCAGTTCTCGAACCTGCACCTGTGGCCGAGCAATCGGTCAGGTAAAGGGAGAGGAGGAGTTTACTGACGACCAACTGCAATCAGAAGAACAACCTGGGCTCGGGTGGTCCGTGAATGTGATCACCCAGTCATGTACATTACCAAGTGCATTTACGATGAAGTTAATGAGCAGACTACCGCAGACTAAGTGCATGCCCGATCGATCCCGGTCGGCCGCGCTTTTTTCGGACAAGCCGAGCGGAGCCCCGCACTATCAGCGGGGCACTTTTACCAAGTTAAGCCGAACAAAAGTGGGTGCCCGCCTCGCCTCGATTGGCGGGTTTTATCGTTTTCACTGGACACGCATCGCTACGCTCGGCGGGGATACAAAACACAAAACTCGATTTCTGACTGAATAAGTTTAGGGCTAAAGAACGATCTCTCAGTAGACAATGTTTTTCGTGTAAACGTCGTCATCGACTGTAGCCGGGTTGTCCGCTCAAATCGTAATGTTTCTTTGAGTTGTAACGCGAGAAGCAGTAACGACGAGCTTTGCACTTGACGGGCACTGCATCCGGTTTCAAAGCCACCTTCCGAGGCGGAAAATCGACAGGTGGGTCACGGCCAAGCTTCATTCGAAAGACATCCCGATATTTAAAGTGAATCTTGTTCAGCTCGGCTCGGAAAGCAGGACTACAACCCAGTTTCAAGGAGGTGGATTTGAACAATGCCCGGGCTCACCATCAACCTCCAGCTGCAACTGCCCACCCTTCTGGGTCACAGCGTTCACAACGTATCTGTCCCCCTTTATGCGTTCGGTACCCACTTCCACCACCGTCGTGTCTCCTTCTTCCACGGCATGCATTGTGAGGCGCTAAGTGATGAGACGTGTGAACACTAGGAGTTTGTATAGGAGTGTTCGCACTGGACTTTGCACAGGACACTGTAAGTTGTAGTTGCAGTTGCACTGTCGAAACGAGACTCTGAACACCAAAGTAGCTTCTGCAAAATGCATTGGCAGGGACTTGGAGCGGAGGAGGAGTGCCTGCGCTGCAGGATGCAAATGCTGGAATGAAAGCTTGCCTCCTCCGCTTCCTCAACCCGACTTAATAGCACTGAACTTGTGTGCCGGAGGCAACACAGCCCCGCACGCAGACGGTCGGAGCGCTGTAGAGACGGCTGCAGCCGCTCCACGTCTAACGCTCATGTGCTGGTGCCGCACTGAGCACCTCGTAGGCTTGGCAATGCTTGTTGTGCCAGTGAGGCAGCGGAACGTCAACGCCTTGCGTGGCAGTAGACGTCCACTGCTCAGACCAGCGGCAGCGGCGGTCGCAGCAACAGCAACGCGAGTGTGGGTGCTTCCGGCAACGGAATGCAGTGCACCAGCCGTTGGGCACCCACAGCAACATCGCCATCTCACAAGTGAAGAGCGTCAGCGGCCACCACGAACAGAAGCGATTCTGGATCGCATATCCAGCGAGAGCAGCAATTCCTTGGATAAAAGATAAACAATGAAAATTGTTTTAGACAGGTATACGTACACCAATTTCTTCTGTACTTTGTCAACCCTTCTGTAGTTTCTCAACTTTTGTCTGTATTCTCTTCAGTTTGATTGACAAAAGAAGTTTTCCTTCTTTCGTCAATTCGCTCCAAAGTACCAATGGTGTCACCGGCAGCTCCGCCACCAGAGCGCGGCTTCGAGTTCCGCCGTGACCTGGAACAGCTCGTGCACGACGGCGTTCTATGTTCCCGTCGCATGGCACAACGCGCGCGCTTCCGTCCGGGTGTTTTGTCCTCTTCGTTGGAGCCAGCCGACGTGCAGCTGCAGCAGCGCACCAAGAAGAAGCTGGCACGGGCGCTACGCTCTTTGCGTGATGACTACGGTGCGTCACTGGAGCTGAGCAGGGAGGCTCTGGCCTACACGAACTCGCTGGAGGACGCACTGAGCTTCCTGGCGCTGCAACACGCGAGTGATGAGCTGCCACCCACGCTGCGTGCACTTCCCACGGAGCTGCTGAGCGTTAAGGACGCGGACGAGGACGACGGTGAGCTGGTGGCTGAGGTAAACGTCCCCGTGAAGGAGAAGGAGGGAGATTGGGTAGAGCAGAAGAAGCAGGAGAAGGTAGAACAAGTGGTGGACAGTTGGGACCAGGAGAAGGAAACGGACCAGGAGAAAAATCAGGTGGAAGTTAAGGTTGATGATACCAAGCAGACTCAAGCGCTTTCGTGGACGCAACAGTATGTGCTGAACATGGCAGCAAGAGAGGAAGAACTGGCTCGACAAGAGGCCGATGTGACGCCCGAAGCTCGTGAGTTGGAGGAGCTGGAGAAACGCTACAATGAGCTGGTGGCGGCGCTGAATCGCCTCAAGGAACGCAAGCGCAAGAAGAAAACCAAGAGTGGCGACAAGCAGAAAACACGAGAGTTGAATAAACAGGTGCAGGACACACGACGCCAAATTTTGGCCCGTGGCTGGAGAGATCCGATGCAGCAACAGCAGAAGAAGGAGAAGAAGACGGACTCCAATAAGGCAAGTGTCGAGAAGGAGTCATCTTTGGTGAAGACGAAGACTGCATCTGTTAAAGATCGACCCGTTTCGTCTAACGACGTGGTGGAAGATGCAGACGATGAGCTGCTGTCTTTAGCGCTTGGAATGACAGAGGAGGAGGAAGAGCAGATTGAAAATAAAGAGGTGGAATTGAAGCAGCAGTATGATGAGAAGGAGACAAATGCTGTGGGGTTTGACTTGACTGCTCAAGCGGAAGAGGAGGAGGAGGACGGCGACAGCCGCATGTTTGGGCTATTGGAAGAGGCTGAGACTACTGTGGTGAGCGCTGAGGAGATTAAGAAGAGCGCAGCTATCGACACGGCTGCTCTCATTGCCGCTCAAGCAGCAGCAGACCTTGCAGCGTCAAAAGGAAAGAAGGGCAAAGGGGGTAAGAACAAGAAAGGCCGCAACATGCTGAAGGCTCAAGCGGCGGCAGCTCAAGCCGCCCAGGCACAAGCTGCTGTTGCTGCTCCCTGGACAGGAAAATCTCCGCGCGATCACCTGGAGCAACATTGCCGCAAGAATGGGTTGCAGAAGCCGCAGTACAAGAAACTTCCCAAGCCGCCGGGTGGGGGACACTTTTACTCGGTGATTCTCGGCAACAAAACTAGAGGCAAATGGGATATCACTGTGAGAGATGCCAGTGACGCAGTTCAAGGGTTTGACTCCATCTCAGATGCAAAGGATGCAGTTGCTACTAGTGCGTTGTTCGAGTTAGCGTCTGATCTTCCACTCTATCGCGTACTGCCGCCAATGCACCGCGATATGTGGCAGAGGTGGATCAAGGAGCAGCAGGAGAATAAGGCGGCAGCAGCAGCCGCCGACCGCGATGAACAAGACGACCTTCTGACCGAGATTTTCAATTCTCTCCCCGAGGAGATTGCTGGGAAGCGCGCTGTCATAGAGGTATCAGCTACGACACAGAAACCTTCAGCCCCTGTTGTAGAGAAGAATGCTGAAGTCACTGAGAATGCGCTGGAGGATTGGAGTGTCGACGACTGGGACGCTGATCTGTCTGGTGATGAGGACACGAGCGTCAAGGATCCCATAGTGTCTACGAAGAATGGTGTTACGGCATCCATAGACGAACAGGAGATTGAAGAAGAAAGCGAAAGTGACCGAAATGCTGCGTTGGAGCTGTCTCAACAGCTACGTGAGCAGCTACAGCAACGTATGCGCTCTAGTGGATACCGATCAAAGCTCCCACAGCGCGAGTCTTTGCCCATTGCGTCGTACAAGAAGCAAGTGGTCGAAATGTTGTCGGACCACGATATAATCCTGATTTCTGGTGAGACCGGTTGTGGTAAGAGTACGCAGGTGCCACAGTTCTTGCTTGAGGATCTGTTGCTTTCAGAGCCTGGAGGTGCACATGGACAAATTGTTTGCACTCAGCCTCGTCGACTAGCTGCTATTAGTCTGGCTGAACGTGTGTCTGAAGAACTGGGTGAATCATACATGGGTACGGGTGATTCGCTTACAGGTTTTCAGATCCGCCTCGAAACGCGCATGACACGGCGCACACGTCTGCTCTTCTGTACAACTGGTATTTTGCTTCGGAAGTTGCAGGACCCACGCACGCTAGGCGAAGAAGTGAGCCACGTGATTGTGGATGAGGTGCACGAACGCGATCTTCAGAGCGATGTGCTGCTGGTCATGCTGCGCCAGTTTCTTGCTGAAGGCAACGTAGCAAGACGCCGGAAGTTTGGTGGGACTCTGCCGCCACTAAAGGTTATTCTCATGAGTGCTACGCTTAACGCTGCAAGTTTCCAGCAGTACTTTGGTGGTGCCACAGTGTGTCCGATGATTGAAGTTCCTGGTCGTACGTTCCCTGTGGAGCAGTTCTACCTCGAGGATGTGCTGGAAAAGACCCAGTTTGTTGTGGATGAGGAGTCCCCCGCTTACGTCCCTGTGGATGACAGCAGCGAGAGGAACTCAACGCAAGTCACTATCTCTGGCCGTGGAGGAACGTCCTACTCACAACAGGTCTCATGGACCTCATCTGCGGGTGAGTCATCCAAGACAACAGCAAGTGATGCACAACGTATGCTGGCTGAAACGTACAGCGAGTCCACTCTGCTTGCTCTTGAGCGCATTAATCCGTCTGTTGTTTACTACGAACTTATTCAAGCGCTATTGGAGCACATAACGACGGAAACGAATCTGCTGTCTCTATCAAAAAGTGATAAGAAGAGTGCGTCAGTACTTGTATTCCTTCCGGGCCTTCAAGAGATTACTACGCTACTGGACATACTTGGCGGGAGCCGTCTACTGCGTCACGATCCGCACGGTCGAGAATTCGAGTTTTTGCCGCTTCACTCGTCGCTTTCGGCACAGGAGCAGCAACGCATCTTTCGACAACGTCCTGGTGTTATTCGCGTAATCGCTGCAACCAACATTGCCGAAACATCTCTAACGATTGATGACGTTAAGGTTGTGATCGATACTGGACGTGTCAAGCAAATGAGCCACGATGCCCAGCGTCGTACAAATGTGCTTGACGAGATTTGGGTTGCGCGTGCCAACGCCAAGCAGCGCGCTGGTCGTGCAGGTCGTACAAGTGGTGGTTCGTGTTTCCGCCTCTTCCCACAGTCTGTCTTCCGTTCCGTTATGCTCGAACAACCTGTGCCTGAGATTCGACGTGCGCCATTGACGTCGCTGTGTTTGCAGATTAAGACTTTCGGCGTAGGTGGTGAGCAGAAAGATGGTTGTGGCGAGTTCCTCCGCGCGTGCTTAGACCCACCCGACGATGTCAGTATTTGTGATGCGCTGGAGGAGCTTTTTGAGATTGGCGCGCTGAACCGCGAGGACGAAGCTCTCACAAAATTGGGTGCACATTTGGCGAGGCTTCCTGTTGACGTGAAGGTTGGCAAATTACTTTTGTTTGGAGCACTATTCGGTGTGTTCGACGCTGCAAGCACTTGTGCTGCCGTCCTGGAGACGAAATCACCTTTTGTGGCACCTTTTGGTCGCCAGAATGAAATGAAGCAGGCTCGTCAGAATTTCGCTATTGGCGCTAGCGATTTGCTTACCGACGTGAACGCTTTTGAAGTCTGGCGCTATGTTGTGCAGCGTGGCAAAAGCAATGGAGTCAATGAGAAGAGCTATTGCCAGCAGAACTTCCTGAGCCACCGAGGTCTACGCGAGCTGAGCAAGCTCAAACGTCAGTTCCGAGGGCTAGTGACACAACTTGGCTTCTTGCCACACTCTGAGCCCGTAAGTGACGAGCGCATGACTCTCCAGCAGTTGGCGACGGTATCTGCTATCCTCTATGCTGGTCTGGCCCCGAATCTGGTACATGCTGAGCCCCCGGCAGCGTATGGTCCAAAGCGAGCAGTGCTCCGCGAACGTGACTATGGCATCGTTGTGGTGCATCCAGGCTCGATCAACTACAAAGTGGCAAGCTTCCGTGCGAGCAACTTCCTCACATATGCAGTGAAGCTGCACACCTCGCAGGTGTATCTCCCTGCATCTAGCCTTGTGCTACCCTTGGCTGTGTGTCTCTTTAGTCATGCATTGGAGCCGGTACCACAGCTGCGACGCAAGGACAAGGATGGTAACGAGACGATCGGTCTGCGAGTGAACGACTGGGTGGTTTTTCAAACTTCCTTCCGCTCGGCGGCTTTGGTGCAGGAAATGCGCAATGTGGTGTTCGAAGCCATCGATGTCAGCCTTCAGACTCCACCATACGCCCGTGGTGGTAACACCGAGTCTTTGACGCAGAAGAACGAGCGAGAGTCGCTTGTTCAAGTGTTGCGTGCGCTCTTCCTTGCTGAGTATGAGGAGCGTGATCCCAAGAAACAGCTTTCGGGTCAACTGTGTGCTGACAAGCAGCGGAACTAGAAAGTCAGAGCCCAACGAATAGAGACTACAGGACATGTTTATCGGGAAAATGAAGTTGAAGTTGAATTGAATTTGATGAACGACTACGAGTAGTGATCTACTGGCGTCGTTGGCTTGGAGCTAGTACTGCGCAGCCATGTAGAGTGCCCAGGAGCGTGAGAGGCCGTCCATCATAGCGGTGCATTGGTTGAGTTTCACGAGAGCCTGGGCCTTGTTCACCCGCGCGTAGTTCAGGTACAAGAGCGATAGCCACGAGTTCGACAACTGATCACCCGTCACGATATCCAGCTTGGATAGGATGTTGTCCCATTCTTCTTGAACGAAAGTCGACGTCCGCACATACTCCGTGATAGGGGTAACAGGTAGCATTTGAATACCGTGGATCATGTACTCGTCAGCGGAGAACCACGTTGTGTAGTCGGCCTTGTTGTCAAACAAAATACCAGGAACCATGTGCGGTCGGTATGCAGCCGGGTGGATGGTGTTTGAGCTGTCAAACAGGAAGTACGTCTGGATCGAACGCACATTAACTTTGCTCATAAGACGACCGATATCCTTCATGCGCGTGTGGTTCGTGGTTTGACCGAACAACGCCATGCTGTACGCGAAGTTAATGTCCTCGGACGTGGACTCTTCATCCTTGCCATCGGCCAATGTAGTTAATCCGTGTGAGTACGAGTGTCCTCGGAACCAGTCGAAGCTGCGGAATTTAGGGAAATACGGGTCATCACGTGACGGAGAGGCGACGTCACGCAGAAGCAGCCGAGTCATGTTGTTCAGGTCTCCAATACGCTTCCAAGTCGGATGCAAGTAGTTGATCACCGAAGCCATGTGCACCCAGTAGCCATAGTGATAATGGTGATCATTGTACACAGTGTTGCCAAAATCAGCGTTCATGTCCCCCGTCACGAAACCTTCAGAGCTTACAACTCCACCGACGACAGCATCGTATTTGAGTTCGTATTTCCAACTATTGTCCAGGAATGGAGTAATGGCGTCCTCCAATTTGGTAACACAACGACGGAGTAGTGAGACATCAGTGCCTACAATTACAGGGTCATTGGCCATCAAACACAGTGATGCATATTGCTGCACGAGTTTGCCCGTGAAATAGTAGCTGCCGTCCGTCGCTACCGTCCAAATGCTCTGAATGTCAGCACGCAGCTTGGTCATCAGATCCTGTTGTAGTGCTACAGCTTTGGTGAGGCGAGTTCGCGGATAGTGAGTCACGGGAATGTTTCGAGACTCGTAGAAGTTCCAGGCAGGTGGAGTTGTCACTGTGACGAATCCCTTCATGAGGCCGCGTACGGCCGCGTACATGGCAACATTGACCACTTCAGTCACACTAGCCGCAGTAAGCGACTTGGTGTGGTGATCCAGTGCGTAATGGAACAAACCTTTAGAGCAATCACCATCGGTTTTCCACTTGAACGAGTACTTGGAGTCGCTGGTGATCTCAACATCTCCACCCGTCACGATGCAGCTGCTGTACGTGTCTTGCGCAGCAGACTGCACGGGGTCAAGAATGGTAGAGATTCGGATGACTCCGTTGAACGAGGTGAAGCCCTGCAGGATCATACTGGTTGCGAGGTTAAGCTGAATGCCACTTGACTGTGAAGCCGACGGGATGACATGAATCCACCACTGCTGGCCGCTGACTGCGAGGACATTAAACTTGGTTCCGGAGTAGCGCGTTCCAATGTTGGCAGTAGCTCCGTTGATCGTTGCAATGGGGGCTTCAAAGAGTATCTCGGGAGTAAGTCCCTGGTACGTGGTGGTGAAGTAAGCCATACCGCTTACCATGCTGGATTTCATGGCACCCGTCGAGGATGGCGCCTGGAGCTGCACAGTGACTCCCAGGTCCGTCCAATTGGTGACTTGCATGTCTGGAATCGAAGTCGCAAACTCGCAAGCGGTCAGTTGAATTTCGTTGCGCTTCGGGTGGGCGTAATATTTGGCCACACCGTCCGTGACTCCACCGAAGAACCTGTTCCGGTACGGGTAGCTGAGTGCAAAGCCGTAAGCTCCTGAGTCTTCGACACTAATTGCAAACGGGTTGGGCCAGATGGGTCCTGTAGCATTCGTGGCGGTATCGCATGTGATGAGGTTACCCCACCAAGCGTTCGTAGGCACAGGTTTACTACGCATCGTGTCTAGATGACGCGGGTTGCAGAACGTCGACTGCTCGATAGTCGCATTGATAAGCAGCGCCGGTGACGAGAATTTGCCGTTGGGGTCCCATGAATCATTTTGCGCGTTAACGAGCGTATCTCGTCCAACAAGAAACTGGGAACACAATCCTGCTAACACCAGCCACGAGCGACGGGAGGTGAAAAGCGCCTTACTGTAAGGCGGGGTCTGGTGGATGCTCATCGCGAGATGAGATGAGAACTGAGAGCTGTCTTCATGCTTGCGGCAGTGCCAGACAGCACGGCACTTCCTCTATTGCCAACGCCCTGCATCATCGCGTGTCACCCCACAACAAACTACACCGCATATAGTGCACAAAACGATTGATCCTCCCTCCGCTGACAGTCTTCACACTTGAGTTGTCAACTTCCAAAATTATACTCAGTCATGAGATTTAGCTCCACCTAGAGCGTTCGTTTCACCATTGACCGGTGCTACAGTAGCGTGTTCTCACAGGAAACGACAAAAGCACAAATGCGATAGTGGACAGCGGAGACAGCGACTTTGCAGCTTCTCGTAGAGAGGGAACGTTCTGTCACCAAACACCTTTGCGATAAGTGTAGCGGCTAACGGATTCATCACATCGCAAACTTTGACCTGCAACTTGCCAATGCAAAAAGAATGACGTAAGTTGAAGTTTTCCTGATCCATCTGTCCCCCAACCCGGATTGGTAGGATTTTTCTCCAATCCCAGCTCTCACTCGGAATAAAAACGCAGTTATTCTTTTGAATTGATTTCAGTATCGTCTTTCATCCTCCCTACAAAAACCACCGCCAGACTGGAGCTCGACGGCTGAACAAGAGTCTATCGCTCCCAAGTTCGCTTGCTTCTCCTTCTCCTTCGCCCCCGCGCCATGAGCGACAAACCGCCTGCAAGTGGCGCCTCGGCGTCCAAAGATCCGACGATCCAACTCAGCGTAGACGACGAGATCGCGACTGTCCAGACGACGGCATCTACTACCAAGAAGAAGGAAGATATGCGCAATGAAAGCACGGGAATTACTGTGGGAGACTCAACCCACACACTGTCTGATGTACGTATTTGAACATTTTTTGAGAAAAAAAGGAAAGAACTAATTGTTTTTTAAATGTTTTTTTTTCAAATTAGGGTAAAACGATCCATTACTCAGCTGAAAGGATCATCGGCAATGGATCTTTTGGTGTCGTGTTCCAGGCTATAGTGGAGGAAACAGGAGAGATCGTGGCTATCAAGAAAGTTCTACAAGACAAACGCTTTAAGGTGAGAGAGATAATAGTTTTTGTGATGAGGAGTTTAAAATTATTTTATTGATCTAATTACTTTTTTTATTTTTGTAGAACCGAGAGTTGCAGATCATGCGGCAGTTGCACCACGTGAACATTGTGCAACTCAAACATTGTTTTTACTGCAATGGAGAGAAGCCTGATGAGTTGTATTTGAACCTCGTGCTCGAGTTCATCCCCGACACGGTCTACGGTGTTGCCAGACAGTTGCAGAAGGCCAAACAGTACATGCCCATTGTGCTGGTGAAACTCTACATCTACCAGATCTGCCGCTCTCTCGCCTACATCCACTCGACGGGCATCTGCCATCGCGATATTAAGCCGCAGAACTTGCTGCTGGACCCCAGATCGCACGTAGTAAAGCTCTGTGATTTCGGAAGTGCCAAAGTGCTGCAGAAGAATGAGCCCAATGTATCGTACATCTGCTCACGCTACTATCGCGCCCCGGAACTTATCTTCGGTGCCACGGATTACACCACAGCGATCGGTGGGTATTTTGTACCTGGTGTTGGAAGTGAGTTGTGTGCTAATTGATTTTTTGTTGACTGTTTGTAGACATCTGGTCACTAGGTTGTGTGTGCGCAGAGCTGCTTCTGGGGCAGCCTTTGTTCCCTGGAGAGAGTGGCGTCGATCAGTTGGTCGAAATTATCAAGGTTCTGGGTACCCCACAGCGCGAGGAGATTGAAGCGATGAACCCAAACTACACCGAGTTCCAGTTCCCGCAAATTAAGGCTCATTCCTGGAGCAAGATCTTCCGCTCACGAACGCCGCCTGAGGCGATTAACTTGCTGTCCAAGATGCTGGTCTACGACCCGAAGCGGTAAGCTGAATTTTTTTTGAAATTGGGAAAATGGTCTAAGTTTATGCTGATCGTTGTTATTGTGTACAGACGTGTGAAACCGCTGGAGGCCGCCGCGCATCCGTTCTTCGATGAGCTGCGACAGAAAGATCTGAAGCTGCCAAACGACGTACCCGCTCCCGCGCTGTTCAATTTCACCTTGCAAGGTACGCAAAAAATGTGACTGAATGGGTTAATTGTGTTGGCAGGTTGGGTAACATGATTTGTCGTGTTTGTTGTGTTGGTATAATGTTTTATGCAGAGCTTTCGCAAGTGGATATTAGTACACGCGAGATTTTAGTACCGGTCCATGAGCGAAACTCAACCAACTGGCCAGTCTTAGAGGACGGCACGTGGCCTGATGTGGCAGCTCACGGGACTTCCTAATCGCTTGTACACCGAGCAAAACATGAAAGCTCCCAAGGAGGCAGCGATGAAGTTGACCGAGGGTGAAACAAAATGTATTTTACTTGTATCTTATGCGGGCCTGGTGCTGTTGCACGAGATGGTTGTGGTCGTACCTGCTTCAAATTGTAGGCACAACCATCCTGCCATCGCAGACTCGTGCTAGGCACCAACCGCACTTCCGTCATATAGATGTCACCATCTCATAAGGTAAGGATGTTTGTTGTAGAGCTGTCGCTGGTGCTACCCTCGCGAATGCTGGATAGAGGATGTACTGGCATTTGTCGAAGTAGATGCACCTCAGGCCCACTATGAAAACCCGCCGATGTGTGGATTCGCCGTTCTCGAGTTGCTGCAAGACGCAACCATCAGCAACCATTTTAGAGTTGATGGTGTCACTGAACTAGATTTGCATAGCGTACCTCCGTTTTGAGCCTCAGTGAGCAAGGGGTCCAAGCCTCCTCCTGACCTACTGCTATGAGAAGTCCTGAGACCCAGAGATGTTTGGGGGCGGACTCGTGCTTGCTCGGCTGCTTTAGCTTGCTGGAATTGCTCTTCCCACTCCTTCTTGGTATTTTTGATGTCCTATTCACACTAGTTTGTCAGTCTTCACCAAGCTTGTATGTAGACCACACAATGCAGTAGCGCACATTTCGAATGAGTTCCAGCGAGACCTCATTCTGTAAAATGAGCTCTGTTAGCTCTACGTCAATCAACGCTGACTCGTCAAGTAGCTGCGATACACGAAGAATTCATGAATATCTCCCACTTTCCTCGTTTTGAAGAAAACCAGCACTTACCCCTGAGTGAGATAAACGCTGAGGGTCCAACATTACGTCGTCTTGATTCTTAGTAGCTGTTGTGTTTAATGGTGTTCGCGGAGACTTTAAAGCGTCGAGGGATTCTTCCGTCTCCTTTGTTTGACGAAGCAGCATTTCTCGTAAGCGTGCGTTCTTTCGTTGTAAGCTGGCATTTTGTTGCTGTGGACATATATACGAAGAAAGTTAAAGCTGTTGAAAACGATACTGCACTCAAATACCCAGAAGCACCTCTAACGACTTCACGCGTTTTGTTTCGAGCATTCTTGCTCCGCCCGGGTCGTTTTCGAGTCTGGTTAACTGCTTCTTCAAGTCTTGGATCTGCTCTTGAAGGATCGGTATGTTGTTGTTCTCTGTCTGCAATTGCTTGTTTTCCTCCAACAACGACTCGCTGACTGCATCAAGTTGATGATTCTTGTATTTCTCCAGTGTTTCCTACGCAATTCCAGAGACTCGGTAAGAAGAAAAATAACTACCAGCTCAACCAAATCACACACTCACCATCAACACTTCGATGTGCTTCAGTAACTTTCGGATCGTGGTGTTGGGGTCGGACGGATCGACGCCCAAATGTGACGTTGAAACACTTGGTGACAAACTCAATTTCTTGAAATCGCTCGTGATTGACGCCGCCACTGAATCAGCGTCAGTAGTTTCCATGTCACTTTTCGGTAGTGGATTGGCACTGCGCATCTTATCGACAAAGCTGGAAGTGGTTGGAGTGAGGTCTTCTTCCATGTTCTCGCCACTTGAGACTTCGGAATGGGACTGGCTGATATCGTTCTCTACAGTTGATGTCCCACCAGCGTCTTGGGCCATATACTCGAGCAGAATCGGATTGTTGTTGAGAAAGTCATCACGGAACAGACGAACGTTACCACGGGGCATGAGACTACTTGCAAAAGGGTCAATACCTGAAAACAAGTCCATAGTCACAGTTAGGCGTACTGTCAAGGCAATAATTCATGTAGCCATACCATTTGACATGGTTTCTGGTAGAGTAGTAGTCAGACTTCCTCGCGCCCCGGGAGCAGCAGGAGCGGTAAATGGTCGAGCTCCAATGAACCCGTTGTTACTCTGTCGTGAGCTCCTGTGCAGGGAAGCGAAGAATTCCTCAGTCAACTCTTTGTCGAGTTGTGTAATTTTGTCCCCATCTAGTGCCTTGAGACGTGAAAGTACTCGCACAACTCGGAACTTATAGCCTTCGACATCACGGGAGCACGGGTTTCCGCCCAAATCCAATGATCGGAGCTTCCAAATCAACAGAATTGTTTTCTCACGTGAGAAAAAAAAATTTCATCATGCTAAAATGGCACACGTCGTACCTTTGGTAGACTACGGCAGGTGTGCAACACTGCATCAAGGTCAGTTATCCGATTTCCGTATACCGAGAGCGTATTGAGCTTGAGAAGCCTCCGCAGCGCAGTTATGTCCACAATCTTGAATAAAGCATGAAACAGAAGGACGAAACTCGTTAGCGTGTGATCGAAGCTCTTACTGTACGTCTACCGCCAATTCCAACCTGATTGTTAGCAATGAATAATTTCTCCAGTCCAGAGCACTACACACATCCAAAAGTCAGACTCAGCACCGCAACAATTTCCTTGATCCCTTAGCTCCCAACCTGAAGATTGTCGAGCGTCTCGATCTGGTTAAAATTCACATTGAGCTGCTCGCAACAGCAACGATCACAAATTACCACGTTAACTCTCAGTTTTAGCACATCAACACATACACTTTTTCAAACCTCGATCAGGTTGACCAAATACTGGAAATTCTCAAGTGATGTCAATCGGTTGTGCGATAATGACAGAATCTCCAGTGATGCCAAACTTTGAGCGCAAGTCGCATCAATTTGTGCCAGCTCTTCATCGCGCAATATCAACTACAACGACCAAAGTCCACAAAAACACATAAAAGTCTGACGCAGTGCACTAACAACAAAAACGTCATCACCTCTTTCAACGCCAACAGATCGTAGACCCCCGCCCGGTTCATGACCACGTCTGTTGTCAGAGTCAACGAACCGGAACTCGCCATAGTCGATGCCTCCTGATTAGTCTTCATAGCCTCAATGCTCAACGACGGTTCAAGATCACCGAGTTCTTGTGTAGACTACACCACTTCAACTCGGCGTGGGACGCGAAACGACGCGACTTACAAGTGTAGCCATCTTTGTCCAGCGATGCAGTACATCCGTGAAGAAACTGCAGCAGCTCCAATACTTCGCCGCCCTAATTCCCTCACAGCTCTCGGTGAAGGTGTTGTTGGAACAAGCGGACAGAGCCATGGTAAAGCTCAAAGTAAAGTATCATGGTACCGGTACGTTCATCTCGTGTGGTGTTGAGTCAAAACCACACTTTTGACAGAAAATAATGCTCACGTTGCTGTATATGCACCAGTAACTCGTTCGGAGATACAATTCCGCTTCCGGAGATGCCGCCTGAACCGCTGGAAATGGATCCACCCTTGGTTATACCACCAGAGCTTCGACCATTAGGTGGTAAACGTCGTTACCTGCGCACCATGCAACTTCTAGCAGACCCACTACCAGAGCTCGAGACGGATCGAGAAATTGAGGCTACTCCAGCTTCATCTTCGCGTCCAATCGGTCGTTTACGTCGTGAGAACTCGATGTCTTCGAAGCGGCTACTATCGACTAAGCGAGAACGGAAGTTGTTAAAGTCGGTATCATCTCGAGACTTGATGTCGGATCGTCAAATTTCAATGAGGAGAAAATCAAGTCACTACATGGAGGAGAAGGAGACTGTGCCACAAGGAAATATCGATACAGGGAGCCAGCCAACCCCAGCAGCAGACGATGAAGAGCTCACACTAACAGTGGATCCAACACCAGAATCGACAAACACTGATAGACGCTCGTCGACACAACTGGTATGTGGCAGAATTGGTAATTTTAGTTATACAGGAAATTTATTGATGATCTTGTGGTTATGCACTTCTGTAGACTCCTGTAAGCAAAGAACCGTGCCCCCATAATGCTGATCTTCATGGAGAAAACGCGACTGCCAGAGCACTACGTCTGCGCCGAGAATCTCGAGAAGAAACGTTAGACATTAAAAACAACCGCGATTATTTCGGCAAATCGGCTAAGGAGCAGTTCTACGCGCAATACAGGCAGCTTTACTCCCGACCATATCTCTTCATGGACAGTAAAGCTGCTATCGGAGCAAAAGGTGCGTCTCCTGTCGTTGAAATACCAGAACGAGAGATGATGTTACGTGAGGATTCAGGTGATGAAGGAGTGGAAAGTGCAATTGTCCCGGTGTATCCATCCTCATACGAAATGAAAAAGGTGAACGAAGAGCTGAATCCATCGCGACTCATTTCCAGGGTTTCGACAGCGATCACGAATATTGAGAACCGCCCCGAACTTCCTCTGTACGATAAACTATCCCCACGAGCACATTTTTTAGCTCCGTACGCGGCAAAATCCCAAGTTGTGGTTCCTTTCCTCATCCGCAACAGGAACACCAAAGTTTTTGACTTTTCGTTCCAATCACTCGGAGATGCCTCCATCTCAGCTTTTGCCAAGTGTCTGGTACATGATCTACCTCATGTAGAAGAGATCAGTGTGCGAGACAATCGCCTAAGTGACGAAGGACTAAATGATCTACTGCAAGCTGTGAGCGAAGGCAGTTTGACGATGAATCTTCGTCGACTTGACATTTCCCAGAACCAAATAGGACCAAAAAGTGCACAAACACTTCGGGCATATCTCGTATCACCAAGTTGCACGTTGGAAATGCTGCATGTAGACAATGCTGATATCGACGATCACGAATGTGCAGCTTTCATGACGGCATTTGAGAGGAATCAGTCGATCGAGCGACTTTGGATGAGCAGGAACTGCATCGGCAAAGCTGAAAATCTTAACGTCGTTCAGCCAAATTTTACCACGGGTGGAGAAGCTATTGCCAATATGTTGCATGTGAACCCCGTGCTCGTGCATCTTGACTTATCGTGGAATTATTTGCGACTGGAAAGTAGTATTGCGCTTGCGAACTCTATCCGTGATAACCGTACACTCATAGAGCTTAAGCTCGCGTACAACGCATGTTCAGATCCCGGTGCTATGGCGTTTGGCGAGGCATTGCGCTTCAATCAGAGTCTGCAAATGCTGGATTTATCCTACAACAGCATCGGTGTGAAAGGCGCAATGGTCTTGGCTAACGCTATTCGCTCCAGCCGCACACTGCGTACACTTCAGCTCAATGGAAACAACATCGGAACAGAAGGTGGTCAAGTACTCATGGCAGCTCTTTGTGCGAACCGAACCGAAGTCGGGTGCACCATTGAGCTGCACGCCTGCAATCTTGGAGCAAATATCATGCCAATTGCAGCATCTGCTCCAGTAGTAGTGCCTCCTACCGTTAGACCTTCGTCGGCAGCATTATCGGAATCTCGTCACACTAGCAATGGCACAGAATTTAGTGTGCAAGATCTGCCTGTATTCGACGCAAAGTCCACTCGGGTATTCAATCCAAGGGAACCTGCAGGTAGATACTCACTTAATTTGCGCGAAGCTTACGACAAAATGATCGCGATGGAGCTCGTCCGACTAGCAACAACCAGAAAAGGATGTCGATTCTTGCGTATCGAGTACAAATCTCCAATATCAGCCAAAAGACCAATCACTTTGATCAAGAAGGAAAACCTTGTGGTTGAGCAACATAAAGGCGCGGGTGCTCACCGCAGTGCAGAAAGTAATGGAGAGGAGACTACACTTGAAACTAGAGGACTTGACGCTTTATTCGCCAATGTTGATCGTGACAAGTCTGGATACGTTGATCAAGACGAGCTCATGGCCGTCCTGAACCAAATCGGACTATTCCCCAGAATGGAGAGCTTATCCAGTATGCTTGAGAAGTATGACTACAACAGATCGGGCTTCATTGAGGAAGGCGAGTTCAGTGCATTCTTCTTCCACGCAGTGTTTCAGATGATCGACGAAGACCGATCGGGTAAAATTGACGCGGACGAGGTCGAGGAAGCGTTTAAAATGTTAGGTTTTCACAACTACGACGAGAAAGAAATTGCCAACGCTATCACCACTTACGACATCAGCGGAGACGGTGAGATGGAGGAATTCGAGTTCGTTGAATTCATGAAAGACCGATTGCTAGACCGAATTAAGTGCAAATTACTAGGACAAGATGAAGGTGACGAAGACGCAGCAGATCAAGATGGAGTTCCCCTTGTTTCGCTTCTAGACGCATCGACCCAGAAGCCATGGGTAATTCCCGAAGACGGTCATCTGGACGTTGATTTTCTCTACGATCGTGAAGCTTTCGCAACGAATGATGAGGCCTTCCGTCAAGGCAAAATATCGCGAGTAGGTCTGGAACTCCTGATCCGAAATATCACTGAAGTCGCCACCTCCAAAGCTGAACAAGATGATCTCTTTCATGTGGCTATGTACGACTCCGAGATCCGACTTACAGCGACTCAGGCGTACCAGGTTCTCGATGCTTGTCACTATTTGAAATCTGAAAGCAAGAAAATTGAGACGATTGCACTCATGTTGCCACAAATGCTTACGGCTAAGGAAGCGCAGATCCTGGTAGGACGGACCTTGACACTCATGCAGCGATGCAGACTAAAAGCTCGAATGGGTAGTGCGTACTCTGTTGTGCTTGGAAACCCAACTGCTCACTACTCGTTCGATTTAGCCAAACACAAGGACCGAATTGCACTGAACAAACTGGCTGAGGTTGCTCAGAGTGAGAAACTCTTCTCAAAACTTCGCTCAGGACGTGCCGACACCTCTCAGCACGGTAACTGGGAGAACTTCCGCAACGAAGAGCTGGATGGCCATACAATTGTGCTTAACAACACCTTCTTTCACTCGCTACCTCGTCGTGGTAAACTATGCTTCGACTATGTGAGCACCACACGTCCGAAGCGAGGCACCACTCAGATCAGTGAGCGGCGGTTTGACCAGCTCATTGACTTGCTTCAGATGGACGTCGTGCTGCCTGACGCGTTGGGTTCTCTTGGTCCAACTCGAGTTCAAAGAGCAAGGGGACAGCGTCTACCTAAGGCGACACAAACTGAAGACGTAGAGGACAGTGAAGCGGTAGATAAATTGGCTGGCTTGGCTGGACTATCGACTATGAAGATGAAGCGGACAGCTTCCCAAGAGCAGTTCGAGTTTTGGAACAAGACACGCGCCTCTATCCTCAAGCGCGGCTGGGGCTTCGTAGTAGATCACGCGTACACGTTCCGACTCACCGGTGCTACAAAGGAGAACGTGGGGCTTAAGATGGTGCAGATTGAGTCGGCCATCTGCGATCGATGGCTTTCATGTGAACAGGCTTCCAAGATCATCACGTGCATGCCGGCGACATTCCACGCGCGACCTGAGACGGCCCGCATCTTGTTCTCAAGACTCATTGATCTCCACAACTTTTATCGCATTTACGACGCTATGTCCAGATCGGAGCAGCAAGTGTGCTCCCGGATGCTGGGTTGGCTCAACATCATGAACCCAATGGCACCTGAGCGGTTCTACGCTCTTAACTTGTCGGTCTATGACGAGCGTGAGATGACTAAAGTGCTGGTGGATCTAGCCATTGGGGAGCCGGGTGAGAACTGGCTGAATCAGAGTTTCACACTAGTACAGGGTGAGCCTGGCATCCCTGGATGGAAACTCCCCTCTCGATGGGAAAAGGAGGACAATAAGGAAGGCGGCGTGAATCGCGCAGGGTTCCTTGAATTAGAATACTACTCGGGGCAAGACCGAGGCTGCGCTCCTGTGCTCTCGCTGCGCAAGACGCTCATGAAGCGCGTACTGTGTGGTACTCGACTTTATTGCCTGTAGGGTGAGATGGTTTTCAACGTGATAGTTGCTTTATGTGTTTCGAGTCTCCTTGGCGAGGCTGGAAATATGTTGCATATTGCATTGACAAGGGCAAACCCTAGTGGTTCCTGCGCAAACAGCGGAGTTACCTCAGGTGCATGCCCCCCTGCACATTTTTCTAAGCTCACCTCAGCAACAACAAGCGGCTTCTTCGTTCGAAGATGATGAATTACTGTGACTGTATAGCCATTCCACAAAGCGATGCCAGTTGCAGCCAGCATATCGCTTCAATTGTCATCCTAATTCCTTGGTCATCCCAGGATCAAAAATAAGACCGACCATGACTCTGAGCAACTTCAACCATAACCTTCCTGGCTGTGTGCCGAAATACATGTTGGACTGGAGAATTGATGCACATGTATCTCCAATAAGCATACACTACCGTAACCTGGACCCCGAGCTATCTCACGTGTACATGTATGGGTATTCTGTAGAGTACATGTGCAATTCGAGGCTGCATTCCCGCGCTTTCGCTACAACTTGTAGCCTACAAGACGCTCCTGAACTTCAGGCGTGGATACGCTTCAGGCTGAAGCGCATCCGTGCTGTGTTGTGCGGTGTAGAGATGGCTGCATCCGTCAACTTCAACCACAGCGCGTCGAAGCAGCTTCAACGCGACATGTCCGTCAAGGATGGATCAGGAAGTGGCTACAAAAGCGCGGGAAAGCGAGATCGGGTGGCTCGAGCAGGACGATGGACGGGTTCGTGCTGACGTGGCAGCGTTGTGGTGTAGCCATTTTGCGCAAAGCAGGGATGGACATCTGAGTTTAGCTCGCAAACGCTGTTGCGCGTTGAAGCGAGAGCGGCGATGGCCGCTGCTCAATATTACTGTAGTCATGGTAACACACGAACGCCGTGCTTGCTGTAGTGCTGCAGCCCATCCATGTCTCGCTCATCTTGCTTCGGCACTGCCGACGGCAGGGCATGAGTCAGCGCTGGCCACTTATGGTGTTGGGTGGAGCGCTTCAAGGTGTCGACAACCTCGCCAATCTGGCCCAGTCATTTCTTGCGTCGGCCGCATTGAGCGGGCGGCTTCAAATCGACCGGGATGGCTGAGCGGAGACCGCGCGAGTGTGTGTGTGTGAGTGGGTTCAGCGAGACCGCAGTGGACTCCACTTGTGCCACCAGCGATGACGAGCTGCGACAACCGAACTTGCCTGGCTGCGGTCCCACTCGCGCTGTCAGCAGGTCCTGCGGCGGTTGCACTCACTTGACACTTGTCGGTTGCACTTCAGCGCCCTGCAAGTTGCACAGGGCAACCTCGCTTAGCTGCTGGACTTTCACCGCGCGAAAAGCGCTCGTAATAGAACTACATGTAAGATATCCTACCGTAAATTAGGCTGAGGACGTATTGAGTCATGCCAGCAACGACGGTGCCGATGCCGCTCGAGCTGCCGGCTGGTCTCGCGATGCGAGGCTCGTCGCGTTTGACATGCAGCGGCCCTGTCTTCG
The DNA here is from genome assembly GCA_014706105.1 of Phytophthora quercina. Classification (NCBI taxonomy): domain Eukaryota; phylum Oomycota; class Peronosporomycetes; order Peronosporales; family Peronosporaceae; genus Phytophthora; species Phytophthora quercina. The sequence goes on along the minus strand of JACBOW010000003.1, from coordinate 1,593,597 downwards.
TCGGCATTGCCAATTTGGCGTCCAATCGCTCCGAGCGTGCCACCAAGTTGGGGCCACGACATCTTTGAGAGGGGCCTCGTTTCGTCGTCTCCGTTCTTGCACCGTTCACAATAGCCATTTTAATCTTGAAGCAAAGCTCAACACGGTCTCGAGCGTGTTGCAGAGCTGATCTCGAGCTCGCGTGCAGGCTTTGAATAGATGAAGCCGCGAAGTTCGGCGCGAACCGTACGGACGAGCAAGCCGACGATGCAACATGCAAAATTCGCGCCGCCCGCCGTCTCTTGTGCTCTACATGTGCAGTACATGTATGTCGGCCGAGTCGCTGCAAGTCGCTCAACGACATGTTCAACGGGAGCAGGAGCAGGAGCAGGAGCTGCTGCAGACAAGCCGAGCGGACCCGCTCAGCCTTTAGGATATCGCGAGGCACATCCGTTGAATTCCAGCGCTTCCCCTCATACATCTGGCGGTCAACGCGAACTCTAGCGCTAAATGAGACCGACGCGCAATGTACATTGTCAGGTAACAACTTCCGTTCTACAATACTGTCTCGATGGCTGCGGCAGACTCGATGGCATTCACACGAGGGGGTACAGTATGCTGTCAACAAGGACTCCTGCGTCAACAGACAGCGAGAGAGACGGCGTGGTGTCGTCGTGCAGATGGCAGTCTTTTTTCAGCAGGCGATGCTTGAAGAAGCACCATGCGATGTGAAAACTCGGTGGATAGTCGGCGGGGTACGTTGGCACGACCAAGTTGCCATTGGCAATGCCAGCGCGGCATTGCCTCGGAACAATTCCGCCCCGATGTGAAGGCCTGCTGCAGGTCTTCAAGGCGGTGTCCCAGCGGCGGCACGCGGCATTTTCCAACTAAAGCTGCTTGGTCGTTCGACGCCAGACGCGGCGGCGCGGCTCAATCAATTCGCAAGAAGCCTGCATCTGCACGCTTCAAATGTACATGTACCACTCCATTCGTCATGGCATTTTCTGATGGTGGGCCACCCGGCGGACACATCCCCCACCGCGGGGACTGAAGTCAGCTCGCCTCGCTTCAACCACGCTGCAATGCAACGGGCGAAATTCTCGCCCCTCGCCGCGAGAAGAAGGCGACGATGGCCGACCAGCATTCACGCAGCGAAATCTCTGATTTAGACCGACCGGCCACCAGCTGGAGAACACGTTGTTCTCTTTTCGTCCGATTAGTTTGTTTTTTTCTCGCGAGAGAAGGAATCAGCAAAGAGTGAGAATTCCCTTTGGCACCGCTGATAGCCTATCAGTACTGACAGTGATAGCGGTCCGTGACTGAACCGGCTCACACAGCCAGTTTAACTCTTTTAACGCGCCTCATGCAACGCAACGCAACGGTGCAAGACAAGCAGCGGCATATTTTTCTGCTTCGCAGTCGCAAACGGCGGCAAGGCGGCACTCACCGCGTTGATCGCGATGCATGTAGTCGCCAACGAGTGGGTCGCTGCAAAAATGCCACGTTCGCTGAGCTGGTTGGGCCAAGGCTCAATCAAGACGGAGGGGCAAATCCTCGAGACACCTGCGAAATGAACCGCAGCCCTCGCTTCAGAAACTCGGCATACTGTAAGTTACAGTACAGTCTGTAATCGGCGCCGCGTGGTATACCAGTACATATACTTCGACGAAGGCTTACAGCAGCGGCAGCACATTGAAACCCGCTGGCTCGCAGCGGAATGCCGACAGTGAGCGAGCCGTTCACCAGACGGCAGTTCGGTTTCACATGCTGAGCGAGTCCGGCGTGGCAGCAGCTCCGCTCTCTATGGCTCGATGTACTGATCACAGCGGAGACCAGTACATTTAGCCCAGGGGTGATGGGCGGTGATGCGAGGGCGACTGTGCGCGAAAGCGACAGGGCGACCAATAGAACAACGCCGGGACATTTGTCGCCGTCCCGTCTGTCGTCGTCCAAACTTCGGGTTCCGCTCAGCAGTGTGGTTCACTTTCGGATTCTCCGTGTGTTGCGTGCGTCGAGCAGGAAGCACTTCAATATCAACTGCTTCGTCAAGATGGGTGTTTCCGTGACCGCGTGCGACTCGCCCCTTGCGCTGGCCGATACTAGCAGCCCGCTGCCCAGCAAGGAGGGCGGTAGTCCGCCACAGTGGCGTCCCGACGCCGCCAGCGACTCGTGCCTGTGCTGCGGCAACGATTTCTCCATCTGGACGCGTCGCCGCCACCACTGTCGCGCCTGCGGGGAGCTTGTGTGCGGCGAGTGTTCGCCCTTCTCTGTGCGGCTACCCGAGCTTGGCTACAAAGGCCGCGTGCGCGTGTGCATGCACTGCCACGCGTTGGCTGAGTCTACACTGGCGTCGTCGGCTTCGACGCAGTCGCTGTCCGGCCTCGAGTCAGTGGCTGCTTCCAGTGAGTCTTCGGACAACGAACAGCTGGGCGACGTTGAGGAGGAGCTTGTATTCCGCGCCGTGGAAGTGCTGGCCGAGACGTCGCGTGATAAGCGCTCCAAGCTGCAGTACCAGTACTTCGTGCAGTCTGAAGCCGTGAGCTGGCTCATGGATGCTGGCATCATGTCCAGCCGCACGGGTTGCGCTGCGCTGTTCTTGCGCCTTGTGGACTACGGCTACGTGACGCTCAAGCCCTGGAACGGATCGGGCCGCAGCGCCTTCTACATCCTGAGCGAGGAAGTGACGCTCGAGAACCGCTCGTCGCACTACGGCACGACCATCCACTCGGAGACGAGCAAGTGCCGCAACTGCGCGCAGTCGTTCCAGAAGGCGCTCGCTCCCGCCGATGGATTTTGCTCCATCGACTGCAAGACCAACGCGCTCATCAGCCAGTCGGACTCCGCTCGCATCCGTCGCTTCTGCAATTGAGTCAAGCAGTCCGATGCTTTCCTTCGTCTTCATCCATCTATCTATCGGCGCCTCAGTTGGCGACGTCCATCCCTGTATTATAGAGTGTTCCATGTATATTTACAAAGAGTAGTTAAAGTGTCGGTGCCAAGTGACATCTTGCACAATTGCACCGCACGATAAGGTATTTTTTTCACAGCAATTGTTGTCCCTATCCTTGTGTGCGACGCTGGTGTGCATTCGATTGCGGCGTGCTGAAGCTAATTCGATTCAGCTGGGTGGCATGTCGGCGGCGAGCGCCGCTGGAATCCATGGTCGATCAGTGCAACTCGGTGCTGATCGTTGTATCGTTCAGTGAATGTCGCTTCTATCTGCGAGCATTCATCACCTCAATCGAATACTCGCCGTCACGCTTTCCGGTGTGGTGATTCCTGCAAGGCGACAAAGATCAAGACGGGCTGCAGAATTAGCAACGCTGCGACTAGCGCTAGCTGGCATTTACATGTACAATCGACGAGAGCTGCAAGAACGCTCGACCTGCAAGATGAATGCATCAACTGGTGAAGATTTTAGCCATATCCGACGTTGCGAAGCGTACCAAACAGTATCAACGGCTCGAGGCACCGGATTCCGGTGGCGACGTATCACCTGCTGCGCTGCGCCGCCATCTGCATAACGAAGCAAAACGCTGCAATGCAAGAGAGCGCCGAAATGACCCATTCCAGCGCTCCAAGGTCACTCATCGCACTGGACCAGCAGAAAACACGGGTCAATTCAAATGTAACGCAAGGATTGCGTCGTGGATAGTCTTCACCACGTCGAAACTGTCAAATGCTTGGACGTTCTTTTAAGACGTTCTTGTAAAAAAGAACGTCCTCTCTCCTTCACTGTCCTCTATACGTTGACACGGTCCGGCAACTTGGAGCGCACGATCTTCATCTCACTGGGTGGCCACACGACGGCCAAGACGCGCGAGTCAATGAGTGCGAGCGGCACGGGGCCGAAAGAGTCGCTGTCGTCGCTGAATGTAGGGTTGTCGCCCTCCACCCAGCACTTGCCCACAGGTATCATACGATGACGGCCACTACGGTCCGTCACGATGTCACCTTCCAGCGCCACAAGTCGCTTGATCAGATACTGGCCAGCAGCCTCGGGCGACTCCAGCACCACCACGTCGCCCCGCCGGTAGCGATGCCGCATTTGCACCGAGAACTTGTCCAAAAGCACGCGGTCGCGCACCACGTCCTGCGTCAGTCCGCCGTTCAGTGCCGGCTGCATGGAGCGGCCTTTGACGCTCGCCAGACTCACGCCCAGCGCGTTCACCGTCACGCCCACAGGCAGCCAGAGCGCCAGCTTGGCTGCGGTCTGCCACACGCCCATGTCTATTGGTAAAATGAAGTACATGTATCAATAGCACTATTTACTAAAGCTTAGCTAAAACATAGATATTTACTAAGACTGATCACTTCAACATGCATAAAGTTTATTAAACAGCTAAGCTGCATTTCGTGTAATACATACATGTCTGTTGCTTAGTTTTTCTCGGTTGGGGATGCAGCAGTACGAGGCAGGCCACAATTTTTGCCACTTAGGAGTCGTTGGAGACCCCGCAGACATGCATGAACGAGTAGAGCGTGGCCACCACGAGGAAGTGCAGCAGCAGTATGTATCCGAACGCCATGTTGCGAGTGATGCGGTGGCCCAGTAGCAGTTTAGCGCTCGTCAGTAGGATTTTGTCCACTGGATTGAGGTTCGTGAAGCGCTGCTGGTTCTCCATCTTGTTGAATTGCACGAACGGATTCATCTTCTCTTCGTACATGCCACGGTAGCGTGCCTCCACGTCGGACGCGCCTCCGCTTCCATCTTCCAGGGCAGAGAAATTGGGCTTGACGCGAGAACTCCCAGACTTGTTGTCACCGCCGTAACTCTGCAGATAGCGGATCTTGTGGTAAAGCTGCATGTTGTCCGTCTCGAGACGAGCAACCGTGCTCTTGTACGACTGCGCGAGCTCTTCCACGCGGTTCTTCTCACTCTGCAACTCTTTCATGCGCTCACGAAAACGATCGCGTTGACCGCGAACGATTTCCAGCATCTTGCTGTCCGACGAAATGGTAGGGCTGGAGGACGTAGCGTCTGCACTTGATGTTGATACCGCGTTACCAGGTGAAGAACCCGAGGTTCCAGTAAATTGGTCCTCCATGGCATCCATCAGGATCTCCGAGCCAATGTCACCGCCGATCACACCCGATGTGCGGTTTCGTCGAGCCTTTTCCAGAGCTGCTACACTTTCCTCTAGGTTGCGAATAAGCGTTGCTTGTTCTCGAATTTTAGCGTCACGGTCGTGTAGTTCGCCTTGAACCTTCTGGAGTTGTGTTGTCCGAGATTGCAGCGTTCGCTCGCACTCTTGCAGTGAGTGCTCCAGGCGGCGTACACGGGATACGAGGATTTTTTCCACCTCGACTGTCGCCGCCTCCAGACCGCCTGTAGCTTCATTGTCCTCCACGGCGTCTGCTGTTTTGCTCCTTTCATCTTCGTCGTCGACAATATTGTACTCAAGCTGTTGTAGAACTCGCAGCTTCCGCGTCACCTCATGGAACTTCTCGATAGTTGGGCGCGCAGCCAATTGAGCTTCCAGGTCCTTCTGCGATTGGTGGGCACTTCCCAGCGCACTTTTCAGCCGCTTCGATTCCTCTGTTGCGGCTGCACTCGCTGTCGCATGAGCTTCCTTCAGATGGAATACCTCTTGACGCAGCGCCGCGACAACTGCATCCTGTTCCGCCTGCATCTCCCTCGCCGACTGCAAGCTGTCACTTGCATCTGTGTCAGCACTCAGAAGCGCTGACGAGCGAGCAGAAAAAATATCCGACGACGTTGAAGCGCTAAGCAACTCATCGAGCTGCTTCTTGAGCTGAGCATTCTCCAACTGCAGTGTCTGGGACAGAAGCGATTCCTGCGAGATGGCTTCCATCTCCGCGTCTAGTGCATTGCGAGCAAGCCCAGAGCGCTGCTTGTGCGCAAACAGATCCGACTGCATCGCATCCAGCTTTGCAAAGGCCTCGCGCATCTCGGCACGAGAAGCTTCCAGTTGACGCTCGTAGTCACGACGCTGTTGCGCCCACTCCAGTCGAGCATTTTCCATCTGACTTTCCAATTCCCTAGTACGCTGCTCCACTTGTTGATGTACTGCATCCTCTTGTTTCCTCGCCGCTGCAGCGACCTGCTCCTCCAAATTCCGAATAGTGATATCCTGGTTCTTCAAGCTTGCAAACTCCGCTTCGTACTCCTTCAGCTCCCGCTTCAACTTCTTGTTCTCCTCAGCTAAGTCATCGTTCCCTGAACTTAAAGCCACCATTGCCAAAGCTAGTGCAGGATCTGGAGCAGCATATAGGCCTTTGTACAGCTGAAAGAAGGCATTCTCTGAAAACTTGGCACGTCGTGTCAAGTGGTCGATCTCTTCTTGATAAGCTTTCAGTAGCGGCCCAGCGCCCGCAGCTTTGTCAGCGTCAGTAGCCAGTCGTCGGAATTGCTTGGTCGTCTCCGCCAGCTTCTTGCGGGAGCGGACACTGGCATCTTTCTCGCTCTTCATGGTACTGCCCTGTGAATCCAACAACACGCGCTTACTATCGAGATCGAAGGCCTTCCAGAACTGCAGCACCGGCAGAACACTCTGCCGACTGGCGGACGAGCGGTGACGTGGACGAGTGTCACCTCCGCTGCTGCCTGGAGGTGTCGCAGTCGTCGAGAGCTCCGTCATGACTTTGTCACCAGCTACTTGGGCCATTTAAAGGCGATTCTAACGGGTTTTCGACCACGAAAAAGAGGTAGAGAGACAGATAACGATCTATAGAAGAGAATAGATGCAGCAGATAGCAGTAGAACGCTCTGTAGACCGCAAACGAGAGGCTCGAACAGAGCTTCTTCCTGTCTGAGCCGACTTGTGCTGCGTGGCGATTGGTCCCTGGAGCTATTACAAGTTGTTCGTTTAGAGGGATGTCACTATAAAAGAACAGATCTCTCTGTAAAAGAACAATCTAATTACCGCCTCTTGATTGAGATGGCAATGCGTCGAGGTGGGATGCTGGCGCTTCGGACACTGCGTCAGAGCTGCCGGACGCCTTTAATAGCAGGTCCTGGCTGCCGCATGTTGTCCATACACGTATCCGTGATCGGTAGGATGTCAAATTGATGCAATAAACTCAATGTACCCATGTTGCAATCGCCTCTGACACTGTTGACTGTAGGTTTACACTGGAAGACGGACGAGACGCGACTGCGCGAGGTGTTTTCCGGATACGGGACACTGGAGGAGGCCAAGCTGTTGACACCCGCTCACTCGTCCATGCACCTGTGGGCGTCGCTGGTTTACTCGACGTTCGACGAGGCCCTGGAGGCGGCAAGTGAGATGAACGGCCAGGAGCTCGACGGCCGTTTGCTGCGCGTGAGCATCGTGGACCCACCCACAGAGGGCGAGCCACCGGCTGCAACCAAGTAACCAACAGGAATAGATGGCGTAAAGTTTGGTAATGCTATTGGACTGCTCAATGATGCAGCATTACTCGGTTGTGGGCACAGCCCGCGTATTCTTCCACGCCAGTAGACCGTGGAAATCGTCCTTGACGAGAGTAAGTAGCGTGGCGAGTTTGTCATTCGCGCGAGCTGCTCCGACACTGACCCGGGATATATTCTGCGCTAACCGGTCGCCAGAACGTGCAGCTACAGCTTGGACCAGCTCGTAGTTCTTCTCGTGCATCTCGCGCGCACGCTGGAAATTCTGTGACGCTGTGTAGATCTGGCCAAGACGCGCGCAGGCGTCGGCCTGGTTAACTACATTTTCAACTCGCGTCGCAATATTCACGTAGTGATTCAGGAACTCGATCGACAGCTGCTGGTTGCCGAGTTTCTCGTGCGCTGTTGCCAATGCCGCGCATGCATTGTCCTCACCCTCGGCATCTCCATTTTGACGTGCTGCTGCGAGCTACAGAGACAAATGTGAGCAGTCATTCCCGTCTAGAATCGCTAATAGCAACGCACATTGATTTCCAGGAAAGGAAGGGCGTTGGCAGGTTCATTGAGCGCATTGTAGCAGGTGCCGATCTTGAACTGCGCATGAGCTTGTTCCTCGACGTTGTACGACTTCATCGCGCAGTCTAGGCGGAGTTTGTACAGGTCGATGGCTTCTAGGAACTGCTTCGCCTGCTCGTGACGCAACGCTAGGTCGACGTACACTTTGCCGAGCTGTGCATATGCCTCTCCACGTAGCTCTTCATCGTCGTCGTGCTCGTACACAACCTTGGCAATGGCCACGCAGAGCTCGAGATACTGACGCGCCTGCTCCAGGTCACCTGCGGCATGGTATCCACTGCCAATTTGACTCAACATGCGCATTTCACTGATCTGATCCTTCACAAGTCTCGTGATCTCTAAACACTTCTCATAGAAGAAGATCATGGTCTTAGTGTCCTGCTTCTCTGCACAGTACGTGGCTAGACTGTCGTAGGCTGCCATCACGTCCGGAATCTCTCCTCGCCGCTTGCAGTACTCGGCCGACACCAACTGATCACGCAAGAACTCCATCTCCGGTAGCTCTAGCATCGTTAAGTCATTTTTCTTCGGTCTATCAGCAGAACTCGTTTGCCGCGTCTCCGAAGTGCCCCCACCTCTGTGCTCAGGCGTGGGGTCGTTCCGATGCGTGAGGTAAAATAGATCCACGTACGACTGCACGTATCCGTCAATAAGCAACTGAGTGCAGATTTCTTCCTTCATTTTCGCCTGCTTCTCGGTCTGTGAGGTGATGGCACCACTTGGATCCACCGTCTCCTTCCAGCCAACTTGTCCGGCAGTACCGGGGATCGCATCGGGTCCTCGCATAGGTTGCGCTCTCACAGGTCGTTGCTGGGTCTCTCGAACCACACGCTTCTCATTACGTGCTGGCATTCGAGTAGATCCACCATTATCGAGCTGGCGTCGACTCTCAAAGTCCCCCAGTCGCTTCTTGTTCGCCATACTTGTAGCAATCTGCACATGGCTACAACCTTTCGCGTCGTTTCGCGTCATCGTACTTAAACGGGAAATCGCACTTATGTGGGACCCGAGCCATCGTTGCTTCGAGGAGGTCCACAACGTCGACCCACTTGTCGATCGTCACCGTCACCCAACAATGGCTCAGGAACGCGAAGGTATCAATTGTCCAGGACACTATACTCTTACTGAGATGCGATTGTGCTAATGCATATCCTCATTGTATTATGGGCAGAATTCATTGCTGTGTGCGGACAGCTCAAGCTGGAGCTGCTGGAGCTGCTGCGTACCAAGCACCAACTGCCCCAGGATGCTCTCGACTGGGTGGATGAGGTGGTAGAATACAACTGCATCGGCGGCAAGCTCAACCGCGGCATCAGCGCCGTGAACTGGTAAGTAGCTGTCTATTGTTGCATTAGTGTATCTTTCCGATGTACTGATGTTGTGTCATTGATGCGAACTGCAGCACACAGGCGATGGCACCGGGCAAGGTTCTCACTCCTGAGCTCAAGGAGAAGGCCAGTGTACTAGGATGGTGCATTGAGTGGGTGAGTGAGGAGTGGGTTGTTAATGTGTCAATGTGAATGGACTTAACTGATGATATGACTTGTGTTATCCAGCTGCAAGCGTTCTTCCTAGTGGCGGACGACATCATGGACGAGTCCATCACACGTCGTGGCCAGCCGTGCTGGTTCCGCAAGCCCAATGTGAAGATGATTGCCATCAACGATGCGTTCCTGCTAGAGGCATTTGTCTTCCAGATCCTCAAGAAGTACTTCCGCTCGGAACCGTACTACCTGGATTTGGTGGACACCTTCCACGATGTACGAAAAGTATTTTGACGCGGTCTGTCGAAGACATGAAGGAATTGACCGATTGTGGGTTAATTGCAGGTTGTCTTCCACACGGAGATTGGCCAGCTGCTGGACCTGACGTCGCAGCCTCTTGATGGCGATGTGGATCTGGACCGCTTCACTGTTGAGCGGTAGGTGCTTTTAGCACTGAGGGGTTCTGCATTGAGCAAGGACTAATTCTATGATGAATGTGTATGCGTAGCTACCGCCAGATTGTGATCAACAAGACGGCCTACTACACGTTCTACCTCTCTGCTGCGTGCGCCATGTTCCTGAATGGCGTTGTTGACGAAGCATCGCACAACTTGGCCAAGAAGATCTGCGTGCAGATCGGCGAGTATTTCCAGATCCAGGACGATTTCTTGGACTGCTACGGCGATGAGAAGGTGATTGGCAAGGTGGGCACGGACATCCAGGACAACAAGTGCAGCTGGCTGGTCGTCCAGGCGCTTGACCGTGCGACCCTGGAGCAGAAGGAGATTCTGAAGAAGAACTACGGCCGCAACGACCCCAATGCCATTGCGGTTGTCAAGAAGCTGTACAATGACCTCGACCTTGCTGCGGTGTACCATCGTTATGAGGACGAGACATACAAGACGTTGTCGGAGGAGATCGCCCAGGTTACGATGATGCCGTCGGAGGTGTTCACCTTGCTGGTTGGAAAAATCTTCAAGCGAAACAAGTAAGCCTCAAAATTACTGAATGGAAACTGGAAACTATGGACCTGGATATAGTTTTGGTTTGCACGAGGCAAGAAAGGAAATAGTCAAAGTTGGGGCGTTTGCTGTCAATAAACTCATCCAAATACACACTTCCGCCGCTGTGGGCGAAAATGATCCCTTCTTATGTTACGCTAGCGATATAATGTGATAGGGAAGTTCTCAGTGATCATGTTGCCGTTTTCGAAGAGAACAACAACATTCGTCTCGAATTCAACTTTGAAAGCTGGCGGAATGACAGTAGAAACAAACGTCAGCACACCCAGAGCTAGTTTCAGACGCGTTCCAACACTATGAACTCACATGGGGTCAGCATGGTCGGGCATGTAAACAAACGTGGGAAGATCATGTATATCGGGATCGCCATTTGTCGACAAACATCGCCCCATCCAATTTGAACGTTCTGAATCTCAGTTGCTGTCACAGCATAATTCACCATACTCAACCTCATTAAACGATTCAAAAGACATGCACCAAATGCCCCCGCAACTCTTACCATCTCTCGCAACTCCATCAGTGTGCGCCACACTTTCCACTCGAATCAACTGCAGCTCCACCGACTTGATCGGGCTCTTTGCTTCCTCAACAATTATCTACCATCCGCAAAAACAAATTATCGTTACTCCCAATAAGAATCAACCTGTGAGCAAGATTTCCGTACCTCGCCTGTGAAAGGCAAGTTCACGGGACAGTTCGTGCGGTGGACTTTGCCCGTAATGTGAAAGTACGGCATCGCCGACAGACTTTGCTGTCAATCACAAAACACAACAATCAGCATCAACCAAATCCACAATTTATAACATTTTGCCTACTCACAGGTCGGACGTTCTCCAATGATTCCGGCGTAACGTGAAATTCTTCCGGCGAGTCTGTAAGTGGCTCTCGCAACTAAAATTCACACCAACACACAGTCAAACTTCCCTCCATACCCCCCAAATAATCTCCAGTGTTTCCTACCGGAACTTCCACCACGAACTCAAGCGTCTTGTGCAGTTTATTCTTCATGATACCTCGGATGCAGTCACATACGATCTCGTACTTAACCGATACGTACACTCCATGATACGTCTCCAGTAGCTCCTGGCCGTCGTTTCCTTGCAGTTCGAACTCAAAGGGGAACTTGGAGATACCAGGAGGGACTTTGCCAGCCGGTGCCACGGGTAAGTGGAAGTACACGAGCTCCAGAGGTGCCACATTGTTGTAGAAGGAGTCGAAAAGCCCTGCACTCTTGGTGGACAACTGCAGACGCGCACTACCCTCCACTTTCATTGCCAGCCCCTGATGGGAGAAGCCCTTGGGCGACGAGATAATCACCTGGCCTTGGACAATCTCCTGGTTGATGGGGGTACATATGGGGTAACACTTTGCTTTATTGAAAAGAGGATGGGGGTACGCAGACGTACATGAGGGTGGAAAATGCGGTCGATACGGTTGAGCTTCACGTCGAGTGTGGAGCTCATGGTGGAATAATGGATTCGCTTCAAGAGGAGTTTTCTCTTCGTGATGTGATTGGTGGAAAATAAGATAGCTACATTTGGATTATGGGGGTTACACAAGTTGAAGTTGACGAAAAGATATTTTTTGCGCGGAGTTCTAAGTAATTTGATATTGGTATGTTGCTGAGGTCTACATTTATGTATCCGTGGCTTCGAGTTGAGCAACACTCGGAGGTTATGATGCCGAGTGGCCACGGCAACTTCAGTTTGCGTGGTAGCGCGGGCGTGACATTGGCATGCGGCTGCCTCCACAGAAATTGAAGGGAGAGTTGATGTTCACCTGCTGAGAGGAGCGAGTCGAACGGGAGGTAGCTGGCTCACGCATCAGACATCCGATTGGGCTCCTGGAAGGATCGTGCTCGGATCGCTCGGGTCACAGGGGACATCATCTTGTCCGTCGGGCTGGGCAGAACACTGTCCACGCAGAAGAGATTGGTAAGCAAAGTTCTCAGCTAGATTCATACAGAGTAGCAAACAGCAACGTACTCGTGCAACTGGCGCACTTGGTCGACAGAAGGGTCGTCACTCTTGCAGCAAACGAAGAGCAGCTCCTTCCGGAACCGGGCGGCGTCAACCTCGACGTAGCGGCTAAGAGTCATTGTAATTGTCTAGTCTTGATGGCTGCAACCTGCTCGATAGTGGACTGCCGAAGCTAAATCGGAAATGCTTGCCTGCTCAAGTTTGGCTGCCCAGGAGACGCCAGTAGTGCTCGAGCAGTTTTGACTTTGGTCGGTAGCGGGCGCGTCGTTACGTTACATATCGCGTAGCACTGCTAAGCTAGCCGTTCCAGCCGATGACGTTGGGAGGAAGATAGCTACCAGGTAGTTCACAAGAACCAAACCAGGAAATCCGACATAATTGCACTTTCGCACGTGACCGTTTTTCGAGATGCACCGGCATAGCGCAAGAAGTTGAAACGGATTCGACGTGTCGCAGCATCGCAAAATTCGGGAGGAGGCGCGATGCAGTTTCGTGCGATCCCACAGAACGCACGTGCTTGTTTTTAACGTTGACTATGTTAAACGGCGCAAATCATGGTCGAGCAGGGTTCGAGATCTCGTCAGCGGCTCTAAATGTGGTCGCTATTCTCCTAGGACAGTCCAATGCCGGGATTTTCTGGCACATGTAGCGTTGTTCCTTTCGTGCCCGCGGGTGTTTCTCCCGTGTCTTGATTCTCCTCCTCGTTGTCCTCGGTATTGCCTTGCTCGCCAACGTCACTGATGTCGCCGTTATTTCTAGCGCTACCACTCTTTGGATTGGAGCTGTCGTAGAACTGCAAGCGAGTACTAGTTGTGGCTCTGGCGACGGTGGATGGAGGCGGAAACGGAACCAATCTGCCTTGAATGCAATTCTCGGGAATGTCTGCTTGTTCCTCTGGTACATTTTCCACCAAAGACGTGGTCGAGCCGCCAAGGTGTGAGGAGAGAGGCATCACAAAGCCAAGGTGGTGTAGAGCCTCCGTAATCCACCGACCTCCATTTAAAGTTGGCCCCTTTTGTGGAAAGTGAGGACCAGCTTGAGGGTGGCGAGAATTGTTGTTGCTCCTGTTGGTGATGCGCATTTCTCGGTTCACTAGGAACGGCTGGAAGCGCTGGTTGGTCTGCTGGGTAATCGCTAGTTCATGCAACGCGTGCTTGAGCTTCTTCATGTGCAGGAACTGGACTCGAGCTGCTCGCTCCTTGGCAAACAGTTGCTGGTAGAATTCTTCCATCTCAGCTCGAGTCTGCTCGATTTCGTCCTGACCAGCTTTCAACAACCGCTCGTACTTGATTTGCTCTATCTTGTGCGTCTTCTTCATTAGCGCAACTCGTTGATGAAGCCGAGTAATCTCTACTTCTTGGCTGGCGATAATTGCTTGGACCTCTTCGGGTGACGTTCCTTCGATCGGAGGCCCCGCGCCAATACGAGCTGAAGAGAGGGCTGGTGATAACGGAGAAGTCGATGCTGTGCCGCCCTCAAGCAGTCGAACTTTTTCACTCAGACCCTTATTCTTGACAGCCAGGTCAAAACTCTGTTGATGCAGTTTGAAACCTTTTTCATCTGCAACTCGGTACTGTTCCTTAAGCTGCTTGATTCTCTCCTTGCAGACGCGCAACTCTTCTTGTAGTGCACGCTTCTTAAAAGGAAAATTGTCCTGGTGGATGATTGCATCATGACAGTTAACATTTGAGTTGCCACATGAAAACACTTACTTATGCCAGCCAAACCTTTGAGCTCTGGATATCCTCAAGTTCCTTCGACAGCAACCGCTCTGAGTTTTTCAGCATTCGATTCTCGCGTATCAGCTCCTCAATTCGCTTCTGCTTTTCCTTTACTCGGTTCTCCAGCTGTACAATGTTAAGGAGAACTTAGCCAAAATAAACATCAACAATTTTGACCGCAAGCTACAAGTAGTTATACCAGTACGATGGCATCATTCGTGTAGAACCGTTGAAGTTGGTTGTGTAGTTCCGAGTTAATTTTCTTGGCCTGATTCATTTTCTTCATAAGCGTAGCGATTTCTAAGTCCTTCCCTTCCGCTGCGCCTTGGTGGTTCTTAGGTCCACGCCTTGATTTCTGTCGTGGCTGTTCCTCTTTTTCTTGGCGACGAGAACTTTGGTCGACGTCCGAAGCTGCAGCTCCATCAATTGTGGAGAGCTCACCAATGTTTCCTTCTTCTTGGGCCGTTAAAGGCTCAGCAGCTACCTCTGTAAGAAAACTATTCTCCTTTTGGTCAACACCTCGTTCGTTGTCGATGCTTTCGACAGCGTCGTCCATTTGAGTCTCTACTGGGTTGCAAACCGCATCTGATACCTGCACCACGTCTCAAACAAAAGTAGCAACCCGTGAGTTCCACACATTACCCCCATCGTTCTCATCGTTGACTTCGCACCACGACCTGCTCTATTTCCCCCGCCGCCTCCAAGCCATCTTCATACTCATGCCCAGACGCGTCATTCTCCATCATTTTCTTTCACACTTTGCGATAAGAATAGCTCGGACAGACCAGAGCCAATACTGGCGTTAGCGAGCCTGTCTCGAAAGTTCCCAGCGCAAGCTTCCCGCTGGCCAAAGCAGAAATTTTAACGACAACGACCTTGTCCTATAATACAAGTTGTAGTTGTAGCCATCCCAAATACTTGGCCCCAGTATTGCATGCTCTAAAACCTCACTGAAATCTACATGCAACTTACATTTTTTCATAAGCTTAGGAAAGTATAAGTCCGTGGATCCTTCCAGCACGCAGTTTCGTTTCCAGCAGACTCGAGGCTTTTCACCGCGTCCTTGCTGTCTGTTCGTTGTCGTTTTAACGACATGTGTACCACACCATCGTCCCATAGAACAGGCCAGTCCAAAGCCAGTCCGCAATCCTGAACTATAATTGCGCACCCACTCGCGAAGACGCCAGCGACAGCTCAAGCGGCCGAGTCAACATGATGCAGGCGCGGATGAAGGCTCCTTACCCCATGTACGACCTGGAAGGCGGCATGGGCGTACCCTCAAAGGAGTACAAGGCCCCCAAGGGCGTACCCTCAAAGGAGTACAAGGCCCCCAAGGGCCACACTATCAGTCGACTGAGGGACAACAAGGCGCTGCGAGTAAGCGAGACAACGCATACGAATGACACATCCCTCATAATTCAAACTAACTCTATGGCTGTGACGTGTAGATCGGTTGCGCCTTGGGCGTGTGGTATCTCTTCTCTACAAGCGCTACATTCACCAATAAAGTGCTGATCAAGGAGCACCACGTGTCGGCCGAGATGCTCACAATGTGTCACCTCTTCATTAGCATCATCCTCGACTGTACGGCCACACTGGCAAATTGTTCTACTTACTGGTTATGCAGCTGACTGACTTGGGGTTGTATGGTGTTGCAGTTGTGGTGTTGACGTTCCCAAGCTCCCCGACGACGACTGGAGCATGGCGAATGCAGCGTGTTCGGATGCGCAGCATCATGTGGATCGTTCCACTCAGTCTTTTCTCAGTCTTGGCCAAGATGCTCACGTACTGGAGCTACAACGCTGTGCCAGTGTCCATAACGCAAACCTGCAAGGCGTCGCAGCCCTTCTTCAACGTGGTGCTGGCCTACGCGGCCTACCGCTCGCGGTTCTCCGGCGCCACGTACTCGAGTCTGATCCCCATTGTATTTGGTGTCGTCATGGCGTCTGTGTCCGAGATGGGAATGAACGTACGTGGAGTTATCCTGCTTACTGGACGAAGTCGATAACTGAAAGAGATGTATATGATTTTTTTTTGTGTTGTGCAGGACCTGGCCTTCTCTGGCGTCATATTCGCCGTGACCTCGGCATTGCTGGGTGTTATGCAGAGCATGTACGCCAAGTTCCTGCTGCGCCGGCGGATCGTCGTTGATACTGTCAACGTGAGTGCAGTCGATGGAATCTTGGGAAGAAAATATTATCCACGTGTACTAACTTTTATCTGTTATTTTTTATGTTTCTGTAGCTCCATTTCTACAGTGCGTTCGTGTCTTTCGCCATCAATGCACCGTTCGTGCTTATGTCCGCTCGTGCTCACCAAGATAACTTCGTCGCGAGTTTCCCGTTCGGCAAGGTGTTGATGTGCAGTATGATGCACTTCATCGGCAGTTTCTGCTCGTCGTGGGTGCTGGGAGAGGTTTCGGAGCTTACGTTCTCCATCATGAGTACGATGAAGCGCGTGGTCGTCATTCTCAGCGCCGTGTTGTACTTCGGCAACCCGGTCACCTCCCAGTCCATTCTGGGCATGTCACTTGCGGTACGTAGCTGTTTCTCATGAAATATGGTAGGCTAGGCATTGTGCTAATGGTTTGCCAAATTTCAATGTCATCACAGATTGGTGGAGTGGCTGCCTACCAGCTAGTCAAGATCTCCGAAAAGCAGTCCAAAATGCTGCCATTGCCGCTTACGGTCAAAGCGTCCGAGTAACCCATTTCGTTGCCAAACATATACTACGAGTAGACGATATAGATTACAGTTCATGGAGAACGAAGCAGTGCAAGATGACGGGGGTGCAAGCGGCAAATGACGCTAGCTAAGGATGCTGGCGTACAGTTCAACTGAAGATAAAGTTCAGAATCGAATGAACATGCTTGAAAGCAACCAGCAAGACCCAAACAGTTAATAGCCTGGAGGCCAAACGAACGACGCCTCACATGGTTAGCATTATGCATCCGAGGAACACAAGTCCTTGTATCCTACAACAGCGTATCGAAAAGAAAAGTTGCTCATTCATTAAAAACATGTGAAGGTTTCCAGCCTCGAAGTAGTACCGCGTTCAAGCAATTATACATCCACGCTGCGCTGGTTCAGCGAGAGCTGGTCGGACGTGGACGAGTTGTTCACAGTTCCCCCAGGAGTGGTGTTGGCCGAGTTCTGGCCTGCCCCATCACTACCCGACGGCGACAGGTTCGGCAGCGCGCCGTTTGACGGCGTGGTGGCACCACCAGTAGCTGTCGCCGCGTTCTGCTGCATGTTCTGCATGCGCTGGTACTGCTGAATCATCTGCTGCTGGAGCTGCTGGTTGGGCCAGGTGACACCTCCGGCTGCAGCGCCGTTCTGTTGGGTCTGCAGGAGCTGTTGCAGCATAGCTGCTTGCTGCTGCTGGAGCTGCTGCTGGTAGACAGCCTGCGGGTCAGCAGGTCCCTAAAAATTAACAATTAAAACGTAGTTAGACTCGGGAAACTCTCCTCTATCTAATGACAACAGTCCGCACCTTCTTAGCAGGCTTGATGTCATCGCGCGGGACGATATCGATAAGGAAGTCAAAGACGTCGGTCTTCGTAATAGCCATAGCGATGTCGTTGCGTTGCAGCGTGCGGCGCTTGTTCTCCTCCGTGTGGATCCAGGCCCGAAGACTGAGCTCGAGGATGAACATCTCACAGGCCTTGGCGAAGAGCACGGGCGCCTCAGCACTGATCATGCGCACGTCCTCGTCCGTCTTCATGATCTTCTTAATGCGTGCGAGTGGCAGCTGATGCGTCTTAAAGTCGAAGGCGTTGGGGTCAATCTGGGAGATGCCCTGGATCTGGTGCTGCCAGAAAGCGTGGAGTGCGAGCTGCTGCTGTTGCATTTGTGCGCGCTGGTTCTGTAGCTGTAGCTGCATCTGCAGGTTGGCGTTGTTGGCGCTGGCGTCTCCGTCGCTTGACATGGCTGTGTTAACTGGAGCGGCGCATCGTGGACATCAAGCAAGACACACATGTACGTACGTCAGTGAGGCGCCGCACGGAGCTATCATAGGCGGAAAAGGGTCGCGGAGCGAGCATCTCATTGGACATACCTGCAGGTTCCTGGTTGGTCGGTCCTTTAGCCTGTGAGAATCGAGGAAGGGGGGCGGAAACGACGAGGATAGAAACCCGTCAAAGATGATTCGATGCAAGCCCACTGAATTCAATATATATGAGATTCACTATGCTGGTCAATTAGAAATGATAGCATTTCTAAATAAATGAAAAACCTCGTTTCTTTTTGGCGGGAATTACCTTTGAACTTTGACTAAGTTTCACTATGAGATGGACCACCATCAAATGAGGTTTTACCCTGCCGTACTGTATTTTTAGACATGGCTACATTTACTGCAACATGATGAGCTTGATGCATATGGCTGCTGCATTTAGCAATGCTCATTGAGACGCAGAGTGTGACGCTCACACCAGTGGTGTGGCACTGGCAGGAGCGATTTGAGCCTGTGGACGTGGAGGGCGCGTGTCGGCGGCAGATTCTGAAGGTGGCGGTTCATCATTGGCTACACAAGTTGAAGTTGTTGTCACACGTCACAGATTCTCACCAGTGCTGCAGGTCCGCAGGTCCAAGTCGTACAGCCGCTGGCTGAACGAAAAGACCCAAGCAGGCAAACAGCCTCACACACAAGAGCACGATGATAATAACCAGGAAAAGCAGGCCGAATGCGACGCCGCGTTCCGGGATTTCCTGCGACGAAAGCGGAAGCAGGAGCGGAATGCCAAAAAGCAGCAACAAACTGTCACTCAAGAGAAAGACAATGCTTCGGTGCGTACTACCTCCTGAATGCTTACTTGCATTCGATCTTCGCTCATTTTTCCGTTCGTATCTGACGTCGAAGACGTGGTGCAAGCCTCCGTCTCTGCATGTGAACCCGAAGACGAAGAAAAGCTCCACTCGCAAGGCAGAGCGTACCTCACTGACAAAAGCCAATAGTTCACCGTTCCTACGTCACGAACATTCAGAAGCTGAAAATCAGCTGGCCTATGAGGCTTGGCTAGCTCGAGTCCGCCTAGAAGACCGAGTCAGGCGAGCCCAACGCCGTGACGAGCTCGACCGGCTCGAGCAGCAGCAGCGTGAAAAACACAAGGTCACGTGGCGGAAAAAGCTGGCCGTGTGTGCCTACACAACACTACCGGTAGTAGTGAACAACTAAGACAGTGAAGTACCATCTTCACATTAGTATTTTTTTCATGTATTTCTTTAAGCTAGATATCGGTCTCCACCATTCTCTTGACGACAGTCTCTTCGTGGGGAGCGGGTTGACGTCCAGGGCTACTAACGGTAGCACGATCTCCCTCACCTTTAGGCAAAACATGAATTAACTGGTGCTTGCCCTCTGTGGCTTCGTGATGTGGGGCCTCTCCGCCCATGATACGCTGGAGTTCCTTACTCATGAATTCGCTAGCTGTGTTACCATGCCGTTCAATGTCCTCACAGAAGCATAGCAGGATGGTGTCGATAGCAGCATCGTAGACATTCACAAAGGCGGAAGCCACGAGCCAAGCGAGTACGCAGGCCACAACAACAGGTGCAAGTGGCGACGTCACGGTCTCACCCCCCAACAGCGACAGTTGGTCCGCTGACAACGACAGAGAAGACGATTTGGACAGCATCGCAAAAACAACGAGCCCAACTGCAAGCGTGATCGTCAACTTGATGAGGAAGAGCAGGAAGAAGCTGATAGAGTTCACGACTGCCACGCGGGCCATATTCTTGAAGATAAGCTTGAACGAGCGTGCAGATGCCGCACAGAACGAACTG
This sequence comes from Phytophthora quercina, assembly GCA_014706105.1. Classification (NCBI taxonomy): domain Eukaryota; phylum Oomycota; class Peronosporomycetes; order Peronosporales; family Peronosporaceae; genus Phytophthora; species Phytophthora quercina. Next base: position 1,573,702 of record JACBOW010000003.1, on the reverse strand, counting down.
CCTTTCATCGCAATTAATATGTAGGCGTTTTTCGAGAGGAACTTAATACACTTCTCGAAGCACCAAAGACAGCATTTGACCCCTAGAAGAGCTACACGAACGATCCGATTACTCTGCTGAATTTGTTTCGTGCTACAACAACAAAAAGAGATAAAATGTGTTAGTCGTCGTGAGATGCCGGCGATGCAGCTAGATAAATCGACTTACTTGCGATCGAGATACTCAAGCATTATCCGTATGAACTGCACAAACGCGATAATAAACGACCCGAAACATAGAGATCCGAGACTGAAGCGTAATGTGTATCCGAGCGCTCGAGCAATTGGAAACCTTGCATCAAGCGTACGCTTTCCATTATCTACAGGAGGTGTCCAGTAGAATTGCGCGACACTGCCGGCAACGACGCAAATTGAGATGGCTTGCAGTAGTTGGTTTGTCCAAAGGAATCCAAACACATGAAACGCGAGCAGAACCTGCTGCAGTCTCTTAGCTGGCAATTCCTCTGCTGCACTTAACTCACTCGTGACGTTGAACGCCGCAGCAGATTCTTTCACAGCTGAAGTCAAGTCGTCCGAACTCAAAAGATACGCAGCTATAGCGACGGAGTAGGTGACAAGTCCCACGAAAAATGCTGTTGGAACGACTGGCCAAATCAAAAGCATCGGTAGTTTTTGAATCGCCTTGGCGCTCTCGCGGATGATCGCGACGGCGATTTTCAAGCGTTTACGCATTGCAATGAGGAGCAAGAAGACAACACCAGTTGCCACCCACGATACATAGGCAGCTACCTTGAACTGCAGCTTCGTATTCTCGTCACTCGTCACAGCCAACGCAGTAGTATCAACGGTAGTGGCATTCAGGAAAGATAACCCACCTAACTGTTCCGAGGAGATCAGCTCCGAGCGTACAGAGCAAAATAAACTCAGCAATACTAGTCCAATGAGTACAAGTGAGCACGTAAGCCACACCACGCAACCGGCGAAGAATTGCAACACGATCAGCCACACTACGCCGAGAATTAAAGCTCCAAGGCCTCCGATCAGCAGAACTACCGAACGTGCAGCATACATGTCGTTCAAAAACCGCCCAAGCACTTGAAGGTTGCCCTGCAACTGACTCAACAATGGACTCGTTCCACCGGTAGCTTCCACCTCCCATACTTCTTTGTGAGCTCGCTTGGTGTTGCAAACAGTATCGCAATCACCAGTCTCGTACAAATCCACAGTGCAATTTGGGTCAGCACCTTGCGGATCAATGCAAACCTCTTCAAGTATCGTTTCGTTGGTGGAAGCTACTGGAAAGCAGCGGAAAAAGGCTGGTTCGGTGTCCTGAGCGACCACCCAGCATGTTTCATTGCCGTAAGTGCAGGTTTTTGAGCCAGCTACTGGGCAACTTTCCACACAGACACCAAAAAACTTTGCATTCGTAGGAGACACTCCGTTTGCTGTTGCGACCAAGAGATCTTCGTTGAGCCGAGGATACGTCGTGAACCGCGCATTGACATAGTCCTCCTCGCCACAAACGTTGCCGTTGTAGTCTTTTCCGTAGATAAGACTAACGAAACAAATGTACAAGGTTACTATTGCCGCACTCACACGCATAGTTACAACTTCGTACCTCAAAGGTTCTCCTGTCTGGAGAGCGATGATGGCTATGATAATCTGAAAAAAAAGCAAAGAATTAACACGTGAGTGAGTTGGTTATGATTATGTGTGAAATACTTGCGTACCATGCCGATCCAGTAAACTACGAACAGGAGGCAGCAGACGACATCTCGACACCTTATAACAGAGGCAAGAAATACCGTTTAACGTAAACATTTGGGAGCAGCAGATAAGAGCTTCGGAAAATTACTTTCGCTGACTTCGAGGAGCGAGTCCGCTTCTTGGATCTGCAGCGACTTCTTTTTCAGAGATGACTTCGGGGCTTGGGCAACACCCCACCATGGTACCAGTCTCCAAGTCCTTTAGGTTTTGGCAGGCGACCTCGCTGACAATGGCTCCCTGTCATAATCTTTATTTTCCTTGTGCTAACTGCCGCAATGGCACCTGTAGTAGTGTCTCGTGTCGAAGAAACTGCCCATGTAGAAATAGCTGGTTGCTTGACCACCTTCGCAGAATGTAGGCTTTTGAATTAGGAATCCCAATGTCACCGGAGACGGATGCAAACGATCATGTACCGCTTGAGTTTTTGCTCGGCGCACGCGTGAAATACTACGTAACCTCGACAGCCGAACACAAAGGGGGCAGCAGCAAAGTATGTGACCATCGCCTATCCGATCCACCACAATGCTTCTCCATCAGTGTGTGCAAAGCTAAATACCACTTCATGTTGCAGGCTAAACGCATCTTCGCACCCTCAGTTCGTCCACGAAGACGAGAAGAACATGCTCGGCAATTGCTGCAACGAGTCTTGGAGCAGAATGATCCACCTAGAATCGATTATCTTTCTGAATCGGAGGTTCTGTCACCACAGGATGACAGGGCAGCACTCTTGAAGACGCTTGCTAAGACGATATCAACACCACTAGCTGACCAAGAAGCCATCTTCAACGAGGAGAATTTTCAATTGAGCTTTGACGATTCCATTCGAAGCCCTGCTCGGATCAAAACGCTGCAACAGCTTCGTGACGACGATTTAAGACGCCAAAACCAACGGGTCGCTAGCTTCCACGGCTATGAGCAACATAGCAAGGCTTTCCTCGATGTCACGGGGTCTGCTGCACGTATTCCACACACAACAACTCGGCAGCTTCGCGATCTGAAGGTGAATGTTGTGAAAGAGAAAAAGAAGTTGGAAGTTAAAAGAAAACAAGAACTGGTCGAAATCTTACAGCAACAGCAAGAACACACACGTACCGCACACCATCAGCAGCAGCAGCTTGCAAAAGCACTTCAACGACAGAAGCACCCAGGTGTCGTCTCAACAAATCTGTTAACTCTCGACAGTATCGGAAAACATGATAATGGCAACAACGTCAACGAATGGAACGAAATACCAGAACGGAGAACGAAGCCCCTGCTGCAGCTTCAAGAACAGTACTACCAACAGTATTCGCCTGAGGAGCTGGAAATCCCACGACGACCCATTCTAGCAACGCTGAACATCAATGCACAAGTGTTGTCTCCACCACCTTCAAAATACAAGCGTGTGGTTGATTCCGATCTCGAGTCTCATTCTGTCTCCACCAACATTGAAGAAGAAACTCAGTACAGTTCGGAAGACGACGATGATCTTGAACACGTCCGCAAACGTTTGGGTGACCGACAGCGTGAGGTATTTGCAGTCAGCGCTGCCAACGGCTTGTTCCTCGGTGGAGGCTTCGTGTCCAAAAAGAACGACAAGAAAACCAAACTAACCTCGAGCCGTAACAACTCCAGCAACCGCGTCGCTCAAGCAGCAAATGAACGTGAGTTCCTCGAGACCGTTCTCGGTGCACAATCCGCCTCTATTCTTCCACTAGCTGAAGCAAACAAACCTGCACTTCGTCGTCGTGAAGCAAGTGCAGGTCGTCGACATCCCAAAGCTCCCCCAAACAACAAATAAATCTTCACTTTAACACTCTTCACCGTCTATTTACCTTGTCATTCTCACTGCTTCTCCGTAAGCGACGTCACTGGTGTCTTCACTTTCAGGGGACAGCATTTCACTGCTGTACCGTAGCAGATGACAGAGCAGTGCATACCGAACACCAGTCGATTCATAGTCGTGTTCGAGTCGAACCGCACGTTAATCAGCGCTGTAGCCCCTTGAGCTCTGGCTGCGTACTGCACTCGATGCACCGCTTCCGCCATCGTCTCGTTCATCAACGAAGTGTATGACGCCGCCTCGCCCCCCACGAGTCCCGCCAATGCCACATACATGTCGCTAATGACGGACTTGGAACGTACTGCTACAGCTGACACCATACCGAACTCTTCCAGTACCTCTCGGCCTTTAATGTGGTCACCTACATGGAATATAATACGGTTTATTAGTAAAGTTTTTAGGGTTTACTTCTCTCTGTGTGTAAGTCCCTACGTGTGGTGAAGTAGAGTGACTCGACACGCTCTTCAACGTCGGCGTCTCCTGCTGCGGAGGTGAAGGCGCGGCGAGGCGTTGCACGCTGCACGCGACATGCAACACGTGCCAGCATCGTCGGAATAGGTGGAGTGAAAACACTACAATTGTTTGTGGTGGAATGACGGTAGTTTTTTATTGTGTCTTCCCTCCTGATGAGGTTTATGGTGATACAACGCTAGATGTCGCCTATCCTGTATGTGTTTTGTAGCTACCGGTAGTATTCCGGCATTTACCGACGTTGACGTGGACTGCGTTGACGAAGCAGCAGTGGAGAACGTCGACTATACCTGCTCTTAGAGTATGAGCTGGTGACACGTTGCTATGGAAAAAAATAACAAGAAAGTTAGTCAGGTGGTCAATTGGATGACAAGTTAAGTAGTGCTCACCTCGGTCGTTGCCTGACGATACACTGGAGCTGGTGAATACGATGTTTGTTCGTTCTGATTGTTGTCTTCGAGGTTGGTGTCGATTTTTGGGGACTGGCGTTGCAGCTCTGACCTTGGTTCGTCGTCCTCACTGTCTCGAACGGGTGTCATGAGAGAGACTTCCTCAACATCACCGTCCCAATCGTCGCTGTCATCTTGAGTTTCAGCCATCGCCCTCGCTCGTTGCTGAGCTCGCATTAACGCTCGCTGGTTCCGCCTCTTTCGACGCTCTTCAAACCACCTTTTGCGACGGTTGATGTTGTAAACGCGAAGTACAATGCAAGCTGCGAGAAACATGATACCAACCAGTAGAAGAATTCCGTCCCACGACACCCCAGACACATTCCGAGGCGACTTTGTAACAATCGTCGCCTTGGGTTCTGGCATGACAGAAACGTCGATCTTGTTTCCACCTTGTTCGAGCACTGGTACTGGAGTTACTACGACTTCCTGTACGTGCTCGACCCTAATCTCTCCGATGTGAAATTGCGGAGCAGTCTCAATTTGGGTGGTTTGGGTAGTCACGACTTCTTCAGGTGGCGACTTCGATGCAGCAACGACGAGCTCCTGCTTCTCATCAGGGGCAGTCTGTTGGATTTGAACTTCCAAATTGTCAAGAGTACTCGAAGTTTGCCCGGAAGATATAGCCACCGCATCCGTTGCCTCAACTGGTAGGACGACCTGCTCCTGACTTCGCTCAGGATTGGGCTGTTCAACGTGGGCTTCTGTGTCGGCGATGCTTCGATCGAGTTCATCATCAACGGTAGAACCAGCTATCGGCTCATATACCGACTTATCCAATGTAGCATCCGATTCGAAGTGAATCGATGCTTCAGGCGTAGCTTCCTCCAGTTTCTTTTCGTTTTCATCGTCAGCTCCGGCAGGAGTTCCTGTTTCATCTTCGCTAACAAGTTGGATTTTCACCAGTTCTTCCAGCTGCGCCTGAATAGATTCCCGTTCCTTCTCCACCAGCTCATGAGTCACAGCCATAATGTGGCGACGCAGTTCTTGCATCTCGTTCGTTAGCATGTCTTGATGCTTCTCGCGATCTAACCGCATCCTATCCATGTGGTTGCGTAGCTCGGTCATAACTGTCTCCGATTTCACTTTAATCTCAGAGGTGGAGAGCTGGAAACCCTGAAGTTCCTGCTGAAGAACACTTACTCGGTTGCGCATACGTTCTTGCTCAACTCTCGACAGTGTGAACGGTGTTCTTCTTGAGAACAACCCCACCAGCGCCATCAACTCTTCTATGAAAAACCCGCTCGTCCCGACCGCCAAACAGCTCACCATCACAATAATACTCCAACGAGGAAACTCCACGTCAGACGAAGCTCCAGCTTGTATAACGTAAGAATCATTAGCAGATACCTCGTCACGTGATAACTGCTCTCTATCATCACCACCACCGCTGGAGTTATCGTAGTTCTTACCATCACCAGCTACCAGATCTCCATTGACAGGATCAATTTCAATAGACTTCTCCATTGATGCGAGCATCTCTGAAATCGTCTGCGTTGAAGTGGGAGCATTCGAGTCGGCAGCACGCGACCCAGCATCACTATGTGGTCTAGCGAACCGCATTATCTGCTCGCTAGTACCCATCCTTGATAAATTACTCGGTAACATTCGGCTACCTATCTTCAGCGGCGACTCAGGTTGGTTAACTTCATAACACGCGCTGCCATTTGAATTCGATCTACTACGCGAGAACACTTCAGGAAAACTGCTCGTCGAGTACACCACTGGTTGTTCCGGTAGCTGGTTCGTTTTAGCTCGTGCAGCTTTCGTCCCATAAAATAAATCATTCCACAACGCTTCATCATCTCCATCCCTCGCCGCCTTCTCCAACAACCTGTCAGCTTGTCGTACATCTTCCTCCTCCCATCGTTTCAATGCCGACTCATTAACTTCTTCCTGATTCGACCGCATCGCCGTTGTGCGCCACCTGTCCGGGGTCTTCATCTGATCATAACTCAATGGATTCCTCGGAGATGCCCCCACCAACCGTTTCGGTGTAGGAGCTTTAATCCTTGAGATATTCAAACTCTGTCGGAATCCAGAGCTTGAATTGTTCAAAGATGATTCTCTCGGTCTCACTGGGGAGTAAAAATCTCCTGCAGCATTGAGTTTCTGTCCTGTTGGTCGTAAAGTGACATTCTTGAATGAAGTATTAATTGGTGGCTTCGGAATCTTGGGAGGCTTGAGTCGTTCAATGTGTTGATTAGAAATGGTCGCTTCTCGCTTTTCTCGTTCCATAATGAGTGTCATAAGTGCGTCTTCTTCGGGGTCGTGATGCTGTACAGGTCGTGGTCTGCGAACGGTTGGTCGACGGCCGTATCTGTTGTTTAAGCCTAGAGACGACGCTGGAGACGGCGCCGCCACGCGCATCAGACGACGTTGCGTCTCGACGATACGTTTCTGATCCTGTTGCAGCTGCCACTTTAGCAGCGCGTTGCGAACTGGGCGTCTGTCGTGGCGAGTTGTCGCCATTTCGACGTCGGAAGTTCGTTGAAATGTGGATTCGACCGTTTTCATGGTACGTCTCAGCTAAATGCCCATAGTGAAATCAAGATGTTTGTTCCCGCCAAAACCGCAGAGTATAAATATGTTGCCTGTTGGCATGGGGCAGCGTGTTGGTGTCGAAACGGTAGTTACTGTACGCATACGAGGATGAAAAGGTCATATCAAAACTGCATGGCTCGATTCATTATCGGTTGGTTTATTAGCTGGTAGTCACTTGACCTCTTTGGACTGGTGCTTGGCTGCTTTGTGTTGTTCATCTAAAGTACACCCGCTGACTGGCAGCAGCACGTCGTCAACATAAAAACCCGCGGAGCAGGGGGTGGAGTTTTCTTCGTTCCGTGAGGGCGGGCCCTCGGTGGGGGGCGTCACCATTGCCTTCGTTTCCCACCAAGGCCTCACGGTTTAAAAAAAAAGCCGGTTGGGGTCTGCGTCCCCAGTGCCGCTGTTGCTCCCTCTCCGTTCACCTACGAAGCACTCGGCGTACTCGTCACGGGTCGTCACGGACAGGATCTCACCCATCTTGCGTTTGAAGCGCTCGCAGTATGTAGCGGGAGGGATGGCTGACAAGCCGTCGGCGTCCTTCGCAAGTAGTTTGGTCTTGGCGAAGCGCTCCAACTTCTTGTCCATGTTCCATGTCTGAAGAATGTCAATGAGACCGAAATAGTAGATCGAAGGACCCACGACCGTATTCGCCCGACGAGTTCCCGTGGCAACACGCGGGAGATGTGCTCGAGGCTTCGACTCTCTGAGAGGTGCATTAGATCCTTCGTGGCCGCCTCGGTTCATCGTGGAGTTGTTGATGGTACGGCGTCTCGGGCCGACTGCATCCTTCGGTGGAACGATAGGCTCTTCCTCTAGATCCGGATTCACCATGTACTCCACGTTGTGAATACCCAGCAGGAGCGAGTAGTCCATAATTCCCAAGCGCGAAAGGAAGTTGGCGTCCTTCACTAACTGATCGTACAGCTCTTCGGCGACCTTCGGGTCCAAACGAACCTTCGCCGTCAAATCGTTGTCCTTCAGAATCACGTTGGGTTCATGGCGACCAACTCGTGCCCGGCAATTCTCAGCATCCGTTGAGCCAAAAACATACTTCGCGTTACAATGACGACACGTGACCCGCTTGCCCTTGGAAGGGTGTTTGGCACTGCGGTTCACCCAAGAACCCTTGATGTCGTAGCGACGGTGAATCACCTTTTCAGTGCTAAACAGGTTAGCCATCACGACGAAATTGAACGTGTTGCCGTACAGGCGAATAGCGTGGCACCCGTAAAACCGCGTCAACAGGCTGTCCGGGTTCGTAAGCAAGAATGAGGCGTACTCCGCAGCAATTGAGCGCAGGAAGACCGATTCCTCGTCGCTCATACTCTTCACAATCAATTGCTGATCGTGAGAGAAGAACATGAAAGCGCCACTCGCACCTTCACTCAGCCGCTCCTTTGTTGTCCGACTCAAACTCTCGATGTACTGGTTCGTGTCAATGCCGAAGTGTTCACGAATCGTCTGGAACGTGTGGGGGCAGTAGTCAATAAATAACGTGCCCTTCCCCAGTGCCGCTTTCGGGCGTGTACGGATCATGTATTCATCCACGCCAAGCGATCCGCGGTTGTCCTCTGTTCCTTGGGGTTGCAAGTACAGCTCCTGCTGGTTGGCTCCAGGCGGCAGGTGCTGCGTATCACGCACAGCCTGAATAATACCCGTCGTAGTGTAGTACAGCACCTCACAACGCAGAGCAAGATTCACTTGAGGGCTCAGATCAACATCCACATCGACGTCCGCCTTCTTTCCTTTGCCTTTCTTCAAGGCGTCGTGGAAATCATTCATCTGGAACCAGACGACGAAGTCAAAGTAACCCTTGCAGGTAATCATGAAGTTCATCATCTGCTCAACCCAACTGGATCGTTCATCGCCTTGAACCAAGAACGGCACGTAGATACAAAAAGACAGTCCCCAGTAGATAATAATGGCGATCACGTAGCTGAAGACGGACAGAAGAGCATAATATAGTCAGTGTAAATGTCCTTTGGATAAAATGCAAGGTGCAAAGAAACTTACATCGTGACCGAGTGCAGCACGCGAAGACGCATGCGCAGTGTCTCCGACAGACCGGAGTTTAGACGTCGGTACGCCCAGTAGATAACCCTGTTGACAAGAAACAGCGGATAAAACGCAATCCAGTCAGTATGATGTTGGCTAAAAGCTGTCTCCATCAAAACGTACGTAATGGCGTAGACCCAGTACAAAATGAGCCAGATGTAGAAGAGTAGCCACGACCTAATAGAAACAATAACAGTGTCACGTTACCATCCTCACCTTCGCCGCATTATATGAGGTTGCATGGTGAACGTACTGAAAGTTGAGGTTCCAGAGATTGCCTGTCTCGCTCGAACCAGAGCTGTCGCTTTCGTCATGGCGCAACTTGCTCTTACTTGCCGTCCAGCAGTATCCGAATTCGGATTGGCCGGCAAAGTCCGGGATGGACACCAGTAAGATGCACGTCACCAGACCTGTAGCCCACACAAAACCGTGGTAGCGGCGAACGTTGGTCTTGTAGTCAGTGAATGGACTCTGCAGCGACGACAACATGTCGATGGCCATAACGAAGAACCAACTCTCCGATGTCCAAAGAAAGAACTGCGTAAGTGCTGCTGTTGCCGTACACGACGCCCCTGTGAGTGTCTTGGAGCAGTCACCATTGCCGCATTTGTACAGCTCCGTGATGAGCAGTACTGCCACAAGACAAATATCGCAAATACTGCGGAAAAAGATGATGGGGTTGGGGTGTTTCCGCCAGGTCGGACGCGTCAGGAACGTGTACACCACAGCGCAGCAACAGAAGAGCGTGATGACACTACCAGCCACGAGTCCCACCGATACATCGGCATTGTTGTCTGCAAACGCGACAGTCATCGCCGCTCCGCAGATAAAAATGAAAAACATGACACATTGAATCTTGTAGTTGTTGGCCCAGTGGATGGAGTTCTCGACCTTGATCTTGGCATGGAACCAGCCGATACCTTCATTAGGTCCACCTTGGATCTTGTCAGTCACGTAGCTGCCGTTGTCGAAACTGTCCTCGGAGCTCTCATCTGCAGAACGCATGTTAGAGCTGGAAGGAGGTTTCTTCAGCTCAATTGGAGTTTTCATAGGCGAGTAGCCATTACTGCCGAAATAACATAATAACAACAAAATGAACGTTAAACACTAATCTCCTCATAATATGTAGCAATCTATGACGCACCCTGCTTCGAGCATGCCGTTGGGGAATCCTTGGGCATTCGGGGCACTGTCTGTGCGGACATAGTACGGAGCATCACTGCCTGGCATCTGCTTCTCGGACTCAGGCATGCCGTAATCCATCTCGTTCGGGTTGTACTGAAGTCGCTGTTGCTGCTGTGGAGGCGGCGGAGGCGGCGCGTGTGGACGATGTGACTTGGGTCTGCGTCCGGACGGCGCTGAGCTGTTAGGTCCGCTGTAAACTGGCTGACGCTCGGTCACGCGGAGGCCGCCGCTGTCTCGATTGTCTCTGCTGGCCATGCGTTCGACTGCTGTGCCTTGGCTGTATTAATAAGCCTCGAGACGTGAGTAGCGTGAGCGCGGACGGACGGACGCAGGGCTTCCTCTCTTTGGCCTTTCCCCTCGGCGGCGTCCGATCGATCGGGGTTTCCTGCCGCTCGTCTCTTTCGTCAAGTGAGGGCAAGAAGCCAGCGCCCCAGTTACTACTATAAAAGCCATAAACATGTGACACTTTATCCGGCGCGTATTTTGCCATTTGTTGATGATATTTCCGACGAATTAGGGTATTGTAAGCCGTATCAAGACAATAGTACCAACCTTAGACTGTAGTCGGGTGTTTATCCGGATCATAACGTTAGGAGAACAAATTCGGCAGAGAATTTCATTCGCATTATTGGTGCTATCCTTGACGGTGTAATGAGCTCCATATCGTAGCAGACTCTCAGAACTATTTAGCTACTTCGAAGTAGATACATGTAGTAGGTGGCTGTACTGTAATGTACCGGTAAACATCGCACACGTTGGCATGTTGGCAACTTGGCAACATGAGACGGTGGTAAACCGACTTTTATGATCCCACTGTATTTAACGTGGGTTCAAAATCTTTTAGGGTTAGAGATACACCACCAAATTTCATACTTCACTAGCAAGAAATCGTGCCTTCACGACTGTTTGTGGACCACATTAAATTATTTACACCTAAAATTAGTACTTCTATTAGCAATATCATGTTCCCAAGTGAAAATATCGCAGTACTTTTCAGGGTTGACGGGGCTCCAGTCGTTTTGGGGGTCTGCTCATTTATTTTTGCTGCCATTCTCTTTCTTCCCAGATTGTCAAGATGGTACGCTGCTGTTGATTACCGTATAGCTCTCTTTGTCGCCGAGCATATGGAGCTCACATGATGTTTGTTGATGTTGTTGCCACCGAGCAGAAGCTTTACACGTACCCCGGAAACTACCGCGTCTTCAAGGTGCTCATTGCTGCCGAGTACAACGGCATCGACATTGAGCTGCCGGAGTTCGAATTTGCCAAGGACATCAAGTCCAAGGAGTTCAAGGCTAAGACCCCTGCCGGCAAGGTCCCGATCCTCGAGACTGAGGAGGGCACCATCTTCGAGAGCGGTGCTATTGCCCGCTACATCGCCCGCCTGCGTACGGACACGGGTCTGTACGGCAAGACGTTCTTCGAGTCTGGACAGGTGGACTCCTGGATCGACTTCTCCGCCTACGAGCTGGAGGTGCCTCTTGAGGTGTGGGTGCACCCCATCCTTGGCGTCGGCAAGTTCAACGCTGCCGCCCTCACCAAGGCTAAGGCTGACGTGAAGAAGGCTCTGCAGACTCTGGAGAACCACCTGAACCTGCGCACCTACCTTGTAGGCGAGCAGATCACCCTTGCCGACATTTTCGTCGCCTCGGCCCTCGTGTACCCGTTCAAGTTCGTGCTGGACAAGGAGTTCCGCAAGCCGTACTCGGCCGTGAACCGTTGGTTCTCGACCCTGGTGAACCAGCCGGAGTTCCAGGCCGTCGTGGGCGACGTGCCGCTCATTGACGTGGCTCTGACTGCTGAGGGTGACAACTCGGGCAAGGCTGCCAAGAAGGATGCTCCCAAGAAGGAGAAGGCCGCCCCTAAGGAGGAGGCCCCCAAGCCCAAGAAGGTGGAGCACCCGCTGGCTGTGCTGAACCGCGAGAAGCCGTCGTCCCTGAACCTGGATGCGTGGAAGGTGACGTACTCGAACACGAAGAACCTGGCGGACGCCATGACGTGGTTCTGGGAGCACCTGGACACGGAGGGTTACTCGCTGTGGTTCTGCGACTACAACTACAACAACGAGAACACCAAGATGTTCATGACGTGCAACGCCGTGGGTGGTTTCCTGCAGCGCTCGGAGGCCATGCGCAAGTACGCGTTCGGTGTGATGGATGTGTGTGGCGCCGAGGGCTCGGAGATCATCATCACGGGCTGCTGGCTGTTCCGTGGCGACTCGGAGAAGCACATGATCGAGGCCAACCCGGACGCCGAGTACTACACGTGGAAGAAGGCGGAGTTGAACGACGAGACGAAGGCTCGCGTGGCCGCCTACTGGTGCAACGAGGACGAGCTGGAGGGCAAGCCCATCGCCGACTCCAAGGTGTTCAAGTAAGCGGTTTCCCACCGTCGTGCATCAAGGGTCGGTGAGCTCAACACCCCGGCGGTTGATGTGCCGTTTTAGTTTTCTGCCGCGTCGTCGTTACTGCGGCTGGTAGCTGGGAAAGAATGAAAATGGATAACCAAGTGCACTACAGCTCCTGAGAATAATTATACACAACAGTTTGCTGTTGTCATAAAGGTTACCATGGTCTGTGATCTTGGTTGAACGACTTCGATCGTCTCCAATGCCCTAAAAACTTATGGAGTGAACCCATATGTACAACTTCAACATTCGACAGGTTTGATAGCTTCACTTTACAGCCACGGACTTCTTCGATTCTCGAAAAACTAAGCGAGGGACAGCTTACTTTGCATTGGTCCGTCTACAACGCGAGGGGATAACGAGATTGAAGCAGCTACTCAATCGACCGGTCCTTCGAGAGCTGAATTTGTAGCAGTGCCTATTGCCCCGTGACGAACGTGATTACAGATCATCCGACCCCCCTCCCCCCGGCCCCAGTCCTGGGGTAGATTATTTTTCGGGTCGGATACGGGCAGGGCCTGGAAATGGGGTCTGGTGTTCAAAAGGCAACTATGTAAGAGATCTGGCTAACAAAGAGCAGTTAAGCTACCTCTGATGGTAAGGATTTGAATAACAATGAAGGCGATGCGGAGTTATACGATTCGAACAGTGATGGCGCGAGAAGTAGCGGTCATGGTGCCTATTCAGGTGCTTAGGAAGACGGCGAGATAGAAGATCCTTCCACAGTCGCTTAAAGTTCGCAGTTAGCAACGATATGGCTCCATTTGTAGCTCACTTCACGTTACAACGTGAATACGATTGCATTTTGCTTTGAAGACTCAAGTTGTGGTTGAAAGTCTACCTGACCTCTACATCATGCCCGACCCGTACACGACCCGAAAAATAGGTAACCAGTCCTGGTATACATGTACATGATGCAAATTCTATTCTACCATACCTATATAAATGTATGGGAAAAGCTGATAACGATTTTGAGAATTTGACTTGTGGTGTATGAAGTTGATATTTACCAGAAGATTGAGAACTTTCCCAGTCACACACATTTTGGTGAAGTCTCGGTATTGGTCTGAAAATGCTTTTTAGAAACGCCTTATTTATTTACTTTTTTTTAAAAAAAATGTTTCGTGAGATTTCCCACGCGGAGCCCCAAATTTAAAACCTGATGATCCTCCTATACCTGATGGAGCCGTTGTCCACCGACTCTATCAGGTTGGCGAGGTTGATCTGTACTGTAATTAATAGATAGTTGCGAAAAGTCAGTCTTAGCGGATGATGCTCAGTATTGGCAATACTGTATTGCAAAAATCCCTCTCTAAATCATATTTTCTCTAGACAAGCATTTTATCGCTTTTCCATGGCCGTTGGAATAAATCACCGTCTCGGAACAAATCCCAGCTGGTTGTGCGATTGGAACGATCGTGAAAACAGATTGGCCACCCAAAAATTTAATTTGAAAGAATTTGCTCGTCGCCAGTGTGGCAAAATCACCTTCTTTCGAGACTTCGACGACATGAGCGGTGGGACTGAACGCCTGGTTTGCCTTTAAGAAATTACGATGAGCGACTAGAACTTGCCGGCTGGGCTCTAGGCTTGAGAAACTTCACACGACAGCACTTGCATTTAGCGCACATCGCGTATTTTATAGATAAAACTGCCACTAGGTTCAGACGCAACAAAGGGAAAATCAATCAGAAAAACTTTTAAGTTTTTCTGAGATTCACTAATGCAACTCGGCTGCATTCGAAAGACACGGTTATAGTCGTAAATTTCGCCGCTTAGAAAAGTTATGTCGCAATATTTCATTAACTGAATTGTTTGCACCAAACAGAATTGTTCCAGAAATAACACCGCTATCCAAGTTACAAATACATAATTTGCGAATAATACACATTTTTAGCCTGAGGCCTAATGTGTGTGGGAAAATAATGACACCTAGGGTTAGGTTTTGGAAAATGACTGTGTATGATTGAAAATGGACACCATCAACTGATTCTTACCAATGAAATGAGTCGATTTGCTCTGGATCGCTTGTATTATCAATTCCGTTCAAATTTGCCGATCCACTCCGGAAGGCTAAGTCGCCCACATACAAATTCAAATCATTAGCGAAAAAAAGCTCCCAAACAGCAAAACAACAGGCCACATGTCAAGACTGTATCCGTACTTAAGAGGCACGTATACACAAGAGTATACGCTGTGAAAATTGGGCGGAGTTTGGGCACGGTTCTTTCGCCCCGTCTTGGAAATTTAGAAGAGAACACACAATAATTGGCTAAAGTTGATGTCGAGCTGGTCATTCAAAATCCAAAAAATATTGTTTGATCCAGTTTGCCTTATCTTACATAAATTAATGCGAGTGTGTCAATTACGGTAATCACTGTACCAACCTCAGGTTGGCATTTGCTAATCGGTATTGTGCGTTCTGTTCAAAATTTCCATTCGGGGTCGTTTGAACTGCCCGAGCCCAAAGTATACTCTTTTGTAAACTGCTGTGGTGGAGAGGATCCAAAACAATTATGAGGGATCCAGGCTCGACACACTTCGCCCAGACGCCGACTAATGGAGAGGGTACTCCAATAACTGTGGGTGTTTCGCTAAGGGTGTACGCTGTCGGCGGGCGGGTTCGCTCTCTTGATAACACCAGATGTACAGTAGCGTGAGGCCTTGAACGTCCTTGGCAGGGACTTGGGAGGTCGGGTCTGCGTGGGGGTTTCTCCACACAGGTCCAGGTACGTCGATCTTGGATTCTTGGTCGTAGATATTGTGGATCCGGTAGGATCCGAAGTAGTTGCCTTGTTGGGGGCAGTCACTAGCCAAGCGAATCTAATACACTGTCACTAACGCTCTGGTACGAATAAATATTAATATATGGACCAATACTAATCCCAATATAATAAGACGCTTGAGCTTTACTGGGCAAATTCGATTCTGATTTATAGGTAGGAAAAACGTATCACATACCTTATCTTACCCGGAATCTTCTCTATGACTGGCTCTCGACCGCACACTGTCTCACAAGCCTCCTTAGCTCAGACCTGGTATTCTATGATGAGATCGGCCTTACGTCTTGCCCCGTACTCAGATCTGTCGACTACGGCCTGGATCCGACTTCGTAGACTCGGATCCACTCTATCCCGTCTGGTCCCACATATCTTATAGATCGGGTCCATACTACAAGAATTCAGCTCGGGATCAAGCTCGAAAGGATCCTGGAAGAGCTGAGTCTAGCGATTCAGGCGGTCACTTGCACTGCGTGGAGATGAGGCCTGTGGGAATGTGTTTTGGTTGGACTGGTCGAGCAACACGGCTGAGATGCTGCGTGCTCTCTGATCGATAGAACGGCGACGACACCCGGACGTTGGCTACCAAACTGGTGGCTGCAGCAGGTTCCTGCAGAGCAGCCAATACGATTAATCCAAAGAGGTTTTGTTGCCCAAGGCTTTCCCCGAAGTTCAAACTCACAGCAAAACAAATATATTCACTTTTCAACTTACCTTTCATCGCTCACCGCCGTGCGTGCTACAACCCGATTATCCGTGACCGACTAAGCTGTTGCTCCGACCCAGGTCAGGTGAAGCAGAAGTCCGGATGGTACGACTTCCCCAACCTGTAAGGCCAGAGGCAAGTGTCGTACTGGATGAAGCAGTACCGGATGAAGTTGTGTCCGAGGAGGCTCTGGATACTGCACTACTGGACGAACGAGCCGGCGACGTGTTTCTGGAGATGAAGATCCTGAGCTGGAGGTGCCAAAAGCGGCCAGTGAGGACGACACACTCAGCGAAGTTGACTCAGACGGCGATGGATTTTTCGATGCCGTCACACTGGATGCCCAGATGATCGGGAGTGCGCACATGTGCACCCACTGGCGCACGGTCACAGCCGAGCCAAATATTCCTTCCAGCCAATCACATTGTCCAAAATCATCCAAATCCCAGATATGACAGCAGAGCGTCACCAGAGGAACTTGAGTTGCCTCGTGTCACAGGCTCATAAACCACATCGCGGTCTCGAAACCAATCCGAAGGTCGTCGATGAGTGGCAACGGATAATTGGACAACTGAATGAAACCGTTCACGATTCGGTAGTCGATACACTTCAGGATATCCACGCCATTCTTCTTCAGTACGATGACAATGGGCGAAGCCCACGGCGATGCAGATTGCTCGATCAACTTGGTCTCCAACAACTTCTTGTGTAACTCGTACACCTTGATTGCGACTTGAGGAGCTACTGAACGAGGTCGCTGAGCGACTGCCTTAGCGTCTCTAACATCCAGATCGCGGATAACACCACGGGCTGGTGCCGGGACAGCATTGCCGCCACCCAATAAGATAAAGCGATGATACCCCAGGATGCACTTCAACTTCTGATCTTCATCCGGTGTGGATTCGCCAGGTTCACCCACATCAGCTTTGTCAAAGTCACATGGAGGGCTCAGATCTTGCAGCTCGGGGATCAGGGCTGACTGATCCGTCAGCTGCCTCAGTAAGTCTCTCCCTTCCTTGACGTAAACTGCAGGTTCCAGGTCCAGTTCCTCGGCATGGAGTCGTATACACGTGGCGTACTCCATCTCAAGCTTCTCAACCGGATCGCCCAGCGCCACAACACCTGTCACGGCTGAAGAGACTTCTTCCCCACCGTCGGCTTCCGAAATACCACTCGGTCGGCGTCACTAATCTTGGTATCACTATAGGTGTAGGTGGCGTAATCGACTCACTCATCAGAAGTCAGGTGCTGCACATCATCCGACTCTTCGTGCATAGCCGATCCGGTCGGTCGTCTTGGTCGGTCGTTAATATCTTGGCCACAGTATACTTGAATTTGGAACGTCTCTTCGTGGGTGCTGACCGGATACATGTTCCCGCTCGTAGGTACACTTTGAGCATCTGGAACTTGGTCATCCGGAAGCACACCGTTTTGGACCTTCGTCGTCTGGAACACTGAGTCTCCATCTGGAGCGTACTTGGGCGTGGGGCTTGTACATCATCACCGGGCTCCGAAACAACTCTTCACTGATGACAACTGCGACTTCACGTATATGGAGTGCTCCATTCTCATCACTCAATCACTTGTCGTCTTGAATGTGGCGCGCTCCTCAGTCACAATACGTCACTCCATCGGTGTAGCCATCACAGGTAGTCTAGATCCAGATATCTTCACGTCAAATCTTTCCACAGTCTTCACAACCGTTACACTTGTCGCACATGTCTAGGCGGTCATGTCCAATCATTACCCATATCTCCGGGTGCGAGTTTGGGAATAGGCGCTGGCGGAACTTTCCGTTCAGTTACATCGTGTCACTTTGCCCGAGCTTGGCCTAGCACCAATGAGATCGGTTAGGTCTCGAAATGGCTTAAACACCACAAGTGATAGAGTAGACTTGAATTTCTGTCGGTGACTTGTCATCTACGTACGGCAGGCGAAAACCTTGTACGACTGGAACTACTTCCTCATATCGACGTGCGAGACGGTGACTGCGATGAAGCGGGTGACCATTTAAGAATCGAAGTTGAGATCCAACAGCAGCATCATCCTTTGTTCGATGGTATCGCATTACGAACTCGTACAAATTTGGTATCAACAGAGTGTCTGCCCAATAAATGTAATCATCGAGAAACGAAACTGCACGAAAAGAAGCAGCATCCTCAGCACCTCCTTCATTGACAAGTGAGCATACGTGCTCCTCCAGTGTACACAATTGTCGGACAACATCTCCTAAAGGCAGCGTAGCAAACCCAGTACTCGAGTAGCAACAGGGCCCACGGAATAAATACAGCGCTGCCAACGGTTCTGCTACCTCTGTGAGGGCATATGCCATCGAAGCCACCCGTTGACGAGCAGATGCCAAAGGCACCTGGTCATCGATATCCACTCGCATCCAGTCCTTGATTTCTCTCTCTTGACGCCTCTTAAGAGCTGCCAAAGCAACAGGAACTACTGAGCCCAACCGATGCTGATACTTAGTCACATACTTGCATCAGTAATAGATGCGATCAGAGGCGCCGCGTCCTCCAAGTAGCAACTGGATGTCATTGTTGCTTTTAAATGTTACCATAATCGTTTAATTGAATCCGTGGATGAATTTGTGACGAGGCGTGAGGTTAAATTCTCAGGTCTTGTAGCTGATGTGATGCAAACTTGGATCTTGGTCAGGCGCGCACTTTGTGTATCCTCTGGTAGCAGTTCTTTTCTCAGGAATTAGTATCAAACCCGAGTATTGAGCTATAACCCAGCCAACACTAACACGTAAACGCCAATAGAATTATACACACACGCACACACACACACACACTTCTTGTTCTCTCTTCTTTTCGTCAGGGCTCAGAACAAAGGCCCGTAACTCCACTTCTTTCCTCTTCGACTCTGGCTAAGCCGATTCACTCAGGCTTCGGCCCCAATCCAAGGCACTGGGTCAGCCTTGGGGACGCGCACCACTCCTTAGAAAGGAGAAAACAATTCACCCGTATGTCGGCTATTCAGACCAACACCGATATAAATCGCTCTTAGAAGCCTCGCTAAACACTTACTTCCGTATTATATGGACCACTGGTCCAGTCCGCAGATCAGGTACCTAGCAGGTAGAGATATGGAGGGGGTAGATCACTTCCAGGCCCACAGCTGTGGATCACTTACCCAAGGGGGTCTGAATTTCTTCGTGGAGCTCGTCTTGTGGGTTAAGAAGTAAAACGAACTCCGTTTGGGTTAGGATTCACATGCAAACTAAGATCTTCTTCTCGATGGGTGTCCTACTCCAGGAATTCAGGGGATAAGGAAGGGGGGCAAACTCCACGGGGATGGCAGTACAGAAATCAGCAGGATAATCTCAAGAAGTACCTTGAGTTCTTGATCTCTGCCGCTCTTGCCAATCCCTCCTTACTCAAAGTCCGAGGTACTTCTCGGAACGGGATCAAACTCTACCTTAGACTGTCACTGTCAGGGGGTTCTGCATTCCACCACGTCTTAAATCCACAGATTCACAATTAAACTTCGGTTTTTTCACTTGGGCCTATTCAGAAATGCCGAGGATACAGCTCATAGTCCGAGGTTCCACGTACTTAGTCGGCATTTCCAAATTACCACCAATCATAATCACTCCAGTACCATCATCCTCAGGTAATGTATCCATATAGTCTCCAGGAAGATTCTTCTTCGGAAATCCGGGACACGGTACCGTATCACAAATTCATTTCCAAGTGTCCGCTTTGTCTCGACTCCTGACGAACCAAAATCGTGTGCATGCCACTCTATCTCTCGTAAATGAGTATCGGCACAAGTTTGCATCACCCGTCATCTTAGACTGTTTAAGGCAACTGCTCGTATGCCCCCACCAATGCTGATTCAGCAGCATTGCCAGCACCGAAACCATATCATCGATAGATTCAACAGCCATTCGACTGTCGGAAGGCGACGGAGGTGTCATCTCTATCACACGAGTGAGGTAGTCATTTTGAAACGGATCATCGTCGCTTTTGCAGAAACCCATTCAAAATTCGCCTGCTCAAGAAACTTAGCAGTTTCAGCAGGGGTAAGACCACTTTCATTTTTTACATCGCAATCGTCTGTTAGGCTAGCACGAATTTTCTCGCGCTCTTGTATGAAGTTGAAGGCTTGTTGTTGGGTACCTCGACACAATATTTCAGCAGTTGCCTGACTCTCAATTTCTGATGTCGAAAGCGAACGTGTCCAAGCTGGCCTGTGTAGTTGTCGTCTTTGAAGTAGAACGCTATGCAGGGCATGTTGAAAGCTAAATGTTGATTTACAATTGTCGCACTGCGAGAGCACTGATTCCATAACTGATGCTTACAGGTGTTCACTACGCATGCCAACATGGGGGCTTTGCGTGCCATATCTGGTATAGGAAGACCAACCAGACTCGAGTATGATACACCACACTTCGAGCATGCATGTTTTTCCAGGTCTATGGGAAGTTCATTTCTTACGATATTTTCCACATACGCTGCAATGGAGGCGCGAAATTCTTCACCCTCTCCGCTCTGCGGTATCTTTTCCACAGCACCTGAGTTTGGCGGACAGTTTTTGAGCCAGATTAGAAAATGAATATGAAGTGTTCCCCCGACCATTGCGTTTCCGCCATTCCGAAATATGTTTCCACAGTACCAAAGAGGCCACGATGAGGCATAGAATTTTTAGTCGTTGGATCAATTCTCAAGACGTACTTAATAAAAGCATCCATTCGCCGCATGAACAATTTGGCAGCTGCGCAGTCATTTCCTAGGGTCGCCACACGAAGCTCAGCCTTAGTTGGCATTCGAGCGTCCAAAATGTTAAACAGTGTATCAACCGACGAAATGCCGGTGTATTGGGCCATTACAAACGACTTGTCTGTATTAGGCGTGGGTGTGACGAATAACGCAGGTTGACCGAATCGTGCCTGACATGCAAATACATTTCTTCTGCGCTGCGCACGCTCCGCGTTGCTACCCCAAATTGCGCCCGTGGCAATTTCAACAGTTTTAAAAACACTGTTCTCTGTACGATCACTATATTCCTTTCGAGGTAAACATCCTTGGCGCCTTTTCTCGTTGAGAAGAAGAGCTTTTCCGAGTTGATCAACATTTATATTTTCATATCCATCATAAACACGAGGAAAACGTTTACAGCGAACTCCATTGTGGATGAACATATTTTGTTGAGAAAGTCTGTCAAACGTCACTAATGGAAACAGCTCATCCTCAGCTGATTGCTGCCCACTTAGTGATATATAGTATTTGACGCACTATTTCACCGATACAAAGACTTGCCGAGATTCTCCAGGGTGACCCCTACCGAATGGGAATAAGTGGTGAAACAGCTTTGCGAATAAGTCACCAGAGAGGTCATCAGAAATCTGGTCTGAGCGGCGAACGGGAAATATTTGCTCTGATTGTGGGCCTCCATCAATTTCTGCGACGAAAGGGTGATTAGAAGTAACAGCAGGCGGAGTATCGTCTGTGAGGCCGACGCACCGTTCAATTAAACTTTCTTCGTCAGCTTCGCACATCAGATACCATGCATCCGACTGACCACGTACATTTTGTTGATCCGTGCCCATCGTTCTATCAAACGCCCCATCAATGTTTTCAACGTGTTCGACGAAATGGTCGTGAATTATGCCGTCGGAATACTCAGCATCGAGGTCGTCACTTGGTATGATATTTGAGTACAAGCAGTTGACAATCTTGTAAAAGTGAAATACGCCACGAACAATTCCATTTCGTATACAATGCATTTTTCTGACTTTGCGAACTTGACCTTCTGTGAAATCTCCAACCATAACCACGCGATAATATTTGACGTCTTCAAGTGAGCGTGGCAATAGAGAAACTGGCGGTCCTGGTGTGCAATCGAACGCTAAACAGTGCGAGCGAATACAACGGTGGCGACCGCCCCGCATCACACGTGTTGTAGGTGCAACAGTGCTGAATTGCGTCAGCAGCCTCTCAGGAATTGTGAGACCTTTAAGGCGGTCCGGCAAAGCTCCCAAAAAGAAACCGTTGGCAATGGCGAACTTCGGAAGCTTTCTTGGCAGATCGATGCACTACACTCTTTGCATACACTCAGCCATGTACCCGGGTAACCACAATCATCAACTTAGCAAAGAATACCACGGAGGGGAAACTCTCACATTTTCCAATTCCGGAATTAGCGGTGGTGCACGATATTGATCCAGAAGTGTCTGCGGCACATCACGGCTTGCTTTACCCAGAATACTACCCAATACATCCATAAATATCCCATCTGATCCATTTTTCCGCTCCACTTGCCCTCTAAGCACCAATCGATCGCATATAGCACACACACATTCATCCAATCCATCCATACCAAGAGCTATCCGAGTAAATTCATACAATTTTCTTGCTCTCCCTTGGTAAGCGGCTGAAACGCGTCGGCAAAATACTCTTTTGCAACATTTTCTTCACGACTTCCTCTTTGTTTTTTACGATGCCTCGCCCGCTGAGCTCTGGCACGCCATCCTTCTCTTCGATATGCAACATCCAAATGGGCCAGTAGGTCGTCCTCGTCCTCTTCATCTGGTCTTGTGCGTCGGAGCGCCATATCAACAGCAAGCAAAACTTTGAAGCCAAACCAGTATTCCTTGTTAGTGCCTTGACTTTGTATTTACGCAAAACCCTCACTCACTGAGCTTACCGTTCCATTGCCACTGTCCGCAGCAGCGCGGACGTCCGTGGCTACTGCTGCAGCTTCACCTTTTAGTTGCTCCTCAGCTTGCTACAGGTGTCAATACACTATCGTCAGTACCTACAACCAGGTTGTCACAGCACTGCGCCGCAGTTCCTTGGTGCCAGTATGAATCCGAGTCGCTTACCGATTACCTTCCGTGAAATATCGACACAAATCCTTGAGGCATCCCGAAGGTTGTCGCCTGAATAAAGCTGATACCAGTACAGTACACTGTTGAATTTGTGCGACTTTTGCCCAAAACAAACGTGCTCGGTTATCTTCGCTTAGGTATGTTCCACTAACTACGTTTTTTTTTAAATAATTAATTGAGATTCATTAATAATAATTTTAATCATCTACTCAACTGAGACGATCGGCATAGCAACTACTCTACCGGATACCTGGACCAGGCAACTTATAATGAAATCCAAATCTTTGAAGCTGTTATTGGAGCATACGAGCAAGTTTATTACCTGCAGCAGCACAGTGTGCGCGACAGCAGCGACATCGTCCAGAGAGCCTTGGATCAACTGGACAACCGTCTCGACCTGTTCCTCAACGCTGCTAAAGCGGTTGAAGGCGCACTCTTTCAGACCCATGCAACTCCTGCTGCTTACGACGACGTCTCCGTCGCCGGTCAGCCCAGAGCCAACGTCTGCATGCTGTAATTGAACCAATGTTACGATTAATTCATGCCCGCCGTGGACTCGATGACCGTGGATCGAGCGCCAGCTCTTCCAGTCAGGATGAGTAAGAAGTAGCCTTGGACAGCGAGTATGATGCCGAGTTTAGCGACGCTGAAGCGATGTATTGCTACGTGCAAGCAGGAGATTGGGGGTCTAGCTCTAGTGTGGTGAAGTTCAATATTTTAAGAGTATAATAGTAATCAAAACTCATGTTTGGGTATCGGTGCAGCTTCGTTGAATTCATATTTATTGACTTGATTTAGCACCTGCGCACTAACATTATTACAGGCACTACACTCACACGAAACAAAACCACCGTCAGCAGCCGCTAACAGGTCCGGCACGCATGTTTCCACATACCGCCACTCAGGTAAAGAGCAGCCAGAGGTCCAGCTCTCTCTTGTCTATTCGTTGTGCTATATACGACGGAAGCAACGCATTTTCGAGCACGTGCAAGTTTATCTTCTGGCCCACACCTTGGAGGTACATTTTCCAATTACTCACGCTCTTGCCGGCGTTTGAAAGCGCCTAACGCAATCGCGACCACAGAATCGAGTATTTTCTGTTGTTTCGTTACATACTTGCAGCAATAATGAATGCGATGAGTTGTTTCTTGCCCACCAATAAGTACTTGAACATCGTGATTACACTTAAACGTGGCCATTAACACTTTGTTGTATCCATTAACAAATTCATGTCCCACTGCGGCTTAGTTCAACCCCTGATGCCGAAACATTCGTCTCGATTACACGTTCTTTTGGAAATCCATACCTGCAGAGTGAAGCATCAGCCGTCACACGAGACTGCTTGAAGCATGTGGCTGTGTGGCACCACCAGTGCTGATTCAACAGCAGGACTAAGGAGAATACCATATAATCCATGGCCGCTTGGAGGATTCGAGCATCGGTGGTAGAAGGTGGCAGCATCTCAATCAGGCGGGTTATTTGTTCGTTTTGACAGGGGTCATCGTCATTTTTACAAAGTTTCATGTGAGGTCTATTTAAGTCTCAAGCCATCTAGTTTCGTATTCAGT
Organism: Phytophthora quercina; assembly: GCA_014706105.1. Classification (NCBI taxonomy): domain Eukaryota; phylum Oomycota; class Peronosporomycetes; order Peronosporales; family Peronosporaceae; genus Phytophthora; species Phytophthora quercina. The sequence goes on along the minus strand of JACBOW010000003.1, from coordinate 1,549,099 downwards.
CTTCGTTTTCGTTTCGCCACACAGACTTGATACCATGATATCACGCTCTTCTACCATTCGAATTGCATCACGTAGCGTATCTCGGCCCATTAATTCGCGGCCAGCTTGCATGTTCATATCGCTAGTTGACAATGCACCTTTCCAAATAGGCCAATGGGGCGGTCTATTTTGAAGGAGCACACTGCGCAACAAGTGCTGCGAGCTGCATTTCATATTGCAGATGCCACACGCGAAGAGCGAGGGTTCGGATATTTGAGCCTTTGCTCGAGCACCGTAGAGGCCCGCTTGGGGGTCCTTGTGGGCATATTAAGGGATTGGCAACGGGGTAAAGTGGGCGAAACGAGCACCACATCCATGACATCAATATTCACACAAATCCAATGGAATCGTATTGCATACTATTGAATCGGCAAATTTCTCCACGGATTCACAAAACAACTGAGCATCGCCACTAGCTAACATTTCATCCACTGCGGTAGAATTACAAGGACCAGTCTGTAGCAAAATCAAAAAGCGAATGTGAAGTGTTCCATGTCCATGCGTCTCCACCATTCGAAAGTAAGCCTCTACAGCTCCGAATAAACCTCGCTGATGAACCGATTTCTTTGTTTATGGGTCGATGCCTAGGACGCATAGAATGAAGGCGTCTGCTTGGCGAATGAACAGGCGTGCAGAAGCGCAATCATTACCTAGACTTGCTTCGCGAAGTTGTGCCTTACTAGGCATTCGCGCCTCCAGTACATCAAACAGACTTTCCACTGAGCTAATGCCCGTATATTGCGCCATTGCAAAAGAATTATCTGTTTTCTGGGAATCAGTATCACAAATAGGGCTGGCTGGCCAAACCGGGCCTGATACGCAAATGCCTTCTGGCGACATTGGGAACGCTCTGCATTGCTCCCCCACACGGCACTAGAGGCTGTTTCAACACTCTTCTAAAACCGAGAGGCAGTATCATCCACCTGTCCAGACCGAGGAAGGCATCCTTGTCGTCTCCGCTCATTAGCAATTAGTGCACTGCCCAGCTGCTCCACTCCAATACTTTCGAATCCATTGAATAATTGAGGGAAATTCTTGCATCTCACGGAATTTTGTATGCACATGTTCTGTAATGCCATTCGATCAAATGCCACTAACGTGAACAATTCGCCTTCAGCTACCACTCAGCGCAATATAATGTTTGATAGCCTCTTTCAAAGAAACGGGGGCTCTGCGCTTTTCTCCTGGGTGACCACGCCCAAAAGGAAACAAGTGAGGAAAGAGTTTTGCAAATAGATCTCCGTTTATATCAGAAGAAAATTGGTTTGACCGTCGAACCATGAACGCCCTCTCGTTGGTCGATTGCCGTCAATTTCAGCAATGAAGGAATTCATGTGAGCAGGCGCACGCAATGTGTCATCCATCAATCCTATTCGTCTCTCCAGAACTATGTGTTCATCTTCTTGATTTTCTTGCCACGCGTCGGATTGACCACGAACCGATTCTTGTTCATTCGATATACTATCATCAACAGCTCTCGAGTCATCCCGCACTCGCTCGATAAAATGGTCATCAATCACATCATTGGGGTAGTCCATGTTCAAAACATCATCTCTCGGAACAACTCATTCATAGAAGTCATTGTAGGCCGTGTAAAATCGAATACAGCTTTCACTTTGTGATTACGGACCCGATGCATCCTTTTGACTTTTTAATCTGGTCTTCAGTGAAGTCTCCCACCATGACAACACGATACGAGCAAACGTCGTCAATGGACCGAGGCAGCAATGAAAAAAAAATCGGAGCCCCCGGTGTGCAAACAAATGCTAGACGGTGCGAGCGAATGCAACGGTGACGCCCTACACGCATTACCCGCGTAATCGCTGCCAAACTCGCCAGTTGCGTCATAAATCGTTCCGGTATCGTTAGACCTCGCAGACGCTTCGGCAATCTTCCAACACAGAAGCCGTTGGCGATAGCAAATTGCGGGAGGCTTTGCTCACTTATGCTACTCATACAATCGGTGCAAATGCCCATCCAAGCACTATGACGTCCTTTCTTATCAATGTAGCAATGGATTCCTCGAGAGAAACCAGAACGTCTTCCAATCCGTTAATATGAGGTGGGCAGCGATATTGTTTGGCGAGACGACGTGGGATTGTCTCGTCAGCAACACCTAAGATTCTCCGTAAGATAATCGTGAACTTCCAATCATCTCCCTCTTTTCGAATTATATTTCGTGCAAGTACCAATCGATCGCAAATGCTGCACGTACTTTCATTTAGTCCATCCGCACTCAACTCCTTTTGAAGGTTGCGCATGCAAAACTCTTGATCTTCACAACTGACAGGTTTCAAAACGATTTCACGACCATGTTTCATCTTCTTATGTTCCATCGCCTTATGGTATCTCGACCTTTTATTCCTCCCATTCCACTGCTCACGTCGAAAGCCAACATCAAGGTGCCGGAGTAAGTCATCACCATCGTCCTCGTCGAATGAAGTATCATGCTGGGATCGCTTGTTCATCGTTGCTATTCTGGTTCGTGCACTTCCACCAAGACGTTGACCGACTAACGCAATCCAATACGCAATAGCGATAGCAATGACCTAAAGCAGCAGGTGCGCGAAGATTCGAAAAGTAGCTAGAACAATCAACAGCAGTACATACACAAAAGTACGTCAGACACATATCCACAACGCCCAGAAGCGGATCCGGAAGCGATGCCCCGTACATACCTGGTCTAGATCCGGAAGCACCGCTCAGTGATCCCGTACGCACTCTAGAAGCACCGAACACAAAACCGACAATTAGTACAGCATTGCACGTAGACGCAATTGCGATCAGAAAGCTCCCAACACATACTAGGCGTGGCGGCTAGTCACCACATCCGCGAGTGAGGCTATTGAAGGCTGTCACCAGTCTGCGCGGAGGTGGCTAACACAATGACATAGCAGTAGTAGCAACAAAAGCACGTTAGGCCACGTGTCCACAACGCTCGGAAGCGACTGCGCCGTACATACCCGGCAGCGGTTGGTGTTGGATCCAAAAGCACGAAGCAGGCAGCGGCCGCGTACGCGTGCGTGTTCGCGCCCTAGAACCATCGGCCATCAGCAAAAGCTGCAATTAGTAAATCAGTAACACGAAAACCCCTTTGCGATCAAAAAGCTTTCAAACCGTACACGTAGAAGAAGGCGAGCCGAATCGCGAATGAGGGCGTTGGAGGATGCCAACAATCTGCAGCATGACACTTTCCTCCAAAAGTGTAGTTGAAGTTCAAGCTGGGTGGCCTGAGGGTAGAACAGGTAGAGCGAGGGTAGCAGCTATATTATAGCTAGCCCCCACCCACTCTAGCGTGCACCAACGTGGCGAATGAGGCCCATCTCTGCGAGGATGGCGTCCGTCCGGCAGCTGCCACCTTGAGTATGAGGCATCAGGAGACTTTTGCCAAAACGTCGTCGAAGGGGCGGCCCAGAGAGTCGCCCTGCCTTGGTCTACCTTACCGGGAGGGCGGTAGTCGTACCGGTATGGGGTAGAACGGGTAGGGGGCGAGCAGCGTCAGAGTAGTGGCCAGTAGAACGGCTGGAGGGTCACCCGTATTTTTTATGCGGAAAAGTTTGACTTGACGATTGTATTGAGTAATTGAAAACCGTCCAAACAGGTAAAAAAAAATACCGGCGTGTAAAAATCATGGACCTAACGACAGTTCTTCACTTCGTTACGAACTACGAATATACGTGTAGATAGAAAAAACAAAACTCGGGTAAGCTGGCAAAAAGGGATGGAATCGTCTACAAATGAAATATGCCCAGCTAGCAAAGTATCGGCTCTAAGGAGTGTTTTGGTGACTCCCTTTGCGAGAAACAGTTGTCGATTTGCTGTACTTCGTCTGCGCGACTAACTGGCTCCAAGACTCGCCCTTGCAGATGATCATCTCGTGACGTAGCTTGGTAACAGGAAGTGCAGAATCCCATTCATCAACTTGGGTCACCACAATTGAGTAACCAGTGAGACTTGCATCCGTGAACACTAGCAGCTCCACCTCGGGGTCTGGTGATGCCATGATAGCGGAGTCGAGCACTAGCAAGAATACTGCCTTGTAGGCAGCTTGCTCGGGCGAGGTCAACACTGTGGCAGCATCAAGGGCGTTGCGACTGCGACCTCCGACACGCTTCTTCTCTTCAACCAGCTTCCCTTGGAGTTTGGCGATCGTCCGGGCGTAGTTAGACAGCGGCCTGTTCAAGCATAATGACCTGAATTGGACTATAGTGGAGAAGGAGGCATTCCTGATCGTGAAGGCATGCCAATATTTGGAGTATCTGCTACTTCTTCCTAAAGGGTTCATATTGTACTGTGACCACGCCAACTCGGTGTACATATTTGCGCCTCATAATGCCCTCAAGATGCACGTTCAAGACCGGCTCCAGCGGTGGGCCAAGCATTCCACTATACTATTGAGCACATCTCGGGCAAGGACAACCTTTGGGCTTACATTGTGTCTCGCTGGCACACCCGCGAGCTATGTTGCGGCAGTGCAGTCCCGCAGCCACTATGCCGCGCCATTGGCTGCAATTTTGCCATTGCGTCCACTCTCTGATGGTCAGTTCGTGTTCCCGGCGATGGACGAAATCCGTGCAGCGCAGCAAGCATCTGGCCGTGAGCGTTCGAGGCAGCGCGTCGCCCTGGAAGAATAAGGCGGGGTGACAATGGTCGACGGCTGCCCATGGATTCCGAACGCAGCGAGAAAGCCTCTTACACGCCTTATTGTTCGCTCTCATGGTCACCGTGGTCAGGAACCCATGGCGACAGCGCTGCAGCAACGCTTCTTCGTTGCTCGTCTAATCGAGAAAGTGTCCAAGTTTGTAGGAGATTGCCTACTTTGTAAGTATGTGAAAGGGCCACGCATTATTCCACGCCCGTATGGACCGACGCTCACCGCGCAGAAACGAAACGAGGCTCTTCATTGGAATTTCCTGTTTCTTGGCATCGGATATGGAGACACTACCTACCTCCCGGTCGCCAAGGATGAGCTGACTCACTATTGTGAGTTATTCCCTTGTGCCCCACAAAATCGTTTGTCATGGCAGAGGCTCTCTCAATGTGGTGTGCGCGCTATGGAATTCCGGAAATGCTTGTGTCTGACCAAGGAACTCACTTTAGGAACGAGGTAGTAAACCATTTGTGCGCGCGGCTGAAGATAGAGCCAGATTACACGCCAGTATATTCACCATACTGTCGAGAGCTCCACAAGGACATCCTGGAAGCGGTTCGAGCGCTCCTGATAGAGTAACATATCGACACGCAAGAGTGGCCTTACATCTTGCCGGCGCTGCAAGCGAATCTGAACCGCACCCCGGTTCAATCGCTAGGTGGCCATTCGCCCGTGGAGCTCTTCACGGGGCTTCATGCATCTTCACCATTGGATGATGTCATTGGTCACCGAGCTGGAGGTGATCAGCTGCTGGTCGTTGATTTGAACGGGTTGGCGAACAGCTGGAGTCACTGCGCAACTCGCTGCACGAGATGCACAAAGAAGGCCTGGACGCGAAAGAGCGAAAGCGTTTGCAAGATATGGCAGCGCACAAATTAGCCATCATGAACTTCGATGTGGGTGCTTTTGTACTTTGGTCGAAGGTCGACCAGCGATTGCCCAACAACAAACTGCTGGGGCAATGGCTGGGGCCGTTCAAGGAGAAGCAATCCCCCCATGCTCGTCACAGAACCTGCCGTAAACACGGGCAACGCGAAGGCATTCTTCCACTACGCACAGTTTGGTTGTATGTCGGCATGCGCACGGCACTTGTTGCCTATTCGCGGAAGGCGCCTGCAGCCGTCCTCGTCACACAGCCTTCCCCCGCCATGCACAATACAAACGCAGTACAGGCGCTGTTACGTTGCGCAATTTTGTCGCACCCTGGGGTTGCACGCAAGCTGCGAACACCACTCGCAGCGTTGACCCGGCCCGTTGGCTCACGATCTTGGGCGTTCCATTGCGGAGGATAGAGCAAGCAATCCACCTCATGCTACGCCTGCGCTACCACACTCAGGGGTTGTTACCCGCCATCTTTATGATGTAGCAGCTCCAAAACGGACTAGCCAGGGCTTCGCCTGATAATTCCTCAGGCAAGTTTGTCTCGGACCTTGGCGCTCGCCACTTGATCTTTTCTAAGATATCTGCAACGCAGCGGTCCACTGCAGCGCAAACAGACATATAGTAAGAAAACAGAGTTGCAATATAACAACTAATACAGAAACTCATCGATGCGACCGCCGACAAGACACGACTCTTCCTCGTTTATTGTTCATGCGGTCACACTTAAATTAATAGATCCAAATATCATTTGGTTTCCTACGTACGCAAGCAAAACTAGTTTTAAGCGCAATAGTAAAACCAATAAACGTAGCGATAATAACGCATTTCCTGTGAGCTATTCCGTAACGTACATGGGCACGGCTTCTTCTCCCACATCGTTCTGGATAATGGCGAGCGGCTCTGCGCTACGCGATCCCCACCGTGCCTTCATGACGACACTCGCAGGGGAACTCATCAGCGGCCAATGGTTGAACGCACCCGACGAAGGAAGCATGTTCTGCCGGAGCATGTCTCCGGATGAGCTGGTTAGTAGTGGAGCGATCAGCACCCCACCAAGACCGCTACCTGGTCAGGACGCAGGAACCCCAGAGCCTAAATGCACGTCCTCGCATCCAAGCAAATTCACGATGAAAGAGTCGCAAGCGAAGACACTGTATCGTCTGTCGTAGGAAAGGCCGTTAACCTACAGAGGTGACAACGTGTTGTACTACCCATAGTTATTGTCTTTGCCGTATCGTGCACCCGGAGGCGGCGTTGCCTTGGGCGTGCCCCGACACGACATGGACATGTCGGGACAAGTACCACAACTTTTACATATCGAACAACCAAAGTTCTGGACGAAAACTCGCACCAGGGCCCAGGACCTAGAGTCCCCGGCGATAGGAAGGCGACAGCTCCGAGCGCTACATCACAACTGGTGCGCGTGCCCGGATCGGGGAAGGTCTAGCAACTCATCTTTTATTTATCATGTCTACAGAGCCTAAACATACGGGTTCTGATAAGCCACAGCCACGGGAATCCCGGGCCCACCTCTCGTGGCAACGTGGACGCGAACGACGCTAGAGTTCAGAACCGCGCCGTTTGGCCCTCACATTTTCGACTCCGGACGTTCCGGACCTATTGATCCCGAGTCCTATATATCCTAGCAAATATCGAGCGGTGTCACGTTATGAACTCAACGCTTATGGAGACGTTTGGCGGCGCAGTGACGCTGGGAAAGGAAAAGAAGGCTTGAGCTGTTGCATTGCCAACAGATTTGATCAAGATGTTAGAAGTGGTGATCGATGTGTGAATTTTCTCCATGACGGACGGAAACGGCGTGCCGAGTACTGGGACAGAGGAATTTACCATAGCCGGACGTGACCTGACTCCGACAGGCACGCAGCAGTGTTGGGTGTGGTGGCTGGCGCTATGATGGATGTGATGTTGGACGATGGTGTCGAGTGTATAGAGCAGGTGTAGCAATAAGTGTGGGAGCCGTAGCACCTAGCTCCGGGACAGACTTGCCGGACACAGTACAAGGAGAAGCCCCGGCGAGTCCTTTCTGGAGCCGCTACCTCGATCACGCTAATTAGTCGTTCTTCAAATATAATCATACTTTCCTACTTTTTCGTGCCACCGGTAAAAGCAAAAACTTTCTAACACCTCGAAACAACACCAAACACACCGAATTTGGACAGATATCACTGAGCTACAGTCAATCCTGGTCTCAGGTTCTCAAAAACGTGAATATTGAAATCACTAGAGTTGATACAAAGTTTCAAATTTTCTCACAAGAAACGTAAACTATTATTTGTAATGGCATGACTAATTAGCGTGATCAGTGTACATCATAAAGAGGCCGCTGGACGGTGGTAGCGCAGGCGTCGCTTGAGGAGGATTGCTTGCTAAATCCTTCGCAATGCGACGCCCAAGATTGTGAGATAACCGGCCGGGTGAACGCTACGACTTGTGTTCGCCGCTTGTGTGCAACCCCAGGGTGCGACAAAATTGCGCAACGTAACAGCGCCTGTACTGCACCTGTACTGCGCATGGCGGAGCACAACAAGTGCCCCACGAAGCGAGAAAGCCGCTACCTTTGAACCTGGCAAGGCGCGGATTTGCACCAAGATACCGAAGCCTGCGCTTACCCACAAGCCAAATAGCAATCGTTGTGTCAAGTGTGGAGTGTTTGGAAAAGGGAGGAGAACTTTGGCAACCGTTGTGGTCATAGAACCCACTGTAGTATGTGTGCAACGCAAGAAGTTAGAATTGTTTCGTTTAGCGTTCGTTTTGGGTATTGCGACTTCACACTGGAAACAGGGAGACATGCACGGGACGATCGTAGGAATAAGTAGACGGAGTGAATGCATGTCTAGCGCGCGCAGCATGCGGGAAACTCGCTCTACCTCAAGCAGCATTCTGCAGAGTTAAAGACTGCAATACGATGGGCAAGCCGTACTGCCAGGTGCATGGAAAGCAACTTGGATACAGCTTTTCGACCAAGAGCTGACTATGTGTGGATTGTAAAACCACGTACGCATCTACAAAAAAAATGCAGCGATGGAAAACTGTGCGCTCCCTGCTTAGAAAAACGATAGCGTGAAGATCAGTACTTCGAACACAAGTCGTTGCATTCTGGGCAATGGTCCGACGACTGTGGAGTCACGAGACGAACCTACGAGGAATTTCCATAAATCGACCCCAAGCACTGATATTTGAGAAAATAGTAAGCAACGTTAGAAACATTGAGGTCCGTGCTTTGAAGTATCATTACCCCCTCCCCCCCCTCCCCCCCCCCCAAGCGCAAGCCCGGACGCCCTAAGGGTCGCAAGACAAAGACGTGCTGGAGGTGCCACGCCACCCTGAGCTCCTGCATGAAACTCAAGCTCAGCGCACCTCCAGCGTAACACCGATTGCGGCCCGAAGGCCGTTGCTAAGCAGGTTGCCAAGAACAAGGAAACCAGCCGCCTGTCGAGCAAGGTGCAGTACATCTAGCGTCAGCTCGGCAAGGTCGGCTGGTGGGACGAAGAAAAATAGAAGGACGGTAAAGACGAAACCATGGAGGTTAGTCTGGCCCGCAACGCTGTCTGGGTTACCAACCTGGACAATTTAATGCGCGCAAAAGCGCTGGCTAGTGCCGACTGGTCCAAGGTGATGGATCAGCGCTAGATGCTCTTCCAGGCGTTGTATCAAGACGAGTACTAGCCTAGTAGTAGTATATCACAATACTATTGACTATAACACTTCGTACTAATACACTTTCATTTTTTTGCCCGATATCCGTCATACTCATTACATTGGTGTTTGCTCTGATCATCAAAACCCTATCAGGATGGGCTTAAATTCATAAGATAATAGTCTGTGGACAAGTCATTTCATCAGCCTGAAAAGCACGTTTATCTCCAACAGATTATGTGTACCATACTTGTATCATATACATGCTGGGTGTATTATAAATAGCCATGGGAATTTGTCTCAAATTACCATTAAATCACAACTAACAAACTTGGGTTTTCAGGAAATAGATTTGATTTAAAGAATTAAGTCGAAGTTGTAGGCAATAACCAGATGTGTACTTATGCACTGAGCTCCTGTTCTCTGATCACTTCCTTGGTGGTTACTTTAGTTGCCTCCTTTGGCTTTCCTGCGCTTGTGCTTAGGCTTCGGGCCAGATTTTAAACCGCGCTTCCCGAGCTCGGCTGGATCAGACTGTACTGGGGGAACCCAGACGGTCCGGTCCTTATCTAGACTGACGTCGGTTGGCCACGGTCGAAAGGGAGCCATGTAAGTATCAAGGAAATGATTGATAGACACGCGCTTGGCGTCGTAAAACGTGTCGAGAGCCAGGCCTTCTTTCACCGCAGCAGCGATAGCATGCATGCACGGAAATTCCTTGTCCTACCAGTTGCCGCCCGTGCACTCTTTAGCAGGGATGTCAACCAGGCGCCACGGATGGATGAACCCTGACCGCTTTGACTTTCCCAAGAATATCACGTTGTAGGCTCCCTCCATACAAGCTGTCACCTTGCATTGGTCGCCTACAACAATGAGCCTCTGTCGCTCAGAAGAAAGCAGGGGTACGAGTTCGGTGCCTGGGCTCTTGGTCAACCAGGTTGTTGCCATCAGTCTCTTGTTGGACAGAAGCTCGCTCATCTGTCTAAAGTAACGAGCAAACGCGTCGAGAGGCTTGGCGCTGCGGCAGTCATTCCCAATCCAATTAATTGCCTGTTCAGAAAGGTTGGATGTGGTTTCGTCGTAGGTATGGCTCCTTGCAAGAAACGCAGGGGGATGAAAACAGACGTTGTCGACTTGCATGTTACTTTCGCTCACGTTCCGAAGAAGAAATGGGCAAGCAAGCTGAGCCCGAAGGTAGTTCCAACTTTGTTTCTCGGATATTTGCAAAGCTCACTGGGATATCGACTACTGAACTTGCGTACTGGAGATCTAATTGAGAAACGCGATGTATCGTTTCGTGAGGATATTACTGTGGATAGCTCGTACGTGGAGATACTGTTGGCTCGGCGCTACAATGGTAATCGAGCCGTTCTTCCTGACATTGTTCCTTTCGTTCAACTACCTGTTAACCCTTTCGTGCGCCACTTACCTGAACTATACCATACAAATTCAAGTGATTTGCTTGTAAAAGGGGGATGTGGGCGCCCTTATAGATAATCACGGTAATCGCTTTTCATGTCTTATGAGACACGTCATCTGAGGTGATTTGTAGGATATGCTCGGTGCATTAGAAAATCGACATATTACTTGAGTTTTGTATGGTGTGGTGATTACTTGATAATTATTACACGCACCTTTTTTTATATGTCACAAACGACGGTGAAGTGTAGGTTGAACATAGTGCAAAATGGCGCAGAGAGCGCCATTTTGCAGTCATATTTTCCACCGTGTTTTGAAACAGGCCTTAAAGGGCGCAGTGAGCGCCCTTTTCGCACGAAATGGTTAATGCTGTTCTCGATAACGGTTCTGTTCCTGGCAAGACATCAGAAAACGAGATTTGGTCTGGTGACGAAGCCATGCGCGCAGGTGGTAAGGCGAGGCCTAAGAAACGACGGCGTGTTGCCTGTAGTGACAGCAGCAGTGGTGAATCGGAGGACGTTCACTTCAATGGGAGTTTGCACAATGTTGCTGACAACGGAAACATGGGTACAGCACGTTCTGCAGACAGTTCTTCTACAAGTTCATCGTCGAGGTCTCCTGTCTAGCAGTGGTAATGGCAGTTCTAATGGGAATGGATCAACGATCATCAAGTGGAAGTTCTAGGGGGTACGAGCTCCCGCTTCAAGTTCCTCATCAAACTATCATACTCAACATTCATTGCTTCACGCCACTGTGGTGCGTGCTCCGAAGCAAGTGCTTGCCATACAGTCGCATTCAACAGATCACTGACGATCTCTATAAGCATGTACGACATCAGAGTGCAAGTCATCACCCATGATGGATCAAAGCGCGTGGGGTTTTGGCGCTGTTGGTTGGTCAGCGCAGTGTAGTTGAAGGTGTAGCTGGTGTACGATTCGTGCGAGAAGTATTAGTCATACCAGTTTGGAGAGTTAAACTGTTGGTCGCTGACGAAGGTGCTGATGATCCACTCGTAGAGCTAAAGGCGAAAGTAATGACGCTCCACTTGTACTATGATCTCTCCCACCAGTAGGAGGCAAGGCCAGTAGGAGGCAAGGCTAATAGCGATCCAGCTGTACTACTACTATCACTTTCAAAAGTTCAGGATCCATTATCTGCAGACATACGCTCCGGTGGTACGCATAGAATATGTAAGACAGGTCATGATTTTCGCGCTGATGCAAGAGCTGGACTGCCGACACGTAGATTTTGTGACGGCGCTTTTTAACACGCAATGCCTGTAAAAACCCGCCATAGCTTTACGACGGCATTGTTTTAGTTAAAATTGTACAGCAATAAAAAGTTGTATGCGTATTTGTATAGCTATCTTAGGATACTGGCAAAGTTGAATAAAGCCGTCCCAAATAACCAATATCAATACAGAGAATTACACACAATATGTAGCCGTTCTTATTCTTTCGGACCCTTGAACGGTGGGTCTGTGGTCCAGCCAACAAATCCTTATTCAGGACCCTGGTCAGCCCCAACGCACTGGCAAAATCCAATATGTAATCAAATGAGCACCTCTTTCGGAAGGAAAACTAGGTTTCGGTCCGGAAGAGAATTCGCTCTCAACGCAAGTACACAACCCGCCACACAGCAGTTATTCGATCAAGTTCAAGGGGTCGACTACCAACAACCTCCTGAAAACGTAAGTTAATATGAAATGAAGTTACCGTTCAGAACGATACCTCCAACTGGAATATGAAATGAAGCAGGTCACTCCCCAGCGCGCGTCGCCGAGTACTCCGTCCAATTTGGTCTTGATGATTTGGAGAATTACACGCCGGTCTTCGCGTTCCGAAGTGTCCTTATACGTAAGTTCCTTGACTCTGGGCCCTCAAAGCAGGCTTGTCCAGCAGCACTTGTCACTCACAAGGCAAAACGAATTCTCTGTTGAATAAAGTTAATGCAAGCCGCTCTCTACACTACGGTCTTTCCGAATGTTCCCGTTCCTGCGATGCTCGGTCGATTCGCTCCGCCAACATTCTCTCCCTCCTGGAAAGTTCATTCTCCACGATCAACGTTTGTCTTTCTTGATAGGCCCGGGAGCCTGGGTGAACAAACTTTCCAGCTTGCGGGAAATATCCCACACTCGATGACCTGAGCGACCGTAATTCGCAGGTCTAAGCTCAGCCTTTTGGATGATATATTGACGGCCTTCACCGCGACCAGGGCCTGCCTGCATAGAGGATCTTAGTAGCCCAACGGTCTCCACGACCCGCCCACACTACTTCGGTCTGCGGGTTGCTTTGGCCATACTCAATGCGTACGACCGCTCTCTCGCCGGGCCACAGGTATAAGCCCTCAGGAGTCGTCACTGCCAAATCCAAACGTTGCTGCTTGAGAGGTTAGTCTCCGTACATCGGCATGGTCTCTTCGTCGGGTACTTGAACCAGTCCTTCCCGAATACACAGATTCGCTCCAGCACTAAACATGAAATTCAGCCCAGTAATGCATCCACTCCTTCTCCAATATTCGCGACCCGTACATCCACGATATACACCACATGCGATCCCAACGTGACTTTCACTTGTGCGCTCGCCGTAATGTAGGTTGACACTCCGCCTAGTTCGGACAACACTGAATAAGTCCGACTGGATTGCTCTAGTGGCCAAAATCATCGCAGTTCTCACAGTACTTCGAACGGTCCGGTCCATCGTGTTTGGGTGACAGCGGCGCCGGATGAGAATACGATATTGGTTCGACTGAATGAGAACTATGTCTCGGTCCGACTGGATGAGATGGTGGCAGCGGAGGCCGCCTTCCAGAGTTCTCCATCGCTCGGTATACCAGACGAGAAAACTCCTCAGGATCCGTGGCGTACGGGTTTATCGATCCAGTAGTGCTTGGTGTTCTTGCAGTAACTTGGTCTTGGAGAGTCGAAGTGCGCACTGGATTAGGTCGAGACTCGACGACCTCCTCCTGGAAATGTACGTGTCTCTCATCATCGCTCAACTCCTCTTCGCTCTGCGCGACATACGCTCGTCCGGTATACTTCGGCTTGAAACGCCCCTGACGCAGGTTGTCTACTCTGAAGTCACGCTGTCTGGATGACGAGCTAGCATGATCCTCATCTTGCCATTCTTCCTCATGCTGCCTCAGCACGGCTTCCAGATCCTCGACACTTCTGAATAGCTGACTCGTCAAACTATTCTGAAGGTCAGACTGAATGAGTTTCTGAACGAATCGCTTGATGGGTCGCTCGCGGCTACCGGATGACCTGTTGAAACGCACATCAGCTTTACCGGCCACTGCATCAGTCGGTAGAAGAATTCCAATGGAGTCTCGGTCTTCTTCTGTGACATCGAGTAGTAGCGCTCTGAATGAGACACCTTCGACTGGAGGTACTTGGACTTGAACTCCTTAGAGAAAAACGACCAGTCTCGGCGAGCATGACTGGGTAGCTGAGCGCGTCAATCATGTGCAGCAGACGACAGTCTCGATCGTAACTCGTAAGTCTTCATCTTATCCGTCCAACCTCCCTGGATGCCCATAGTCAGGAAACGTCCCCACCACTTCATCCGGTCAGGCGTCGCAGCCTTCTCGTCGAAATCATCCAGTGTGCTCGAACGGATGTACGGACGCAGGGTCATCACCGTAGTTCCGTTCTGGGTTTGCATGGGCGAATCGAAGTTCATTGGCACATCATCCAGTGAGATGTCAGATTCGTCGCTACTGGCTGAACTCTCGTCGTCATCCGACTCCGAGCTTGAGTCCGGCGGGCCGTCCGTCGGACTCGACGGCTTCTTCGAAGCATTGCGCCCTGACGGCCACCTCTTCTCCCCAGTCTTGGACCTCCTTCGCGACAGGCTCCTGCTCCACCTTGGGCGCCGCAGCGCGAGCGCCGCTCGCATTCGCTTTGGGTTTCACAAAGTTAGCTCTTAGGAGAACCGCTTGCAGTTGTGCCGCCAGAAGTTCGTCGGCGTTCCTTCCATGTGACCGTTCAGCCCGACTGGTCACGCTTCCATTGATTGCGCTACTGGATAGTGGGTGCAAAGATGTGGTCTCTGACTTGACTTGTGTTGCTGAATCAGGCCCATATGTTGCTCGAGTGGGTTGAACTTGGGGCTGTGTTACACGAATGCTGCGCAACTGCTCAGCGTGAAACCGTTGAATGTTCTTCGCAGCTTCCTGCTCCGCCGCTCTCTCCACCTCGGTAGACTTGATCTGCCGCTAGAGTAATTCTACTTGTTCCTTCAGTGCTCGTTCAGCTTCGCTAACTTGGGGAACACGTTCCGCGTCGGCTTGGGCTTGCTGCAGCGCTAAGCGCTGGGCAGCCGCCTCTTCAACGCGTCGGCGTTCATCCAGTACGGTTTCTCGGCGTGCGACTTCTGCCTCCCGGCTCTACTGTTCTGCACACGCTTGAGCTAGTTCTGCCTGGGCAACTTGTTCGCGCACTGAATGGATTGCTTCTTGTGACTGTACGGGTTGACTGGGTTGAGCTGCCGGTCGCTCCGCGAGCCACTGAATCGCTTGGAAAACATTTTGAAGGCCTTCACTCAGCTGGGCTACGGACGTCTCCTACTTTTGCTCCATCTGGTGTAACACTTCCTGCGCTTGCCACATCGCATTGAGAGCGACTTGCGACGCTCCTGATGCTGCGGACCTCGCTGATCCGGACCGACTGGATCGACCGGATCGACTGGATGCATGTCTTTTCGATGAGACTCTCGACCTTCACTCACTCTGAGTAGCAGCGTTATCCGACGCCAACATAACGACATCGTCAGACTCACGTGCCACTGGTGGCGATGGGAGTGTCTCCTGAATGACATGCACACCGAAGTCTGCGCCAGACTGGATGGGTGCCGCTTGAGCAGTCATCACCAATTGGGTGGGTCCGGCGTAGGGCATGTGCGTTGCCGCATTTCGACCTTCTGACCACGCGTATGACGACGGCGAGCTTTCTTGTGACGACTTGGAGTTTTGTGCACCGCTGGATAGCGACACATCCGAGTCCCGTGCAGTACCGAATAGACTCGACAGCGCATCAGGCCCTATGGATGAGTGTCCACGAGCGACTGAAGCTGGATCACTCGGTACGACCGAACTGTGAAATGACGGCAGCGAACTCCACTACGGAGTAGACGTCGACTGGGGTCGCGGCGGTCCAGTTTGCACACGCTTCGGTCCGGGTTCATCGTTTAAGGACCCGGCCGGGCTTCTCCCCGTACGAATTCCTGACAGCGAAGCCGCAGGACGTATTCGCGATACAGTAGCCCCTCCTCGTAGACCGTCATCAGCAGGTGTCCTTGGCCAACTTCCGCGTGGTACTCCAGATGCGACACTGAATCGGCACGACTGGATGGGTTCACGTCGGCCAAGTCATCCAGTAAGTCGATCTCGCTCGGTGCGTCTCGCGTAGCAGTGCGCCACTCGATGAGCTCCAGAGCAAGGAAATGCTGGATGTCTTCAGTCACAGCGCGTACTCGACTCGGCGCCATTCTGGATGATCCAGACTGAGACCACGCAGGAATCATATTTCGGAAGCGGAAGCCACACTGGAACAACAACGACTGGATGAGTGCGACACGCTCCCTCGGGTTCAGCAGACTAGGCGAAACTCCGACTTCAGCGACGTCACGACCGGGGCACGCTTCCGCGCGCGTCAGCTACAATTCAGTAATCCAAGCGCTCCCATGGCTGGGTGAATTCACCACGTCTTGCAAGTACTTGGATGTCGCGAGTACGGCAGTCCACCAGCCACCAAAATCTGGGTCGGACTCGGCAAGGCGTACTGGACCTTGTGAGGGGTCGCGAACTCTCGTTTGAACTGCTCCCACCTCCAGACTTGTCAAGGGGCGTACGCCTTCGCTTGCTCTTCACTCATCAGAGCCGCCGCCGGACTGGATGAGTGCTTCTGCTTCACTTGCGACACCGGATCGGACGACTGAATCGGTGCTTCAGTCTTCCCGGCGAACACGTCTTCCTCGACAGCGGACCTTGCAGCTTGACCATCGACGAGTCGGCCAGTGCTTCCACTTCTTGATCCGGTTGTGCTGTGTCCGAAACTCGATCCACAACCGAGGGATCAACCTCGTTGGCGCCTCCCACAGACGCCGGGGCGAGATCATCCAGTACGGATTCACCCGCGTCCAGACCCGTCACCGAATCCAGACGTTCTTCAGACCTTTTATCCAAAACAGCTTGGTGCGCATCTCGGACGCCAGGTTCTTCAGCTTGCGGAGCTTGACTCTTCCGCTTCGCAGCTCTCGCCTTCCGAGCAGCTTTCTCCACTACTTCGAGTGTGTCATGCTCTTCGGCCGGCAATCCTTCCGCTCGACGTGACCGACGCGTCGCCTCTCAGACATAACTACCGCAGATTAGGAAGTTAGTAGTAACTTAGCACCCTTCTTGACTCGATCAATAAACAAATGTAACAACTCGCGGTGATGTCCTTGGTTCGAATCCGGGCACGCGCCCCAGCTGAGGCGAAGTGGGTGAACACTTTTAGCCGCCCAGTGGGGTGTATAGCAATGCCCAGACGAAAAGATCCTACTGGATGATGAAGTTCCGTCGATTGCACCACTGAATGAGAAATTCCCACCCAGTGCAGCGTGTGGTCCTTGTGTTATCCTTAACGGTCCGTTTAATCCGAACCGAGGTGCCACCGAATGGACGAGTTGTATAAATGTATCAATCAAATATAGACAAGCACCAAGTGTTCCCAACCTTACTGAATGAGACACTGATGTATGACTGAAGGAGGATCACAGAAAAGATCTCCTTAAGAAAACCAAACAAATACAAACAAATATAGAGTTCAAAAGTACCGATACGGTACTGAATATGCAACCGCCAATTATTCTTATAGACCCTTGTATGATGGGTCTTCAATCCAGTACAACTTCGGAGTCACGCACCCAGGACACTGGTCAATCCTGGATGCACTCCCACTTAGCGCACCACCCTCGATGATGGACAAACTTAGTCACACAATAACACTTCGCGTTCACACAGTAGTAAAATCAATCAAGTGCTAGGGGCAAACTACTACAAATCACCCAGTACAGTAATAGGGAATATGAAATGCGCGGTACAACCCCGTGATGGGGATCGCTGCAACTTGGAAATGGAATATCTCAGGTCAAACCCAGCAGCGCGAGCCACTAGTCTACTTGGTAATTTGACTTGATACGCGGGAGAGCAACTCAACTAGTCTCGCGTGCTGGTGAGGATCTGAACGGGCCGGATGCTTTAGGCTCCCTTGTCTTCTTCGGGCAGCTTGTCCTCCGCGCGGCTTTAGACGGACGATCCTTGAGCGGTGTCGAAGGCACGTGTCTTGTTCTCGGCAAATTGAACTCTGTTTGTTTATCTAGTCTTCTATCTCTCTTCTACTTCTGTCTTCGCTGTTTTCTACTGTCTTTGGCATGTTCTGCAGATCTTCGACCTGATTTTACTTGGATTCAGTATGGGGGTCTTGATGTTGACACTTCGGAGCGCATACGCATACGATGATGATGGTAGTCCACCGGGCACTGAGTCCGGATGGGACGCCGTCTCTTTGTGAACTGGCTCCGCTGGATCATTCAGTATGTATTCATCCGGTCGGGCTCGATTCAGTCTGGATTGGTGTCTGGTACTTCGTGTGGGTTCGTCTGTGTGGTGGTGACACTGAATGATGAACGTCATCCAGTATCCGCGGTGGACATGTATATGGTCGGGACATGTATGTGGTCACGGGCTGGTATACAAATTCAAGTCAATAGCAAAGATGGGTTCAAATGGGCTATCGACCATAGCTTCCATAATATTCCAGCTCCTCCATCCTTGCGCACATGGTTAGAAAGAAGAGACATCGCTGAACGTTTTGAGCCCAATCACAATCTCGAGCGACTCATTTTGCACAAGCTACAGTCCTCCAAAAAACGTCATACAATTGCTGTTTGGGCAGCAGCGCACCTTTTGTGTGCAAAATACCGATCTGGGAGCAAACCATAGTAAAACCAAGTTTATTTTCAGCTGACCACATACATGTCCAAAATGTTTTGTCTGTGACGTGTGAATACTTGAAAAAAGGCAGGGGCCAAAAGTTGACCACCTACATGTCTGGCGCGGATATGGCTTCATCTAGAATGACTGCATCCAGTGTGACATCGCCACGGCGACTTGTTCATCAGCTGAATATGGTTCTGGGTTCGGTAAGCTGGCGACAGAACGTTGTGTGGGAGTCTCTTGGTGGGTATTTCTGGCGCTCGGGCCAAGTCAACGCAGGCAGCAACTCAGGATACATTCACTGAGCGCACTTTTGCGCCGTGGGCTTATGCTGCAGTCAGGGAATCGGCGGTCCGGACAGGGTGTGTTCGCTCATTCAGTGCGGCCGCACCAAATGAACACCTCCCGACATGTGGGTCCATCCTTGGCCGTTCGTCCACGTCCACATCTCGACCACAAACAGTGGTCTCAGTCACTCATCACTCGCAACACCAGGTTCTCCCATCGTGTCAACCCGTCACACAATCATCGCTCATCCAGTAGTACATTCCACTTCAATCCAGTAAGGTCTATCCGGTATGACACCCGCGAATATTTCTGACCACATCTTCACAGAAGAGCTACCCCAGGAGTACAGGTAACAGTCGAGACCGAAGCTTGCCATGGCATGTATGTGAACTAATACGAGTGTGTTGCCACAGATGACAAAGAACGAGGGGTCTGCTGCCTACAAGACAGCGGAGCAGGAGCTGTTGCTTTCAGTGGTTGCGTACCATCTCCCCCGCGAAAAACGTGAATGGGATCGGATCGCAGCAGCGTACAACACGTTGATAGAGACGAATTGGATAGAGCGAACCAGTACTAGCCTGAAGAGGAAATTCATCTGCCTGTACGGAGCCTCTGCAATACGGCAAGCAACCAGCGAGGGCCTGCTGGCGAAGACGTCGACGGAGCTCAGATGGAAGATCCTTGAGCGCCCAAAACCCACAAGGAAGAAGAATGCGTCCGGCCGTATTGGTCAACTTGACACCCCACTACGACAACATGACCATAGTACAAGACCTAGCGTCCTTCCTACCTCGACGACAGTTCTTCATGATATTGGCGTTCGCGATGGATTTACAACTGCAGACGATTCTACTCACATGAAGGAGAAGAGGGGGTGTCCAACTAATAGCACCGTGGCGGCGTCGGAAGGCGGTATAATGCAACTACTACACACCCATTGCGACGTGATTCAGTTCTTCTTGTGGTTCCAGAATCGCGATCAATATCAAGTCACACAGCTGCGCGCTGATCGAGGACCCACGCTTCTGCAGTAGGAGGAGCGGAAGCGGCAGCATGAGCGTGAGCGTGAGCGTGAGCAGGATGTGCGCGATGCGAAACAGAGACACAAAGAACGCCTTGATTGCATCCAATCTCTACGGCGGTTATTTAACGGATAGAGGGCAGTTTAAACGGAGAAGATATGTAGTAGACATTCAGGAAGATTTTGAGTTTGCGTTAAGTTGAGCTGGTGTACTTTGCGTTACTGGCTTTTGCCGAATAGCTAGTATTCCTCGTGTCCACGAAAGGTTGACGAACAGAATAGCTATCATCTACTTATAAGCCCACGTCTACTGTATCATTGGGTGTTACATGACGTAACTTGAGTTTGTGGCATGCACACCGCCAGAGTTCGTTACTGGTGGTGAAGTCACTCATCAAGTGCTGTAATATGCCCGAGTAGCTACTTTTACCTGGTCGTCTGAAGTAGGTTCCTACTTCGTCTATAGTCAAATCGACAGGTTTGGTAGGCACTCAGTCATTTTGTCGTGATGCCAAAAGTGATTAATTTGTTTGCGCACGACAAAACCCATTGACTGCAACATTTGCTATTCAATGCTGCCGAATCCTTGAAGTTGAAGTAGATGTGGAACTTGTCTTTTTTGTGAAAAAAAGGTCCACCGTAAGATAGACACCGCTCTGAATCTTGACCATCAGCTTTAACCCCATTAGTGACTGAGACATCAATTTCTAATATTGACGGCTGATCACAAGAGAATTTTCGTGGTGAGTGCCTTTCTAACAGTGACAAACTTAGTGCAACCTACGGTAGACTGAAACTAACACTCTGCTTTGTTCTATGGATGGTGTCGGGTGTATTTAGGCTTTCATGTCTGGGCGAGGAAAGGGTGTGAAAGGCATTGGAAAAGGTGGCGCTAAGCGTCACCATTACTTCTTGCGAGATAATACCCAGAGTATTAGTCGGCAATCAATCCGCCGTCTAGCTCGCCGTGCTGGGGTCAAACGTATGTCGGCTTTAATCTACGGGGAAGCTCGAGCTCTACTTAAAGTCTTCCTGCAGATTTTAGTGCAAGACGCGTTAATGTACACGGAGCATGCTAACCGTAAGACAGTTAGTACATTGGACGTTGTCTACGCACTGAAGCACCAAGGACGCACCATATACGATTTAGGTGTGAGCAGCTCTTGCCAAAAGATCTCAAACTTTGAGTTCTCAGGAGCCACATTAAGCAATAAACGATTAATGAAGGGAATTGAAATAAATAGCTTTTTTAAACTACATAATTGTTTTTTTTTAATATTACTTGAAGTATGTACTAAATTTGAGAGGGGCATTTCTACACTTCCTTACTTACTGTACTTATATGGGTCATGACGTGGCCCGCACTCCACGAACAACGTCTCCCCCGTGAACCAACCGACCCAAGTTACTTCACTCACGTATTTAGTAGAGGCCCAAATTATGTACTAGTAGTACCTATATCAGACTATACCACTTAAACGTAAATTGCTTCTAGTAGCAATTCGTACTTAGTGTCAAGGGCGCGTGTCGGCAGTCTATCAAGGCCAATCGTTGGAGGAACGCCACTTTCTTTCACATCCAAGATCGACAAGATGGTTCTGGTACGTCGTCGTTGCGCCTTGTCCCCATGGACCCCCTGATGCATCGCTAATCGTTTGTTGCTGGTTGAGTAGAAGCTCTACACGTACCCCGCCAACTACCGCGTCTTCAAGGTGCTCATCGCTGCCGAGTACAACGGCATCGACATCGAGCTGCCGGAGTTCGACTTCGCCAAGGACGTCAAGTCCAAGGAGTTCAAGGCTAAGACCCCGGCCGGCAAGGTGCCTCTTCTGGAGACGGACGAGGGATGCATCTTCGAGAGTGGTGCCATCGCCAAGTACGTGGCTCGCCTTCGCGCCGACACCGGTCTGTATGGCAAGACGTTCTTCGAGTCGGGTCAGGTGGACTCCTGGATCGACTTCTCCGCCTACGAGCTTGAGATCCCCCTCGAGGCCTGGCTGTACCCGATTCTGGGCTGGGCCAAGTTCAACGCTGCCGCCCTCACCAAGGCTAAGGCTGACGTGAAGAAGGCTCTGCAGACTCTGGAGAACCACCTGAACCTGCGCACCTACCTTGTAGGCGAGCAGATCACCCTTGCCGACATTTTCGTCGCCTCGGCCCTCGTGTACCCGTTCAAGTTCGTGCTGGACAAGGAGTTCCGCAAGCCGTACTCGGCCGTGAACCGTTGGTTCTCGACCCTGGTGAACCAGCCGGAGTTCCAGGCCGTCGTGGGCGACGTGCCGCTCATTGACGTGGCTCTGACTGCTGAGGGTGACAACTCGGGCAAGGCTGCCAAGAAGGATGCTCCCAAGAAGGAGAAGGCCGCCCCTAAGGAGGAGGCCCCCAAGCCCAAGAAGGTGGAGCACCCGCTGGCTGTGCTGAACCGCGAGAAGCCGTCGTCCCTGAACCTGGATGCGTGGAAGGTGACGTACTCGAACACGAAGAACCTGGCGGACGCCATGACGTGGTTCTGGGAGCACCTGGACACGGAGGGTTACTCGCTGTGGTTCTGCGACTACAACTACAACAACGAGAACACCAAGATGTTCATGACGTGCAACGCCGTGGGTGGTTTCCTGCAGCGCTCGGAGGCCATGCGCAAGTACGCGTTCGGTGTGATGGATGTGTGTGGCGCCGAGGGCTCGGAGATCATCATCACGGGCTGCTGGCTGTTCCGTGGCGACTCGGAGAAGCACATGATCGAGGCCAACCCGGACGCCGAGTACTACACGTGGAAGAAGGCGGAGTTGAACGACGAGACGAAGGCTCGCGTGGCCGCCTACTGGTGCAACGAGGACGAGCTGGAGGGCAAGCCCATCGCCGACTCCAAGGTATTCAAGTAAGCATAATGCCGTCCGATGAGCTCGTCAAGACTTCGGCTGTAGTTCGTTCTCTGCCATTCCATTGTCGTCGATAACTTGGAAAATGAAAGAAACCAATAGACCTCACCTCCGCGTTTGGTGTTCGATGCAATTACATGTAAGCTTACGTACGTGCCATGGTTGGCTTCGCAGTGGAGTTGTTGACTGTCGCTGAGGTGCCAACTTGACTTGACACCTCTGATGCGAATTGCGAATTTTACCTTACGATCGAAAATTTGCGACGTAACCGACAAATCGCGTTCGGGTCCGTGGGGACCATACATACATCAAGTCACACTAACCCGCGGGATAACACTATACAAACATAAAGATGTTTTTCCCACATGGTGGGCCCCGCGGTTGTTCGCGGCTCACTTGTGAAGTTGCGTCCCCGCCCGCAGAGGGAGGAGACAGAAGCGCGTATCGGCAGCCGCCTTACGAGCCTCGGAGCGCCGCTCAAAGTCAAAGGATCCCCGCGCCGCTGGACCCAAGAGACGGAGCAGCGTTTCCACCGCACTAACAGGCCCGCGTGACGGACAGAACGACGCCGCGTCCGCCCCAAACGCGAGCCAAAGTCGTCCGATCGAGGGCTATTTCCGCGTCGGCAGTGACTGGATCTGAGGCAAAATAGCAGCAGAGTTCGCCCATCAGACCTGCTGAGCCTAGACTACCATGGGTGACTTCCCGCCGCCCGAGCGCACTAGCGTCAAGGCCTCCGAACTCGTTCACCGAGCTGTGGACAAGAGCTATGAGGACTTCCGTACGCTCATGCACCAGCTGCCCACGATGCGCGAGGAAGAGCGCCGGGAGCCGCTGCTGGCACATCTACAGAGCTCACGCAAACGTTTCGCGCAGCTTCTGGCCGTGCTCAAGTGGTCGGTGCAGTCGCCGGTGCTGCAGCAGTGCGATACGTTGCTCCAGCAGACGGAGGCGTACCGCAACAACGTTAATGAGACCAACGATCGACTGTTCTTCATGCACGCGGATCTTAATCGCGCCAAAGAGCGACGGTACGACCTCAGCACCGCTGTGGACGTGCTCTATGGAGGCAGCTATCTGCGCCTGCCAACCATCATCAAGAACGCCATGTTCCCACGTGAGTTGCCCGAGGTGGATACGGAACAGGCAGCAACAGAGGTGGCGGACATCATCCGCTTCCGCCTCATTGAGGCGGAGATCCCAGAGCAGTTTTCCAACATTAAGCTTGAGGGGGGATTCGTCACGTGCCAAGCGGAAGGAGAGTTCGAGATCGTGCTGACTATTCAGGGCAAGGAGAAGGACGCCAAGTGGAGAGTGATCAGTGTGAACACGGCGCTTACGGACACACAGACTTTTGAGGATCACTCGCAGGCGGCTTCCACGAGTTCGTTGCGCATTATTCGCACAAATGCACCGAACGCAGCACACTACAACCACTTGAAGAACCTTGTGCACCGTGCCATGAACAAGTCGGAGAAGCCGTTCGTGGACGCTTTTATGGTGATGCGAGAGTTTTGCTCGTCACTGGCGCTGCAGATTCTGGCGTCACAGGGAAAATTGCTGATGGAGGGCCGCTGGAAGAATCGCATTATGATTAAGCACCACCGTGATCAGAATGTTTTAGACATTTGCTACTGGCCCAAGGCTTGTACGCGCAAGGAGGCACAGGCACTAACGGAGCAGCAGCGTCTGCTGCAACAGTTGAGCGATCCAATTGCAACAGCACGAAGAGGATCTGCGCTGCCGTATCCTGAGTCAAGCTTGTGTGTTCGACTGGGTTTTGACCCGAACAAGAAGAAGCTTCTCTCGGTTAGTCTTAGTCCGTCGCTTCCGCCAAATCTTCCAGGGTATGCATCACTGCTGAATGCACTGGAGGTGCCGTCCAACATGTTCTTGCTGAGCGCCGAGAACCTGCTGATTGCGGCCATGCGTGCCCATGTTTCGGCAGCTCTTTTCTCAATAGGTAGACTACTTGTAGTCGACTCTCCTGATGAAAAGGCTTCTACGCAACTGGTTTCTGGAGAAGATGTGGCTATGGTCTGCTCGGACACGAGCTTACGGATCGCACGGGCAGATATTGGCGGGCTGCAGCAGTTTTTGGAGATGACGTTTGACATTCGCGAGGGTCGATTTATTGTGTGTTCAGTCGCCGCTGCGAAACATTCTGCACTTTACGTCACCGTGAAGCAACTGGAACGGATACTGAACACGCAATGCAAGATTGAACTCGGGGGTAACGTTGACAAGTCATTCCCGAATGATTTTGCGCTGGTTTCCGGTGATGGGAAGGGCGACAAGTCGAACGAATTGATTCACGCTAGCGTTCGGAAGGTTTTGTGCGAGATTGTGGCTGACGAAGTCGCACAAATTGGCTCTTCCTTCAAGGGTATTGAAGTGTTGCGTAATGTTAACTTGAACTGGGAACGGTATCTCGCTTTCCGACAGCAGCATGGTGGACAGACTGAAGATTTATCGATCTCGGATACGGCATTGTATTTCCAGCTGACATCCTCCAAGGAGTCTACGTGCTATCTTGTCATTGAGATCGATAAGTATAGCGAGGTGGATGGCATAAACGGAAATGTGCATGAAGCCGCTGAAGTAGAGGAGTATGTACGATTACCATGCTTTTCGTTGCTCCAGACGAGTGCTGGTATGCCGGGGCAACCATCAGGTGTGCAGTTTATCCAGCGGTTTGGTGCATTCAAGAAGGAAGATTTGCACCCGTCTGTCACCCGACACAACGAGATCATTGTAAATGGCCTCCGTGGTAGTAGTCGAAAGCGACCTTACGGCTCGAATGGCATTGCATTGGTTGGAAGTGATGTTAGGTCAACGAAAAAGGCACTTCTCGAGGATGGACGCGTACAAGAAAGCACCGGCTATTGGCTGGATGACGCGGAACATCAAGCGGTCTCGCGTTATTTTGTTCCGCACATTGCGTCGGTGTTGCTCCACGCAATCAACATGTGTAGCGAGAGGATTCAGCTGCAGCACTTTGTGAACTTTGCTCGACGACGCAAGTCCAGAATTCGTTACTCAGGCGAAGCTGGTACGTCAAACGGAGATGGCACGGGTGGTCAAGTGGTTACGCTTTCTTTCCCAGAAAAGGTCAACACAGATCCATTGAAGATCGTAGCTATTCAAGGCCACCTGAAGCATGGCGGAGGGTTCGAGCTGTGTCTGCAGTTAGCTTCGCAGCCATTCAAGTTCATTCTTCCCAAAATGCCGAAAGAGCACTTGCTATCGGAGCGATCGCATTATGTCAACCAACGAGGCCAGCTGATCTTCAAATACCCAACAACGCTGGTTACGAGTGAACTTTTCAGCGAAAACCCACTTGAACTGTTCATGGTCGAGCTGATCTGCGTGGTGAGGCCACTCTGTGAACTTGCCGTGAAACTGGAGAAGATGCTGACTGCTGTCGGGCGCTACACTAACGACATCAAGAGCGACGGCCATTTCTACGTGGAAAGCACTGACCCATTTGCGATTGTGTTGGCTTGCCGAACGCCCAACCCAAGGCATTGTATTGCCGCTGGCTCGTCACCGGATGGCATGACGACGTACCGTGTTACCGTGCAGTTCAAGCAAAAAATGGGCTTCGTGGTTAACTACAGCCACAAAGCCGAACATCCCCTGATGCACTTCATCCAGTCGGCGCTAAATGGACACAGCGACCCGGCTCAATTTGTCGAAGCTCTGGAGCGCACGTGCATCCCGATGGGCATCTTAGCGAGCGTTGTCGAATCCCAACTGCTTTGTGCCAAATACTATCGCCAAGACCCCCCCCCGCCCAATACGAATGATGGTGCAGCAAACGGAGGCCCCAAGGCTTTTGGTCGGGGCAAGATGGGTGGAAAGGGAATGAAGCTGGGTTACAAGTTTAAGCTTCCAGGCGAAGAGAAGGGCTACTACGCTGAAAAGTCATACGGTGGTGACGACAAGTCCTTCGTGCCTGCCGAACTAGTGATGATCCCGCGATCGCAAACGCAGGTTCGCCTGTCTTATGGAGACCGCTGCGCCGTAGATATTTATTTCCTCGAGGTACGCGCCAATACTTGGTGCATTCATTTGGTTTCAGGCAGTCTCATCACTAACTCGTGTTGATTGGTGTCCTTTAGAATCACTCGGTGAAGATGCAGAGCTCATCAGGAGGTGTTCGTGTTCCTAGCTGCCCTTCCGAAAAGGGCATCGTCATGGAGTGCCAGAATTTCGCTGACAAGTTGCGCAGTACGCTGTCGGAGATGGCATCGGCCTAAGTTGACATAACAGTATCGTGGAATGTAAAAAGGAGGTAGCAGTGCATGCTGAGACGCTGCAAGTCTCAATAGATGGAATGAAAAGCGAAGAGGAGGAGGACACAGCGAACAGAGTCAATTATGGCCGGCAGGCAGGATTGACGATAGGCAATAGGACGTGCAACAAAGAAGAAGAAAAATAAAAGCTGGAGAAGAGAGAAGGCCGTTGCGAGGAGCAAAGTGAATCGCACGGAATAGACCTGAGCATAATAATAAGACGACGACGAGAAGCTCGGCATCTCAGCAGCTCACACCAACAGGATGAAACAAAACACACTGCGGAAAAAACAAGGAACTGCGTTGATATTCTAGCGCTACCCTACAAAGATTAAGCAGCAGCGTAGCTACTCAAAATCCTACGGGTGCGACAGCCAACTCGACGAGCTTACTTACAGCTCCGTCTTCTCGTTCTGCTTCTCCTGGAAAAACTCGAGGATGTTCTTGCGGAGTGCGAAGAGCGTCTTCTTCTGGGCCGACACGTTGTCGTTCTCCAGCAGACCGTCGAGACGCTTGATCTCCGAGTCCACGTACGAGGGGCCCTTAGCGACAATCTTCTTGATGGCCTTAACATACAGCGAGCCGTACTTGGCGTCGCTGCCCTCGAGGCCGTCGACAACACCCTGCACCTTCTTCTGCACGTCAGCCGTGATGTCGCCGCTCTCCGTGATGATCACGTCAATCTCCTCAACGCGGCCAGCCTCAGCAGTGAGGCCACCGTCCACCGTGCGGTGTGTGCCAGCGTGTTCGTTGATAAACTCAACAAATGAAGCCTTGTCGCGGCCGTTCGAGTAGTCCTCAGGCTCGTCCGAGTCGGGGGCGAAGTAGAAGAGCGTCGGGTAGCCCTTGACGTTGTAGCGGCTGGCCAGGTCCGAGTTGGCAGTAGCGTCCACCTTGGCAATCAGCACATTGTCCTCACCCTCGAAGATGGCACCCACCTCCTCGTAAGTCGGAGCCAGCTGCTTGCAGTGGCCGCACCACGGGGCGTAGAACTCAACAATGGCGTGCTTCTTCGAGTGGATAACCTCAGCGTCAAAGTCCGACTCAGTCAGTGCAGCCACGTGGCTCGGAGCCTTAGCTACACGCACGTGCGATCCAGCCTTGTCGTTCAGGAAGTTGACAAAATCATCCTCACTGCGGCCGCCCTTGTAGTCCTCAGGGTCCGTAGAGCCCTCAGGGAAGTATTTGAGAGTAGGGAAACCCGTCACGCCGAACTTGGAGCCCAGTTCCTTGTACTGGTCGGCGTCCACCTCAGCCACCACCACGTTATCTGTCTTCTTGAAGGCTGTGGCCACCGTCTCGTAAACAGGCGCCAAGTTCTTGCAGTGGCCGCACCACGGCGCGTAAAACTTGATCAGCACGTGCTTGGAGCCGTCCACAACCTCATCGAAGTTGTCGGGCGTCAGCACCTTCACGTCTCCGGCCGTCACGACGCCAAGCGCCATCGCCGCTAGCGAAACTGCGAGCTTCCACACACCCATTTGCTACACTTCGTCCCTAGTCGTCCAAAGCGCGAATGCCACGTGCGTCGGTCGATCTTGGCGCAATTGAAGTCCGATGTTTTAAACAGTTTGACTGGGTTCCACTATGCGGACTGACACGTGGCCTTTTAAATCGTACTTAAGTGAAACTCGATGACATGGCTACATCGTTATTGTACAGGATTAGGAGGATGGATTAGGAGTCCTGGGGTAGTTTTAGGATAGGATGAAGAACTTCATCAGGAAGAGAAGCAAAAAAGCTGGTTATAAAAACTTAATCCACATAGCGTGTGGCATGGTGCACGCCGAGCTCCTCAGGAGACACGTCCGATCCGTTTTGATCTTCCTCGATTACGTTCATTTCCTCGTTCTGCACAATGGTTACGTAAGACAACGTCATCAGTATCCAGGCAGCGAGAAGCTGTATCAGAAATCGACAACCCAAGCATAGCAACACGTACCGCGCGAACCAGCGTCTCCTTGCGCACGTCGTTCTCGAGGAACTGCACGATCTCCTCGAAGGTAGGGCGTACCGACTGGTCGTCGGCCGTGCAGCGCTTGTACAGGTCGCGCACGCTGTCCATGCAGTTCTTGCTCAGCGACGGACGCAGGTTCTCGTAAGCCACCATGTGCATCAGCGTGCTGCCCGACACCTTCTTGTTGCGGGCTCCCTTGGCCTTGATATCGTGGTACGGAATCTTGCGTGTATCTAGCTCGGCCAGCACTGTTCATCATAGGTAGCATAGCAGTCAGTCAATCTGCAGGAATAAAGTGCTGTCGAGTTACGATCATCATCATACCAATGCCGAAGCTGTACACGTCCGCCTTCTCCGTGTAACGCTCTCCGCGGATCATCTCGGGCGGCAGCCACAGCGGCGTGCCGGTCACGCTCATAGTCTCGTCCACGGACTTTTCCCGGCTCAAGCCGAAGTCGCTCACCTTGGCGCCCCACGTCGAGCTACAAGTGCACGAACAAATAGTCACACCATGTCAAAACGGTACACTCTCCCATCTGCCTAGAAAGAGCTCTTGGGCAGCGAGAGCCAACTGTGTCAGTCGTTACCTAACGAGGATGTTCATGCTCTTGAGGTCGCGGTGGATAATGGGCGGCTTCATACTGTGCAGGTAGGCCATGCCGCGTGAGGTGTCGATGGTCATACGTAGAATGGGTTTGGCCCAAGTCATCTTGTTCTCCGGGTTGCGTAGCACCGCGAACAGATCTCCACGCTCCAAGAACTCCGTCACAAAACAGCTGAGGTGCATCACAACAAGTCAGTTCCAAGCTACCAACGCCACAGTCCATTGCAACGTACATATTGGAGTACGAGTTCCAACTGGCGCCGATGAACTGCACAATGTTCGGGTGACGTAGGTTCATCATGAGCTGGATCTCGTCACCAAACATGCGTAGATTGTCCTCCGTGATCTTGTTTCGCAGCATACGCTTGACCACAACAGGTGTACCGCAGTACGTGCCCTTGATGACCTCTCCGAAGGCTCCGGCACCGATGATCTTCTGCAGCTTGAGGTCGTTAAAGTTGATTTCAGCCATACGCAGACCCTTGTTGCTCTCAAGCATCGTCTCCACCACATTCTTCTCCTTGTCCTTGAACTCCTGGAAGTCCACTGTGTTGTTGTTGGGCCGCCGGTTCGACCGGTCCGCGCGTTCGGAGGATGCGTCGGCTGCCGGACGTCCCCGTCTCGAGCCGCCGCCTTCACCGCCGCCGCCTGTTCCGCGCTCATGCTGGTTGCTGCCCGAGCGGTGGCCGTTGGGCACGGGTCCGGTCTGGGTGTCGTGCGTCACGTAGTCCTTGGGGTCGCTCTTGGAGGAACACCCACCCATATTTGCTCAACTTGACGCTTTATTGAGGCGGGAAAGCCGCACGGTAGCGACTTGGGAAATGCCTCGCCTGCCTCTTACCAGCTGCGGATCATATGGCGCTTTTATATGGGACTTTGTATGCCTGGCCTCGTCTGAACTCTTTAGAGCGACGACCCGATGGTAACTCGCCGCTGATGGCTACACTCTCCAAAATCCGCGATTGAATCCGGCACGCCACGTTACATTCGTCAGTGTATGTTTCTCGCTACAAGAGGCTCAGCTCAGATAGGTACTTAAGTATGTGTAAATTACTACGGGGCGGCAAGCGCGGCGCTGAGCTTGCGCACGTCCAGACCC
This sequence comes from Phytophthora quercina, assembly GCA_014706105.1. Taxonomy (NCBI): domain Eukaryota; phylum Oomycota; class Peronosporomycetes; order Peronosporales; family Peronosporaceae; genus Phytophthora; species Phytophthora quercina. The sequence goes on along the minus strand of JACBOW010000003.1, from coordinate 1,518,328 downwards.
TCGGCACGCGCCTGCTCCAGCAACGCCACCACGTCCGACTTGATGCTGGTTGCGCGCGCCTTCTCCTGCTCCGCCTGCGTGGTTGTACGTTCCTCGTCCAGACTCGACACTGCCAGCTAAGCGACGACAATAACTCCAGTGAGCTACGATATACAGTCTTCAAGTAACTATAATAGGCAGAGCGACGCACCATCTCAACCAGCAGTTGACACTTGAACTTCTCCATGTTAGACTCTTCCGTCATACGCGCACATTTGTCCCGCAATTGGGCGTTCTCAGCTTCGAGTGCGGCGTTGCGCTCCTCCAGTAGTCGAGCGCGTTCTTTCGTCTGCTGCAGCGTCGTGTGATCTGCAACAACAATAAACATTGCACCAGAAATCGTCAAACGTCAGCTGTATCATCTTGTCATCCGCCGCAACTTAATGTACCCAGTTCCCACTGCCCCGAGGCGCCGAGAGACAACGTTGCAGCTCCAAGTGTCAACCGGATCGGGATCTCCCTGTCCACAGCCTTCATCTCCTCCTCGGACGGCTTCGGAGACCGATTCGTCGGCGGTGCTGCCGTCGCTGCCGTCGTGGGACTCGCCATCCTGTTGCTATAATACACTGACCTTCCAGGATCTAATCATCAATTACCATATTTCAGTACTTCCTATCAAATAACATATCGATCCTAAAATATTCCATAGTATAGGTCTTATCCATTGCCCGCCCCCAACGCTTGCCACCCATACAAAAGCGACGCTAAAGGCAGGAAGCAGAGAGGCTCAACGCGCGCGGCTGTAGGGAGCTACTAATAGCAACAGGGGACGACCTAGCGAGGATGCCACCTCCGGGAGACGTCGACGTGGACATGACAGGCGCCACACCCGTGTCCAACGGCCACAGCAGCAATGGCAGCGGCCCTTCCCCGGCCTTCCTGACGCCTGAAGACAAGCACAAGATGCTGGAAGAACGCAGTCGTCGCTGGAACAAGATGAACGCCAAACGCTACGGCGAGAAGCGCAAGTTCGGCTTCGTGGAGAGCGTCAAGGACGACATGCCGCCCGAACACGTGCGCAAGATCATCAAAGACCACGGAGACATGAGCAGCAAGAAGTTCCGCCATGACAAACGTGTGTATCTAGGAGCACTGAAATATGTTCCACATGCCATTTTCAAGCTATTGGAGAACATGCCGATGCCCTGGGAACAAGTCAAAGATGTTAAAGTACTGTACCACATCACAGGTGCCATCACCTTCGTGAACGAGATCCCGTGGGTCATTGAGCCCGTCTACATCGCCCAATGGGGCACCATGTGGATCATGATGCGTCGTGAGAAACGCGACCGTCGACATTTTAAACGCATGCGCTTTCCTCCTTTTGACGACGAGGAGCCACCACTAGATTATGGAGATAATATCCTGGATATTGAGCCCTCGGAGAGTATTACTATGGAACTGGATGAAGAGGACGACGAAGCTGTGATTGAGTGGCTTTATGACTCGAAACCACTGGTGGACTCCAAGTTTGTGAACGGACCGAGCTACCGCAAATGGCGTCTTCCTGTGCCGATTATGGCGAATCTCCATCGTCTTGCTGGTCAATTGATGAGTGATTTGATCGACCCGAACTACGAATATTTGTTTGATAAAAAGTCGTTCTTTACGGCCAAGGCGCTGAATGTGGCGATTCCTGGTGGACCCAAGTTTGAACCGTTGTATCGTGATTTGGATGAGGACGACGAAGACTGGAACGAGTTCAATGACATTAACAAGATCATTATCCGCCACCAGATCCGGACCGAGTACAAGGTGGCGTTCCCGTTCCTGTACAATAGCCGACCGCGATCTGTGCACATTCAGCCGTACCACTCGCCGGTGCTGTGCTACATTAAGGCGGAGGACCCGGATCTACCCGCGTTCTACTTCGACCCGATTGTGAACCCAATCTCACACTTCCGAGTGAACCGCTCTGGAAAGGAAGAAAACCACGAGGAGGAGGAGGAAGACGATGAGGACGACGAGTTCCAGCTGCCTATGGGTTTCGACCCACTTCTGACGGACGAGCCGCTGTATACACCGGAAACTGCGAACGGTATCGCACTGTACTGGGCCCCGCGACCATTTAACCTGCGTACGGGTCGTACGCGTCGCGCTATTGATGTCCCTCTCGTCAACAAATGGTTCCAGGAGCACTGTCCACAAGGCCAGCCTGTGAAGGTTCGCGTGAGCTACCAGAAACTGCTGAAGTGCTGGGTTCTAAATTCACTGCATCACCGCCCTCCGAAGGCGCTGAACAAGAGGTACCTATTCAAGTCACTTAAGTCCACGAAATTTTTCCAGAGCACCGAATTGGACTGGGTTGAAGCTGGACTCCAGGTGTGTCGTCAGGGATACAACATGCTGAATTTGCTGATTCACCGCAAGAACCTGAACTACCTCCACCTGGATTACAATTTCAATTTGAAGCCTATCAAGACGCTGACGACCAAGGAGCGTAAAAAGTCGCGTTTCGGTAATGCCTTTCACTTGACTCGAGAGATTCTACGTCTGACGAAGCTGATCGTGGATGCCCACGTCCAATATCGGTTGGGCAACGTTGATGCATTCCAACTTGCCGATGGACTGCAGTATATTTTTGCCCACGTTGGTCAGCTGACGGGCATGTACAGATACAAGTACCGCCTCATGCGTCAGGTTCGCATGTGCAAGGACTTGAAGCACTTGATCTACTACCGGTTCAACACGGGACCTGTGGGCAAGGGACCTGGATGTGGATTCTGGGCTCCTGGCTGGCGTGTGTGGTTGTTCTTCCTGCGAGGTATTGTGCCGTTGCTTGAGCGATGGCTTGGAAACTTGCTGGCCCGTCAGTTTGAGGGTCGCCACTCGAAGGGCATCGCAAAGACTGTCACTAAGCAGCGTGTGGAAAGTCACTTCGATCTGGAGCTACGTGCAGCCGTGATGCACGATATTCTCGATATGATGCCTGAAGGCGTTAAGGTGAACAAGTCGCGAACGATCATGGCGCATCTCAGTGAAGCATGGCGCTGGTGCGTATTCCTTGCGCGGCATGTTCACAAATGTCGTGTTTTTTCTAATGTTTTGTATTGTTGCTTGTGTGAATAGTTGGAAGGCAAATATCCCGTGGAAGGTGCCAGGCTTGCCTGCCCCAATTGAGAACATGATTCTGAGATACGTTAAGTCCAAGGCAGACTGGTGGACCAATGTCGCGCACTACAACCGTGAGCGTATCAAGCGCGGTGCTACTGTCGACAAGACTGTCTGCAAAAAGAACTTGGGTCGTTTGACGCGATTGTGGCTCAAGGCGGAACAAGAGCGTCAGCACAACTACCTTAAGGATGGCCCCTATGTATCTGCGGAGGAAGCCGTTGCGGTGTACACAACCACCGTGCACTGGCTGGAAAGCCGGAAGTTTGCTCCCATCCCGTTTCCGCCGCTTTCGTACAAGCACGACACGAAGCTTCTCATTCTTGCATTGGAGCGACTGAAAGAAAACTACTCTGTCAACAACCGGTTGAACCAGACGCAGCGTGAGGAGCTTGGTCTGATTGAGCAGGCTTACGACAACCCTCATGAGGCGCTGTCGCGTATCAAGCGACACTTACTTACCCAGCGTGCTTTCAAGGAAGTCCACATTGAATTCATGGACCTGTACAGTCACTTGGTCCCAGTGTACGACATTGAACCGTTGGAGAAAATCACAGATGCGTACCTTGACCAGTACTTGTGGTACGAGGCTGATAAGCGTCACCTCTTCCCGTGCTGGATTAAGCCAAGCGACTCTGAGCCGCCTCCGCTTCTTGTTTACAAGTGGTGCCAAGGAGTCAACAATTTGCACGAGGTTTGGAATACGTCTGAGGAGGAGTGCGTGGTGATGCTCGAGTCGAAGCTGGAGAAGGTTTACGAGAAGATCGACTTGACGTTGTTGAACCGACTTCTGCGATTAATTCTGGACCACAATATCGCCGACTACATGACCGCGAAGAACAACATTGTGATCGCGTACAAGGACATGATGCACACGAACTCGTACGGTCTTATTCGTGGACTACAGTTCGGTTCGTTCATCTTCCAGTACTACGGTCTGATTTTGGATCTGCTGTTACTGGGACTTACTCGTGCTACTGAGATTGCCGGCCCGCCTGAACTCCCGAACGAGTATTTGTCGTTTAAGGACACTGCGACGGAGACGCGGCACCCAATTCGTTTGTACACGCGCTACATTGACAAGATCTATGTGCTGCTCCGATTTGATACTGACGATTCTCGCGACTTGATCCAGCGGTATTTGACAGAACACCCCGACCCGAACAACGAAAATGTGGTTGGCTACAACAACAAGAAGTGCTGGCCTCGTGATGCACGCATGAGGTTGATGAAGCACGATGTGAACCTCGGAAGGGCAACGTTTTGGGATATGAAGAACCGTCTGCCTCGATCGATGACTACGTTCGACTGGGACAACAGCTTTGTGTCAGTGTACTCGAAGGATAACCCGAACTTGCTGTTCAATATGTGTGGCTATGAAGTGCGTATTCTGCCGAAGATGCGTGCAGTTGACGCCGAGTTCACCCACAAGGATGGTGTGTGGATCCTGCAAAATGAAACTACGAAGGAGCGTACTGCGCAGGCATACCTCCGTGTCGATGATGAGGCTCTGCACTCGTTTGAGAACCGGATTCGTCAGATTTTGATGTCTTCTGGTAGTACGACTTTCACAAAGGTTGCGAACAAGTGGAACTCAGCACTGATTGGTCTGATGACATATTACCGTGAATCTGTCGTTCAGACGCAGGAGCTGCTCGACCTCCTGGTGAAGTGCGAGAACAAGATTCAGACACGTATCAAGATCGGCTTGAACTCGAAGATGCCGTCCCGATTCCCGCCTGTGGTGTTTTACACGCCGAAGGAACTGGGTGGTCTGGGTATGCTGTCAATGGGTCACGTTCTGATCCCTCAGTCTGACCTTCGCTACTCGAAGCAAACCGACGGCGGTGGTGTGACGCATTTCCGTTCGGGTATGTCCCATGAGGATGACCAGCTGATCCCGAACTTGTTCCGGTACTTGCAACCTTGGGAGTCCGAGTTCATTGACTCGCAGCGTGTGTGGGCTGAGTACGCCCTGAAGCGACAGGAAGCCAACGCTCAGAACCGCCGCTTGACTCTGGAGGATTTGGAAGACTCGTGGGATCGCGGTATCCCTCGTATCAATACTCTTTTCCAGAAGGACCGTCACACACTGGCGTACGACAAGGGTTGGCGTGTGCGTACAGGCTTCAAGTGCTACCAAGTGCCGCGTCACAACCCGTTCTGGTGGACCCACCAGCGGCACGACGGTAAGCTATGGAACCTGAACAACTACCGGACGGATATGATTCAGGCGCTGGGTGGTGTTGAAGGTATTCTTGAGCACACACTTTTCAAGGGCACCTACTTCCCTACGTGGGAAGGTTTGTTCTGGGAGAAGGCTTCTGGCTTCGAAGAAAGTATGAAGTACAAGAAGCTGACGAACGCTCAGCGATCCGGTCTGAACCAGATTCCCAACCGTCGATTCACGCTGTGGTGGTCTCCAACGATTAACCGCGCAAATGTGTATGTTGGTTTCCAAGTGCAACTGGATTTGACGGGTATTTTCATGCACGGTAAAATCCCGACTCTCAAGATTTCCCTGATCCAGATTTTCCGCGCACACTTGTGGCAGAAGATTCACGAATCGTTGGTTATGGATCTGGTACAGGTGTTTGACCAGGAACTGGATGCACTGGAGATTGAAAATGTGCAGAAAGAAACGATCCACCCGCGTAAGTCGTACAAGATGAACTCGTCATGTGCAGATGTTCTCCTTTTCGCTGCGTACAAGTGGCAGATGGGACGACCGACGTTGCTGCACGATACGAAGGACAGCTATGACGGGTCAACGAGCTCGAAGTACTGGATTGATGTTCAGCTTCGCTGGGGTGACTTCGACTCCCACGATATTGAGCGATATGCTCGTGCCAAGTTCCTGGATTACACAACGGACAACATGACGATTTATCCGTCGCCCACGGGTGTGTTGCTAGCCGTGGACCTCGCGTACAACTTGTACAGTGGCTATGGAAACTGGTTCCCCGGTTGTAAGCCACTTATGCAGCAGGCGATGGCCAAAATTATGAAGGCGAACCCTGCTCTGTATGTGCTACGTGAGCGTATTCGTAAGGGTTTGCAGCTATACTCGTCTGAGCCGACGGAGCCATACCTATCGAGTCAGAACTACGGTGAGCTGTTCTCGAACCAGATTATTTGGTTCGTTGACGACACGAATGTGTACCGAGTGACGATTCACAAGACCTTCGAGGGTAACCTGACGACGAAGCCCATCAACGGTGCCATCTTCATCTTCAACCCGCGCACTGGTCAATTGTTCCTGAAGATTATTCACACGTCAGTGTGGGCAGGCCAGAAGCGTTTGGGCCAACTGGCAAAGTGGAAGACTGCAGAAGAAGTAGCCGCCCTGATTCGTTCGCTGCCCGTTGAAGAGCAGCCGAAACAGATTATTGTGACGCGCAAGGGTATGCTGGATCCGTTGGAAGTGCATCTGTTGGACTTCCCGAACATCGTCATTAAGGGCAGTGAGTTGCAGTTGCCGTTCCAAGCATGCCTGAAGGTCGAGAAGTTCGGTGATTTAATCCTGAAGGCGACGGAGCCGCAGATGGTTCTGTTCAACATCTATGACGACTGGCTGAACACTATCACATCGTACACAGCATTCTCTCGTTTGATCCTGATTCTGCGCGCATTGCACGTGAGCAACGATCGCACCAAGATCATCTTGCGACCCGACGGAGAAACGACGACGCAGCCGCACCACATCTGGCCGTCGCTGACGGATGAGCAATGGCTCAAGGTGGAAGTGCAGCTGAAGGACTTGATCTTGGGTGACTACGGCAAGAAGAACAACGTGAATGTTGCCTCACTGACCCAGTCGGAGATCCGTGATATTATCCTGGGTATGGAGATCTCGGCGCCGTCGCTGCAGCGCCAGCAGGTCGCGGAGATCGAGCAACAAGCGCGTGAGCAGAGCCAGCTTACGTCCGTGACGACGAAGACGGTAAACAAGCATGGCGACGAAATGGTGGTCACCACGACCAGCCAGTACGAGCAGCATTCGTTCGCATCCAAGACGGACTGGCGCGTGCGTGCCATCTCGGCGACGAACCTGCACTTACGTACGAACCATATTTACGTGTCGTCGGACGACATCAAGGAGACTGGATTCACGTATGTGCTGCCGAAGAACGTGCTCAATAAGTTTATCACTGTGTCGGACCTGCGTACGCAGATCTGCGGTCTTATGTACGGTGTTAGTCCGCCTGACAACCCGCAAGTGAAGGAGATCCGCTGTGTCGTGATGCCTCCGCAGCTCGGTACGCATCAGAGCGTGACGATCCCGCTGCACATGCCGGAGCACGAGTACCTGGAGGGCATGGAGGCGCTCGGCTGGATTCACACGCAGCCGAACGAGCTTCCGAGCTTGCCGCCACAGGACGTGACGTTCCACTCGAAGATCATGTCGGAGAATACGTCGTGGGATGGCGAGAAGAGTATCATCATCACGTGCAGCTTCACTCCAGGTTCGTGTTCCCTGACAGCATACAAGTTGACACCCGCGGGCTACGAGTGGGGTCGCCAGAACAAGGACAGCGGCGCGAACCCTGCAGGCTTCGCTCCGACCCACTACGAGAAGGTGCAGATGCTGCTGTCGGACCGGTTCATGGGTTTCTACATGGTGCCGGATGAGGAAGTGTGGAACTACAATTTCATGGGAGTCAAGCACAACACGGGCATGAAGTACGACCTCAAGCTGGGCAACCCCAAGGAGTTCTACCACGAAATCCACCGCAAGACGCACTTCATGAATTTCAGCGCGCTCGAGGCCACCGACGAGGACGTGACCACCATTGACGAGGAGCAGCAGAATGTTTTTGCCTAGTCAGCTTACCGTCATATCTCATTCAAGGTGTGGAGCTATAGTTCTCCTTTCATAGTTCTCTTTCATAAAATAATCACTTGTCAAAAACGAAGTCGTACACATGGCTACATTATATAAAGCAATATGATTGGCTGAAATCACCATAAGTGCGATTGCACCTCCGCCCCCCACTGCTCCACTCGGAAATCCACCAAGGAAACAAGAAGAAAACCCGAGTTTGTGCTCGTCCGCCCCCTTGCTTCCCTCGTCGCTGTGCTCGTCTGTACATCCACCGCGCAGCAGCAGCAAGAAGAGGTTCGTATGTTATTTAAAATGCACCTTTCGCCGGTGTCAACCGCCTTCTGTGGGCGTTGCAATTGCGAAATGAAAGTTGTTGACACAGCTCTGTCCAAATCATTGCAGGTACCGAGCATTATCGACGTAATACGCGCAACACAAGTGTCCCCCATTGATTGCAACAATTAAACAGCCATGTCGGGCACCAAGGACAACAAGTCCTCGCTCAGTCATCGCGCTCAGCAGAAATTCAAGTGCGTGGTTGCATTTTTGACAAGTGTTGGTGCATTTTCGACAGTATTATTGACACTTAATTCGTATATTTTTGACAGTGCCGGTAAATACGAAGAGGCCGTAGATGCACTGGAGAAACTCGTGGAGGAGATTGACCCTCGTCAGGACTTTAAGGTGCGCCACAATGTGGCGTTGGCCCGCTTCGCTGCGGGGCTAGACACGCCTGACAAGCTGCAGCAAGCGCTGAGGCTGAACCTACGCACGCAGCTTCAGGAGCACGACAAGAACAGTAAACCTGCATCTTCTGCTGTAGAGGGAGGAGAAACGGAGGAGCCTGCGGAGGACAGTGGGTCTTTTTCTATTGAGAGGGAGATGGCCTACCTCCGCTACAACTATGCGGCATCGTTGTTCCTGTCCAAGCAGTACGCACAGGCCAGCTCAGTGTTGGAAGCTGTGATGCGCAATGTGGACCCCATTGATGAAAATGTGGCAATGCACGCGAGTTTCTTGTATCTGGATGTGATTTTGCACAGCAGCAGAGGTTGTGTGAGCACGGAGAGGGAACGTGCGACGACGATTAAGAAGGCGCAGAGCATCTTGGCGTTTTTGGAGAAACCCCATCGGTTTAGTACTGTGCAGGAAGTGGCGGACCATTTGGTGCAGCGAGATGCTAATGGGAATGTGGTGGAGACAGAGGCACAGAAGAAGAACCGCTGGGATGTCACGGAGTTCCGCTTCCGACTGCATCTTTACCGTGCTAAATTCATGTTGCTGCAAAGTAACCTGAAGACGGCGAAGAAGGAGGTCAAGTCGGCGCTGGAGATTTTCCAGAAAGAGATCAAGACGTACGACAGAGGAGAAGCTGCTGCGACGTCGTCGTCTTTGCTTGCTATGGAGTCGGAGAAGACGAGCTCGGCGATTGGACACCCGTGCCTCGTGGTGCAGAACTCGACGGCGCTGTTTTTGAAGGCCAACCTGGAATATTTAAAGAAGAACTACAAGAAATGTATCAAGCTTCTTGCATCGTGTACACAGGAGGCCGTGAGCGAGGTACGTCTGGTTCAGTTGCGATGCTGCAGTCATGAGTGAAAAGTTAGCTGACTTGTTGTAATTTTGTACTTGATGCAGAGTGTTTTGTTAAATAATATGGGCTGCATCCACTATCAGATGGGGCAGCGAAAGGCGGCACAATCATACTTTGCCAGAGCACTTCAAGCTACAACCAAGGCCACCAAGATGGACGCAGTCGTCATTGCGAGTTCTTCCCACCATGAAATCATGTACAATAATGGTCTGCACCTGTTGCTTCAGGGTGAGTACGCGCTGGCATTCCGGTGTTTCCACGAATCTTCGCGGTTGTTCTTCAACCGCCCCAAGCTGTGGCTTCGTCTTGGCGAGTGCTGTACTGCGGCATTTGCCAAGGAGCAGAAGCTGGCAGTCGTGGCTGGAAATAAGAGTGGTCTGATTCAGGGCATTGTGGGCTCTGGTTCACATCGTCGCGTGCTGCTTCCCACCAGCTTGCCGTCTGCAGCATCACAGGACATCAAGCTTCCGGAGAAGAATAGCAACGGCAATGGAACTCGTGCGATGTCTACAGATGCTAATGACGCGGATGGTTCACCGACGATGAGTCTGCCGTTCGGTGCGAAGTGCTTCAAGAACGTCGTTTTGCTGTGCAACCAGCTTTTGGATGCTGGAAAGTCAAATGGAAACGCTGATGCTGCAGCGGCTGCTGGTGGCGAGGCAGCAGATAATGAAGCTCTGGATGCGGAGGCGCTTGATGTCTTGCGTCAGAAGGCGCTGGTCAACCTGTCGTACGTCTACTTGTCGATGTACGAGCCCCAGTTGGCAATCACAAGTGCGAAGGAGTTACTAGCGTTGCCCACTTGCTCGAAGGCAAACAGCTTTTTGGCGCGATCATACACTGCGGAGGCGCTTTGCATGCTTTCTCGAGCATCGGAGGCGACAGAGACGTTGCAGTCTGAGCGGGACTTGATTGCGATGGCCGAAGAGTACGCACGGGAAGGCAAGGTCCAGGTAAGTCCATGGTGTTTATTGTGCGTTGGAGTTTGGATGGAGAAAGTCTGACTGTTATGTTGCATTCTGCACTTTGCGTTGTTGATACAGTTGTCACGAGCCCGTGCTGGCGTCCACGTGAACAACGCCACTACGCTTCTGCTGCAGGGACGCAACTCGGAAGCTGAGGAAAGCGTTACGCGTGCCGTAAGGGAAAACCCGAACTGCCGCGAGTCGCTTGAGCTATTAGTCTACGTGCTGCTGAAGAAGGGCGACACGAAGAAAGCACTTCGCGTGCTGAAAGAGGCACAGGTGGTGCAGTAAGCTGCTCAACCCTTGGTAGTACCGAAGTCTCAACCTAGTTGTCACCAGGGGTAGAGTTTTGACAGGCATAGTAACACGATGTACACGGGTGACCCAGACAATCTGCACAAAAGACTGTTTGAAGACCGAGAGATGGAAACGGAAACAAATGGATCAGATAGATTCTTGAATCAAGAATCATGGTGCCATGCTTCCTTGAGGCCAAGGTCTGCCTTACCAGTTTTTGCTTCACTTCAACAAGTGCCACGTGGCAAATCAAAACTACGATCAAGATACAGCATTCCGGTGCCACGATACTGCAGTTCACAGCGGACATTGGTCTTTTAGTGTTATTCTGCTTGCCAAGCCCCTCTGCTTGCTGCTCTACCCTATCGAACCGAAGGAGGTTGCTTCTCCACCTCGACTGTGTCCCCCTTCGCAACCTGCCCCTCAGCTCTTTGTGTCTGTGTCTGTCTTCCTACCTAGTGTGTTGCTTGCCAGGTACAGCCAGAAAGAAGCAACCAGCCATCGCAGCAGGTGATTGACGTGGCGAGCTTCCCAACTGTGTACCCTTCACTGCTCTCACCAACCTGCTCACGACCTGAAAGTTGGTGGCTCCTCAGCTTTGGTGAACCTCCCTCACCGCTGGCATCCAGCAAGTCGACAACCCGGCTGCTGCACATAATATACCGCTTACTCCGCTCGGTTGTGCGACGTGGCGTCCACCTTGCCACCACGGCGGTTACCAGTCTTCTCGCGACGCGCACCCTCACGCCGTTCGCCCTTGTTGTTGGAGGGAGGAGCGTCGTCGCCGTTGCGCTCCTTACGCTCACCGCGGCCACTCTTGGGGCCGTGTCCACGACCACGACCACGCGTGTCGTTGCTGCGGAAGCCGCCGCGCTGGCCTTCCTTGCGTTCAGCACGCTCGTCCACCTGCAGCACCGTGTCGAAGACCTTGAACTCCATGGTCTCAACAAGAGCAGCGCGCATGCTTTCCTGTTCGTAATAGTCCACGAAAGCGAAGCCGCGTTGGGCCACGACGCTCACACCGGCGATGGATCCATATCCCTTGAACAGCTCACGCAGATCGTTCTCACGCGTCTGCGACGGCACGTCACGAATGAACAGACTGTAGAGTCGCTTGTGCTCCTTCTCCTTGCCATTACCCGCCTTGTTCTTAGGCGACTTCTCCGGTGCCGGGGAACCCGTGGCCGGAGTAATCGGAGCCGGAGCGGGGGCCGACACAGGAGCAGCAGCAGCCTTCGGGGTCGACGGTTTAGCAGGAGCCGAAGCAGGCGCCGCAGCAGCCGAAGGCGCGATGGTCGCCGCAGCCTTGGAGGGAGAGAACAGCGCAGCCCACGTCTTGGGTTTCCCAGGCTCAGTGGGGGTCGGCATCACCTGATCAGCGGGAGCAGCGACAGGAGCCGGCGACGCAGGAGCCGGAACCTTGTCCTGTTTCTTGGGGGACTTGACTGGCGACTTGACCGGAGAGTTGACAGGCGACGGCGTCTTAACAGGGGACGCAACTGGAGCTTCCTCTTTCTCCTCCTTCGTCTTCTTCACAGGGGAAGACGCAACAGTCACCGTAGTCTTAACTGGAGAAGCAGGAGCAGCTTCCTTCACCACTTTCTTGGTCGTAGTCGTCGTCTTGGTTGTCTTAACAGGTGACTCCACCTTAGGTGACGCAGGAACAGGCGTCTCCTCCATCACTTTCTTCACAGGGGATGCAAGCACTTGAGTCTCCGTCTTCTTACCATTCTTGGCAGGTGACGTCACCTTCGTCACTGGAGTTTCTGGTGCTACCTCCACAGGTGAAGCTCCCGGCAACTCAAGGAAACGTAGACAATCATTCAGTACAAAGTATCCCTTAGGCTGCACAGCCAGGAAGAAAGTCTGCACGAAAGGTTTAGGCGAGGGACTGCCACGCAACGTCATGACGCCCGTGACGAGCACGAACACGCCGCCGCCCAGTGAACTCTGGCAGTCAATTGAGCCATTGTCCAAGTCCACACGCGCCCCATCGTAGCCGCGCTTGAGGATCTGGTCGTTAATGGCGCGTTGACCGGCGATTGGCTCCTCCATATGCGAGCCAATACCGTGGCACCAACGACTCTCGGCCTTGTAGAAGCGGTGCAGACTCTGCGGCTCCTTCGCCAGGAAGTGATAGTACTGACGCATGAACGTGTTGCCCACAGCGGACGGGGACGGCGTCGTCTCGTCCTCGTGGACGGCGGGGGCGGACGTCTCGGGCATTTTTGTATGGGGATCTGAGCGATAGACGGGAGATTGCAGATTGGATCTCGATCCGTGGCGGCAAAAAAAAATCTAACGGTCGACAACAGCATACAAAGAACAAGTATAAATGTATTGATATGATTGTTAATGATAATATGTGTAAAACGTGGTGTGGTTTGCCCTTACGCTGTTATAATGTAATGTCTGTATAGTATCGTGGTATGTAGCCATAAAGGCAACTTCAACTTGCCTTTTTACTTGAGCGCGAAGACGAGCGGAATGATGATGGCAGCGAGGATGAGGGTAAGCAGACAGAGATACCATAAGTACTTTTGTCTGGCTTCGCGCTGTAATTGACGCGCGTGTTGCAACTCGTCGACACCTTTGCCGATCTCGACGCGTATAGCTTCAACCTTAGTGGCGATCTGTTCCACACCTTGACCTTGCTCACTCACTAGCGTCCCCACTTGGCGGAATAAAGCGTTGACTGCTGCAGCTTCTTGAGCGATTTCACCGGCTTCGAGCACTTCTTCCTTTGCAGTCTGGATCTCCTGCGCGGAGATGGCTACAGACCCATTGCCGGCCAGGAAGTCGGCGTCACACAGTGCCTCGCGACTAGCGGCGGCTTGACGTTGAGCGTTCTGTAGTTCCTGCATAACCTTGACGAAAGATCGCTGTACGTCACGGTATGCGCCGCTTTCAGCCTTCCCGCGCTTGTGTTCACGCAGGAAGGAGGCGAGAGCTTGATACGTCCCCGTGGCCTCATCAAGCTGTGGGACGACGTTGGTGATGTAATCTTGCTCGGTCTTTAGTGCCGGACTCGATGCAGCTTCACTGATACTGGAGGTGAGCGACCGTAGTGTGTCAAGCACAGCGTTAGCATCCTCAAGGCTCGAGATGACAAGAACGGAAGAGCCGTCTACCGACATAGCTCGTCAACCGCTTAGAGATTGTGTCGCTGTAGTGAGCTCACCATATTTCTAGGAAACGTGTTCTTATCCATTGTTTTGGGAAGAAGATTCCTCGAGCCACGAATAGCAAACTGCCAGGGCATTCCAATCAAAAGTACATTTGGTGAGATGCCACTCATGCTCTGACCAAAGATAGAGTCAAACCAGCTAGTTTTCAGCCCCAAAGTTGAAGTCCGCAGCGTAATTTGAGTGGCATGGTCCGTTTCGTTGCTTATTTTGGAGATGAAAAGCTCAATACTTCTCAGTCCAAGTTAAGGTCTTGAGCTCGTGCTCATTTCTCACGTCTGACGTTCAGCCCAAGACTACAAGAAGCAACAGACGAATTCGTCTAAAACCAGAGTGGAAACTATGCCTGGGTCCAAGATTTTAAGCCCTAGTAGTGTTGATCATGACGCAGTGAAGACGGCTATCGAAGGTGTAAGTACTGTCCCGAAACAGAAGAAGAGCATGCTAGGTAGGATCAAGAGCAAGTTGTCTAAGAACCTGGGTCGTCGAAAGCCAGCGTCACCTACGCCGGAGGATTTAGTTAAAGCTGAGCCTGAAGTGACGGAGTTTGTACCTGATCAACAGCAAGACGATCAAGAAGAGAACAATGCTGTAGGCGACGAGAAAGAAGACTTGGGTCTTGAGCTACAACAGTCTCAGACCGATGAGACAGAAGTTGAGACTTCATCAACTACTGACCAAATGGACTCCGTGCTACAGTTCAACACGTCGTTGCCAACCCTCGAGAGTATCGCCAATGAATTGGACAAAGAGTGCATCAGTTGCGTGAAACAAAGTCTGGCAGAGTATGAACAGAAGCGTTTTGAAACACCTGAACAGATTGAAGACGATAACGACGTCAATGACGAAGAAGAGCAGGAGGAAGGAGAAATCATTGCGACTCACGATGAGACGGAAGAAACACCGCGTAGCAATGACAAGAACGTTGAACAGGTAGCAGAAGAAGTCAATCAACAGAGCCCTGACGAAGACGACGATGAAACACTTGAAGTGTTCGACAATGGTGAAAGTAACCAGTTGGACGTTTCTCCTCATGGACCTGAAGAAGACGACGAAAGTGATGAAGCGAACTGTCCATTTGCTCCTTCACCAGCGCAACAGAACTTCGATCTGGTTATCGTCGGAGTTACACCAACGTCACTACGGAATCACACTCCGTGTGACGATGTGCGCGAGGAAGAAGAGGAGGAACCCCTGGATGGTGAACCCGATACCGTAGTGACATCTCGTGACCGCGAACCCCTTTCGTCTCCTTTGAAGCGCGTACGTCCTGGTCCTGCGGTTGAAATGACGTCTCCACGAGGTTCATTCTCAAACAGCAACAATTTACCTCACCCTCCTCTCCAAGAAATTCGTGAAGAAGATGACAGCGTTTCTTGCGGTGACCAATCTACAGCAATGCTACGTGGTTTTGGAGGTCGTCGTCACACGCGCATTGCTTCGGAAACTCCGATCCTGTTCTCAACTTCCGCTCAAATCGGTCCACAAATTGACGGGCTGGAGGCACTTAACGAAAACGCGATTGACGAGGAATCCCGTGCTGAAGAAGTGAACGAAGTTGAAGAAGCAGAGGACGCGGGTGCTCTGATCACTCGTGCATTCGGTGAGCAGGTTGTGAGTTTGTTATCAGCCGATCCGTGGGGAGACCGGCAGGATGGTTTTGATGCCATCAAACGGGCAGTAAAGAAGGCCGATGTATCAACAGTCGATCCCGTGACACGACAACGCTTGCTGTGTGCTTCACTTGCAGCGGTACAATGTGGCGTGGAAGATCGTGTCGCCCCTGTCATGTATTGTGCACTTGAGTGTTTTCGTGCAATTCTGAAGGAATTTGCTCGTGCACTTCCAGATGAACGTGCATTTATCGACACCGAGTCAAAGAGCGCAGCAATCCTTAACACTCAGTTATCAGCTCTCGTAGGTGGTCTAGTCAAGAAACTGGGTGACTCCAACAAGCGGACACAGCGTGAAACTACACAGGCATTGATTCGTATTGCCCGTCTTCGATCTTTGCGAGCACTTCCCCATTTGTTGTTGCACCTGAGTGGACGTGAAGTTCCTCCTCGTCGACAACTCGAGACACTGCGTCGTTTGATACAGGAACTGGGTCTTGCCAGGTCAGCAGAACCATCATCACAACAGCAATTGACAGTGGAGACTGTGCTTCAGTTCGTCGCACCAAGTCTGAAGATCGCTGAAGAAAAGACTCGCAAAGTCGCGGTTGAAATTCTTGCAGACCTTCAGACACGAACGGATAACTCGACAGCTTGGCATGCTCAACTCGCTCGTGCTGGGGCAGTTAAACCAGAAATGCTTCGTGTTATTGCACGTCGTGTTGAAGAACTGTTGGCTAAACGTGAGCAGCAACTAGCAGCAGCAGCGCCAGTAGCAGGTAGTGCTGTTACGAACCAGGCAGAAGAGCAAGTCGACGATGAAGCTGCGTTCCCTCCCGCAGAACTTGTTGATGTCCCTCAAGAAGACGCACACTCGAGTATCACCCTACTCGAAACCTCATTGTTCAGTGCTCAAAACGTTGTGGGACCTGTTTGCTGGCGAAAGTTATCTAGCAAGACGTGGAGTGACAGGAAAGAAGCGTTACTAGACGTTGAGAAGGCCATGACAGAGGCCAAGTCGGACTTGCGTGACACTCGACCAGCATTTGGCAGTGCTGTCCAAGGGACATTTGTGAAGTATAGTGCGTTGTTGCATCGAGCACTTGGTGACAGCATTGCACCCGTGGTAAACACTGCATTGGACGCTTTCGCGACGCTTATCAAGATTTATGGTCCTCGCATTGAATGGCGTGAGACGAGTGTGCGTGATGTCACGTTGTTGACGTTGTTACGGTTGCTGTCGGCAATGCAGAAGCCCAACACACGGACAACTCGTGCTGCATGTCGTGGAGTTCTCAAGTTAGCACGGCTTCCCAATGCTCGTCATCCACTTCGATACGTTCTCTCATGTGTATTTGGTGGTGAAGGCAATAGTGCCTGCGACCCGCACGTGCAAATGCATCTGCTTCGCCTTTTAGTACCAGAATTTGGATTCCAAGCTGACGGATTGGGGGCATCTCGAGTTCTGGACGCAGTTAGAAAGGGCTTGACTCACAGTAGTGCTCGTGTTCGACGTTCTGCCGCTGATGTCGCATTAAGCACCCAGCGACTTCTTGGTCGGGAATTCGTTCTTGCTCGGCTACAAGGCGTCAAGCCTGTGACTCTCAAAGAACTTGAGAAGAGTTTTGTGGATGGTGTTGCTGGGTCTGGCGGTAGTGAACGTCCCCAAACGGTGCACGCTACTGCTGCTGAAGCCTCAGGAACAGCAGCTAGTGGAGGCTCGGATCTACCACCTGTGAGTTTCGGTGGACTTGGCGAGTTTTCATCCAGACGGTTGCTTAATAGCGCACCGGTAGGTGGTGTCGGACGGCTGCAATGCACACCGCTCTATGAAGAAATATCGGCGGGTTCTAGTCCTCAGACTCGTGCTTCAGTACTTAGCAACGAGGAAGAACACCTGATGGACTCAATTCTTGGTGGAGATGGTTTCTAAGGAGTCAGTACAGTGAAGGAAAATCAATGAATCGAAAGAGAACTGTAATGCATAAATTCGCCTGCTTCGAAACGCTGTAGATCTCACGAGTGCGAAAGTGTAGCTCGAAGGACGTCTGCAAAAAATTACAATAAACGCGATTTGATCAATAAAAATACCGCAAAGGAGAAAAGGAATTCTACTCTTTTTGTGTCGGGAGGAAATAACATTTCTAGGCTAGAAATTGTAGACGAATCGAATCGTGCACGAAACGGCATCTTGTTGAGATAATAAGGAACATTGTAATAGGTCGTCTAACCGAACGTTGAGCTAAAGAAGTTCTTACTTCGAATAAAATCTAGACAAGGAGTCATCTCGAGCGAGTTCCCTATCCAATTGCCAGTGGTTTGGTAATGAACATAAATGAATGCTTGCATGTTTACTTGGTTTATCTGTAAACATTCGAAGCATTCGGCTGCTCTCGTCACAACAGTCGCACTGGCAACGAAGCATTATTCTCAGACCTCGTCTTCGCTTTTGTCCCGGAGCAACGTTAGGTTTTCGCGACAAACGCGCCCAGTCAATGTCAACGACAGCACTGCTACGACGACCATAGTGATCCCACCAGCAATCCCTATCAAGCAGACAAGACCAACACAGAGGATAGGACTCTCTGCAAACATCACCCTTCTCGCGAAAACCACTTAAGTTTCACCACCGGTGCAGAACGCCACAACAGGATAAATCACAGCAAGCAAGATGGCTGTTGCGCTCATTATTCCGGTGATAGCCTTGAATACCACGAAATAGATGGAATTAGCCAGATTCGGCATGTCATCACCATAAACGGTAGGTAATACTTCGTGATGTATGAAGATGGTTTAATGGCGAATTGTTGTGCACAACTCTTTGGGTCAAGCGTATCGTCCTTAGTCCAGCCGGATGGGAGTGCAAACGCTACGAAGTCTGCAAGGCGAATGTCTGCCTCCACCATCAGCACCAAGCTAGCACTGGACATGTAAGAGGATCATACCAAAAAAACAACCACACGCGATTGATGACCAGGAAGGCGCGACAGCAACCAAAATGGAATCCCCGGAACTGCCATCAACATAATAAGCGGAACGAAGCACGAATTCAGCGCGGCGCTCAGAAGTAGCAGAACCACAGCGAAAGCACCACCAATTGCCACTGCAACATTCAGCACGTGAAAAACGAATAGTACCAACACTTTCTTGAGCTCTTTCAAAATGCAGCATCGTCTGAATCCAGAGTTGTTGCGTCCATCGCGATCAATTGCTTTCAAATTGCTTGACGTGACTTTTTGCTGAAGATCTCCGCAACTTTCATGAACGTGGTAATGCGACTCGAGTGGTTGGACATCACTTTCGGGTTTCATGTGAAGTTATTTAAATCGCAGGAAGGCTTTTTTGAAAATGAGCTACAATCAAATGAGCTACAGATTCAATGTACTGTAGCTATCAAGTTGTGATAGTGGGTTACCTTCTACAGGTGTGTAGATGATGCGCGGCGTACCTATCAAGACACGGGATACGTTTTTAGGCCGAGATTCACAAACAACTTCGTCGACATGAACACCAAGCCTGTTCGGATAGCGTTTACTAGCAAGACATTCGCATTGAGTGCCACACCTACAAATTTAACGCATCACCGTGTCATGTCGGAGCTCGAGCATTGTGGCACGGCGCGTTTCATAAAAAAAAGGTCTTCCACTGATCACCATCACTAGCGGCCAAGATTGTATGAATCACTTCTCGGCCCGAAAGCAGGAACAACCTCGTAGCTACTTCTTCACACAAAGAAGTCGCCTGTTGCTGCTGATAGGTAACATTTTTGCACGCTTCACCGCTGTCGTTTGCTTGGTCCTTTTCCCCTTTCGTGCCGTCTTCCCATTCCCCACCGCTGTTGACAGTTTGGGTCTCTTAGGCTTTGGCGCCTCTTCTTCTTCTTCCTCCTCCTCCCCCTCTTCCTCCTCCCTCTCTGTCGACGGGACAAGCTCATCTTGTTTCACCGCTGTCGACAACTTCGGTCTCTTCGACTTTGTCACCGTTTTCTCTTCCTCCACCGCCGGTTTTGCCTTCGTCTTTGCCTTCGTCTGCGCTGTTAGCACCTTCGTCCTTTTGGCCTTCGCAGCCTTTGGTTTCGACGGCTTCTGCTCTTGCTCTGCCAGCGTCAGCTCAGCCACATCCACCGACTCGACACTAGCTGCATCTTCTCCATCCCCACCAAGGATAATATACTGATGCGTCTTCTGGTGCAGCTCCTGATTCTTGGCAAACATCGCAAACCAAGCTTCATCCCCCATTTCCTTCCTCTTCGTCTCCACCGACTCTGCAGGTGCGTCCTTAAACTTCACCGGCAGTGTACCTCTAGGTACAAACTTCGGTAGTATATCCTCAGAATTGGACTGCAGCACAAACCCGTAAGCTTGTTCGAATTGATTGCCGTTTGTACCCATCCGTCTCTCGTCATGTTTCTCATCAAATGGCTTCACGTTGCCCTTGAGCAGCCAGCAGCGTGCTCTTCTGCTAAAGTTGCTGCTGTCCATAAAGTCCATATGTAGTTTGTTTTCCTTATTTAAGTTTTTCATCCCCGCTTCAGTGCCAGGGGAGCGGACGGTGACCACGGACGGCCACATGGGCCAGTTGAGGTGCTTAACCCAGCACTTGACAGCCCATGTGTATGTGTGGTAGGGCGCCACACGGTCTCCGTCTAGTGCAACGACCTCGTCGTAGTCGGAGGGCCAGCCATCGTACGTAATCTCCACCTCATCGGGTGACGGGACGCTCAGGACGCGCGCTACGCTCCAGATGCCGTCGTGATCCTCGACGTCTGAAAAGGAGAATAAACGAGTTAGAGAGGTGCAAGAAGAAAAAGAAGAGAACGATGTACCCAGCCAGTCGCCTTCGTGAAGATCGGCAAGCGGCGGCTCAGAAGCCACAGGGCGGGGCATGGTGATGACCTTCTTTCGGCGTCAGTTGAAAATATATATTTTTTGGATGTGTGTGTGCATTTTTTTAACAAATTTGAGGGATATGAATGTAGCCATCTGAGAGACTGCTAACATGGATACAAATCCAGTTGAAGCGGTCGCGGTTGTGCTTCACGCTGTAATCGGTATCCGGCCCAGTCGGAACAATGCCGAACGTGTGATAGGTATGTGCGAGCCATAATAATGGTCTCGAATGTGGCGAAATAGCACTTTGCAGTCGATCGATTCGACCACAGGCGGCAACTCGAAAATCTCGCGCGTGTACTCAATACCAGTAGAAAACACAGCGTTAGTCAATAAAAGTAGAGAATTTCGTACGTTGAGCAGGTTCAGGTACTCCTTGATCATCTCCCTGTTCGTCTTGAAATGCACGTGGTAGACTTCATCAAACCGAATGAGGGTTGTGTACAAACGTACGTCAGCCTCCGTGAACACGTTTCCCAATAGATAGCGCTACTTGGAGAGGACCTCCTCCAGACTCTCAAATAACTTGTTCACGGATTAATCCTACTCGGCTGGAGTGGTCCAAAGTTTACATTTGTATACGCCATTGTTGGTGTCGCTGTCGTTGATGTCGTTAATGGCCTCACGGAATTCGGCCGGGTACAGATCAATTTCGGACGGTACGATGGCGTCGAGCGACGAGTTGAACATGCGGGTAATTTCGGCGGACTCGTTCGAGAAGATGGTTTTCTTGACCTTGTCCCACAGCACCGACACCGTGTAGCGCGTGCTGATCTCGGAGTACAGGTCTCGAACATATTGCGCGTTATTCACGGTATCGAGAGGCCGATGAAGTCCGGCAGCTTTTCATGGAGAGCGTGATCAGCGTGCGGTTTGCCCATGCACACGCTAGTGAAATGTACAAAACGTATCGGTTGGCCTCAGCGGGGAACTCGACGTCAGCGTTGGGCTCGAACCAGTTGCGGAACTTGCTCGATTCGCGTACGAACTTGACTTCCTTGGACACCCACGGGATCTCAGTTGCCATGGCTTTTTGTTGGGCAGGTGTCGTTAGGCTGTTGTTGATGTTGTCGTATTGGTCGCTTGCTGCTCAGCCGGCGAATTCCAAAGTGAAGTCAAGTGGAGAGTATCAAGGCAATACATTGCATTACGAACATTTTTCGGCCGTGATGATGCGCAGGGGGAAGCCTTACTGTAGATTTGGGGGTAAACCGCTGTACACTACATGTAGGCTGCGCACGCCATCCCCCAGCTTTGCTCTCAATTTTATGGTAGTAAGAAAGGTTGACGTCAAAATGTACTACAACGACTATGATACTGTATCATAATGGTACATGTATACATCGTTCGCCACGCCCTCGGAAACCGCAGAATCATGACACTTTCATTAATATGAACGCCAGCGAAGTTGCCTTTGATGCTACAAAAATTGTAAGCTATGTTGATTCAGGAATCATCAACTTTGCTGGACATATTCCGATGGTCGCGGTCACCTTAACGGAGACGACTGCCACTCCGACTGATCAATCACACCGACCAGCCAAAGAAAAAGTATGGTGCCACTGTACGCGATAGGGTGTTCGTCGAACCGGATCAGGCGACCAAGCATCGGATCGTCGCCACCACTGGAAAGCGCCATCAATGGGAAAACCGCCGTGAATATAACGACGACAGCACTTCTCATCGAGCAGCAAAGTAGAGAACAATCTTCCACGCATGGCTAATCACGAACAACAACGGGTACAGGAAGTCGAAGTCGGTAGTGAACGGAACCTCGAAAACTTTGGCGTATTCCTCAGTACGGAATTCCAATGTCGCCCTCGATTGCACCTTTGTCTTGACTAATTGTCACTCGAATGTCTGCGTTCACCAAAGGTACGATGGCGGCAGGCAAGAGGTAACAGACGAGAAGTTGATCAACCCCACCAGCGGCGAGCGGATAGATGGTCCAACCGAACAAGCCCATGCTGTCCAAGATGGAACGAGATTATTTTCGAGTGCGAATTTGGGAAATCGAGTGCACGTTAGTTTTATGAGGTTTGTCCCGTGAATTTGCCTCGACTCGATCTGAGAGCTCAGTAGAAGTTTCTTCAATCACTAACGAAGATGTATTGAGGCACTTAACAGCCAAACCCAGGCGCCAACAGGGTCTACCACGCTTTGGATGAGACTGGTCTGTTCAATAGTTGTGAAGACAGACCCAGCGCCAGCATCGAAGCAAAGCGAACCGCTGGCAACTTACATTACCAGCTCATACGTGCGCGTGATACTTTCATTACTTCGTAAAAAAACGAGAGTGCACTTGAAACCCCCTCCGAGTGCACTCGAAAACCATTCCTGCCCGTCCAGGATCCACGCGACCGCATTGGAGACCCTACCGACCCTCTCAAGGTTGATTTAGCTCCAGGTGGAGGACCACGCGACCAGCCTCTATCCGAACATCATGAAAAAAAATTAATCGTGAGAGGATTTGGCGGAGTTAAATTAAAAAAAGAGGAATTCTGAGAGGGGATCATCCCTCAACGACTTCCTCAACCGAAAAAGAGGATCGTGGACAAGTGGAAACGCCTGGAGAAATGCAGTTAATCCGTCTACAAAGATGTAAGGGGTCGATATCAACGACTCAACCTCTATGCTCATCAATTAGCCGCTTCCCAATTTGAAAACTGGAGCGGCTTGCTGCAGTGTGTCGATGCATCATGTGCCTCAGTAGTTTGCCTTGACCGACTTCGGGGAAGTAAAACTACGGTTGAGCATCAAAATCTCGAGTAAGCCAGGAGCAACTATCACTTATCGTGAATCCGCTCACAATTTATCTTGTTGGTGCTCAGGATTTATCCGCTTCAACGCCGTGGTAATTTTAGCTGATGCAGCTAACGTTAGTTCACACACCATAAGCTGGCGATTGATTAATCCGCTTCAACACCGTGGTAATCTTAGCTTGGTTTCAACAATGGATCATCACGTCCACCAGCATTTAAGGGGCGATAGGCAGATTCAAGAGACTGATTAGTGGTGGTAATCTTCATCTTTTCAGCCTGCTGACACTTCTCAAAGCGAGGAGAAACGCGTGGATATGCCTGGCTTGTGTACGCATGAAAACTTCGAGTTGTAGACCAAGATTCGAGCATTGACTCCAGCACTTGCTGCCTGAAGCAAACGAAAATGGCTAGCATCTTGTTGGGCTTCTCGTGGACTTAGCGGAGAATACGAGGCGAGCCGGACCTGATTAGGGAAACTCGACAGAAGCGAGTGCAGCTCGACGATAGCACGCTAAAGCAACACTGCTGATGTTCATTATCTCCCCGATGGCACTCTGCTGGCTTGCCAAGACGATGCCATGAACCGAAACAACACGAATCCAAACAAAAGACTGGGAGGAGGACTGCCGTCAGTAGCAGTACATGTAGTAGCCCGTCTACTGTAGACGACGCCGCGGGCGGAACTTCTGGCCGTTGAAGCAATGTATCCACATTGAAGATAAGTCTAACGGAAGGCCGACCACAGCGAAGTGAATATGTGATATATGCACCCATAGAAAACTAGCTTACGTGAGTGTCTTACCCTCATACGTGGGCGTTTGGATAATAACCGCCTCCAGCTTCGTTGCAACATCACTCGCACCACGAGGAGTTCGTGGTGTGGGAATTTCCTCCATGTCTTCACGCTCAGCACAAGCCCACGCAGTTAGCGCGACTGATGGCTTGGGGACAAACACGAGGCAGAGTACACCGAGTACCCAGCCTCCGAGAACAACGCACACGTAGCCAGTTGGGTGGTTCTGGTAGTTCACCCAACCGATCGCGTCTGCGTGGCCACCGCTAGTAAGTGCCTCAATAGGAAGAGCAAGTTCCCACCCAACGGCGACGATGCTCAGAATACCCACCACCAGCTTGATCGTGGCGAAGTAGAACATCACCAGCAGCATCTTCGGCGAGAGAAAGAACAGGCGCTGGCACCAGTTCGAGCAGCCGTTGTTCGTAGACAGCCCACCTTGGATTCCGAAGGCCTTCTGCAGTCTCGGATCACGTCTTGAGATCATGTTGGCGAGGTGGATGTCGAACCTCGCCAGCACCTCAACGACGCCAGCTGACAGCTGGAAGAACACGACGCCCACACCGAATAGAGGGATCAGCCCCACACTCAGTGGCACGAGCACCAGCACGAGAATAGCCCCGCCAAGCCCCAGGAAGGCGTTGAGCGTGTGAAACACGAGCAAGCGGCCGAGTCGAGCGCAGAACGACGAGCAGCGACCGGGAGGTGAAGGCGCCAGAGGTGGAGAGCTGCTTTGGGAGAAGCTGGCCGTATCGTACTCGTCCACCGTGTCGGTGTCATCCACTGCTACTGCAACGGGTATGGTCTTCTCGGTTGGATCGGAATCCTTGCTCGGGTAGCGGTGGTAGATCACGTCGGTGGCTGGACTCTTCATTGTTGTTGGCAATACGTGTCAAGTTGCAAACTGCCACCAGATACCAGCGAGGCAACCATATAGTTACACACAACACACAACACACAACGAGTCGCACGCAGCGACTTCCAGTAATTGCTGGACACGCTGGAATTGGGAACGGATTTATGGGTGGATGTTGAAGTGAGCCGTAAGAAATAATTCCACCAATGACGCATCAGCGTGGATATCGCGTCCGGATATGGTATCCGGACGTTAAATAACTTCAGTTTTACCAGACGGATCTGACCGCGTTGGTGTCCATTGCCAACAGATCCGTTGCCATCCGACCAGAGCGTGCTAAAACAGGAGATGGCAGCGATAGCTGCGAGTGAATTCGTCCGGGTGGAGGTCGAGTTGCTGTTTACAGACAGACACCACAAGACTTGCGCCAGTTGCAGTGTGCAGGAGTGGGGTGTGGTGTACATTGATATTTGCGCTCACTGACCAATCACATCGCGCCCTAACCCTAGGACGAGGTATGGCAAATGTTGGGTGGGGGGTGGCCATTATTGTTTAGCTCTTCACGTCCACAGGTGGCGTCCGCATTCATTGCGACGGGCGATCCAAGCATGGCGACGGTTGTGGCGACCAACGATCAGGACAGCACTGTAGATGAGGTGGTGCATGCGGCGGCCGCAACAGACTCCGCGCCGTCCGTGGAGCCCCAGAAGGAGCGTGAGATCGACGAGGTGATGGAGTTCCTCAAGTTCAGCGTCAAGTCGAGCTCGAGCTTCGGCGGCACGATCCTGTTCAAGTTCAAGGACGCGGACGGATCCGAGCCCAAGACCACGTACGCCGTGGAGATCAGCGACGAGCGACAGGTGGCCACGCGCAAGAACACGAGCGCGCAAGACGTGCGCCCCACGTGCGAGGTGACTATCTCTATGGACGATTTCCTTTGGATCTACTCAGGCAAAGCCTCCAGCTCCGACATGGTCAAGCTCTTCTATGCCGGTCGTGTGGCTATCAGCGGCTACGCGTTTCGGACGGTCTCCAAGTTCGCACAAAGCTTCGACTTCTCGTCCGAGAAGTGGCGTAGCTTTTACGCCTGGAGGAAGGCGCAGGACGACAAGAACGACAGTAGCCGATCACCCAGTGCGCTGGAGGAAGCCAGGAACGTTGGCTCGCCATCAAGGGACTACTGGTTTTTCCATGCACGGACAATATTGGACCGCTACAACCTCACCAGGCTGCAGCGTCTGCTCTGGGAGACATCACTAGCCAGTCTTTTCGGAGAGAAAATCGTCTTGGATAGTGTGCGGCGTGCATCGGTGGGCGACAGGAAGGTCGCGTCTGGCAGGTTCAGTGTCGTCTCGAGTGTCGTCGGAAATGCTGGCCCCGTATCAGCGGTCTTGAAGCGCCGTGCCACGGGAGTCATCCCTCCAGGTCAGCTTCACTTCGAGCGAGAACTGCGTGCTGAGCTGGAGAAATTTTTGCGCCCCTGCACGAAGCAGTCGGCTGCGGTTGTCGAGTCGCTCGCTGTGGGCAACCCCAAGCAGACGGCAAGTGTCATCTTCGACTTCTTCGATGAGGACTACGTTGTAGCTGTGAAGCGTAGCGCCAAGGAACGTCAGCAGCAACGCCACCGCCGGAACCGCGTGGATCTAGGCGACGCTGGTATGGCGCAGCTGGACAAGCTGGTGAAGGTGATCGGCAAGGGCGGCCACTCAAACCTTAAGCGAGACAACCGCTCCAAGTATGTGCCTGCGCCCGAGTTGCTCCTGCGTGAGTTCCGCGTCAACGTGACTGTGTTCATGGACACGTTGAAGGAGAAGGCCTCGGGGCGCAAGGCCCTGCACAAAATTCCTGCGCCCGAGATGGATTGGCTAGTCCGCAACGGACGCTCTGGTAGCATGGTAATTGCTGACAGCAGCAATGACAAACTGGCAGATGCGGCCGCCGCGCCGTCGCCTGCGTCTTCCGCTTTGCCGAACCTGCCGCAGAGCATCATCGTGGAAGTGAACCGCGCCAAGATCGCTCGCAACCGGAAGCGTTTCGATGTGCCCAAGCAACGCATCAAGGCCAAGTTCGAGTCCATTTCCCGTGAGCTAGCGAACCAGAGGACCCCAGTCGTGTCGCACGTGGACGAACACCTAGTGTTCTCCGACTACCTATAAAGCCCTCGGGATTTATCCAGCGGCGACGTTGCCTCTTCGACCGAGACGTAGCTAGCTCCTTTCTAGACGCTTAGCAGACTGCAGCATGTACACAGCCAGCCAGCAGCTTAGCACCACCGCCTCCCATTTTCATATTTAACATGGAGAACGTGTTTCTTCAGAAGTGAGAGTATTTCGTTCGATGCATAGCAACAGCTCGAAGCGTTCGTTTAGAACAATGTCTAAAATGCGGTGTAAGGTGAAACTCAAGCGAGGCCCTCCATTCGCCTACGCTGGATTCCTCTCTTCTTTAGGCATGAAGACCTTCATGCTTTTTTGATGGCGATCATCAACGTGTGTGCGGCAAGAACTACGATCATTCGACTTGCAAAATACTGTATGGTTGCTTTCCTCTTCATCATCTATCAACGAATGTCCTTTAATGGAGTTTCTCTACAAGTCCGAAAAGAACTGCTCGTTGGCCGTGGGGAACGCTTTGCGACCTCCGGCGGCGCCACCCATGTCCGAACCATCGCTGTCACTGTCGCTATCTGCGTCCTTCATTTCAGTGTCGAAGGACAATCCGGCTGGAGCCTTCTCTTCGTTTTCGTCCGCCTCGTCCTCTCCGTCGTCCTCCTCGAAAAGGTATCCCACATCCCAGAAGTGCACTTTGTTGGTGTGCGAAACGCTACCGATAATCTTCTTATCGTGAGAGAACTTGAGGTTTTCCACAGGAAAGTCTTCGTGATCACCGATCAGTCCCAGCAGTTTGTTCGGGTGCAGCTGCACAACACTGTGTGGCAAAATAATGAAGTCAGCGATTATTTCTACCTGCTCATAAAAACAATCATTGACAAACGTACCGAACAATGCCGTCACTCGATCCCGTCAAAACGGTGTCCTCGTCCACCTTAAGTAGGGCCTCGACAGAGTCCGGGTGGCCAGGGAAACGGTCCGACATATCTCCCCAGGTACCCCAGCTGAAAATCACGAGCACGCCATCCTGGGAGCCACACACAATTTTCCGGCCGTTCTTGATGACCGCCACGGAGAGCAGTTCATCGTCCAGCTCGTCACTCTTGCCTGCGAGTACATTTTTGCGCAGATCATAAGCCGACAAACGACCATCGCCGCTCGTCGCCAGTAAGTGGTCCTGCGCGGGGTTCGTCGCAAAGCCAGAAATGTAGTCCTGCAAACCAGATCTCCTCCGTCAATAAAACAAGACCATCAACATGCAGCAAGTAGCAACAACGCACCGTGTGCTCCTTAAACTCCGCCAAACAGCGGTGCTGCCGAGTGTCCCAGATTTTGACACAGCCCTGGTCGTCACCACTGGCAAACACATTGGCCGACAGCTCGTGCAGTCGATTTACCGGGTGCCTGTAGGTTGCAACACAAAGGATAATATCGTCAGTCTTTTCGTTAAACCACTGTTTCTCTTCAGTCTCTCTCATCCTTACTCGTGCGCACGCATCTCCGCCCACGTCGGATTTCCGAGCGTGTCAAAGGCGCGGATCGACTTGTCCGCTGATGCTGTGTAGAGGGCTTTACATCAATTACCGGTCAGCACCACGATTAACCCAATATTCCAGCTATCGTCTACGTACTCTGTCCATCGGGGGCAAAGAGAAGCGATCGTACGGCCACTTGATGGTTCTTGAGCTCCAGCACCTTCGTGTTTGCCTCTTCCGAGTATTTGTACCTGCACACGCAGCACTGTAACATCAGTATCTCCACACTTGGCTACTCGCGGAGACACTCACACTTGGACAACGCCGTCGATGGAGCCAACAGCCACGAGGTCCGCAAGCGGGTGGAAGTCGAGGTCGAACACCTGACTATCGCAGTAAATCTCGTCGGGCGTGTGGTCGTCCAGGTCTGCCATTGTGCCTGCTTCGTACGTAGCCACTCTACCAAACGCTTTTGACTGGCTGAAGGGATTTAGCGTGACACAAACGCGTGTGGACCACAAAAAACACGTATTTTTTGTGAAAAAAAAAACTGGCGAGATTTTTTTTTACTTGTAATAGGTTTTCTGACGTTAAAAGTTCAAGCCGCAACTCGTTCGAAAGTGGAAGTAAGCTCATCGATGCATTACCAGTTAACGTTAGAAATGGCAACGCGCATCACTTTCTGTGTCCTTATTTTTGAAAAGTGCTGTTCTGAAGCTCGCCACCGCATCAAAAGCAGCGTTGTGCTTGAAAATGGCACAATCATTTAGTCTCATCGACGAGTTTTGTGAACTCAACAGACATCCGTCTAACCCAACATACATGCACATGTAGCTTGGATTGGCTTATATTCGGTCACTGCGTTGGCTCACAAGAAAGGCCAGGCTAGTTCGCCATATTTATTTTGCGGTTTTTCGTCAGACCTAAAAACCAAAACGTTGTCTTTCGCCTGGTTGAGTCGGATAGGCCGAGTTGAAAGCTAAATTTCTTAAAGCGTCTATGGTATTGTACATGTACTGTATTGCTATTGGTTTACGTAAGTTTCAGCCTCTGTGATAGTACAGTGCATCGAATCGCTATATACGCGGCCATTGCGTATTTTACGAAGTAGTTTTTAGACATGCTCCCGAATCGCGATTTTCGTAGCCCTTGAGTCGTGTTATGCTTTTTAGCCCCACTGCTGCATTGGATGCAACATTCCGGCATCCGTACTTCGAAGTATTTCCGTATTTGAATAATATTCGCCATATTATGGTATTCATATTTGTTTGAGGTCTTTGTTGAAATCTCACCTCAAATTGCCAAGAGGCCATTTCAACTTCTTATATTGACATCTGCAAAACGGAACTCATTTTAGTTAATATTTTGATGTACGTACATGTAAGCGGGTGAACTGGATGTTACAACCTGCGATAACTACCAGGCAACGGAGAAGGCAATATCTTGGGGCTAATTTCGACACTCACCCAGTGGTAAGACGACAGCACACTAGAGGCAGAAAACCGCTCGGACAATTTGTTCGTCGCCGTAATTTCGCTTGCTTTTGGCGTGCTTGGGGTATTCGCACGAGCTCCAGGGACTGCTCGTTCCAGAAATTTCTTCAAGATGCTGCAGTAGCTCTGGCGATGTAGGACGTGCAGTCGGATCACTCTGAAGGCAGTCGTATACAATTTTACGGATGAATTTAGGGCACACAGGCGTCAGCAACTCGAGGAGATCCTTACTGGACTCAGAGACATCAACCAGCAGTTTTCCAGTATCAAGTGCTACGAGCACTACGCCGAACGAATAAATATCCGACTTCTCCGAGACCATGCATCCTGCCAGTACTTCGGGACTGCTCCAGATGCTACCTTCGGTAGTTTTCCTCGTTTTAGTATCGGAAATAGCAGTCGAAGCTAGGCTAGCGCAATGGCCAAGCCCGCAAAGTGCCGGCTCCCCAGAAGCTGAGTCCAACAAAATGTGACGGGGTTGGATGGCACCATGTATAATCGGAGGTGAGTGTGAATGGAGAAATGACAAGCCTCGCAGCACCCCCATGGCAATCTGCAGTTTTTGTTGGGTCCACGTCCAATGTTGAGCCTTTCTCCCGCTTCGTAGTGCACGTCGCAAGTCGCCGCTGCGGTGATACTCCCACATTGCCATGAGATTTTGGAACGAGTTCCAGGCAATGCCCACGATTTTCACGATGTTCGGGTGCTCTAGCCTAGCTGCCATGTGTATTTCACGAGCAAGGCGTTCAACAGCGCGGGTGTTGTTACGTTTCGGGACTCTCAATCGTTTGAGAATAACTTCGCGAGATCCAAGAGTTCCAACAAGTACTTCATTCGGTGATTCATCTTTTCCACGAGAAATCATCTTGTCCCCATTTACATCGATGATGGGAACGCGCATTGCAAGAACAGCAAGGTCGTTCTGGAACAGCAACAAGACTCGCGAAGCACCAAGGGCGTCAGAATAGTCAACTTCTGACGGCCCTGATGCACTTGAGAATCTCCTGCAAACTTCGGTTTCCAGCTCCGCCTCGAGATCGGATAGTTCGAACGACATTGAGCCTGTTACATCGTTGCTACCGTTAGTGTTCACGAAGAAAACGCCTTCAGGGGTGAGAGCGTAGTGGTCTAATCCCGACTTCTCAACGAGATCCCTACTGCCTCTTGACTGTTTTCTTTGTCGAAGTAAATAGCGAACAAACATGAAACCAATCACACAAAGTACCATGGTAAGCACACCTGCCACCACCCAGATCGCAATCAACATTCCCGAAGACCCCGTGTCACTCGACTGCGATTGATGAAGCTCAACAAGATCTTGAAGCAGACTTGATACCGCACCGGATTGGCGTGGTGTGCACCATTCGCTGCTATTTGCCGATGACTGTACAGTCGTGCAGGGGATGACAAGAGCAAGCTGGTGGGGGCAGCCCCCATCACTGGTAAGAGTTTGCATCGTGATGGCGAAGGTCGACAAGGAGTGGCGATGCACAGTTGGCAACGGAATATCCGTGTTGTTTCCCTCTTCAGCCCAGATCAGACTCGTCTCCACATCCACCGACGCTGCGGTCAACTCGCTTTTCGACACCAACACAGCACATT
Organism: Phytophthora quercina; assembly: GCA_014706105.1. NCBI lineage: Eukaryota > Oomycota > Peronosporomycetes > Peronosporales > Peronosporaceae > Phytophthora > Phytophthora quercina. Next base: position 1,486,718 of record JACBOW010000003.1, on the reverse strand, counting down.
TGGCCACCTGCTCGATCTGACTGTCAGCACAAACCGTGCCACGCAACACAGTTCCAGAGCTCACAGGGTCAGAGCACGAAGTCGAAGGGCAATTTTGCAGTCGTTCAAACTCGTCGCGCGTCACCACCACGCCGTCCATTCCGAGGCCACAGCGAACCCTGATCTCACGTGTCTTGTTGCTGCTCGTGACGACGAAGCCTTGGTCCCAGAGGACGAGCCGCTGCAGTGTTCCTCCCAAATCTCTCCACGCCAGGTCATTCTGAGCCAGCAAATACTGCACCTCGACGGGCAGCGTCGTGTTGAGCTTGAGCCTTGGCGTCTGGATGCCCGACTCGATGAGCTGCTTCATTCGCACCGAGATCGCCATGTCGGCGAAGTTTTCCTCTGCGAGCGACTGCATGGGGATCACCACGAGTAGCAGCAGCAGCGTCAGCATCCGATGCCTGTTCATTTTTCTCGGGTACCGACAGCTTTCGACTTGCGGGGCCTCCAGCGTTTTGGTAACTGGCCCGACAATGTCGCGCGGAGAGGGTTCATTAGCGTTGATCCCATGGGTAGAACGGCCGTTGTGCCGTCACTTTAGGGTACATAACGTTGCAGTTTCAGCGCCAATGTCCGGATCTTGAGCGCGGGTGTCCAGCGTCCAGTGCCTCCCATACAAAGCCGTACAGCAGATCTTCCATAGTTCGAGGCAGGACAGGACGAAGCGGCAAAGTTGTAAGCTTGTCAGGATAGGGGGCTGCGGTGCAGTGGTATGGTGGGTATGAAGGGACGTGGTGTGTGCGGTGGTCGATCATCGAACCGAGCACTTAGTCGCAACGGTCCATATATCGGCAAGCTTCGATAGCATCAGTGACGAGCACTAGCAACTACTGCATGTCATATAATACGAGTGTCATGCACAGTTTTAAAATTATCCACTGTAGACTTTGGGGAAGTGATTTCGATGTGTATCATCCTCGCTTCCATCGTCCGTTGAGACCGTTGCTTCAAAGCCAGTTCTCATTGGATGTCTCTAATGTATACAAAACTCAAGACAATACCTTATTGCAGGTAGTTGACCAGAGTTTCCTCTACCAAACAACTGGTACCGAAGGCGAAGCTTCATTCCCTTTGGTAGCTCCGACCAGCAGCCGGACGCACAGGCATCAGTGCACTTTCCTGCGTCTGTGTCTTCCTTAGTCGACGATCAAGGCCGAGAACTCTTGGGGAACGCCTTCACGCGTCACAGACGGGGCCTTGTGCAAGATCGTACTTAGTGCGATTACCGTCGAGTCGCAAGGCAGTCAGAGCGAGAACGCGGAGGAGGACGAGGACCGCGCCGACAGGGGCAGCACCAACGACGTAGCGCGGCCTGGCAGCGACGACGAGGGCGCTTGCGACGTCGGCTATGAAGAAAATGTCCCGTAAGAATTTCCGCGGGGGTCCGCTGTTCTCCAGCAAGTCAAGCGCGTCACACGGCCCCAGCAGCTCATCCCCCGGTGTCAACGGCCCTGGGAGCAGCGGCATCATGCGGCGCGCCACGTGGGCTGACAAGATTCGAGACAAACTGCCGTCACTGGGCGAGAACGAGTACGAAGTGTTGTGGGAGCGAGGCGTGCTAGGCGTCATCTTCCTGGAGTCCGAGAAGGACGGTATCCCTTATGTGTCTAAAGCCACCGAGTCCTGCATCTCCCCAGCTGTGAGCCAGGGAGATATCCTCAAGTATGTGAACGTTGTGCGCTCGAAAGACCATTCGTTCTCGGACTTTTTCAAGATCCTAGCCACTATGAAGAAACCGGTACTGCTACGCTTTGAGCGGATGTCAGCCAGCACCCCGTCGTCGGACGAGGATGAAGCTTCACAGCTCTTTGGTGTGCAGCGCTCAAGCTCCACGAACGCTGTCAACAGTGCTAGTCATTATGCGAGACAGAATGTACCCACTCCGGACGAAGGGGACCCCACTGGCAAGTTTCAGCGAGCGAATTCCGTGCCACAGAAGGACCAGAAACCGCCTAAAGCGACAAGAGGAGCGTTCTGGCGTGCTCCGTCGGCTAAGGACTCGGTGGGACCAGGAAACCCTGCGCAGTCAGTTGGACCGAACGGGATGAATGGAGGAAATGACCGTATGGGCGCATCTCAAGCTCAGCGACGCGTGCCGAGCAATAGAGATCACCAGGTGTCTCCGCGGGACGCTGTACCGGCGAACGGGTCTGGGGGACACTCTTCCCACTCACCTCTTGGCCCCCATGAGTATCAGGTGTATTGGGAAACAGGCTCACTGGGTTTGTTCTTTGGTGAGGACAGGGCGACGAATTTGCCTGTTGTGACGCGATCGACTCCGAGCGCGAATCCGGTGGTGCAGCGCGCTGTTGCGATCAACGACACGCTCGTGTCGGCCAACGGCATCAAGTCGGCTGACTACACATTTGAAACGTTCTTTGGTCGCCTCCAGCAAATGAACAAACCTGTGCGGCTAGTTTTCAGGCGAAGGCAACCAAATGATCAAGTCGTCATTGTAAAGCAAGGAGAGCAACAACAGCAGCAGCGGCAACAACAGCAACAATTGCAGCAGCAGCTCCAGCAACGACAGCAGCAAATGCGCGAGCAGCAGGAAATACGGGAGCAGGAGCAAAAGCGCGAATTGCTCAAGATTCGTGAACAACAGCAGCGTGAGCAGCAGATTCGTGAGCAGCAACAACGAGAACAGCAACAACGAGAGCAGCAGCAGCGCGAACAGCAACTACGTGAGCAGCAACTTCGTGAACAGCAGCTTCGTGAACAACAACAACGTGAGCAACAGCTTCGAGAACAACAACAACGTGAGCAACAGCTTCGAGAACAACAACAGCGTGAGCAGCAGCTTCGAGAACAACAACAGCGTGAGCAGCAGCTTCGAGAACAGCAGCAGAGGGAGAAACAACTTCGTGAGCAGGAAGAACGAGAGCAGCAGCAGCGTGAGGAGCAGCAACGAGAACAGCAGCAGAGGGAGAAACAACTTCGTGAGCAGGAAGAACGAGAGCAGCAGCAGCGTGAGGAGCAGCAACGAGAACAGCAGCAGAGGGAGAAACAACTTCGTGAGCAGGAAGAACGAGAGCAGCAGCAGCGTGAGGAGCAGCAACGAGAGGAGCAGCGTCGCCAACAAGAAGCAGCTTTACGAAACCGAACGCCATCTGTCACAGTGGACACGTCCCCGTCGCCATCAGCCTTACCGGCAGAGGGCAGGACGGCTTATCATAACCGAACTCCAAGCCCAACTGTGAAGTGTGCATCTACTCCACCTCCGCGCCCACCTTCTCCTCAAGTTCGACTGGAATCCACTGACAACTACCGCCATGCAGACAGAGCAAACATGCGGACACCTCCTCCGAACTCCCCGGTAATGGCGCGAAAACAAGAGACTTCAGAAAGTGTTCCAAGTACCAACTATGATGTCTCACCAAAAGCCAGTACGTCTCCATTGGTACAGAGCTCGCCGCGAGTCGACATTTCGCCGCAATTTGGCATGTCGCCTGGTGCCTCGCCAAACATTGGTAGTTCACCGAAGGTTAGCAGCTCGCCTTTGGCTTCGCCAATCTCGCCGTTTGTTGCGACTGAAATCGCCAACGAAACCAGCAACCCAGCTTCGTCACCCGTTGCGCAAGACGAATACGAATACGATGCGTCTACTGACTACTTTCCGGTGGATGAAGAACATGTTCCATCACCAAAGGCAAGTCAGCACATTTTTGAAAAGTCTCATGGTAGACGGAGTCGTAACAGCAGCGAAGAGCAACGACAGCACCAAAAGGCAACGATTGCAATGCACGAAGAGGATCCAGTGTTGTCCCCGGTTAGCAAGACGTCTCATCTGTCACCTACTGAGCCATGGGATTTGCCTGAGCAGCTCCCGTCACCGACTATTAAGGCGGAGCCAATTGAGGTAGATGAAGACGACGATGTTGACGTTGGCGTGCCTGTTTCACCTAGCGGAGACTCCCATCTGGATCATGTTGTCATGGCTGAAGAAGCGGAGTTAGGTGAAGAAGCGGAACTGGTTGAAGAGGCCGAGCTTGCTGAGGAAGCAGAGCCGGTCGAAGAGGCGGAGCTCGCACAGGAAGCAGAATTGGCTGACGAGGCTGAACTTTCTGAAGAAGCAGGACTCGCTGAAGAAGTGGAGCTTGCATTGCTCTCACACCCTGTGGTTCACTCTGTGGAGGATGATACGGAGCTCGATGTGGAGGTCGGTATGCTTGCAGATGTGGAGGTAGGGATCGCTGTCGATGAAACCGAGTCTGAAGCTGCGGAGACTATTGCATCACATCGTGACGAGAGCTCTAGTCCTTGGGATCTCGAGCCTGACTCTGATCGCCAAAAGGCAGACCATCACGGTTGCAATCATGCTTCTTCACCCGACGAGGCTTCGTCTTCTAGTAGTGGAAGTTCCTCAATTGAAAGCGCTGCAGACATGTCAAAGGTTGACTTCGCTGATGCATCTGAGACTACGGACGAGTTTGCGAACGATCCGGACATATCCGGTGACATCGACATCGTGGACAGTGAAATCATGTTGCAGGAGCCGCCTAAGCATAAGGTGGATTCAGCGAATGTACCGAAGCCAACCAAGTCATCTCTGTATGCCAACCTGGCCAAGTATAAGAAGAAAGGCAAGACTTCTCGTGGTGTTATCAAGCTGCCGGCACTTGGTGAAGAGGAGGCACTAACGGTTCCGCTGGTTGCGCCGAATGCTGTGAACACGATTGTCCAAGTGCGTGGCCGACCAAAGCCCAAGTTCACCATGGCGGACACACCTGACAGTACGACCTATCTAATCAAGTGGAAAGAGAACCGGAGTATCGGCTTGCAGCTGAAGGAGGTGCGTTTCGCCAAGGGCACGTACCCACTGGTGACGGATGTGTGCCAGGAGCCGTGCTGCGAGCTGCTGCGGCATATATGCGTGGGCGACGTGATCATCGAGATCAACGGGCGCAACACATCGACGATGGGGGTGAAGAAGACTGTCAATTTCCTCAAGACGTGCACCAAGACGACCCTGATGAAGATCAGACATGGCCCAGGGTTCGTGAACCAGCGCGTGCGTGCGACAGTATGACGGGAGCGGCCCGCTGTAGCAGTAATGTACGATCAATTCCGCGAGCGCGACTAGCTGGCGATACCGCTCGCACCAAGGACAAGCCGGAACGCGACTGGGGCTCGAGTGCACCCCCACCATCGCGTTTCGCTACATTGCTTTTTCTTTTAGTTTTTTTTCCCTCTCAGTGAAGTGCTCAATGTTGGAGAGGACGATTAGACATGATTTTGGCTTGCAGCGTCGAGTGGGTGGCACTGGATGGTGCAGGCCAGCCATTAGACCTGTCACGACAATGAACAAACATGAACTTGCTTTGAGGTACATGTACGCAGTGGCATTTTGCTTGACTGCCGTGTTCGTAGCACCGCACCAGCTGATGAATGGAGCCGTACAGAGCCGCCAGCGCCGTGAAAAGCGCCGTACAACATCAGCGCGTCACAGAGCCGTCCACGTGCTCCTGATTGCGTTTCAGTATGTTAAACCAGGGAGCGATCATTACCTGGAGAATTCTTCACCTCACGATGAACACCTCTGCTTTTGAGTGTAGGAGTTTGTATTTTTGTTGACATGTGAATTCTTGCCTGCGAGCGTCACTGCGTCCAGCACTGCGATCGGTTGGCCGCGGCGACGGCTCCACGGAGATGCCTCTCGCTGCAGCTTTTTTCCCTGTTTGTGTGTTTTTGTGCCGCTACCGTTTATCACACCGTTGCCTCGCTCGCTGCGCCTCTAAGCCATCTATCCGCCAGCTCAGTGCAGGCTGGCGAGTCGGCTCTTGATCTTGCCAATGGCCTGGGCCGGGTTCAGGCCCTTCGGACATGTGCGCGTGCAGTTCATGATGGTGTGGCACTTGTACAGCTTGAACGAGTCGTCCAGGGCGCGCAGACGCTCCTCCGTCTTGTCGTCACGCGAGTCCTCGATCCAGCGGAAAGCCTGCATCAGCACTATGGGGCAGCAGCGATAGAAAAGCGTTAGAGATGGACCCACAAATGACAAAGGGGTGCAAATTGCATGTACCAGCGGGGCCAAGGTACTTGTCGGGGTTCCACCAGTAGCTGGGGCACGAGGTGCTGCAGCAAGCACATAGGATGCACTCATACATGCCATCGAGCTTCTTGCGGTCCTCGATGGACTGCAGGTGCTCGTGGTTGACGTCACTCGGCTTGTCCGAGTGCAGCCACGGCTTGATGGACGTGTACTGGTCGTAGAAGTTGTTCATGTCGGGCACGAGGTCGCGGATGACGTACATGTGTGGCAGCGGGTGAATACTGGACACGTCCTTGTTCTTCTTAATGGGGCTCAGACACGCCAGTGTGTTGCCACCGTCGATGTTCATGGCGCACGAGCCGCAAATGCCCTCACGGCACGAGCGACGGAACGTGAGCGTCGGGTCCTGCTCGTTCTTGATCTTGATCAGTGCGTCCAGCACCATGGGGCCGCATCTGCAGGGCACAACACAAAGGAGTCAGTCAGTAAAGTCTCCCTCTTCTACCCTCTTAGTGCAACGTACTCGTCCAGATCCACGGGGTATGTGCACTGGTAAGGCTTCTCCTTGGACTCGGGATCCCAACGGTAGATCTTGAAGTACTTGATATTCTACTCCAGTAACAGCAGCAGCAATACATGTCAGTCTCTTTATGGCCCCACACCACCAAAAACAAGCGGCAGCGACGTTTTGGCTTCTCCCCCCTTACACACCTTGGGCTTGGACGCCTGAGACTTGAGGTCAGGGTTGTAAGCAGGCACGCTGAAGGCACGCAGGCCCGTGCTCACCACGGGCTTCTGGATGGAACGTACAACTGCTAGCATCTCTCTACTGCTTTAACTCCACCGTTGGAATTTGAGACTGACGGCTCCGAGAGCGATTGCGGATCGTACGTTTAACTTGTGCCTGTGAGAATCAATACCTAAAGCATACTTAATCCAGCGTGAAGTGTTAGTCTTGCACGTTGTAACTATAGTACCTGTGATTATAGATAAACGATTATAATGCATACGCATACTGTTACGAAGATACGGATTCCGGAGGTCCACGCCCGCCACCTCCGCGCCACACCATATTGCAGCTATCATTTGATGTCGCTTGAAGTTACGCCATACTCAGTCCAAGACAACGCGAGCAGCGCAAGCTTGTGTAGCAGGTCGACACCATGGCCAAGCGCTCCTCAACGCTCAAGCAGTTCCTGCTGCGCGTGCACCCCGACCACTTCCGCAACATCCCCGAGGTGCGCCCCTTGTCTCTCTGCAGGTTTCTACTGCGTCTGTATCGCTTCGTTTCCACAGAAATCCTTAAAATCCTCGCTCTGTGTTCCATTCGACAGGTCCATGATGAGAATTTGCATTCGGTGAAGCTGCTGAACCAATTTATGGACGACCACTATGCGTCACAAGGTGGTGGAGGGTCTATGAGCTGGAGAAGACTAGGGACTCCAACGGAGAAGGTGGAAACTGCGACGGTTGACTAGCAGAAGGTGGCAACAGGTTGTGCTGACGGATCTTTGCCGCGCTGGACTTGGACGCAGGTTTATTTCAGTGTGATGGTGCCATCGTTGAGTGCCAAGGAGAAGGACGAGGAGGCCAAGCGACTGAAGAGATTCCCGCTGGAGCTGGCTGCCAATATTGAGGCCAAGATGGTCGCAGTTTTGAGGGAGTGCGGCGTCGCGGTGGTGGAAGAGGAAGCTGGTACAGGTTCCCAGCAACGTCGAGCAAGTAAGAAGAGAGTGGAGAAGCGACCTGATGATTGGCGACGAGGTGGATGGAATAATCCAAGTGGAATGGATTTCGGTGGTTTTACAATGGGCGATATGTACGCCAAGGCGAATCGAGCGGCTGCGGCGTCTGCTTCTAGAAGGAGGAAGAAGCCTATTCAGACTTTGAAAGGATTGCTGGAATACATGAAGAAGGACGAGACGATGGAGATCCAGAAGCAGCGTCAGATTGCGTGGCAGTCGATTCAATCGGTCCGAGGCACCCTCAAGCGTGAGCTTGGCCTTGAGGACGTCTTATTTTCGTGCGGGTGGTCTACAATGCACCTTAATACGACCGTCATGATCCTTCTCCAGACACTACGCAATTACACGCGAGCGAATAAGCAGGGTATCTTCACCCCCAACGACTTCCTACGTGGTGCGACGATTGACATTAGGTAAGCGGGTCTGCAGCGAATGAGTGCATTTTGTTTGTAAGGTTCTGATGTTTTTTTCTCTCTCGTCATGCAGCGCTAACCCGTCTGGGATAGACTTCAGCAACGAGTACCAAGTCGGGCTGAACCCGTCTGACGTCCCCGTGCAGTGGGTACAAGTCCTGGAAACCATTGACGCTAACATGGTACTGTTCATGAAGGCAGCACGAGAGAGTTTGGCTTCGTTACACGTTGATGCAACCGCTGCGTTAGGAGAAGCGAACATCTCACGAGGCCATACCTGCTCAGCTCTTGGATACCGGATATTTTTGCAAAGCATGAGGAAGCGTGACAGTGCCAGTCAGAATGGTGAGCAAGGTTTGCTGGAGAAGTTTGAGCTTGTGATTGAAGACGATTCATACGAGTGGAGGGTTCTGGAAACCGGACAAGTTCGAGCGCCGTGCACCAGTTCGTACGGCGAAGCAATCACGTTTCTCAGCAGAAATCGGTCACAGATCCGCCGTCTGCGAGAGACACACAACGCCAATCTGGAGTCATTTACGTATATTTCCTCCCGCTGCACGGATACCATGCATATCAAGACAATCACACGCGACGAGGGGATTCCAGTGGCAGATGCTATTGTGGCTTGCGAAGAGCTGCTGAAGGCTGTGGTAGGGATGACACCGCAGAGTTCCAGAGGTTCAATCCCGCACGAAATGGTACGGTTCCTGGACACATACACGCAAGGCCGCAGCTTGTGCATTAGCCGCTCCTACGGACTGGGTCAGGACGGAGTCTTCACGCTGCCCGTTGACTGGTTCAAATGGTGAACTTCAATTTGCCTTCAATACCTAGTTCCGGTTAAATTATCCGGACGTAACATCGGTTTTGACTACAAAATATTATTCAAATTTAAACATGGAGGAAGAGCTACGCGAGCTGCGTGTCGAGCTTAAGGTCCACATGCGAGGCGATTGGAAGCGGCTACAGCCGTGATACTAATGTTTGTTGTTATGTGCCAGGCAGCACGGAGTGACGTGAAGCGATACGCCAGCTACGCGCTGCGTCTGCAGCAGGAACTGGCTCGGGAGAAGCAGAAGCAAGCGGAACTTTACAATGACAACGATATTCTGGACGAGGAAGACGCTCGCTTCCCCGATCTTTTTTCAATATACAAGGGACCTTTCTGGGACTTCTACTTGGGACAAAAAAGTGGAGAAATCGAGGAAGGAACACGTCGCCTGGAGTCATAAGATCGATCGAGTTGTGCAGATGCTCGATGCAAAAAATGACGCCAAGGAGAAGGATTCAATGCGAGATAATCAGGTGAAGAAGAGTGAAGAGAATTTGATACAGAGGTTGGGTCCGTTTTTGCTGAAGCAGAAGCAGAAGCACATGATTGAGGAGCTTGGTCGTGAAAATGCCAAGCTGCGGGACACGCATGCTCGACCGACACGGAGAGAGTTGGTGGTGAGTTGATGATTTGGCGCAGTGTAAGTTTATGGTATGTAGTTGATGGTGATGAGATGTTGGCAGGCTTCGCAGCTTGAGGTCGGCGACTGCAAAGGCACGTACAAAAGTTACGTGCACAGATGAAATGTGCTACCGGTAGTGCGCATGAAGCAAGAAGTGGAGTGCCGCAAGAGCATCAGCCAGTGGATGCCGGTGCAAATGAGAACGTGACTGCGAAGGAGTCTTCACTTCCTGAGAGGATAATATAAGAGAGGCTGCTGCAAATGTTATGGGTGAACACCGAGAATTCAGCGACGCATCACAAATATTTGAAGGAGAAGTTGCACTGCTATCTCTCGTTGGACTCAGCCAGATTGGCGGCAAAGCAGCACGGGTTAACAGAGGCCGGTGTGTTAGAGCGCATTGGTCGGATCTGCTCTGATATTGTTGCCGCGTGCTGTTACGTTGCGGAAGTAGAAGACGTGAGTAAACTGCCCCAGTGCGTGAAACGAGCACATCACCTTGCGCTGGTTTCAACAACTTACCAAGGATTTGTCGAGCGAATCGAAAAACTACTCAAGCGATTTGATAAGGTACAGTGGTAACTCGATCAAAACAAGCGTCGTTCAAGACTAACGCATTTGTTTGCAGGATGCCTTCTGTTCGATAAGAGCCGAGTTCACTGCAGATACTTCGTGTCAAGATGCCTTAGAAATGGTAACAAATATTTCTCAGTAACCGTGCGTACTATGGGATTGATGACACAAACTCTGGTTGCAGATATTGGCTCATGTGAACGATGTGCTGGTCGAGCTGGATGCACGCCGTGAACAGATGAAGCCGCCAGGGTCTAAAGCCCACGAAGTTCTTCTCGCAAACATGAAGCTACTTCAGGTAACGCGCATCGACCAACTAGCGCCAACTATCCGGGTACGTAAGGCAGCGAAGCTGAGTTGTAAGCCAGATACTTGAAAACTCACGCACCTACACCACAGCGTCTGGTGGACAACATGCGAGCTGAGCAGGAATTCCAACGTGGCTTGCGCGAGCTTTTCGGTTTGGACGAGTCTGCTAATAGGAAACAGATCTTGCATATTGCCTCCGTACTCTTCGGTGAGCTTAGGTTCCTGACAAGCAACGCTCCGCGAGCAAGCTCAACAGCGTTGCCTAGACATCTACGCGAATAAGATGCCTCCAACTCCAAAAGGAATAGACATGGTTTGCCTTACTGACAATCGAGGCATTTTTACAAAAACCTCATTCAGCTACCGCAAGCTCCATCTTTCTAGCCTCGGTGTATGCTATGTGCAGCACGTCGACAACTTCTGCAGTATGCTCCAGTAGGAAGGCAAGAGTAATTTTCCCGACTTTTTCTTCAAACCGCACCTGCAGTGCTCGTCCGATTACTTTGTCACTCGGGTAGAGCGCTAGTGATTTTTGAGCTTTCGCGTGCATCACCTTCGGCTTCTTGGCTTCAGGCTCAGCGTCCACGATCGACCGACGATATTTCCGCCAAATGTGCCACGCCGTCTTCACGTGCTCCTTCGCAACTCGCTCACGAATATCCGTCGCACATTCGTTCTCCTTACTGAGCCACTGCAGCACACAGCGCCCCTCATACCGTCTAGCAAACAGACACAGCTCTTGCTTCTCTTCGGGCTTCTCCTGTTCCTCTACATTCGTGGTCTTCAGTTTTTCCACGCACAAGAACCACTTCTTCGCCGTCGTTGTGTGCGGAAAGGATACAAACGTCTCTGCACGATCAAATCCAACTCGAAGCGCTGTCTTCTCCATTATTTCCACGTACTCCAAACCTGATGGGTAGACTTGGAAAACCGCTCGAGCGTCCCGATCACCGGAAAGTTGTGTCAGCAGCGACGAGAAACAGAACTCTAGTCCCTTAGGCTGCAACCACTGCAGCATAGAGATCCCTACAGCAGCATCCAGCACTCCGACTCGAATCGGGAGCTTTTGTGCAGCATTGCCACAGTAGAAATCGGCACACACTTCAGTCTCTTGCTCTCCCTCGTCTTCCTCTTTCGACGCCAGAGACAACATCGACGCACTGATGTCAAACGCCAACGTGAACGCCATCATTTCTCTCTCTTTGAACCAATCCTGAGCTGCTTTTGTGCTTAACCCGGAGCCAGCACCCAAGTCCAAGAGGAAGAAGACATCGTCCTTGGAATGTATCAACTCCAATCGCAAAAGCTCCAAAGCGTGTCGTGTGAGGTCCTTCTGGATGCTGGCGTTTGCAGCTGTGGTGTAGACGCTGGACTGCTTCTCACTGTAGAAATCACGCGCTGCAGCTGACAGCGGCGTCGCCAGTGCATTGCCCCGCTCCTCAGGTCGCAGACTTCGGTACGGCATTTCGGCCACCAGTATTATTGTGTAGCCATTTTGGCATCACAGGTAGTGTTTGTAAAAATACACATGAATAAATATGAAATTTACATGTTAAATAAATAGGACTAAACTATGTGGACAATTTGTCCACAGAGATATGGCGATGTTGACCAGCTCATCAGCTCAGGTGGACACGCGAAATATCGTATGGTCGCTGGGCGATTGATCGTTGGTGTCTTCAATGTCGCGTGCGGTGGCTGTTTCAGCGTGGCCGGAGCGACGAGAGCTTGCTCGTCGACGACTGAATGATGGACGCCAGGTATCTCGACGGAAGATGAGCACCACGCCAACGATGGGCGACACACACACTAGTACGGCAGCTCCAGTAGCGGCACCACCGATGAACACACCCAGAGCCGCCAGCCCCAGCGCCAACACGATTGGCGCGAGCAGAATGTAACCGGACACGCAGAAGCAAGTCGTGAAAGCTTGTCGAAACGTGAGTCGGGCGTTGGCTGTGCAAGGTAAGAAGCAGCAGCACAGTATGCAAAACACCACAGCCATAACGAACGCAGGCGGTCCGAAGACTACGAAGAAGAGTATCCGCATCACCGCGCCAATGCCCTTTTGAGTTGAGCCTTGCCCCTCGATGTCCGCCATTTGGTTGCCTGCGCAGCCACGGACGTTCCACCACTGCCGTGTAAACAAATGTGAAAGCACAGCAAGCGTTAATTCCCACGGCCAATAAATACCATCACCACAAAAACCAAAAGTTGTCGTACCTGAAAGTGCTCTGGGAAGACACTATCGTCAATGACCTTAAGACAGATCCAGCAGAAGCTGGTGTTGCACACCACACATTTCATCTGGTTGCAGCCGCCAGTCTTCTCCACATTGTTCTGGCAACCAGGGCACGGTTTGGAAATCTTGCTTATCAATGCGTTGTTGAGCTTCTCCACAGCGATCATCTTCTTGTCGTACTCAGCACACGTCCGTCCTTGATGGGCACTGCTGTGCACAAAGCAGAACTCACTATTACATGCCTCACATACACACTCCGGGTGGTCGCTTCCAGCACATATCTGCGAGTGGTCGCAATACGGGCATTGTCGCGCGAGTTCGTGCTCCTTGTTGAACTTAAACTTGGTGTATTTCTGCCAGACTTCCTTCGAAACGAGTGATTGAATATCATCCACCGAGATCTCTGCCTTGCACGCCGTCTTGTCCTCCGACTTTTCATAGAAGCACTTCGGATACACTTGTCCCTCTTTAATTTTAAACTCCAGATAATTTCTCAAACACGCTTCACAGAACATGTGACCACACCCCGTAAGTGCGTAGGACGTGTTCACGGGCGCGTAGTCGTAGCAGATCTGGCACAGGAATGTCTCCTCCATCGAAAGTCCCAGGTAACTAGCCATAGACCTCAGCAAGCTCGGCACCGAGTGCCTCAAACTGTTGCTCTCCTGTCTCCTGTACGTTGTCAAGCTCAAGCTCAAGCTCAAGTTCTCCACATCCTCTTCAACACTAACAGACTCTGGCGATCGACTCGAAGCTGCAACTTGGAGCGACATCTCGTTTCCACCTCCACTGTCTCTCACATCTGCATCCAATTCGCTCATGCTCATCCTGGACAGCGGCATGGATCTTCCTCGATCTCTGATACTGGAGTGGGTGAGCGCCCCCAATGTGCATCCTGAAGCAGCCCGCACGAATCTAGACATCTGATTCCAGCTGCCTCGTCCTGTGTCGTCCATGGTAACCAGCACCTCGTTCTCCATGATCGGGATGGACCCTCGTCGAGGCGGCTGCACCTCGGAATCAGAATCTCGCTGGTCGTCCACCGTGAGACGGAACTCGCCAACTGCCGCAGCAGCGGAGGACGCACGCGCGCGCGACAAGCGACCATCACTCTCGATCGGCAGCGCCGAGATCTGATTCTCGATGGCCGCGAAGAGTGAAGCCATGTGCGCGGCCCAGGCTTCGGGCGCATCCTCGTCCTGTCGTTCAAGCTCCTGCTGCCGCTGTAGCTGATGCAGTCGCCAGCGCCAGCGCATGCGCTCGTCCTCACCCGAGAAGGCCTGCAGCTGGCGCAAATAGCCGTAGAGATCCGCCAGAATCGCGGTGCGCTCGCGGGTCGAAGCTGCGGGCTGCATGGCGGACAGCGCGCTACTGGCGAATTTGCTTACTGGCTTGAAAAATGACGCGATTGGTAAAAAATGACGTGAAGACGTTTGACCAATCAGGAGGAGCGTCACTTCAACTTCAGAATTGAAGGTCAGTTCGGTGCGGGCCATTAGACAGTTCTACTTGAATGAATCATTCTGAAACACTTTCGTGACGACCACCGACGAATCAATGCAGACGAACAGTCTGTCGCCGCCCAACGTTGAGGTTCACGTTGCCGTGCTACGTTTTAGATCGCCGACATGTCGGCAACATTTGAAGCTCGCCTGCACACTGACAGCTTGCAGGCTATTATAATGTTCGCAACGCGATCTGGTAAGCGCCACCCTGCTTGTGTCAATAAATCTGCCCGTAGCGGCTAATTACAGTATGTACCTTCAGACATGGCTTCTACACCCTCGTTCTGAACGCAATCACTTTCGTGTTTGCCACTTTTATCAGATCCCGGTCGATTGCTGCTCTCTCCCCCCGTCACTGCCCTCTCTCCTACAGACAGCTTTGCAACCCTGAACGCCTCAGAAACACCAATGAGACGGTGAATGCGATCGGACTTCGCTCGAACGTGACTAAGTAGTTGCTGCTGAGATGTGGAATAATTTTGAGTAGGCCTTAGGAAAGGATGAGATCGGCTAGTGCGGCCACTCAGGCCTTGTCCTTATTTGGTGACAACTAAAGAGGAATGATGGGTCTGGGAATATCTCCTCTGTTTCCTCCAAGATCCAAGAAAGTATTTTAAAGGAACTGCAAATAGGACCGGCACTCCAACTTCCATTTCCATGTATAAGCGAACAACCCAATAACCTATCTGTTTTTATTCACATCGCTAGCTTACCTCTCTCTAAGATTGGCTCTCGGAACATAGAGAGTATTTCTGCGCTAGCAAATCACTAGCAACTGCCACTGTGATGTGGTATCTGCCCGTGAACTACGGGTTTTAACCATCTGATAAGCAAGGTAGAGTAGGCACAGTGACGTGTGGGCCTCAAGCCCGGCAGTGATAAAAGGCTAAGAGCAAGTCCTGGTGTGAGCTGCAACGGCCAGCCAAAAGCGCAAGGGGTATATTTAAATTACGCAGATATTTGGCAGAGCCCTGTCAGCCAGTAGTCAGCTGAACAAGTGCAGCGCTACACGTAGTACGCCCGCGCTGTAGGTGTAGCTTGGGCACTGCTCTGGATCTGCGACTCTACTTCACACTCCCACTTGATCCTGTTCAAGCCCGACCTCAACACGACCACCATCAAGGCGATTCATCGCGATAGTGTCGCTTGACATTGTTGACCGCACAGTGGTGGTGGTAATTGGAATCCGTCGTGGTTTTGGGCTTTGAAGCTCGCGGCGCTCAAGGATTAATGGATTCAGTCCATGAGCTAGACCTGGACGGCACTCGCGTCCAACTTGCTTGTAATCCTTGGAGCAAGGCAATCACGTGCAATGCCGATGCTTGACTTTTACCTGAACGAGTGGGGGTCTGCATGCAGTCGACGTGCAGCGCCTTCACGACGTCGCAACACCTGCTAGACGTCGTTCAAGGCCGTGATGTCCATCACGAAAGCATAGCTTTCCGCCCCACCGAGATAGCCCAACACGCACTTGGCCATGACGTAACGTGTTTCGTCGAAGCAAGACAGATACTTGCTGAAATGGCGCATCGCATGCGCGATATCCCGAAACCAAATCGTAAAGCGCACTACTTCAAGCTCTAGGTACGGGGGCGATGATTCGTCCTAGGTGGACTTGGTCGCCTCTGCGCGACAGCACTTCCGGTGTTGTAAATTCATTGCACCTTTCAATGTGGAATCGGCTCAGCACTGTTCGTTTTACTTTCGCCGGCAAAAAAAAAGCGTGCCACTACTGGAGGTCGATCAGAATCTCCACTCCAAGGAGACACTTGACGTACTTTGGGCCGAGTCGATGAGCGACTTTGGCGCACAGATCGCTCGGACCCATTGGCAGAAAATCATCAACGTTGACCGTGAGCAGCAAGGTCACTTCTCCTCGCACTTTTCTGGTGTAGCGAGAAGCGCACACTTGAACAGCATGCGAGATCCATTTATATGATGCTGACTTGGAAGATCTGACGTTATAAGACATCAACCACCTCGAGTAACGTACTAGCCACTTTGATCCGTGCTCCAATAGGACTATGCCGAAGATATTTTCCAGGCATGTGGAACTCACGCCTACGTCGCAAACGTATACACCCCGGAACAGAATGGGGCTGACGAATGTTGTATGCGTACGATCCTTGACCGCAGTCGAGCTTTTCTGATTGACGGAATTTGGGGGTCTGGCCATGAAGATTGCTTGAATGACCAGGATGGCTGTTGCCTCCCTTTTCTCAACCACCGCGTAGGCGGGCTGACCGACACGGCCGCCTCAAAGGACATGATTCTCGCGCGAGCAATCCAAACAAGCGCGATGGTTTAACCTTTACACCACGAGGCAACTAGGTTCTCCAAGCTTCCACTGGGGTCAGTCTCCAAATGAGTGCCGTCCACACCAGCTCAACCGAAGATCAAACCAAACACCTTCCGCGAGTCTCCCTGGAGGAGCGTATCCCGCCCAACCGACGGGTACACAAGGTGGGGTCTGAATTCCAGCGCACGTTCCACTTGCCATTCCTGAACTTGTTGTACTATAGGAACGGGTAGAAGGCGCAATCGGTCTTCCATCAACAGAAACTGGAACGTTCGACACATTGCGCTTCTCCCGGTGATGATATATTCTGGCGCACTGGAGTCGGATATGGTGAAAAATATGATCACGCCACGCATTTTGGAGTTGTGGAGATTAGCGTTTGACTCCGTGGAGCCGTTCATGATGTCGTATACGACGGCAAGCGACCACAAGGCGTCGGTATTTTTAGATAAGTGGACGAAATTCACCGAGCGGGGATAGTTGATGGTAGTGTTTGCGATCTTCACGAACGCTCACGAGACAGTTAAATTTGGTCGACGTTTCTAGTATGGGTAGTCGACAAATTGTAGTTCGACAGTGCCATAGGCCATCGACTCTGGCAATTCAGGAAAATCGAAGCTTTTTTATCTTTCAGTACTAAAGTAGTTGCGATTTGGCCCACAGCAAACTAATGGCAGTTAGATAACCCTTTTGCGAACTTCTTATATAAACGATATTATATAATTTAATTGATTCGCTTCTGAAAGAGTGCTTTTTTTGCCGTTTAAGGGTTTCACGGTACTCTACTTGCAAGTCTACGCTTAAACGGCGATTTCCTAATCATTAAAGCATGTCTCTAACGCTATTTGACGCCATAAACAACATATTTAAACAGCGTCGCTCAACTCGTAAGGCTTAGCGAGCTACGCCACAAAACGTCGGTGATCATATTAACCTGGCGCGCAGGGTAAGAAATGCCTCTCTACACCCTTAACGCTGTTTTGTCGTGCTTCGCAATTAGTCCTGCCCCTGTACTTTTTCGCGGCACATTCCAAAGCGATTATCTTCCAAACAACTCAAAAGACCACAAGATGGTGCATTTGGACAGATCTCGACGGGCTGCATCCAATCATGGTCATAGATTCTCACAACTATGAATATTGAAGTCACTAGAACTTATTCAAATTTGACTTTTCTGCCATGTAAACCACATTTAGTCTGGCACGATTAAATAACGTGAAGGGTGTAAAAGGTGACAAATACGCCATTCAACACAACTTCAACCTAAAGCAAACCGTCTTCTGTGACACATAAAAAAATGTACGTGGAGTAATCATCAAGAAATAGTGGAGCAATAAAAAACAAATATACGTGATCGTGTGGCGTAGTGAGATTGCGAAAAGCTGCGTGACGCGGTCTTCACTCACACTCGTGGGGCCCAGACTACCGACTAACGGAGGGGGTACTCCGATTGTCCGTGGGGGCAGAAGAATCTTCTGCCCCCCCCACTAACGTTACGCAGAACCGAGCGAACGAGGCACGCAGCATGTCATTGAACGTGCCGGAGGGAATGCTACACAGAAAAAGAAACGTTGTATCGATGTTGGCAGTTACCCATTGGATGATTAGCTGAGCGTCTTCAGCAACCACAGTGCTATACGGCAATCCAGCAACACGAATATAACGTCAGCTATCATTAAATTCGTACATGTTCGAGTAATACAACTGCACGACGACGGCGGGCATGAATTCGTACAACGAAGTTACAACAACCCCTATATGGTAGGCTTTGGATCGAGCATACCGGTGTTGATAAGCCAGCGCACATTAAGCACGTCCTCGACGCCTGGAACATTTGCAACGGATATTTGGTTGTATCGGTTAGAAGTATAATAGCGGTTTATCGATAAGCGGGGTTAGAAGCCGACCATTTCGTCGGACAGCAACAGCGGGGTGTTACCCATACCCGCCAGCACCTTCACAGGCCTCCTCTTTCTTCTCTGCTACGTGAGCTACCAGTTCTGATATAGCATTGCACGGTACACTTGGATCGATTATTGCTTATTGCAGAGGCTGCTTCTCGTGGAGCAAGTGTGCGGAGTTTGTTCCATATCGAAGAAGAACACGGTGATATCTGTGGCTTTCTTGCACTTCAGATCCACGAGGTAGCTGTGGATGTAGTTCGGGCCACGATGGAAGGGTTATCCTCAAAACGCTCTGGATCGTGGGAAGACACCATCTAACGCTCCAGACCCGCCTTCTCAATGCGCCCTCGAGCGGCCGCGCTCTCCCTCATCACCTTGGGTTGATATAAGTCATGGCAGCAGCACCTGCATGCCCAGATCGCCGCAGCCACATCGCCCACCCCAAATATTCTTCGGAGAAGGAACGCCAACTGCTGAATCGCGTGTACCATGTCAATACGCCAGAAAAAGGAACACCGATTCTCCTTCATACTTTTGTGCTGGACCCAGGTATGGGGGGGCATAGCATGAACAGAGCAAGTAGAGTTTTGGCAATGACAATTCTTCACGTTCTTTGTCATCACCGTGTCCCGGTTGGGTTCTCGAAAATGCCCAACAACGCGTGAGATAAGCCGCATGAAGTCGTTGAGACTTAGCCGAAAAAATGGTGCGCTCTTCAGACTGGTTGTGCGTCCATATATCAAGCCACTCAAAACATGATGAGCCTGGTACGTTATGCCCCACAGCATGGGCACGCCTCAACAGCTGCGTAGCCTCAGCGGTGTACGCGTGGGCACTAAACTGACACGACCGCTAGCGTGATCAGGGTTGTTGCATGTTCATATACGTGTCACAGTCCTCCCTGCGAATGTTGGTATTGTCAACTACGACAACATCCAGATAGCGGTCATGAAGCCCCTCCCAGCAGTCTTCGCGACACATAGCGTGCGCTTCGTTGAGATGGCTCCTATCGAAGACGTGTCTTTGAGCTGCAGGACAAACGAACCATGTCGTAGGACTTCAGTCGAAGCACAGATTGGAGAGCGTTGATTCAGTACTCTCCGGTCAACTAGGTATAGTGGTTCCACTGATTTCATAAGACAGACGCAGTTTGCATAACCCGTAGCGCATACACTCATTGACGACATCTCGAATCTGCAGACAATTTTTGATACAAAAGAGCCCATAGAGTGAAAGCACTCCAGCGTCTCACTTTAATTTTTGCAGACGACCTGCACACCCCTGCATCGCTTGCGTATACTTCCGATCTGTTATTCAGTTACGATGGCAGGCCTCCCGTGAAACTGTTCTCAAATCGACTCAGCGTAATTAGTTCACAACGTTTCAAAAGGATGGCACTAAGCGATCTGCGTTGGTGTCCGGCCAGACCCGTGGCCTCGTTCGTTGCAGTGTGGACTCGCCTAGATAACAAAACAATGAAAACAACTCTGAAGCAGGGAAGATCAGCCCGAACCGGGGAAGGTCAGCCTCCAGTTACCAGTACGCGGGAATACTATTGTCCAAGCTGTCTGGACTGGTAACTGTCAGATTTAACACTGACCAATTTTTGAAACTAGAATCACGAACATTCCAGACAAAGGGGGAAACCTCTACATACCATACGTAACAACGCCAAACAAAACCCAACTCGTAACAAATCTACAGATGTATAACTAGTAGAAGTGATGGTTGTAACGATGCCACAGCCTCGAATCCGAGTATTGTTTGAATAGCCGGCTAACTTGAAAGCTACATATAATAACCCGCATGTAGCAAGGAGGTTGGGTGTTCGAGTACCTAAAAATGAATCCTCCATAAATTATAATACAGTTTATTCATTAATCTGTATATATGCTTTACTAAACGCAACTGGGTAGCATCTGTCCGACTCTAACCCCCATTAGCCCTCTTGTAGGACAAAGTACAGCACGTTTATTGCTGTCCCTTGACAAAATGTCTGATAAATGCGAGTTTTCACGACTATGTTCACAAAGATCTGTCTTGGCGTTATCCGTGATGTCACCGGTGTGGTGTCGTTCATTGTTCATAATGGCAGAACCAAAAGTGTATATAATAGCCTGTCACCCCCTTTAAGTGGTTATAGATCAACCTACGTTGGTTTGCGTTAACCTATCTAGGGTATTTTAGTTTTTGGTGAAAATGCTTACACATTATTAGAATGATTCCGACAAAAAAGACTAGATGGTCTATCAATGCGGATGGTCATAAAATAGCTCATCCTACTACACAGGTCGTTTGAGGATTGATGCCAATAGTTCTGCCCACCCTGCAAGCATAATTCTGCTAATTATTGCTTTTTTTTTTACATTAATAAAGCCAACAACTGATATAAACGCAACGTAAGCTGCAGATCACTAAAGTTCGGCAACATGGCAAAACCACCATTAGGAGAAAGCTCTTCAATTTGACTATAATCAATTTGACCGAAAATGCAAAATAATAGACCCAAAACGTGAAATAACTCGACACAATGTCCTAATAATGTTCATTTGCGAAGTGCTTTGGACATCCACAAATCACTCATCCTGAAGCCTGTACAACTGTATGCACACACAACAGACGATGTCAATTCCGTGTGGCGGGCGACTAGTGTGGACAACCTTATGGCGGTCAAATTAGTTCTAGTCTTAATTATTCCGAGTTTATTTACCAACTAGGTGTTGAACGCGCCCCTCTATCATGATCGGTCTTATAGCATTTAATCGATTCTGACAACCTTCACAGAACCTTCCATACGCCAGACATCACTGTCAGCGACATATCACACAAGTTGATATATATTAAGTGATAGTCGTTTAAATTGCGCCATCCCACCAACAAGCCCTACGTTGGACCTATTATCGTAGGCCTGACACCCCGTCTCTAACTGACCTATGTCCTCGAAGTGCACGCATACCCACCCGGATCGCGAACTGCAGTTCGGACCCCCTGTCGAACATCTTGGTCCCAGCCATCTACTTATCACCGCCTTGCTCTCCTCGTGGGTATCTTGGCCTTAAGCATTCCTTCGGCCACATCGACGGCTATTTTCGTCGGCCCTTGGCTCTTTCAGACCGAAAACCAAAAGTCGTGGCTCTCCCTGTGGGACAGTGCGTGGCGTTTTAGAGAGCCACCTAATAAATAATCACCTGTTATACCGAATGTTATCGATTATTCAAGTATAAAGGACAATATCCGGAGCTATCCTATCAAGACATGCCCCGTCTAACTCGAATATATCAGGTGGCTCTCTAAGACGCCACGTACTGTAGGCACCGAAACAAGCACCTGGGAATGGCTTGTCCAAACTGAATCCCCACGTTTGCGCTCAATACACCTACGAGTGGAAGGTGGTGAACGCCCGCACACCGACCACCGATGTTAGTCCCCTCTGTTAGCCTGAAGACTTCCAAGCGCTTCGGTTGCTCTAGTTATGTGTCTAATCTAACGACTTTTTGATCAAAAGCGAATATCGAATATTCGAGTGCACACTGGAGGGAACGACTTACTACTCTGTTTCAAATTTGTTTAGGCATTTCTCTCAACCCCATGTTTCAAAAAAGTTTAGGCAAAATCTTACTAGCTAAATACATCGGGTACCACAAGTTTTATTGGCTTCTGAGATTTTATTATAGCCACTCACAGGATGAGACATCATTTTTTTGGGTCGTCAGTTTGGAATGGTACGGGGTCATGCAACGGGGTTCACGCGCAGCGAGAAGGAAGCAATTGTGCGCTACCTCTGCGAGCGCTGTGTCGATGGCAAGCGTGAGTGAGGAGCGAAAAAGGCTGCGGCGACTCATTCGGGGTGAATCGGAGTACTGTCGGCTTAATTTGGAAAAATAGGGGCGACCTTACGAGCACAAAGAAAGGAGTGGTTGGGCGAATGCAGATGTATAACGTCGCTGCAGTAGAGGCGAAAATGAAGGATGTGGCACCGCGGGTGCGACAGTCCCTGGGCGGCATGTCGTCCAGTATCGGGGTGTTGACGACAACGCTATGGCGAATGGTGAACGGCGAGAATTGACACACTGCTAAACGAACAGCACATGGCGAAGCGACTTGAGTACGCCATGCGCTTTGTTGGACCAGGTAATTGCTGCAATTATTTTGACATGAACGACTTTAACAATGTATTGTTTCTCATGAAACAGTTGGTTTTATACATTTATACTAAAATATGTATTTTTACCGACAGAATTGCCGCTTGCGTTCCACGACTTCCACGATTACATCCGCATCGATGAAAAATGTTTTTTTATCGATGTGGATCGTAAAACGCTCTACCTCACAAAGAACGAGACTGCCCCGGTTCGTTCATATCGCAGCAAGAGGCATTTACTGAAGGTGATGTTTCGTGGCAGTCGCTAAGCCCAGGTTTAACCATAGTCGCAACAAGTGGTTTAGTGGCAAAATTGGCTTGTGGCCATTTGTCAAAAAACCATTGGCGCTACGAAAGCAAAAAAAATCGTGCAAAGGGCACGCCAATTGTTGTTCCTATTAACGTCACGCGCGAACAGGTTTGCAAGAAGCTGATCGACGACGTTGTACCGGCTATCAAGTGATGTTGGTCTGGTAAGTCATTTTTTCTTCTTTGAAAACTTATTTTTCTAAATATGTTTTTGATTGCATTTTGTAGCAGGAAACAAAAAATTTCGTGCAACAAGATAATGCAGGGCCACATTGCTGTTTAGATGACCCGGCCGTCAAGGAGGCAGTCCAGAGCAATGGCTGGGACATCTCTCTTGTGGCACAACCAGCCCAAATCCAGATTTTAAATGTTTTAGACCTCTCCCTGTTTGCATCGTTGCAGTCGCTGCAGCAGACCAAGGCCATACACAGCATCTCTGACATTATCTGAGCAGTGGAGGAATTGTACACAGAATTGAGCAAAGATACGCTGGACAATGCGTTTCTCACAATCATGACGGTTATGGAGCAGACACTAGCTGATGAAGGTAGAAATCGTTTTTCCATTCCACGTATCAAGAAGCAAACGCGGCGACGCACTGGGGAGGACTTGGGTATTTACCGTGCAGCGAGGAAGCGTACCGCAGAGGATGGGTGGCTCCTTACCTAAAATGATAAATTCGGTAATACAAGCTGACTATTTTTAGTTCGCTTTGTTTATGTTTTTGGATTGGCCGAAATATCGCAATAATTCAACCAATCGGATTACGCCAAATTACAGATCTTGATCGCGATATTCTGTTTCATTGGCTAATCGCACGCAATATTCCTGGCTCACGCGTTAAAGCGGAGAAAATGCGCTTCCCGCCGTGCTTTTTATGTTGTCGACAGCTCGATCAGCTCCTCAAGCCGGGCTCGAGAAGTTTCCCTGCTTAACTCGATAGCACTCGATGGGCTCTGACACTTCACGTAGGAGCAACTACCAGCGCCCACTTGTTCTATCTTTTAGCGTAGACCTTCACGAACAAAATTCGTTGAGTTTGAGTTAGAAGTGATTCGAAGAGACCCGTTTGACGAGAAACAACTAAACGTTTTTGAAATAGAGTTGTATACGTCACCGCATCAGCCCGAATGAACTCACTGACAAGTACAGAAGCTGCGTTGTCTTTGTATTAAGTCAGATGTAACTCGGTCGTGTAAATATTGTAGGTCTAATCGCGGAATAAAGAAATACTTCGATATAGCTGCCATCTTCTTGATGGCCGCAGTTGCCGCTCCGTTCGCTTCAGCCGTCTTTGCTGTATGTATACGGGAATCATTTTCAGCTTCGTCCCACACTCTGTCCTCGTCGAATAAGAAGTGTGGCGTGGCGACTCGCCCAAAAGAATGATTGGACGGCAGACGCCATACATTGAGCACTGGACGCCTAAGTAACTCTGTAACTGAAAGTACACCAAGTGCATCCGGAAGGCCAAGTGCATCCAGAAGTGTCCTGTGCTTCCAGAGGTATCGAGCACATCCAGAGGCGCACCAAGTGAATCCAGATGGACTACGCCTGGATGCACCCTCTAGACGCCTGGATGTCAAGTCACCCAGGTACACTGAGTTTGTACCCACAACAATGCTCCAAGTTTTCGAGTATACTCAAGACAAGTTACTTCCGACCGACCAAGACGACCGACTGGACCGGTTTTGCACGAGGAGCCGGTTGAAGAATGCAGTAGCACGCAATGGATTTGTAAGCACTTCGGTTGATGACACCCATAGTGAATCCAAGACAAATCAGCCCCTCAGATGATTGCGACCCAAGATCCATAGTGAAACCAACATAAATCAGTACTTTCAGATAGATCGCTAGTCGAGACGTCTGACAGACAAATAACATACATAATAACAGTTCGTTTTGCCAAGAAGAGCGCAAGTGCTTTTGGGATCCTAGTGACCTGAAGGTGCTGTCAAGACCGACAAGAGGACAAGCCGTTGTATGAGAGGACCAACCTCGCCGTGGCCCTACGTCAAGAAGACCAGTGTTGGACGCAGCGTGACCGCGAAGACCGCCGTGGGACTCTCCAAGAGATCAAGACCAAGTTAGGCAGTGATTCGGACGACGCGCGTCTGGAGGTGACCTGCTTATTTCATATTCCAGTTGGGCATCCGGAAATCCGAATTTCATCTGCTGTTCTACGAGATTGTTGGTAATCACCCCTGGAAATCGATTGAATTGACTGCTGTGTGAAGCGATTGTATATTGTGTACTGGAAGGCCAGTCATCCAGACTTGGCATCAAAAGCTCAATCTCTTCCTGGAAGTGGTGCGCGTGGGAGAGCACAGTTGGGATTTTCCAGTATCCTAAGTGAGACTCCGTCGACTGGTGCAAGAGAGACCCCCCCCCGCCCAAGGGTCCTAAAGAATAAGTGGCGGTTGTAAAATTGTGTATAACTCTCTGTATTGTATTGGTTATCTGGGAAGACTTTTGTCTGTGATTTACCCAGTTGTGGAGATGGCGTTTGGAAGGAACGTGCGCGCTCTGCATCCAGATTCATATTTGTAGATAAACAACTCTAGAGGTGACGTAGCGTTCCGCCGAACGTAAACGACACCAATGAGGATACCACAAGGTCACACGCCAACTCCGTAGGATCACCTAATGTTCGTTTTCAGATACTGACCCCTCAGGACGCCTGGAAGTTCAAGTAGTTCGTCTGGAAGGCTATAGTCATCCAGACGGGTAACCCAGACATCCAGAGCGACCTTACCAAGAGGGCTACGTGCTGTACACCGGAGCGATCAAAAGGCGTTCACCCGCCTCGCGTCAGAAGGAAGCACTCCGAAAAATCTGGGTCGTCACCAAGTCCACCTTTGTCCAGCACTGAGCGTAAACTAACACTACACTGCTGTGACCTCTCAGTTAGCGGCACTTCATCGGTATCCACCGTCTAATTTTCAAACTCGATCCAGCTCCGAATCCGGGCACCCCGTTTTCTCTACAGTTAAGTGCAATTTTTGCGTAAGCAAAACAATTGCATCTTGTGTAAAATCTTAATTTATCCCCGTTTCATGGGAGATATCGTAAATAAAGCCGCCCTGCTTGGACCCTCCTTCTACAGTGCTGCTGAACGGCTGCGTGTGGCCTGTGGAAATGGAGGTTCTTAGTCGAATAAATGCTCGAAGATGACTGAAAGCAGACAGCATCCTTCTCAAAATTGGCGAACCACTCTGTGATTGGGTCTATCAATTGGAGAACCAGACCCATTAGATTTAAAAACGTGCACAACTCAGTGATAGCTTCACTTTAGAGCCTTTTGCTTTGATGTATGATTTTACAAGGGCCACATTTTTCTTGATGCGCTAATTCTTCGTTGTCCAGAAACGTTGACTGCAGTCGCAATTCGAATACTAGCGAGGTTTTATAGAGACGCCATGGTCATGCCGGCAGTTACAGAGGTGGTCCGCTTGGTCGCCTCTCAAACACTCACTCGTATCTGTACGGTAACGTTAAATACAGCCAGAGCGTTTGCAGCGCAAACGAACGCTTGGTCCATTTGTTTTTACAAGAAAGTTCAGCGTATGGGCTCCATAATCTGAGTAGAAAATAAAACAGCATGTGGCACTTCTTAAATCCTCCAGGCGCTCTTCATGGGGTTAGCATTTTGTTCTCAGCGACACCACCGTGACTACAGGACAGCGCTTTCAGTATCGTGAATCATGTCAGTCACGAAGGCAGCAATGATTTCTCCTGTTTTCGCTGCATCCCCGTGCACTTCATTACCCATAGCACTGCAGTCATTGCGGGGCATAACAACATTATGTTAATGATGCACTGAACACACTTCATAACTCTGTAGCCACCTACAAAATCTTGCTTAGAGATGAGCCGTTTTTAAATAGCAAGTATGAATGTTTAAGGTAATATTGCAATGTCGTACTTCTTAAAGCGAAGCCTTTGTGCTTGTTGAACACACGTTCCCGCAATTAATTAACGTTACATTTATTCATATCCTAAATTACATATATATTTGATTGGCTAAAATTTGGAAAAACTAAGCAAAGCGCTTCGTTTACAATGGTGTATTGCGCGTTTTACGCAAAATATCCATGCGCAATTGAGTGAATCGTGCGAGCGGGCACGAAATCGCCCGTGTCACTTGCCTTGACTATGCTAAGCTCGAACACCGAATACAACAGCGCTAAATATGAACTACGCATGACGGCGACCATATGGTTAGGTGAGGGACGATTTAGTAATTGACTTGGATGGGTGATCTTGGAATCTGCCGACATCTGCAAATTCAGAATAGCACAACACACAACAGGGTTAAATGCCTTAAAACTCATTTTGGATCCGACAACAATATGCCTGTCGTCTGCGTTGTAGAAACGGTGAGAAAATGCACACGGGAAAGGGATGCATAAAACTGACAAATAGCCTACGAAACAATGTTTGGTACGGAGTCGCTAAAATGATTCTATAGATCGAAGCCGCGCCATTTATTTATCCTTTACGACATCTTTGCTCTCTAAAAGACGTAAGACACCTTTCAAGCATGGCAATGGCCTTTGATCGTTTGCTACCAAGGTAAAAACAAAATCTAGACTGCCTAGACGTTAGAGGATTGAAGGTTAAAATTTCGGGCATATTTATGTTGTATTCACCATCCCATACGTTTTCCTACATGTGTGCTTGGCTAAATTGGCTGTCAGATGTACGTGTGTCGGATACAAGTCGAGTTTTACGGTACGAAAACACATCTCTTGTCGGAACCAAAAAATAAATCTGTAATGTGAACCCACAAGATAGAGGTGTACAAACCTGAGCCTACCATCATGTTGAAGCCACTCTCATTGTTAAAAGGAAGATATGTAGGATATCAAGTTTTCTATCTGTGACTGCGCTAACGTTAATATTCTCTGTTTTATGTACCGACCCAACCAAATAATGCAGAATTGAAAAAGAAGTGGCTATTGACCATGTGACCACAACCCTAACTGCCCAAAAAACGCCATCCGAGCGAATTCTAAGAAAACAAAAACGGCGTTTCCCACGGACCTCGTTGCCGCCTCTGAAACGCATTCAGGAAGGGCTTTGTTTAGTGTTGAGCTTTTGGTCGGCTCTCCCATTTTCAAGCCTACAGCTTCGATCGTTTGGCATCATGGTGAGAATGGGCTGTTTATAACGCCTAGTCCCATCTTAAGCTAAACATTGCATTATTTTGGGATATTTGTCCTACTTCAATCACAAAATAGGCAAAATATCCTGATTCTACATGGCACTAACATGGTAATCACATGGGTAATAGCCACGAGCAATTGAATACATGGGATGTAAATTCTCGAAACATAAGGTGATATGGCTTTTTCAATAATATACTTTCAATAATAAGAGTGCTGAGCTAATGCACCTCCATATTTGGTTTGTCAGAAGTTTTCTAAACAAAAACATTTGTTGTATAGTTTCAAACCTTCACGACAACGTACTTCAAAACAGCTAGGCATGCCTATAGGATCCGCTTGCTTCGGGGGAACACAGCGTTGCTAGTCCTTCATTTCTGGTTTCGCACGATGTCTAAGAACACTTTCATTTGCGCTCCCAC
Source organism: Phytophthora quercina (assembly GCA_014706105.1). Taxonomy (NCBI): domain Eukaryota; phylum Oomycota; class Peronosporomycetes; order Peronosporales; family Peronosporaceae; genus Phytophthora; species Phytophthora quercina. The sequence goes on along the minus strand of JACBOW010000003.1, from coordinate 1,458,200 downwards.
CCGCAACCGCATCACACCAGGGCAGATTGCGCGACTAAACCAAAGTCCCCACCAATTACCATGGATGCAAAGGAAGGGATCATCTGATGACGCTGACTCAATTACTTGAGCCTTGTTCAGCGACCCTAGACGTCTTCCGATGCTCCTTTCTCGAGCGTTCGGGCTCTCTCGCCTTATTCTTCGCTTATGGTAGCAATCACCAACACTGGTCATGCCACTGCGCGTGTCATCGTCTCAGCCGTCGTTCCAGTCATGATAAGGATTGCTTCATACGCCAAGTAAGGAACGCTCTTCACGGCTTTCACTCACTTCGACCCAGTTTGCGGCACGGCTCTTATTTCAATTAGAGGAAGTCGGAGCTTGGGGGAGGGCGCGCTAAACGCAAAGTGTGCCCCCGCGGTTCAGGCAGTTTGAAGCTTCTAGAAGCTTCCACGGCTGCCCTCTCTCATATATTAGAGGTTTACTTTACTTTACTATACTATACTAAATTTAAGTAAAATCTAGACTACCGCCGATTGGATAGGTTGTTAGCCAATCCCGATACACTCACCCATCCTCCAAGACGTCGCTTCTAATCGTTCAGCTGTCATTCAGGAATTTACTCGGGTAAGCCACCAGTGGGTCACGGTCGTTGGCTTTGGGCTACCTCGAAATGACAAAGGATTGACATCTACTCCGACGTATGTCGAGCAGAGCAATGCCTGGTGTGGGAGGCGCAGGCTCGCTGAACGGCTTCCACCGGTCGACACCATGGTCCAGAAAGTGCCGTCCAAGCCGCCGCTCCAAGGAAGGGCGGCCGAAGAGCCGGACTTTGGCCTCGTGCCTGCCCTGTTTGCTGCTGCTGGCCGCTTTCGTCCCATCGCGCGTACTGTGGCATCTTCTTTACGGTTCGACGTAGACCTCGGCGAGCATACACTGGGAGGAATCGTCTATCCTGCCCGCTGGCTTGGAGCTGTCGCTGGAGATCGACACTCCATTGGCTCCGCAAGGTTCTGTCCCGTCACTTGATCAGCCGTCTACGACTCCAGCGTTGGTGGGCGCCGTGATCACGTCGCCTGGTAGTTCACCTTCGATTTCCAGTCCCCCTGCGACTCCATCACCGCAGCAGCTCCGTTGCTGCCTGCAACACCCGCATCGCCTGCTGTTCATTCAATGTCTCCGGTGTCTGCCGCTGATGGTTTGCCCGCTGTTCCACGACCTGCGCAGCGTGTGATAGAAGATGGAGACGGAGACGTCCTCGATGAAGACGGGGACGCTGACGAACCGTACGCTCCTTCCGACTGGCTGCAGGGGCTGTAATTATCACCGAGTGGCCGCCGCTACCTCCTCCCGCTGAGAGGCATCCTGGTAGAATCATTTTGATCCTCACGCTGAGGTTGATCTTGTAGTTGATTACCCAGTCCGCAAGCTCATCGATCGCTGGGGTACACCGCCACACGTGGCGTACTTGGTTGATGGAACAGCAGGCCGTGTAAACTGAACTGGGAGTGGACGGAGGATCTTCGTCACGATGATAGGTGCATAGACCAAATGAACAAGTGGAAGGCTGCAGGCCCCGATCTCTCGTTCAGCGTGTTCTACAAGAAAAAAATATAGTGGCGCAGGGGTGGGTGAGGAGAACCTCTGCTTCTTGTACTCATTCCAAGCGGCGTGTTATCGACTTGGTTGGTGAACAGCAGTCACTGGGAGCGGTTCTGTCGTGAACAAGATAGCCAGAGGCATGGCACCGAAGAACATTGATGCGTTCTTCAACTTCGTACATGCGGAAGGCGTTCGCCTGAAATACATCGCGTAGTTCAAGATGCACCAGGTGACCTCGGTGTGGCACAACGAAATTGTGGAGCGCGAAGTCCGTAAGTTGGTCCCGGGTAACTACATCGTTCATGCCGCTGAAGATCACATTGAGCTCTGCTTCACGCTTGTTCTGGTGAGAGAGAAGGGCCCATTCATGGTGTACGACAAATACAACGAGAAAAAAATCCGCCGTGCAGACTTGACTCGTTGCCGTTTGTGCGAGCTCGACTCCCGAAGTCCACACCTTTATAAAGCTGCAATGCATATCATACCAAGCAGTGAGCACAGTATACCTACATATATGGTTCGGTGGCTGTTATATTCGTGACTTCGTTTGCACTGCTATTTTGGCCACGTCCGAGTTGCCAAAATGGCAGTGTAAACGGAGGCACGAAGGTAACAGCCACCGAATCATATGTGTAAGTATCGAGCGCCATCGTGTTGAGACTGAAGAACGCATGGCTACTAATTTCATCAATCCGATTAGGAGACCACAAGGTGACTTCGTAGCGCTTCAAGTCCTCAATCTTCAACTTCCGTCCGAACGACGAGTCACGATTGTCGACCTACACAAAATTTACCACCTTCATCGACACTCCTTCCGCCAAAACACTTCTCCCTTCAAACCCCTCGCCAAACACAACGTCTTCAACGAAAAGAAACTTGATAGCACCTGGAAATTGCGTGCCGATACTCCGTCCAGTCCGAGTCGGATGTCCACCGACTCAATTTCAATCGACCGTGGGTCTACGCATTCAAAATTTGAATCCTATGAGCTGACCATTACGCCATGTTTCAATTGAGAATGATGCGCTTTAGGGGTGACACACCTTCTCACTGAACTTTAGCATTCTTCATACGTACCTCCATATGATCGGAAAGGGTAATGTATACTATCACCATTCGGAAATAAACGACAGTTTGGATTGAATTGTCGAAAAAGCAATATTAATACCCTCCTCAAACCTACGCCTGTCAATGCAATCTGAACGCCATTACATCAGATTAAAGAGGGAAGGTTCAACTTTCGAATCTCCCGCCACATTCACGTTCTAGTTCCAAGCCAGAGCAAGGTTTGAGCGCCTCCCCACTTCCCTCCCCGCCGTCCGCAGCTCGTTATCCACGCTACCTCATCACCGCCACTATCTGCGAGAACACGCACAGGTACGAGCAGCATCCTGTCCTAAGCTACACTCGTTTACTGATGTGTGTTGGTGTATGCATGCCTGGTGATGTGTTTGTTGTACAACTCCCTAGGACTCACATCTTATGCACTGGATTACAAAGGAATTGATCGCTGCAATCCCTCAATTTGCTGCAGTCGTCCATTCCTTTGTCAGAGAAATGGTGGGTCATGACAGCTGGTCGGATCGAGCTACTGAGCCGATCAGATGCTTGTTGATCTGACGATGGCGTGGCCAAGAAGGCTATATGGCCCATGAAGCGCATGTCGTGACGCAAGGCATATCGTACGAGTCGATTCCAGTGCTTGCTGTCTATTGATAAGCATGGGGTACTCTGCTGTACGCGTGTTGGTTTCGTCGTGCCGATAGGCTATGCCGCACAGGCGTACGGCCTCCCTGTCCGCTAAGATTCTGGCACAGAAGAGGTAGAGAGGGTCCTTGCTGAGAGCGGAACATATACGCCTACAACTCGCCTTCGCTAGGGTCCACCGTGCTGCGTAGTAAGCTACTGCTGGTAGCTACTGCCTTTCGCTCATTTCGTCTGTCCTTTTTCACTCAGAGTTTGGTAGCAACTCTTATTTGGGTTCCCTCTGCACAACTAATATTACCATTTCATAACGAGGCGGAGCTATGCGCAATTTTTTATATTCGGTCATTTATTTCCGAATGGAGGTATACGTCACCTATTTCGAGAAAGATAATTTTCGGTATAGTACCAACAATTCAAACTCGGACATACTTATCTGTAGTTATAAGGTGTGACACCCCTAAAGTGCGTAATTTCCAGCTCGATAATGACGTCATCGGTCACTCTCAATCTGTAAATCAGTTTCATTTTTAATTTCTTCTTCAGTTTGCAATTTGCACTCAAGAAGGAAGACTTTCAGACCAAGATCAGGCTTATGCTACATTCACAAGCACGAGTATATTGCGAACGACTGGCTATTCGTGTATAACGATGAGGTAGTGGTGCATTTAGACCTATCGAACGCTTGCCAAAATGTACTACCTGTATTGCTGTTGATTCTGCTATTTGCCTTAACAGCCTCTTTTGCTACCATCAAGGCTTTCAAGATGGCCAGCCATGTTGACCAGGATGCCGCCAAGAGATGGCTAAGAGACGTTGGCACGCAACCCGCGTTCATTGCGTGTGCCGTGGACTCGGTCATCTTCACGGCGAAGTGCGTAAGTACCAGGCCAGTCACCCGGATCTGGAGTGGAACTTGCAGAACCGCTGGGTCCTGTTCCTCTACGAGGAGGACGTCTGTGCGATGCACAAGAACGTTTCCAACGAGGCCGAGGGTCTCAACAACGAAACTGCTCGACGAGATCAATGCGGCATCTACGTGGTCGAGCCTATCAATTCCAACACAACTGAGAAGACTACAAGCTTGATCATCGGTCAACAGTGTAGTGTCAGCACCGCGCCATCCTCAACTAGGAATAGATAGCCAACATTTGCATCTAAAAAGGCTGAAGGACACAACGCTGCATATTGCCCGAATCGTTCCACGGAAAAATGGATTCCGATATGATGATTGCCAACATGAGCTTCTGAAACGCAGGAAAAATGTCGAAACTGAAATCCTGACTATCATCAACAAATTCAGGTTTTGATGAATTGGTCGGGAGTCCGAGCTGTGGGATACCCTACAAGAACGTACAGGCTAGACCGTGAGAACGAGACGGTCAAAACTCTATACCTCCATAAATCGGATTTCGTTTCACAGGATTAGGTTCAATACACTAAGATCGTCGAGGTTTTATTGCGCGCGACCAGATTTAAAATTCAATAGGCGGCAGGACCACTTCGCAATCTTCCCCTGTATGATTCGTACTACGAGAGCCCCGCACAAGATGCCCCCCTCCGGCGCGTGTACCTGGCTAACGAGCAGAAGCAGCTTCAGTGTGCGCAGATAGCACACGCTTCACCCAAGCTGGAGTTACAATTATCAGAAACTAATATCAATTTCCAAATTCATAAACACCTTATATTCAACTCGAGCGCACAGTGGCTTCGCCATGTCCTTACCCTTCCTCAATCCGGGTTGAGTGGCACTCGGTTTATTACCACACCACTACCCCCACCCAACTACGAGCGAACACGCGAATCGAGTGAAGGCACTTCGGAGCACAGCTCGGCCCCCAATCTACTAGAAATACATCCAACGTGCGTACTGAGGCCGTGGCGTCGGCCACCCCTCTCGCCATTGCTGCATTCGCGAGCGCGGCTGTCCAGCAGGTATCCACATAGATGACCTGTCGATAGCAGTCCACGACACATGTGTTCTGAACGCCGCTGGTTGACAATCTATTATATCGTATCCCAGTGGGCTATGCACCGGGACTTCCCTTCTTTGAGACGGCACAAGTGCAGATGACCCAAGAAATTGTACAGGCTTCTATTATTGTGACATTAATGGAAGCGATATTTCTTCACGTGTATCCTGTTTTTTTTTCGTGCTGAAGTGGAAATGGAGACGCGACGTAAGCTTCGCTTTTATCTAGAAGAAGTCGTGTAATTGAGAGGTGGTTTTGATAATGCTTGTGCGTGAAACCGCACCAGAACCGTTCGTTGACTATGTGCTCGTAAAAGGAAATGAACAAGCGACTAACGCGATGGAAGTGGTGGTGTTTAGGGCGAGTCGCTACTAGCGCTGCCTCGTAATTACCTATTCGGTTGACGAGCTAAGAACCCACACAGCCATAGCAGCTGCAACTACCCCCACTTACTTTTTGCACAATTTGCCGAAGTTGCACATTAGACCACCGGTGTCCGCCGATTCGTGTAGAATCTGTTCTGTCAAGCAAACTGAAGTAGTGAGAGCGCTAGTGAATCTGTGAAACTTCGTCTATCACACCTCATCGCGGTGTCACCGCTTTCCATGTTCCAGGTGTCATTTATTTCCCAGGTGTTGTCATTTTCCCAGGTGCCACCTTTATTGTACCGACAGAGGGATCAAGACAAAACATAACTTCTAATGTCGATTTTGTGCGAGCTGCATCTACAAAGTGCCGCCCTTGTCGCTTGTCTCAACGACTAAGATAGCGGTGCCAACCAGGAGAGCGGTAGAGCGATGCCAACCAGGACAGTGGTGACTCCTGAAAATGCAGTGACAATAACGAGAGTGGTGCAACTTCAACAGGGTAGACACATATAAACGGTGACAAGTTAACGAGTGGTGACAAGTCGGAGAACTGTGACAAGTAGGAAAGCGGTGTAGAGTTGAAAACTACAAGAGACACTAAAGGCAGTGAAAATGCATAACTTTACGTCTTCGGACATAAAAGGAATTGAGCGACGAGAGCTCGAGAAGCTAACGAAGGATGTCCTTGGGTGGATTTCCACAAAGGCAAATGTTCTCGGGGGTTGTTTGCAAGCTGCGGGCTCTAGTTAGACACGGAGGTCTTTGACACTTTTGCCTTCCGAATCTGCCGACTGGAGAGTTTGGCAGAATAGCCCTTGACACCTAGATGTTGTAGTTTGTTCGTCTTCCGGCCCTACTGAATATGGCAGCAACCTCTGAATTTTACGTAGTTCTTGAAGCCGCAGATACAGTTTCGATGTAAAGAATTCCTTCACCTCCGGTATAGACGCAATTTGTGCGTACCATAACGACCAAGCAACCACATTCTTGACAAAACAATCTGCGCAGCTCGTGCTCGTTATCCTCGCACCAATAGCGCAGGACCCAAAATGAGATCTTCAGCGTCGTTATTCTCGACATTCTCAGAGCTCGAGTAAATTGCCCACCCAGCGAGTCGAAGCTTCAGCAAGTTCCTGTGCGTCTGGTTCTCCATTATTTGCCCGCTGCTGCACGCGACAAAGAGGGTGTTGTACGTAGCAAATGTCCAATTTCGATCTTGGCAGATACAACCCAACTAGTCGCGTTGCAAGCGGCTGAAATTTCTGTCTTAATTGCCGTCTTCCGTTTTGGGGCATCTGGATATCAAACGCTGACGAAGAATCAACGTCGACCGGTATACTTCTTGAAGAGGGTGTTGGTGGTTTCACAGGGGTTGTTTGATGTAGCGTATCAAATTGGTGTGTGGAACGTCTTCCAGCACCAATACCAGCTGCCAAACCACAGCTCCGTGAAGTACTTCACAAATCATTCTAAATCAGGAGTTGCTCGCGATTTGGTCAGCACCGCGTCTTTCTCTGTGTAGAACACATTCATATTTGCCCGTGTAGTGAAGCTGAACATTTCCATCTACAACCGCTTTTCGAGTGCCTCGTGTACTATCGCATGTTATACAAAACATGAAAAAAAAACGTTTAGGTGCGTTGTTTCGGCAAATCACGATACCTGCTGGAAACCATTGAGCTGAGCGTCTTCGGCATCATCCATCACTGCGTCGATGTGTAGAATTACCTGGGGGGCAACCGGATTAATAACCCGAACTAGCGATTTAAGGCACAAGGTGTATTCCTTCTCCGCACGCATACTAACAGCACAAATTACTCCAAGTTCGTACGCACGCGTAGAATCTGAAAAGCCACAGGTCGCAACAGGATCCCCAGATCACTTAACCTGAAAGTAGTGTTAGCATCGAAGACCGTGAAACGGTTGGGCGACGTGTAGTCGGTGTACATGTATGCATCCACCAGCGCTTAACTGGTCACGCCGATATCGAACGAATATTGGTCAGCACCCTTGCCAACGTAAGCGTATCTGTATTTGAGCCAAAAACAGAAATGATTGGTTGTTAGTCTCCACAGAGATTGTATGATTGCTTCTGGGTGAGCTTCTTCACCGCTTTAACTAGGTTATTCGGCCCTTGTATCCGCCGTATATACTTCGCACAATTGGACACTTGGTATTGAGATGGATAGCCCCGTGTTGGAGCACTATCCGAACACTGAGTGAGAACGAGGTGAGGAGGAACAGCGCATTCATCGTGCTATAAGATGAAATTTCTCATGTCAACCGTGATGAGTCTTGTGAGTACCACTACATTCAGCACCATTATCTCGAGAATGATCCATTCGGTTATGGCGCACTCGTCATTGGCTAGACATATCACAGCCCCTCTCTTCTTTGAAACATTTGCATGGTCTGTAGTGCTTACAGGTCGCACTGTGCAGCGTCATCTCCGTTCCCAAATTTCATGATCTTCTCCATCACAAACCTGGCATCGGGTACCTTCCAAAACACATATACAACGGTTTGATCGCTATGGTCGGAGGAGATTAAACAGGTCATTAAAGGCTGTGATTAAAAGCCAATTGTTTGATAAAAAAAGGCCGATCAAACAATTCATAAAATGTTTTATCTCCCTTGTTATCAAACCCTCATGTAGCAACATTATTAAATTTAACCTTGTACCAAGTATGGACTCAAATGTGCCTTTATGTAGAGATTTTGTTTGGATTGACGATGTGGGATCTTCAAAGGCTGCTGCGAGCGAAATTCGGGCGTGAACTGGCGCGGTCCTCTCGTTTCGAAAGTGGCCGTATATCGCAGAAGCTCCCACGTTGTCTACGTCGACAGGGTATGCACATACCAAGTGGGTCTTTTGCGCGCATTGCCGTGTTACCGTGAGCCGACTTGTTCTCTTTTCTTTTGTTGTAGCAACCAACCGAAGAGTAACCAGTGTAGCTGCAGCGCATCATGACAGTGAAGAAACTGGAATCGCACAGAGCTAGCTGGTTAGTGCGTAAGGCAAACTGTTAGCCGATAGCGGATTGGTCTAAGGATAGCCAGTCAGAGCATCTGAGTGTAGTGTGATGAATAGTATAGTATAGTGAAACTAAGGTATTAAGAAAAGCAGAGTGGCTGTAGAAGTTTCTAGAAGAAGCTTCTATCCACTCGAACTGCGGGGACGCACTTTCCTTTTGGCGCGCTCTCCCCCAAGTTCCTCGCTTCCTCATGATATACTGGTTGCACTTGTTGATCTGACCATAAGGAGCCCATGCCGATGAACGCCCAGCTACAGGCTGAGATCGTCCGACTCAACCAAGCGATGGTAGATCGCACGCGAGCGCCAAGCAACCTGCCCAAGTTCACCGGCAAGAGAGGACAAGACGTACGCGAATGACTGTTCCGGATCGAGAACGCCTGTCGCATCAACAACATACCAATTGAAGACGCAAGCACACGCATGCCGGGAATCGCCGGGTCAGCGATGAAAAAACCAGCCTCGGGCTGGTTCCTGCACTGGTCGTCGACGACGAGAAACGAGATGCACACGTGGGGGTTCCGTGAGTATGCGCTCCAACATTTCGAAGCGTCGAATTTCCAAGTTGTACTGCAGGAGAACTTCAACTTCTCAAACAGACAGCCGACATCGCGTTATACAACGGCGAGTACTCAGCTCTAATCTTCCGAATCGAAGGTATGAGCGTGCTCGACCAAGTGCTGAGCTACTCGTACGGCCTCAAGTTTCGCACGCGCAGCTATTTTAAGCTCGAGGATCCTGACACGATGAGCGATGCTATGGACTTGGCCGTCAAATACGAGGTAACCCACTTCGTAGACGACGTCCGCGACCGCCAATCGCGTGGAGACAAGAAGAAGTCTCCCGGCGACCACACTCCCCACCAAGGAAAACCATTCAATGGGAAACCCTTCCATGGGAAAGGTCGCTTCAAGCCAAGGCCAAACAGCAAGCGTACCGAAAGTCGTGCCAGTTTCTTCTGTAAGAAGCCTGGCCACATCAAAGCCAACTGCTTCGCTTGGAAGAAAGAGCAGGAGAAGCAGGGAAACGGGCAACCACGTCGGTGAAGGAGGGTCCTGGCGTGACCAAGACGGGTCTAGGTAGCTGAGTTTGACGATTCATAGCTACATCACGCCGCAGACACACCTAGATTTGCATCACAAACTCATCATGGGTAGCTTTTTATATATGAAGATGCGAGGAACTTGGGGGAGAGCGCGCCAAAAGGAAGTGCACCCCCGCAGTTCCCATGTCTTTATGTGCGTTTCACGGCGTTCAACGACTTTCCCAGCCATCACTCGACTGGATAGAAGCTTCTTTTAGAAGCTTCCTCAGCCACTCTACATATGATCTTCTTAACCAATCAGACCGAAAAACCGCTCTTGTTCTAGCCTTTCCTAGGACAAGTATGGCTTTTATCTTGAAATCTGTATGAAGGGCAAATTTATGTTGTCCTGATCAGTTCACAATAAATTTGTCCCACCAATGTATACAAAACACAAGATGTTATTTTTGTTCTTCCGCCCACATACAAATGTCGAGTGAGGGTGCTAGGACAAAAATTGATTGGGGTTAATACCTTATTTTCACTATACTATACTATTCATCATACTACATTCAGCTACTCTGATTGACTATTCTTAGACCAATCCGCTATCCGCTAACACTCACCCCTTCCTCAAAGTCTCTCTTCAAGATTCGTACTTACCTGAACCCGAAACCGTACCTAACGGTTGCCGTCCTGTCGCCACTTCCGAATTGACAAAACCGAATGCACCAGGAGCTGCTTCACGGTGGCGACTGTGGTGACTCGTTGGCCGCTGCTGTCTCTGGTGGCGACCCCCGTAGAGCCCAATGAGGTCACCCGTGCTTGGCATGACGGAGGTGAGCGAGGGGCCTGGCCCTGACGCTGCTGAATCCCCACCGATTCCTAGTGTAGCTGCTAGCGAGAGCACTGCACCGCTTGACCAGCTTGCGACAGCTGCTGCGTCCGTGACGTGCGTGCCTGTTGGCGTGTCACCCCCGCCCCTGCTGGCCTTGCTGCCAAACACTGCCGACTTCGCCTTCGATCCTGGGCTCCTAGAGCCGTATCTGGTGGTCGACAACGACGGGCTTCCTATCGGCTCGCTAGGTACTGCGTCGCCGACGCCTTTTCCTCCTCTCGTAGCCTCTGCGACTGTTGTGACCTCTGAAAGTCTTAACGCCATCATGAACGAGCCCGCGTCCGATTTCGAGCCCGCGTCCGATTCCGAGCACGAAGTCGTCGTCGCGCGGACACTCCACTCGTTGTACCTGCGCGCGATGTCACCTGAAGAATCAGCCGCGAATCCAACTCCACCCTTCGAGGACATGTTTGGTGATTTCAATGGTGCTGATGACGAAGATAACGTGCAGCTTGTCTCTTCGTCTGCTGACGACGGAGGTGGTGAACCTGCTTCACCTGGTGATACCGCTGCTAGCGACGGTGTTGATCCCGATGTTGAAGGGTCACCGGTGGCTGCTGTACCGCTACCGGAGACGCAGTCGGTGAAGTGAAACCGCAAGGTTGCCGCCAAAAAAACCAAGAACACGAAGAAACGGAAGGAGAAGAATGCGAAGAAGGCTGCGAAGAAGCTCCGTCAGGGTTAGACATGTAATTCGGAATACATGTGGCCATTGAGTCCCCTTTCATTGCTGCCTTGTACGTCTTCTTCTTATCGACTGCTGATGGGCTTCAAATCTGCAATCAAGTCTGGAGCTTGCCTCAAATCATTAACGGGAACCCATGTGAGCTTCTCTTCACCCACCCACCCCACAAGACACTGTTCATGTCGCTTGGGGCGTCGCTTTCCGAGCAACCGTTGGACGAGTTGTCCGACAGTGCCATCCGCGAGGATGACATCGTGCGGTCGTGACAAGCCCTTAGGTTCCAGGTTGGGCTTGAGGGAGTCCGTATTGAAGACAGGATGCAGCTTGTTACCAGCTTGAATGTTACGCTCGTAGGCGTGGTTGTGAAGCTTTCTCACGACCGTGTACGGGCCCATCCACTTTAGTCCAAACTTGGACGGGTTCGGCAGGCCAGTGTGTTTCGGGTCCAACTGTTACGGACTCAGATACACACGGTCGCCAACCTCGAAGACATGTTCGATGCGGTTCGGATAGTAGACGTCTCGCATCCGTTCTTGTGCTTGAGCCAAGCTTCTCGGCATCGTAGAAGAACTATTGCTTAACGTTCACGGAATTCGACAGCACGCACACTCTTGGGCATGGCTTCGAGCTGTTCCGCGGCAAGTCGCAATGGATTCAAAGGTATATACCCGAGATCCGCTCCAAACGGAGCAATGTTGGTGCTGGAGTTCACGGGGGAGTTGACAGCGAACTCGGCGTTGGCAAGATGGACGTCCCGGTCATCCTGCAAGGGACCCACGTAGCAACGGAGGTACTCTTCCAGTGTCCGATTCATGCGTTCCGTTTGTCTGTCGCCTTGAGCTCGATGCACCAAGGTCATGCTCAACTTCGTCCCGATACCTTTGAAAACGTGTTGCCAGAAAGCTGACACAAATTTCCAGTCTCGGTCCGATACGACGTTTGTGGGCATACCGCGTAGCTTCCAAATGTGACCGATGAAGAGACGGGCAACCCTTCAGCGGTTACCTTCTTCGTAGTCAGCACAAAATGGCATCGTTTCGTCAGTCTGTCCACGACAACCCAGATGGAGTCGACACCACGCTTGGTTCTTGCCAAGTCAGTGATGAAGTCCATGGAGATCGACCGCCACCGTTCGTCTGATATCTTCAGTGGATCTAGTAGACCTGGAGGCTTTGTGACTCGAGGTTTGTTCCGTCGACAAGGCTCGCAGTCCGCAATGAACGTCTGGATCGACTTCAACATTTTGGACCAGTACCATCGTCGTGCAAGCGTCAAGTACGTACGCTCTGCACGTGGATGTCCGCCATAGTTGGTATCATGGCACTCGCCGATGCTCGTCTGCCTCAACTTCACGTCGTTGGGCATCACGACGCGTGGTACATCATCAGCAGGTGTTTGATATCAGAGCAAGCCGTTCGCTTCCGAGTAGCATATGTACTTCTTAAGATGCTGGCGTTCAACCTTGGGTTTTAAGTTGGCCGTACGACGCTTGATCGCAGCAAAAATTGTCTGCACCTCGAGATCCTTCGCGTACGCCTTCTTTGCTGCTAACCAACTCGTTGTCCGTGATAACTTCGCTGATCGCTAAGCGAAACGGTGTACCGTCGAAGCTGGTCACGCTCAAGTCACGGAAGAATTTCGTCTCGGGTTGTAAGTCCGGTCGTCGGCTTAAGGCATCTGCTATCCCGTTCTTCGCTCCAGGGAGATACGAGAACGTCGGCTGATACTCTCGAGGATATAGTACCAGCGCGCTAACCGACGATCAGCCATTTTCGGGGTATACACACCCTCGAGACTCTTGTGGTCTGTCTCCACGATTGGCGGTTTGTCCAAGCAGTAAATCCGAAAGGCAGCGAGCGCGTGGACAACAACCAGGAGTTCCTGCTGCTGCATCGAGTAGTTGAGCTCCGCTGATTTCATATTACGACTGGTGTAGGAGATCAGTCGCTCAACTCCGTCAACGACTTCGAACAAGACGCCACCCACGGCGAACTTGCTAGCGTCTGTGCGCAAATGCATGGGCTGGCTCAAGTCCGGTAGGTGCAGCATCGGCGGGTTTCACAACCGTCGCTTTAGCTCCTTGACGTTCTTCAACTGCTCGTCGTTGATGTGGATCTTGGCGTTTCGCTTGTTCTTCTTCTTCAGGAGAGCAAACATGGTTGCTGTTAGCGACGCGTAGACTGGGCAAAAGCGTTGAACATAACCGGTCAGGCCAAGAAAGCTGTGAAGCTCTTCTTGCGTCCTTGGTACCGGCCAGTCATTGATTGCTTGAACTTTGTCCGGATCCATACGCACACCATCGCGACCAACGAAGTCTTCCAGGCATGGAATCTCTTCAGCGCGGAAAACACACTTGGATAGCTTAGCATCGAGCTTATTATCGCGAAGGATGTCCAAAGTCTTGCGCAGTGCTTTCAAGCGATCTTCAATCTTCGGTGACTTTGTGAAGATATAGGTATCGCCGTAGAACGACCCAGTAATCTCCAAGCCTCAAAAGAGCTTCGATGTCAACCGATGCTTCCTCGCCGGCGCGTTGCAGACTCCCGTGGCCAGAACAAGGTACTCCCAGAGTCCGTTTGGCGCCTGAAACGCTGTAAACTTGATGTCTTCTTCGCGCATACGCACTTGGTAGTACGCGGACACCAGGTCCACCGTAGAAAACCAGTACGCGCCAGTCATGGCGTCCAGGATATACTCCTTCCGAGTCACCGGGATACTCTGACGAACTGTGTTCGAGTTTAGGTACCGGTAGTCATGTATAATCTGCCAACCGACAGGCTTCCGGGCGCAGAACGTTGGAGCAGCGTGAGGACTGATACTGGGTCATATGATCTTCTTCTTCATCATGTCGATAACCCATCGTTCGATTTCACGCTGTTGCCCCGGTGACTGCCGCCACTGCTGTCGATACATCGCGAGATTTGGATCTTTCACGTCGGTCCGATTCTCGATCTCGCGTCTCTCTGGTAGACCTTCCGGTAGCTCAGGACGGAATACGCTGTCTGTTCTTCGTGAGTAGCTTGAACTCCGGATCATCTCGAAAAGTCTCCCAGTGCGTCTCAAGATATCGCAGCGCTTTCGCACTTCCGACGTTGTCAGGTTGGTCTCGCCGTTCTAATGAACGAGCAACTTGCTTGATTGGCTCGTTCGACAGAACCAACATGAAGTCGGGTTCGTCGATCGACTTAGCCTTGATTCTCAGGAATTGCCGGAATTTCTTGCGTGTGATGTACTTGGTCTGCACACCACTCTCGTCAACAACACCCATCGCGAACATCTACCTATCCTTGCCCCCGGTACTGTTGCTATCACCAGCCTCTTCCGCAGCACCATCATGCTTCGACGGCTCCGAGTTGCCATTCACCTCCGAACCCTTGCCGGCTGACGCGTCTTCTAGTTGTTCTCGAACAACACTTGGGCACTGTTTCTGCACTGAGTTACCGGAAGATTCGTCCGCAGACTTCACATCCGTTTCCAGCGCGGCGCCTCGACAGGAATCGGGTCTTTTCGCCGATGGGCCTTTCGCCTCGACAGATCTCCGAAGCCCGGAGGCAATCACCGGTCCGCATTCCTCGATCAGTCCACAGGTTTCGCCTTCTCTCTCCTAGCGCAGTGTCTTCGTTCTTGTTCCTCAATCCGCCGACCTCTCCAGTCGATCTGCGGATGCGTGTCCTCAAAGAATGGGATTCCAAGGATGCAGTCAAATTCATCGGGTATCGTATAGGCGACAGCGACACATTTGTTCGTCTCGGTTAGTACAGATACGGCGATGTAAAGATGCAGTACTTCCGGCTTCGTCTCGACGATTTGGTTGTCTCCGAGCTTGACTCGTATGCTCTTGTCGCTGAACTTCGTTGTCTGAAGTTTATGATCCTCCACCCAACGTTTGGCTAGAGGTAGTTACTCCACAGTCCAGCAACATGCTTCGAGTCGAAATGGTTCTGCCACTCACACTGATTTCCTCTGTTACGGAGAACAATAAACGTGACTTATAGACCAGAGGGTTCTCACACAGAACGTTAAGGTTGACACTCTCAATCTTAAAAGTTCTGGCTACGCTACTGAGCTAAGAGAACGGTTATTTCCCATAACCATAAGAAAATCTGCAGAACCCCACTACGTGTAGCTGACGTTTTGGTGTGGGCAATAAACATCCGCAAAGAAGCTGATAATAACACCGCAGCTTGAGTATTTAATCGGTAAGCTTATTAAGTGGGTTTCGCTGGCCAAGAGGGTGAGGCAGCTGGTGCAACAGAGTCTGCAGGTCCCTAATACCCGAATCGGTACTTTGTTATATTTTTTGGTAATTCGGACGCCCCCACGAATAAAACCCCCAAATAACATATGCCCAATGGGTACCTTCCAAACCCTACATAAACCGGTTTAATGACTAGGGGTAGGGCGTATAAAAAGGGTCATTTAAAACCAAGATTAAATTCCAATTGTTTGGTGAGACCGAAAAGTGGTCTCTCTAAACAATTGTTTAATGAGCATTTTGTCAATTTTGATCACCCCCTCAATTAGCAACTTCATTAAAGAATGTCTTGTTCTGAGTATAAGTACAATCAACACCCCGAAGTGGAAGGAATCGACTTGAAGTTTGGAATATCTTGAAAGGCCTTCCTTTCAAGTCGCGCGCGCTAAGCTTTCGCGCCAAACAGGGACTCTCATTCAAAGATTCCCGCGCTGGTGGAAAAGCTGGTGGTGCTGCAGAGGGTATCGTCTGTGAGGTGGGTTGCTTACTTGCTCAGGCATGGACTACTGAGTAGCCGATTAACAAAGCTTTGTGCTTGTTTCACGTTCATACAGAGGATATCGTTTCAACGAGAACACTGCTCGCAATTTCGCAGCCTATAGCGTGCGGTAAGCTCCTGTCTGTACGACCGTCGTCTACGGGCCTTCCCCATCAGGAATCTAACTTGCTGTTTGGCTGTAGAAATATGCTGAGGAAGGCTTCAGGCCGCAAACGAGGGAGCACGCTGCCGCGTGACACTTTAGTGGGGCTTCGGACTAAAAGACTACGGACGACATGTGAGGCCAGGGGCGTGAAGCTATCATCGAGGCTTCGGCAGAAGCATCACCTTGTTATCGATGCTACTACCATGGAGACAAGTGCACTGACCGACTTCCAGCTCGTTTCTCCCGTTCTTGTCGAGCAAGCTTCCCAAGATTCGTGTACGTCGGTGTTGTTGCGGGCTGCGTCGGTGGGTTCGCCGACGACGCAATCTTCGGACATATCGGATTCGTCCATAATCGCGATCTGTTCACCTGCGCCGCGTGCATCATCGCCTCTGCCTCTTCCTGCACGGGAAGCGCAGTCAGAGACATCACTTTGGGTTACAGTCGCCACGCTCGCAGACCTCAACATGCGCGCCATGGTCGCCCCACTCCGGAGCTACGCTATCGCCTCGGGCGCAACCGTCTACGAAGGCGTCGTGGTCACCTAGTCCGATTCGTCCTCCTACTCAGAAGCTGCGGATCGCTACTCCGCGTACTCCAGATGGGGAAATACCTGCATGGTTCGCCGAAGCCTACGAATCTGACGGCTACGACTCCGAGGCTCTACGCCTCATATCGCATCTCCATCCTGCTGTGGATGCCCGAACGCCTCGACCGACGTATGTGCCGGTATCTCCTGTCCGATCTGCGGTGGCGATCCCTGTCCGTCGAGACGAATTGGTTTTGGAATTATGGCCGGAGGGTGTGGAGGTTTTGACGGAACAGTCGAATCCGGCGCGATGGAAGTTTACCGCAATCAGCATCGATATCCGAGACGGTGCTGGCTGCGGATGTGAGGTGCGATGCAATGCACTTACGTGTCTGAACGCTTCGGAGAGTCGCTTTTGTGATGATCGAAACTGTTCATTTGGAGGATGCTGTGGTAATTCACTCAAAGAGAACCCGTCGCTCGTTCTAGCTCGCAACGTAGCCACTGGAATGCGCGGTCTGGTAACCAAGGACGACATCGCAGCGGGCGAGGTCATAGGCGAGTATTTGGGCGTGTTCGACATATTCGGGCCGCCAAGCCGCTAGGGGCCAGTCAACGAGGGCTACAGAACGCATCTGAAGACAAAGACTACGGGGAACAGGCACGCGGGGATCGGCGCTCTTGATGCGGGCGGCTATGATTTATGAATCACGCCTGTAATCCTACTGCTAGATTCCACGAGGTCCAGACAGGGACACACCTTACAGTCGTCGCAGTTGCAGTGCGCGACATTGCCGCAGTGGAGCAAGTTACTGTTTCCTACGGTAACTCCCTGGGGCTTATTTGCCGGTGTGGTTGGAGTGGATGTCAGTACCAAGACATCCAGCATCTCTCGGACATCGGCGTTGCGTGCGAAGAGGATTCGGGAGGTGTCTGAGAGACTACGGTTGCATCCTGTGCTACCGAATTTGGTCCAAAGGAAAAGAGTATGATCCTGAGGTTTTTTTACCATGAGCATGATGAAAATAAGCCGTTTGGTCCTTCAACATTAGTTTTTTTTTTCTTTCAAGCTTGAATTTCACTTAATTTCGTGATTTCACACGTGGGAAGCAGAACAAGACGTTGAGAAGACCATGGCGCAGATAAAAACTCAGCGATACGTCATGAGTGGTGACATTATCGACTAAGTGTCATGAATGTGATGTTTTGTTACAGCGTGGAAGACGACAGGGGTATGTAAACGACTCTGTTCAAGATCAGCTGCTACTCTGTCAGGTCGTCGAGTAGATCATCCCCCTTGGTCGCAACATGTGGGATCAAGTCGCTGTGTAATTCAATGCCAGTCGCGCCAGGGGCTCCCCCGAGCGTGGCTTTGAGTCGCTACGACGGAAGTTCAGGAACTTGAACACCAGGAAGAAGCCCTCCGGGAGCGGCGAGGTGCCCTTGCGTCTCAAGCCCGTGATCTGGGCTAAAGAAATTCAGATGAGAATCGAATCGGAGGGCGACGCTCAGACCTCGCACGACGGTCTAGACGAGGGAGACGACGACGCCAACTTGCCGGGAGAAGAGGGTGATGCTGATGAAGAGGAGACAGGAGACGGTGATCAGCCTGAACCTGACGCTGGCAGTGACCCGGATGGACTCGTGAGCGAGGATGATGAGGAGGTGGAGCAGCTGGACCAGGCCGAATCCACGGCTGCAGAAGCGAACGGGGCTACCCACGGACATGACATGCAGCCAAGTTCCGTCGAAGGCGTCGTCATGACGCAAGACGGTTTGATCGATGCAAGTCTTGCAGCGCACTATTACCTATCGAACACTGATGCTACCGAGTCGAACGCCGTCGTTGAAGACCGCAGCAACAACCAGCAAGGCCCAACAACGGGAACAGCTACAGCCAGTGCCTCAAGCACCCGTCGTCCATCGCCTCGTGCCGGTCGCCTACAGGAAGACGCCGAGGCCCACGCATTCGTCCTCTGCCAACTGCTGCCTCCCCCCGATGGCTCAGAGCTGCGCCTAGACCCACAACGAGCCTCGGGAGATACGGCAGAAGAAGATGCTATTGACACGATAGGAATCTGGAATTTTCGTGTGGACGGGTCGACGTTATGATTGGTTGGAGATAATGCCAGTTCTGGGACAAACGTACGTACCTGGACGTGTGACTTGGAATGATTGGAGGCCGGCTGAGCTTGCGTTTAGCTGGGCATGGGCATGGTATTCCTGGATGGAGATCCCCGACTAACCCCCCCCCCCCCCCCCGATACAACCATGTATCCGACGAGAGGCAATTGCCCTAGCGTGCGACGAAGAGCTTCTACAATTGAGAGCCACCTTCTCTTGGCGAGGCTTGGAGCACGAAGAAGCCTGACCGGCCTACCAAGAACCCAAGAACACACCCAAACGTACCAAGTATCCTGAATGGAGATCTCCAAGTGACCCTGGACCCTGAATGGAGATCCTCAAGAAAGCGTGAACCCTGAATGGGGACCACCTTCAGATCCTGGATCCTGAACGGAGATATATCCAAGATCCCTGAACGTCAAGATTCCAGTATACTAAACCCAAGTGATTAACGACCGACCACGCTGTCCGGCCAAGGATCTGCAGAGATGAGTGGTACCTTGAACGTCAGCCAGGTGCCCGAAGACTCTACACTACGCATTTGCATGGAGTGCAGATCCCGGCCGTCGTC
Source organism: Phytophthora quercina (assembly GCA_014706105.1). Classification (NCBI taxonomy): domain Eukaryota; phylum Oomycota; class Peronosporomycetes; order Peronosporales; family Peronosporaceae; genus Phytophthora; species Phytophthora quercina. Next base: position 1,438,810 of record JACBOW010000003.1, on the reverse strand, counting down.
GACGTCAACAATACCATAGTGAGACCAAGTCAAGACAAGAGAGCATGTGAGACTTAGTAGTAGATAGCCAGATAGCAGACAAAAGATAACAGACAAACAGAATCCAATTCACCGACAAGCCCGCAAGCCGTTGGACAAGCCCGACAGGAAGAGACATACCCGGGGCCCGACTAAATGCTACGGTGTGAAGGCCACTCAGAAGTAGGTCGACTGGGTGAAGGATTCCAATACTGAGTCCAAGACAAATTGAGCAGAGTATCGGGTGTGGAGCCCAGGGTTGATCCATTTCATTTCATATCCCCATTGTGACCGATACCCGATAGGGGTCTCGCATTTCATATTACCGTTTACTGCTCTTCTTGCCCCCGGTTGAGTACTGATTTAAAAGCTCTTTGTGGTTCGATTGTATCGATTCGTGTTAATTCTCCTCAGTACATCTGAGGTGGTGCGCGATTGTAACGCCGCCCAGGATTTACCAGTATCCTGGTGTAAGGCTAACTCACTGGAGTAAGTGACCGACTCTTCCACGGTCCAAAAGAATAAGGAAGTGCTGCATATTGTGTGTAACTCTGTATTTGTGTGTTATCTGGTTATATGAGTTGTTAAGGCAACGTTCGAAGGTTACGTTCTGCCTCACGCTCAAGACCGAATAGTACAAACAACTCATCCACGGTTGGGATTCCTAAGTTCGAAGGTAAACGAACCCAAGAGGATAGTTCCCAAGGACACACGCCACCCCAGACGGAGATACCTGTATCGCCGGCTAGGGTTGTCTTTCCATCCAAAAGGGCACAAGCTATACACCTGGGTGATAAAGGCGTTCACCCGCCTCGCGTCACTAATCCGACACTCAACATCGCTAGCAATCGCCTTGGGGGTCAAGACCTGCGAGTCCTCCGCGACAACCTCGACGCCATGGCCCAAGGCTCGCTGAATGCCAACGGGAAGCGGTCTCCGACAGAGAGTGCGAGGTCTGAGGGATCGACGGGCACTCCGTCGTGTGCTAAGACCAAACGCATCCGTTCTAAGCAAAGAATGGCGGAGATGAGAAAAGAATTGGAGGAAGCTCAAGCCTCTCAATCCCCCAGTGGTAACGAAATGATGGGCCTTCTCCTCTTCTTCCAAAAGGACAGTGATCGCAGGGCAGGAGCGGAAGTCAGACGACGGCGAGACGATCGTGAGGAACGCCTGGAGGCGGAACGGCGAGATCCCGCTAAAAGAGAACAACTGAGACGTGAAGAAGCCGAAGCTGCTGAGAGACGCAGGGCGCAGGAACTTCAAGAGGCGCGCGAACTACGCGAGGAGCAACGCCGGATCGACGCAGACCGCGAAGCTAAGTTGGGTCGCGAAAGAGAAGAAAATAAGCGTCGTCATGAAGAACGTCTAGCTCTAGAGCACACAGACGCGAGATTGCGCAATGAGCAGATGATGGTGGTGCTCGGCAACCTACAGAAAAAGTAAAGGAGGAAACGCAGCGCCTAAATGACCAGCGTTGGCAACGACGTTGATTAAAACACTTACATGTTGTCTTCTCTACCATGTACCCAAGTCGTTCGAATTTGACTAATCTCAACTGTTCTAACTCGGTAATTGGCAAGTCTAAATAGGTTGTCCAGGCGTAGCCTGCGTTTGTCAATTTCACTTGGAAGAGGATGCCGCAACCTCCGATACACTTTTTCGACAGACCCCATCCCCCACTCCGCCGCTTGTCTAATCGAAGTTATCGCTCCAGATTTACACGGCGCCACGGCGCGAATGGAAGGCACTAGTCGAGCCAAGTCGCCCTGCTTCAGCGGTGTCAGGATGCGCCCCCTCATGTTGTCACCACACAGGAAAGCGCTGTCAGCAACTACGCCGTATCGAGAATCAGGATTCATGAGCAGATCAAGCATCGTTTCCCTGAATTGAAAGCTCGTGTCGGAATCGTTCCAGTTGCCGGGGCAATTGTGTTCAGCCCACACAATTAGCCCGTCGGCGCTGATGCAGAGCGTCCCCGTGACGTACACTGCGTGCAGCCACCCATTGTAATGGGCGTTTTGAATGTCCTTCTTTGGAGGTCCCTGCACCTAGATAAACATCAAACACAGAGCAGCGATCAGTAGTATTACCAAAGCGTCCACAAAGGGCTTGTATGAACACCACAGCGCACTGTGTTCTTACCCGGTAATTATTACCGTCTATAAGGCCCCACGTAAATTGAAGAAGAGGCTCACGAGCCGCAGTTAGACGTGCCTGGGACGTTTGGCGCGCCAGTGTGGGCCAGACTATCCTGGCAGGATGAAAGCCCACTAGAGCTTCCTTCATCGCGACTTCAGCTGCACTCAATACACGGCTTAGCGTTGAATGATGCACCCCGACCTTAGCGCACAGCGACTTATGGACCATGGAACCAACGTAACCAGCCATCAACAGCCCAAGGACTTGGTGATGGTGCTGAAGCTTCGGGGCCCGACCCCCAGCAGGCCCGTTTCTGGGTATGGGGTAGAACGGAGCGAAACGCTCCAGAAGACAGTTAAAAGATCTCCTACAGGTGCAGAACAGTTTAGCTACATCCACAGCACGTACATCTGAGAGAAAAGCAAACGTACCGACACAAACTGGTCATGTTCACCATGTTCTCGTCAGTTCCGAAGCGCCAAATATAGATCCAAGGGGCTACCTCTGGAGTTGGCAGACAGGAGGCACTTAGATAGTGGCGGATACTGACGAAACGGGCGTGTTCGGTACGCATGAGCTCCTCGTGCACTCGCCGCCTGAAATCTTCTAGTGTTCTCGTCATCCTGCGCCGTGTCTGTGACGCGCGAACAAAGACAAGCAGCACTGTGGCTTCTTGCATCTCGGCGGCACCTTCACTTGTTCTTCTGAAACTCGTAGACTCCCTCTTGTACTCTTATCTTTTCTTGGCCTGCTTGAAGCAGGACCCCGCGATCATCTTGGGCCTAGCTTGAAATTGACAGTGGTGGCGTAGACTGCAGCTGAGGTACAAGTTGCAGTGAGAGGGTCGTGGTGTGCTTCGAACTACTACTCGAATCTTTAGATATAGAGAAATGTTTTGAAAGTTTGTCCTGTGTAAATGCGCTCCATCCGAAATGGTATACAAACCTTTATATCGGATCTGACCAGTGGGCAGATAGACCCGTCCACATTAAACGTTTTGATTAGTGTTTTGGACGCGGTATTTCGAAGCTATTTTTAGTACTGATAAAGAGGTGATCAAGCCTTGACAAAAGGGGGTATTAAAAAAGGTCATTAAACATTTTTTATGTAGGTTTTGGAAGGCACCCATTTGGCGGAGAAATAGCATGCCATTTGGCGGCACAAGGCCATGCCAATCGAAAACGATTTTTATCAATTTTGAGACCCTCTAATGGAGATAATATTTTCAACAACCCACTGCTCTTCCAAGTATCCAACATTTCGGATCAATCAAGGGCTCAAAATATGTGCAAGTGTCGCGGGTTTCCTTTGCCAGGGTCGTGAGTACCTTCGGCCGACTAGGAAAATACGCGCGTCGCAACACTTGTAGAACAGGAAGCACTGATCGAGTTAGACGTAAGACTTCGTGAAATGCAAAAGTTTGTTAGGTTTGTGATCCACGAAAAAATCCACGACTGACTAACTGGCTGGCACGGGCGGCAGCGATCCTGCCGACCTGCTTCTTTCCACTACCGAGGTTCCGTGAACGCGACGCCCCTTTTGCCCTTGGTACACTTCGCCGTCCCAAACCTCTTCATGTCAGCCGCCCTTGCCGTTCCCGTCGCCGTCGTGCCGACTCACACCTGAGTCTCGGGTCATCAAGGTCCACAGTGGCCCTCAGGCCCAAAACACTTGCTGCCCTGGCTCTTGTAGTGCCGGACGCCTCTCTTCCAGCTTCAACGCGTCGACCACGAGCCCCAAGAGGCGTGTCAGGTAGCTGTCCTGACGGGGTCCGGTACACAAGACACTCCTCTCTCCAATGGCACCTCTAAATCCCGATTCGTACAGTACTTTGCTTGATTAGTATTATTTTGTTCGCCGCGGTCTCACCATATTGTGGTAATATTATAAAAATATTATCGTTGAAAACAAATTGAGACTGCCTCATACAAAATTATACTTTAACCCCAGTCACGACTTTTGGTAGGACAAACGGAAGAACAAACACTAAATATCTTGGATTTTGTATACCTGCTGAGATTTTTTGTCCAAAATACTGATACACTATAGAAAAATCGAGTATAATGTGATTTTGTCCTAGCATTTGTCCTACCAAAAGTCGTGACTGGGGTTAAGTATTACTCCACCATTTAGAGTTATCGAGATAATTGCCTCCAAAGTTGGCCAATCAAATTTCGTATATAACCGGACATCAAATTTTGTGAAGTGAGTTTTACTCGTAGAAAGCACTAAAATACTCCTATTGGATTGCTTTTTACAAGAGATTTCCGATAATGTACAGTTTACAAAAATTTAAGGCTCTCCCTACGTTCACCAATATTTCGCACATAGAGCGGACGACAAAGTCTCGGTAGAGGTGAAGGAGGTACCGGTTCCGATGTGGTATTTGGAGATATTTGTCTACTATTGCGTCATCCACACCAATTAAACAGCGTAGGGCAAAGAGCACTGGCGGAACAGGCTCCAGTGTACGTCACAATGCTACATATCGATAGCAAAATGACTCTAACGCATCTTGCTACTACAGGTAGCACTCGGAAAATCTACGATCGGTTCTGCTGCTTGTAGCCGCGCTAGAAAAGCATGGCGCTGCACGTGCATCAGGTCACGAAGCGCCACGCTATCCCCCGACGTCCTGATCATCTACTCCATGGAGTCGACCTACACGACATCGTCTAGACTTGGTACGCGCTGAGGCACGAGTCAGTCGAGTATTTGGCTCGCGCTTCAGTGGAGATTGGATGCGACAGTTTGGTATGTATGGTGGTTGTGTAGATTTGTGGGGGAAATGGCGTGTTGACGACGTTTTGTTTGCGTGTCGATTACCAAGGTGTACGGCAACAGTGTGTCGCTGGAGCCCTGTTTGTTCTCGGTGAGCCTAACTGAGAGCTATCTAGCTTACATCAACGTGGTGCAGATGTGTAGATTGAAAGAGGACGAGTCATTGTCAAGTACTCTTTCCGCGCTGTGGAACAGAAGCTGTGATTCGCTGTCCAAAAATGCCTGGTCATCCAAATCAAATCCTGACAACACGAGTTTCGTTGCATGTTATCAAACTTGAAAAGTGTATTATTGTTCGTTATCTACATTTGTAACAATGCTATCAAAGACATACGAAAAGTGATTGTATCTGTCGTATGAAAGCTCTTTGGGGCCCAGCTTGTCGCCATGGGCTATTGGGACACTTGCGTCTGGTGCCGTAGTTCGCGCGACTGACAAGTATAGCTCTAACCATCGCACAACTAATGCACCACAACTGAACCCATCTTGCTGCAGTCACCCAGGAAACGTTCTAATCTCCTCTCGATCGTAGCGTTCTCGATCTCCTTGTAAACATTGTTGATAATTGTTTCAACTTCGTCTAAGAATGACGTCTTGTGAAATGGGTCATACTTCCATACAATTCGCCGCTCCACGTCAAAGATAATACCACATCAGTGCGGGAACTCCACATCAATGTAAGTCGGACAGCAAACGATGCGGTTTGAACGCATCTTCGCGAACACATTGTCCTCTGTATCGAGATATCGATCCCTGCTCTTGCCGTCCGTCATCTGCATATAAACTGGATCTAGTACTGTTATGTACATAGGTTGTCTCCAAGTGAGTTTCATTGCTTCCTTGGTAACACGAAGGGAAGCGACGTAGACACACAAATCATTGAGCCATTGTTCTCCACCATATCCGGCAAGTTCCACGAAAGAAATATCATGACCGCCGGCTCAGAAAACACCATCGACGTTCATGAAAGGGATCGCGTGAAATATCTGTTGCCGCCCTTCGCTTTCATGGTCGTCTTCAATTGCAACCATCTCCACAAACTTCATCAATTTCCGCGCCGTTGCAATTTTCTTGGACACTTCATACCACGTTTTCATCCTCTCAATATCCACAAGACTAAACGTTCCAACGCTCAATATCGATATGATAATTTCGCTAGAAGATACCAATGTGTCACTGATCAGCTTCTCGCGAATCTTCACATTTGTAGCTGAATCTATACATTTAAGAACCAGAATTTCTATCAAAGTGTTAGCTGGAACAATGGATAAGTGTTGGTGAAAGTTGGTGAACAAGGCACCAATTCGCACCAAGCCAATGAGTGAATCAAATTCTGCAAGAGCATACCTGGTAGCACGAAGCGAACGTTTGTCTCCACAGCACGAGTACACTCGCCTTTAACCACGAACGCTTTTGGGCCCTTGAAAGCTGCCCCTTCAAACATACGCCGAATACCATCCATGGTGTCACCAACAACAGCAATTGAGAGCTGTTTTGTCTTCACTACTTCGTCAAATATTTCCAGTGTGGCATCACCAATATTGACGACAGTGTCCACGAAGTCCCTCGTATCTTCAATCTCTTTTTTCCTCTTCGCTTTATTGAAGCTTTCTTTTTGCTTCGGTCTACCCGATGGACGGCTAGCTGGATTCAGCGTAACCAACTTCTTGCTTTGGATCTTCATAACTTTCTGGGTTGCCATGGTTTGGGTTGTGGCATCCCTTTCCAGTTTTCGTTGTGCTAGATGTCCCGATGTCTTCTTCGGCGTCGTTTTGGTAGAGTTCGGTTCAGGCACCGACAGTTGACCTGAGTTTTTGGTGGATCGCACAATATCGCTGCTTACAGGGTTATCAACTTTCTGCCGGATGGTGAATTCGTCACCAATTCGTCCCATCTCGGTGATACCTTCACCAATTTCACCAACAACAGTAATACTTTCACCAACATCTCCACTGTTGGCGGTTCCAACACCAGCTTCGCCAACATCACCAGAATTGGTGGTCTCTTCACTAACGTCAGCTTCGCCAATATCGCTAGTATTGGTGATCTCTTCACCAACAGTACCAACAGCTCCGACATCACTCAAGCCTTCAATTCCAGGGCCAGTAATACATTTCGGGACTGCAACGGTTGTCACCATACTGGGCGGATTTTTGTCAGCACGCGCCATCCGCTCGAGACCAAGCATATAATCATTCCACTTCGTAAAACGCCGTTTACCTTTGTCTGCAACGACCTCCGCAATGCGTTGACAAACGGCAAAGATTGTTCGGTATTTCTTGTTGTGTGATAAGACTTGCTTTGCACCGTCGGGCTTAACATCAGCTACAACCAAACTGGGAGCCACGTCGGTATTAGACGCCTCGTTGTTGTCCTCGCCACAATCATCAGCAATCGACCACCTCTCTGGAATTGCGTTGAACGGAATTGCCGACCGAAAAGATCTATCTTCACGTCGCAAGAACATAATATGTCGACAGGGAAGTAGGAGAGTCTGACGGAACATGCAGCTGCAGTTATTTAACTCCAAGTTCACCAGAAATCAAGCGAGAAAAATTGAGTTAGAATTCCAAAATGTTGAATAAGGAGGGGCTTACCGCGTATTGACTCGGCGATAGTTGGCTTGTTAATGTAAAGCATGAGGGTGAATTCTCGACCGATTCGACAGTGTAATCTGCTTCTTTGCTCACTGTATATTGCCTCCCCACCAGATCACATGCGTGATGAGTAGCAATCTTCGCCAAAATTTGCATCTCCTCATCGTACTGACGATTATGTCGGATACCAACACGCTTCGTCTTGAAGTGATACTTGTCCTCGGCAATTTGCTGCAGAAAAAGCAGGTGGTCGATACACTCGTCCACGGGCACGTGTCGATCCAGAATATCCTTGGCAGCTCCCCAGCTAGCTCCTAACCGATTATTGGTGTTGTTATCCAAGTGAGGGATGTTTCCGCGCAAGAATTTACACCATAATTCTTTGCAGTTCAACCAATTGGTCTCCAGATACTTATAGAAGTCTGGTTTATCCTTGCACAGCACTCGTAGAGCTTGTGAGAGGCGCTCAAATTCTCTTTCGTCAGCAGTCCGCACCATCATAGTGATCAAATTCTTGGCATGCATCTTCTCAACTGGCGTGAAACCGTACACCCGCTTGCTGATATCTCGCTTGATGTAGTCAATGACGTGGAAATGGCATAGAATCACTGTAGCATCAGGTAATTCTTCGGCTAATACACCAATCTCAGTAAAATCTTTGTCAAGGATCACCACTTTCACTTCGGTCCACGCTGGGTTGTTCTGTTTAAATGTCCTGAACGCACTCTTCATATTGACACTGGTCTCCCCGTCGATCAAAGCGTGCTGAACGAAGGCTCCACTGCCAAACTTATCTGTAACCATGAAACTAAACAAACGATACCTTCAAACACCAAAAATGTTGAAGTGAGAGTTAATAATTGGTGAATAAGCAACCAAATTCAAATATATTGGTGAACAAGTCACCAATATATCAACTACAGCAGATCAAGAAACTCGCCGCACCTGTTGAAGTTCGTGTCATGTGTGGCATCTATATAAAGCGCCTCAGGAAACTTGCGAGCCATACTTTTCATGTGCGCTGTTTGAAATACAATGCATCTCGTCAATTCTGTTGCTGGATTACGGAAAATGCTTACAGCATTCCCCGGGTCTTCGCCAAAGTCTTCAAGTAGTTGTGAAACACGGACATCGTCGTCAGCCGAAGTGTATGTATCGCGTCGCATCTGCGTGATCATATTTTCGACGTCCTTTGGCTGAATAGGTTTTCCTGACGCCTCCTTTAAATGGCGCAGAATCTTTTTGCGCTTAGCTCCACCTAAGAAATAAACATGAACCCGTACGTTTTAGTACTATTCCGTCGGTGTATCACAAAGGAGTGTCACTGCATCTTGCCACAGCGTCTTAGCGACCTTCTCGATATCCTTAGATTCTATTTTCCGATTCCCAGCGTAAGTGTAGTACACGGAGGATCCAACGTTGTGGTTATGAGCTGAGCAGTGCTCGGTTACGCGCACAGTGTAGGAACCATCTTCGGCTTGAGACAGCAACGCATCCAATCGTGCCTTGCATCCAATTGACCGCACTGTGCGATTTGTCCGGGTTCCCTTTCCTCGAGGGTTGAATTGCCAGCCATGAGTACAAATGAAGTCTTCGAGTAAAACACCAACTTCTCGTCAAACAAAACTGGCTTCTGCCCTGATAGAGCAGCTCGTTTGGTTCGGTCTCGATTTCGGTCGCGGATGGAGTTGCTCGTCCGCAGTTTATATATATGGTGAGTCTTCGTTTGGTACCTGTAAGAATCAGTGGCCGTTTAGAGCAAAACGATACAAATCGAGTCAAGGAACATCGTACCGTTCAAACGCAGTTTCTAGATCGTCCCACGACGAAAACGTTCCGTCGAAAGAAGGCAAGGTGATCTCTAGCGTATTATCCATAGCATCAGACACACTTCCTTGGATATATGGGCTTGATTCATCGTGAACTAGTGCTGCATCATATGCACGCTCGCCATTAGCCACGCTTTGGTTGGAGCCAGCTCCGCGGTCAGAAGGATGAGTTGTTGGGCTTGTAGGCATGACGGCGACTCGCACGACTTTGCCGTGACGCAGCGACAGAAGTAGTGGGGAGCGCGACGTCCTGAAACACCAGGAACGAGGAGGAAGGGGGCTGAAGCGCGAATGAACGGTGATAGCCGCTCGCAATTTTCGAAAATTGGATTTTTGAAATGTTGGAGGTACTGTGAATACCGGTATCGGCAAGGTAGCGATTTCGCTCCTTTTATGCCTGAAATATTGGTGAACCTAGATACCGCATTTCGCATGTTAAGCGTCACACCCCATGTGCATAGGGATAGGGAAACCCTTAAAAATTGATGTTCCAGTCAATAAATTATAAAATATAACGGTAAAGTTAACACATATTTTGGTGGACAGAATTTAGACAGTTGCTTCTATTAATGTTAGCGCAAAATCTTGATCGTCATCTACTGACGACCCCTCCAGCAGGGACAACCGCTCCAGATCCGATATTAGCGATGCTGCTGCATGGACATCGGGACTAGGCATGAGACCGCTCGCTCGAAATCCGTTCGAAATGGTTGATTTCGAGAGTCGATCCCACGACTGACGAATCCACCCTCCAATGCACTCTCGGTTGGGTCGAGCGAGAAGGAACACTTCCTCTGGAGCGCGAGGTTTCTTGAGCTGCTCTTGCATATCATCTTGCCACAACTTGCGTAGATTAGCCTTGAAGGGAAAGTTCCATGCCACGTCGGCAGGCTGCGCGACAGCTGTGGCATGTGGTGGAACTTTCAGAAGCGTCACACTAATAGAGCTAGCGTAGGTCAACACTTTGTCCGTCCAGTGCCCACTAAAGTCATCCCACAGGAGGAGGATGGGCTCCTGTGGGGCAGGGTGACGTGCAAAGTGGTGACGTAGGAACTCGACAGACAACGTTTCGTTCCACCAGCCTATTTAAACAATTTTAAATAAAAAAACGTTAGCGAAATCAATTGTGTACCCCAATATTGTGCAACATACCTTTGCTATTGCCATATACTTTCATGGCAGTGTTGTCTTGAATCTTCTTGGCGTCCTTCCACAGCCGTACGCCAAAGCCGTGCCTCTGTGAGTTGTTTACCGCTTGCGTCGAAGCGTTTTTGGACGGTTTTACCTTAAAAACGACAAATGGTGTGCATTTTTCACCGAGGCTATCGCCTAGCAACATGACTGTAGCTCGTTCTTTTGAAGCACCACAGCACTTGACCCAAACAGTTCTCGCGCCGCGCTTATTTATCGTTTTCTTGGCAACGTATTCAAAAAATACAGCTGATAAAAACAATCAAAAACTTGGTTAGAAATTATAAACCATTTCTAAGCAAAACAATAAGTTTTTACCTGTTTGATCCGCGTTAAAAACGCGTGTTATACCAAGGTTTCGCATTGTCGCCTCCACTTCTGCAGCGAAAGCGTCGGCTACAACTTGGATGTCGGCAGGGCTGATCTGGGCTTGACGTGTTGGAGCTCGTAGACTGAAATGATGACGACGCTTAAATCCCACCGTCCACTTGTCAGAAGACATGAAAGGAGATATTCCAGCGTCGCTTGCAACCTCTCTTGCTTTCATACACAACATCTGTGTAGAAATTGGAATACCTTCGCCACGAAGGTCGTTGACCCAGGCAACGATCTCCTCCTCTACAACATTTGGCAGTACCGTACCGACTCCGATTGCCCTAACCTTTTGATGGCCACTTCTGCCTTTAGCTGCTGCAGCCTCCAGCTTGCTGCGCTCTCGCCTCCACCGCAATATTTGCGTGCGTTTTGACGCATAGAAACGCTTGTCAAGTGAGTGGTAGAACTTTTCTATTGTAGGGCGCATACCGTTTACCTCAAGCCAGTCAAGAATGACGAGCTTTTTCTCGACGGTAACCCCATGAAGCCCATGAAGGTTCTTCTTCCGCCCTGGGCCTCCTTGGCGGGGTCGTCCTCGTGGAGGAGCGCGCTCCATTCAGAAATGACAGCCAATCGTTAAAAATTTCGAGTGTATTTCTTAACATGCGATTGTAAGTAAAATTATGCGAGCATCTGATTGGTCTATTTCGTCATGTATCTCTCAAGTTGCGGTATCGCTCAACATGCGAAATGCGGTACTTCCAAAATTGAATCAACACGTCACCAAAATGTGTCGCCATTTTGACGGGAGACAATATTTTCCATATCCGATTGCTCTTCGAGTATTCAACATCGCGGAGCAAACGAGGGCTAAAAATGCGCGCAAGACGCCCCTCTTTCCAATGGTGACCGATTCGTACTTCGGTTGAATAGTATTTTTTGTTTGACGCAGTCTCAAATAACCCCTGAATTAACCCCCCTACATGTAACTTGGGTGGGTGGGTGGAATAAAAGGATCAATCTCTATCCCAAAATAAACCATTTAGAGCCTTGTACACTGTAGGCTATAGTTCCCCGGCACACGCTAGCGTGTGCCGGGGAACTCGACTCGAGCCCAATGTTGCAATTTGACAGGTTGAGAGTGTCAGTGCAGTCTTGTGCAAGCCTTGCACTTATGGGACCCTTGGTGGCGACCCGTCTTCGACCACTCAATTGACAGCTTCTGCTTCGGCGAATCTTCTGCCCGAATCAGATTTGGATACCTTTCACTGAAAGGCTTTCAGCAGAGACGGTCGGTCGTCTGCCCCCATCCAACACATGTACGGTACAGTACTGCCTTCCATTCCTCCATTAGCACTCATAAGCTCAAGCGGAAATGCAGGTTGGACGCCCCCTCGGCGACGACTTCCGTCGGTTCCGCGAGTCCCGCGTGGCTATCGCCCCCGTGTCGAACATTGGCGCGACCTACCAACGTCCCATGGCCAAGATGGTACCAGTTCAAGAGATCCGCCTCGATGTGCTCCAGAACTGCAGCGTGTGCGGGGTCCCCGTGCGTCATGGCACGGCCAAAACGGTCTGCAAGCTGCTGTGTCAAGGCTGTCGCCGCAGCGAACTCCAGCGCCAAAGTAGCCTTGAAGATATCCGACCGGCGTCACCGATGACCAGCAAGGCTAAGACGCTGACCCCCGTCAAGAGTGACGCTCGCGTGTATCCGTCCTGGACGGTGGAAGCCGAGATCGAGCAGGAGACTGACCACCTCCAGCCGATCTCGACGTTCCGCGTGAAGGAAGACACCGGGTTCTTCGCCAGTATGGAGGTGTTGACGTGCTTCCGATCAGAAGTGCGTCGGGGATTGCGACTACTGTCCAAAGCGGCGACTGCCGAGAAGTGGCACATATGCTGGGCGCTGTTGCTCTCGATGTCTCTGATGCCGCTGGTTCTGACGCTCATGCTGGTGGCCGGCGTGGGCTTCCTCGTACTGGCCACGTGGGTGGTTATCGCAGCTGCCATTGTGTATCCGCTGGCGTACATCAACCCGAGACTCTACAACTACGCCATGGACTCGTAGTGACAGAGATACTCACTTCAGTTGGGTGGAGTACGTAGCTTGAAGATATAAAGGCCTCGTGACTCCTAGTGTAGTCGATGTAATCCATGTACTTTCACTTTTGCTTGTGGTCGTCATGGATGCTACATGTATTACCTGTTCGCGAGCCAAAACAAAGTGAAGCCACATCTTCGCACTTGATAGTGCATCTACTAAGCTAGGAGGAAAGCCCATCGATATTCAAGTTCGTTGCAGATCCAGGATTCCACGTAGTCTGTCAAAGTGAGCCATTATTGTTCACTTTTGAAATTATCTCGATCGACAGACACCAACTCAGCAACTTATTGCTCAGCTTTGATCAAGAAATTAATGGACGACTTTCAGTCGGTTAATCACCATTTGTACGTTGCTGGAGAGGATTCGCTGAAGAAAACCCAGAAATCCAACTGCGCCGAATGCAAGAACTTGGTAGCGCTGCTCAAGGCGGTGGTTGTGCTGTTCATTTTCCATGTGCTAAACGTATTTGTGTCACTCGGTGGGGTCATCTGTGTGGTGTTCATGCTTGGTAGCATTGGTCCCGTGTTGGATTGTGGCGCTAGTGCTGGTGAATCGTGTGCTAACATTGGCGTCCCTATATCCTCCGCGCCTTGTGTGGTTGCCGTACAGTACATCACGTGCATGGTGCTGGCAATCTTGTATTTGATTTCGATTACTCTGTGCAACTTCTACGTTACGGTTGGGGCCTAGGTGGTGGTGGTGGTGGTCTCTTCCGTGTCTCGACTACCATCTCGAAGTATCTACATGTAGTAACGGTGAATATCGGCATCACAAACTGTAGTTTCCTCCAGGCAGAGAAGTACGTGAAGCTAGCGGAATCTACCGAGACCAGTTTTCTCCTACCACATACCCGCATCACTCCTCGCACGTGGCTAATTATTCTCTACTTCGGGATTCCTAATGTCATAGTTGGGGTATTTTAATACGCGTGACGACGTTAATTCAGCCCGCGATTGCGAAAAGACCAACGAAGAAGCCGAAATTGAAGTAGTGGTTCCATCCACAAAGTCACACGAGCCACCTATTATTTTTCCTGCGGAGCTGTGCTCGAAGTCAGGTACCCCCATAGCGATTCCAGTAGCTACGCATTTGTGAGCATTCCTTGTATGCCAACATTTGTATATATCGATCATTAAACCTTAGTTACATGTACGCTTGCATTTTTTTTGTTTAGAGTTCAATCACGGCAGTGATGAGTAACACAATATACCTCACCTTACCATTGTAAAAAAAAAATTAAAAAAACAGCCGAAGGAGTGGAGCCTCAAAGCTGAATGACGAGGTCAGCAACAACGTTGACACTAGTTTCAAGGGTGGCGGTGCACAAAAAAAGATTGCTGTGGCTGGCCCTCTCGATCGGATTAGGATGATACGATACTCCGAGTACACTAAATGATATACCAGTATTCAACAAATTTTACTCGCGCCATAATTATACATTACCGCTATGTAACATTATGTAGCACCAGCCGAGGTGGATGACAAGCATGGCGGAGTGGAAATTGATGATCGGAGAGAAGCAGTCTACATTTGCATACCGTGTAGTGTACATGTGGAACGCCGATCACAAGATTTGATTCTTACCTGGGTTCGGTTGCGAAAAAACTCAAGTTGTAGCCATATTTGATAGCTACATTCGTGAATCACCCGCACTGCGGGCCGCAGCCTGTTCACTTCCGAAAAACTAGCGAACAGCACAACAAAATCGCTATTCCATCCATCAATATGAACCCCACCATGGACCCGCTGCAAAAGCTTGCGCCTACATCGTCGACCGGTGGATGCCGACTAAGATGCTGCAGTGTTAAGTCCTTCAAGCGAGTGGGCATATTACTTGTCTTCCACCTGATCAACGATCTCGTGACCATCGGTGGTGTCATTTCTGTGGCACTACTGCTCGCGAGTATCGCTCTCATGCCCATCTGGTTCTTAGCAGTGCTGATAGTGGTGCTCGTCATGTCCATGATCCACGCCGTGCAACAATTGAGCAAAAGTATCTTATGTACTTCGGATATGTTGTCTTGGTGGTGCTGTACCTGGCTTCGTTGTCGATCCATTGGTACGTGACGGTCGGACCCTACGCCATTTTCGCTGTTGGCGCCATTGGCGTGGGCCTCTTCTTGCTATCAGCACTGGCAATGAAGTACTTGATGAAAATTGACGTCATCTTCGCAAATTTCGTCACAAACAATGAACCCAATGTTCTCGATCCCGACGAGAGCATGGATCGATTCAAGCTCTCCGAAACAACCGGCTCCAGTTATTTCTTACCGCACATTCGCATGACACGATACGCGTGGCTTGCTGTCGTTTATTTTGCTGTGCTCAAGGTCACGATGGGTGTGTTGAGTACTGCAGTAATTGTCATTACTGTAGTTCTACCGGCACTTGCGCTTTTCAGCGGAGGTGACGCATCAGCGTTTGGCAGCGGAGTCACGTTCGGCGATAGCCCCATCGCTTACATTGTATTGATCATCGCTATCTGGCTGATTGGCGCCTTTGGAACACCCACCGTGGCAGTGCTGTCGGTGAAACTAACGTCGCGGGTTTGTGGCGCCAAACAGCGTCAAAATGACGTCGAGATTGAAGCAGCCATTCCAGTGACTCCCGATCCCGAATCAAGTACGACGAGCTTTGCGGGACTTAAATCGAGTACGCCAGTGGCGCCGTTTGCAGCAGCAGCAGTCGTGTAGTCAAAACCGATCTCGATCGAAACGGTTGGAGGCTTTAGTCGTTTTCTCTATTGTTTCATACTACGATTCTCTTAGCTACCTTGCTATATTTTTTTTCGTTGAAGAAATATTGGAGCCTAAAAGCATCTATTTAACCACATCACGGTCGTTTGATGGCTGCATACGTTGAATGAATCTGGAAACCAGCAGATTGTACATGTATTTCCATTTTTGATACGGTAGCTACATCGATCCTGGAGTCTGTTCTTCTGATGGATCAGTCTTGAAAAACTTCTCGAGCGACAACAACCACGACTACCAAGGTTCATTTCTACAACAATTCCGATCTGACAAAATGGTCACCAACACAGAATTTGAACCAAACTCCAGCCAGACTTCCGCCTTGGGAGGTAACTTGATCCAAAAACTTACGTTAACATTTCCGGAAGTAAGTCACGGTGGTGGTAAATCGATATTAAGATGCTGCAATTTGAAGAAGGTGTTCAAGCAAATGGGTATTTTACTCAGCTTCCACGTGCTGAACGTTCTGTTGGTCGTTTACGGTGACTTCTGGATGGTACTCTTCCTACCGATTTTCGTGTTGGTACCGTTGTGGATCATGTTCGCACTTTGTATCCGGGCGGTGATGGTGATTGTAAAGTGTCTTTTCCTCCATGTCTGGCATGGCTGCGGTTCGTCGCGTATTTCATGATGTACGCACTGTATCTGGGGTCATGTTGCAGTATGTACACGGCATTTGGACAGTACATCTATGTTGCGGGTATCGTGGACGTGTTCGCCATCATCGTAAGGCATTTGGTGAGAATGGACTCCCGTCTCATGAAATTCATTAGCCCCGTTGCCTCGTGCGATTCCAATGACGATGCTTTCGACTTCCAGAAGTGTGCACGGCGCTTCGTTGTCGAATCAATGGATGGTCTCGAGATTTTACCTTTCGTTCGCATGACACGTCGTTTGTGGCTGGCAATTCTCTACTTTACTATCGTCAAAGTTATGATCGCTGCTCTGAGTGGAGCTGTTGTCATTCTTGCTGTGATTCTGCCGCTAGTGGCAATATGCAGCGGTGGCGACGCCCCATCTTTTGCGAGCCGAGCGACGCTCGATGATAACACCATCACGTACATCGTTTTCGTGGTCTTCAGCTGTATGGTTGGTGCAGTTGGACTGCCGATAGTGGCTATGCTGTCGGTGGAGATTGACTGGGCGCTTTTGTGGTGAATGGGAGTCCGAGCAAGAACAATCACCGATTCAGGAGAAAAGTGCAAGCCCGCTTTCAATATTCAATTCCCGCTACGCTCCAGCGGAAGCAAGCGCCACTAGCTTTTCAGACCTCGAGACTGCAAAATCTACTGGTTCGGCTTATGCGGTGTGAAGATCGCGGTAACAGCACAGCTTGCCCTGGGATTCACCTTTCTCCAGAAGGTTTCTCACCTCTTTCTTCTTCTGCGTGGATATCGACAACCAACTGCTTGTACCATTATGGTATTAGCTTGCGAAAGTCGGCACGGTGTGCTCGTTGTGGTTGGTCTGGGAATCATCATTCTAATCAACCTGAATATACACGGTATTGTTCTTGTCGTGAGACCTATCGAGCATTTCATCCGATGCATTTTCAACGAATCAAAATACCACATTATTCATTGGAAACGCTGGTTCAGAATGCTCATCAACGGGCTGGCAGAGTGGAGCGAGGCGCTTCTCGTGACGGGCGTCAAGGCCAACCTTCTACAGGATGGTATGACCGTCTCCAGTCGCCTGCATCTTTCTCCATGTAGAATTTTCTTGTTACTTACGACTTTGACGTCTGTAGGATTCAACTCTAAGCTGCAGGTATCGGCAATGTCGCTGGGATCGACGGTGGTGATCACGCGTTATGCAGACACAGATTCCACTCCAGGATTTGGTCAAGGCGTGCCGGATCAATCGACGGATAGCTTGGTCCTGCATGACGGTGACTCAAACTCTGTGAGTGACTGGAGTCTGCTGTGCTGGAGTGTTTTTAGTGTCTAACGTGATAGTGGATTTGTCGAAACTAGGATAAGGCAAAAGCGTGCTATCGGCTAGCTGCTTGGTCTCAAGGATCGACGGAGAAGAGCTTGTTGGCGATTGCTACGACAACTCAAGTGGAAATCTGGGAAGTCACTGCATCAAGGTACAGTACTATGCTGTTCGGCTGAAGTTGGCAGCCGTCTAACACAAATACCTGCTGTGTTTTGCAGTGATATCTCAGCGACGATGAGGGGATCTGTGGATATTGATCGTCCGCAAGGTTTGGCTTGGAATCCTCGCAACGTAGTTCTACTTGTGAGCGAAGCTAAAATCTACTTTGGCTGTTTTAGGTGAATTGAGCTAACAAAGGTAATCTTCTGCTTTCGTGCATTTAGGCTTACTCCAATGCGGATATCCTGCTGATCAACGCCTCCCAGACAGCAGTGTCGCGGGTGATTCACACCAATAGTGGCACACGCCATGCGTGGAGCGCATGCTCATGGAGTCCTTGCGGACTACAAGTCTCGCTGTATGTGAATGTGCTTTTGGCAGGAATACGATGTTGACTCATATTTACTAACAGTTGCCATGGTGTTAATAGAGCGCACGATCATGTTCTTCATTGCTTCAGTTGGACGAACGGAGACTCTTTACTCTCGGAATCTGCGAGGCATGACCAGATCGACGCGAGCAATTCATTGAAAGGCATCAATGGCCTTCGGTTGGACGTGGGGAATGCTAGTCTCGATTCTATTGCTGCAGTTGCACGTGTATCTCCTACTGTTTGCATTCTCACGACCGATACCAAATTGTTCCTTGAAGATATCTCCCGCGCAGCTCAGCCGTTGAATTCTGTGCTCAGCAACACCATTCCAATCGAAACACCGTCGATATCAAGCCTGTTGCTGCATCCGGAAAGCGCGTATCGACCGGATATTCAAGAACAAACAGCAACTACGTCCACCAATATCATTGACTTGACTTCGATACGCGTCTCGACCAGTTCGACCCAAAACTCGCTGCAAATACTGAATCGTGCTGAGGTACGAACAAGTTGAGTGACTGGATCATTCTCGTCCAACGCCTGGTGACTAACGTTATGCGTTCTGTCTCCTTGTCCAGGATATCAATGCGCGGCAAAATGCCGCACATGCGAAGCCACGCCCCCACTTGCTGATTGTCGAATTTAAGGCGGGGCAGTGGAGCATCATCTCAATCCTCGATTTGCCTCACTTGGCCTCACCCGATATCCTCGTTGTTCAGGTTCGTCACTAAAATTCCATCCAGTTATCTTGCCAATACTTATACGTTTCTTTGGTTAACTAGGACATGCGGGTAATTGTTGGAAGCACCTTGTCACCGCGTCTGGTTGTGGCGCACTTGGATGTCTCCGACCGCATGGAGTGGACGGCTTCGCTATCCGGTGAATTGGTAAGTCGTTATACGAATACCCCGCCTCCTGTATTTCCCACCCTCACGCAGTAATTGATGCGCTACGCTCTCCAGGACCTGCCACTGACACATGTGTGCAGAGGAATTTACCTCGCCGAGAGATCTCCGTTCGTGAATGTCGCCTCCACGGAGAAGCGCCAGCGCGCCACCTTCTTCCACGCTGCTACGAACAACGAGCCGCAGCCGATCTACCTGTCCAAGTTCAAGGTGCCTCGCCGAACCCGGCCCAAATCCAGCAATAAACCAGTCGACAACGTGCAGGAAGAGGAGTCATCTGCAATTGTTGCTGATAAGACGTCAAGGAGAGAGAACCGCAATGACAGGGAAAACAAGGAGCTGCTGGAGCTCATCCTGGCGAAGATGGTGGCTATGCAGACGCAGTTGAACGCCCGCTTTGACGACGTGGAGCAGAAGCTGCTGCAGTTGTCGGCGCGCGTCGGGCAGCTGGAGCGCAACGGCGGAACAAGCGCCAAGTAATCGCCCCGAGCATTGCAGTTGAGGAGTGATGGTCAGTTGCAAACATTCCCACGCGAATAGCTCCCGCAGTGCAAACTTTGCAGACGGCAACCGATACATGTACACACCAGCGGGTTTATCGGGGAACGACACATGTATGGAAACATTTTTTATAAAAATGTCCACAAGGAAATGAATTTTCTACATTATTTTGAGTTGTTTTTACATCTTTTTGTCAGCACTTACGGGATAGAACAACTTGCGAGTTCCGTAAGGTACGGGACAGAACCACGTCCGAGGCGTTGCCCACAACTTCAAAGTCGCGACTACGGTTGCTCCTGTTCGACACCAAGACGTTGGTCCCAGGTGCGTCTCTAATCCGTTCGCAAGCACGACGAATACATCTCCGCCGTGAAGCGAGTGACGATAATGAGTCTCTGCTGAGGAGTCTTACAGAAACAGAAATGCTGGAGCAGGAGACCCTCAGTGGGACTTTGGAAGCCTCTGAGTCGGCATCCATGATCCCTGATACGCTACATGTACTGTTTCGTGATGGCTCTGATAGTGGTAATGCTGCCTTGTCGATGCATGTAGCATGTTCCTAAACGTTTTAAAGATTTGACCACATGAAAACAACGTTTTTAAACGTTTTATAATTCGTTGATTTGAAAGCCTTTTTGAAATGAACGGATCAATAGACACATGCCGCCACCACCTCTTGGTCTTATGTTGCCCTTCAAACTGGCCAATGTAGCCATTTTACCCATCACTATGTCGGCATACAAAGTTTAAGTCAAAATAACGAATCTCGATCGTTCCTTATGTGCGATTGGTGTGGCACACGGCGAGCCGCACGGATCGTCAGAATCTATTTTAGCAGCAACAAGCAACAACCACCAAGCCAAACACAGACAACATGGGCCGTTCCCGTTCCTCTCGTCCTGCCGCTCGTCCGGTTCCTCGCCGCGCTCCAGCCCCTGCCCAGCCGCGTCGTCCCGCTCCCGCCCCGGCCCGCACGCAGGCCGCTCCCCCTCCGGCGCACCAGAGCTCCAGCAGCGGCGGCGGCATGATGAGCGGCCTCATGGGCACGGTAGCCCAGGGTATGGCCTTCGGCACGGGCAGCGCCATCGCCCACCGCGCCGTTGGCGCCGTGGCTGGATCGTTCTCGGGTGGATCGGACGCCCCGCAGCAGCAGGAGGCCGCCCCGGCCCCGCAGGACTACGAGGCCGCGCAGCCGCCGCAGCAGGACCAGTGCGGCGCCGACCAGAAGGCCTTCCTCGAGTGCCTCAACTCCAACAGCAACGATATCAGCTCTTGCCAGTTCTACCTAGACCAGTTCAAGCAGTGCCAGCTGCAGCAGCAGAGTACCTTCATGTAGACCCGAGGGTCTGCGTGAGCGTCTCCTGACTCGACCCGTGGTGATCTACGAGTCCTTTTCTGTCTGTGTCACTGAGTTCCATGTCGGCGGCGTGGACAGACAGGACGACGAGTTTTTGCCAGCGCGAGATGCAGCAGAGAGTTGGCCGATGTACAGCGTCCACTAGACAACACGACAAATAAATGAACGACGCGTGCAATTAGCACGGGTTTCTCAAATGTATTTTATGCTTTGTTACTGTTTGGTTAAGACAGATTACGCTCCAGCTTTGGGTTGTCGTCAACAGTTAGGAATGTCGCGGGGCCACACGACTGAAGAACATGATGCTCGATGGACGTCCTCACTGCCTGCTTCAACCGCCTGGTCATGTCAGATCCGACAGACCGGCTGAAATTTCAATAACTCCGCCTCGAGGACGTCAGCCTCAACGATGCGGCCCCAGTATCCACGGGGTGCGCTCTGTTGCTCAGCATGCTGCCGAAGGCAGTGACCCCTGACG
The DNA here is from genome assembly GCA_014706105.1 of Phytophthora quercina. Classification (NCBI taxonomy): domain Eukaryota; phylum Oomycota; class Peronosporomycetes; order Peronosporales; family Peronosporaceae; genus Phytophthora; species Phytophthora quercina. The sequence continues at coordinate 1,417,369 of JACBOW010000003.1, read as the reverse complement.
AAATATCAATGCGTGTGTTTACTGAAGCTGACGAGTCAAAATGTGCCGACCTCGACGGTTGAGTTTCCCTTCAGGCGTGCCTTTGTTCGCATGCCACTCTGAGTAGTAATGAGACGGCGCGCCGCGTCACAAAGCACCAAAATCAATACATGTACCAACACATCGGCAAAACTCAATTGCGAATTCTGCTAAAATTCAAGACCAAAGAAACCTACGCCACTGTCGTTCAATGACGCTCCCCTTTGTCACTACGCAATCAAAGCGCAAAGATCCCGCACAAGGTGGCGGCTGGCTACCGTCCCTGCCCTTGAAAGTGCACGGCGAATAAGTCCGATGGTCGTCCCTCTCATGCCATCTCACCGCACACACTGTTCTCGGCACCTTGCTTGTGAGCCGCCACTGCCGCTGGCAACGGCCAGTACCGTAAGATTCTCCATCTGCAACGGCAAAAAGCGCCTTCCTGGCCAATTCGGTCTGATTCCGCCGTCTGATTCGCAGTGTTCAAGTGCCCATTTTGACAGTGCCAAATAGGTTCAAATTGCCCATTCTTGGTGAATGAAGAATATTGCCTCTTTAGCGACTGCCTGTAGGCTCGACAATCGGCATCCAGCCAGTGCGATGACGTACAGTGCTGAGTGAGTGTTGTAAAGCTTGTTGCTTGCTCTCGGCGCCCGTCACCGCCTTCGTTGCCGCTGCGATCCTTGTGGATCGGTGCCGCCCAAAATATGGGCACGTCGCCATCAAGAAGGACCATCACTCGTGGGAAATAAAACCTCGGGTGACATTGAACCTCGATTTGACTGTATGATTGTATGGTGCATACGTGGGGCCATACTTTACAAAAGGGGAGCGGGCGCTCTGCTCCACCCGTTTGTGGGCTCTTTCTCTGTTTTGGCCCCCTTGCCCGCCGTGTTTCCTTCTCACGTGGTTGGCTCCCAAGCTTGAGCGCCATTTCCTCTTTTGGATCCAGCTAGTCCGTAAGGGAGAAGCCAAGAGAACCCAACACCACCCCGCCGCTAACCCCCCACCCCAAGCAGCAACCATGGTAAGAAGGCAACAACAGATACAGTCACAGCTACAAAACGATACAGAAGAAACTAATACGATCTTTAATGTCTTCAGGTGAACTTCACGGTCGATCAGATGCGTGAGATCATGGACTACACCAAGAACATTCGTAACATGTCCGTGATTGCCCACGTTGATCACGGTAAGTCGACGCTGACCGACTCGCTGGTGTCCAAGGCCGGTATTATCTCGGCCAAGCACGCCGGTGAGGCCCGTTTCACGGACACCCGTGCTGACGAGCAGGAGCGTTGCATTACCATCAAATCGACGGGAATCTCGATGTTCTTCGAGTACGACATGGACGTCGGTGAGCAGGCTACGGCCGATGCTATCGCCCACGAGGCCGTTGAGGAGGTCCCTGCCAACCAGGAGGTTGTCATCAACAAGAACTCGTACCTGATTAACCTGATCGACTCTCCTGGTCACGTTGACTTCTCATCCGAAGTGACGGCTGCTCTGCGTGTGACGGATGGTGCTCTGGTTGTGGTGGACTGCATTGAGGGTGTCTGCGTGCAGACCGAGACGGTGCTGCGCCAGTCGATCGGTGAGCGTGTCAAGCCCGTGCTTATGGTGAACAAGGTGGACCGCGCTCTGCTTGAGCTGCACCTTGAGCCTGAGGACTGTTACCAGTCGTTCACCCGTGCTATTGAGACGGTGAACGTCGTCATTGCCACCTACTTCGACGAGAAGCTGGGTGATGTCCAGGTGTACCCCGAGAAGGGTACGGTTGCCTTCGGTTCGGGTCTCCACCAGTGGGGTTTCACCCTGAAGAAGTTCGCTCGTCTTTACTCAAAGAAGTTCGGTATTGCTGAGGACAAGATGATGCAGAAGCTGTGGGGCGACTGGTACTTCGATGCTGCCAACAAGAAGTGGACGAGCAAGAACAACGCTGAGGGCTCCTTAAAGCGTGCTTTCTGCCAGTTCATCATGGACCCCATCATCAAGATGTTCGACGCCATCATGAACGACAAGAAGGCCAAGTACGAGAAGATGATGAAGGCTGTGGGTGTCGAGCTCAAGTCGGACGAGAAGGACCTGACGGGCAAGCCCCTGCTGAAGCGTGTCATGCAGCGCTGGCTGCCGGCCGCTGACGCCGTCCTTGAGATGATTGTCGTGCACCTGCCGTCCCCCGTGACGGCCCAGCGTTACCGTGTGGACACCCTGTACGAGGGCCCCCAGGACGATGAGTGTGCTGAGGCCATCCGTAAGTGTGACGTCAACGGACCCCTGGTCATGTACGTGTCCAAGATGGTGCCGACCTCGGACAAGGGTCGTTTCTACGCCTTCGGGCGTGTGTTCGCCGGTAAGATCGCCACTGGCCAGAAGGTCCGCATGCTCGGCCCCAACTACGTGCCCGGCAAGAAGACCGACCTGTGGGTCAAGAACATCCAGCGTACGGTCATTATGATGGGTCGTTACGTCGAGCAGACCCCCGATATTCCAGCCGGTAACACGTGCGCCTTGGTGGGTGTTGACCAGTACCTGCTGAAGTCTGGTACCATCACCACGTCCGAGACTGGCCACACCATCCGTACCATGAAGTTCTCCGTGTCGCCCGTTGTGCGTGTCGCCGTTGAGCCCAAGACCGCTTCGGACCTCCCCAAGCTTGTGGAGGGCATGAAGCGTCTGTCCAAGTCTGACCCCATGGTCCTGTGTTACACGGAGGAGTCGGGTGAGCACATTATCGCCGGTGCTGGTGAGCTCCACCTTGAGATCTGTCTGAAGGATCTGCAGGAGGAGTTCATGGGCACGGAGGTCAAGATCTCGGAGCCCGTTGTGTCCTATCGTGAGACGATCACGGGCAACTCGTCCAAGACGTGCCTGTCCAAGTCGCCTAACAAGCACAACCGTCTGTTCTGCGAGGCCTCGCCTCTGGGCGACGAGCTGACCCAGGAGATTGAGGAGGACAAGGACGAGGTCACCCCCCGTCACGACTTCAAGCTCCGTGCTCGATACCTGGCCGACAACCACGGCTGGGACGTCACCGACGCTCGTAAGATCTGGGGCTACGGCCCGGACGGCACGGGTGCCAACCTGTTCGTGGACGCCACGAAGGGTGTGTCGTACCTGAACGAAATCAAGGAGTCGGTGCTTGGCGGCTTCAACTGGGCCACCAAGGACGGTGTCCTTTGCGAGGAGGTCGTGCGCGGCATGCGCGTGAACCTGCTGGATGTGGTGCTCCACGCTGATGCTATTCACCGTGGTATGGGCCAGATCCTGCCCACCACCCGTCGTGTGGTGTACGCTTGCCAACTCGTGTCGGAGCCTGCTCTTATGGAGCCGGTCTTCCTTGCCGACATCCAGGTGCCCCAGGACGCCGTTGGTGGCGTGTACGGTGTGCTGACCCGTCGTCGTGGCCACGTCTTCGCCGAGGAGCAGCGCCCGGGTACCCCCATGATGCAGCTGAAGGCTTACCTGCCGGTCAACGAGTCGTTCGGTTTCACCGCTGACCTGCGTCAGGCTACAGGTGGCAAGGCCTTCCCGCAGTGCGTGTTCGACCACTACCAGGCTATTGGCGGCGACCCGACTGACGTGTCCAACATGGCCGGCAAGCTGGTGAACGGCGTGCGTGTCCGCAAGGGTCTGTCTCCGGACGTGCCCCCTCTCGACCGTTTCTACGACCGTCTGTAAGGCGTCTAGCTCGAGCAAAATCTCCTGGCGTGGTGCAGCCCTGTTCCTTCGGCGCGGGCGACTCTCATGAGTGTAGATTTGTTTCGGCCTTCTGACTCGGTTTAACATCGTCGTTGAATGGAGATGCCTCTTTTTATACTTCTCTGTTCCATCTCAAATCTAACGTTTCCCATCCGACGCTATAGCATTTGACTGACTGGAATTTCACGCGAAGGGCCTTAGGCGAAAGCTAGCGTTGAGTTTCATCGTGCATCTCAGTCTCGTTGCTCTGTAGAGTTGCTTCGGGGGACAACATTCTTCTGTGGCTTTTGCGACTGAAGGCCGACGTCCCCGTCAATCGAATGATAACTTCAATTCGGTAGGTGTGAGGCATTAATATACATGTATAAACTTGACGCCACTATCCATTGGGTCTGCAGTCATTGGGAGGAGCTCAATCTCGGTCGTGTACAGATCGGGTCACTCAAACCACAGTGAATCCTTCTCTTTCCATTTCTATGGTCCATTGATGCTACAAACGTGATGAAAGGTGGTTCCACTAGCCAGCTCACACATGTCTGGGAATCCGAGCTTGCAGGCCATGCCATCGATTGAATGTACAAGCAGGTACAGTGGAGACACCCGTCGCAATGGTTTCGTTTTGGCAATCTCTTAGGCGGATAATTATCTCTGATGACCTCGATTTCATGCCTGTTTATCGCTACTGACCTCGATTTGAAATTTCGGCAGCTAACTGCATACGTAATCTGGCAGCTTACCATATTGCACTGTTGTGCTCTACATAGTTCCATATTACAAAGCGGTAGTTACCAGATCGTTTTACCACGTTGTGAGCCACCACTACCATATTGCACTGTTGTGCTCTACCATATTACAAAGCGGTAGTTACCAGATCGTTCTACCATGTTGTGAGCTACTACTACCATAGCCAGTGTCACCGGTGCTCTACAAGACAAATGCTGAGGATCCCCTGCAGACACAAACTCGCTTCGTTGTACCCCAAAAAAAAAAAAAACCGAGGTGGACTTCAACATCGGTGGCTCGGTTGAATTATGCTTCCCACCAGCATATACCTGTGCAATCTACTCAAAGGCATTTCAAAATTTTATGTTGGAAACACCGATTAAAGCCGACCTCAACAAAAACATCAAAATTCTTCCCCCCGCCCAGATACCGACAAGCCGGAGGAACCATCGGATTAAGGCGTGCAACAAAGGATCATCCTAAATAATCTAAACGTCTGAAAAGCAATGGTGAAACGCTAAGCAGGAAACATTCAAAATCTCAAAGGGAAAGTGAAGCATCTGCGACCGAAATGATCTTGCTGCCTTTTGCCGTAACGCTCATCGATGAACCCTTTTGTCTCTGGTGGCAAGGTTGAGTCGGGCGTGGATGCCTTTACACTTTCTTTTTCTTCATCAGGCAAAGCTAATCACTCTTTTCTTAATCGCTGCCCCTGTTTACCCTCAATAAATCACCGGTTCGTTCTCTTTTCGTCCTCGTGACGTTTAGGAACGAATTCCTTGGCTTGACGGGGGCCATGCATGGATACAAACACCCAAAATGCTTCATGACAGCGCATTTCCTGCCTAATACAAGATCATAAGTATTAAGCGTGAGGGTGAGCTGTATGAGCGCCATCACAACGCACCTGATGAATCCAAAGGCCTAGGACACGCTAAAATGTTATTTTCAAATTACAGTTAGATCGTAGCGAGGGAGATACCAAGCACAAACACCTTACCGACCACGTTGTAGGAAGCTCCGACTATCTCTTTGTCGGTTCAGTCACTGACAACCACATTTAGCCATCGAGGTTTTGGCCGATCAACGCTTTCCCTTTCAAATCGAGGTCAGCAGGGATAAATATCCCTCTTAGGCCAGCACAATGGGCGCGAAGCCCAAGTTGGTGAGTCGCTTTTTACACTGTACCGCTTTTGGCTTGTACCGGCACAAAACTAACTCACCCGTTATTTCGAGCACGGCCGCTTAATCAGGCTTCTAAATCCGAGTCTGACCAAGGGCTAGGTGGCGTTTTAGAGGTTTACCTGAAAGCAAGCTAAACTGAAGCGATTTAGCTAAAGAACTGAATGGAATCGTGTCGACTGTTTAATTAGCTTTTATCGTCGAGGCTAAAACGTGCCCCCCTTTTAATGGCATCGCCAACTTAGATCGAGGTGGCACAATTTAACAAAGACGCATCCACCAGTATATTCCGCGCTAGCATCATAATTAGGTCCTTCAACCCAGGTGTTTTGCTCAAATAATGGCCCCAGGGAACCAATCATGTCTCATATCTCATGTGGTGAGTAAATAGAGGTGAGAAATAGATCAAAAAGGAGTGATAGATGATTATAAGTGGGGACTTCGTCCCCAACTAGTACTACTACTAGTAGTACTAGTAGTAATATTTTTTTTGTTTCAACTGAACAAGTTCCTTCATTTCCAAATTTGGCACGATGCATGATTTCAAAAACTATTTATCCGATTTGAGCGGGAGTTTCTGCATTGAAATCGTAAGGAAAAAATACAATTAACGCACCAATCACACGGAAAAAAAATGTCGATGCTACAATATTATTGTAACAATAAACAGGAGATTGAGGTTTTTCCACCGAACAAATATTTTAGACCAATCATGTGCAGAGATGGGCCTAATAAAACCTTACGGAAATGAGAAACGTTAGATTAGAGATGGAACAGAGAAGTACTACTTTGTGTCTGTACGTTGTTGTTGCTGGTGGGTTTGACATGTGAAGCCCTTGGCTTCTGCTTGCCTAGTCTAACATAACTTACCAGTAGTACTATGTAGTACTATGTCGTTGTATGGTTTTGATCTGCTGTTGGCGCCGGCGCATGGATTATAAGCGCTCGTTTGCAATCACAGTTTTCAAGCGAATTGTTTCAAACTTTCCCAGAGTTTGTTTCTTATTATAAGGAAGAAGAACCAACGGCTAGGAGGCGCTCTAATACTAAATACTAGTATAAGGTAAATGGCCAATTTGAGGCCGCCATATTGACAGCCGACTTTGACCGTTAATAACTCGACAACCGAGCCTGATCTGAAGAATCTGGTTTTGATTCTATAATGTCCTTGATTTGCAGTTATTTTTACACAATTTATCTGTTAATAAAGATGGCGAACGAACTATTAAAAGGCGGTTTCTCAGGGCGTCCAAGGTCAGGGTCATTCTCAGTTTAAGGCCGCATTTAGACTTGCTGTCAGTATGGATTGCAGTTTGAAAAGAGCAACCAAAATAGTACCGTTGAATTTCATTTAAGTACGCAACCAACCTCCTCAAATGAATACTCAAGATTTGCATTAGAATATAGAGAGTATAGAATGTGCAGTGTTCACAGAACCATCTCGTACAGCACTGGGTCAGATTCGGTGCTGTGTTCTTCCGGGATTGCTGTCTTCTTGGCTCGTTGCTTGCGCTGCTTTCGTTTCTTTTGTTAATATTGTGGGGCATCAGTCCCAAGCAGCTCCCTCATCAGAATTCTTCCAGCCGTAGTAGTCGTTCTTCTCTTTCTCCCCTTTGTCGTTCTAGGAGGTTGCAGTACCAGTACGTCACGTTGGACGATCTCCTTCACTCGCAGCCACGGCACAAGCTGAATAGAGGCTGGCAAGCCGTTCTGCTTAAAGTTAGAGAGCTTGAGTTGCTTTTTTACCCTGGACAGAGGAAAAATCCCGCAGGTCTCGAATACGGATGAAATGTTATCCCTCCAAAACGTGGTTTTCAACCCTCTCTCCAGGTAGAATGAACAGCGGCGGGACAACAAAGCCGCTTGCACTGCCGCACGCGACGAAAGATAGATGAAAGCTCATTGCAGGGTCGGTATGCAAAACGTTTTTCGACCCGCGCAGCTCGATGATACTTGTCGTTTTTTTTACTGCTTTCAAATGTAGTCTCGTCAACATTAAAAATCCTGAACGCGTCCATTCCGTTTTCAATAATGACTTTGGCCAAAGACCAAAAGAGAGTCGCCACGTCTTGCTCTGATACAGCATTGCGCACCTTCACCACTGATTGCGAACGTCGCGCAGTCAGGTCTGAAAAACGTGTCATGAAGCGACGATACCACCCGTCTTTAACGACCTGTCCGCAGACGAGCATGGACACCTCGCTAGCTTTTCGGATGACTGCACGTCTCCCCACTGGATCTCCTTTCATCTGACGACCAATAATCCAATCGTATATACTCTGTTCAGCTTTTTGGCAGAGTAATGGACGTGGTCCGCGGCGAGGAACTGCGCCGGTCGTGGCTTCATCTTGCTTTACCCATCGGCGGATACAGCGCTCAAGAATCCCAGTTTCTTCGCTGACGTCTTTGACCGTTTTCCCCTTCTTGACATCGCCAACATCATCTTTCTTCCCTTGGGGGGTGCGACTCTGTCTCTTCTTTGAGGCCCTTATCCGTTTGGTGGGCTTGGTGGCTTCGTTGTATTTGCTATTGTTGAAGTGAAGGAAATTGCCATTGTCGTCTCCGATAAGATCTCGAAGGTTTTGACACAAACCATCTGGAAAATATTTTTAACCAACACTTCAGCTCTATTTACGTATGCAACTTCTTATTGGTGGTAATGTACACAGCCATAAAATGCACCGACGGTCCTAAAATGGCATTTTACCTTAGTAGTAGCAAAACGTATACGTACACGCACAGACTTATGGCGTTGTCAGAGTGATGGTCATTCAAGTTGCTTGGCAAGCGTTCCGCCTTTTCCGTACATGTAGCAAGCTGACCAGGTTTTAGCGCTAAATTCGGTATTTTAGTGCAATTATTGTGGAATTAGAGGTCGGCTTATGGCGAGCACCGTCTAGCGATAAAATATCTGTAGCTACTAGCTACGCGGGTGCGTGCCCCAACACAGTGTTAAACGGTGTTGAACACTCCACTGTAGCTGGCGTTGTGTGCACGGTTATTTGAGTCCTCTTTGCTTTGCAATAGCCTGTGCTCCAGACTATTGCATAACTCATAACCGTAATGAATACTCTGAAGTAAGTCCTCTTTGCTTTGCAATATTATGATCTGTGCTCCAGACATCCTCAGATTTACGTATACAATAATACTGGGAATATGTGACGAAGTGTCTCCTGAAATTTCCCAGATCCTGATGAATGGATATCCTCAGAGTGATAGTATGGCTTGAATGTGACTACCGTCTTACCCCGCATATTAGACATGGGTGCTCTGAACAAATACAACACTGTTGGTGTGCTTTATTTGTTTAGAACGCATATGTGTTATACATCGAGCAAACTTGGCAACTCTGAAGAAATAGCTGCCGCTGGGTCCTGGAATCTGGCTTGGTGGTGCGCGCAGTTCACGTGATTTGTGTTTGTAACGGGTCTTTTCTTTCATCGGTAACCCTTTCAATCCCGAGAATTATTCTGTATCATACAGAATATTGCTTAACCTAAAGTCTGTATGGGTTTGTTTTCAAGGTGAAACTTATGTTCAAAGCAGTTTTGAAAAAGTGCGCGAAAACACACATAAGTTGGACAAGTCATGTGTGTGACACGATAATCTGTAAGTAGCTGATTGGCTAAATTTCAGCCAATATCCCCCTCTTCAGTCTAAGAAAAGCGCCGTTCCTGAGACCACCACCTCCTACTCTCCCTATGTCCGTGCGCGTTCTTCGCGTAGAGAACCAGTCCCTTCGACGGGAGCTGCGCGCAGCAAATCGAACCATCGACCGCTCAACCAGAGTAACGAGCGTAGAGACAGAGAAATTGCTCGCCTCATCACGGTTCACCACACGGAGAAAATGTTTTTGCTAAACAACCTCGAAAATCGAATGAACGAGCTCATGCGACTTCACCGAGACCTTGTTGGCCAGCTCAACCTACAAGAGACGCGTTACAACGGCCCCCGCTGAAGAGAACAAGATCCATGGGTTTGCGCTAACAATCAACCCACTACCCGAGGATGGAGCCCATGAGATCCGGTTCATCGCCGGCCAAGAGAAATACGTCACTAGGGAGCAGGCCGGTGCGGCAGGGCTGCTTTTTGGGTTTACTGAGACCGGCAACCCTATTGATCTTCGCCAGAATTTCCAACGCGAAGCAAATGCGCGGCTTCGTGCTCGTGTGGGGGCATACCTACGCAATCACCCGATAGGTGTATTCTGTATGAGCTACATTGTTGTCTATTGTTTAACTTTCTGAATGTGGTTAAATTGTTAGAGCAGGAAGAGGCCGCTCCCGACATCGTCTTCCGTTGCTGCCGTCCCAAGTGGGTCTACAATACGACCTTCCTTTCGAAGAAGTTGCGGAAATCCTAACAGAGCTTCTCGAAGAAACAAACGTAAGCTTGCGTTTGGCGGCGCTGTATAGCGAGGTCCACTCGCAAGTACAGGACTTTATCCGGGTGCAACGTTTCCAGCTGCACCCGTGATTTAGCTGTGATCCTATGTGTTTCGTAGGAAATACTGCCAAATGCAAAGCTAGAGATTGTAAGCCTAAAATGCAGTTCATTAGCAGTGGTGCTATAGTGATGAAGCTTTTGGTCGCGTCTTGTAGCCAGCGGTATTTCTGTCTTATCTTCTCCTTATACGCGTCGCCGAATCCTCGTTCTTAGAACCTGCGTTCAACGCTGCACCGCTCTTGTGTGGCAACTCCGTAGTCAGGACCGCTACGCCCTCGTATGTTGTTTCTTTGGCCTAGGGTGTGCGTCTACTTGGTGATAGCACCCGCAGCCAGCGCTTCGGCGATCGCGTGCGTTATCTCCTTGGCCGCTGTATCAACACCCTCCTTCGTAGAGCTCTCGGCCAACGTCGCCGCACCCTCGTTCGTGAGTCTCCATTCAGCGTCGCCGTGTCCTCGTGCGTCGGCGTTTTCCCCAGGGCTGCCGCACCCGTGAACACCCTCTCCTTGGATGGAGTTGGCACAGCCTTGTGCGCCATTTCCGTTGCCTGCTCGCCATATCCACTTTCGTCATCTCGGTGTCACTCTGGGGCGGGATAGCTTTTCTGGGTTCTGGTACTGCTACGGCTGTCGACGCCACGCACAACGCGCTTGTTATAGCTACATCTTGCGTACGTCCCGCCGACGTCTTCTCTCCATTAGGTGGCGATGCTTCTAGAACGTGTGCACTGCTGGCCCAGGTAATCCGCGAGGTCCTTTTCGACCGTCTAACCGGAGTGGTTCTGGTAGGCCGGGAACCCGACGCTCCTTTCTTCACTGCACCCTGTCGCTAACCGCCGTGGTCATCAGTGCCGCCCCCGACACATTTGTTATCACTACGGCAGTCAGTACGGGGTTCATGTTCGTGATCCCCACAGCCAGTGATACTGTGCTGGCGTGCGTCGTATCCTTGGCTAGCGTCACCGCACATTCGCTCGCCTTATGTTTGCATAGCATCACCGCGCCCCCCTGCATCGTCTCCTCGGACAGCGCTGTCACACCAGCGTACGACATCTCCACAGTCTGCACCGCTACGCCCTCGTACGTCTTCTCCTTGGCTGCCGTGTCAACACCATCCTTTGTAGAGCTCTCGGCCAGCGTCGCCGCACCCTCGTTCGTGAGTCCACATTCAGCGTCGGCGCGTTCTTGTACATTCGCCGTCAACGTCGCCAGTGCTACAGCACCCACTTGCGTCTTCTCCGTCAAAGGCGTTGCCGCACACTCATTCGTGGAGCCTACAGCCACCACCGCAGCGCTCTCGTGCGTCATTTCCTTGGTTGCCGTGGCTACACTTTCGTTCGTCGAGCCCTCGACCAGCGTCGACGCACTCTCGCTCGTAGAATTCACATTCAGCGTCGCCGTGTCCTCGGACGTCGTCGTCTTCCCCAGTGCTGCAGCACCCGTGTACATCCTCTCCTTGGACGGAGTTGGAGTAGCCTTGTGCGCCATCTCCGTTGCCAGCGTCGCCTCGTCAGCTTTCGTCACATCTGGGGAGATTGCTTTACTGGGAGCCTGGGAGCCACCGCACCTGGCTTTTCCTGACTTTGTTTTACACTTTGGTGTCCTGCACATCTACCTCACTCTCCCCCAGAATCATACTTCGAAGTACTACTGTACTACTGGTAGTATTGGAGCACCTCGGTCGCGTTGCTCCGTTGAGTGGCTGCAGGGAGACGACAATCCTCAATGGGGTTCCGTCTTCGCTGCAGGGCCAGCGCTTTCGCCATATTTGAATCCGGAGAATCCAAAAACAATTCCCACGCAGGTCTTCTTATCGTTTCGAGATTCGTGAATAGACAACCCGGAATTCATATCCGTGTAAAGTTCAGGATGTAGCCCCATGGTGTCACCACAATTCCAGTCCATGCTTGCAATGGTAACGCTTCTTTTACCCGGAAGCACCACCTCAAACCAACGCCACTAGCCAAGCTGCGCAATCGTGTACATCCCCCACGGTGACGTTTGTGCTTGGAAACTTGCGCTCGCCTGTCTAAACTCGCCCTCGGCATCCTATGCCAACTGCCCCTTCAGCATTGACGAGCACAACTCCAGGCGTGAGTGAAGCTCATAGATCTGTCGCCTCTGCGCTTCCTGCGTGAGTAAAAACGTCTTTCTGGACTTCTGGAGTTTATCGAGGCTTCATTCATGGGCGCGCTGACGCGTACGTTATATTCTGCAGGTAAAGTTACAACCACAACTTCGTCAATCTCACTAAGTTCACTGCAATACTGTACCCACTATATTTGTACCTCATCGTGAACAAAGTCCTCGGTCTTGTCACAGGCCTGTAGAATATGCTGCAGCCAAATACGCGCTCCGAGTTCACGGGAGCGAGCGATTTTGGTGAGTGGATCGACTTTGGGCATGACGCACGTCACAGGAGTTCTCAGTAGCCGGCCGTGATAGGTCAGTGCCTGCGCATGGTGCTGGGGCAGCCACCACGCCGTTCTTCTTCTGTTCGTTTGTGAGCTGTAGCAGCGCATTGCAGGCACCTCGCTCCTTGAAGCTACCGGTCATCTAGTGGTGATCATTCTTGAGGTACAAGTAGTATCTCATACGCTGCGATAGCAGCGGCAAGTACTCACACTTAGTATGCTGAAAGCTGTCTCAGATGCAATGGGAGGTGACATTCACGTCCTCGAAGTACATAGGCTCGGGCAGTGCTGTCAAAAGGACATTGTCAGATTAGTTCACTGAAAATGTATCCATGTTGAACCAAGGGAGAAGGTACCATAAGCGGCATCGGAGAACCCAGTGACACCGCATTGGCTTCCATAAGTGCATCCTCATTAAAACTCCATCAGCATTTGCATCTGAAACAGGAGACGCTATATGTAAAGTGCTGGCTCCTTGTCTTGATGTGCTTCACCTCGAGTTCGCCGAGCTTCTGCACGGCGGCGCAGCTGGACCACTGGCGAGCAATTCCGCCACCCTGTCAACAATTAAATGGAATAGGAGGTCATTTTCCACTGCCCTCACTGCTTTTCTAGATCACCCACCAATCGGTGACATTACGGGGTCCACGCGCTTCTGGCTTTGTGTTCCTAATAAACTGAAATACCAAATCAGATCAGTAACTGGACTGCAGCACGAATGAAGATAAGGCTTACCAGATGACGAACAGCGTGATCTGTGAGACAGAAAGAATCAAACAGAGTACATAGTGATCTTCATCAAGCCAACGAAAGGTGTTGCGCAGTTGAATAATACCAAACAGCTTATCAGGAACAAGCCACCGAGTGTCTGAGAAACGCCATAAAAATGTAGAGGGCAGCGACAACATCCTGGCTGGGGTGGTTCGTCCTGAAATTGGTACAGGAGGAGCCCGTATACACATCGAAAAGAACTGCGCGCCACATCAAGAGTTATTTAAAAAGTACCATGATCACTTCGTCGCCTGGTCGGCCCCTCAGCCACTGAGCAGCTCCAGTTGTCCAAGTCGCTGTCCACGCCGCAGTATTTACGGTAGCCACATTCAGGTTGTGAGCAGCCCTTCGTGATCACCATCCTTCTTCTGATGATAGGTTGCCTCCAGGAGAAACACGACCGTGTCCTTCTGGCCCTCACCATCTGAACACGTGATGTCTGGTCACACAACGTCTGCGTCTTGTCTTGTCGTCGAAGGTCTCTCCAGCCTTGCTGGTGTACAGATCCATGGCTTTAAGGAGTTGATTGGCGTTTGCGTGATTGAGTCGCTGCCCGAGCTCTGTATAGTGGAGCCGGCGCTTGTATCTGGTCGTGGATCCTGCGGTGGAAGCCTAGGTAGTTGAACAGACGGTTGAGCTAGAAGTGCCGACGTCTAGGGTCGTGCTGGCGTTAGTACTGGCAGCGATCGTCTGCTCCTCGTTCTGCGCATCGTCGCTGTTGCCAGTCTTCTATTGGCCGAGGTCGACTGCTGCGTCCGCGAAGTTTCGTCCGTAGACACGTCGTTTGGTTCTTGCTGCTCGTTCTGACAGGCTGCTCCGAGTTGGAGCTGCCGGTGCCACGGTACCAGGTGCCTCCGAGTCCGAAGTGTCCGTCGACGTGTTAGACGGAATTTGTACAGACGAGGCCTACGTACGTCGACAATCCGGCTGCGTCTCGGTGGAGGTGGACGATGGCGCCGTCAAAAGTCTAGCAGTGAGCGACCCGACCGCAGTGCCGCTGAATTTCTCGTCCAGGAGTGTAAAAAAAACCCTCTTTGATTCTTATACAAATCGTTTTTTACATATCCCTAAACGCGGTTGAGTTTATGCTTTGTGCACAAGCAAACATACAAAAACATATATGCGAAAAAGTTGGCTATTATCAACCTTTCCAACATTTATTCATGGCAAATTTGGCCTGAATTTGTATTCTGTATGATACAGAATATAGGATTGAAAGGGTTAGATACGGAGGTTTTTACATTTTAACTAAATAAAACTTTCTTTTTTGGAAAATGAAATATTTATTATCCATTAAACGATGTAGCCATCTACCATCACGGCGAAGTATGACCCCGAGCGAACCAGGCACACCGTCTTCGCTGGGTTCTCTACAGTGTAGGAAAACTTGGACACCAACTTGTTTTTGTCGACTGTACTTACCTCAATGTCCCAATTGCATGTGAGCAGCAGCGAACAGCTCCAGCTCTCCGGGATCCTCCGTCCCGCCCCGAATACCCGCCAAGTAGTTGTCATCAAAGAGGCCATCCAGATCGGTAAGAGTCTCCACGTAGCTCGTCAACTCCCAGACGTACTCCCTCAAGGGTGTACCAACATCATGTTGAAGGCAGCAGAATAAACTTGAGCTGCGGTCGTCAGGCATGTACCATGCCGGTGGGGCGATGTCCAGCTGCTCTCGATCGTCGTCGGCACCAACGGGGTGGCTGGACTGCTTGTTCCAACGCTCTATGTCGAAATCCGCAGCAAGTAGTTCACGCAATGGTGGGTGGAGGTCTTTGATGTCGAAGTCCTGCTTGGCCGGCCGCATATAGGTTTTTGTATAGGGCGATTTCAAATCGTAATCGTGGCTCATTTGTCACAGGTCTGTATCAGATCGGGTTAGGTGAGCCTGTCTACGACGAATATTGAGTGGATAGAGGTTCTTGCAGTTTGAGCTATCCCGCCCCCTCCAGAGAACACTTTCGAAATCCCGATTTCTCCCTCACTGACGGCCCAACAAGACGGAAAAAAAGTTCAAGGACTGTGGAGAGAGATCTGCAAGCAAGGCCGGACGCCCAAGCCCCTGACCGGCCTCGGCAACGACCATCGCTACGTCCGGTCCGGCAGGTCCGTTCGAGGGAAGGATGGCGTGGACTACATCACGGGTACGTTTGCCAGCGCTAATTATCTCGTTGATAGTGCATGCCACTAACATACAGATGCGATTTGGGTGAGAAAGCGTTGATGTCGTTCGCTAGGAAGTGCGGTTGGCTGTATTACGGTGTTACGGCTGGAACTAAACCTCCTACGGCTCCGGTGGCTTCTCCAGCAGCGTCAAGTGCGTTGCCTGCTGCCCCGATGATTGCTGCACCGCTGACTACGACGCAGACGGCCGCTGCGATGCCTGCTGCTGCCCCACCGACCGCTGCGATGCCTGTTGTTGCCCCGCTGACCGCTGCGCGGCCGACTGTGACGACGACGACTGCTGCGAAGACTAGTGCTGCGCCGCCATCGAGTTCTTTGGTGCCGGCTACAGCACAAACCTTCTGCTCCCCGAATGGATGTTGCGTCAGCTACAGCACAAACCTCTGGTCCACCGATGCTTGCTGTGTCAGCTACAACAGGAGTCAATATCTCACCGACACGCGTAGCGGCAGCTACTGCACAACCCTCTGATCCGTCGACACCTGTTGCGTCAGCTACAGCACAAGATCCAACCCAGTCGATGGTTGTGATGCCACCTACAGCGCAAGCCTCGGATCTATCGACTCCTGTTGCGTCAGCTACAGCACAATCCTCGGAACCACCGACGACTGCTGCGTCAGCTACAGCAGAGCCTCCTGTGTTATTGACGGCTGTGACGTCTGCTACAGCACAAGGCAGCGAGGAAGACGCACGAATGCGGGAAGATACAGCATTTGATGAAGAGGAGAAATGCGAAGTCAGTGCCGTTGATCATGTGGCAGAATTCAACACGTACGATTCCGACCGGTTCATTTCAGCGTTGGCCAAGTGTGACTGGTCAAATGAGCCTGATAGCGACGATCCCAACCTCTGCAGCACAGAGTCGGAGGCCGATGAGTCAGACGAGGTTGATACGGAGGACTACATAGCGGAAGTGATGAACAATGAAGAGGACTTGTCATGTGATGAGAATGTGGACGCTGCTGAAGAGCTGAATGATAGCGGCGAAGAACTTGATGATAGCGAGTTCTTCAAGGATGTAGTCAACGAGGACTGGTCACCTCGTGAGGACGTCAACAGCGACCCAGAGCTTCTTAGTGATGCTGAGTTGAAGGCTGTCGCTGGTCAGTGGATTATTTACGATCAAGATCACAGTGGTGAGCTACAAGTCGATGGTGCAGCGGATCTATACAACGGGAGGTGGGGGCCTACTCAGTCTGGCCGAGCCTACGCAGAATCACCTCTTGGTATGTTTTACTATTGCCTGCCCAATGTGATGTGGACCAATATTGCCGAAGAGTCCAACCGGTACCGTGAGTCCGTGATTGATACAGTGGCGGCTCAGCAACAAGAGCGGGAGCAGCGGTGGCAGGCTAGCCACCCAAACAGCCGCGTACAGTCACTAGCGGACATCAAGGACAAGTTGAGCAAGGCGAAGCCTTTGCAAGCACATGGAATCGTGCACTATATTGCGCTGCTTATAGCTCGTGTTCTGTGCCCCCATCGACGATCCATGGGAGAGCACTAATCTACCACGGAATGCGGCGGGATTCCGAGCGGTGCGTTTGGCAAGTACATGAGCCTGAAGCGCTTCGAAGATATCACTCGGTTCCTACACTTCAATGGCAACTCAAACAACCGCCGCAGGAGGGACAAAGCTTGGAAGTGGCGTCCTGTTCTCCAAATTCTTGAGAAGACGTTCAGGAACGGGTTCCGACTGGGTTCGACGCTGTCCTTCGATGAGGAGATGATCGGCAGCAGACACCAGTACAACCTTATGCGGATCCTTATGAAAGACAAGCCTACGAAGTGGGGGGCCAAGTTCTACATGGTGTGCTGTGCGAAAACAGCATACAGCTCTCGGTGAGTTTTTCTTTCGGTCTCATACAGCATATGGGATCCTGGTCTGCTGTATCATACAGCACATGGACATTCCAGTTACTAACGATGTACTTGTTCGCTGTATAGTACAGCATAGAGATTTACTGGGGTAAGGAAGACACGCAACCCGCCACATCAAAAGCCGTCATCCGCAATCTTACCAAGGCCTTGCGAGGACAGCTTGGCAAGAGCCTTGTTGTCACAGATAACTACTACACCTGCGTGGAGTTAGCGGAACAGCTTTTGAGAATGGGGATCTACGCAGTAGGCACAACGCGCATCAATCGAAAAGGCTGGAGTCAGCGCATCCAGTTTCCATCCAAAAAGAACCAACCCAGAACCGCAAGGAAAGTTGAGCGCGGAGCGTACCGTGTTGCGAAGAATCCACACATTCCTGGGATGGTCGCGGCTTCCTGGAAAGTCTCGCGCGTCGTGAACTTTCTAGCCACTGGCTGTAGCACAAAACGTGTGAGTGTTCACCGAAAGCAGAAGGGCGATGGTGTGCCGCTGGATGTCCCTTGTCCAGAACTGGTGCGCACCTACAACAAAGGCATGGGGGGAGTAGACGAACACGATCAGCTGCGTGTGCACCGCCATTCGATCCAGAAAGCGCTGCGGCATGGATCGTACTACAAGAACCTGTACTTCGATATCGTAGACATGGCATTGGCCAATGGGTACATTATCCACAAGTTAGTGATGAAGGAAAAAGAAAGCCGGTACCCATCAATGCTGACTACTTGGCGCGGCTTCACGTCGAGCTTCTGGCACAGCAGAAAGGGGACTTCCAGGCTAACATGCAGGCGCAGAACTTGTAGTCGGCTCCAGCGACCGGGCTTCCGCACGTCCTGACTAAAACCACGGAAACATACAAGAACAAGGCGCGTCAGTACTTGTGCAAGGTCTGCTCGGCCTACTCTGACTAGCAACACCGTAGCTCCGAGACTCCCTGCTACTGCGAGGAATGCACGCGTAACTTTGGCGGCCGTGTGGCCCTATGCAACAAAGTGCGTCGTGAAGACAGCGGCAACACCGACACGTGCCACCAGACCTGGCATGTGACGTGGAAGAACGACACGATCATCCCGCCTGACACGAGAAAGAAGATTAGATTCAGGAAGCGTAAGATTGAGGAAGTAGCGGAGGATGAAGAAGAGGAGTAAGAGGTGGCGTACCGTGATCTAATCGGAGGAAACGTTGCCCATTTGTTGTTGCACAAACTTTGGTTGACAAATGGGCAAAATTTTCCTCCTCGCAAAGCGGCTTTCGTGCTCTGAGGAAGCCAGCGTTCCCCAAGCCAATGTTTTTGGCGCGGAACTCGGAGGTCGAACGGTTTTGGAAGGATAACAAGTAGGACAGTTAGTTTTCACGACTATGTAGCGACTGCACCCTGTAATCTAGCCAATCACACCTCAGAATTGACCACCGTCATCACGAGCGTCCAGCTCTATTGCTGGAAGAGGGCTACAAACAGATACATTTTGCACAGGTACCCGACTATACTTTAATCAAGTTTATTCCTTATGGTGTATTATACAGCATAAGACACGGGACTAGAAGGGTTAACTGTCGAATGGTACAAAACCGAAAGACGAAAATTAAAGACGTTTTTAAAATATAGGTTTTCAAAACCCATACTACCGGTAGTAGTATTTTTTTCGAGATACGTGTAAAAGACCGACCAATTTCTACTGCTTGGACAGAAGCAGCAATGCGTTGAAAAAAGTTGTTCATGCTTGCTGGTACCATTGAAATCAGCGCCGGTTGGGTGTACCGGAACCTATCGACGAGAGAGTTCAGCTCCCCCGCGATGGTATTTGCCCATAGTTATCACTTCAGACTAGCATTGCGAGTCCACCTAACAGTTTTAACAGTAATTGATTTAAAAAAATCAACATTCTTATTAGGCCCGTTCTCAACCGAAGCGTCATTGAAATCACTGTAGATGCTGAAGATATTTATCCTGTACAGCCGAATTTTTTTACAGAATAAATTTGAGAACGGCGAAGTAGAGAAGTGCTGTCCAGAAATGGAATCATGTAGTTCGCATTCGTATTTGTTTTCTGTATCCTATCATAAGCATGGTCAAATTAAACAGAAGGGCGACATGGTGAAAATTGGCGAGTCGAATGTCTGTACTTCGAAGTCACTAAAAGCTTGAGGAATGAACTAGGTGGAGTTGTACCCCAGCACTATGTGGGTGTGTTTATGTTGCAAATTTCTGCCACAGCTTCCAGGCTGGAATCCAGCATCTCCAACTCTTCCTGGCCTGTTCTCACTATACCATCAATGATGCTGTCGAAGGCGCGACAGGTGTAGTTGAACCGAATTCTGTAAAGATTGTCGTGCCAGATTCGTCCTCTGGGGTCACAGAGATAGCAACTTCGTCCTTTTGGTCCTCCTCGGCCATCGCTTCATCTTGTTCATACTTCCAATCGTCACAAACACATGACGTAAGCTCCACAGACAGTATTACCACGATGGAGACTCCGACGACACCAACCAACCAAATCGAGATCACCACTACAGAATACGCGATGGGGTTATCGAGAAACGTGACGTGGTAGCCGAAAAATGCAGTGTCACCTCCGTTGTAAAAAAGTAGATGACAGCTAGCCACAATCGCCGTGTCATGCACATGTGTAGTAACAAAATGCTGATGCCCGTTGGTATGGGAAGCTTGAACCGATCCTTACACTCGTTGGGCTGAAGAGCGTCAGAGTTGTCTGCAGAGCGCGTCAAGGTGACAGAGTTCGCAAGCTGGACATCGAATTTCACCAAATACGGTGTGATGGTAGTGAAGATGAAGAAGAAGATCATTGATACACAGGCACCGCTAAAAATTCGTTGAGAGCTGTTGCCGTGAAATCATCGTAAAATGCTGCCGAATACAACGCGAATAGGATAGAAAACCACACGTACCTCAGCCACGACAGCTGCGGAGGAAGTTTATCTGGGAGTTTAAGCAGAACCCAGCAACACAGTACCAGTGCACTCCACAACGGCACCAAGACGATACTCGCTAGAAACAGCACCACACAAACGGCACCGATAATGGTAAGCAGAGTGTTCATCACGTGGAAGTTGAGCAAAACGCCCATTCACTTGAGCTTTTCCCCGTTGCAGCATTTTGTGCTCCATTTGCTCTTACTTCCTCCTCAAATTTCGTCTGGAAATGTTACCGCGAGTTTTTGCATCAGATCATCTTCCACTCTCAAAGTCTGGTGGGAATTCGGGTCTTGAGGTTGATCATTGGCCTTGGATGTCATTTTCTCTGGCTCGAATACGACTCCTTTCATCGTAGTGTTGGTAGCTGTTGCTGCTTGGATGATTTTCCACACTGACGGAGACAAGAAGGCAAACGTCACTACATGTAGACCGAAATGCTACAATAATATATGACAGCGACTATCATTTTTCCAGCACTTTCAACGAGCTTCTTGCCGGCGCACGTCTTGCCTGGATTCTCAGTTTGGGTTCACGATGTATTGTATTCCAGCCTACACCCGGTGGAAGTTGGGATATCCAGTGGTAGATTTTTCGAGCGCTCCCTGAGCAACAATTATGTATGCGACGGTGAGATTGAGCCCAGAAGCTACTCAAGTCCGTTTTAGCACACTTCCCAACCCGAAATTGGCTGATTTTGAAAAATAAATCGGATAGAATCACTGAATTTTAGAGTGTTCACTTGATGTATGCATCTAGAAGGAGCAAGATAGACATCATACGCCAAGAAAACCACAGCATGGCGTTTGGAGTTATTTATACAACCACAACAAGCGTGTGTGTGTGAAGTCCACACTGAAGGTGCTAGCGTCGAAGCTCTCCGGTTACAACGCGCTAGGTATGAACAGCCCGATCAACACAATGATGGCGAGCTTGATGCCGGCGGCTTCAAGGAGTACCTGAGCATCGCCCTTCAATCCAGCGCCAGTGTCGATCCCGGCGGTGAGTGACACGTCAGTAGAGGCGGAGCGCGCTCTGCTGGTGATGTCGGCCGTGCAGAGTGAGATCGTTGGCGACCCCGGACGATGCGGCGGAGATGAAGTAGGCCGGCCGAGGTGGCATATTCCCCGACTAAGCAAGGTTTCCGGCCACTAATAAATCACGCGCCGATGTATCCGCACTGCGATCGGTGTGAAACCTTCAGCCGTGTGAATGAAAAGTGGTGGAGTGTCTAACACCGGCATTCTGCCCCACCAAATGGCTCCCCTTGCAAAGGTGATCCATCATCAATGAAAGGATTTGTACTTGCAGTTAGAAAGGTGACGTGTACTATAATCGCCGATCGAACGATGAGGACATGAGAAACACCTCGAGCTCAGCGCTACAAACAAAGGTGCCCACATCAATTGATGGGCGGCAGCCTAGCGAAATCGGGGCAGGAACTTCAACCAGTTGCATGCACCATCTTCTCGGAGTGATTCACTAGTAAACCGCTGCGCTTACGAAATGGAGGTTGCACTGGAATGAACATGCATAGAGCCGGTCCTAAGCTGCCCTGAACAGGGATTTGCCCCGCCGCTCTCGTAAACTGCAGCGCTTACGAAAATGGACACCAGGATTGGCGATATCAAAGTTGTGTCCTTGTTGAAGTTGTCCGTCTTCCGCCATTGCGAATCCCTCGTTGACGTCACTCGAGACGCTTTCAAAACGTGTCAAGCGCTTCAACACCTCATCCCGACGGAATGCCAATGAAGCGAAAGTAAGTGGAATGCCATATGGTTGTCGTGGTTGAAGCTGCATTGCATCGACGCACTCCGGTTGGGACTCGACTCCAAGTTCTGCTCATTCTGCATTTTGCCTGCCTCGCCAGACCCCGCCTCCACATCCTCAGCCATGCAGCGCCAAATTCTGCGTCAAGTTCCCCGTACCAGCGCCGTCGCCGTCAAGTCTGCTGCGACTGCCGCCAAGGCTTCGCCACTGCTGCTATCACGCCACTTCTCGGCGCAGGTGCCGGTCAAGCAGACCAATCTGCTGATCAACGGCGAGTTCGTGCCGTCCATCACGGGCAAGACGTTCGAGACGTACAACCCCGCCACAGAGGAGAAGATCGCCGATGTGGCTGAAGCCGGCACCGCCGATATCGACGCTGCCGTTTCTGCTGCTCGTACCGCCTTCGAGGGCGAATGGCGTACCATGCCGGCGTCGGAACGTGGCCGCCTCATCAACAAGCTCGCGGACCTCATAGAAGAGAACATCGACGAGCTGGCGGCTCTTGAAGCTCTTGACAACGGCAAGCCGTGTGCCGAGGCCAAGGCTGCTGACTTGGGTCTGGTGCTTAAGACCTACCGCTACTATGCCGGCTGGCCCGACAAGATCCACGGCGCCGTGGTCCCCATCACCGGCCCTTACCTCTGCTACAACAAGGCTGAGCCCGTCGGTGTCTGTGCGCAGATCATCCCGTGGAACTTCCCGTTGCTTATGATGGCGTGGAAGCTGGGCCCCGCTCTTGCGGCTGGTAACACCATTGTGCTTAAGCCTGCTGAACAGACCCCGTTGTCTGCTCTACGTGTCGGTGAGCTTATTGTTGAGGCTGGCTTCCCCAAGGGTGTGATTAATATTGTGCCTGGTGTGGGCCCCACTGCTGGTCGCCACTTGGCGCAGCACCCTAACGTTGACAAGGTCGCGTTCACGGGCTCCACTGAGGTGGGCTACCAGATCATGCGCACGTCGCACGTGAGCAACATCAAGCGCGTGACGCTCGAGCTTGGTGGCAAGTCGGCCAATATTATCCTCGACGATGCGGACATCGACCTTGCCATTCAGCAGTCACAGCTCGGTCTGTTCCTGAACCAGGGTCAATGCTGCATTGCCGGCACCCGTGTGTACGTGCAGGAAGGCATCTACGATGAGTTCGTGCGTCGCTCTGTCGAGGCCGCCAGTGCCCGTGTGGTGGGCGACCCGTTCAGTTCCGCCACCCAGCAGGGTGCGCAGATTGATGAGACTCAGTTCGAGAAAATTCTGGGCTACATTGATGAAGGAGTCAAGGAAGGTGCCCGCCTGCTGACCGGTGGCAAACGCCACGGTGACAAGGGCTGGTTCATTGAGCCCACCGTGTTCGCGGATGTGACGGACGATATGACCATTGCCCGCGAGGAGATTTTCGGCCCCGTCATGTCCATCCTCAAGTTCAAGACCATCGACGAGGTCATTGACCGTGCCAATGACTCAGTCTACGGTTTGGGTGCCGGTGTCGTGACCAAGAACATCGACAATGCCATCAAGATCTCCAACGGTATCCGCACGGGTACCGTGTACGTGAACTGCTACGACGTGATTGATGCCAACACCCCATTCGGTGGCTTCAAGGACTCTGGCATTGGCCGCGAGAACGGCGAGTTGGGTCTGCGCAACTACCTGGAGCACAAGACGGTGATCATCAAGCGGCCTGACGACTCGATGCCTTAAGTTTGTTTCTATCGCGTTTGAAAGTGTAGTGATGTCATTTTGACAGTGGAAGGCTGCGTGAGGAAAGCAAGTAAGCAGAGCTAATGACCGCGAACCTTCATTAACTTCATTAATTGCTTTGCATTTTTATTTTGCAGAATGACGTCCATGTCCAGGCGTCTCTCAATCTGCCCATTGCACGGATCTCATCCATTGAGACTCGATGCTGAGCCATCGTCGTCGGAAATGAAGAAGTGATGCAGACAGCAAAGCGCAATGTCCCAGTCGGAAGCGCCACGTCGCAGTAGCAGTGGGCAGACTGACGGCTTTGGACCAACGCCTTGAAAAGGTCTGTCGAGCTCATGAAGTGAGGTCTCTCTTAAACCGTCTTATTAATGCGTCTACGTGGTATCTCTGTGTGCATTCTCGTGCCACCTTGTGCATGTTGGCGATAGCTGCCTTCAACTTTCGCTTCAATTTCGCTTCAACTTGCCTGTCACACGATGATTGGCTGAAGATACAGCTATTTTTATCCAACACATGTGCGCCAAGTCCCCCGGTCTTATGACCTCAGTCGTCAGCACACGTAAAGCGAAGTGGAGGTGAACGTTATCTGCGGGACAGCACACACTCTCGAGTTCATGTACAACCGGATGGCGAACGGCCGAGCCACCGCACGAGAATCCCTCTTCTCAGGGGCCTCCTCCCGAACTCAGGTAGCCACGAGCGACACCTACCGATGTATCTATCATTGGTGTTAACGAGAATTCTTGCATTGCTGTGTGTTCTTCTGTTATCGCAGCATGGAGGGAATGTAGACAATGGAGAGCAGGCCAAGAGGCTGCTGGAGGAGCAGAATGACGAGCAGATCAGTCACTTGTCGCTGCAGATCACGCAACTTAAGCAGGTCGGTGACAGAAGGAGAAGAATTTGGTTTCCTGTTTTGCTTTTGCTGGTTGCACTGACCTGTTGCTGCCGGTTTATTTTTTCTGTAGCTGTCAGGTAATATCCACGCGGAGGTAGTGGATCAGAACCGCTTCCTGGACGGCATGGTACGCGTCAAATCTTGATTTATATCAGGGATGCAGGTTGTGGTGGCTAACAATGGTGGTTCCTTTCTGCAGGGTAAGGAGTTCGACAACACGGAGGGTCTTCTGGGCGGCACGATGAAGCGGCTCGGCGTCATGATGGAGCAGGGTGGCAGCAAGCACATGCTGTATCTCATCATGTTTGTGGTGTTGGTGTTCGTGCTGCTCTACTTCGCCATCCGATCGCACTAGACCGTCTGCAAACCTGGTAATCAAAACACGACGTTAACCTTTTTCACGCATCCCTTGCCACAATGCTGCAAAGTTCTTGTGACGCAGCAAAGTCCAGATTTTTTTCAGCAACCCATAACCAGTCTCACCGGTATACCGGTCCTCACTATACTCATTTCAAGTGTAGAAAATCCGGGATCCGTCTTCTCCACTTTTTTGAGCCGACGTTGTAGCGAAACTCAAACCTCAGGGAGAGCCAAAGGCGAGTCGAGCGCAACCACAGACATGGGCAACTTCCTGGCCACGCCAATCACCGAGAAGGACACCGATGGCGGTGAAGGTAATGGCCTCTCGTTCGGCCTGGCCACCATGCAGGGCTGGCGTACCGGTATGGAGGATGCGCACGTGGCGCAAATCAACCCGCAAGGGTTGCCCCCTGGATGTTCGCTCTTCGCCGTGTTCGACGGCCATGGCGGACGCTTGGCCGCAGACTTGGCGTCCGAGGGGATTAAGGAGCAACTTGTCGCTGTCATGAAGACTGACGTGTTCCCCAATGGCAAGGCGGAGGGTGCAGACCCTGACAAGATCGGCAAGGCCATGCGTGACGCTTTCATGAATTTGGACCAGAATATCCGCGATACTTTCGATAAAAGTTACGGCTCGGACCAAAGTGGCTGCACAGCCATCGTGGCACTTGTTACGCCTACACACATCATTGTGGCCAACTCGGGCGACTCGCGCAGTGTCATGGCCAAGGACGGCCGTACAGTCGAGATGTCCTTTGACCACAAACCTATCAACGTATAGGATACTGCAAATGATAAATTGTGATGTTAGATGAGTTACTGATAATTGTTGTGATGGTTGCAGGCTGGAGAACGTACCCGTATCCAGAATGCTGGCGGACTTGTACGCAGTAACCGAGTGAATGGAGATCTGGCAGTGTCGCGTGCACTTGGAGATTTTTCCTATAAAGCTCGTGCGGACTTGCCTGCTGAGCAGCAACAGGTGTCAGCTGAACCTGATATTGAAGTGCAGAAGATCGACAAGACGGAGGAATTCCTGGTGCTGGCGTGCGACGGAATCTGGGACGTCATGAGTAACGACGAACTCTGCGCCTACATCCGCCAGCTCATGAATAACGGCGAGACGGACCTGAAGTTAATAGCGGAAGAGATCCTGGACAATTGCCTTCGTACTGGAAGGTATGTTTTGAGTGAATGATGGTATTTCATGAACCTTTTTGCATCCGACTAACATTGTTTTTTTTTCTTTTGTATTTGCAGCCGTGACAACATGAGTGTTGTGATTGTCAAGTTCCCTGGCGCAAAGCTCGGTCAGGGTGGTGGTGTGGCCAAGATCCGCGAGGAACGTGCTCGCTTGGAAAAGGCTGAACAGGAGGCCAACGGTGAACTCGTCGACAATGGCGATAATGGAATTGCAGGCGCCTTGCCGACTTCTAAATCCTCGTAGTTATGCAGCGCAGGCAAGGTGAAGTGGAGACGTGGGGGTGCACATCCACGCTTCTTCACAACCAGCTAGCTTTGGTGTTTTCCCACCCTTCGTCCACCACGGTCAATGACAACAGCTAATCAGTTCCTTCATGGCAGCATTTGCTGCGGATGCACTTGCATCCTCGAGATGCGTTTCCAATCAAAAAAAGCAACGCTTCATGGTTGCTGGCTAACCGGGAGGTCTTACTCAGCTAAAGTCGTTGTGTTCATCATTGTATTGATTAAAAACAACCCAAAAGATGCTTATGCATGTATGTACGTACTTAGACGTGTAGCTTGCCTGCTTCCCTAGTTTTGCACAGCTCCTGTCGCACCACTTCCATCACTCCTGAAGAATATGTGTCCAGTGAGCAGATTCGTGCGGAAACAGCAGCACCGTGAAGTGGCGACTCTAGTTTCGACCGGTTGCTTTAGCCTGGTTCGCCATCTCGCTCTTTCGATGGGCTGTATTGTTGGTTGGACGCTTGTACTTGGATAAGTCCAAGTCCCGGAAATATGCGATGGTGCGCATGAGCCCTTCTTCGATGCACACATGGGGGTTCCAATCCAAATGCGTTCTGTAACACCGAACAGAACAAAATACAGCAAGTTAACACACGCCACAACGTCAATACATCATGGCAACACCAACGTACTTGGCAAGGGTGATGTCAGGTTTTCGCAGCTTGGGGTCGTTATTGGGTAGCTCCCGGAACACCAAACGGCTGCGAGAATTTGTGAGCCGGATGATCATCTCAGCAAGCTCGCGGATGGTCATTTCGTGAGGGTTGCCCAAATTCATCGGCCCCACACAGGTTTTGCAGTCCATGAAACGCACAAAGGCTTCCACGAGGTCGTCCACGAAGCAGAACGAGCGGGTTTGGCTGCCCGTGCCGTAGATGGTGATATCCTCACCCTGCAGCGCCTGCATGATAAAGTTGCTCACAACACGTCCGTCGTACGGGTGCATACCCGGACCGTATGTGTTAAAAATACGAGCCACACGGATATCCACTTCAAGTGTGCGGTGGTACTCAAAGAACAGCGTCTCGGCCACCCGCTTGCCTTCATCATAGCATGCTCTCACTCCAGTGCAGTCGACATTGCCCAAGTAAGATTCCACCTGAGGTGAGACCTCTGGGTCACCGTATACTTCACTAGTGGAAGCTTGGAACACACGCGCTTTGACGCGTTTTGCCAGTCCCAAAACGTTGATTGCACCCATGAAAGACACTTTGGTGGTCTTAATAGGGTTGTATTGGTAGTGCACTGGTGACGCTGGACACGCCAGATTGTAGATTTGGTCCACTTCACAGGCATAGGGCTCGGTGACATCGTGGCGTACGAACTCGAAGTTCGGGTAGCGATTTTGCAACTCCAACACGTTGCCACGTTGACTGGTGAAGAGATTATCAACGCAAATAACCTCGTGGCCTTGCTCCAACAGGCGGCGGCACAGGTGAATGCCAATGAACCCGGCACCACCTGTAACGAGGATGCGTTGCATGGTGCATTCCTGCACCTGGCGGGGTAGTGACACTGGCGGGCGGCGTTGCGGCGGCGTGGGCTCTTCGCGTGGCACAATGGCCACGGGTGACACAGGCGCTGGCGGCGTTGTCGGCGCCTCACGGACGGTCACGGGGTGGCGGGCGTCGTTCTGCGTCATCTCCGGCGAGGCGATTGAGGCAGTGGGGGCCATGGCCACGGAGCTTGTCTTTGGCTATTGCTGGCCTGCGTTCTTATTCAAGTATGGCAAAGACAAACGAGTGATTTTTTTTGTCACATTGTGGCGAAATTTTTTCGAACAGCGACTAGGTCTTTGACTTGGACAATGTATGGTACAGTGTGGGTGAGAAATTTCGCAGACCAAAACAATTTTCATTGTTTTTATCCACTGGAAGACCGAAGGACTAGTGGTGAAGATGCCGGCGACCGCGGGCCGTGTGCGCATGCCGCACAACAACCGCATGCACAGCAGCGCGGCGTTGAAGATGACAGGCATCTGGAAGAACACCATCGGCTACGACCCGTACGCGGCTGAGGACGAGAAGCAGGGGGAGGCGAGCGAGTCCTCGTACGAGCAGTCCAAGGGCCTCATGGCACTCGTCAAACTCTCCAACAAGTCGGTGCGTGAAAACAAATACTTAATTTGAGAGGAGAAGCGGATATTTTCTGATTTGGTGTTGACTTTTTACTTTGCCAGAACGATGTCCGCGGCGCATGCAAAAAGGTGGAAACGAGAATAATTTGGTTTTGCCAGTTTTTAGTGAAAAAGTGAACTGACTGATAATTATTTCATTTTGTCATTGTTGCAGTGCGGTATGGTAGGGCACTTGACTTTCCAGTGCCGGAACCATTTGGGTGGGGAGGAGAAGCGCGTGGTGTCGTCGGACTCGTCTTCGTCCTCGGTAAACGTCATGTTGACATTGACAATCGTCTTTGTGTGATACTAATCATGTGGTTGTTGTTGCATTTTGCAGGATTCTTCAAGTGACGAGGATGAAAGCGAGAGTGAAGATGAAAAGGCAAAAAAATCGTCCTCACGCCGTCCATCATCACGTGGACGCAACATAAGCCGTAGTCGTAGCCCCAGTGAAGCGAGAGAGCGACGTCGGGACCGGTCGGAGAGTCGGAGTCGCAGCCGCAGTGCCGGACGACGTCGTCGGGAGAGATCTCCGTCGAGAAGCCGCAGCCCGAAGCGTGGACGCAGTCGCAGCTCGAGTTCTAGTTCGGAGCGGGAGAGTAGTAAGCGACGTCGACGCTCGGACAGCGAGGAACGATCGTCGACGAAGGACAAGAAGCGGAAGAGATCGTCGAAGGAGAAACGCAAAGACAGAAAAGAGAAAGACCGCAAGCACCGCCATCATCGCCACCACCGCGACTATGACTCTAAGAAAAAGTCGCATTCTAAGAAGAAGCGGCGTCATTGAGCAGGCTGCCCTATGGCAAAATGGCAGTCTATTGAATTTGTTTCAACAAGATGTCACTGCATCGAAAATCTAACCTACACGTAGCTAGCTTTATACATTTCCTGCCACTTTATACATTCTTCTCGTTTGTTTCACAGATCAGTGTGATGTTGTGTTCCAGGCAACCAGGAGAATCGACGCATCATGTGCTACTGGGAGATTCGAGTTCTCGCTTGCAAAGATGGCCGGGGGTCCGAGGACTTCAAGGACAGCATACCCATATCCTCAAACACCGGCTGTGCAGAGCTCTCTCAGCTGTAGTCGTCACCATCAGCAAACCTCGCTAACGGCACCAGGAGCTACATTTACCTGTACCTCCCACCATTTCGCTCTTCCCTTGGAAATCTCTGTGACTGTCACTCGGCTCAATGAATCCTGAACGTCCTCACCTTCCAGGAAGCTGAAAACTCGTCTTCTTCAGTTCGATGTACTTCTCTTCTCTAGGGTAAAATCCCATTCGAAATCTTCTGGAACCAGTCGTATTGTCTTGTGCCGCGGTGTCCATTACTCTTATCCACGATGCGGGCAGCAGTGCGCTCAACGTCTTGGACACCCCAGCCAATACACAGACGACGACTCAGTCGCCGAACAATGCGCGCACGAGATCGATCCTTGAAGCACGGAAAGCACGAGTCCTTGGACGAAAGGTACACGAGTGACAGCAACTGTTGCGCTTCCAAATGCAGAGCAAGTAAACCTTGAGCCACGAGCTGCCGATAGCGATCAAAACCCTCAGCACCCATGATCTCCACCATCTCCGGCGTGAGCTTGAACGGTGCTGTCTCCAGACTAAAAGTGTTGCCAGGTGCGATGCCCAAAACGAAGCCAAAGTCAATGTGCACGACGTGGCCTTCCGTGTCCAGCATGATGTTGCCGTTGTGTCGGTCCTTTACCAGGAATATGTAGGAGAATAGACTATAGGCTGCCATACTCGTGATGAAGTTAGCACGAGCTCTTTCCAAGCGGACCGGGTCGTGTTCACCCGTGATTGGGTCTCGGCCACAAGCTCGCTCGAAGATTATAGGCAGTGATGTGCCAACGCCACTGATTTTCCTGCCCTTCTTCTTGAGACCATCCAGTGACTGTGCATCCGTGATCACCTCCAACAACCCGCAGTCTTTTCCTGCACACACGATGCTGTAATAGCGCATCCAGAGATTAAGGTTATGTTTGCGGAAAATGAGCTGGAACAACTTGAGTCCTTGTAGCACGAAGACTTCTTGGCGCATATCGTCAAAGCTTTTCGCAATCACCGGAACTAATGCCCAGCCGTCAAAACGTGAAAAGGTGCTCTCCTCCCGGATACGCTTCTGCGTGTCAGCAAATCGTTCTCCGAAAAATGGGCATTTGCAGATTTGTGATGAGCCCGCGGAGTCCAAACTGTCACTTGTATCCGTTCCGTCATCTCCGGGTACTTCTTCCATACCGAAACCATCGCTTTCATCATCAGAGAATGCACCGGTAGCTGTTTTCTCACTGTGTGGCGTACAGCCAGCGGGTAGGACGTGATTAAGCCCATCCAGGTCTTCAGAAATTGAAGACCGTAGAGAAGCTTGAGATGCACTTCGACTAGCTGGGATCAAATCTGCCACGTAGGTTCCAACAGTTTCTCCGTCCAAATAGTTGAGAATCTCCTGCTGCTCCGGTTCTAAAAGACCATCCTTTTCGTTTTCCATGGTCACAGCAGCATCCACCAACGCATCCACTTCCCTGTCGTGATTCGGGCGGACATCAAACTCGCGAGACTCACCATCGCATCCTAATGACGAAGCGATAATCTCGAAAAAAACCAACGTCGGCGCTCGAGCCTTGGTGGAAAACACCGTTCCTTCGTCAGTGAGTACGTTGACTACGCGGTGTGGGTGAGCCATAACTCCAGATAGCGGCATTGCAGCCTCAGGCCGAATGTGCTTCCCCCGCAGCATCTCTTGTAGCAATACCGGTAGCTGTTTCTTTCGCTGTGAAGGCTCCGCAATGTTCTCTTTCAAATACGTGCAGAGGTCCACGAGGAAGCGCACAAGCCGAACTTCGTCACCAAAAATGTGCAGAGCAGGTTTGTTCCACATTCGCTGCTTAGTCTCCACGAGATGTTGAGTACCTGACCTCCGACGTTCCAGTATCATGAGCTGCGTTTCTTCATGGTAATCTGATGGGAACGGGTCCAGAAACCCATCGCCAACGCGGAGTTGCTTTTGAACATTACGAGAGCTGGCCACGGTCTCCTCCTTACTGCGAGCGAGAAGCCACTCAAAGAACGGAGATTCGCGCTGCGAGGCTGCATATGCCCGACGAACATATTCATACAGTTGCTCCAGCAGCTTTTCCAAGGATTCACGCTGGTGTAGCGGTGCTTGCGGAAACAGTAGTTGCGGTAGTACGCTTCGAGGCTCACCGAAATTGACGTTTGTAACGAAGAATAACATGACCACGATGCCGTTACCACGCTTGTAAAGTCCTCCAGCCATTGCATCCCAGTGAGCAGCAATGCATTCCCACGTTGCCTTGACAGCGAGATGCACGCTACGGCGGGCAGTGGCAGCCAGGAAAAAGAGATAGAAGGCACGTACACTTGGCGAGGCGTCAGGGAGATTTACGAAACCCCACTGCAAGAACTGAGGCCAATAGAAGTCCATTGTATCCATACAGTTCTCAACATTGTGCACGAGCTGCGCAAGAACCACCACGAACATGAAGGGTTGCTGCCGATACTTGAACATTGCCGAGAGGAGACTTAATGGACCAAGGCTTCGAGCACGGATGTGGGCTTCAATTTCATGCTTCGGTCCCTGATCAAAATATTTCCAACGAACCAGTCGTGACAATCCACCAGCTTCGTCAACAGCGGATGCGTAATACACTCCAGCTTCCTGCAGTGAGGTTAGCAACTGCTGTCGTACAAGGCAATCCATGCATACACGTTTCAGCTCCGAGGCTGATGCAGCTCTAGCACCGACTTGGAATTCTAGTGGCAACGTATCGCGTGTTGGGAGTATGATCGATTCGGGAGTTGTTAAGGCCGTCCACTGGTTGCAGTGATCGCGGCAAAATCGATGCGAACAGGAGGCACAAACCTTGGGTGTGTGAATAAGTCTGCCGAATCTCTTGCTACAGCGCAGACAACCGTTCGTAGGCTGTGGAGTTGAACCAAATACAGCACCCAAACTATGTCGACGGCTGCGAGTACTCGTAGTAGGTTCTTGGATCATACTGGAGCTCAGAGGGTCAGTGACATTGCTGCTTGAGCGTGGACGAATTGGTGTCGTCTGTCCTCGACCTGAAGACAGCAATAACGACGGATCAACGACTGTATCCGCCGCATAGTCAAAATCTGTGTTGGCAACACTGCTGTCACTGTCTCCTGTGTCTTCAATGTCTTCTTCGTGTCCATTTCCCTCCACCAACTCGAAATGATCCATCGCGAACATCCCTGGTGCAGTGTTACTCATCACCACTGACTGCTGATCATTCTCAGGTTTCATCGAACTCAATGCCGACGTCGTGAGTGATAAAAGTCCAAAGGGGTTTCCCTCTTCCATCAAATTCTCCGATTTGCCCTGATGCAGCAACGAACGCATCGAAATGGACGACCTGGACACTGAAAAGTGCAGCGACTTGAGGTATTCCACCACGTCATCACCAGCCTCCTGACCGTCACTTTCTTCATCAACCTGTTTTTCATCTTTTGGCAACAAATTCCCTAGAAATTCCACCCACTGATCTCTGTGCATCTGCGACTCCGTCTCAATCAGCAACGCAATCCCTGAAACTTCATCTTCCACATAAAATGAGACATTTTCAAGTTGTTTCCTTTCTTCAATTGCCAAAGCGACAAACACTCCTGTGCCTTCTTCACTCTCGACATTGTCACCTACTTGTGGCAATTTCACATTCTCTCCGTCCACTGCCTCAACATTTGAGACTCTGGTACTGGCCAGTAATACCGCTCCACTGGAGCTAGTGGATGGTGACGCGTCCTCGTCCTCGCTGCTCTCAGTACCGGCGTCCACGGTGAACCACTCGAGCGACGCAGTGGGCGCTCGGGAGACGCAAAAGTACCACACATCGTCGCTCAGACGTCCGGCGGAGCGCAAGTGTCCACTGGAGGACGAAGAATCTTCTATCTCATTGGAGGACGAACGGAAGACAACTCGCTCCCGAATACGCACGAGACCTTCGCACCGCGACGTCCCCATGAGAATTTGAATATGACACTGAATTGCGATACGTCTAGCGATGGTACCAGCTACTGATTCTCAAAACAAGGTGTAGAGATGAAAGGGTTCATTTGGAAAATGTATAGGAATCAGTTGCAAAATCAGGTGGATGAAAGATGTAGCCATTTTTGATAACGATGGCTACATTACGGTTGGGAATAAGTCGCTGAGTCCTGTAACACCGGCAGCAACGTCTTGACGCACGTAGAAAAGCAAGTAGGCGGTGGAAGACGGAGAGATTTCATCTTGATCCAATTGTGTCACAACGGAATCGTCAGCGTTCCACCAGCAATTTTCATTGGGACGACGAAATTGTGCCGTGTAGTGTCCGGAACTGATTCCGTGACCGGAATGGTTCACCACCGCGTAGAGATCGTAATTCGTACAAGTTCTAGACGCAGAATTTACCGGGATTTTGAGTTCGTTCAGCAAGAAATCAATACCACGATGAACACGTGGGTCCATTGTGTCGACAGAGCAGTGGTCCGTACAAGATTGGGAATCGTTGTGCGCACCTCTGATGGGGGCCAAGAAATCGCGGAGGTCGAGGCCGTGGATGGGAAAATCGACGTTGTGACTGAGTTTCTTCCACTGGTACCTGCCGTTGATGGTCGAGAGCTCGAAACGTTTGAGTTGCAGGACAAGTATTGGGGGAAGACTCTAAAGGGAGAGTTGCTTGGTGTGAGGTGACGATTCTTGTTGACAGTGAGAACAGGAGGCGTCGAGGTGCTCGATGTTGCAAAGGGAAAGAAAACCTTGCTGAAGAGGGTGGGTTCTTGTACGACGGTAGTGAATGTAGCTGCTGTGGTCTCGCATCGGATAGGATTGCAAAAACCAGAATGCAGATTGGTCTTGAGGATGAAGCTGCAGGTCCCAGTCGATGGCGATAGTTTCGCCATTTTTGAGATCCAGTAATTCGGCGGCTGTAGAAGTGGGTAGGATTTGGCAACCACAACAACCTGTGCTCCAGTGGCAACGACTGCATGCGATGCCGTCTTCTCGAACGCGACGGAGGGCGAACGGAGGGGCATAATGGTGAATTGACCTCTCGGTTTGCAGTTTGGATACGTCAACACCAGCACGGAACTTCATGCTGCGACCAAGAAGAAATTGTTGACATACCATTCGATAGAGAGTCTGCCCAGTGAGTGTTCCTAGCGTGGAGGAACCCGCAAATGGTGAGCCGCAAAGCGCTTGACGCGTAGGAGTAATGCAGTAGAACGGCACGAGAAAGGTTTGACGATGCACGAAGTGAAGATAAAGCCGCGTACTACCTGCGGTGGGAGCTGCAGTATTATCCTCACGGCTTGTGCTGTTAAGAACCTCAAATGCGTGCATCGGTTTTGATAGTGCACTTGCTGGTGTTGTTTCTTCAAGTTGATCTTGATCGTCTACCCGTTCGGTTATCAGTAGATTCTGGAGTGTACATCCATCCAAATTTCCGACAACGTATCGCCGAGAACTAGTCTGTGTTCGTAAAAGTGGGTGACTTTGCCAGAACGTCTGCAACTGTAGCGTACTCATTCGCCTGAATTACCACGTGGATAGAACCGTGTGTTTCATTTTTTGACGATTCTACACAGTGCACGATGACCACAAAATCTTGTAGACTGGTTGTCTGTAAGTCCGTGGTGCATTCTTCAAGCGGCTGCTGCAACGACGAGAACGGTACAAATCGTGCAGACTGATGCGTACATTGATCGCATACCAACACACTTTTGAATTGCCCAGAAAATAAAATATTCACCAGAGATGGCTCATTGACAAGCACCATTCCGTGGCTACCAGTCTGTCATGCCGTCCATTGCTGTCTTCAGCACAAAACGGTAGTGCGATGTTACCGTGTGTCCCATTATCTTTTCGCTCGAATAGGTTTTTCAGCCATGCATGGCTGCGTGGTGACAGGATCATTGATGCATCATTTTGGGAAGGATCTCGCTTAGTTGTATTGCTCAGATGACTCAACAGACATGCAAGAAACTCTTGAGCATCTTACTGGTTCCCATCGAACAAGTGTGGAGAAAGAACTGCGAAAGAGTTGAACAAGTCGTTCGGAGATATGCCGGTACTGGCATCAGTACCTGCTTGCTTCACGCGAATCATTTCGATAAAGAGCTCTTGCAAAACCTCAGGGAGTAGTTTCTTCACGGGCTGAACCGGAGTTGTACGGAATGCCGTTGAAGATAAATGATCACACTGCTGCTTTTCTATAATGTGCGATTTCAGCATCGGTGTGGCAGCCAAACATTGAAGGACGGAATTCATGAAACATGTATTGCCCAGATTGGTCAAACCTCGCGGTACCTCAACGCCTGTCCGCAGCGTTGCCTGTAATCCATGCTGTTCTATGGCATTTGCAGTGTCAGGCGAGAGCTCTAGATTTTCCGACTTTTGTCCTTCACCTTCCCATTCTTGTTTGACGTCAACGACAGAGACACGAAGCTCAAACGCGAGCATACCGTAATTTTTATGCCTTCCAAAATACCACGATGTACATGCAGACGAAATTATTGAGCCCCGGCGTGCCGCCAGCTGATCTTGTGGTAAATTGATCGGGTCATCCTGCAGAATCACTGTTTTAATTTCACCTGCCCCATTACGCTCTGCAACAAGCACTTGACATTGATGCATTGCGGTCGTTTTGAAGTTTGCATCATCGCCATACCCACACCATTTGTTCTGGAAAAGGATAGCAGCTATCACGTTTTGGATGTGCAATCCTCAAAAATGATCACTTGTGGGAAGATGGCAATTCTTTCTAATCCGTCGCAGCTTTTAAGACTCATCGATACGCGGATCCAAAATCGATTTAAGAAATTTTGCCTGCCATGACGAAGCTGGATATTGGAAGACTGTCTGAGTACTGAACGGGGTTTTGAGGTAGAGCTGTATTGCTGTTCTTTCCCAGCCAAAACGTTACCAAGAGCCATACCGGCAACGGCATAATTACTTGACCCGATGGCAATTCAGTCGCTTCCTCATACAAAATGTGTGCATTGCTGTGCGCTGTCATATTCGGTTGAGACTCGGATATCTTCTCAATCATCTGGCGCCAAGCGTTGGTGCCCAGCAGACAAAATGCATTCGATTTCGAATGTTGCTCTGAGAAATTGCTGCTTAGCCACTGGATCAATGACATGTTGGATGCGGGCCATGGGCGCTGGAAATTGCATCGCTTGAGGCGAAAAAGCAACTGTGCAGTCTCCGCCTCGGCAGCCGAAAATCCAGGCTGTTCTTGTGCCACCTCGATGAATTGTGATAGTGTCAATACTTGTGAGCTCGTGATGTTTCCTGTTGGCGATCCACCTGGTGAAGGTGGCGGTGAAGACATAGAATATTGTGATAGCCCTCGCCTTCGAATGGTGCAAATAGCTTCACGCTCACTACCAATTGGGCGACGCCCTGTAGTGAGCTGCAAGAAAGCACTCAGTTGCTCAACATCGATCTGCCCGCAACTGTACTCATCAAACAGCTCGAAATACAACCGATACACATGATTCACACTCGTTGCGTGGACACAGCATAATCCCAGCACAAAAAGCTTGAGTTCACCACGGGCAGCATCCGTGAAAGGTGATACCTCCCTTTTCGTTGAATCCGGCAAATTGTTGGTGGAATTGTATTCCCACCCATCGATAACGACCCTTACAAGGGAATTGTCTGTAAGTACGGTGCGAAATCTGTCGATGATGAAGCCGGTGATAGTGTTGCTGAATTTACTGAAAGATCAAACAGAATACTGCGCAGCTCGACGCGAAGTTTGTCCCTTTTGTTAGATGAGAGGCTCTTTTGGGGCGTAAAGAAGCTGAAGTCGGATAATATTCGAGCAGTAGGAAGAACAACATTGTTTGTTTTCAGAATTCTCGTTTCGAGATTTGTAATCCAATCCAGAAAGTGGAAAACCTTGAATGAGCCACTGGGAGCGAAAAGTGCAAGGAATTCTCAAGTGTGAGTGTCCCCGCTACTGACTTCCCAAACAAAAATTGTTGGAGCTCCACGATCGAGCTGCAGCTAGTGTTTTGCCCTTCTCAATTGCTATACAACCAGACCTAGTAGCGACGTATTCGAAGAAGCGTGACATGTCGGACATGGAGACGATTTTGTCATCGCCGCTAGGACTTAACATCCTAAAAACCATCCCCAATAGATCATTTCGCGAACCTTTGGCTGATACGGCAATACCTGCAATAAATTCTGCATACGATTTCTCCACTACCACTGGCATTCCATTCACGAAAAAGTATTTGTACCAAATATTCTGGAATGGCCACAAATGCTTCGTGCAGCAGTGCGTGACGGAAATGATCGATGGTGAGTCCTTGGAAATGTCCACGAGCACGGTGGAAGGCAGTGGTGGCTGTATGCAGCTCAGTTTTGGATAGCTGACGTACCAAGGTGATGTACTGTGGTCTTGATTTCGCTGGCAATTTCCCACGAAGTGTTTCACCAATGGTTGAGAACACAACAATGGAGTGATAACATAGCTGTTGATCTACCTACAAACAGCAAGAACTATTTGTAGGAATGAAAGGAACTTAGTTTTAGGGATGAAAGAACCTAGTTTTAGGGATGAAAGGTCTGTGAAAGAAACCTAGTTTTAGGGATGGAATCAACGAAGGTCTTGGTCATGCAACAACCTGTTCTGCCCTAACTTCACCTTTCATCTCGAGATCATATCCGTCCAGTGCACTTCGCTCCTTTCATCTGCTGTTAGTTTTCCTTCCTTGACTGTCTGCCTACCCGATCAAATGCTTGACAGAGAGACCTACAGCGCCAGGATGTTCTGCGTGTCACAGTTGTCGTTGGTGTAGCCCTTGAAGCAAGCGCAGACACCCGTTTCGGTGCCGCAGAGGCCGCGGCCGGAGCAATTCGAGACGTAGTTGTATTGTTGAGCTGCGGCTGGTGGGGTGACCTTGTAATAGAACAAGATCGTGTTAGCACCACCATTGAGCGTGTTCCCCACGAATGGCCTGTCCAAGGTAATCAAGTAGGGACCCGATCCGGTGACGGACACGTAGTTGTAGAACTGGTTCTCGAAGAAAATAAGGTCACCTGGTGCAAAATTAGGATCTGTCGTGGAACTGATGACAGTTCCTCCAACAGCGACACCAGCACTGGCAGTAATCGCAAGCTGAGTTGCTGCCATTCCACCGTTCGTAATTACACCACCCGAAATGACAGCGCTGACGGCGTTGAAACGAGTCGTCGTCGTCCCAAGCGAGTGTTTGATCGGGTAGGTTAGCGTGACTGCCGTGGCGGATGTGAGACCTCCTGCCACGACGTAAGGGCCAAGCTTAAACAACGTTGGCGTCTCCGACGTCGCGGTTCCTGTTTGAGTCACGGTCAGCGTGAAGTAGTCGGAAGAAGAAACTGAATTCACAACGATGCTAGAGTCTTGCGTAAACCACTCGTTGTCGGTGCCTTCTTCCGCAGTAATGATCTGGGAGCTCATAGTCAACGGGTCAGTGATACCATTAAAGCCAAACGCAGCTACCTCGGTCTTACGAAGCCTGCCAGGGTTTGAAGAGAACTGGCAGATAACCGACAGACCTTTGCTGGTCACTCGAGCCGGCAACATGTATCCATCCAGATCTCCATTCGTTTTGCCCAAACTCTCGCAAAGCACATAACGGAAGGTCCGGTTCGGGATATTCTGGATTGCTGTAGCCACAGCAACAGCATTGCTATCTGCAGTAGGGGTGCTGCCTGTGTCGTCTAGAATGGGGATTGCTTCAGTGATGTATGATTCGCCATGATAGTCGAACAACCGGAGGCGCACGTAGTTTCCTGGTGGAGTACCAGCAGTGTCGGCTGTAAAAGTACCCGTAGTGTACACATGGAGTACAAAAGTTTCGTAGGTAGCCGAGCCCACCGATAGGAACATCGGATCCACACCAACCTTGCACGAACGTAGCGAGCAATCGGATCCATGATACCACGGGTCACAGCGACAGCCATAGGTGACTCGACTGTCCCAGAGATCATACGAAAGTTGATTCGCATTGTCTGGAATTCCAAACAACGTTCCTGGAGCTTTGAGTCCCAATTCACGAATACTCTCACACGTTCCATGACCACTGCACTTGTTAGGACAAGAAGCTCGCTGACACGCTACACCTTCGTATCCATCGAAACATGTGCACGTTCCTAAACTTCGATCACACAGTCCCTTGTTGGAGCATTCCATATAGAAATGTGCTTCATTCGTCGCTGCATCTGGGTTGAAGTATTCGTACGTCCCTGCAGGGTCCTGCTGTGAATCCGTGAGAATCCAATTAGCAGTAGAACGGTCCTGGTCCATGTTGATATCACCTTTGGGACTATCTGCATGCGCATAGCCGAATTGGCATGTGCGGTCCAAACAGTCGTTACCCTGGTAGTTCTTGTAGCAGAGGCACATATCTTTGGCCATGCAGGCTCCGTTACCTGAACATCCATTGGGACATTCAGCTGAAGTCAGAATACTCAGTAGAGTCACTACCATCAGCACCAATCCGACCACAAGCAGCATTTTGCGCCTGCCCATTGTCCTGAAGCTGCAACTTTCTCCTTCTCGGTCTTCGTTGGCCTGATGGTATGTTGCCTCCTAGGCTGTATTTTGCCGAATGCCAAGTGGTCTGCAACCGACCGAGCCATGCGATCTTGCAATGTAGAGCACGCCGAAGAGCCGTATTGCGACGGGTGAGACTGCGATCTTTGCGTCCCTCCATGCGCATAGCGGACGGTTAGGATCTCTCGACGGTTTGGACATGGCGCTGGAATTAGCCTTGCATTTCTCGGATAATAATATATTTTCATGTTTTTCTTTGTTGGCGTTTGCTGCTTGGCTGCGATAGAAGAAATCCAAAACGTTGCCACACAATGAACCAGGGACCGCCGGACCCACATGCACCGGAATCGCAGCCTACGCGGCAAGGAAGGAGGTTAATTCGAGTAAGTTGCATGGAGATAAGTTTTGAAATGGTGCCGGTGGTGGAGCTTTTAAGCTAAAACAGGCACGTGGCAATCATTATAGATGTTGTTTCGGACTGGTACGGAAACTACTAATGAGGAGACGAATGATCAAGACAGTCGAGCTGAGGATGCCGGGACCTGTAAGGAGCCGACCGATCACCAAGTAAATAACGACAAACACGCTCCTGTACCTACGACAAGCAGTAAATTTGCTACTTTGAAGCGAAAGTTGTTCCCATCTCAAAATCGACGGCACCCTCGACATGTTCCGCCGCTTATCAGTCCTATCAGCGCTCTGGTGAAGTCCAAACTCCCACCGATTGGAGATAATGTGAAGTCTCTCAGCTTCAACTCAACGTCCAGGGAAGATGACAACAGCAATGAGCAAAATCAAATCAATTCCGAAGTAAGAAACAGAGAAGACGTGCTGTTGAAGTTTCCCGAGTTTGATAGCCAAGAGGATACCCCTGAAAGTAATTTTTCCGCGGAGGGTGACAATAACTTGAGAACAACTGGTAGAAGAATGCTTATGGATGACGATGATGATAGAGATCTAGAGAGTGCTGTGGAGGCGCTCGATCTTGAGAGCTCGATTGCGGACAAGACGCTGGAAGAGGTACACTTTCGTGAACTGATGCTAGACTATTATGCACACCTTATAAGTTATAAGTTATAACATGATCTAACTCGTTTGCAGATGAGTAAAGCCATCGACGACTTACGAGTGTGGAAAGAGGCCCAATTTCAGGCAACCCAAGCAGCCTTGATCAAGTTGGTACGTGGCCATCACTTCATTTGCTTACTCGACTGCCAGATACTGATTGTGGTGGATTCATGGAATAGCAATCGCAACAAGAACCCCAGCCACTCGCTGTTGACTCGCCACATAACCTAACTACAAACGAAGACCCTCTAGAAGCACAGCTTGAGGTAAAACATTCTGTAACATATTTTCTTCTGGAGCTAGTGGTAACCTGCGTTTTTAGTTCAAGTTGCAACAGCAGCAACGGGATCGAGAAGCACAAGCACTCGAGCTCCGAAAAGAAGCTGAGGCGTACCAACTTGAGTGTAGCACGTTCAAGACCAAACTCGATGACTCAGAAGCTACTCGTGTCGAAGAGGCATTACAGAACAGCACCGACTCCGAAGGTTTGGCTCTTTCTCGTCTGC
This sequence comes from Phytophthora quercina, assembly GCA_014706105.1. Lineage (NCBI taxonomy): Eukaryota > Oomycota > Peronosporomycetes > Peronosporales > Peronosporaceae > Phytophthora > Phytophthora quercina. The sequence continues at coordinate 1,375,621 of JACBOW010000003.1, read as the reverse complement.
GCAACGAGCTTTTCCAACTCGACGTGAAGCAGCGCCAAGAGGCTTTGATGCAAGGACTCCAGGGGGCTGACAGTGAACTAGGTAAGCTGTTATGTTACCATCAACCCCTTCCATCTTGGGATCACTAAATGAGTTATGCACTGTTGATCGCTTGGCAGACATGAACATTGTGGATGTCCAGGTATACCTCATCAATGCAATTTACTGGAAAGTACAGATTTTATTCTAATCACGTGTTATTTCATCCATTGCAGGTCTTCACTGGCGAGTTGGATGCCATCCTGGCTCAGTTCGATAGCCTCAGTGCTGATAAGACCGATTCCGAGTGTTTGTCGGGCCGAAGTTGAAGACGAAGATCTGATAATCTGATAATCTGAGCACCCTGTCAAATACGAATATATAATCAATGGCAAATGCGGGATATCATTTCCTGAAATTCCACACCAAGCCAACATCTGCCACAGTATCTATTCGTTAATATGCATCATGCAGGTTTTCACCATGTTGCTTTCACTATGCCCCCTATACTAATTCCCTCCCCCTTGCATCCAACTCATATCCGAATTCCTTCAATTCCGCATCAAGCTTTCCGAGTTTTTTCCCCTGATGGCCGCGCGCGAGCTCATCGCGCTCGAGGACGTGGCCAAGATGCCAGCGCCGGGTCTCAATGCACCTGCCAACGTGAGCTTCAGCCCTGACGGCCGCATCGTCGCCTTCCTTCACGCTCCAGGGACGCAGAGCGGACTCTCCCGTCAACTGTATGCACTGGACGTGGCTTCTCGCCGTGTGTCACTACTAGCAGCTCCACCCAATCAAGGCAACACTGAGGGGAATCTGAGTCTGGAGGAGAAGCTACGTCGCGAGCGTCAGCGCCAAATGGGGGTGGGGATCACGTCGTACGCGTGGAATCCGTCCATTCATTCCCAACGTCTACTGTACCCTCTACAAGGCGATCTTTACGTCCAAGAAGAACCAGGAGCTGAGCTTAAGTTGCTCTTTGATAAAACCTCAAGTGGTGCAGCAGGGGGAGCTATTGATCCACAATTTTCACCTGATGGAAGATGGGTTGCCTTTGTGCAGGATAAAGAGATCTATGTGATCTCTAGTCAAGTGACTGAAGGAGGTCAGCAAGCTGTACAAGTGACACAAGGAGCTAGAGGAGTTGATTGCAAATCCAATGGACTTGCTTGTTTCCTCACTCAAGAGGAACTTAGTCGTTTCCGAGGATTCTGGTGGTCTCCGGATAGTTCGAGATTGGCATTTGAGGAGATCGATGAGAGTCACATCCCTAAGTTCCGGATCATGCACTCAGGCAGCTCGGAACCGACGGGAGATGCAGCACAGGAGGATCATCGCTATCCTTTCGCGGGAGCTGCCAATCCGAAGAGAAGACTGGGGATTATCAAACTACCACATGCAGAACTTGGAGGACATCAACGTGAAATCCCCACACCTGTGTGGATGGACTTTGCAGCAGTGAATCAAGATCCGGACTTTTATATTTCCAGAGTCAATTGGCTGCCAGATCAGTCGCTTGGAGTCCAGAGACTGAATCGACTGCAGACGGAGATCAGATTCCTCCGCTTTGACGTGCTTACAGGAAGTGCCACGACGCTGATTCATGAGACGAACTCAGTCTGGCTGAATGCCAATTATCTCTTCCGTAATATTGAGGCGGAGAACAAGAACACGTTCAGGTTCTTATGGGGATCTGAGAGGTGTGGCTTCATGCACTTGTATCTGTACGAGTACACGGCTGGAGCACCGGGAGCACGTCTTCTTGGTCCGGTGACGAGCGGCAAATGGAGTGTGGAATCTGTGGAAGGTATCGATTTGGCGCAGGGACGTGTTTACTTCTGCGGTACTGTGGATTCGCCGCTGGAGCGTCATCTGTATGTGACGTCGCTATTCCCTACCAGCGACCCGCCACTTCCTCCCACGAGACTTACTGGTGCTGAAGGCATGCACAGTATCGTCATGGATAGCAGTTGCCGCATTTTCGTCGATGTATACAGCAACACAACAACGCCACCGCGTGCACTTGTGTGCACTGTGCCGTCGGAGGGTCAGATTGCGGCTGTGGAACCGGTTAAGCCAGCAGATCCGAGTTCGGGAGCAGAGCAAGCGGCCCCAGCATCTGCGGAGCTTGCTGCGATTTTCGAGGGGATCCAGGCCTCGGCATACCCTTTAACCACGGAGCAGGAAGACCTGCGCGTGGCAATTTTGCAGGCTCAGAGCAAACTGTGCGTGCCAAAGATTATTTCGTTTCCGACGCGCGACGGTAAGGAAACGTTGTACGGAGCGGTGTACCTCCCTGATTCGACGATTCATGGTGATGGACCATACCCCACGATGGTGAGTGTCTACGGCGGCCCTCACGTACAGCGTGTCTCGCGTATGTGGGCAATGACGGTGGATATGCGAGCGCAGCGATTTCGTGATATGGGCTATGCCGTGCTGAAGGTGGATAACCGCGGCAGTTTCCGTCGCGGATCGGCTTTTGAGGGTGCGATCAAGCACTGCATGGGAACTGTAGAAATTCTAGATCAGCAGGACGGCGTCCGCAAACTTGTGGCCGAAGGCATCACTATCGAGGGACGCGTGGGAATTTACGGCTGGAGCTACGGTGGCTACATGTCGGCTATTAGTCTCATGAAGGCGCCCGAGACTTTCAAGCTCGCCATTGCTGGTGCCCCTGTGACCAGCTGGGATGGGTATGATACTTGCTACACGGAGCGCTACATGTCAACGCCGCACTTGAACCCTACGGGTTATCTGGAAGGCAGTGTCATGGAGGCCGTTGGTAACATGCAGAATGGACAGAAGCTGTTGCTTATCCACGGTTTGATCGACGAGAATGTGCACTTCCGCCACACAGCTCGACTTGTCACGGCGTTGATCAATTCACGGAAGCACTACGATCTGCTGCTGTTCCCTGGCGAACGCCACTCGCCGCGCCACCTAGAAGACCGCATTTACATGGAGCAACGCATCGCCGAGTACGTCGAAGCCAACCTGTGATGGGATTATGAAGCGCAGATTGCTAGTCTTAGCTGAGCTCTTGAGAGCAGAACCAAACCAAGAAACTGTGAGGAAAAATACGTTGTTCTTGTCGACAGTGGTGGTGGTGAGTAGTGCGATGCGTTGGATTAAATCGATTCTAGAGTATGAGTACTCTTCTCCTTGCTGCGAAAGTTTTGTGTCGGTCAAAACTGCATGCTTGTTCCGTTTTCAAGATCGTTCCAGCGAGGCTTGGATTGCTCGCTGGAGCTCATCCATCTCATCTGTGTATGCCGATTCATCCCCGTACAGTCCAAATTCCTGCGGCGGTGGTGCATCCTCTTGAGCTGACAGCTCCATTGCCCGACGCAGCTGCTCATCATAGTCAGTTGCTGCTGGAACGCTGGAGCCAACGCCTCCTAGAGAGGCCTGAATTGCTGCAGACATTTGCGCGTCGAAGTCACCATCACTTGCCGCAATATGCCCACCCAAGGACGCTTGAATTGCAGACTTCATCTGCTCTTCTTCCGACTCGGCTTTAGCCTTAGCCAGCAGCTCAGCTTGGATAGCTGCCATTTCGCTTTCTCGAGTAGCTTCCTCAATTTCTTCGCGTTCGCGGTGAGCGTGCGCTGGTGAGGCTTCTCCTCCATATTCTGCAAGCGATTGTTTTAGCGTATCTTCTAAGCTTCTGTCCATAGCGTCGAACTCGTTTCGCGATTGCTAGATTGTTGAAAGTAGACGCAAAAATCCAAGTTAGCCTACAAGCACCTTCAGCCAAGCGCAGCGAAAGCAGATACTGTACTATGAGAACTTGTTCCAGCTGCTCTACTTCTGTCCGTTCGCGGTCTGACTGGGCCTGCATCTCCTGCTCCACACCGGCAGCATCAGTCCGTGTTTCACGTGAGTTGATGCGATGCGAGTATCCGATATGCCGCTGCTCCCATTGACCCGGTGTTTCGCGAATCAAATTTGCTTGATGATCGGGCCCCACAAGAGAGTCATAGTGGCCTCCTCCGTAGTAACTTAACCTACGTCAACAGCACCAGATATGATTCAACAATTCAATTGTTTGTCTCCGAGTCGAATGAACGTACCGAATGGGAGGTCTAGTGCGAGAGAGGGCACTGTTTTCATGGAAGCAACGAAGCGTCCGGAATCCCTGTTGCGGGTCGTAAGCAAACACTTCAGCAGGCCGGTCGTACAGCTCGCATAAAGCTTGCAACTCCGGGTCGTCGCCCCAAACACCATCACGCCTCTTGTAGCGCAAGTACCGCATGAATGCTGTCATGTCGCCCACGACGTACGGCTCGAAATATTCCTTTTCACTCTCCATATAGTCCATACACGCCGCACGTACAAGAGCATGGTAGCTATCATCACCATAAACCTGGTGGCTCACCGAGCGGAAAAGACAGTTGCCATCTCCGTCAATATCATAAATCCTCAGCGCCAGCGTAGTCTGCAGCGAGTCGCGGTAGTGTGTAAATCTCGGGTTCTGGGCTTGAATAACGCGGCGATGCGTCACATTCGGTGCGTCCACCGCCATCTTCCTCTGCTCCAGCATATTTCCACGTCCACGAAGTTGCAAGTGTTCTCCGGCCGGTGCCACCTTTGCCGGCGTGAACGGAATCCACTCGTCATACTTCTGATCGCGTCCAGCATATCGCACGAACACCGATCCCCCACCTGCTCTCACCGTGATCGCCTCTTTCCACAAACTACTGTTGCCTCCACCAGGACGCACTTCAATCTGTTGCGCCTGTCGAATTGGCATACTGTCATTTCTTGCCTGTCAAAGAAAAAAATACTTTAGAAAACTAATAATTTCAATAAAACATGACCACTAACTCTCTCCATTTTGTACCTTGGTTCCAGATTGTGCCAGTCGTCCCGAGTCGATCTGTAGCCATTGGTGCCATGACTCGTGCATGTTGAGGAACTGCAGCAGAACTTCCCCGTCCGCGATCTGTAGGACTCTGGCCGGACACCAATTGCCGAAGACGTTCTGTGCGTCCACCTGGTCACCCGCGTGCATCTGACGTCTCCACTCGAAGTCGAACACGTTGACGCGCATCATTTCTACGAGGAAATACAATGACAATTAATTAATTAATTAATTAATTGTCAAATGTCAGAGAAGGTGAGCAGCTACGATAACTCTGAAGGAGGTTGGTGAGGGAAATAGGAAGACATTGACGCGCACCTTCTTCGAGATCGGAGTCGTCGCTGGCTGCGCGGCTTCGAGCGTCCATTGTATCGTCCGGATGCTCCCTGGGGGACGCGAGAGGCCGCTCACACACCATGTCAGAGTCTGTCGATTCCTCCTTTGACTTTGTCGAAGTGTAAGTGTATACTCAGCTAAGTATACATGCACTTCCAAGTGAGTATACATGTACCAATGTGTCTAAATGATGGTCAACTTCAACTTGTTTGGTAAAGTGTGTGGCTCTATTGCTGTTTAGTTACATTTGTCATTTGCGGGCAGATGTCTGTGCAATGCCATAGTAGCAGACCATGCGGTCGTCGTTCTCTATGGTTGTGTCGGCGCCCTTGGAGATGAGATAGGCGCCGAGTGAGTCCCCGTAACCGTATGCGAAGCAGAAGTGCAGCGCTGTGTTCCCTCGATTCTGCAGTAAGAAGACGAAGGCCAGTTAAACTTCGCCTCAGTCATTCATTCATTCCAAATGTAGCTGCCCACTTACGTTCTGGCTGTTAATGTTGGCACCTCGACGCAGTGCGAGCTTAGCGATGCGCTTGAGTCCGTTCTGACAGGCGATGGATAGCAAAGTGTTACCGAACGTGTCCCTCGAGTTCACAGACACACCCTGGTCCAGCATGTATGTGACCGAGTCGTAGCGGTTGTGACGCGCAGCTGAGAACAGATCGTAGTCTTCAGCAGGAGGTGCAGCGCCACGCAATTCCGATACACTTCCACTGCGGTGCTGCTTGTAGTCGAACGAGTCGTACACCGGCTCAGCTACCGGCAAGCGTTTACTGCTGGCACGGAAACCAGCATCCTTGTATGTTACAGCGGATGGTATGGGTGCTGCGTTCACACTCCCAGATCGAGACGCGTGGGAAATGACAGGTGCGGTCTCTCGAGGTGTGATGTACGCGGTGTCATCGGACGAGACGGAGCGAGCGCTCCCACGAGGTGACATAAAGCGCTCGTCTTCAGAGCCTGCGCTGGAATATCCTTTTCGAGCTGAGCTACGAGGCGTGTAGAATCTTTCGTCCATGCCTGCCTTCGTCTCCATCTTGGAGTTCCTACCGTGCTTAGCGCAATCTTCAGATTAAACACGAGTAGAGGAATAGTCTGTATCCCTATAAATACGCAGTCTCACACCAGAGCGACTCAGATCAACACACCGTAACAACGTCAGCAGATGAGTGCAATGACGAAAATAAGTCCCCATAGCAGGAAGAGTGAGAAGGTTGTCCGAGCTCACCAACTTGTCTTTCAAACTGGTTGCATGTTTCTCTCTGCTGGAAGTTAGTTCTGCACTGCAAATACCGCGGCTTACTTACTTTCTTGCTAGCTTTTATGGGAGCTAGGTACTTGAGAGAGATCCACTGGATGGCGATAACACAATCTTCATCATGATCTTGAGTCCACTGACGATGTCTCCCGTTTATTCCTCCATCTTGGCGTCGCCGTCCTCGTCCTCCTTCACGTCCGACACCTCCACGGCATCAATCTGCAAGTAAAAATATAATCCCAACAGTATTAGATCCCACATCATCCACCATCTCCACCAACATCTACGTACGTAAGGCTGCAACTCGGCGCCTTCAATGATCTTGAAAGGTTGGTCCACACCCACAACGGCAATAGTGACGCTGCTGGCCGTCAGCTCCTGGTCGCCCTGGAGGCAGCCGCGCACACCCTGCAGTGCGTGGTGGATGAGCTCGTCCTTGCCCACTATCAAGTCAAATAACACAGCGTCAGTATCTTCTTCCCTTCAAGATCCTTCTATAACCTCTCCACTCACAGTTAGGGAAGCTCTCAAAGTGCTTCTCCAGATACGTGCGTGCCGACTGCGACCGCGAACCAATGGCAATGCCCTTGTACTCGTAGTAGTTACCCGACGGACACGTCTGGTACAGGTGCACACCCTTCTTCTGAAATAACCCAATCGTTACAAATAACACAACAGTTAAGTTCGTATCTCCATCTGTAACATAACTGTTAAGTTTGTACGCACGTCAACTCCGGCCACAAGCAGTCCCACTCCGTACGGACGACGGATGTACGACTGCGTACACTCCTGCTTCTTGTCTGCCACGTCCGAGACCAAGCGCCCCACAGTGATGGCGCTACCGTAGACGAACTTGTGGTTGAGACTCTCTGTACGCATAAATCTCGCGAGTGTACGAGCGTCGGCCGTGAGTCCCGAGATGGCGATTCCCATGTGTTCATCGATCTTGAAAACTTTCTTCTGGTGCTCAGCCAGCTCCAAACTCTGACGCTTGATGCCACACAACACCGCGAACTTACTGGACGTGAGACCAAGACACGTACTGCCCTGCTTCACAGCCTCCATGGCATAGTCGATCTGGTGCAGATGGCCCTGAGGACTCCACACAGTCACGTCCGTGTCGTATTGGTTGCGGAACATATCGTCGTCTTCCTCGGTCAAATAGATCTTTGAAAAGGAGGGAGTAATTAGACCCTAATTGCGCAACTGTTGGATAGTGTTAATTTAAGTATTGCAGATTACAATTTTCAACTATAAAGTTTAAGAGACCTTACACCCTTATCTAGCAACTTACCCGACGGTTCGGGTAAGTTAAAAAGGAAGGCACATGTAGACACAAAAACGCGTCATGTATACCTAAGAGAGAGGACTCTATTTTGATAAGATATTGATATCCATGCTCAAGATGACTCGCGTACTGTACCGAGCTCTGTGCGTCCACCTGCTTGATACTGTAGCTTACATGTTAATGTGTTGATATTCTGTGCTGATAGTACTTGGGTCAGCGCGAGGCGCAAATGTTCGACGAGCAGCTTATGAGTGCCAAACACGGCTTCACTATCGACCAGCTGATGGAGTTGGCGGGACTCAGTGTGGCTGCAGCAGTTGGGAAGCAGTTCCCCAGCGCAGAGGCAAGTGTTGCAAGTAGCGGGTTCAAACGCGTGCTGGTAGTTGCAGGTCCGGGCAATAACGGGTCAGTACAGACAGGAGAGGCTTTCGTGGAGGACTGTGGTTTAACTGTTATGAGCTGTTTGATAGAGGAGACGCGTTGGTGGCATCACGTCACTTGGTGGTGCGTGAAATTTATACAATACTGTGTGTTGTCTGGCAGTTGAGATGTTGATAGTTGTGCTGGTTGGTTGTTAACAGCATTTTGGCTACTCGCCGAGTATTTTGTACCCGAAGCGCAGTTCGAAGCCTCTTTTCCAGGTTTTGAAATGGTGGTTTGGATGTTAGAGAAAAGGTGTAGTAAGTGTTGATACATGTTGGTTGTGTAGGGACTGGTGACGCAGTGCGAGCAGCTGAAGATCCCGTTCATCGAGCAGATTGAAGACGCGTAGGGACGAGATATTTGATTGATTTTTGTTTTAAGGTACTGACGGCCGGGTGGTGCTGCAGCACGGCTGTGGACACCGCGTACGATTTGATCCTGGACGGCATTTTCGGATTCAGCTTTTCGGGAAGCATCCGTCCGCCGTTTAACCACGTCGTCGGAACGCTGCAAAAGTGCCACACGCCGATCGTCTCGATCGATATTCCGTCGGGGTGGCACGTCGAGATAGGTGCGGTTTGATCTCGTTCACTCGAAAGACGTTGAAGTTGACAGCTTGTTGGTGTGGAATGTGATTCTTTATGAACAGGAAACGAAGATGGAGTCGGTCTGGAGCCGCAGATGCTGATCTCTCTCACGGCTCCAAAGCTCTGCGCAAAATATTTTACGGGCCCCGACAAGGTTCATTACGTTGGTGGACGCTTCGTACCAAAGTGAGTTTGTCTTTATTAATCGTAGCATAACGATCACACTTTGCACTGTACATCTAATGCCTCGTGTCCTTCTAGATCACTGGCCGAAGAGTTCAACCTGGAGCTGCCCGAGTACTCAGGCGTGGAGCAGTGTGTGAAACTACCGATCCCGTATTGAAGCCAGCCAGGAGACTTGCGATCTCGAGTGTGATCGCGGTCGTGTTGAGTCTCCTCACTTTCGGGTCAAGTTGACATCTTCCGAGTTCTGGACGCTGTCAACAAGCAGTCAATCCAAATGCTGCCGTGTTGAAGTCTTAGTGTTTTGTTATCATCGTGATACTGCTAGGTCACGCTTCGTCTCAGGACGAAGTGAAGGTATCACTTACAGTCAGTAGATGCCCGACTTATCATGCTCCATGCCGGTGGTGCGGCCATTGGCTCTGTGCACGCGTCTGCCTCAAGACAATTGGCTCGTGGTAGGTCATCCACACGCCTGTACTTAGTCGATAGGCTACTTGCTGCTCCCTCCACGCGCTCACTTAGCCCAAGTTATCTCATCTCTTGTCTTGTGTGCAGAACTCTGCAACGGCAGCAAGAGGCTCCACCTCGAAGATCCAAGGCGTTGTTATGAAGACATGCATGTACATGTCCTAGTGCATTGGTGCTTGTCATGACTACCTGCACTACAATGTGTGAACCTGGAGATACCAGCAGAGCCTCAACCTTCGGCTTCCATGCATTCGTCTACATCTTCGGTGACCTGGCTCACGTGAGTGCCAACGGAATTTCACCTGACATCAGTGTCACCTGATGAAGGCCTGTCTTCACCGTTCAAACTTCCCGACATGAGTCTGCACCACCAACCGATGTCGCATTCATTGATCAATTTGCCGGGTTCTTCACAAGTGACAAGTCCAGCATGGCGATCTCAACAAAGAATCCGGAGCCTGCAGTACGTTTGTCGTTACTCAGTGCCAGCCCACTACCAAAAGATCTGGAGGAAGGAGACTATGTCGGTGCGAAGACTCCAGAGCAAAGTGGTTACTCGGACCAAGGTGCTCTCCGTCCTGGTGGTGATCCGGTGATGACTAGCTGAGCCAACATCGGACTATTGTATCAATACGCAGTTGTGGGCTTCATCTCCGGTATACTGCCATCCACGATCTACCCGTTCCTCATGATGTATCTCAATTGTAGCGGAGCTCAGGTCGCTACGGCAACAACGCTGGTGTCGCTCCCATCGAGTTTCAAGGTGTTTTTCGGAATCCTCTCGGACTGCTTCCCGATATTTGGCTACCGACGTCGTCCGTATATGGTCATCGGGTGGACCATCTCAGTGGCTATGCTTCTAGTGATGGCATGTTTGCCAATTGGCGATCCATACTACACGGACGCTGATGACCGATATGTCGATGTTTCCGAGTACACGCCTGAAATCGAAGCTCGTATCAACTATGACGCTCCGTCTCAAGGCGGGAAGTACGTCATGCTCATGTTTTTCACGGCCGCCGGCTATGTATTATCCGACGCGTGTGCCGACGCCATCATGGCGGGGTTGGCCCAGCAGGAGTCCTACGCGCGACGAGGAAAGCTCCAGACCATGACGTACACGGTGCAAACGTTCGTGACGGTGATCAGTTACCTGCTTGTCGGCTTCTGCTTCGATGGTGAGGAATACGGTGGTGATTTCGACTTCTCGTTGAGCTTTCCCGAACTGATGGGGATTCTCACGGTGCTCACAGCGCCTACGATTCCAATCACCTGGTTCTTCATCAAGGAGGACAGACTGTCGGTCTCTCCGAATTTCAAGAACTATATGGTGAGTTTGTGGGAACAGATCTGCAAGCGAGCCGTCTTCCAAGTCATCGCGGCCTTGTTCTTTTACAGTTTGATCTGCTATATCTCGTACACGGCATACTCACCGATTCAGTCGTACATGGTGAATGTGACGCCTATCAACAGCACGCTGGGAGACGCACTGAGCTACCTTTTCTACATGTTCGGTATGATGGCAACTTCCAAGTGGGGTTTGCAGTGGAATTGGCGCGTAATGATTGTTATTACGGGCGTGATCCTGATCGTTATCGACAGTACCTGCAACCTTATCATTGTCTGGAACGTATATCGCAGTCAGTGGTTTTGGCTTGGTCCGCCCATCGTCGCGCAGCTTCCGAATGGTATCAGCTTCATGGTCAGCACTTTGGTGATCGTGGAACTTATTGGTGAAGGTAATGAAGGCGCCATGTATGGACTCATGACCACGATCTCAGGCATCGCGTCTCCGTTTGCAACTTCGCTCACTGTCATTATTGACAACCCGTTTGACATCACGAACGAACGAGTGCAGGCGGATGACCACTCGATTCACATGGACATCACGTACACTATGATAATAGCGTACGGGGCGATGGTAGTGTCTTGGGTATTCCTACTTTTGCTACCCAAGCAGAAACGACAGACCCAAGAACTCCTGCGCACGGGTGGCTCGAACAAGTTGCTGGGTGGACTCACGATATTCTACTTATCCTTCTCGCTGGTGTGGGCAGTGATGGTCAATATTATGGCCATCTTCGATAGCACCTCGTGTCTTGTCATTGCGGGTGGAGACGGATGCTAGTTTAGTTATCTGTGGCTTTGCAACGCTAGCGACGGATAATAATTGAAAGTGATGCAATTGTATTCACTGAAGTTCATTACGCAGATGTACAGCATGAAATACGCAATAGTCAAAATGCAAAACTATGAGGAAGCCACGAGCACTTACTCCTGCTGGAAGTTGGCCACAGCCTGGGACACAGCGAAGTCGCCCGAGTGGCTGATGGACACGCTCAGCTTTGACAAACCGAGGCGGTTGAACACCTGCAACGGGTAGCCCGACAGCAGCACGGACGGCGCGCCCGACGCCGTCATGAAGATCTCGATCTCACGGAGCGGAGCGCCAGCACCCTTCCACAGGTTCGGCTCAGTCGGTGCAGAGCTTGAGATGGCCTTAATCACAGCCTCCTTGGCGGCCCAGCGACCCGCGAAGCTCGCGGCTGGGTGGGGCGCGCTGTAGCAGTACGCCATCTCCTGGTCCGTGAAGTTGCGGCGGATGAAGTCCTCGCGGCCGTTCAGGTTCTCGAACGTGGCCACGGGCTCCACATCCACGCCCATGCCCATGTTCTTCGACGCCAGGCCCAAGTCTGTCGCCGCTTGGTTGATGGCAGTCAACAGCGTCGACGACGAGTCAGCCTGGTGCGCGTCCGAAGTCTTCTTCGACGATGACGCCGCTGCGTCCGCAGCAGCCTTCGCCTTCCTCGCGCGCTTCTCAGCACGCAGACGGCGGTTCTCCTCCGCAGTCAGAGAGTTTGCGCCGCCAAAACGCCACGTCTTCGACGTCGCGTCGTACTCGGCACGAGCCGTGGGGTCCAGGTACACATTGCTCTCCTGCGCCGACGAGTACGGCGCCTCGTTCTTCACCTGGATGTGCGGCTGCTTGCCCGTGATCACGCCCTGGGTGTGCATGTTCATCTTGATCAAACGCTGCTCCCGGCGAGCCGAGTAGTGCTGGAACTCCTCAGCAGGCAGCGTAGACAGCAAGTAGTCCGGGTGCACCAGCAGCACCTCGCCACCAGCCTGGCCGAAGCCGAAACTCTTCATCATCACGGCCTTAATGCCCACGGTCTGGAAGCTACGGTTCGGGTACACCAGGTGGTCGTACTTGCGCAGCGTCTCGCACGTGTTGTCCAGCTGACGGTTGCCCGGGACCAAGCCCGTGTTCAGCACCTGCAGGAGGCCGTTCAGCATCCACGCAGCGGCGGCACCCTTCGGGTGACCCGTCAGATTCTTCTGGCAGATCACCGGCAGTGGGTTGCCCGGAGAGCGACCCAGGTGAGCCATCTGCTTGTGCGTCACCTCGCTCTCGTTCTTGTCATTGGCCTTGGTGCCCGTGCCGTGGAAGCTTGCAGCACCAACGTCGTCAATGTCCAGGTTCCACACGCTCAGCGCGCCGCGAAGAGGAGCGATGTCTGCTTCACCGTGGTAGAAATCATTACCCCATGTGGCCTGAGCAGCCTGGACCTTCCGCAATTTCCTCCTCTCTAGGAATGCAGCACGGGATTCGTCATCGCCGATAAATTCCTTCTCGCGCGCATACCATTTCTCAATACCCTCAAGCTCGTCGGCGAACTGGCGGCGACGGTATTCCACGCCTAGCAGCGGCGAAGGCTTCGAGTTGTTCGACGAAGCTTCACGCGCCGTCGTCAGGATACCCTGTCCAGGAGCCGGCACGGAACGGCCGTTCTTGTCCGTCGCCGTGTTCGTGAGAGCGACGATACCGTAGATCGGCAGACCCATTTCCAGAGCAAGTTGAGCGTCCATCAACAGCTGCATACCAGCACCATGGCTCTCCATAAAGCCGCCACGCGTGGTCGAGCACGGACGGCACATCTCTTTCGGTTCACGCCCCATGCGAGTCTCCTTCACTGAGTCGCTCGTAGCCTTCATCTGTGCGAATTCATGCGAGCACTCTTCACCGAAATCGTCGTAGCCGCCAACGATGCAAACACGAGCCTTGCCACTCTTGATAGTCTCAGCACCAATATCCACCGACTCAGCAGCCGTCGCACAAGCACCAACGGGAGTCTTAATCGGACCAGACGAACTCAGCAGCAGCATGTTCACCCAAGCAGGAGGTGTGTTGATAAAGACCTCCTGGAGAGCATCGCTAGGAGCGGGTTTACCCAGAAGACGGTTCTTGTAGATCTGCGTGAGAGCACGCATGCCACCCATACCACCGCCGGACGTGTTGCCGACCTCTGAGACGTGCACGTACTGGTAGAACTCGTACGGGTCCGTCACACCAGCCGCAACGAACGTGTCCATCGTTGCTGCCAACGCGTATAGTGTAGTAGGATCCACCGACTCGGCCAAGTCATTCGACAGACCCAGGCGCTCAGCGCTCCAGCCCGTCGGGATCTGACCAGCCACGAAGCGGTCGAAGTTGAGAGCGCGGGGAATGTTCAGGACGGAGCCCTTGCGCAAACGGATCATCCACGCGCCAGACGCGTTCTGGAACACGTCCACGTTCTCGTTGCCCAGCTCCTTGCGGAACTGGAGAGCCTCATCGCGGTCGGCCACCTCGATCGGCGACATCTTCTTGTCGATGGCAACCTGGTGTAGCACCATCTTGTTCTTCGGATCGTAGCCGTCGAACAGCTCAGGCTCCACAATACGGATACCCGAGTGCTTCAGGATGTCCTCCTCGTAACGAGGCTTCACCTGGTGGTCGAGCACGATCTCCTTTGTCTTGGCATCCACCCAGTTGCCCTTGTCGAACACGATGCGGCCCGTCAGCCACGCAAGCTCAATGCAGCCTTCCATAGAGAACTCGCCGTACGATTCCATCTCCCAGCGCGTGCGCGAGTTACCCCACGGGCTCACCTCACCGAAACCAGTCACGACAACAACCTGGCGCAGGTCCAGCATGCCACGCAGCATCGCCTGCTTCACCGAGGCAGACAAACCAGCCACGCCCGACAGCTTCGGGAAAGAGTTGCAATAGTAGCTCGACATGTTCCCACGAGGAGCGAACTGCTTCAAGCTGGGGGCAGCCGCCAGCTTCTTCGTTGGCAGAGCGAGCATTTTCTTGTCGTTCTCCAGGGAATCGTGGATAGACGCCTGCAGCTTAGCCTTCTTCATGATGTCAGCACGAATGGCATCCACTTTATCCTTCAGGCCGTTCACCTGCGCCATGCCACCAGTGAGGTCCGCGATGATCGGTGCCTGAGCCGCTCGCTTCACAAGTTTAGGGTGCATCAGCGCGTTCAAGTTGAAGCCCATTTCCGTCGTGCTGAACGTGCGCATTCCCATCTTCTCCACGCCGGCGGCCACCACGTTGTTCCCCGACATGAGGCCCGTGCCACGCGTCCAGCCGATAATGGCACCGACGATCGAAAGCTGGTCATCCCAGCCCTCCGAGAACCACTTGCCCATGAGACTCTCCACGCCCAGCTTCGACTCGGCGTACAGGCCGTCTCCGCCAAAGCTGCCGTGGTTCGGCGACATCGGTAAGATCACGAGCGCGGGGCGAGTGGTAATGTCGCGAGTTTTCTTCGCCGTCACAACCTCACCCAGCAAACGCATCGTGTTCGTCAGCATGATGCGGTGTGCCAGCTCCGAACGAGAATCGATGTCCGTGATCGTGCGTCCAACCTCCGACAGGGCCGCAAACGGAATCACGAAGTCCAAGTCCAACTTGTGCACGTTGTAGATGTGCGCCACCAGGCTTTGCACGTCCACCTTCGAGGCCTGATTGAACGGGAGAACGATGAGACGGCTACCGCGGCTGCCGTGCTGCTCATAATGTTCACGGAACAGACCAGTCGTCTTCATGCTGAAGCTGCTCGTCGTCACGAACACCGTAGCGCCACCTTCCAGAAGCGCCTTCACAATTTCGGCACCAATAGAATTCTTGCCGCAACCCGTCAGCAACGCCACCTTGCCAGCAAACGAGATACCCGTCGAGGCCATCTCACGCATGCATGACAGCAACATACAGGTCGACTCTACATCGTACAAATGGATGGTCGGGTCCACAGCGGATGGATTGCGGATGTGTACATGCGGTATCACGGTTTTCTTCATACTCTCATTCATGCGGTGGTGCAGCGAAGATGAGCGCACAATCGGTAACCATTTTGACTCCTGCTCCGCGCGTCTGCGAAGAGCAGCACCCAGCGTTTCGAGCCGAGAAACGTCAGCCGATGCTACATGGCTTGTATCTACCGTCGTATGCGAGGCAGATTCTTCATCCTCGCCGCTCTCAGCTTCATCACTGTCAAGATCCTCGCTTGTAGTGCTGCCGTTGTCAGTCGGGTTTGGCTCGAGTCTGGTATCCTTCGTCATAACAGCCTTGATACCGCAGTCACCCATTTCCCCAGTCTTCACCACAGTATTGTACTCAAGACCGCGAGCAACCTCTTCAACATAGTTGATGGAGTCCACAACGCCTTCGCGAGGAACCTCAGCATACTCGAGCTCACCATTGTCGAGAATGTAAAGGTGCGGCCTAGTTGGTTTAAAACTCCGCACATTCATGGGCTTTGTGGCCTGCCCCTCTTGTATGTTCACCATAAGAGCCTTGAGCGCCTCAGCCACCTCTTGGCGGCCCTCCTCTTCAGCACGCAATACGTAGAATTTGATGCACCGCTCAAGTTCCGGCGAGGCACGATTACGCAGGTGAGTGATGAAACCTTCGTCCACAACCAGCTTCAAACTCTTGGCATCAGCAGCGGCCATCACATCCTGCACAGCCCAGTTCCAGTAGCTGTCGTACTGACGCTCCTTCCTCGCATCAAACTTGCCAGCAATACCCGCACCGTAGAACTCGCCGTGCTCCGTCACCCACTGCGACACCGACGACTCCAAGTCCTCGCGCATGTCCACCTCGGTCTCGATCTTGCGGTGCCAGTCCAGCTGGTCGTCGCCCAGGTACGAGTTCAGCGCATTAATCTGGTCCGCAATCATCGTCTTCAGACGCTTCTCGAAGTCGCTCGGCAACGAGCTCGACTGCATCGCCTGCTGGCCCATCGCCGGGCCAGCTATCATGCCGCCAAGCTTCGACAGGTAAGGAATGTCGATGCCAGCGTACTTGGCGTAGTCGTCCACGACGCCATCCAGCCACTTCTTCGCCGTCGCATCGTCCGTAAGACGCTGCTTCGGGTTCTGCGTCAGACCGTGCAGCAGCACACTCTCGATGCGGCTGCTCGGCAGGCAGCGCTCGCTGGACAGGTACTCTTTGGTGGCAGACAGACCGAAACCACCGGGCATCTTGCTAGCCAGCATCTTCGCGATCAGAGCGCTCGTCACCTTGCCCGGCGAAGCATAGTCGGGGAACTTACCCGCCAGCTCGGCCAGCTTCATCTCCGCCGCATCATCAGGGCCAGAGCCGAATTCCTTCTCCAGGTCACCAACGATCTCGTTCTGCACGGCCGACTTGCCGGCAGATAGCTCTTTGATAGTCGCGGTCTCCGGGACCTCACTGAAAGCCTTGCCGAACTTTGCCGCCAGCATCACCAGCAGAGCGTGCTTCGCCTCCACCGGCTTGTCACTCACCGTCGGGATTGACACCGGTGCGGGGTTAAATGACATGCCCACCGCGCCAGGAATAGCGGCCATCGTCGGACGAACAAGCGAGATGCCAGCAAACGAAGCGTAGCCGTTCACGCTCTCGTCCAGCCACTTGCGCGCGTCCGCGTCGCTCTTGAAACGAGCCTGCGGGGCAAGCAGCAGCGAGTGAGCCAGGACGCTCTGCATGCGACCAGCGCCCAGACCCTTCTCGCCGCTCAGGTACTCCTTGATGCTCGACATCGTGAAACCACCGGGCATCTTGCTCGCCACCACCTTGTTGATCAGGCCGTTCGTCACCTTGCCAAGCGTGTTGTAGCCGGAGAACTTTGATGCCAGCTCCTTCAGCGGAACTTCGCCGGCGCCCTCAGGAACACCACCACCGAACTCCTTCTCCAGATCACCAAGAATTTCGTTTTGCACAGCAGACTTGCCGGCGCACAGCGTCTTCACGTCCGTGTCCTCCTTGATCTCAGCCAGCTCCTTGTTCAGGCGCACAGCGAGAAGCACACGAAGAACGTGCAGGGCGGCAACCGGAGCGTCTTCAGCAGCAGGGGCGGCGGCGGCAACAGGAGCAGGGGCCGGAGCAGCCTGCACCTGCTGGACAGGGGCAGCGACAACTGGAGCAGCAACCGGGGCCGGAGCCGCAGGAGCCACCTCCACCTTCGGGGCAGACGCAGCGGCGGCCTTCGCGGCCTCAGCAGCTAAGCCACGAGCGTACTCCGAAGCAGAGATGTTTGACGTCTCCTCCTCGAAGTGCACAACCTCGCGGTCACGCTGGTACCAGAGGATCTCACGCGGCACATCCGGGAAGTCACCAACCTGGAGAGTGCGCAGCGCCATGTTCGTCAACGTCGGAGCAGGGCCAATCTCCACGAAGCGGCGAACGCCACCCTCCGAGAACAGAAGCGCCTGCGTCTTGATCCACTGAACGGGGGACGCGAACTGGTACGCCAGCAGCTCCACCACAAGCAGGTGCGCGAGCTGAGCCTTCGTCGTCAGCTTCCACTGCATCGGGTCCAGAACCTCCGCCAGATACGGGCTCTTGGTCGCCTCGTACACCTCCTCGAAGTACGAGCGCTTCAGCGAGAACGGAGTCGCCACCAGGTTCGGGATGTAGCGGTTCACCAGAAGCGGCAGCTGGCGCTCCAACACCTGCGGGTCGAACTTGGTGCGCAGCAGAGCACGGAACGACGGAACGCCACCAAGCAGCTCACGCGAATGAAAAGGCACGTCGATGCCGACCAGCGGGATCGTCGCCAGGCCCCGCGCCAGCGTAAACGGACGGCCAGTCTGGTCGCACTTCTCCTTGCGAGCGCGAGCCTGCGCCAACGAGTCGGCAATGACATTCTCCACGTCCTCAGCGGCAGTCGACTTCACCGTCTTAAAAGCAGACAGGGCCAGCGACAGCGTCTCCAGGTTCACGTTCTCACCAGCAACGACGTACTGACGCTGCTGGATGTTGAAGTTTACCACCTGCAGGAGCTTGCCCGAAGCAGCTTCAATTCCGTCCACAATCTTGTACATGACCTCTTCGGTAAAGTGGGGACCAATACGCGTGGGGTTTGTGGCCACCATACCGTAGTCAGAACGTCCTTCAGCATCGCGTTTCACAGCCTTCTGCATGATCATGCCACGAAGGAACACCAAATTCATCAAAGCCTCCACCGTTAGTGCCCCTGCAAAGGAGATCAGACCGGCGTATTCGCCGAGAGAGTGTCCTGCGAAGTAGGCATCGTCCGGAATCAGTTGGGCGGCCTCAATCTCAGAGAACATAGCCTTCTCCAACAGCACCAGAGCAGGCTGGCTGAATTGAGTCGCAAACAGTAGGCCTGATGATGCAGAGAAACTAAAACTCTCCGTATCTTCATCGATTTCGGGGAGAAGCGGAGTAGTTTTGCCAGTCACCGGGTCCTCGCAAGTCAACCTCATATAATTACTGCGAACCTCGAGACCCTTCTTACCGCCAAAGTGCACCGTAATGGACTTCGGGTTCTTGCGCACCATCTCCAGGATCGAGAAACCAAATGTCTTGCGGAGGTGAGTATCACCACGGTTCCAAATATCACGGGCGACCGAGGACTCCTGGTAGCGGTCCATGCCCATGCCAACAGCAGCAGATCCCTGACCCGTGAAGACGAACGCCATAGGAGCCTGCTTCACGACAGCTCGCGCGCTCACCACGCGTTCGCCGGAACCGTTCACAACCTCAACAGAAAGAACCTTCTTGCCGTTGTCGAGGCCGATGTGGCGCGCCTGCATGAACAGCTTATCGCCCGGATACACCATGCCGTCGAAGTTCACGTCGTAGTCCACCACGTTGCTGTCGAAGCCGAGACCGAAGCTCTGGATCACCAGACCGCGCACCTTGGTCGCCGTCCACAGACCGTGCATAATCGGCTCGCCCTTCGGAAGGTGGCCAAGGATCGCAGCGTACTTGGAGCGGTGGATTGGGTTCAGGTCGCGCGATGCCACAGCGTACGCCAGAGCATTCGTCGGGACGTTGATCTCCAGCGGCTGCTCCAACATGTGCGAGCCGCCATTCGCGAACATACCGCCAGACTTGGCATCCTCAGGCTGCACCTGGCGCAAGAACGCCACAACAGGGCTTTCGTTCACGTCGTGGCTCTTGAACTCGACCGTGCCAATCTCCACGTTCGAGCCCGCCTCCTCACGGAGCAGCGTGCCCGACACCTCCACCGAGCTCAACGAGCCGATCGACGCATACTGCTTCTTCGTCGTCAGTGCGAAAGACAGGTGGTCACCAACGTTCACCGAGGCCTCCTGAGCAAGCTTCAGCCACGACTTCGCCTTCAGGATCTCCACGTCCTCCTGGCGCCTGGGTACAAACTCGTCCGTCGACTTGTCAATCGAGAAGGTCGACTCGAAGTCGTCGAAGGAGCCACGGATCAGGAACTCGCTGTGCAGCTCCACGAGAGGCTCAAGCACCTCCTCCATTTGCTCGTCCACCGTCTTGCGTGAGATGATGGCCACGCCGTGCACAATCTTGCCGCTGTCAATAATGCGAAGACTGCCAACGTTCGACGTGCTCACGATGTCGTCGCCAGGCAGGAACGTGGCCGAAGCCTTGCGCGATGACAGCAGCTTGTACGAGTGCTTGAGGTGCACCAGGTCGAGCAGGTTGCCCTTCACCTCTTTCGTGAACACCGACTGGATCAGCGGACGCCACGACACGATCGTCGAGAAGTCAGCCGGGGCGCCAACCTCGTCGTCGCTCAGACCCAACGCAGCACGGTACGCAACAATGTCCTCCTTCGTAATGGAGAAGTCCGCCGTGAAAGGAGACATCACGCTCTCCGCGCACGCAGCCTCGCACGACTCCTCTTCCTTGCCCTCAATCGCCACCCAGAAGCGAGCGTAGAACGCCTTCACCTTGTCGATGAAGCCGCTGCCTTCAGTGTGGATCGAGGAGGAGAGCTCTGGGTGGTACTGGAACGTTATCTCCAGTGCCACGACGTCAGCCTTCAGACCGGTCACCGCCGGGCGCACCTCGTTCACAACGACTGAGATGGACGTCTCCTTCTTCGTGATCTCGATCACGGGACCCGAAATGTCGATCGAGCTGTCGAACACACGAACGCCAGCAGCGTCGACCACGTACTTCTGGCCAACCTGAGGCACGAGAAGCTGGCGGACCGGGTTCGCGAGCCACATCTTTCCTCAACAACGTGCGTCGCTGAGATCAGCGCGTTCAGCCACTCCTTGTCGCTCACGGACGCGGCAAAGGCAGCAAGCCACTCGTCAGCGGAGGGCACAGCGTTCTTGTCCGTTGGGATCAAAATCTCCACGCTGCCTTCGCTCTCCGTGACGTCCACGCCATCGATGCTCACAGGTTGCTTGGTAGACGCAGCCTCCACAACAGCAATCGCGCCGCTTTCCTTCACAATGTTGACGAAGCCGGTGGCAATGCCGCTAAGGATGTCCGCCACGGGCTCGTCCACCACCGTGCTGTAGCGAACAGCCACGGGGCCCTGAAGGATGAACACGCGCTGTGCATCGTGCTCCGGGACAGCATCCAAATCCTCCGAGTACCACAGCGAGTCCTTCTTGAACCACGTCTTGAATTCCGTGTCGATCGCAGGCACGAAGTTCACCGGCTTGCCACCCGTGCGGCACAGGTCCAGGAAGAAGTCACAGTCCGGGACTGATAGCAGCGTCGACACCGTCTGCGGATACTTCGCGATAAACGCGCTCACCGTACCCCTCGGATTTGCCTTCAGCTCCGACTGGTCGAACAAGTCACCAGAGCTCTCGCGGCAAAAACGCTCCTCCGTACGCGTGATGAACTTGCTCACACGCGAGAAGAAGGTGTCGTGTACCCAGCGGTGCGGCTTGCCTTCGACCTCCACGTACGTCAAGTCGATCATACGCGTCAGCACGTCGCCGTACGACATCTCCTCGAGGTCCGCTGCAACGCTCTCGCCAGTCTCCACATTACGCTTGCAGCCGAAGTACGGCTTCTGGAAGTCCGCGTTCAGGCGCGCAATGATGTCTTTCTTGTTGAGGCGGAGGGCAAGCTCAACCTGCTCGCGAGGGATCGAAAAGTACTTGTCGTCGAACTCCTTCCACAGCAGAGCACCCCGGTTTGCCACCACGTGGATGGGCTCGCCCAGCTCCGACGTCACTGTGACCACACCGCCCACAACGCCCGTGTAGCTCGTTTCCCACTCCAGCTCCGACTCGATGCCAGGGTGTCCACAAGCAGCTTTTTCACCTCAGGAGCGGTCGCAGCCTCTTTCGCAACCATTACGCGAGAGCCCACCAGGATACCATCCGCGGGCATCTTGTGCAGGTGGCCGCGTGCCAGACTCCATTCGCCCGTGAGGTATTGCTTCGAGTCCTCCCAGTTACCGAAACCAGAGCCGACAACAAGCAGCACATTCGGCACACGACGGATGGCGGCGTATGTCTCCTCCATCGGCTGGTGGAAGTCCTCGAAGCTGTGGTGGCCACCAGCGCGGCCACCAGTCCACTGCAGCATCACGGTCATGCTCGGCATCGCCGCAGCAATCTCCAGCACTGCGTGGATGCCGTCCACCGAACCGGGCTTGAAGCACACCACCTTGATGCCGACAGCCTCCAGCTGCGACATCATTTCCTCTGCACGCTCCTTGGTCGGGATACCAGCGCCGATCGTGATGCTCTCGATGGGCACACCGCTGCGACGCATGCGCAGCACCATCGGGAACTGGAAGCCCCACTGCTTGGCGTTCAGATACAGCATGTTGATCGCAATGCCAAGGCCAGGCTTAATCTTGGACACGAGCTCATTCACCGCGTCCTCGAAGATGTTGGGGCGCGACAGACCACCTGCAGCAAGCTCGCCGTGGAAACCAGCGTTCTGGACGGCTGCAACGAGGTCGATGCCCTCCAAACTGGTAGTCGGCGTCATACCCGCCACCATAACCGGCGGCTTGTTCAGCGCGCGCGTGAATCTGTTGTAAAGCTTGCCCGACTCAGTCACCTGTGGGCCAAACTTCTTCGCCCACGTCGCCTCGACCGGGGTAAACGTCGACGCATTATCAATTAACTGCTGCAGACCAACAAGAGGAGCGTTCTTCGTCGAAGAACTCATCACCGGATGCTTAGCAGTCGCGATCACCACCTCGATGCCCAAACCTTCCGCGGCGTTGTCGCTCAGCTTCGCCACACCGAGATCCGGGCCGAACTCCAGAATGTGCGTCGCATTCGAGTGGTGCTCGGCGATCTTTGCCCACGTCGCCGTCCAGTCCACCAGCTGCAGCAACTGCATGTTAATCAGTTCATCGACAACATCCTCCACCGTCTGCAGGTTGGTGGCTTCCGCGTTCGTAGCATACACAGGCACCTGCAGCTGGCTGCCCTTGATCTCGCACTTGACGCGCTGCACGTCCTGCACCAGCTTCGGCTTGGCCTCGGTCAGCAGTGGTGTGTGGAAGGGAGCAGAGAGCGGCAGGAACGAGAGTGAGCCCGTGGGTTTCCGCTGTGAGTGCGGGATGCGCGTCTGATTGGTGTCAGGCTTGGCGAACAGGCCCTCCAGGGTCTGCTTCAGTAGCGTCAACGTCGCGGGGAAGCCCGTCACGTTCATCATGTCGGACGCGTTAATAAGAGAGAGATGCAGGTCAGGCGACTTGGTGCGGCGCTTGGCGACCTCGATGGCCTTGAGTACATGCTCCTTCTTGAGCCCCCGCACAGCCAGCATCGGTCCGGCGTTCTCGATCTTCTTGCCATCCTGCTTGTACTGCGTCAGGAGGAGCTGGTACGTCTCCTGTGCGCGTAGTCCCTGCCAGAACATGTAACGCAGCACAGAGACGCCGATCTCGACGAACTCCTGAGCCGTCTTGGCCGCCGAGAAGATGACGGCACTTACCACGCCCTGGCTGTGGCCCACGGCGGTGGCAGAGTTCTTGACCACGCTCTCATGGCTCACGCCCGTGGTCTCGAGGAAGTTAAGGTAGTTAGCACACTGAGTCAGTACCAGCAGCGGCATACTAAAGAAGACGCGGCTCATCGTCAAGCCGACGGGGGCGACCCCAACCTCCAGGTTCTGCAGCCATCTGCGCAGATCAATAGGCGTCTCGAAGACGTCGGAGGCCATGGCGTCGTCGCAGCTGGACTCCTCCAGTAGAGCCTGAGCCGCAGCGTCAATAAACACGCGCGTGGTGCCCGTCTTGGATGCAGCATAAAGCTTCCGTAGTTCCTTCCAGTAGACGGAGCCCTGGCCACCGAACTCCGGAATAAATGTAAACTTGCCGGCGTTCACTGCGGACGCCACCTTGGTCAGCTCTCCTTGTGGTGTCTTGGTTGTGGTGGTCGTCACCACCCTCCGTGTGCGCTTACCCGCCTTGGTGGTGATGATAGTCCGCCGACTTTGACTTGGTACAGCTTCGACGGCGCTCGACATGATGGAGAAGGCGTGTGCGTTGTGTGTATCGAGCGATGCAGCGCCGGCAGCGAAATGAATTGTGATCCCTTCAGCGCCGAGCACGCGGAGAGCTACTGGGCTTCAATGACTGCGGCCATCGACCACGTCCTGGCGGCTCGTCTTCCTGGCGCAAGCACGCATCGGCAACATCTGCGTGACGCGAGTACTGTCAATTCACTGCATTGGCCCCAGATCTACAGTACCTGTACACACGCGCGGCGGCGAGAGAAAACTGCGCACACGCAAGTGGGGGATCACCACAGCAGAGACCTGTGACAAGACAGGGCGCGGGGATTGCTTAGACTCGGTCGAGTGGCTCCGCTACGCGAGCTGCTGACCAGCAATGGCGCCGCCTTGTCGATTGTAAGAAACTTCTGAGCGCGGGGCCCCCGAGGGATCTCCGAGGGATCTCCGAGGGATCTCCGAGGGAGCCATGACAGCCGTGGCACTGGGCGTCGAGGGCGCGGTAGTGTTGGTTTCGACGGACAGATGTTTGGGATGTTATTTTGGTGTACGATGTATACTATACATGTACCGAAAATGACAAAAAAACAGCACCTGGAGGTACAGTTGACGCTGTTAAATAAGAACATCAAAAACATAGGGTCCGTCACGAATTAGTGTGATATGACTACATTTTATTTTTGACCAATTAACGCTGCCGAGCGCACCTTGGTGTGTCTTGCGGGACCTACAGTAGGGCCCGCCCTTCGTACCGGAGCTGAAGGCGGAGGTAGCTCACATACTAACCTAGCATTAAGAGTAGTGCAGTGAGCTGACGAGACGAGCGGAAGGGGGGCGCCCTCTGCCGAAGCTGACCCGGGTGAGTAGTGGAGCGAACTCGCGAGCGAGCGGAACGGATACCAACCTAACTCTCACTTACCGCCGCCGCTCGACTAGTACATTATAACGTTAGTAGCATTTTAGTTTGCAGAGCATGTATTCTGTCTCCCAAATGACTTGATTAAAGCAAGTGAACATCCTATACTTCAGCAATTTAGTGGTGCAGACATTGTAAGTACGTAGTCGAAGTTTCCGGACCGATAGGTTGAATAGACAGAGAAAATCGGCAACCAATCCACCCAAAGGATAAAGTCTTGAGATCACTATTCGCTCGTATAAGTACAAAATCGGACCTAGCTGAAGCCCCTCCAGTCGATTGACTAATGACTTGATCTTGTATGTTTTTTTTTAACCCATCTCATAGAACCGGCCAGTATCGGCAAATTTAACCGGAATTGGCAATACTAGTGGTTATCACGGGTGGAAAGTATGTTTGAGTGGCCAATCACATCAAACCTTCGCGTCCCGTCTTTTTCAAATTAGACCTACGAGAAAAATCCGGAAGGTTTGATCTAGAAGTAAAGGATTGAAATGATTGGTGAAATACACTTGATAGAAGGTTTAATCTGATTAACAACTTCGGAGCAGGTACGCTGCTTTGCGCCACTTGCGCGTTTCCTCAAGGTGGTTAACAAGAGGTGAAGTGAAGTAGAAGAGTACGCTCTTCTAGATTTCTTGTCCTCGCACTTAGAACAGTACTCCAAAGGTGTCAAACCCAAGTTTTACGAGAGCGCATTGAGCGTTCTTCCACAAAAATCAGCCACGCAAGTGAAGTCGAAGTGCATCAAGCTCGAGAGCTCGTACAAGACGTACAAGGCTAAGCTAAGCCGCTCTGGCTTTGGTGTCAAGGCCACTGATCCATCGATTATTAAAGGTAAGTCGTTTGTCTTGTAAGCAATATTCGAAGTTTGAAAACTTTGCTTGTCGCCACGCAGAGAGGTAACGTCACGTGACCGTCAAGTGATGGATCGATGTGGACCACATATCGCACACACCACAAGGTTGATTGATTGGTTGATGTGGACCACATAAATTCTCGCTCGTCACTGAAGAATCGTCAGAAAGGAATTTCCCGGTTCCCACTCGTGTGAAGCAGAAAACATCCGAGTAGACACCCTGTGGTAAGTGTAGCTATCTACGTGTGGATACTTATTGGGACCAGCATTGCGCACCATGTACTTGAGAATCAATGTATTCTGTTTATGCTTCACTGATCATGTAGTCTATCATTGTCGGAAGCCTACGTTGGCGCAAGCAAGGATGGTAATGTTGTGAAGACTCCTCGTTGCCTCAGCCACACGAATGACCATCGCTGTGACATTTTTGTTTTAAATGTTTGATGGTGTGCAGGCTGCACTTACTGGGGAAGAGAGACTTGTGGCAACATATTCACTGCGGATCAAGATTTCAAAGCGCAGCAAGAACCCCTACTACCAGAGGCGAAGCCGAAAACCACAGTACCAGCTCCCGTCCGCGACAACACAACCGTGTATCACAGGGCCAACATTCAAGTACAGCATCTTTCGAGCTATAAGGTGACGGCGGTCCGCCAAGTACTGTCTACTGAACGTCCTGCAGAGGCTACATCTTTACAAGAGTACGATATTGTACAGTGGCCAGCAAATGTGGAACACCTCCACGAATATCACAATCCGGATCAAATTCGTCTGGAGTATACATACGAGATTGGACGATGTGGCTATTGTGACCAGTGTCGAATTGATACCTGCACCAATGCTCGGCACATCATTATTTGCACGCCAAATATATGCCGCTTCAGGGCAGACCCAGGCCGCTGCTGTAGCGTACTACAAGAAAGTTCAGCCCTCCAGCTGGTTCGATTCCGAGGTTCTGGAGAGTATAGGTTGATTGCGTCTCAGAATATTTCTTGCGGGACTATACTGGGAGAGTACTTTGGAACATTAGAGTACAAGCCTAAAACATCTGTGCGGAACGATGGGTTTCGTCTGGATTTTAAAACAAGATCCCACAATGGAAAACAGTTGCAGATCAACGCGAGTCTGCGACGAGGATTAATAGCGTGGGCGAACCATTCTTGCGTGCCTGTTGCCGGTTTTTTTTTTTCAAGTTGGATGTGGTCGTCAGTCAACGGTGGTGGCTATTACCGCGCGAAATGTGGAGCGAGGTGAGGAGGTTACCGTGTCGTACGGTAAAAAAACTTTGGTTTATTTGTCGCTGTGGCTTTGAACAGTGTTGCCATGCTCACCTTCAAAGTTAGATACGGGAGAAAACTGGGGATTTTAGGTTCGTTTGTCCACGTCTGCAGAGAACATTTGATCAATAGAATTTTTGGCAATTCATTTATTAATAAAATATCGCTTCGTACTTCAGCATTTATCGAAAAGTATTTTTATATTAATATTAATTGTTGGTCTGTACAATATCCCCTGCTTACTGACGGCATATGACGATTCCTCCTTGCCACCTTCACTGATTGCTTTTTCTTATTGCAATCATTTTTTAAAATATATTTAAAAATGTTTTAATTTAAAAAAAATGTATGGTGTACAATGGGAAACGGATGTGCAGAATCAGTAGTTGTGACAGTATGTGTGTACGATATCCATTAGGCAAACATTTGCGTAAATGCCTCCAAGACCATCTCAGCACGTGTGTAAACTAACATCCTGTTCATCGTCATTATATTCTGTTTTACAATCTGTAGCCGGCAGGCTTGAATCCAGCAATGGGTCCGCAACAGTTCACAAGCTATAGCGTAACCTGCGACGGAGAAGGGTGGTAAATACTACCTGCATGTAGTTTGGCCACCCTTGGTGCGCGTCCCGTCGTCGAAAACAGTGGGCAACGTTGCGGAATGACAATTTGAAGGGCAAGGTGCTTCGCGCGTCACTGACAGGAGTGAGGTAGATGCATCGCCTTGTCCTTGAAGACCTCTGCGTAAGATACCACCTTAGAGACCCGGGCTTGCCCTTCGAGCGAATACATGTTCGTGGGGCCCTGCCACCTTGACGCCATCGGCGATGGGTGTGGCCGCGTTCGTCCTGGGTGACACTCTGCTCTGACATTAATTACCAGCGCTATCCGACGACTGATTCTCAGTCCGTTGTGCGTGGGGCCCTACGACTCAGGTTACACAAAAACATGTTGCACGGCTCGAACATTTTTCCAAATGATGTTTGCTCCAACACGTGTTGCAGCTCGAATTTCTGTTTTGGAACATTTATCCGATAAATATTCGCTCCTAGGCAATTTGTGCTATGTGTTCGTGAGGCCAGTCCGAGAACCAGCACCCGCCAGCCAAACCAGCCCCTAAGTAACGGGAATATGATTGGTTGACAATAGAAACGTCATTTGAAAATACATAAATTTAGCGGTGCCGATGTTGATGAGGCCACGTTGGCATCCACCGATGATCAACATGAACAATGTAAATCTACGAGAGCAGCAAGTGATTGGCAATAGTAACGCGAATGCGTCGTCGACAGCAGGTTCCGCATCGGCCTCAAGCGCGAGTTCATAAGAAGGATGGACCGGAGTGGACATCATCAACACGACGGAGACGGTCCCCATTTGCACCTCTGAGAACGTAAACTTGATGAGCGGTATCAACACCGAAGTTGGGAATAGCCCAGACTGTTGAGGCAGTGCAGGAGCCTTTTGCAGCGCCCTACAACAGGACCTCCAACTGTGCCAAGAACGCGTGTACCGCATACTTGACCGACGTGGAAGCTCGACTGCCTAACAACTCCTATCGATGCGGCGGCGAGAACATGAACTGCTCATTGCCTTGACCCCATGGTACCGTGGCCAAACGTGACGATACCCATCGTCGCTGAGGCGACAACGGCGACATTAGCACCGACAACGACAACTCAAACGCCGGCAGCATCGTCGTCGGCAGATTCACAAGCTATAGAAGCACCCGCTGTCTCCAAGTCGGCAGCTTCTGCCTTAAACCCAGTGCGAGATCTTCACAGTACTGGTCCTCACTATCGCATTTACGCGGGTCAACGGAGCGACTGGGCCGTCAACGAGAGGATTCGGGTATCGGGTGCTATCTGCAAGTAACAAACTATTCTTCAATCCAAAAGCACTTTCTACATGTATTTTCATGTGGTGGATCTCTTCCACCTGGGGCTCGAGCTATTGTCGACATCTTTATTGTGAGCTTTGTAAGTGCATTTGAACCAATCACAGGTATGTTATCAGCGAAACGAGTTTTTGTTACGATTTTTTGTCAAATCTCGGTGTCGCAAGCTGCTGTATGATTGGCTTGGTTTCGAGGATTGACAAAAAATGTGATGAGAAATCATAGCCGATTCTGGTTACGCCGGCATACAATTTCCGAAACTGGGGGTTGAGAATTATTGAGGGTAACTGGTCTGATAACGGTCTGTAACCGTGAACCGGCTAACCCGAACCGGTCCAACACGATCCCGCGATGATTACGGTAAGTTGATTACGCCACCGATGATTGGACGAGTAGGATGATTGGACGAGTGCAGAGTGATGGTGATTGGATGATTGGATGATTGGATGCAGGCTGCATATCTATGTGGTAGGCTAGGTAGTGAAGGCAGTGTAAGCTCCGATAAATCAATCACTTCTGAATCTTCCTTCTTCCCCTCAAGTGGTTAAGTGTCCTCGCTTCAGTCTAACCTCCGAGTGGTGACTCTCCTCTTCGCTCCGTCCAAGCTTTACGTTGCCCAAGATCCGTGACCTTTATCAGGTTATGAGCCCAAGCACCATGGCCTCTGCTCAAGACGTCTCGACCAAGGTCTCCATCGACAAGTTCAACGGCGACAACTACACGACGCGGAACCGCTACATGCGTGGTGTGCTCCCGACCAAGTCGGTGTGGCATGTTGTGAACCGAGAGACGACTCCGACCTTCGCCGACACTCGAGCCAAGGACGAGTACGTCAAGGCGAGCAACATCGCGTTCGGCCTGATGTTGCTCCACATGGACGCGGACTACCATCACGCGGTTGACAACTGCGAAGAAGCCTGGGTCGCGTGGACGCGCTTGAAGACGCTGTACGGTGGGTCGCAGAAGGCTGGTCGCATCTACCTGAAGCGACAACTCTTCAGCGTGGAGATGACTGAAGGCGGCAATGTGTTGCATCACCGCAACGAGGTCCTGAACATCAGCGCCAAGCTCAGCAGCATTGGCGCTAAGATGGAGGACGAGGACGTGGCGATCTGCTTGTTGCGCAGTCTCCCCAAGAGCTACGAGAACGTCGTGTTGAACTTGGAGATGAGCAGCGCAGAGCTGAAGACGCAAGACGTCGTGAAGGTGCTCACGAATGAGCATATCAAGCGGCAGGGCGAGAAGACTCCGGCGGTGAAGACTGAAGACGCGGCGAAGGCGTTCAGTGCCGACGAGAGTCTCGCCAGTGCATGTACTGCGGGAAATTGGGGCACACGGTGGAGCGGTGCTGAACCAAGCAGAAGGATGAGTATCGAGGTGCTCGACGCGGCGGCCAAAGCTGTAGACGCGGAGCCAACATGTCCAGTGGCGAAACGACGACTACGACTACGAGTACGACCGAGTCGCGTTTGCGGTTTCGCTGGAATGCGGAATATCGACGGGCAAGGGTATGTCCGGGATGTGGGCGGTCGACAGCGGCGCAACGCACCACATCTGCAATGACAAGGCCAAGTTCGCCATGCTGAATGAACAAGACGAAAGCGAACTGTCGGTGGCCGACGGCAACAAGGCCGCGATCAAGGGTGTGGGGACCATCATCGAACGAGTGGTTCTGCCCAACGGCGACGAGCGCGACATCGAGATCAAGGACGCGCTGTACGTGCCGAAGATGAACAAGAATCTGCTCTCGGTGCCGCAGATCAACAATAGTGGCAAGTTTCAAGTAGTGTTCGACGGTGCGAGCATGCATATTGCGCGCAAGAGTTCGAAGCAAGTGGTGGCGACGGCTGACCTCGTGGACGGTCTCTACTGGCTACGCACACCACAGCGTTCGGTGAATGCGACGATGTCTGCGCGCAATGTCGATCTGCACGCGCGGATGGGCCACGCTCCAATCGACGTGCTCCGCAAGATGGTCAACAACGGCATGATCAAGGACGCGAAGGTACCTTCGAAGTCGAGTGGACCAAGCGTGTGTCGCGGATGTCAGCAAGGGAAAATGGCCCAGAAACCGTTCCCGAGCAACCGTGACAAGCGCCGCTATGACACGTTCGAGCTGCTCCACTTCGACATCTGTGGTCCCATGGAGCAAGACTCGTTGGGTGACAGCAAATATCTACTGCTCATCGTGGACGAAGCCAGTGGATGCATGAAGGGTTTCTGCCTACGTGCCAAATCGGAGAGCGAAAAATGCCTCAAGAACTACATCACGAAGGTGCAAAAGCAGTTCGGCAAGCGGGTCAAGTTTGTGCGTCACGACGGAGCCCGTGAGTTGGCGACCAACTCGCTCAAGATGTTCTACGAAAACCAAGGCATCGAGCAGCAGACCACGGTTCCGTACGCGCACCAGACGAACGGCACAGCGGAGAGAGCCATCCGGACCATCGTCAGAATTGGTCGCAGCATGCTGCACCATGCGAAGCTGGACAAGTGTTTCTGGGGCGAAGCGGCAATGGCTGCGATTTACGTCATGAACCGCCTGCCGTCGCCCAAGATCGAGAACAAGACTCCGTTCGAGATCGTGTACAAGTCCAAGCCAAGTGTGAAGTACATGCGTGTGTTTGGGAGTCGGACGTACGTCCTAACCCCGAAGGAAAAGCGACTCAAGTGGGATCCCAAGGCTCGCGCTGGTGTATTCATGGGCTACGAAGAAGTGTCGAAGGCGTACCGAGTTTGTGACATCGAGGCAGGGCAGGTGGTGATCAGTCGCGATGTCACCTTCGACGAGTCCAGTTTTGGCGTCTCGACGGCGAGCTCAAGTGACGACGACGAAGATGCTAGTCTGGACTTCGACTCCCTCGAGATCAACGATGACGACAGTGCGGGCCCGACGGAGTTCAAGCAGGCGGGGAAACGCAAGACCCGCTCAAGTGATGCTGATGGCATGTCAGCGAGCTCACGTTCTGTCCGCCATGCGACTGGCTTGGAAGAGGCAAGTGCTCCTGACAACTCGTTTGAGCGTCGAGCAAAACACCGACCAAGTGTGCGAATGGAGCCTGACCTGGATGAAGAAGAAGAGAAGGATGCTCATGAGGACGAAGATGGCGACTCGACTCCTTCCGTATTTTGGCGTGCAAGGGCCAACGCAGTGGAAGCCGGCGATTTGTCTGAGCCGACGACATTCCAAGACGCAGTAAACGGACCCGATCAAGTGCATTGACGCAAGGCCATCTGCGCGGAGCTCAAGTCAATGCGACTTCGTGGGGTGTTTCGAGCTGCTAAGTTACCGAACGGATAACGTGCCATCGGTGCCAAGTGGGTGTTCAAGATCAAGCGCAAAGCGGATGGATCCATCGAAAAGTACAAGGCGCGCCTCGTGGCCAAGGGCTTCAAGCAGAAGTACGGTATTGACCACACGGAGACGTTCTCGCCCGTGGTCAAGTACATGACCCTACGCATGGTGATCGCAATTGCCAAGTACTTTGGCTGGCCTCTGGACCAACTGGACGTTGTGACGGCATTCCTGTACGGCGTCATGAAGGAAGTCGTGTACTGCATGGTGCCAGAAGGGGTCGAGCTGGACGACGACTTCGACTGCCTGGAGCTGGTGAAGGCGATCTACGGTCTCAAGCAAGCGTCGCGCGTGTGGAACGAGATCTTCGACGAGTTTGTGTGCTCCATCGGCTTTCAAGTTTCGGCCTTCGATCCGTGCCTCTATATCAAGATTGTGGACGGTCACTGCGTGCTGTTGCTGGTGTACGTGGACGCCGTGTTGGTGACAGGAAGTTCGGCCGAGCTGATCGCACGCACCAAGAGTGATCTGAAGACGCGCTTCGAGATGATCGACAGCGGCAAGTGCGTTTTCGTATTGGGAATCGAGTTAGTGGACAACGCTGACGGCAGTGTAACGATGTACCAACGACGCTACGTGGACGACATTCTCAAGCGTTTTGGCATGGACGACTGCAAGGCTGTGGTGAGTCCGCCAGATGTGAGCTCTCGACTGGTTCCAAGCGACGCGCTGACCAAGGTGAACGCTCCGTTCCGTGAAGCTGTGGGTGCACTCATGCACTTGATGACCGCGACGCGACCGGACATTGCTTTCGCCGTGGGCTATGTGTCGCTCTTCATGGAGAATCCTCAAGTCGAGCTCTGGGTTGCGGTGAAGCGCATCCTTCGCTATCTGCAAGGGATCAAGTCGCATGGAATCTGTTTCAAGCCTAGTGACAAGGTGAACTTCCGCGGGTACTCCGACGCAGACTGGGCCGGCGACCACTACGATCGCAAGTCTACTTCGGGCTACGTGTTCATTTTGATGAGCGCACCTGTGAGCTGGGAAGCAAGAAGCAGTCGAGCGTGTCGCTGTCAACGAGCGAGGCGGAATACATCGCGCTGAGTCTGGCCGTCCAAGAAGGCAAGTGGGTCCACCGCCTGCTGTGCGAGATTTTGGCTGCGGCAGGTGAGCTGGGACCAGAACTCAAGATCCTCGAAGACAATCAGTCGTGCATCAAGATGACGAAGAACCCCGTGAACCATGGTCGCGCCAAGCATATCGACATCAAGTACCATCACATCCGTGATGAGGTCAAGCGCGGTGAAGTGAAGCTCGAGTATTGCGAGACTTCTGTGATGTTGGCGAACATCATGACGAAGACGCTTCCGGGACCACGTCACAAGGATCTCACGGCGACTCTCGGAATCCACGCGTATTCGCATTGAGGGGGCGTATTGAGGGTGACCGGTCTGATGACGGTCTGTAACCGTGAACCGGCTAACCCGAACCGGTCCAACACGATCCCGCGATGATTACGGTAAGTTGATTACGCCACCGATGATTGGACGAGTAGGATGATTGGACGAGTGCAGAGTGATGGTGATTGGATGATTGGATGATTGGATGCAGGCTGCATATCTATGTGGTAGGCTAGGTAGTGAAGGCAGTGTAAGCTCCGATAAATCAATCACTTCTGAATCTTCCTTCTTCCCCTCAAGTGGTTAAGTGTCCTCGCTCCGGTTGAACCTCCGAGTGGTGACTCTCCTCTTCGCTCCGTCTAAGCTTTACGTTGCCCAAGATCCGTGACCTTTATCAAAAATTTTGATTGAAGTATGCAGTTTGATTTTGAAAAAAAATATTTGAGTTTGAATTTTGAATTGAAAAACTTCGAAAAAAATGAATTTGAATTTTGAATTGAAAAATTTTGGCTTGTCGACGCGCAGGATGAAACGGCGTAATATCACGCTAGTTGGTGTGGCCCACACAGCATCCACCTAAAGACGCTGGTTGGCGTGGAATACACAGCATGTCCCCATAGCGCTCGTTGGCGTGGACTACACAGCATGCGCAACATCACCATGGCGTGCACTCAAATGGTTCACCCATATTCACACGTAGCTGCACCGACTTTTGGCCGCCCCCTTCACTTCTCATTTTGGGTTCGAGGCAAGAAGTGGGAATCGGTTTGGCAAGAGGTGGGTATTGTTTCGTGTTGTTGCTGCAGTCTAACTAATATATAGCTCACATGCTCGTGAGGTTAAACAGATGCCAAGACAGCGTGGACATCGGAACTACAGCAAGCCAGAGCAAGACCTGCTGTTAGCTATCCTACAAGAGCGGCTACCAACCGGCACCGCTGAATGGAATGCCGTATCGAAGCACTACAACACACACAAAGAGCATTTCAGGATTGAGCGCACTACCGCTAGTCTCCACCGCAAGTTTGCCAGCTTAGCGTCGCCATCCAATCGAAGCTCCGACGCTACGACTCAAGTCTTGGCTAGGACGGTGAAAATCGCGTATTGAGGAACGGCGTATCATGATGGCAGCAGAGCAGTCGATCCCGCACCTGGCCGAAGCTGAGAGCCCATTTGTCAATAATCTGGAAACGGAATTTGTCGGGCATGTCGGATACGACATATCGGATTCCTGCCAGCTGCAGTCGGGCGATCGTAACCACCAGGTAACGCATGATGATGATCCTTCTGAAGCCCAGCCGTCTACAGATGGTACCAGTCCCAAACCTTTACTCGTTGATCTCTATCATCAGGTAGTTCAGTTGGCCTTGAAGGCTCAGCCAGAAGTGGAGAAACAAGATGTAGAGCGGGAACAAAGGGAGCAGGCAAATCGTGAATTTGCGCGGCAACGGCAACAAGAGATGATGACATTGATCGCTACACTGATAAAGTCTAGTCGACGGTAGAGAAGGTTATTGTCTAACATGCACAATGCTTACAGAGTAAAACTGTGTGTGTGTGTGTGTGTTTTTTTTCACATCACGTTGCACAGCTAGTAGATTTCATCAGATCTCCTCACAAACGCTGGTTGACCATCGGTTAGTCACACTTCGGCATTTGATACCCTCACTACTTTTGCTTGGTACTAGTTGCGAGCTGCATGTATTGCGATGCCATTACTCAGCTATATGTACAACGGGGACGCGATCTTTAGCACCACAGGTTTATACAGACACCTGCATTCGATCAATATACTCTGTACGTAGAGCTATTATTTATGCATGCATTTCGTGGCGCGTTCGCTGTGATTTGAGCGCGAATGAGATAATTGTGACGGAAATTGAAAAACAATATATAAACTAAACCATCGAATTTCAAATACATGTCCTCATATTTCGGAGCAGCTTGCACTTGAATGTGCGTGGGCTAGAAAGCAGAGTATACAAGTATATTACATCACAGCAAACAATAACAAATATGCCGTGCACACTACGATATCCAGTATGAGTCACATTAAATGAAAATATGCACGTAGCAAACCGGAAAATGTCACACTTCCGATGCCAACCTTTCTCACTCATCATTCAACCATGATGATGGTCAGCCGTGTCACCAACTGCGCTTCTTGCCCGAGGTACAATTCTGGTTTCGTGCAGTGATTGATTTGGATGATACTCCCGTCCTTCGGTAGGACATCGTCCGAAATCCGATCTGCGTTGAACCGCGTCGCTGTGAGAAGCACCGAGTTGACATATTCCGGCTCTGCGTTAAAGTTGGCCTTGAAGGTCTGTATAACAATCGGCCGCGTTAGCGCTCGAATAAATATATGTGCGGTGCTCTTTATACCTTACCAGATGAGGCTCCTCGATGGTCTCTGGAGCATCTGCATCAACCAAATGTAGTCGAATCAAGTTCGTCTCGTCGAAGCTGTGGCGCGAAGTCCAAACGACATGCATGCGCACTGTAGCGTTGAGTGTCTTGGCCGTCGAATTGTCCCGCATAATACCTTTAACATATATCCGCACAGTCATCAGTCAGCAACGGGTTGTTATTCAATTAACACAACTGTACCTTCGATGTCGGCAGGACGGGCTTCTTGATGACACGGTCACCACTTTCCATAAGCTTACGCATTCGCTGACAAGCGGTCCGTTGGGGTTTCTCCATGTTGTTGCCCCCCCGCTGTGTCGCATCAGTACCACTTCATACAGTCAACACTGGCCGAATATTGTATGATACTCTTACTTGCCTGTAGTGCACAACTTCTTCGACGTCGAAGCGGTTTCAGATTTAGCCTCGTTGGCTCGGTCTCGTTTCGATGTCCCTGCCATTGTGCAGATTTGGAAATGTCGATTACCAGCGTAAGATGCAACCCCCTCCCTCCCCATACACAACAAATTAATAAGCTGACGGTCGCAAAAGATCATGGACTGACTTTCATGCTTCGAAGAGCACTCAATGAACCATCACCTACTGAAGCTACACCAGCAGCAAGAGCCATGGAAATAAACCCGCGCTATGCCAAACCGTTGAAACATCGTAAAACCGTTTTCTTTTTGATGATCTAGCTGGAAGATATGTGCTCCTTGCACTTAGTTGCATTATCCCTTTGCAATCGACACAGCTAAGCTACACTAGGGTTCGACCATTCTAAAATATCCTACCATCGTTCTCGAATTTCATTGGTAGATCCATGAAGTCTAAACCTTGAGGGCTTCCGCAACCATACCACCCTAAGATACTAACAAGCCAAGCGCTCATTCTGAAATATCTGGGCATCGTTCTCGAATTTCATTGGTAGATCCATGGGATCTAAACCTTATGGCTTCCGCAACGATACCACTCTGAGATAATAACGAGCCAAACGGTCATTCTGAAATATCTGGCCATCGTTATCGAATTTCATTGGTAGATCCGTGGGATCTAAACCTTGAGGGCTTCCGCAACCATACCACCCTAAGATACTAACAAGCCAAGCGCTCATTCTGAAATATCTGGGCATCGTTCTCGAATTTCATTGGTAGATCCATGGGATCTAAACCTTATGGCTTCCGCAACGATACCACTCTGAGATAATAACGAGCCAAACGGTCATTCTGAAATATCTGGCCATCGTTATCGAATTTCATTGGTAGATCCGTGGGATCTAAACCTTGAGGGCTTCCGCAACCATACCACCGCAACCATGCCACCCTGAGATACTAACAAGCCAAGCAGTCATTCTGAAATATCTGACCATCGCGCTGGTATCTCATTGGTGGATCCATGCGACTCGATCTCGGATGGGAGTGTCTATGCAATCCATGTGAAGTGGCGCAGCCATAAACATTCACATTTCTATCCAGGCATGCATACCATTCTATAGTATCTACAGTAGCCATTGTTCTCCTGCTTCATTGGTAGATCAATCCGAGTCGGATTCCGACCTAGGAGAGAACGTCGGTGGATTCGCCAGCGGCGAATCGTCCTCAGTACGCTGATTGAGCTCTGTTGGACCATTTTGTGGTAACAAATACAGTTGTGTATATGCATTCAAATCTATGGTGCTATGGAGCAAGCTAGTATTATGTAGTGATGGGAGTTTAAGCTTGGCTACGCTCAGCATGTAGCTTCACAAAGCTGACTTCATACCGATACTTATATAAAAAGTTGCTTTCGATACAATACCTGCATATTGTTATTCATAATAGTAGAGTCAAATGATTCTATCTATTTTGTAACGTTGCATTTGAATTGACTGTACCTGTCAGTTGCTACAATGTTAAGTGATCATTGGTTTTGAACGCCAAAATCCCGCACTTTGCCATTCGGAATAGAGTATTTTTTATTTACAATACCGGTACGCACGATAGTGATCCAAAACCAGAAGATTAACAAACATAATATCTATGGAGAGGGGGAA
The DNA here is from genome assembly GCA_014706105.1 of Phytophthora quercina. Taxonomy (NCBI): domain Eukaryota; phylum Oomycota; class Peronosporomycetes; order Peronosporales; family Peronosporaceae; genus Phytophthora; species Phytophthora quercina. The sequence continues at coordinate 1,337,600 of JACBOW010000003.1, read as the reverse complement.
CCAAAAACGTCGACGATACGATACCTACTTGCATTAAATGTATCCACTCGCATATAGCTCAATGTCGTTATGATCAATGCGCCATCATTTGCCTCCATTTCAAAACATTCCGGCTTCTACTCACACGGCAGACACACCTACGTGCCACCAAGCCTCGCATACGCTCCGGTCACGCGACCTATCCAAAAACCGCAATCGGAAGGGTATGTCGTGCTTCACAGAGCTGTGAGCATTGATGCTGCGAACGCCATCGTATTATTGCGCGCCGAACGCCATCGACATGGAAGGGCGAAGACTCATCAAGCCCACCAATCCGTGTGGACTCGTCTCGCTCACCGGCAGGAAGAGTCTACGCTCCAATACCACCCGTTCTGGCAACACTTCTCTCAAATATGCTGCAGAGGTACTATCGAACTTTCTTCCCTGATACTGGTGCGGCTTGATTCTTTTTCAAGTCACGTGGCGGGGCATCAGATGAGCCCATTCACCGAAACTTCGCTTTGACGCGGGCCATTGTAAATCCGATGGATGTCTCGTCCCTCCCAGGTTCTCTCATCATTGCAACTATGAACGACACAGTTGTCAACGGGTTTGGGTGGAACCATCGAGTCGCCTTTCAGTCAAAGAAAATGGAAATCAAGCTGCAAATGGGGGGACATGTTGTTTTCTCGTGGCGACTTCATCCACTCTCAAGTTGGGTATTCCTACAACAATCTCGTGTGTACGCATTTATGAGTTCATTACCTCTGGGTAATCCTTGGAGCCGAGTGCAGCTTGTCCCACTGTATGATGATGCCCCTCGCGTGGGCGGAGAAGCTTTGAGATGCTATGTGTGGGGTTGCCGGTACCTTGCGCACACCAACATGGCTCTCAACCGTCATGTTCGTGGCAGACACCACTTTTTTAATCAACAACCCGACGTGGCGAGATCCAACCCAGAGCCCACCTCTCATCGAGGGAGACAACACCACAGCAGCTGGCTCCATGAAAGGCACCGGTCCGGCTTTGACGCTGGCCTTCTTTATTCAGCACTTTGGCAGTGGTCTGGGCGACAATGACCAAGATGAATTGGGTGAGCTGGATATCCTGGTGGAGACGGATCTGGATTCCGAGTTCGACGGTGTCGACGATGATTCACCGTAAGCCCCCACTCCTACCGCTACAGAGTAGACTATTTCGACATGCGATTTGTTTATGACTTGCAGCGTATATTACTGGCTATAGGCTGCCCTGAATGTGTGTAAATAAAACAAAATTAAATAAAAAAATTTACGCTGGACATTATTCGACAATTGTTGAACTTGACATACATACAACTGTATCTACCTGTATGTTATCAACTAAATGACTGAGCACTCGTTCGGTGATATCCGGTTGTACTTGACTGTATCCGTCGGCAAACGGTTTATTTTCCCGGCTTAGATATCCTGTATTTGGGCAACTCACAGCTTTGAGTTCTGTTTAGTGGTGTCGTGGCAGCTGGCTTTAAAGTTGAATCCACGCTGTAGACAATAATCGACAAGTAGTATGACAGCCTCTAACGTTTTTGGTTCAGTGCCAAGGTGTAATTGTGATATTGAAGTTCCCAATAATACCGTGAGAGCTGATGTGGACATTAATAAGATAGGCGGAGACCCATACAGTCGAGAACGAATTGCAATCCAGAGTCTCCATATACGAATTGTTTGACGTATGATCATCTATGCGACACAGCTGACAGAATTTCAGATTATTTATTAACATTGACGAGTTATATCTAGTCTGTATGTCGAAGCAATAACTAGGCTCTAACAAGCACTATAACTTTCAGTTTAACCGAAAACTTTTTCATTTCGACGTATCGTGATATTTTGGCAAGAGCGTCGAAACATTTTAATTTCTAATGTACTTGCCACCTCGACGCCATGTGCGATGGCTGTGGCCGCGTTTGACCCGAGTTGCGTCTGCTCTGAGATTATTTGCCAGCGTTCGCTGACAACTGGTTGTAAGTCCGCTGTGCGTGGGGCCCTGCGAACAAATCGAACATTTTTCCAAATGATGCTGCGGCAGAATCTGTACATAGCTCCAGCCAAAATATGCTGTAGCTCGACATGTATATATTTTGAAACATTTACCCTCGTGTGGTTCTGCTAGCTTCGAACTGCGAGTATTGACTTCCTATCGAGCGTAAACTGCCAATTGTATGGCCTACTGTAGCAAAGCGCCTAGCAGCAACTTGGAGTAGCTCTTCAGAAACAAACGTACTTCCCGCAATGGGTATGTGGTTCACATCGCTTCAGTCGTCAGTAAAGTATAGAGCTTTGCGTAGCACCAACAACATGGCCTTTCAGCCTGTGCTGCGGCCTCAAGTAGTACAGCCTCCTCGTTCAAGACGACAAGATCCAGCACAGCTCTGCACATGACGACGAAAATGAATTTAGTGGCGAACACCCACTAATGTCAACAAGTTCGAGGTGGACAATGACAGAAGCAACTGGAAAACAGTAAGGAAGAGCGCAGCGGCGCTTTCAGCTACATTGCCGTTGTTGCATCACCATGGGCTTGGCTGCTTCTCTTCTGTCGAGATGGAACTACCTTGATGTTCATGGGTTACACATTTAGTTTCCACTAACAGTCACTCCTTTAGTGGTGTTTACGAGATTAATATCGACTGAGAAACGAATTCAATTCACCTTTGGTCCATACAGAAGTGGCTCCCGCTTCGGATATCCATGCTTGAATCTATTTACACGGGTATTAAAATACAAACTGTAAGGTATGAGTGAAGGTCGAAGACTCCAAACTCGTTAAAACCGTTAGGATCGGTTTGAAGAGGATACAAGAAGTTAATGATATCAGAAGGGGGAGCTATTTCTGTATTTTATACGAGAAAACTTTCTTAGAAAAACTGTCAGAGAAAAACGTTTGTTTGCCAAAGACATGGGGGTACTTTTTAGCAAAACAATGTACATGACAATGTCTTTTAATTTGTAAAGGGCAGCGATGAGGAACTTTCATAGAAAATATTTAAGAAGTTACTGTCCCTGGTCGTTTGGGTTTTGGCAATCAACATGAACAAGCCCGTGTCTGCCCCTCGCCACCGTCTCAATTCCAAGGGATACGTGCTTCTGCACCGCTACGTACCTAACGATTTATGTAGCAGCTTGGTGGCGGTGGCAAGAAATATTCCAAGCTCAGCATGGAACAAACGTTTTGGACAAGATGCTGAAATGGATTCAAAAAGTTTAACTGCTGCCGCTCCCGTGAAGCTTACTACGCAGTTGTTTGAGTCGATTGAGGAGGGTTGTAGATCTTTTTTCCTGATTGCAATCCGCATGAATGGTCATTTATAAGGTCGCTAGCAGGAGGACAAGACCAGCCACCCCACCGAGATTTTAGTACAGTTCCAGATGATGAATACCTTTTCGACTACACTAAGCTCCCAGTTTCAGTTATCGTTGGACTGCAAGACGAAAATGTGGTTTTAAGTTTCGGGTGGAATCGTTTGGTAGCGTATGAATTTGAGAAGGAGGTGGTGAAATTTGGAAGAGGGGATCTGCTGATTTTTCGTTGTGATATGATCCATGGAGGTGCAGGGTACGCCAAAAATAATTTACGCCTACATGGATTCCTGGAACCAGCGAAAGCTACACGTGTTGTCCGTCAACACAACAAGGTCGATCTAATTCGTGTTATACCCAAGATGACCCCGAAAGATGACCGTGGTTCTACCCCCTGCAACATTTATCAGTGTACAAAGACTTTTTCAAGCGGCCCACAATTGCGGATTCACGTTCGAGGTTGCCACAAGATCAAGTTCAACAAGTACCCGGGCACATCGTTCAGAAAGCAACAAAGAAGACGAAAACGTCCCCGCGTTCTTCGTTGGAGTCAAGAAAAGACTCCCACTCAGCTGGGGCACTCGTACCGATGCAGCCAAACAAGGTACAAGACAAAAGAAAAGGAAAGGTGATTCGTCGTCCACACTCAATGGGTAGCTCGCCACACACAGTAGTAAGGCGTTCCAACTGCATTAATTAGCAAGCCTCATCGAGAGATAATAATAAAATATGTGAGTTGGCTTTTTTTCAACCTTCCATCAATTAGTGCAACTACGCAGCGTGGAGCTACATTCAACAAAGCCGTGTCTTCGCACGGAACACCTCTGATTTTTACAAAATGTACTGACGAGTTCATAAAATGCATGTTAAGCCTTCATCGTCGTCATCGTTGTTGGGCCTTCTTGTACTTGCGGTACCCGGGGCACTTCTTGTCGGTCTTGGCGAAGAGCTCGATGAGGTAGTTGCGCCACTGGACCTTCCAAACCTAGTCGGAACGGATGTTGGTCACGTGCAAGTGGTAGCGCACCTTGCTGTCGTCGGACGAGTTCACCGTGGGGATTTGCACACGGCATTTTTTGTCCTCGTGGCCTTGGTTGCTGTTGCGCGAGTAGGCGTTTCGCGACATGGGGTTCATCAGGCTAGTCGTGTCCTGAGTCAACTCCACGCATCTATGAGTTCATTCTATTCCGCCTACACTGCAACATCGAACACCCAATCACATACATCCAGGTTTAGAGTCTCATTGCATTGCGACATTGGCCTAAACTAACAGCAGCAGTACGCACCTGGCTTGTTGGAGCTGAGTTTCGGGCGGTCCTATTTGGCGATCTCGGAGAGTCATCCTAAACAGCTCAGACTCTGGTCATCACACACACGCTGCATCGTTTCCACTTCTAATACTCATGTCAACACACCACTCAACACTCACGTACCATTAATGTTGTCAATAGCTGCTTTGGTATCTGCTGCGTCATCAAAATTAACAAAATCGAAGTATTTGCTTCTTTTGCGCAGTACAATTACTACCGTTAGTTTAGAGCTCTCAACTTGCCAACACATTGATACTCACACACGTACGCATCTTGTATTAACGGTCCGTGGAGATCTGAACCTTCTTGATGGGCACGAAGGCCATGTAAAGCCCCTGCTCCGTCCCCTCATTGTCCAGGCCACCCACGTACAGCGTACGCTTGTCCATTCCTTCTTGTTCACCGCCATGCTCGCCGCTACGGCATCAATCTACACTTTGCGCCTCTTCAGCAAAAGCAGGCTGTCTTTGAGCATCTTTTGAGGCAGCTCAAGTTGAGCTGAGCTGCTCCAGAAGTGCGTGCGTGTACATGTATTAGGACATGTAAATTATCTATTGCAGGCAAAATGTGATATTAGAGCATGCAAATCATACGAGTAGAATTTGCATACATTTGTCTGTAGATGGATCAGCATCCATGGATAATATTAATATCTATCCGGTTATTTATTATGAAGGGAATTTAATAATAACAAATGGCATCACTGCCTCTACCAAATACGACAGGGTATTATGTGTATGTTCATGGACTCTGGAAATTAAATTCGGATTCCAGACTTTTCAAACTTCGATCTCCCCCAGAGCTATGCCCTGGTAGGCAATCCTAAAACGTGACTCGATTTGAAAATCACTGCAAAACGTGACTCACTACGGTGTGCAGGTCAGATTTAGGTAGCAATTACGTTTGGAATGAACAAAGGAGTGTGCACGTCGTTATCGCGGCTATCTCAACACGTTGTCGCTCGTCCGCGAAATCGCTGCCTCACCAGTCTTGTTATTCTGCAATTCACTGCCAACCACGCAAGGCCACTCCCTCAGTACCTCCGGCTTTCTCGCCTCCACATCGGCTCCGGCTTCAGCGTTTTCCTATCATCGTGGCTGCTGGTGTCGTGGTGAGCGTGCACAACAACGACGGTAACGTTCGTCACAATGACCGGACTCTGAATCGCTCATTGTAGAGAAAGGTATGCGCTCAACTCCGTGCAAAGTGCAATGACGTCGTGCACTGACCTCAAGGTCCTCTGGTCCTAAATTTACAGTGGACGTACGTTTCTAAACTTAGCCTACATCTGACCTGCATACCGTAGCGAGTCACGTTTTGGGGTTTCCCCATATTTTAATGTACTGACTTGTGTGTGTTGACAGAAATGCTGCTAAAAAATGCATTATTTTAATGAAATGGACGAGAACTTTGGCACAAAGCACAACTCGGTTCCGCCTGTTGTTCTTGAGCTGTGGTTACTGTGAGCAATGGACGGGTATTCGCCCGTCTCAGCGAGGGGGGGAGGTGCCTCAACGGTGGGAAGGAGCTGGTGTCGACGAACCCGACTACGAACGGACGCCATGTCGAGGGCGACTCCTACAAACTCGAGTTTGACGACCACGATGCCCTCGGTGCTGCGTACGATGACCATGACCATTACGTCGGTCGTGACGGACACAGCTCCCTCCTCGATAACCACACCAACGGGTTAATACGCCAGTCAACGCGGACACACAGTCAATTCTGGGAATGTCCAGCTCCAACATGATGCCTGCGGAGGTTTCGTCGCCGTTCGTAACGGGTGCGACGGTGTCCGAGACTACGGTACTTCGTGGGTCCATGTCCGTCGCTGCGTACTTTGGACTCTTCCAGCACGAACACCACGGCGGTCAAAGTTGTAGCAAGCATGAGTACGACGAATTGAGGGGGCCACCTGTGGCAAAACCGCTTTCGAAGCTTCGCGATGAGCGTGATTCCAGACAGCAAGAACGTCACAGAGCCGAAATGATGATGCACAGAGATTAGTTGGCGCTAAACCAACTTGAGGAGTGCAAGGCAAAACGTAAGCTGTAGTAGCAAAAGATTAAGCGAATGTTTGAGTTGATGTCGAGAAATGGAACTTCTGGCAAAAAATAGAGATAAAGCTGTTAAAGCTTCGTAGCGATAAGAGCAACGAATAAAGAGCTTGATGTACTTGAAAACAAAAATATTCTTGTTGCTTTAGGTTGTTATATGTTGTCACTGAAAACCGCGACGAGTCAGCACTAAATCATGCGTGTAAGTTCGCAGATATTCACTGTCTTCGCTACCGCAATCGACCAATTCATCGACTTCTTTGTTTTGGCGCTCTTCGTCATCACTTTGGTAAATGGATACGTCAAACATATCCTCACTCTCGATGCAGATGATGTGAACAACAAACAAACTTTTTACTCACCTTCATCAATTTGTCGGCGTCGCGTATACGTTCGCGTAATCCGTCTAGCACCGGTAAGCGCGCCTTGACAACTCCGATTGGATGCTCGATGATAATTCGCTGCTGGTCGAGGAGCCAATCGAACGTTGTTGCGTGTCACGGCGCTCACTGGCATCTTGTACGGCGTTAAGACGAAGGAAAAGCAGCAGAAGTAGGACTTCTCTAGGTTGGAGCAACTTTTTAGGGATTAGGGGTTTGTTGAGAGTGCCGAGTGGTGGATCTCACGTATAGTGGCAATCCTTAGCTAGTCAAGGGGGTAGGGCAAAATGAAAATTTCGCTGGTACAAAAAAGACGGTTTTTTGGGCGATTGTTGCCCCAGTGGCGTCCGGAGATCTGCTGCGCATGGGAAAAACTTCAGTTCATTTTCGAACTTGCCGTCCAGAGGATTCTTCACCGAGGCAACCAGAGACAATTGCCCAAGCAACTCCTACCGTCAGTGTTCCGTTACGCCAAGATGAGTACGCCCGTAAACTAAAACTGCGACACACCTGCAGATGTCGACGAACAACGTTCTTTTTTTGTTTGCGAGACGTGTCTCTTTCCGTTTACCCGGTGTGACAACTTATTACGCCGCGAGCGTAACTGCCGCACGGGGGTTGTGAGCGTTCCCTGCCCTACGTGTAATAGACCGGTAGGAGGTGGTCGGCAAGGAATGGCGCGTCACCAACAGACTGCAAGATGCTCTCGTTTCGCTCAGTAGGGTTATCGAGAAGTCGTCGCGCGCCGACGAGTTGAGGCCGATGTCCTAGCCCATCGTCGCGCACAAAACCAACGCCGCCTGCTACGCGAACCGATCTAAATCGAAGTACCGTCCGAAAGTGACACTGAGACGGTCGCCCTTCCTCACCCAGGATCTGCTGCAGGAGAGATCGCAGATCAGAACGAAGTTGAAAATCCTGTCGAGATTATTGATCTGACAGGGGTAGATGATTTACAATGACAAAGTCAAGAACTAGCTCAGGATACCCACGAAGGACAACTTGAAGAGCATGCTCAGGATACAAACAGTACCCACGAAGGCCAACTACAAGAACATGTTCAAGATACTAAAAACACCAACGAATGCATGTTGTGCTACGAGAGCTTTCCACGTTCAAATCTTCTTGGGTGCCCAGCGGGAAACGAACGTTGTGACGCGCTCTACGATAACACATGCATTGAGCGATGTTTGTACGAGACCCCAAAATGTCCGATGTGCCAAGTCGATGTACCTGGACGACGTGCACACCGCTCACCGCCCCCATCGTGCACCGTATGTCATCGACCGACGCCAGGCCGTCGTGGGCTTCGTGCCGAAGGTACAGGCTGTGAACACGCGTACCATTTTGAGTGTCTCTATGCTAAATGCCTAGAGATCAGTCGCATCCACGTTACGTATCCGTGGCTGTGTACTCTGTCCTGAGTGCGCGATAAATGATCGTGCGCTCATCTCGGAGAGCTCCCACACTCCAAATCTTGCCGCTCGCTTGCGCTGCCTGAATATTGACCTGAACGTTTTCGCAAATTTCAGAAAGCTACCACGATGATCATAAAAAAATTTGGAGTATAGGTAAACATTTTTATTTTATTTTTCTTAAAGTATTTTAGGATATTATCAAAAACGTCAATAGAGGCGGACTCTCATAGTTACTATCGAATACTCAACTACCGTCAAAACGTCAATAGAGGCGGACTCTCATTGCTACTATCGAATACTCAACTACCGTCAAAACGTCAATAGAGGCGGACTCTCATAGTTACTATCGAATACTCAACTACCGTCAAAACGTCAATAGAGGCGGACTCTCATAGTTACTATCGAATACTCAACTACCGTCAAAACGTCAATAGAGGCAGACTCTCATAGTTACTATCGAATACTCAACTACAGTCGAAACGTCAATTGAGGCGGACTCTCATTGCTCCTATAACATAGTAAGCTGCGGTCAAAACGTCAATAGAGGCAGACTCTCATAGTTACTATCGAATACTCAACTACAGTCGAAACGTCAATTGAGGCGGACTCTCATTGCTCCTATAACATAGTAAGCTGCGGTCAAAACGTCAATAGAGGCAGACTCTCATAGTTACTATCGAATACTCAACTACCGTCAAAACGTCAATAGAGGCGGACTCTCATAGTTACTATCGAATACTCAACTACCGTCAAAACGTCAATAGAGGCAGACTCTCATAGTTACTATCGAATACTCAACTACAGTCAAAACGTCAATTGAGGCGGACTCTCATTGCTAACATCACATAGTAAGCTACCGTCAAAACGTCAATAGAGGCGCACTCTCATAGTTACTATCACATAGTAAGCTACAGTCAAAACGTCAATAGAGGCGCACTCTCATAGTTACTATTGAATACTCAACTACAGTCAATACAGATAAAGGTCACGGATCTTGGGCAACGTAAAGCTTAGACGGAGCGAAGGGGAGAGTCACCACTCGGAGGTTCAACCGGAGCGAGGACACTTAACCACTTGAGGGGAAGAAGGAAGATTCAGAAGTGATTGATTTATCGGAGCTTACACTGCCTTCACTACCTAGCCTACCACATAGATATGCAGCCTGCATCCAATCATCCAATCACCATCACTCTGCACTCGTCCAATCATCCTACTCGTCCAATCATCGGTGGCGTAATCAACTTACCGTAATCATCGCGGGATCGTGTTGGACCGGTTCGGGTTAGCCGGTTCACGGTTACAGACCGTCATCAGACCGGTCACCCTCAATACGCCCCCTCAATGCGAATACGCGTGGATTCCGAGAGCCGCCGTGAGATCCTTGTGACGTGGTCCCGGAAGCGTCTTCGTCATGATGTTCGCCAACATCACAGAAGTCTCGCAATACTCGAGCTTCACTTCACCGCGCTTGACCTCATCACGGATGTGATGGTACTTGATGTCGATATGCTTGGCGCGACCATGGTTCACGGGGTTCTTCGTCATCTTGATGCACGACTGATTGTCTTCGAGGATCTTGAGTTCTGGTCCCAGCTCACCTGCCGCAGCCAAAATCTCGCACAGCAGGCGGTGGACCCACTTGCCTTCTTGGACGGCCAGACTCAGCGCGATGTATTCCGCCTCGCTCGTTGACAGCGACACGCTCGACTGCTTCTTGCTTCCCCAGCTCACAGGTGCGCTCATCAAAATGAACACGTAGCCCGAAGTAGACTTGCGATCGTAGTGGTCGCCGGCCCAGTCTGCGTCGGAGTACCCGCGGAAGTTCACCTTGTCACTAGGCTTGAAACAGATTCCATGCGACTTGATCCCTTGCAGATAGCGAAGGATGCGCTTCACCGCAACCCAGAGCTCGACTTGAGGATTCTCCATGAAGAGCGACACATAGCCCACGGCGAAAGCAATGTCCGGTCGCGTCGCGGTCATCAAGTGCATGAGTGCACCCACAGCTTCACGGAACGGAGCGTTCACCTTGGTCAGCGCGTCGCTTGGAACCAGTCGAGAGCTCACATCTGGCGGACTCACCACAGCCTTGCAGTCGTCCATGCCAAAGCGCTTGAGAATGTCGTCCACGTAGCGTCGTTGGTACATCGTTACACTGCCGTCAGCGTTGTCCACTAACTCGATTCCCAATACGAAAACGCACTTGCCGCTGTCGATCATCTCGAAGCGCGTCTTCAGATCACTCTTGGTGCGTGCGATCAGCTCGGCCGAACTTCCTGTCACCAACACGGCGTCCACGTACACCAGCAACAGCACGCAGTGACCGTCCACAATCTTGATATAGAGGCACGGATCGAAGGCCGAAACTTGAAAGCCGATGGAGCACACAAACTCGTCGAAGATCTCGTTCCACACGCGCGACGCTTGCTTGAGACCGTAGATCGCCTTCACCAGCTCCAGGCAGTCGAAGTCGTCGTCCAGCTCGACCCCTTCTGGCACCATGCAGTACACGACTTCCTTCATGACGCCGTACAGGAATGCCGTCACAACGTCCAGTTGGTCCAGAGGCCAGCCAAAGTACTTGGCAATTGCGATCACCATGCGTAGGGTCATGTACTTGACCACGGGCGAGAACGTCTCCGTGTGGTCAATACCGTACTTCTGCTTGAAGCCCTTGGCCACGAGGCGCGCCTTGTACTTTTCGATGGATCCATCCGCTTTGCGCTTGATCTTGAACACCCACTTGGCACCGATGGCACGTTATCCGTTCGGTAACTTAGCAGCTCGAAACACCCCACGAAGTCGCATTGACTTGAGCTCCGCGCAGATGGCCTTGCGTCAATGCACTTGATCGGGTCCGTTTACTGCGTCTTGGAATGTCGTCGGCTCAGACAAATCGCCGGCTTCCACTGCGTTGGCCCTTGCACGCCAAAATACGGAAGGAGTCGAGTCGCCATCTTCGTCCTCATGAGCATCCTTCTCTTCTTCTTCATCCAGGTCAGGCTCCATTCGCACACTTGGTCGGTGTTTTGCTCGACGCTCAAACGAGTTGTCAGGAGCACTTGCCTCTTCAAGCCAGTCGCATGGCGGACAGAACGTGAGCTCGCTGACATGCCATCAGCATCACTTGAGCGGGTCTTGCGTTTCCCCGCCTGCTTGAACTCCGTCGGGCCCGCACTGTCGTCATCGTTGATCTCGAGGGAGTCGAAGTCCAGACTAGCATCTTCGTCGTCGTCACTTGAGCTCGCCGTCGAGACGCCAAAACTGGACTCGTCGAAGGTGACATCGCGACTGATCACCACCTGCCCTGCCTCGATGTCACAAACTCGGTACGCCTTCGACACTTCTTCGTAGCCCATGAATACACCAGCGCGAGCCTTGGGATCCCACTTGAGTCGCTTTTCCTTCGGGGTTAGGACGTACGTCCGACTCCCAAACACACGCATGTACTTCACACTTGGCTTGGACTTGTACACGATCTCGAACGGAGTCTTGTTCTCGATCTTGGGCGACGGCAGGCGGTTCATGACGTAAATCGCAGCCATTGCCGCTTCGCCCCAGAAACACTTGTCCAGCTTCGCATGGTGCAGCATGCTGCGACCAATTCTGACGATGGTCCGGATGGCTCTCTCCGCTGTGCCGTTCGTCTGGTGCGCGTACGGAACCGTGGTCTGCTGCTCGATGCCTTGGTTTTCGTAGAACATCTTGAGCGAGTTGGTCGCCAACTCACGGGCTCCGTCGTGACGCACAAACTTGACCCGCTTGCCGAACTGCTTTTGCACCTTCGTGATGTAGTTCTTGAGGCATTTTTCGCTCTCCGATTTGGCACGTAGGCAGAAACCCTTCATGCATCCACTGGCTTCGTCCACGATGAGCAGTAGATATTTGCTGTCACCCAACGAGTCTTGCTCCATGGGACCACAGATGTCGAAGTGGAGCAGCTCGAACGTGTCATAGCGGCGCTTGTCACGGTTGCTCGGGAACGGTTTCTGGGCCATTTTCCCTTGCTGACATCCGCGACACACGCTTGGTCCACTCGACTTCGAAGGTACCTTCGCGTCCTTGATCATGCCGTTGTTGACCATCTTGCGGAGCACGTCGATTGGAGCGTGGCCCATCCGCGCGTGCAGATCGACATTGCGCGCAGACGTCGTCGCATTCACCGAACGCTGTGGTGTGCGTAGCCAGTAGAGACCGTCCACGAGGTCAGCCGTCGCCACCACTTGCTTCGAACTCTTGCGCGCAATATGCATGCTCGCACCGTCGAACACTACTTGAAACTTGCCACTATTGTTGATCTGCGGCACCGAGAGCAGATTCTTGTTCATCTTCGGCACGTACAGCGCGTCCTTGATCTCGATGTCGCGCTCGTCGCCGTTGGGCAGAACCACTCGTTCGATGATGGTCCCCACACCCTTGATCGCGGCCTTGTTGCCGTCGGCCACCGACAGTTCGCTTTCGTCTTGTTCATTCAGCATGGCGAACTTGGCCTTGTCATTGCAGATGTGGTGCGTTGCGCCGCTGTCGACCGCCCACATCCCGGACATACCCTTGCCCGTCGATATTCCGCATTCCAGCGAAACCGCAAACGCGACTCGGTCGTACTCGTAGTCGTAGTCGTCGTTTCGCCACTGGACATTGTTGGCTCCGCGTCTACAGCTTTGGCCGCCGCGTCGAGCACCTCGATACTCATCCTTCTGCTTGGTTCAGCACCGCTCCACCGTGTGCCCCAATTTCCCGCAGTACATGCACTGGCGAGACTCTCGTCGGCACTGAACGCCTTCGCCGCGTCTTCAGTCTTCACCGCCGGAGTCTTCTCGCCCTGCCGCTTGATATGCTCATTCGTGAGCACCTTCACGACGTCTTGCGTCTTCAGCTCTGCGCTGCTCATCTCCAAGTTCAACACGACGTTCTCGTAGCTCTTGGGGAGACTGCGCAACAAGCAGATCGCCACGTCCTCGTCCTCCATCTTAGCGCCAATGCTGCTGAGCTTGGCGCTGATGTTCAGGACCTCGTTGCGGTGATGCAACACATTGCCGCCTTCAGTCATCTCCACGCTGAAGAGTTGTCGCTTCAGGTAGATGCGACCAGCCTTCTGCGACCCACCGTACAGCGTCTTCAAGCGCGTCCACGCGACCCAGGCTTCTTCGCAGTTGTCAACCGCGTGATGGTAGTCCGCGTCCATGTGGAGCAACATCAGGCCGAACGCGATGTTGCTCGCCTTGACGTACTCGTCCTTGGCTCGAGTGTCGGCGAAGGTCGGAGTCGTCTCTCGGTTCACAACATGCCACACCGACTTGGTCGGGAGCACACCACGCATGTAGCGGTTCCGCGTCGTGTAGTTGTCGCCGTTGAACTTGTCGATGGAGACCTTGGTCGAGACGTCTTGAGCAGAGGCCATGGTGCTTGGGCTCATAACCTGATAAAGGTCACGGATCTTGGGCAACGTAAAGCTTGGGCGGAGCGAAGAGGAGAGTCACCACTCGGAGGTTAGACCGGAGCGAGGACACTTAACCACTTGAGGGGAAGAAGGAAGATTCAGAAGTGATTGATTTATCGGAGCTTACACTGCCTTCACTACCTAGCCTACCACATAGATATGCAGCCTGCATCCAATCATCCAATCACCATCACTCTGCACTCGTCCAATCATCCTACTCGTCCAATCATCGGTGGCGTAATCAACTTACCGTAATCATCGCGGGATCGTGTTGAACCGGTTCGGGTTAGCCAGTTCACGGTTACAGACCGTCATCAGACCGGTTACACTAAAAAAAACGTCAATAGAGGCAGACTATCAAAGTTACTATTGAATACTCAACTACAGTCAAAATGCCAATAGAGGCAGACTCTCATTGCTACTATCACATAGTAAGCTACCGTCAAAACGTCAATAGAGGCAGACTCTCATAGTTACTATTGAATACTCAACTACAGTCAAAATGCCAATAGAGGCAGACTCTCATTGCTCCTATAACATAGTAAGCTGCCGTCAAAACGTCAATAGAGGCAGACTCTCATAGTTACTATCGAATACTCAACTACAGTCGAAACGTCAATAGAGGCGGACTCTCATTGCTACTATCACATAGTAAGCTGCCGTCAAAACGTCAATAGAGGCAGACCCTCATTGCTACTATCACATAGTGAGCTACAGTCAAAACGTCAATAGAGGCAGACTCTCATAGTTACTATCGAATACTCAACTACAGTCGAAACGTCAATAGAGGCAGACTCTCATTGCTACTATCACATAGTGAGCTGCAGTCAAAACGTCAATAGAGGCAGACTCTCATAGTTACTATCGAATACTCAACTACAGTCAAAATGTCAATAGAGGCAGACTCTCATTGCTACTATCATAGAGTGAGCTGCAGTCAAAACTTCAATAGAGGCGGACATTTATCTATACTATGGGAAATCGGTATTGCGATAGATGGGACAGACGTGTACCGTGCTGTGAATCAGGAACTTGCTGCTCAAGGACATCTGCAGCATGCCTAACTTCGCGGATACTCTTGCCGATACCTGACAGTGGTTAAGTTTATTCTCATCCGCTAGGATGTGCTCGCTGCGTTTCAGTTGAAGCGTGAGTAGTACCAGATCAAGTATGATCTCGTTATCGTGGTTGCTACTCGCTGGTACTCCCACTACAATGCTTGCAGATACCTATGCGCGGCAGAGTTTGCAGTACTACAGGAAGACGTTGTCACGGTTCGGAATCATATCCAGAACCAGGCGTCGGTGGAAAAATTTACGTGAGCTTCGGGGTTTGGTCTCGCCCCCGCAAACCGACCTTCATGTTGAAGTTCCTGAGCAAAATGAGAAGTTCGAAAAGGACGACAGCGGTCTGTACCAAGTCTACTACTACTTTTCGTAACCGCAGCCTTCTTTGGACAAACAGCTCACTCAAGACAGGGTATTAACCGGCAAACCCAAGGACATCGTGATGAACCGCTGGAACTTCATCCATACGGAGTCAACGGGACATGCTCACACCCAAGACGGAACGATGAATAGGGCTTTAAAACGACAACATCAACACGAAGACCGAGTTAATAGCATACACCAACAACTTCTACGAGAAGAATCAAACCGCGAAGAACATTGAGGAACTGAATAGCTTTCTCGCGATGTACCCCGACACGATCTTTGGCGGAGATTAACGAGTACAACACACTCTCATGGATGCGGTAATGAACATAGTATGGTCCCTTCAAGTATCCATTCCTAGCATCTGTTGTAGCGAGAGTGTTTTCTGTCCCAACCTCCTCGGCAGCGGCTGAACGAGTGTGGGGCATCTTATCGTACCTCCACTCGAAGCGCCGAAATCAAATGACGATGCCTAAGTTGGAGAACTTGCGTTCGTTTATATCGACCGCTCATGAGATCGACAAGGCCAACTATATCAAGTCCTCACCAACAAGCTCTGATGATTTCCATTCGAGCCGCGCAGGAAATAATTTCCTGCGCAAGTCTCATTCCATATGACAATCAACAAGTCCCAGGGGCAGTCAATCCAACATCTACGCCTATACCTCCCTAAGCCAGTGTTTTTCGACGGAGAGTTTTACGTGGCCGTCTCTCGCGTTACAGCTCGACGAAACATTACGGTTTCGGTGGACATCCCGTCGATAATTGATGACGATGTGTACACGATAAACATCGTCTACAGAGAGGTAATAGTTAAAAAAAACAGAGATACAGACAACGACAACAAAATCCGATCCCACTTAATACCATCCCATCGTAACATGTCGAATTTATTTGTCGGGAACGGCATAAAATGCACATGGAAATTTGCGTAAAACACACGCAGTGATGCATAAAGTACATAGCAACCCCAAGAAGATACATAATAGCATATGCAATTACAAAAAGCAAGTGTAATGGCCTAAACTGATTGGGTAATGGGCTTCGCCACTGTAAAATGCACAACTCTTCCAGTCTGGTTTTGTGTAGGTCGGCTTTATCCGCCGTTGTCTGTAGCAGTTTAAAAGCTATTTTTTATATAACCTGGACTTGTTGGATTTCTGTTTGACTCAAAGAAGAGAAACCCGCCGTGCGAGGCCTACACTCTCGCTCGGCTTAAACCTGTCTAAAGAGCCCCGCTTGCGCTCCTGCTGCGGAAAGCATGCACGTCGCCCGACATCGCAACTTCGCCGTGTTGCTCAAGTGCAAGATTATCTCCGTTGCACACAACTCCTCTTCTACTCCTCCGTATTGCGCTCGAATTCGTGCTGGCTCTTGGCGGGGCTTGCTTCATCCAACGACAGCGAATTTCGTTTTTCGATGCCTGTCAATGGGCTATGGAGCTGATTTTTGGGTTCCAAGTAGTGCTTTCTGCGCGTTTGACACCAACAAATCCGTAAGCACTTTGGATATCCCCTAAATAACAATGGTTCGTGCGGAAAGGTCGCCGGGGGTAAAACGAATTTGTGGACGCACAAACGCGCAGAAAACGCGTAAGTGTTCTTACAAAATGGCGGCAGATGCCAACAAATCCTGGAGAATCAGGAGAATCCGTATTTATTCAAACTTGTTCCCAGAGAAGGCAGCAATCTTTTGTCGTTTTGTTGTCCTACGGTTGGGCTAAGTGAGGCTACGTGAAGCACTCTTCTTGTCTTTTTCTAAAAGCACATAGCTGCGATGCAGCCATGCACTACCATAATATTTAAAGCGCCCACTACGCCGACAAGAAAGTCTGTGGTTGAATGTCATTCCGCAACTCACTAAGACAAAACAGAATAGATATGCTTTACTGCTGTGAATAGTATGTGGAATGAGCTACTTAGTACACAAACTGGAAAGCGTGCATATGCCCGAACGACTCTCCACCCTATCGCTATACCATTTGAGGTTACGAAAAAGCTACATACCATTTGCGCATCCCTTTTTAGGATTAAGTTAAAATTAGGTATTCTATATAATCGAGAAGTGTAAAATCATACACTTTGTCAAAATTGACACCATCATGGTGTGCTTTCCAGAGCTCGCAGTGAAAGGTTTTCTATTTCTTACAACCAGAGTTTCGAGATTGATGCGCTTACGTCTAAAATACTTTTATTCAGAATTCTAAGCATAAATCCCTTATGCCTACTACATGAAGTACATTGCCTGACCTCTAATGGGGTCCGCTTTGGCTGCCACTACAACTTTTGCGTATACATGTAGATTTATGACCTGAGTAACAGGGGGGTCGTACTTTTCAGAAATGCGAAATATTAACTAAGCGTTCAAACTTAGATTTTCGTTTGGGACTCTCGATTCTAGCAGAAAGTAGTTTCAACTTTTGAAAAATGTGCGCGTGTTTTAGAAAAACGAGGCGGCCACCCACTTTGCTCGGCTTAAATTATTTTCTTAAAAAAATAATTTAAGCCGAGCAAAGTGGGTGGTTAGTTTAATTTTGGAAAAACAATAAAAAAAATGAAAAGATAAATAAAAAAAGACGCTAAGCTTATAAAAAGTTTCTGAATCGAAGAATATCCCCAATCAGCGGCTGCCAACGCGCGTTTGACGCGTTTGACACTTTTTGGCGCCAAAAGGCGTTTGACTCAGTCTTTGTATGGAATCCAGTTTTGGGTCAAAACTCGGTTCAGTTGGTTTCGTCCAGTTGCGAAGGGGTTTCAGCCAATTGCAGCGCAGTGCGATCTTCTTCGAGAAAAATCGGTTTCACCCCTCACTCGTACGTTTGACTTGCGCTCTGTATGGAACGCGAGCCGCCGAGCTTTTTCCCGCACCATCCGATTTCGTCGCTGTCGGCCTCATATTTAGATGCTAACCCACCGCAGCAAGTGCGAGGGTCGTCCCGCGCGCGAAACCCGTTGCGACATACAAACGACAAGACAAAACCAACATTCCGTCGCGGCCCTCGCCCACATGGGTTTGAACGACACACAAGCTTTGTCGCGCGAGCGCGGGAAATCTTGCACGGCCCAAGCTGCCGCGGCGCCTCGCGAGCAGCTCGCGCCCACGCTGCAGGTGGCCGCAGACACCACGGCGACGCCCCACGGCCTGAAGCGCACGCTGGGCGACGCGCCGACCCGCTCGCCATGCGACAAGAAGCTTAAGCGCGAGGAAGGTGCGCATCCTAGCCAGCAAACGGAGGCAGAGGTTGTGATTCGCAGACAGCGGCGCCCTGGCGTGCGTGGCAGCAGTCGAAGCGCGGCGCTGTCGCCGCTTAACACTGCGTCTGCCGAGCAGATCCGGCAGCATCTGTGCGACGTGCGACGTGAGCTGTTCCTGCGGCCATTGCTGGCCATTGTGTCGAAGCTCATGTTTCACAAGGGGAATCACGGCTTCTTCAACGTGCGGGTGGACCCGGTGGTGTGGAATATCCCGCACTACTTCGAGGTGGTCAAACACCCGATGGACCTGGCCATCGTTAAGAATAAATGCCTTAACCTCGAATATGCCACGGCCGACGAGTGCGCCGACGAGATCAGGCTTGTATTCAGCAATGCCTGTTTGTTTAATCCACCCGGACACATCGTACACGAGTCGGCGGCCATGCTACTCAAGGAGTTTGAAGCGGACTACGCCAAGTACAAGGTTAAGGCTGAAGTGATGGCCAAGCGCCGTGACGAGCACTCGTGCCCGTTCTGCCTCGACAATGTGTGTGGCATCTGCAATGAAAAATGCATCAACTTCGAGCCGCCCTTCGTCATGTGCTCGGGCGCGTGCCGTCAGCGTATTAAACGGCATGCAGTGTACTACAAGACACCCGATGGGCAGTACCATTGGTGCTCTAAGTGCTTCACCTCGCTGCCCAAGATGCTAACGCTGAAGGCAGCTCCGTCTACGAATATAGACCAGGAAACCACTACGCCAGCAGTGACGGAGTACACCGTATCGAAGCTTACCCTGCTCAAGGCAAAGTTTATGGATGAACTCACAGAGCCGTGGGTGCAGTGCGACCAATGCAACGGATGGGTGCACCAGATCTGTGCACTGTTTAACGCTTGCGAGAACGCTGATGAAGAGGAAGAAGTGATGTACACGTGTCCGCTCTGTCGCCTCGAGGATCTTGAAGCTGAAGAGAAGAGTGACGAGCTGGGCATGTCTCCAATTGAAACGTCGGTCGAGGATTTCCCAGTGAAAGATTTCTTGAGGTCTCACAGCCCCGCGCTCAAACGCAGATTCAACACAAAAGATTTCACGCGAGCGCTCGGGTTTGATGAGGAGATCGAAGAAAAGGTGTTTGACTATTTGACGCAAGTAGATCTGGATGCCGTGGACGCCAGTACCACGACGGGCTTCGTGAAGAGCCAAGACCTGCAGCCCAGCGATTTGTCTCGATTTATGCAAAGGTGGGTGCAGCAGCACCTGGAGAATATCGGTGAACACGAAGCAGCGCAGTCCATTGTCGTGAAAGTGGTGTCCTCAATCAAGAGCTCGTGCCACGTGAGCTCAGTGGTGCGCGAGAACTTTCGGTCTGCATCACAAGAGGTATGTTTTTAGTTCGTTGTTAAGCGGTCGGCTGATCCGTTCACCGACTAACTTTTGTGTTTGATGTTCAATGAACAGTACCCACAAGTCATCGACTACACCTCGAAGGTCATCTTCGTCTTTCAGATGATCAGCGGCGTTGAAGTTTGCATCTTTTCTATGTAAGTGTCTCGCGTTTGTACGCTACTACATGTAGTACCATTTTGCGTATTTGACAGAAGGCTGACGTTGTTTATTGGTGTTTTTCAGGTATGTTCAGGAGTACGATAAGCACTGCCAGTTGCCCGCCAACCGCAACCGGACGTACATTGCGTACCTTGACAGTCTGGTGTACATGCGCCCGCGTCATGTGCGGACGAGCTTGTTTCACCAAATCCTCATCTCGTATCTGGCTTCTTGCAAAGCTAAGGGGTACGAATACGCGCATATTTGGGCATGTCCTACCACGCGCGGAGGTGATTTTATTTATTGGTGCCATCCTTCTTTTCAGAAGAACCCTGGCAAAGAGCGTCTTCTTCAGTGGTACCTGAGCATGGCCAACAAGGCAAAGGAGCTGGGTGTCGTGTTTTCTTGTGAGGACTTGTATGCTCGCGAGTTCGAGCTCTTGGAAGACACCCTTGATATGCAGCTTCCTCCATATTTTGACGGCGACTACTGGCCCAGTGAAGCCGAGCGAGTTGCCGCATCGCCTCCAAAGAGAGGAAGAAAAGAAGCAAATACTGCGAGCGCGTGCTGTGCAAAGTTCCGCAAGCGAGTCAGCGAATCGGTGAAGTCGGCTCGCGAATCGCTGTTTGTCATCGCCTTGCAACCAACGTGCGCCGCCTGTAAGCAGCTAATAGTCAATGCTGCTTACTGGCGAGCGAGCAGTAGAGAGGCCTTAGACACATACTACTGCGCCAAGTGCCAGGGTACAGCAGCAGAAGCAATCGCTGCTGTTGCTGGACAGGAGGCGGCGCTTACTGAAGTTTGTCCGGCCAGCTTTGCTGAGGCCTGCAGCAGTAGCAAGATGGAGGAAGCGGGGATGTCCTGCCCGTTCCTCGACTACCGTCCCAACATGCTAAAGAATTGCGAAGAGCACCACTACCAGTTCGACAGCTTTCGACGTGCAAAGTACTCAACTATGATGCTCGTCTACCAGATCTCCTCGACGCAGCGCTCTGCTCAATGAGCGGAAATCGTCTTAAAGCAACTGCAGAACGCTTGCGTCACACCATTCTCAAGACCTTTATTAGTATTCGTGTATAAGAAGAAAACAAAAATAAATGGGAATTGATGTTTGCGTGGAAGACCGGCCTCCATTTGTAGACCACTTCATTGAACATGCATCACGCGACGGCATCTACATGTACTGTAGGCAACTTTCTCAGTCGAATGAAATCGGAAGTGGCGCTGAATCGGCCTTGGAATCATGCTTAAGGTTCTCAGCGTCGAGCCACTTCTCGTACTGCTTGCAGAAGTTGACTGGATCCAGCTTAATGGCGCTGTACATCTTTGCCAAGCGTCCGCCATCTGGGATGAACAAGTCTGAGCCGAGCTCTTTTCGGTCTTCGCAGATCATCGAAGCTCCAGCAGTAAGCGGTTTGCCGCCTCCAAATGGAGAATCGAAGTAGTGCTTGTGGTGGTACGCCTGCATCTCTCCAAAAATGATCCTCTCCACGGAATCCTGCGACGGGGGCTTGTTCAAGTCATCGTCTTCGTAGTGCAACCAGCCATCATCTAGCTCCGGTCGTACGTGAAGATACACCTCGGTGAGAAGGCTAAAACACGTGTATTTCTTGACCCACTGAGCACACAAAAGAAAAAGCATACTGAACGTTTATCACACGTACCAAGATCAAAGAATCTCGAACAAAGCAGATCAAGAAACGAACCTGGTGGCCTAAATATTTCGCTTGGGACTTCACCAATTTGAGGGCGTACAAGCGCGGTAACGGGATCTGCAAAGCGACCACACGCTGTTCACAAAAAACAAATTGGTACGTAAAACAGTCAGTTCGAGTACAAGCACAAAAGCAGGAATTGCACACCACACGGAAGCAAGCAACAACGCCCGACGTACCTTTAACCACACAATCGTTTGCCCTCGGCAAAGAGCATTCTTGATGATGTTGGGTTTCCTCTTGGTCAGCTTCTGCAGAATCCTCAAAATGCTCGTGATCGTCCGGGTCGACTGTATGGAGTACTCATTCATGTCTTCTTCGAAGCGGATTGTGCGCTTGTCCAACTCCTTTTCAAGTGCGTAAAACCCCGTCTTAGTTTCGTCCGAATCTTGGCGAGACACCTGAAGATACGTGCCAATATCCTTGTTCATGAATTTGGTCAGTGTGGCCAGCACGTTGGCCTCCAAGAAAAACTGCATGAAGTACTCCGCCTTGCACGCGTGACTTGCGCGGAAGTGTTTGTAAATCAGCAGGATGGTTAAATTTGACACATCGAGAACAATAGCCTTCTCGCGGAGAATCCACTTCCAGAACTGATTGTCGTTGCTGTTCTCGCCGCCAGGAGCAGAGAAGTCCGTCATGCCGTATTGATCAGCACCAGAGGGACGTCGGGAGTAGAAAGTCTTCTTATCGCGTGCATTTAGTGCACTGCCACACGACAGGGTCACGAGATTGCCCAGGAATGTAGTGTAATCTCGCATGCAGGGCAGGAAGAGCTGATATAGCGATTCCACACGTTCGTCCCATTCGTCATCCAGCGTGTCGAGCGGCCTCATAGCAAGATCAGTATCACTAGACTGCTGACACTTGAGCTCATAGTTAGCCTTATGCAAGTACTTGTTGTGGATCGCCTCACGCTTCTTTGCGAACTTCTTTTTCTGGAGGTAGTACGGGTCCTGCGCATCCAGCTGAATCGTGTCGTAGTACGGCTTGAAGGTCTTGCAGTGCAGTACACCGTCAGCATCGTCCTTCAGTATTGACGGGTCGATGTCGCTTCGTTCGCGACGCAACCGCTTCAGAGCATTGAGCTCGTCAAAGCCGCCCATGACAGCAGAAAACCACTCGTAGAACAGCAGCAGCAGTCTCTTGATGGGGAATCCAGGCAGTACGTTGAGCTGGCTGAGGCAGTCCAGAATGGATACCAACGAGTACGACGGACCCATGATGCCGATCATCATGAGCTGGCGGTCGAATACGGCGTTCTTCTTGTGAGCGTTGAAGATGATCAGCAGGTACACGAGCACCATGTCCTGCTGCAAGTCGGTGATGAGTGCGTCCACCTGATCCAAGTCCAAATGCTGGAAATTGAGCCCCCGAAACGCATGGATTGAGCGCTGTAGACGCTCTGTGAAGACCGTGAGGGCGCCGCACTCCTGCAGCAGCTCGTTGTTCGCTTTGGCGATCTCCAATTGGGCCAAAACGCCCCCGCGACCGGATGAGGACACGTTGTTGTTGGCTGCCGTGCGCAGTGTACCTTCCGACAGCAGCAGCAGCTCGCGTTTGGCCCGGTAGCTCTTGTCCAGTGTGCGTACGTTGGCCGCCGACGTGTTCTCCATCTGGTTGAGCAGGATGCACACGCGCTCGCGGGACTTACGGCGCGACGCCATGATCTTCTCCCAGCGGCGCACGGCATCGCCGTCCACCTCTGGGTCGATTGCTTCCTCGTGCACGTACGAGCAGTAGAAGTAGGCTAGCTTCTCGTGGAGCGACAACCCCTTGAGCAGCTCGTCCTTCTCCATGACGGCCTGCTGAACGACAGTTCGGGTTTGATGCAATCGGTGGTGCATGCACATAATACGGTACCGAATGGCTCGCGTCACTGGTAATTTGTTCAGACCGACCCGGGTTTTACACACCACATTTACATAAAGGCAAATTCAACGACAAAGATCCTTCCTTCAACCAAATGTACGCTTGAAACGCAAGCGGACTGGCGTGGAGTTGGCCTATGCCGAGCCTAGCCACCATAGCAGCACCAGATGCAGTGGCAGCGCTAAGAATGCAAGTTGCTTATCGGCATCCCGCAGCTCGCCCACCAGTCAGCTACAGACTGTAGCCTATAGTACATGTACATTACGAGCACTGAAGCGCTGACTGCCCGCCAAGGCAACTGAAGCACAGGCGTGGGACATTCCAACTCAAGTGTAGCCAAGTCGCTGCCAAAAGAGGAAGATAACTGACGTCTGGATCACTGCAGTGCCGCCGCCGATTGAGCAGCAGATTTAGCTGGAGTGCGCGTTTTGTCACTTCCGCCAGGCTGGAGCGCGTGCGTCATTTTCGGAGCCCTGTGACAGAGGAAACCTGGGGCCGAGAGCGCCACCAAACGCGTTCTGGGGGTGTTTGCCTGAGGCAATTTGCCTGTCAAAAAAGAAGGCATCGGTACGGTGAGGCCTGCTGTTCCATTTGCCATTGCGCTTCAGAGTTTGAATTCCAGACACGACACCAAGCCAACGCAGTTTGGACCAAACAGGTACGACAACGGATACACGGGTAACTGCACTCGGCCGCCAGATACGGAATCTTCGCTTCAGCCCTGCCCCATCACTTCGATCGCCAGTGTTCTGTGAGCGGTAGTGGTGCGTGCATCCACTGTACCATTTGCTGGCTGACTTGCCGTTCTTCTCTCATCGCATTGAGCCCGCGTCACGCGGCGCGTGCCGCATTGCAACCCCACATTTATGGCGCGCCGACCAAACCTTGGGGGCACGATCGCTCGGTGCCGCCGTGCAAAGCTTGCAACAAACAGCCCGGCGGTGCGGACTCGACCATTTTGATGCCCAGTAAGCCTTACATATACTACGTAGTACCTTGTATCTGTTTTTTCGCCGATCAAACTTTTGACGAGTTTGATTCGCCACGTACGCGTCGATTTAACGGAGATACCTCGTCAATTATCAGACGAAACCTCGAATCGGCGACGTCACTCGTTGTTGCACGAACGACATTGCATAAACGTCGACGTCGGCGCGTCGATACGAGCGACATTACCCTGTCGAAATTCATACGTGTCATCGAAATCAATTCCGAGAGGTATGTTGAAGCTGTAGCGGCAAAGTGCTGCCTTCGACTACGAAACCGCATTTTGTATCCGCAAGCTGCCGGACCGCAGCAAGCTGGATCTTCAAGCAGCTAGGCTGTGTATATAACTATGCATGATCGCGCCGTGCAATAGATTTGGTTTTGAATTTGAATTTGATCTTGTTGCGGTTTAGATGGCTATCTACTCCCGATACTGCGCACTGTTGGAGCTTCACCTATGGATCCTACGCCTAGTCGGCGCGAAACCACGGTA
Organism: Phytophthora quercina; assembly: GCA_014706105.1. Taxonomy (NCBI): domain Eukaryota; phylum Oomycota; class Peronosporomycetes; order Peronosporales; family Peronosporaceae; genus Phytophthora; species Phytophthora quercina. The sequence goes on along the minus strand of JACBOW010000003.1, from coordinate 1,312,435 downwards.
GTACAGTAGTCCATCGTGCAAAGTCCATCGTAGAATAGGCTTGGTGGACCGCGGCAGACCTGTGGAAAGAGCTTTAGGTGGCACGTTACCAGGAGGACCTAACCGATAGCACTCGATACATCCTCCGAATCCTGCAAAAGTTGACTGCACCACCTTCGAGCACGCAAAAATACCCCCATTTTCTACTACAAGGGTGTGCACCACGTCGACAACACAAGCGGCAAGGATGTCATGGACGTCGTCCAGCACAAGATCTACTTTGCCGTGTTGCAAGCGTAGAGCCCCGCGCTCAAGGCTTACTAGTCGCAGGTGACTGCCAACTCCCCTGCTGTGGTTGACGAGCTAATATAGCGTAGGTACAAGGTAAGCTCAATTGAGCTTTGTTGTTGTTGTTGTTATCTGTAGTACAGACAATCAATTGACCCTGGTTGACGAGGATATATCGTCAGGCGTGGATAGCGCCTGCGTGGGGTTCGTTTTGAAGAGCACCAGCATTATGGTGAATAAGAGCACAGCGCCCGGCGACAAGTGCGCTTCGTGCCCTGTAACGTTCGTCTGGGTGCGCCCCGCAGATCACGCGCGCGGGGACTTCCAGCAGGTGAATTCTTCAATCGACGACGGCGTGAAGCTCACAGCTGTGCAATACGAGCGTGCTCGCGCGCAGGGCATGAAGAAGGTGAATGGTTTTAGATAATTTGTGGCGGACGGTGGGAACGCTCAACAGCGGCTTTCGTGCACCAGTATCTGAAGGCGAGGAGGACATACGACTATTCCCCGGAAAAATACTACATGTATTACTGTCAGTAATACTGATGATGTGAATGTCATTGCCAGCGAGGCATCCATGGACTAGAAAGCCAAATGATAGCGTTCGTGTTGTTGGCATCCTTTTGACCGTGAGACCGCACCTCGTATCTACAGCGAGCTGAGTCTCAGCTAGGTAATGTATATGACTACGCGCGACCGCACCGTGCAATAGAATTACATGTAGTTGGCCGGAGCAGGCTGGGAATGCTGGCACCGCCTTCAACATACCTCTCGGAATTGATTTCGATGACACGTATGAATTTCGACAGGGTAATGTCGCTCGTATCGACGCGCCGACGTCGACGTTTATGCAATGTCGTTCGTGCAACAACGAGTGACGTCGCCGATTCGAGGTTTCGTCTGATAATTGACGAGGTATCTCCGTTAAATCGACGCGTACGTGGCGAATCAAACTCGTCAAAAGTTTGATCGGCGAAAAAACAGATACAAGGTACTACGTAGTATATGTAAGGCTTACTGGGCATCAAAATGGTCGAGTCCGCACCGCCGGGCTGTTTGTTGCAAGCTTTGCACGGCGGCACCGAGCGATCGTGCCCCCAAGGTTTGGTCGGCGCGCCATAAATGTGGGGTTGCAATGCGGCACGCGCCGCGTGACGCGGGCTCAATGCGATGAGAGAAGAACGGCAAGTCAGCCAGCAAATGGTACAGTGGATGCACGCACCACTACCGCTCACAGAACACTGGCGATCGAAGTGATGGGGCAGGGCTGAAGCGAAGATTCCGTATCTGGCGGCCGAGTGCAGTTACCCGTGTATCCGTTGTCGTACCTGTTTGGTCCAAACTGCGTTGGCTTGGTGTCGTGTCTGGAATTCAAACTCTGAAGCGCAATGGCAAATGGAACAGCAGGCCTCACCGTACCGATGCCTTCTTTTTTGACAGGCAAATTGCCTCAGGCAAACACCCCCAGAACGCGTTTGGTGGCGCTCTCGGCCCCAGGTTTCCTCTGTCACAGGGCTCCGAAAATGACGCACGCGCTCCAGCCTGGCGGAAGTGACAAAACGCGCACTCCAGCTAAATCTGCTGCTCAATCGGCGGCGGCACTGCAGTGATCCAGACGTCAGTTATCTTCCTCTTTTGGCAGCGACTTGGCTACACTTGAGTTGGAATGTCCCACGCCTGTGCTTCAGTTGCCTTGGCGGGCAGTCAGCGCTTCAGTGCTCGTAATGTACATGTACTATAGGCTACAGTCTGTAGCTGACTGGTGGGCGAGCTGCGGGATGCCGATAAGCAACTTGCATTCTTAGCGCTGCCACTGCATCTGGTGCTGCTATGGTGGCTAGGCTCGGCATAGGCCAATCCGCGAGTCTACCATGCCTTTCAAACGTGCTTTCGGTTGAAGGAAGGCGCGCCATACAGCTTGAGACCAGCCGATGCACCATACAAAAGCCAAGCAGTGACGTCGACGCCAGCGGCGACGTGGGGTGAAGAGCGTCATCGGGCTTTGCCCCGTCTGGTACCCATTGTTCCTCATGCGCAATTACCTTATGTAAGTAGAGAACTAGTTGGACATATACATGTACATGGCCCCGGTATTATGCCGACTCAGGGTCCGAGTAAGGAATCTCTAGCTAAATGTTAGTTTACCGAACTCCGTATGTTGGCAGCTTTTCAAGGCTTCAGTGCTGCCGAGGTACCACGCGCTCAGGATCCATTTTTTTGTAATTTTATGCTGGAGTAGATTTATGAATAGGAGATCGTGCGCATTTTGGGCAGCAATCAACTGCTTTACTCTTGGTTTGGTGCACAAATACACACAACATAATGCTGTTGACTGATACATGTAAATGAGGCTTTCAGAGGACAATTGGCGGGGCAACCAACCTCTAACAAAATACTTCCTGGTGCTTTTGATGCATCGTGTATCGTGAATCACTGGACTCGCCTCAAATTCGCACTCCATGGCGTACACTTCAAATTTGACCGTCTATTGAACTTCACTTAAATAAGTTAATTTCTCCTTTCCTCCAGTAAGGATGCGCCACATCGGTTGCGCGTCAGCAGATCACGAAATTCTGTCAGAGTGATGGTCTTCTGCCTTGGTGTGTCACCGCAAAACAGCACCATGGGCAAGACGGTCTGGTGGCTTCATAGTCGGTGCGGGCGGAAATCGACAGGCCCAGCGCGCTCGCGGCAGTGAATCAGCCCTTCCCACTGGAGCATTTCCCTTTCGCAGCTCACTCGCCCGCACCCGCACGCGCAGGAAACGACAGCAAGGAAGAAGAAGGCAAAAAGGGCTCCAGACACAGCAACTGACGCCACCTCTTCTATCCATTCCTACGAGACGAAAGTAATCATCATCAACATGAGCGAGGCCACGGAAAGCCACACTACCACAACCACCACCACGACGGCGGCGGGCGAGCACACGGAGACTGTCGTGACGACGACCACCACAACCACCACCACGACTGAGGAGACGACGTCAGTGTCCGCGTTGGCAGACGCAATGGACAAGTACACGTTCATCCCGGAGTTCGGTGGCCAGGGCATCTCTTATTGGACCGAGTTGCAGCGACGCTATGCCGCGTCCGAGACCGGCACCACGCGCGCGTTCATCGATGCCGCCGCTCAGGCGCTACTGGACGAGTCCAGCACGGACGAGGCTAAGGCCTCCGTCGCCTTTGAGGCAGTCATCGACGTGCACAGCTGGCTGCAGAGCCTGGAGGTCGGTGACGCCCCCGCCGACCTGGCGCTGGACCGCGTCTTCTTCAGTATGCCACTGCTGGTACTGACGCAGTGCGCTAACTACCTTAACTTCCTCGAGACCACGGGCGTGAGCCATGAGAGCGTGGTCAAGAACTCTGCCACCGCCGTGGGCCACAGCCAGGGCGTGGTAAGTGCCGTCATCTTCTCGGCGGCCAAGACGGCTCAGGAGTTCGTCGAGATCGGCGTCTCTGTGCTGCGTTACATGTTCTGGCAGGGACTACGCGCACAGGAGACGTACCAGCTCCTCCTGACCCAGTACAAGCAGGATGGCAAGAAGATCGAGAACGCCGGACCGATGCTGGCTGTGCGGGGGCTCAAGAAGGAGCATGTACTCAAGGCCATCGAGGTCGCCAAGCGCCGCACCAAGTCGCCTGACCTGCATCTCTCTCTTATTAACGCGTCCGACATGATGAACGTGACGGGCTTCCCCGCGACGTTGACGCTACTGAAGCAGACCCTGGAGGGCCTGTTCGCCAAGCCTGACACCAATCAGACGCGCATCCCGCACTCACAGCGGAAACCCACGGGCTCACTCTCGTTCCTGCCGCTCTCTGCTCCCTTCCACACACCACTGCTGACCGAGGCCAAGCCGAAGCTGGTGCAGGACGTGCAGCGCGTCAAGTGCGAGATCAAGGGCAGCCAGCTGCAGGTGCCTGTGTATGCTACGAACGCGGAAGCCACCAACCTGCAGACAGTGGAGGATGTTGTCGATGAACTGATTAACATGCAGTTGCTGCAGCTGGTGGACTGGACGGCGACGTGGGCAAAGATCGCCGAGCACCACTCGAATGCGACGCACATTCTGGAGTTCGGCCCGGATCTCGGTGTGGCGAAGCTGAGCGACAACGCCGCGGAAGGTTTGGGCATCGAGGTGGTGATCGCGACTGCTAAGCATCCGGTGATGAGTTCTTCGATGAAGAACGCTCCTCTTGTTGGTCTGCAGCAGTTAATTGATAATGCGTCGACGTTTACCCCGGTCGAGGCGACGTGGGCGAAGAAGTTTGGCCCACAGGTGACTGAGTCGGGCAAGCTTTACAACAGATTCACGCGCGCGCTGAACAAGCCGCCGGTTATGGTGGCGGGTATGACGCCGACTACCAGTTTGGAGGGCATCGACCTCGTTGCAGCCGTCCAGAACGCTGGTTTCCACGGCGAGCTTGCTGCAGGTGGTCTGTCGCGCCCCAACATCTTCGAGGACGCGGTGAATGAGCTCGTGTCCAAGATTAAGCCTGGCCTTGGCATTGCGATCAACATGCTGTATCTGAACGCCAAGCAGTGGGGCTTCCAGTTCCCGATGGTGCTGCGCATGCGTCGCAGCGGTGTGCCCATCGAGAGCATCACGATCGGCGCTGGTATCCCGACCAAGGAGCGTGCAGAGGAAATGATGTCGCAGCTGGAGGCTGTCGGCATCAAGGTGGTGTGCTTCAAGCCCGGTTCGGTGGACGGCATCCACGCAGTGCTGGAGATTGCTGCGGCGATGCCGAGCATGACCGTGATGCTGCAGTGGACTGGTGGCCGCGCTGGTGGCCACCACAGCTTCGAGGACTTCCACCAGCCGATGGAGGAGACATACGCCGCCATCCGTCGTGTGCCGAATGTGCTGCTTGTTGTCGGCTCTGGTTTCGGTAACTGGGAGGACTCGAAGCAATACCTCACGGGCGAATGGAGTCTGGCACGCGGCCACCTGCACAAGATGCCCGCGGATGGTATCCTGGTGGGCTCTCGCGTAATGGTTGCGAAAGAGGCTGCGACCGCTCCTGAGGTGAAAAAGCTGCTTGTGGACACCCCTGGCATCGAGTCGGAGCTGGAGTGGGAAACGAGCTACACGGGCGTTGTGGGCGGTGTGGTCACAGTGACGTCGGAGCTGGGCGAGCCCATCCACGTGGTGGCAAACCGGGGTGCTCTGCTGTGGAAGGAGTTCGACGACAAGTACTTTTCGATCCCTCGCGAGCAGGTTGAGCTTGCCCTCCGCCTCAACAAGAAAGACATCATTGCGCGCCTGAACGCGGACTTCCAGAAGCCGTACTTCGGCTGCAAGCGTAATGTGGAGACTGGCGAGAGCGTTGCAGCGGACCTCGAGGAGATGTCGTACGGCGACGTGCTGACGCGTATGATCGACTTGACGTACGTGGAGGTCGAAGGCAAGCCGCACCGCTGGGTACACGACACCTTCTTCTCGCGTGTGAGCAAGTTCATCACGCGTACGGAGGAGCGTTTTTGCCGCGAGAGCTCTGGTGACTTGTTCGACCAGTCGGAGCTGAAGGCAAATCCGAGGGGTACGGTGAGCGCGTTTATCGCGAAGTATCCGCAGACGGTGTCGACGCTGCTATCAGTCCCGGACTGTGACTTCTTCCTGGACCTGTGCCGCACGGGTGGCAAGCCGGTGAACTTCGTGCCTGCGATCGACACGGAATTCAAGACGTGGTTCAAGAAGGACTCGCTGTGGTACTCGGAGGATTTGGATGCTGTCCCGGAGCACGATGCACAGCGCGTGTTCATCCTTCAGGGCCCCGTGGCTGTTCGCTACAGCACGGTGGTGGACGAGCCCGTGGCGGACATCCTTAGCGGCATTGCCACCGGCTTCGTCAACATTGTGAAGGAAAGCGGCGCGATTGCTGTTGTGGAGGCTGCGTCTACCAAGCAACCTGTGAGCATCGATGGCGTGGACGTCACGGAGAGCGAAGGCAGCGTGGAGATTTTGATCCCAACGGACAAGAACGCTGTGCCCTCCGCTGACGAGTGGCTTGCTGCCTTTGCCGCGTCCGTGAGCGACAAGGAGTGGCTGAACGCGCTGATCTCAGCGACGCACGTTGTTGAGGAAAAGATGTGGCTCGCGAACCCGGTCCGCCAGCTTCTCGTGCCTCAGGTTGGCCAGAAGTACGTGGTCGACGCTGCTGGCGTTCGTGTGTTCGACAGCTCGATCGACATTTCGGGTCCCGTGATCGAGATCACGAAGAAGGAGACGTCCATCTCAGTCGTTGTGAACGAGGTGCGCCCGGCGGTGACCGGTCTGAAGGCTGACGTCGTGGCACTGGAGATAACGTTCCAGTACCACCCAGAGCTCTCCTCCTCGATCCACACTGAAGGCAGCGGCTTCATCGACAAGGTGAAGGCGTTCTACGCTCGCTTCTGGGTGGCGATTGAGGGCAAGGAAGAGGAGTCGTGCGAGGCTGCGTGCGCGGAGAGCGTGATGTCTCCTTTCACGGCGGACTTCTCCATTACGAAGGAGGACATTGTTGCGTACCGTGCTGCGTTGGGTCTGAGCGACGACGAGGTTGGCGCCCCGGCTGACTTCTCGACGATCGTGTCGTGGCGTCCGCTGATCCAGTCGGTGTTCACGAAAGAGGTGAAGGGCAACCTGCTCGACCTGGTGCACCTCAAGCACTCGTACAAGCTGCTGTCATCGCGCAAGGCTTCGGCCACGTTCCTGCCTGGCGACGACATCGTGAGCACGTCGAACGTTGGCAGTCTTCGCATTATTGACAGCGGCAAGATTGTGCACGGCGTGGCCATCATCTCACGCAAGACGGTGGACGAGCAAATGGAGGAGGTGCTTGAGCCTCTCGTGGAGCTGCACAGCGAGTTCCTGATCCGTGGCTCCTTCGACGACTTCGAGTCGACCTTCTCGATTGACAAGTCGACGGACGAGTTTGTACCCAGGCGCCAGGAGGACGTGGAGATCCTGAAGGCGAAGTCGTGGCTGAAGCTTGCTCAGGAGGCCTTGGTGAACGTTGGTGACCACCTGTCTTTCGCACTGACGACGAAGAAGCAGTATGCGTCGATCGGCTCGTTGAGCTCGGTGGAGGTGTCGGGCACACTGCTCCGTGAGGAGGCGGGCTCGAACGTGGAGATTGGCACGGTCGAGTTCAAGAGCCACGACGTGAACGAAAGCCCTGTTGTGGCGTTCTTGCGCCAGGTGCAGCCTGAGGATGCCAAGTCTGGCGGTATGTTCGCGAATGGCGGCTCGCACATGTTGGAGCAGCCGCTGGAGATCAACGTCCCGACGAATGCTCTGGCGTACGCTGTGGCATCGCGCGACCTGAACCCAATCCACCGCTCCAAGTACGCTGCGATCCTTGGCCACCTTCCGAAGGGCGAGCCGATTATGCACGGTCTGTGGACGGCGACCAAGGTGCGCGGTCTGGTGATCCAGAGCTTCGGTCTCGGCTTCGACAGCAACGTGGTGGACTACGACGTGAACTTCGACGGCATGGTGTATCCGGGCGATAAGCTGTTCATGCAGGCGCGCCACATCGGCCTCGACAACGGCAAGAAGGTTCTTTCTGTTGAGGTTGTGAACGGTTCCGGCGAACGCGTGGTGAGCGCGCGAGCTGTCGTGAAGCAGGCTCCTATGGCGTTCGTCTTCACGGGTCAGGGATCTGCTGCTGTTGGCATGGGCATGGACCGCTACCAGGAGTCCTCGGTCGCCCGTGATATTTGGAACCGTGGTGATACTCACCTCCGCAAGACATTTGGTTTCTCGATCCTGGAGATGGTGCGCAAGAACCCGAAGTCCATTACGGTGCACTTTGGCGGCAAAAAGGGCCGCAAGATTCGCGAGAAGTACATGAGCTTGACTTGCGAGGACCCAGTTACTGGCGAAATTGCGCCCCTGTTGCCTGAAATTAACGCTCGTACGCAAAGCTTCAGCTTCTCCGCTCCCGAGGGTTTGCTGTTCGCGACCCAGTTCAGCCAGCCTGCTCTGGTACTACTGGAGAAGGCCATGTTCTCTGAGATTGAGGCCGCCCAACTGATTCCGGACGATGCCCACTTCGCTGGTCACTCTCTTGGCGAGTACGCCGGTTTGAGTTCTTTTGCCGGAGCCCTTGCTGTCGAGGATGTTGTAGAGGTTGTCTTCCTACGTGGTTTGATCATGCAGAAGGCTGTGAAACGCGATGCTGAAGGACGTTCTGACTACGGTATGGTGGCCACGAACCCCACGCGTGTTGGCCCCCACTTTACCGAAGAGGTCATGTACAAGATTGTGGACGGAATTGAAGCTGCTTCGGGCAAGCTCCTGCAGGTGGTGAACTTCAACATCCAGCAGCGCCAGTACGTCGTTGCTGGTGAGAACGTGAACCTGGAGACGCTGTCGCTGGCTCTGTCTGCTTTTAAGACGGTGAAGTCGACTGCCGCTGAGGACGTGGAGAATGTCATTGCCGACTCGTTGGCGCAGGCTCGCGCTCGCAAGGAGAAGTGCGACCAGACTGGCCGTCCGTTTACGCTAGCGCGGGGCCTGGCGACGATCCCGCTGGTCGGCATCGACGTGCCTTTCCATTCGCGTGAGCTGCTTGGTGGCGTTCCGTCGTTCCGTGCTCTGCTGCGCACCAAGTTCGACCCGCAGGTGTTGGAGCGCCAGCTGCCGCTTCTGGTGAACCGCTACATCCCGAACCTGGTGGCGACTCCGTTCTCGCTGAAGCGCTCGTACTTCGAGGAGGTGTACGAGGCGACCAAGAGCCCGTATCTGGCGGAGGTTCTGGACCCGATGCAGTGGAAGCTGACGACGAAGGCTCAGCTCGCGCACCTGCTTGTGGTGGAGCTGCTGGCGTACCAGTTCGCGTCCCCCGTTCAGTGGATCAAGACGCAGGCGCTTCTGTTCTCGGAGGGTGGCGTTCGCCGCTTCGTGGAGATTGGCCCTGCTCCGACGTTGACGAACATGGCGCTGCGCACTCTCCAGGTTGGTGACTTCCCGGATGTGCCGCGTGAGATCCTCTGGTACCAGCGTGACCGCGAGGTTGTGCACTTCGAGGAGGAGACGTCAAACATCTCTGCTTCGGAGTACGCTCGTGGCTTAGCTGCTGAGGCCGCGAAGGCCGCCGCTGCGTCTGCCCCGAAGGTGGAGGTGGCTCCTGCGGCTCCGGCCCCGGTTGCTGCTCCAGTTGTCGCTGCCCCTGTCCAGCAGGTGCAGGCTGCTCCGGCCCCTGCTCCTGTTGCCGCCGCCGCCCCTGCTGCTGAAGACGCTCCGGTTGCCGCCCTGCACGTTCTTCGTGTGCTTCTCGCTGTGCGCCTGAACAAGGAGCTGGCTGAGATCAAGGAGGACACGGACGTGAAGACGCTGTGCGCCGGCAAGTCTGCTGTGCAAAACGAAATTCTTGGTGATCTGGAGAAGGAGTTCGGTGGTGGTGTTCCTGAGGGCGCCGGCGAAGTTCCGCTGAAGGAGCTGGCATCAAAGTTCTCCGGCTACAACACGCTTGGCAAGGTGACGAACGGCCTGATCAACAAGGTGGTGGCGAGCAAGATGCCCGGTGGTTTCACGATGTCGAGCATCAAGGAGTACCTGAGCGGCGAGAAGGGTCTGGGCGCTGGTCGCATGCAGAGCGTCCTGGCTCACTCGCTGCTGCTTGCCCCGCAGGCTCGTTTCAAGAGCGACGCGGACGCGCGCAAGTGGCTGGACGAGAGCGTGAACGGCTACGCTTCGTTTGCTGGCATCTCGCTTGTTCGTCCGACGATGGCCGCTATTCCTGGCGCGGTGGGCATGTCATTTAACCCCGCACCGGTGTCAATCCCGACGGTGAGTGACAAGCCGGTGGAGGCGAAGCACGCTCTGCTGGTGATGCTGGCGGCAAAGTTCGGCAAGGCTTTCAGTGAGGTCCCGGAGACCGCGACTATCAAAGAGCTATCTGCCGGCAAGTCGGCCGTGCAGAACGAGATCGTTGGTGACCTGGAGAAGGAATTCGGCTCTGGCCCTGATGATGCGGCGGAGATGAAGCTGGCCGAGCTGGCGGGTAAGTTCCCCGACTATGCTTCGCCGGGCAAGGTGACGAGCGCTCTGATCGCGAAGATGCTGGCTAGCAAGATGCCCGGTGGTTTCGGTCTGTCTGCCACCAAAGAGTACCTGTCCAGCGAGCGCTGCCTGCCGAGCAGCCGCATCGAGAGTGTGCTGCTGCACGGTCTGACGCAGAACCCGAAGCAGCGTCTTACGGACGATGCGACGGCGAAGAAGTGGCTGGATGGCGTCGTGGACGACTACGCCAAGTACGCTGGCATCGACATTCCTTACCTGTCGAAGCTTGGCGGCATGATAGCTGGCCCGGCGATGGGCCAGCAGGCGATGCAGTCGAGCTCGTTGCCGAGCGACTTCGAGAAGCGTCTGAAGACGATGATTGCGGACCAGATTAATGCGCTGAACTCGTACCTGGGCGACGACCAGCTGGACTGGCACCGCAAGATCGAGACCGAGGTGGACATGCGCGAGGACTTGGAGTCGTCGGTGTCGCAGTGGGTGACGGAGCACGGCGAGTTCTACGGTGCTGGTATTGCTGGCAAGTTCGATGCGAAGAAGGAGCGTCAGTACGACAGCTACTGGAACTGGGCTGTGCAGGACGCGATGGAGCTGTACTACCGCACCGCGGCCGCTGCTAAGGGTCTGTCTGTGAGTCCAAAGCTGGCTGTAAACGAAGGTTTGAACACTCATTTTGAGGCGATGTCGCGCTTCATCAACAAAAACGTGGATACGATTGCGGACGAGTCTGCGCTCCCCCCACTTGAGTGGTTCAAGCCGTACCTGTGCAACCGTGCCACACGAGAGCTGCTGGAGTGCACCCGATTCTTTGTGTCGCGCGCTGATGAAGAAAGCAGTCCTGAGCTCGCGCAGGCGGTTCAGCTGCTGGTGGAACAAGTGGGGGAGTGGTTGAACACTAACCCTGTGAACATGCAGATCTTCAAGCCTACACAGCCGCAGCTTCGCATTCTTGAGGATGGCGAGCTCGAGTATGCTGAGGTGCCTCGTGAAGGTGTGACGGACTCCATCAACTATGTTGACGAAGTTGCTCGTGGACTCGAGTACAACGATGCGATTGAAACTGGCAAGGTTGCTGGATCGGATGTCACGGCTGGTATGACTAGTGCCGTCGGATTTGAGTCCACCCTTAACGACAACGGCAGCATGAGCAGTGATGAGCCTGACAGCGACGACGACGACGAGTTTGACGTGGAGGAATCTGCTGTGGCTGACAAGCAGGCGACTAAGGCCAAGAAGGTCGCTCCTGCCGAGGGTGCCAAGCTTACCGCGCTGCGTGACTCGCTGCGTAAGCGTGCAAAACGTGAATCGGAGAAGTCGCTGGTTGCTCGTTCGTCCTCGCTGCGCTACGGTCTCAACGAGAACCTGAAGAAGATCGTGCTGCCGCACGTCCACGTTCGCAAACCATCCGACGTGGACCCTACCATCCGTCTGTACGATGTAGAGTCGACCTGCGTGCTGCTTTCGTGTATGCGTGAGATGGCCTCGACAGGTATCTCGTTTGCTGGTAAGGTGGCGCTTCTGACTGGTTGTGGCAAGAACTCGATTGGTGCTGAAATCGTGAAGGCGCTTCTAGAGGGTGGCGCTACGGTGTTCGTGACCACGAGCAGCTTTAGCATGAAGACGACCGGTCTGTTCCGTGAGATTTACGAGCAGCACGGCAGCCGCGGTAGCCGTCTCATTGTTCTCCCGTTCAACCAGGCCTCGAAGGTGGACGTGCAAAGCCTGGTGGCGCACATCTACAACGTGCACAAGTTGGACTTGGACTTCGTGATTCCGTTTGCGGCCCTGTCGGAGGTTGGACGCACGATCACGGACATCGATTCTCGTTCGGAGCTGGCACACCGCATCATGCTGACGAACACGATGCGTTTGCTGGGTGAGGTTGTGACGGCGAAGAAAACTCGCGACATTACCACTCGCCCCGCGCTCGTGATCTTACCGATGTCGCCGAACCACGGCAGCTTTGGCGGAGACGGCCTGTACGCCGAGTCGAAGCTGGGCGTGGAGAGTCTCATGGGCAAGTGGTTCTCGGAGGGCTGGGATGACCAGCTTTCGATCGTCGGTGCCATTATCGGTTGGACGCGTGGCACAGGCCTAATGTCGGGGAACAACGTGGTGGCCGCCGGCGTGGAGAAGATGGGAATGCGCACCTTCAGCACGACGGAAATGGGCTTCAACCTAAGCGCGCTGATGCACCCGAGCATCGTGGACCGTGCTGCTGAAACACCAATTTTCGCGGACCTCACTGGTGGCATGGCCCAGGTAGGCGACCTGAAGGATCAGGTGGATGTCATTCGTGCTGACATCATGAAGAAGGCTAAGCTGCAGGCGTCTATTCACGCTTCCCTGGAGAGCGACAAGAAGATGCTCGCCCTGCCAGCGAAGAAGCAGGCGGGTGCTCCCAGCTCGAAGCAATTCGCTCCTCGCGCAAATATGTCGAGCTACTACTGCAACTCTTTCCCGAAGCTGTCGGGCGTGGCTGGTTTGTCTGCCTCGGTGAAGCAGGCGATGCTGCGTGGCATGCTGGACCTGCGCCAGGTTGTTGTCGTGACTGGTTTCGGTGAGGTGAGCCCGTGGGGTAACTCGCGCACGCGCTGGGAGATGGAATCGTACGGCGAGTTCTCTATGGAAGGCTGCATTGAGCTTGCGTGGCTGACGGGCCGCATCGTGTTCGACAAGGGCAACTGGGTGGATGCCAAGACAAAGGAGATCGTGCTCGACCACCAGGTGAAGCCTCGTTACGAGGAGGACATCCTGAAGCACTCGGGTATCCGTATTGTGGAGCCTGAGCTGTTCGACGGCTACGATCCGAAGAACAAGATGGTGCTACACCAGGTTGCCATCGACAAGAAGATGTCGCCGATCGAGGTGGCCGACCGCGATGAGGCTCTCCAGTTCCGCAAGGAGCTGGGCAACGAGAACGTGGACGTGTTCCAGAACGCGTCTGGCGCGTGGATGATCCGTTTGCGCAAGGGCTCTGTCCTGAACATCCCCCGCGCTCTCAACTTCGACCGCTTCGTGGCTGGTCAGATCCCGACGGGCTGGAGCGCTGAGCGCCTGGGTCTGTCGAAGGACTTAGCCGAGTCGGTGGATCCGATTACACTGTATGTGCTTGCATCTACGATGGACGCGTTCGTCGCTGCTGGTGTGACGGACCCGTACGAGTTCTACCAGTACGTGCACGTCTCGGAAGTCGGCAACACGTCGGGTGGTGGTATGGGCGGTATGCGTGCGTTCACGCAAATCTACAAGAACCGCCTTTTGGGCAAGGCTGCTCCGAGTGACGCGCTGCAGGAGTGCTTCATCAACACGCCTCCTGCCTGGGTGAACATGCTGCTGCTGAGTTCGTCTGGTCCGATTAAGACTCCCGTTGGCGCTTGTGCGACGGCTGCTGAGTCTGTGGACATTGGTGCTGAGACTATCAAGAGTGGCAAGGCTCGCATTTGTATCGTTGGTGGCTATGATGACTTCGGTGAGGAGGGTGCGTACGAGTTCGCACAGATGAAGGCTACCAGCGACTCAGTCAAGGAAACCGGCATGGGCCGCGAGCCGAAGGAGATGTGCCGTCCGTGCGCGACCACGCGTGGCGGCTTCATGGAGAGCCATGGTGCTGGTATTCAGCTACTGATGGACGCTCAGCTTGCTCTGGAAATGGGTCTGCCGATCTACGGTATCGTCGCGCTCACGAACACGGCGACGGACAAGAACGGCCGTTCCGTGCCGGCTCCTGGTCAAGGTATTCTAACGACGGCGCGCGAGGCTTCATCGGACAACTCGAAGCCTTCGCCGCTGCTGGACGTGGAGTTCCGTCGCCGCCAGTTCGATGACGAGCTTGAGAGTATTGAGAAGTGGTATGGCCGCGAGAAAGCGTTGATTGACGGTGACGAGTCTCGTATGGCCTTCCTGGATGAAATGAAGGTGCGTAAGGTGCAGTCCGCGCAGTCCATGTGGGGCGATAACTTCTACAATGGCCGTACGGACATCGCTCCTCTTCGCGGCGCGCTGAGCGTGTGGAACCTGGACATTGACGACGTTGGTGCTGCAAGCTTCCACGGCACGGGCACCAAGGCCAATGACAAGAACGAGAGCGAGGTGACGCACAAGCAGATGGCTCACCTGGGTCGCTCTCCGGGCAACCCACTGCCGGTGATCTGCCAGAAGAATCTGACGGGTCACCCGAAGGGTGCCGCCGCTGCGTGGATGCTGAACGGCCTCCTGCAGGTGCTGAACACGGGCTTGGTCCCGGGCAACCGTCAGCTGGACAACACGTGCGAGACGCTGCGCAAGTACGACCACCTGGTGTACCCGAACCGTAGCTTCCAGACCGTGGGCATTAAGGCCGTGATGATGAAGAGTTTCGGCTTCGGCCAGGCTGGTGGCGAGGTGCTGCTGGTGCACCGGACTACTTGCTGTCTACGCTGCCTGCTGAGGAGTTCCAGCACTACTCGGCTCGCCGGGAGCAGCGTTTGATCAAGATGAACATGCACACCCAGGGCGTGATCACGGGCAAGCAGCCGCACATCCAGGTGAAGAACGAGGCGCCGTACTCGTCGGCGCAGGAGAGCAATGTGTACCTGGACCCCACGGCTCGTGCCGAGTACGACGCGACGTCGAAGACGTGGCGTTTTGGCGGCGCAAACTCTCTGACTGCGGAGGAGAACCGCCGTCTGCGTGCTGAGAAGCGCGCGAGGAAGGCGAAGGCTGCTGCGGACGCAGCGGCGTCATCGTCGAAGAAGACTTCGGACGCGCACCAGGCTGACTCGTCGTCGACGCTGTTGACTGCCATCAACCAAGCGGCGACAGACTTGGGCCTGGCGTCGAAGAACATGGGCATGGGCGTGGATGTGGAGCCCGTGGCCACGTTCGAGAACCTGAACGGCCGCGAGGACTTCATCCGCCGCAACTTCACGGACCAGGAGATGGCGTACTGCTACAGCGCGCCCCACCCAGCCGCGAGCTTCGCGGGTCGCTGGGCCGCCAAGGAGGCTGTGATTAAGGCCATCTCAAGCTCTGCACCGACTGAGCCGAACCTGTGGAAGGGTGCTGGCGCTCCGCTCCGTGAGATCGAGATCTTCATGACGGCGTCGGGCGCGCCGTCCGTGCTGCTGTCGGGCTACCCGTTGCAGGTGTTCAACCGCCTCGGTTTGTCAAAGCTGAGCGTGTCCATCAGCCACTCGGGCGACTTCGCTGTGTCCCAGGCTGTGGCCAACTTCCAGCAGGAGTAAGTGCTCGTGGCTTCCTCATAGTTTTGCATTTTGACTATTGCGTATTTCATGCTGTACATCTGCGTAATGAACTTCAGTGAATACAATTGCATCACTTTCAATTATTATCCGTTGCTAGCGTTGCAAAGCCACAGGTGACTAAACTACTGTAGCATCCGTCTCCACCCGCAATGACAAGACACGAGGTGCTATCGAAGATGGCCATAATGTTGACCATCACTGCCTACACCAGCGAGAAGGGCAAGTACATGTAGAATATCGTGAGCCCACCCAACAACTTGTTCGAGCCACCCGTGCGTAGGAGTTCTTGGGTTTGTCGTTTCTGCTTGGGTGGCAAAAGTAGGAAGACCCAAGACACTACCATCACCCCGTACTTGTACGCTATGATCATAAGTCTACCGGTAGTGTAAGTGATGTCCATGTGAATCGAGTGGTCATCCGCCAGCACCAACATCTTCCTCCTACCAGACCTCATGTCATGTCCATGAACCATCGAGTTCAGCATTCTGCTTCCATTCCAGGTAAGGATGGTGCAGAGCTTCCCGCGGGCGGTGGAGGAGCTGAGATGACCACGATCGCAACTTCGCTCACTGTCATTATTGACAACCCGTTCGATATCACGAACGAACGAGTATGAGACGTCTCTTGGTGTCTTGTGTGGCTGCTGACAAGATTGATGGTAACTTTGTTGCCGTTGTTGAAGTGCAGTTGATGCATTAGCTTTTCCTTGCTCTAAAAACTCCACTCAAATATGAGTTCTGCACCGGCAGCCACTCGCCCCGCCTCGTGCCGCCAATGTTCAATAATGTGCTTGAACTCTTGGAATTGGTGATCGTACTCGACTTGCTCGCGTTGGTAGATTATTTTTCGGGTCGGACACGGGTAGAGCCTGGAAATGGGGTCTGACGTTAAAAAGGCAACTATGTAGCGTGATCTGGCTACCAAGAGCAGTTAAGCAACCTCTGAGGGTGAGAATTTGAATAACAACGAAGGCGATGCGGAGTTGTACGATTCTAATAGTGACGGCGCGAGAAGCAGCGATCATGGTGCCTGTGCAGGTGCGTAGGAAGACAACCGAGATCGGAGTTCCTTCTACAAACGCTTAATGCTCGCAGTTAGTGACGATATGGCTCCATTTGTACCTCACTTCACGTTACAACGTGAATGCAATTACATGTTGCTTTGAAAAACTTGGTATCTGTCAACTT